>CM057451.1:69672500-70922500 GCA_016271365.2 Neoceratodus forsteri | reverse complement strand
GTCGCTCTCTGCCCAACCATCTTCCTCTTTATTCAGCCTCTGTATCCCTGCCTTGGTCTTTCTTTGCTCCCTGATGAACCTATAAAAGGTTTTATCCCCCTTTTTAACTGAGTTGGCTATCTTTTCCTCGGTTTGGGCCTTTGCTATTCTGACTGCCTCCCCCACTTCTTTCTGCTTTAACTGGTACAGTTCTTTGTCCTGCTCCTTCTGTGTTTCTTTATACTTCCTGAATGCTATCTTTTTCCTTCAAACCTTCCCTGCCACTTCTTTTGAGAACCACAGTGTTTTTTTCTTTCATTTTGATTTGTTTATTTGTTTCACACAAAGGCTTGTTGCCTGTATGATGGCAGTTTTGATGTTTCCTCATTATTGCTCCAACCCATCTTCTTGCCTGTTTGCTAGTGCTTTTCTGAGACACTCTTCCATTTTGACAAAATCAGCCCTCTGGAAGTCCAGTACCTTCACTTTTGAATAGCTTGACTCTGCAGCTAAGTTTATCGTGTACCACACTGTTTGGTGGTCACTTGTTCCAGATGGCTACCCACTTCTAGATCTGAGATCTTCTCTCCATCCCTATTTGAGAGTACCAGGTCTAAGATTGCTCCCTCCCGAATGGGTTCTAAAACTAGCTGTCTGAGGCATGCCTCCTGCAGGGCATCGAGAATGGCCCTGCTCTTGGATGTGGCTGCAGCAAATGTGCTCCAGTTAACATTTGGCATATTCAGGTCCCCCATCAGCAATATCTCCCCTTTCTCTGCCATCCTAAGGATGCCTTCTGTCATTTCATTGTCCATTTCCTCCCCCTGAGACGGGGTCTGTATACAACCCCTGTGCAGACTGTGGTGCCATTTCCAGTCTCCAGGGTGAGCCACAGTGCCTCTTCTCCTCCCTGTTTACCCTTTAGTTCTGTTGCTTTGATCCCTTCTCTTACATAGAGAGGTACTCCTCCTCCTCTTCTTCCCTCCCTGTCCCTCCTGTAGATTGTGTACCGTGGTATGTTGACATCCCAGTCATGGTTCTCTGTGTACCATGTTTCTGTGACTGCCATGATATCCAGGCATCCCTCTTCCATCAAGGCCACCATTTCAGGGAGCTTGTTACACACACTATGGGCACTGGTACTCATTACCCTCAATTTTTTTATGGCCTTATTTCTTTTTGCCCCATCCCTGTCCTTACTGCCTTTGTCTTTTTCTCCATTTACCCCTGCCCTTCTCCATATCAACTGCTCTATCTTAGTGTTTACCTCACTTACTACCCTGATTTTAGGGGGGGGCTAGGATTGCCCTTCTCCTTTTCAATGCCTCCCCCCTGGCTACTTTAAATGCTTGCCAATGAAGCATTTAAACCTATCACCTAGGATCCTGGTTCCCCTCCTGGACAGATGCAGACCATTGTGCCAGTATAGGCCTGCATCCCTTCAGGTAGAGCCTCAGTCTCCATTGAAGCCAAATCCCTGAGCTCTGCACCAGTTTTTCAACCAGTCGTTGAATCCCATGGTGCAAAGTACCCTAGCCTCATCCATGCCATAGACAGGTAGCACTTCTGAGAAAGTTACCGTGTGTGCTACTTGTCTAAGGCCCCTCACCAACTCCACAAACTCCTGTTCCACTGCTCTGATCCCATTCTCAGCCAGGTCATTTGTCCCTAGGTAGATAATGACATCCAGCTCACTCCCCCTTGCAGCTGCTCCCATGATCCTGAAGTGAGAACAAGATCAGGAACAAAGAGATCAGGGAATTCAACCAGTGGCTCCAGGGTTGGTGCACAGACAATGGGATGCACTACATTGGAGACTGGGGGACCTTCTGGGACAGGAAGCTATTCAAGCATGATGGTCTGCATCTCTCCAGAGAAGGAGCGAGAGTGCTAAGGCAGAAGTTGGAAGTATTCTTGGAGGTTTTAAACTGGGAGATCTCCAGCACAGAGAAGAAGACCTAAATGAGGACCCTGCAGAAAGATACAAAGGTAAGGGGATCAGCAAATGGAAGGGAAGTCCCCAACATTGGACTAAAGGAAACAGGCATTGCCATAAGCAAGGAGTGGCCACAGGTTAAAAAGGAGGGATGTCATGTAAAGTACAGGAAAGGGAGACACAGAAAAGGGGGGATGGTATTGAGGTTATAGCAGAGGGGGGAGGCCATAATTGGAAGGCTGTGCTGACAGCTCGCACCACCACTGACAATGGGCTCATCACCACTCCCCGTAAATCCAAGGGAGCACATACACACCCAGAAAGAGAAATTTGGAGCATGGGCATCTTGGCCACAGAGGTCTTGATTAGCATTCCACAACAAGATGGCAATGTCAAAAATGACTCAGGTGCAAACAGCAAGTTGGTACTGTCCAAGAAGAGGGTGCAGCCCCATACCAAAGGGGGTGCACATTTCTGGAAGGTGATGGTTGCAAACACTAGAAGCCTTGCAGCCAAACTACCCAAACTCACAGCCATCATGGTAGTAGAAAGATTGGACTGGGTCGTTGTGACAGAAATGTGGTTCACAGAAAACCATGGATGGGACACAGCTATACCTGGATATAATCTGTTCAGAAAGAATAGGCGGGGCAAAGAGGGTGAGGAGTAGCCCAAGTGCAGAGTCACCCTGGGGATACTGAGTCACCGTGGCTTACTATAGAGTCAGGAAATGGAAAAACCTTCAGGACCGGTGTCATATATAGACCTCCAAATCAAGGACTGAAAGGGGACAAAGACCTGATAGAAGAAATACACAAAATAACTCAGAGAGGGGAGGTGATACTAGTGGGGGACTTCAACCTTCCAGATATAAACTGGAGTACACTAATGACGGCAACAACAAGAAGCAGAAATTTCTTATAGGCACTACAGGGAGCAGGACTAAGTCAAATGATCAAAACACCAACAAGAAGAGATGGCATACTTGACCTGGTCCTCACAAACACTAAGAGAGTCAAGGAATTCGACATGGGATGCCATATGGGTAACAGTGACCATCACATGGTTAGCTTCAAGGTGAACATAAGTGAGGATACATGCCACTCAAAAATAAAAGTACTGTACTAGATTTTAAAAAGGTGGACTTTAACCAAATGAGGACCAACATAAGAAATGACTTAATTGATCTACAAGTAGACAAGGTCAATGTCATGTGGGGGAAACATAAGAAAGCAATCCAGACAGTCACTAAGCAATGCACTAGAAGGGTTACCAAAGCAAAAAGAAAACAAAACTCCTTATGGTTTTCAAAGGAAGTGGCTAAAATAGTGAAAGAAAAATGGAAGGCATTCAAGCTATACCAGGGAAGAAACAAGGAAGAAGACTGGGTGTCATACAAGTAGAAAATGAAAGAAGCCAGCAAAAAAATAAGACAAGCAAAAGCACAGACAGAAGCAAGTATAGCAGAGAGGGCAAAGAGAGGAGACAAATCTATCTTTAGATACATCCAGAAAAGAAGGAAGGCAAAAGGGGGTATAGTCAAGATTACAACTCAGGAAGGGAAAACAACAGACGACCCAGAAAAAGCAGAAATCCTGAGCAAGTACTTCTGATTGATATTTACTGAGGAGGACCCAGGTGATGGCCTAGAAATGGCAAAATGCAACACCCCTGGACAGGGGGTTGATACTAGCCCCTTCACAGAAACCGAAGTACTGGAGGCACTAAATAAACTGCAAGTTGACAAGGCCATGAAGCCAGATGAAATGCACCCCAGGATCTTAAAAGAACTGAGATTAGAGCTGGCAGCCCCACTGGCTAAACTATTTGCCAAATCCGTAAAGAGTAGGGAAGTACCAAAAGATTGGAAAAGGGCGATTGTGGTCCCGATCCACAAATTGGGAAGCAGGGAAGACTCTGAAATATACAGGGCTGTAAGCCTCACATCCATAATGGGGAAATTAATGGAGACACTACTCAAACAGAGGATCATGGCATTCCTGGAGGCTAGCAGCCATCAGGACCTCAAGCAGCATGGTTTCACAGCGGGTAAGTCATGCCAGACAAACCTGACTGAGTTTTTTGACTGTGTTACAAAGGTTATAGATGGCGGCGGGTGGTAGATGTGGTCTACTTAGACTTCAGCAAGGCCTTTAACTTGGTTCCACACAGAAGGCAGGTAAAGAAGCTAGACCACACAGTAGTTGGATCAAAAGTAGTTAGATGGGTTAAAAACTGGTTACAGGGCAGAACCAAGAAAGTGCAGGTAAATGGAGCACTGTCATCAGAAGGTAGAGTAACCAGCAGTGTGCCCTAGGGTTCAGTACTGGGGCCAGGCTCTTCAAAATGTTCATATCAGGCATAGCTAACGGACTACAGGGAAAGATGTGTCTGTTCTTAGATGACACCAAAATATGCAACAGGGTTGACACCCAGCAGGGAGTGGACAAGATGGAAGCTAACCTTAAGAAACTGGAAGAATGGTCTGGAGCATGGCAGTTGAGATTCAATGCCAAAAAGTACAATGTCTTGCACATAGGAAAAAGAAATCCAAATAAGGCATATTACCTTGGAGGGGAAAGACTAGCTGCCACCAACCAAAAGCACAATTTGGGAATCATTATCTCAGATAACTTGAAGGTAGGCAAACAGTATGAGAAGCAGCATTGAAGGCCAGCTGTATGCTGGGATGCATTAGGAGGGGAATAACAAGCAGGAAGAAGGAAGGAAGGAAGTGATCCTGCCGCTATACAGATCACTGGTTAGGCCTCACCTGGAGTACAGCGTCCTGTTCTGGAGGTCCCACCTCAAGAAGGACACTGACCGAGTGGAGACGGTGCAGAGAAGGGCTACAAAATGATTTAGGGACTGCACGAGATGTCCTACGGGGATAAACTGAAAGAACTGAACGTGTATTCCCTGGAACAGAGAAGAGAGTGGAGTGACATGATCAAAATATTCAAGTACATAAAAGGCATAAATTAGATGCAGATAGACAATCTCTTCCAATTTAAGAAGGGCAGAAGAATCAGGGGACATGATCTAAGGCTGCAAGGTGGACAGTTCTCCACCAGCACCAGGAAGTTTTTCTTTACAGAAAGAGTGGTGGATGCCTGGAACAGCCTGCCTGCAGAAGTGGTGGGGGCAAGCACAGTGGTAGGTTTCAAGAATGCTTGGGACAGATACAAGGGAGCCCTCAAACCCAAGGACAGTTAGAAGGCTAGGCTAAAAGACAATGGGCAGACTAGATGGACCTGGTGGTCTCCTTCCACCGTGAACTTCTATGTTTCTGTGTTTCTAATGGTAACTACTGAAGCCGAGAACACAGCAGGTGAGAATCCAGGGGGTGGGTGGGGGATCCAGGGGAGGAATGAACTAAGTTTCGTACAACAACTGTCCACCTGTCCTCTTCCCTTTCAATAAGTGATAATGGTGGTAACATGGAGTAAGGTTTCATGTTACAAATACCCCTGCTCTGAGTACCTGTATGTTTGTGGAACTGCACGAGGAGTAGCCTCTAGCTGTCCCAATTTCCTCTGCTGGTAATTCTCTGATAGTAGCTGATGTACATGTAAGGGCGTCACAACCATGTACCTCCCATGCTCCCCTACTTGCCCCAGATCAGGGGCCTTCGGGACTGGACACTCCTGAAAATATTTCAGACACCTTAGAAACTGAGGAGGGAGTTTTTTTGTGGCAAGGAGGGAAGACATGCATTTGCTTGGTCTCTGTTAGTTACCCCTGGGAAGTCAGGAGGACTGGAATGCCCAGATCCTTAAAATGTATGCAGTCCCATGTGTTACAGTATATATGATGTGGGGATGGTCCTTCTTAAAAGATGAAATCATATATCTTTTTCATAACCTATTAAGCCAAAGGTGTAAAGAAGTTATTTATATTAAAGATTTGGTTCCAGATATTGCTTATCTTAAAGGAAAAAATCACCCCTTATATCATGATTTATACTCATTAAAGGTATTATTAAAAAAAATTAGAGCTATGTTAGACCTACCATGGCTATATTTAGATATATGGTCTAGTAGGGAGGTATGGGGCAATTTCAATAAAATTATTAATAAGATATCTCTGGAAAACAATCTTTGTAAATGGAAGGATCTTCTAATAAATGATAAATTTCCCACTTATAACCAACTTAAAAAATGATTGGATAGCTATAATTTAAGCCACCTTACATATTATATATTTCAGAATAAATTCAAAAAAACTCTGCCAGATCTTTAATTCTGATCCCACATCCTTCATATCTATTCAGCTCCAACAACAAATTACTATCAAAAAAGGTACAGAGAGGTTACCGTCCAGAATTTACAATCAGATTACACAAAGGCCCACCTAGTCTGCCCCATTACCCTTAAAAACGGTGCTCTTTCATGCTCTGCTGAAATTAGGTTGTACCCCTTCCCTGACTACCAGTATCCCTCTGTACCTATTCCAAGCATTCTTAAAAGCTGTAATAGTTTCTGACACCACCACCTCTGCTGGTAGGCTGTTACATTTGTCCACCACCCTTTCCATGAAGAAGTACTTCCTCATGTTCCCTTTGAACCTCCTACCCTCCAGTTTCATCTTGTGCCCCCTCATCCCTGAGCATCTTTTTCTTTGAAAAATTGTATTCTCCTGTACCTTACTCTTCCCTGTGAGGTACTTAAATGTCTCAATCATAACCCCCCCCTTCCTCTCCTCCAGGAAATACATATTTAATTCCTTGTGGGTTTTGTGATGTAGCCCCTGCACCATTTTGGTTGCCCTCCTCTAAATTGCCTCCACCCTATGTCTTTATGTAAATGAGGCCTCCGGAACAAGGACACAGTACTCGAGGTGTGGTCTCACTAATGTCCATATAGAAGAATTATTACCTCCCTTTTTCTGCTGGTGATTGCACTGCCTATGCATCCCAGCATCCTGTTTGCCTTTCCTGCCACCTTGTCATACTGCCTACTACCTTGAGGTCATCAGAGATGATGACCTCAAGGTCTCTTTCCTGCTTGGAGCATTCTATTTCCTCACCCCCAGTTGATATGTTGCTCCTGGGTTTTGTGCCCCATGTACATTATCTTGCACTGTTTTGTGTTGAAACCCAGCTGCCAATCCCTTGACCAATCCTCCAGCTTCTTTAGATCTCCCCTCATTCTATCCACTCTCCTTGGCATGTCCACCCTGTTGCAGAGCTTAGTGTCATCAGCGAACAGGCATATTTTCCCTCCTACACCCTTTGCAATGTCATTGATAAAGACATTGAAGAGGACTGGACCCATCACTGATCCCTGTGGTACCCCACTGATCATCTTACCCTCTGCAGAGTGAATGCCATTTACCACCACCCTCTGGGTCCTATTATCCAACCAATTCTCCACTCACTTCACTACCTTCTTTCCCACACCTGTATTTCCCAGCTTGTTTAATAGCCTTCTGTGTGGCACGGTGTCAAAGGCCTTGTTAAAATCCAGGTAGGCCACATCCACTGCCCCCCCTCCCTCCTGATCCACTTCCCTGGTTACCCAGTCAAAGAACTCATTGAGATTAGTCTGGCACAACCTCCTTCCATAAAGTCATGCTGCCTTGGGTCCTGTAGACTGTTGACAACCAGGTGTTCCACTATTCTTTCCTTCAGTTGTGTTTCTATGACCTTTCCCACTACTGAGGTCAGGCTGACTGGTCTATAGTTCCCTACTTCCTCTTTGTTTCCACTTTTGTATAGACGGACTACATCAGCTCTCCTCCTGTCCGTGGGTACCTCCCCTGGAATCAAGAAGCCTCTATAAATCTTACCCAACAACAATGGTTGAACCAGAGACAACAGGCTAATAAAATTTATGCATCTGCCAAAATTAAAACAATTAAAAGGAAACTAATCGGAAGAACCTATTATTACCTCAGTTCAGATTTCTAAAGTAACTACTGCTTACAGCGACAGATGTTGACATCCATGTGGTGAATGGGGTACCTTATTCCATTGTTTTTAGCAATATCCACAAATCTTGTTGGTTTAAAGTTAGAAATATTCTTCAAATAATATTAAAAATGCTTATTGAAAAGATTTATTTTAGACAACTGGAACAATAGCAACTTGCCAATATTTGGGATTAATCATTGGTGTAATACTTTTAAAGAGACCATGGCATTTGAAAAAATACTTTATACACTAGATGAAACAGCTGATGATATTTTTGGAAGCACATAGGGACAAATTCAAGATTATCTTCCCTCCACTAAAAGATTGTAAAACCCTCTGTGAATCAACAGAAAAATTAATTACAAGATAGAAGCTCCTAGCAAAGGGGGATTCTAACCTGCATTCATTCTTGGTAAGGGAGAGGGGGAAGGGAAGTGACCTCTGTTCCTACAAATTTTTGTTGTATTATAAATTGCCATGGACTTTGTTAGGCTTAATTGTGTAAAATTATATTTTTTTGTTTATGTATTAATGTTTAGTGTATGAATTAATAAAGATTACATTTGAAAAAAAAGAAGAAACATAAGAGGGAGAGATTCAATAAGGCATGCCCCCCCAGCCTGGTTCAAAATGTTCTGATTTTTTTTAAACAGATTAGAACCAGCACCTAGAAAGACTGCAGTGCACTTAGGCTATAAAGGAGGAATGGCAGAGAAACCTGAGTATTTATAAGGGGAACATTATTGAAAGACTTCTTAGGTTTTATAGCATCTGAAATGTATGCTTTAATCCACATCTCAGGTGAAGAGACCTTTGACATTAGTTTCACAATCCCCACAAAGTTTGGAAAGATTTTGGCTTAAATATCAACAATTTAAAACAATTTAAAACAACCCCACTATGGACCCCTTCCTAGCTATCCCTCTAACTAAACCTCACCATCAGTGACTGTGATAGTCAGGAATGAAGGAGTGAATGTAGGGGACAATCATTGCTGGTTGGGGTGGAGACGTGATATCTTAAACCCCCCAGAAGCCATCATTGATTCTGATTGCTTATGGATTCTGGGTTGAAAATTTAGAGTGAAGCTTTGCCATGGTGTGGCAGGGGTTCTTCATTTAACGAGCAATTTGTTTTTTAGACTGTGACTGAGGAGTTTATTTCTACATGGGCCAACAGAAGGACTGCTACAAATGTGGTGACAGGACTCATGTCTTGAGTGCCTGTGATAAGTATAGATGTGGACTTTGTGGTGAGTTTGGCCACATCAGCGTGTCCTGATAGAAGTGGCAAAGATGCAGTCTTTGTGAAGAAAAAGACCATATTTTTCTAGATTGTCTATGAGCCTCATGCAACAGAACTGAGAGGTTCAATCAAGATGATCTTGTCCATGCAACTCAAAGGTCCAGTTCTGTGATTAGCCCCACCTCTAAACTAGTGGGGGCTACTTCAGATGGTCTGGTAAGAACTAGCAAAGAGCCTAGCGCACCTTTGAGGCCCTCACAGCCAAGGCTGACAGAAACAACCCCTAATTCAATTTGTCCTGAGCCTGCACCCAGGAAAATCCTGGTATCTCCCAGAACAGTACAGGATCAGTCTGAATACAGGCCTGCAGAAGGTTCAGGAACACAGACTTTAGTTCTGACATCAACTCAGGAGCTGGCATTGAAATCTGCTAATCCTGAGGTTACTGTTTCAGCCAATGAAAGTGCCAGAATGCATTCTTCACCCAAATTGGTACCTAAACCACCAAGGAGGAGTACGGGTCTACTCAAAGTAGCACAAGGCCCCCCTGAACTCCCATTATCTAAAAACTTTGAAGTCTTACAAGAAAAAAAGAACTGGGGAGACTCAGATATGGAGGAACTGGATTCCAATTAATCTTTCCTCCACCCACTCATCTCAATCTCTACCCTCTGTCTTGGCTCAACTACCAGGCCATCGCCATATGAGAATCATGGGGGTAATCATTTCTGATGACCAGAAGGTAGCCGAGCAATGTGATAAGGCAGTGGGCAAGGCTGGCAGGATGCTCGGGTGCATAGGGAGGGGTATCACCTGCAGAAGGAGGGGGTGATATTACCCCTGTATAGATCACTGGTGAGACCTCACCTGGAGTACTGTGTCCAGTTCTGGAGGCCCCATCTCTGAAAGGACATAGATAGGGTGGAGGTGGCACAAAGGAGGGCAACCACCCATCAGGAGAGGGAGCAAGGGGTTATCATATCAGACAATTTGAAGGTAGGTGGACAATGTGAAAAGGCAGCAAAGAAGACCAGCAGGATGCTGAGATGCATAGGAAGGGGCATCACAAGTAGAAGAAAGGAGGTGATCCTGCCTCTGTACAGGTCCCTGGTGAGACGCCACCTTGAGTACTGCATCCAGTTCTGGAGACCTTATCTCAGGAAGGACATAGATAGATTAGATACAGTACAGGGGAGGGCAACAAAAATGATACACAGTCTCCATAAGTTGCCATACAAAAGCACGTTACAGAAACTCAACATGTACTTCCTGGAACAACGCAGGGATAGAGGGGACATGATTGAGACATTCAAGTTTCTGAAGGGTGTAAACAGAGGTCCCGATTCCAAAATGGGTTACGCATATTGCAAGGCAACTTACGCCAAACCCAGTGATGCAAGTCACACTTTGCGACATGCATTACGCCGTTAGCTATTCCAAGATGCACTCTGTGCCATGGCATGGACGGCCTGCATCCAAGGGGCTTTCTGCCAGCTGCAGCCCCTATGGCATGGCAGAAAGAGGGGGGTTACGGCAGCACCTGCACCCTATTCTGAAAGAGCAGCTGCCGTAACTCACTTATGCCATTCCAGGACACAGTGCACCACTGCAGGGTTAGACCAGCAATTAGCTGGTCTAAGGGGCATCCATCCTGGCAAAATGATGGTTTCCCCCCATAGCGCTGCAAAATGCACACAGCCATGCCCCACAGACCCCCCCATCACAGTGCTGCCCCCCCTGCAAGTCTGGGTGCCACTCGGGTCCGTTTTTTGGTGTGTCCCCCCTTGTACCTGTGCCACACTGCCTACCCCCCATGTCCCCCAAGGGATTGTGGGCTTGTTTTGGAGCAGGGGAGCTCGGGGGAGCTGGGCTTGCTGCACCCAGGTCCATTGCACCATTCTCGTGGCGCAACCCTGTGGCTGCCGCAATTCACAGGACATAAGTGCCGGGGACCCTGTCTGTCCTGGAATAGGGAGCAGGGTCCCTGGCGTAGTGGTGCATGTCACAACCCACATACACCCACGAGTTGCGACATGCTTCTTGGAATCGGACCAGAGTCTCCACCCAGGAACTCTTCATGGTCAATAGCACCAGTAGGACAAGAGGACATGAAATGAAATTGAAGGGCGGAAGATTCAGGGTTTTTTCTTCACAGAGAGAGTGGTTAACTCATGAAATGGTCCACCGCCTGGAGTCATTGACTCCAAAACAGTAGGGAAATTCAAAGCAGATTGAGACAGACACAATGGATTATCTCACAGAAATCCTAAAGGGGGGGTGGGGCTCAGTGCAGACTAGATGGATCTTTGGTCCCTATCTGACGTCAATTTCTATGTTTCTATGCAACCAAAATGGTGCAGGGCCTACATGAGAAGCCCTATGAGGAAAGACTCAAGGAACTAAATATGTACTTTCTAGAGGAAAGGAGGAAAAGGAGGGGCATGATAGAAACATTCAAGTACCTCACAGGTATTAATCAGGTATAGGAAGGTAGTATTTTCCATAGAAAAAGATGCTTGAGGATGAGGGGTCATGCTATGAAGCTGGAGGGGGGGAGGCTCAGGGGAAATGTGAGGAAATACTTCTTCACGGACAGGAAGGTGGGTCTCCAAGCAGAGGTGGTGGGTGCTAAAATAGTAATAGGATTCAAGCTTGCATGAAATAGACACGGGGGACCTTAGAAGTAAGGCAAGGAGGGAAGAAGTTTGGAGATCGAGTAGGGTCTACGATAGCACAGTAGGTAGGGAAAATCCGGCAGACAATGTGGGTTAAGAGGTCCATATCTGCCGACAACTTCTATGTTTCTATGTAAGGAAAAAACAGAATGTGGGACAGGGTGGTGGAGATGTGACTTAATAATTTGAGATTGTTTTTCATTCTTTTTCTTTACTGCATCATGGAAATGTAATTGTAAATGTAATTTATTTTATGTCTTGTTATGATGTACTGCGTTTAATGTATTTTGTATGATTAATGTAAGAGTAACTGGAACTGGCCTTTTTGGACCTCGCTGTAAATGAGCTTCAGCTCAGTGGAGTTATCCATATTCATTTTTATAAATACAAATTTTACCTACCTACCTACCAATTAAAGGTGGCCTCCTTAAATGGGTATGCTGTTGCTACACTGATGGCTTAACAGCGAGTCCATTACAGCGACTGCACTTTTAGTGAGATGTTTGTGCCACTGACAGGTGTTCCACATCATTGGGTCGGTGGGTTGTTAGTGTCAACAAGTGGGTCCCTGCAGAGGTATTTGGGGAGTTAGAGTCGGGAGTGGAGTGTAAAGAGGGTGGTACTGGTGCGGGACATATAGTTTCCATACTTCTCCATGGTATGTGCGCTGTGGAGTTTGTTGTAGTAATATATGGGGGGTATGGGGGTGAAATACATGTGTTGTTTCCATTTGTCCTAGTTTGTGTCACTTTTGTGGTATGTCAGGGCTGTTGGCTGGTTGTGCAGGGGCTGTTGGAGCGATCATGTCACTGTGATGTCTGTCGGTATCTTTGTTGTCGAAGCAGCTTGGTAGAACCACTTAAATGTATGTAGCATTAAAAACCCACAAAGATCTATGGCTGTCTTTTCCATTTTGCATCAAGAAACACTAGATATTGTTTTCCTGCAGGAGACTTGAATGAATACAGTAGCAGATTTGCAGATTTGATGCAAGCAAAGAAAGATTGGTGGTGGGGACATTTGTTTTGATCTTTTGGGGAGGACAGGGTGGATTTCCTTTTTCGTGGGTCAACTTTACTTTAAGTAGATTGGTTGAAGTAGCCTCAAGGAGAACATTGCTCATAGATATTTAATAACATAATTGACGTTTCAGAGGTATCTAAGCCCCCCAGGTAAAAGCTGATCACCCTTTTTAGCTTCATCAAGACATATTATTTTTGGAGGTAACTTTAGGTGTTCCTTATACTTTCCATTCACCATGATAGCTGAAAAAGATATATTGTGACTTCATGGCTTTAAAGAAAGCGGTAGAAGTGGCTGGGTTAATTTATAGTTACAGGCATTTACATCCTTCAGGAAATTTAAACTCTAGAATTAATTTCATCTTCTTGTCTCCCTGTTTGGTAGTGCACCAACCTAGAACTACTCTAGTGGAATTTTCTGACTATGCTCTTTTGTTTTTAGGGCTGCAGTGAGCATAGCCCTGCAGACCTCTTGCTATGAGAAAAGGACTCCTGCATTCCTTCCAACTGAACAACATGTTGGAGTTTCAAGTTCAACACAGTCACCTCTGCGTCTGTGAAGTACTCCGCTCGCTGTCTCTATAGGCAGTTGCACTGCACTATTTTTACAGTTGATGAAATCCTCCTACTGACCCCACACCCCCATCCACTACTGTGCATGAGCGGTTATTTGCGCCTTTTTTAAAAATATATTTATTGTTTCTCATGCTAGACTACCAGGAAATAACAGCCTACATAGCCACAAAAAGAAAGCATTGCACTGATTACTCTGCCTTCAGATATCAGCACTGCTATTTTCCTGGCGCCCCCTCACTGTGTCTAGATTACATTTACCAGTGCTCTTTTGTGGCATAGTGCTCATGTAAGCAAAGCCTTAAACAATGGCAATGGTCCTCCGGTCAGCATACCTCTGTTCCTTTCAGTCCCAACAGCCTGACCACCTTCCAAATCGTATACCATTGTGACTGTGACGATTTCACTGCGACGCTGTTACAACGTTAGCAACCCGTCGACACCTGCAGTGTTGACCGGGTTGCCAGAGTGATGACCGAGTCATCAACTCCAGAGTTTGGCCTCTCCCCTGACATCTGCCCTCCGAGTTGGAACACTTAAGTCTGGGGGGTGGGGTGGGGGCACAGCCCCCTCGCATATACATTGAACAAATGTCAGTGTGGTTTCCGGACAGTGGTCTGGATCGGCGGTGTTGGGGATGTCAGAGACTATGTGTTGCTGTAGGGGAGGTCGCTGACATTCCTGTCGTTGCTAGACTACCGGGAAATAAGAGCCTACATAGCCACAAAAAAAAAGCATTGCACTGATTACTCTGTCTTCAGATATGAAGCATGGTAGAACCCTTCCGAATAACCTCTTCACCCGGAAAACCATTTTGCATTAACTGAAAACAAGGAAAAACACAATCAACTGTGCAGTCACAGGAAAAAGCAAATGTTTTTAACCATCTCGTGCAGCTGTGCTGTAACCTGCTTGCCAGCTTCACTCAAAGCCCAGGAAGGCTAACAGAGAAGTTTTTACTTATAGACTACCAGGACCCTATTGGTGCCTTTCAGTTACATGGCCAACACTGTCCCAATAATGATGTCCATCTTCTGGTCAGCATCCCTTCACCCTTTTCAGTCCCAGTAACCATGCCATCTCTTGAATAACCCGTTTACTGTTAGTTTCCCATCCCCTCTCCCCCAGGGCACACATGGAAACAAGCAATTACTGCTCAGTGTGCTTTCCTGGTGAAATGTTTTTAAATAAATTATCCTCTAACTCACCCCCCATCCACTACCATGCAGGCTTCCCTGCCCCCACTCAACCCTCCCTCTCAGTACCGACCACCCCAGCCCCTCCCCAGAAATGTAACAGTGGCACTAAGGGTGTGGGGGGGGTGCCCATCCTCCAGTGCAGGAATCCTCTTTTTTTTTTTAGTCTGTAAAAAGGAAAGAAAGTCCATCAATGTCTTTTGCAGCTTTTGCACTCCCCCACCTGACCCTCTTACTCAGCACCCATCACCCCGCCCCCCAAGCCCTCATTTACCAATCGGTGGTCCAATGCTGTAATCCTGTCTGGACCGCAGACACGTCTTAACTCTTCAAAGCTGGACCACGAACTGAAGAAACAGTTATGTGGTTCAATGTATTTCAATGGTGTTTTGAATTTAGTGGCATAACTCCAAACTACCACCATCCTGTCGTCCTCTAAATCATCAGCATATGAGGCACTATTATTAAGACTATCCCAGCCTTTCTCAAACCCTATCTATGTAGCTGGGGTCTACTGCCATCCAGGCCTAAGCTCAATCAATCAATCAAAATCTTTATTTATCCATGCGGGTATCATTGAGCAAGCTCATTTACAAGATGGACCAGGTTAAATCCGGGCCAAGTAATACAGTACATACAGAGGTATTTACAGTAAGGAAAAATAATACAAATATATACAATTACTGCACTTAAGTACTCAGTGTTACAACAGTTCATAGCAGTACAAGGTGCTCCAGCTCATGGGAGGAGCTGGCGCATCCACATGTTTCAGAGGGAGTGTAATCACACAGTTTTACTAATTTTAACACTATGAGCAGAAAGATAAGGATCCTAGCAGTCAGGCACATAGGTGATTACAGCTTTTTTTGGTATATGCCAGAGAGGAAAACAGATTTTAGTTTGGTTTAGGGAGAACACAGATGCAAGCTGAAGGAACCAATTGCTGACCAGAGCCGGCGAGTGCTCGCATTCCGATAGGGCAGTGGCTTTGCAGTGCCTTGCTAGTTGAGGGTCCAGGCCTGGGGTCACAGGCTCAACATTTACTACTGAGCTGATTACCACTTTCATGTCCCACACCACTAGAAACATAGATACATAGACTTTGACGGCAGATAAGGACCGCTTGGCCCATCTAGTCTGCCCATTTCCCTACCTACAGGGTAGGCTGCAGATCCTAGTTAACCAACAGCCTATTTCTTCCTACCCCCCACAAGAATTGCCTTATGTCTGTCCCATGCATTCTTGAATTCTCCCACAGTTTTAGACCCCACAACCTCCTCAGGAAGGCTGTTCCATGCATCCACTACCCTCTCTGTGAATATAGGTGAACGATATGTAATGGGTGACTTTAATCTAGATTGGCAGTCCCTGTCCCAAGCAAAAACACAAAATGATCTAAGTGCTCTAAACCTCATGCAGCTAATTCAAGAACTGATGCGGCTTAACCCAAAATCTCAAAATCATACCTTGGATTGACTGGGCCCTCACCTCCCATCCCCACCAAGACATCAGATCAGGTCTCCTCCCTGACATCCTTAGCGACCACCACATGATCTTCCTGGTCCACAAAATTCACAGACCCAAGGTCCCTCACAAAATTCTGCTTACTCATTCCTTCAAATCCCTTGACCTCGTCCCCCTCCACCAGGATCTGAGCCAGATCGACTGGTCTCCCATAACAACCGCTTGCTCCATGTACCAAGCTCTCAACTACTTCAACGACAACTTCATCAAAGTCTGGCATAAACACGCCCCCCTCAAATGCACCATACTCTGGGGAAACCCCCTCCCATGGGTCACTCCAGAACTTTTGGTGTGCCAGTGAGCACGTGACTATGCGTGGAAAGCCCACAAAATATCCAGGCTGCCTCAAGATCTTGTGAACTATAGAAAGCTCTTAAACTCCTGCACAAAAGCCATTCATCTTGCCAAAGCGGAATACTTCTGCTCTACCTTTCAAGATAACATAAACAACCCTTCAAAAGTCTGGAAGGTCATGCAGTTTCTCTTCTCTCCTCCCACCAAATCCCCTACCCCAATCCTATTGATAAACAACTTTCTCATCTCTGACCATCCTGCTGTTGCAGTTGAATTCAACTCCTAATTCACATCATGTGCATCAGCCCTCCTTGACTGTATAGCCCCTTCCCCCAGTCCAGCCTGCACATCATATAATCTCTTGTCACCGCCTCCAGCCAAGTCCTTCACCTTCTCCCTTATCTCCCCCACAGAAGCCTTGGATGCACTTCTTGCACTCAACCCTTCCAAGGGCAGTTCACCAGATGGCCTTGACCCTAAACTTCTATATCTATCAGCTTCCGCTATCTCTTCACCACTGGAAACATGGGATCATTCTCCCTCTACCCAAGGGAGGTGACTCCTCCTTCTCTGGAAATTTCCACCCTATTTCTCTTCTACTTGCCCTGGACAAGCTTCAGGAACACCTTGTCCTCTCTCAGCTCTCCTCTTATCTCACTGAAACTTCCTTCTTCACTTCCTTCCAATCAGGCTTTCGGAAGAATCACTCACCACAACTTCCCTACTTAGACTCACTGACTGCATCCTAACAGGTATGGACAGTGGGCAAATCACCTCCACCATATTTGTAGACCTTGCCAAGGCTTTCAACACAGTCTCCCACTCCCTCCTAATTGACAACCTCTCTGCTGCAGGCCTATCTGTCTCTGCCATAAATTGGTTCAGAGCCTATCTCTCAGGTAGATCACAGTCTGTCAGGATAGCTGATGAACTATCCACTATCCACCCAACTCCAAATTACCACCGGCATGCCCCAGGGGTCTGTACTTGGCCCACTATTATTTTCTATCTTCCTCAATGACTTCTTGTCTGTGCATCTTCCTCTATCCACATGGATGCGGACAATACTGTCCTGTATACCTCTAGTCATTCCCCAATGATGTAGCTGCCAGGCTCCAAATGGACTTCAATAATATTCAACGCTGGTTCAACTCTCATCAGCTTATACTCAATGCCAAGAAAACAGTCTCACTGACCTTTGGCACTAGGCAGAGACTCTCTAGGCTGGCCCACCTTCCCTCTTTCCACACCCTTGGCAGGACTATCCCCGAGGACACTTCCTCCTTTAGGTACCTTGGGGTTTGGCTCAACCAACACCTCAACTTTTCTGGACATGTGGACGCCATCCTAAAAAACTATGCCCCAAGCTCAGCGCCCTATATAGGAACTGTAGATGTCTTCCTCTATGGGCCAGGCATGAACTAGTCCAGAAAATGATTTTACCTATCTACAACTACTGCAATATAGTCTACAGTGCCACTCTCAAGTCTTCCTTAGCTAAACTGGATTCCCTTTTCAATGCTTTAAGTCATTTCACCTTGGACTCTCCTCCCCGTACCCATCACTGTAACCTCTATCACTCTCTTGCTTTCCCTTCTCTTGATGACAGACAACTCTCCCACTGTGCCAAATGTGCCTCTAAAGTCTGGTTTGGCTCCCTCCCCTCCTATCTCTCTCCTGCCCTTCGCACATCTCCCTCGCTCCCCACTCACTCAGGTCAATAGACACCCGCACTTTAATTGTCCCTCGATGTTAGATCACTTTGGACAATCAGCATTTTCACATCGCTTCCCCAAACTTTGGAACTCCCTCCCACCACAAATCCATCACTCCTCATCCACTGGTTACATCTCATCTGCCCTGCTAAACTTCTCTCCTAACTGCACCTGCCCCTAACTCACATTTTCCAAGCTATTCTCTTTCAGTACAAGATCACCCCCACTTTACCTATCCCCTACCCCTTCCACTGCTCTTACTGCCACTGACCCACAGTACTACTCCTGACTTTTTCCCTCTAGCTCCCTCTAATTCACTTATCTAATCTTTAGCACTTGCTTCCACTGGCCTATGCTTCCTGACTCTTTCCCCTCTCACTCCTTTTAATCTCACTTATTCAAGTCAGCACTTACCAGCACCTGTTCTGGACTTGCACTCATGTTTCGTAATTCGTACTTTGTCCAAAGTTATTGTCTAAATGTATAAACGTACAAAGGTACAAGGCTGCTCATACTCATTTTTATTCCTTGCGTAATTGAATTATACATTGTGTCCTTAGTCTACTCATACTAAAATTTGTATCCTTGTATAACTGATTGTATTCTTACTCATGGTTCTCTTGAATATATGTATCTTTTGAGTCCATTGATAACCAATTACTGTTTTTACACATTGTATAACTGCACACTGTTTATATCTGTGGCCATCCTTGGCAACTGTACAATATGTTTCTTGTTATGTTCCTTCTGTACCCTTTACCCCAGGATGCACCAGGAGATGAGCAATCATTATTGTTCAGCATGCTTTTCCTTTTGAAACTTTTAAATAAAATAAATAGATGCATTTTTTTTATATATATTTGACCCAAATTTTCGACATGCCTTTTTTGGGCCCCCAGCTCATGAACAATTGTACAGTCATTAGGCAAATCTGCCCCAAAAGGTGATTTTGAGGTCCCTGCATAAAATCATCTTTTGGGCAGGAGTTGAAAATTTTCTCTGCCCTTGTGCATGAGGTGGGGTCATAAGAATGCTGTGTTGAAAATTTGGTGCAAAAACATTAAAAAACAACAAAGTTATAAGCCTACTTTGAATTTTGCAAATGCAGGCTTATCAGTGTGGTAATTTTCAATATTTTGACCCCAAATTTACAACAGAGCCATATCTTTACAGCACCTCATGAGTGTGAGAGCTGTCATTTTTCAAATCCTGGCCAAGATGTTTTTTGTGTCCCGAAAGCTGATTTTGCAGTCCCTGTGCGAAATCACCTTTTGGGTAGGAGTTGAGCATTTGCTCTACCCTTCTTTATGAGGTAGGGTCATAACAAGGCTATGTTGAAATTTTGGTGTACAAATATTACAAAACAACAAATTTATGAGCCGGCATTACATTTTGCTAACACAGGTTCGTAACTTTGGTAATTTTCAATATTTTAACCCCAAATTCCTCCCATGCAGCCCTATTGGTTCTGGCTAGAGTTTGCTTTCTTTTCTTTTCATACAGTTTTTTCTCCGTGGGTGGTATGGGTGGGCTGTTAGCCCCATTCCCGCCTCCTTGTGCCCAGCACCTGCTTCCCCAACTCACTATGCCCAAGATCCACATCAGAGTGATCCACAATGCCAGGGCTGGGATGGGGAGGAACATCCTCCCCCCACCTGGTGATACACATCCAGATTGGGCAGGGTGATTGGCCAATGGAGTGGGGTAGAGATAGGTGGGCAGGACTTCATGTAGCCCACACCAACCTGGTATTTTTCTCCCTGGTTCCCCCTGCTGCGACAGCACATCATAATGGGCATGTGGAAGCATTCATGCCCTGCGGGATCATGGTCCCTCCTTCAGGTGGCTAGTGGCTGCACCACCAGTGGGCCTCCACCCAATGGCAGTCAAGGGCCAAGTCAGCTGGCTGGCCCTCCCCGAGAGAGAAGAGCAGTCCCGGGATGCTCGATCCTCTCCCACCCTGCCGACATCTGACAACCTGTGTCCTTTCCTAAACATCAGCTGCTGGCATAGCAGGAGTTAAGGCAATGAGTGTCTCAGCCCTCCAGGCCACTGGGCTGGCTTGACCATGTTCTTTTAAAGGTGGAAGTTCAAAGTAAGCTAGCCTCCCTTCCTGGTTCTACAAGGTGGAAGTTAAATGTAGCATTTTTATAATTACCTGAAGTTCAAAGGAAACACATTCCTTATTACAAGCACGAGTGTCTGTGCAGTGTCTATAGTATATAATGACATAAATATTTGGTGGGAATATACGAAATCTGACATAAAAACCTGATTTCAACATTTTATCAGCATATAATAAGTATGTAAAATTATGGAGGCAGTCACAACAATAGCAAATGATGGCACTAGTAATTATACAGATCAGATACAACATTTGAAGTTGGAAATGCAGTGTTACCAACACTGTACAACTGTACCTCTTCTAGATGCAGAGTTAAACTATGGAACCCAGAAAACACCCTACATTGGTCCCTGCGAAGCTTGTCAAGACAGGGTCACAACATCTTGTAGTAACAGATTAACAGACCATAGTGGAAAGATAGTCAGTGATCCACTAGAAATTTCCAGGTTAGTGGACAGTTATACTCAAGATATGTTTGGACAACCTGCAAGAGCATCTGCAGACATGGAATCTTTAATCCCCACACTCACCTCTAAAGATAAGGATAATTTGATAACACCTAGTACAAAATGTTACATTTTAATAGTAATTGCATCCTTAAAAACTTGTGCATCCCTAGGATGGAATGGGACTCCAAAGGAGTTTTATACAACCTTTTTGGCTGAGCTAGCGGATTGTCTAGTTTTAGTTTATTCTTATTTTCTTAAGCTTAACATGATGTCAAAAGAATTCTCCAGGAGCCTGTTGATTTTTTTTATTTAGGACAGGAGATAAAAGGAATTTGCATAATTGGAGACCAATATGCCTTCTGAATTCAGACTAAAATTCTTACAAAACTTTTCTACCAAAGATTAATCCAGGGTAACACCTACTAACATTAACCCAGACCAGACCTGTTCCATACCTCCCCACAGAATACAGGATAATCTTGATATTATTTGAGATGTTGCAGAATATTGTACATATCATAAGAAGTCAGGTTATCTATTTTTGTTAGATTAAAGAAAGGTCTTTGATAGAGTTAGTCATAAATATCTGTTTACTGTTTTTGACATGGTATGGGATCCCTGAGGCCTTTATTTCCTGGATTAAGGAGTTGTTTATATCGGTATCAATTGCACCCTTCATTGACTGGAGAATTGGCAAGTTAGTCTCTTTAAAAATTGGGGTATGACAGAGGTGCCCATTGAACCCCCTGTTTCATGTTCTTGCCTTGGATCTGCATATTCATAGTGTTATGAATAATCCACAAATAACAGCACTATCATGGCCATCGGGCATGGGTTGCCTGAGGTATCCCATCAATAGGGCATCATGAACAGGGCTTCAGAATGTGGGCATCGGGATGAGGGCAACTGTGATGTGGGCAATCAGGGTTTCTGACTGTCACCCACACTGAGCATGGGGTCCACAATGTGTCCTGCCTGGGGAGTGTTTATATATATTTGATGGGGGGCACAGAGGCAGAGCCCCCTGTGGGAAATTACAGTGACACCAGGAGGGTATGATTGCAACATGCGGTATATGACCTGGGTTGGGCGGTGACATGAGTGCATGTAGCACATCTTGCTGTCACTCTTTTGCCTGTGCTCTTTTTTACTGAACACTCTTTGTTTTTGCCCTACAGTGGGCAAATCATTGCCTGAAAATAGCCTATGTAGATTATATCTGTTCATGTGTGTTAGATCATCACAGTGGTGATCTGGCATTAAATTCCATCACAAAATTCTCCACTATATCGGGTGCTGATTTAAATTTTGAAAAAAATTACAAGAATTAGTTAAGGAGAGGCACCAGTAGGGGAAGTGGTTCTAGTGGAAATCCAGATAGTGAAGGGTACCATAAAAATATTGGGAATCAAGTTTTTGACAGGAGATATGGCACAGACAAACTAGTCAAAGAAATTAGCGTTTTGTGCACAGAAAGTGACTAGGTGGAGCAGATGGAAATTCTCTAAATTTAAGAGGGTATTCATTATTAAACAATTTTTAATTCCCATTCTCTTTATATATCAGTTATGTATGGCCTTTACCTGCCAACCTGGAGACTATTATACTGAGATATTGTTGATGGGGGACCTGAATTTGCCAGATGTTAACTGGAGCACCTTTGCTGCAGCCACATCCAACAGCAGGGTCATTCTCAATGCCCTACAGGGAGCATGTCTCAGACAGCTAGTGTTGGAACCCACTCAGGAGGGAGCAATCTTAGACCTGGTACTCTCAAATGGGGATGGAGAGAGGATCTCAAATTTAGAAGTGGATAGCCATCTGGGAACAAGTGACCACCAGTGTGGGTCACAATAAACACAGCCATAGAGTCAAGCCATACAAAAATGAGGATACTGGACTTTAGGAGGGCTGACTTTGTCAAAATGGGAGAGTGTCTCAGAAAAGCATTAGCAAACAGGCAAGAAGGAGGGGTAGATGAATAATGGGGAAACATCAAAACTGCCATTACAGAAGCACCTTTGTGTGAAGCAAATAAACAAATCAAAATGAAGGGAAAAAAACACCATGGTTCTCAAAAGAGGTGGCGGGGAAGGTTAGGGAGAAAAAGATAGCATTCAGGAAGTATAAGGAAACACAGAAGAAGCAGGACAGAGAATGTACCAGTTAAAGAAGAAGGAAATGGTGAAGGCAGTCAGAATAACAAAGGCCCAAACTGAGAAAAAGATAGCCAACTAGGTTAAGAAGGGGAATAAAGCCTTTTATAGGTACAATAAGGAGCAAAGAAAGACCAAGGGAGGGATAGTGAGACTTAATAAAGGGCAGGCTGGGTGGGCAGAGGTTAACAGTGAAAAAGCAGGGATACTAAATAAATACTTCTGCTCAATATTCACAAAAGAAGAGGGGGGGGTACCTAATCTAATCAATAGAAGCACTCTGGATAAGGGGGTTAATACCAGTCCATTCACAGAAGAAAGGGTTCTGAAAGAACTCCTAAAACTGAAGGTGGACAAAGCAATGGACTCTGATGGGATTCACCCCAGAATTCTAAAATAACTAAGGGGAGAACTAGTAACACCACTGACTACCCTTTTTAACAAATCATGGGAGGATGGGTATGGTACCTAAGGACTGGAGGAGGGTGGGTGTGATTCCCCTTCACAAAAGTGGGAGAAAAGCAGAGGCAGGCAACTACAGACCTGTTAGTTTGACCTCAGTGGTAGGGAAAATGATGGAATCATTTCTGAAAGAAAGAATTGTTGAGTACCTAGAAACCAGTGGGGTACAGGACCCAAGGCAGCATGGATTCACAGTGGGAAGGTCATGTCAGATGACTCAAATGGATTTCTTTGACTGGGTGGCTAAAGTACTGTAGTAGACCAGGGAGGGGCTGCGGACATGGCTTACTAGACTTTAACAAGGCATTTGACACAATCCCACACAAAAGATTAATAAACAAATTAGCCAGCCTGGGACTGGGTTCCAGGGTGGTAGCCGGGATAAAAAATTGGATGGAAAACAGGACACAGAGGGAAATAATAAATGGAGTTCACTCCGAAGAAAGGGGGGTTACCAGTGTGGTACCGCAGGGTTCAGTACTGGTCGGTCCTTTTAATGTCTTTGTAAGTGACATTGTGGAGGGACTGAAGGAAAAGTATACCTCTTTGCAGACGACACAAAGATCTGCAACAGGGTTGATACACAAGGAGGGGATGGAAAGGATGAGAAGGGGCTTGGCAAGGTTGGAGGAATGATCAAATGTATAGCAGCTTAGATTCAATGCAAATAAGTGCAAAGTAATGCACCTGGGAAACAAAACCCAGGGGAAGAGTACACAATGGGGGGTGGTTACTAACATCAAGAAAAATGAAAAGAGACCTGGGGGTAGTCATATCAGATGACCTAAAGGTAAGCAAGCAATGTGAGAAGGCAGTAAGGAGGGCTGGGGGGATACTGGGATGTATAGGAAGAGGCATCACCAGTAGAAAACAAGAAGTTGTTATCCCTCTGTACAGACAGTTGGTGAGACCCCATCTGGAGTACTGCATGCAGTTCTGGAGACCCCATCTCTGCAAGGACATGGGATGGAGGCAGTCCAGAGGAGGGCAACTAAAATGGTGTAGGATCTGACCCAGAAGCCATACGAAGAGAGACTAAAGAAGATTATTATGTATACCCTCGAGGATAGGAGGGACATGATAGAAACTTTCAAGTACCTCAAGGGAATCAACAAAGTCCAGGAGAGTAACATCTTTCAGAAAAAGAGATGTGCAAGAACAAGGAGGCACAATTTGAAGATAGAGGGTGGACAGCTCAAGGGCAATGTGAGGAAGTTTTTTTTCATGGAGAGGGTGGTAGATGCATGGAACAGCCTTTCTGAGGAGGTTGTGGGGTCAAAAACAGTGGGGGAATTCAAGAATGCATGGGACAGACATAAGGCAATTCTAGTGGTGGGTAGGAATAAGAAGCTGTTGGTTCAACTATACTCAGCCCCTGCAATTACACTTCTCTCTCAACAATTAGATTAATTTGTTCAATATATCAATCTTCCTGTGTTGTCTGACCCTCAAATTGATAAATTAAAACCTCCTATTATTCCAACAGAAATCTGTGAAGCCATAGATTCATTATCTGCAGACAAATCCCCCGGACCCGACGGATTTACAACTAACTTTTATAAAACTTTTAAAGAGACGTTAGCACCTATTCTCCTGAAGACCTTCCATTATATATTTGAGAAGGGAATATCGGATACTTCTTTGTGTCTTGCCACTATTGTGGTACTTCCTAAACCCAACAAGGATCCTCCACAGATTGGTAACTACAGACCTATTTCCCTCATCAACGTAGATCTTAAAATCCTCGCTAAAATTCTCTCCTCTAGACTCAGCCAGGTTTGGGAACACCTTATTAGCATGGAACAGGTTGGGTTTATCAAGGACAGACTCTCCTCAGACCATCACAGGAAATAGCCTATCTATTTTCTGCATCCAGGGATTCTGATATACTGGCAGCTCTTGTTTCACTGGATGCAGAAAAAGCTTTCGATAGGGTGTTATGGGAGTATCATTTTCTGCTGCTCCCCAAATACCATATCCTTCTGGAATTCATCCAGTGGGTTAAAATTCTTTATGCAACACCAACAGCCCAAATCCAATGTAATGGAGTTCTATGCATTCCCTTTTCCCTGTCCCAGGGTACCTGTCATGGTTGCCCCCTTTCTCCCTACCTTTTTAATCTTTATTTAGAACCCCTCATCAGGAAAATCTATCTTTCCTCTCTGGTAATGGGCATATCAATAGGTAATAAGGAATATAAAATCTCAGCATATGCAGGTGATCTACTTCTACATATCTCCAATCTCACCAAATCTCTCCCTGCTGTATTTCAAATCATTTCCTAATTTGAGTCTTTTTCAAACTATAAACTGAATCTGACAGAAACGGAATTTCTTCCCCTCAATAAATATACTGTAAAGGATAATGTGGCTCATATGGGTCTACAATGGAACTTTGACAAAATGAAATATCTCGGGATTTATCTTCATTCCTCTCCACAAATCATGAAAAAACTTAACTTAGATGCTCTCATTAACATTTTATCAGATGATTTTAAACGCTGGTCGAAACTGCAGTTAACTCTGTGGGGTCATATGAGCATTATTAAAATGAATGTTCTACTGCATTTACTATACCCTTTACAAATGCTCAATCAGGCCCTCCCATTTTCATGGTTTTCACAGGTTCATGGTATTCTTAGTAAGTTTATATGGCAGGGTAATAAAGTCAGACAGAATTATCTTAAACTCACTAGACGGAAAACTGATGGTGGGCTCCAAGCCCCAGATTTCTATATATATTATTTAGCAATCCATTTTACTAGAATCCGATATTGGTTACAACCTTTACATAGAACTGGTCACCCTCCTCCTTGGGTCGGGTTTGAACAGGATCTCTGTGAAGCACATGGCATGGATCCCAAGGCTCTATCCTTATTCCCCCCAAAAATCTTCCTAAACCTCTGCAGGTTACCCGCACAAACTCTCTAATTCAAGTGCAACATCAGCTAAATGCTCTTCTCAAAACAGATGTTTGCAGAGATATAGCACAGCCCCTGTTCCATAACCCAAATTTGTTAATTTCGGGCAAACCAGTCAATGTTCAGCTTTTCTGGCCACATATAGGTGTAGAGCATGTAGACCAGTTGGTACAGGAACAAAAATGACTCTGCTTTAGAGAAGGTAGCTCCCTTTTTAGTTGGCAGAATACCTCTATCTTCAAATAACTCCAACAATCCCACATGCTGACACATTACTTTGGAATAGGGACTTGGTCTCATTCTTTCACTACTACTTTACTCCCATATTTTAATTTGATTCCTACATCTCATTTGACATCTTACTCCTATGATTTTATTCTATCAACAGTGGTCCCCTTAGAGGGCTGGAGATTCTATCATTAGGATAACACTATCCCATTATCCACTACTTTCAGAGGCTGGCCTTCATTGTGGGCCCAATTATATAAATATGTTAAATGGGACAAATAGAGATATATGCAGTTTTGCATTAACCATAATCTATGTTACACCCCTTCTAAATTGCACCAAATGGGTATTCTATCTTCAAATCAGTGTTCTAAATATCACCAGGCCCCTGCAGCTCTAATCTATATGTTATGGTCATGTGAAAAAATTACTCCCTTTTGGTGTGGCATTCAAAATAGGTTGGATCCATTACATACACTAACAGATAGTTTTAACTTGGAAACCTGTATTATAGGTGACTACACATCAATACCAGTGTGTAATCAGAGGGCCCATATGGCACTAATTTCAGCATGTGCTAAAAAAGTAATATTGAGACACTGGTTAGACTCGGCCACTCCTAGCTATCTAGAATGGTTCAAGGAAATCATGTTCGCCCTACAAGCCAAGTACCACTTTATACCCTTCTGTTAATTAGTTAGATGCTGGTCATTAATAACCAATTTTTCTGACAGGCCCTTTTAGTATTTTTTTTTCTTTTCCCCTTGTTTTTTATATAATTCACTCTTATCCTTCTTTTTGAGGCAACCATAACTATAACAAAATAACTGGTGGCAGACTAAGGTGGGTGGGAGGGGTGGGGCAGGGAAAAGGAGCGAACAAACAATCCTATTTAAATAATTCTTCTTTATATTAGAACTGTCTTTTTAAGTTAGGTTTTGACTTCTTCTTTTGTTAGAAATGTATTCTCTCTATTCAATTGATAATCTCCATCTATGTTCAGACTGGATTTATGTTACACTGTTTGCAAAAACATAATAAAGTACACTAAATAAAAAAAAAGAAGCTGTTGGTTAACTAGGATCTGCAGCTTATCCAGTAGGTAGGGAAATGAGCAGACTGGGTGGGCCAAGCGGTCCTTATCTGTCGTCAAAGTCTATGTTTCTATGTTTCTGTGTACAGCAGTTTTTTTCAAATGTTCTGAGGGAGTTGACTCAACCCCATTAAGAGGGACATGACATATTTACCTAGCAAAAAGGGTGGGGTTCATATGCCTAATCCCGTGTTTTTTTAATTCATTATTTTAGGTAGGACCCAGAAATTGGCCTTGGAACCAGTACCCAGTCACACTAATGTCTGGATCAAGCACCTGTTAGGAAAGTTCCTACATGTGTGGCAGGAAAACATCAGTGAAACTAACCTGTAATGTACCAGTTCCTGATTTTATTAGGTGATCTTTGCAAAAATTACATAAATGAAAAAATTCCCTGTTCAGTCAAATGATTTTCATCCAGGAAACAATTGTATGATATAATAATGTTACACATTTGTCCACAGGAGCCAGAATTTAAACATTGCAGAAATTAGAAGAATTACCTGGTGATTCAACAGCTGGTGGAGAAAATAATCCCTCGCTGAATGTGGTATATTCTTTGGTTATGCTCTCACAAGAGGTTGAATGTGTGAGTGAATAATTAACATAAATCCTCAGAAGAAGGAGTATGTTCATACCTGGACTGTGATGCTAACATGGAAACAATGGAACATTTTTTCTTTGACTGTGGGTTTGTGATGGAGTTTTGGTAATTCTTAGTGAATAAATGGAAGCTTCCATGGTTGGAAAGATTGACCTATGAGTGCAAAGTTTTAGGTGACTTTCCAGCAACCTTAAGGAAGTATAATAATGGCACCTTAACAGTACTGTTTGCCTGGTTAAAGATTTATTTGCAGCAAGCAAGATGCCACTCAGTGCTACAACAATTCCGAATGCCTTATCTATCCCTTGCAAATCTGTGTGAATCTGCTTTCATGGAGGTTTATAAGAATGACTGTAAGGTACTTACAAGCAAACAACTTAGATCATTATGGGCAAGGGTTCATTAGATAAGCCTCCCTGATCAAGGAAGGATGGACTAGGTAAATTATTATGATAAGATCTGTCCAGATATTGGGTGGCTTTTGTTTATGTTTTACTTTTGGACTTTTCTTATCAGAGTTCAGATAGGAACATTTTGTTTAGGTATTTTCCTTTGGATTTGTGTTTTATTCTTGCTTGAGTTTTCTCTCTACTGATACTCTGGTTGGTTAAAATCGTATGATGACTGTCTCGTTTTGCAGGTGTGACCCTTCTGGACTGCACTGCTTGTTGGTGATTATTGTTTCTTGATGATTTTTATTTATTTATTGAAAAGTTTTCCCAGGAGAATTACACTGAGGAACAAGATGCTCGTCTCAAAGTACGTCCTTTTTAAAAATAATTCCCATACAATTGGAAGGGGGTGCTGTTGGCCCTAAATCTAAAACTGTGGATCCTAGTAGTTTGGTGGAGGAAGGTATGCTGCAGCAAGGTGGAGTTCAGTCCTCATCCCCAGCCTGAATTTCTCTAGAGGACAAACTACAAGAACATACTGAAAGTTTGAAAGAACTGGGCTGCGAGCCAATGCAAAAGATTACTGAACTGGAGGAAAATATGGCTGCAGAAAAAAAAATGGACACTGAAATGCAGGAGTGAAAACATTATCCACTCGAATGTTAGCAGTGGATAAAGAGTGATACAGCAAACATAAGGAATCCCTTAAACTGAGGAAAATGAAGTCTCTCACTGAAGTGCCTAAACAAGTGAAGTAGGCGAAAAAACTGATAAAATAAAGACTTTAATACCTTGTGACCCTGACAGGACATTGACACCTGATAGCCCCTTGATGCCTGGCTCCAACTTCACCCCCATCTCTCAACCTATGCAGGGTATGGTCTCCAGAACATACCTTTAAGGATCACTGATTGGACCCAAGATGCTTCTAGAAAATGGATTCAAACACCATGAAGTCTTGCTATAATTAGGACTTAGTGCAGTTAGCCCCTGGCTCTGAACTGCCCCGGGGAGGAAACAGTTAACTCCAGAGAGATCTGGAGTTCCACAGCGCGAGGGCGCTGTTCAAAGCTCTATCTGGCCAGTTTCAAATGAAACTGCCAGGTTCTTTACTCCGCTTTCACTGAACAGTCGCTCCGGAGATCAGCTCCTTCAGCTCGGTTCATTTCGCGGTTCAAGCGAGTTTATTCGGTTCATTTGAACCGGCAAAAGTGTCTATTTTACCGCATTTTCGGTCAAAAGCTCTATCTGGTAAACCGTAAGTACTGTGTTTAAGTCTGTGGAATTCATTATCGGTTCAGTCTGAACCGATCGGTTCTTAAAATAACGAATTTATTCATTGAATGGGCTTTTAGAAGTGCGGTTCCCAATTCTTATGGTTCTAAAAAACCCTAGCATTATCTGGGTTTTTCAAATACCCGTGACATCGTTAGAACCGATCAAGGTGTCTTGCCTGCACCGCCGCTTAAAGGGCAAGTTTGGTTAGTTGGCATTATGTCTGAGAAACCCAAAAGAAAAACCGGGCCCACTGGGTTTCAACACTGTGATGTCTGTGGAAGCCTTTGCCAAGGCTGACCCACACACCACTTGTGTCTATTGTCTGGGGCTGACCACCTCCTGTCAGACTGCCAGGTGTAAAATTTCCTGCAGCCACCCTGGAAAAAGAGATTGGGCGGCTCAGGAGGCGAGAGGCTATAAAGTCCGCTTGACCCGATGGCCAGCCCGTCCAGCACCCACTGGACCAGAGGGAGTGCCTCTGACCAGGGTGAGACTTCCTCGGCAAAAGAAGGCTGGTTCAGAGGAACCAGTCCCAGTAAAAGACAAAGAAATCAGCAGGTCTGGAGTCCAAAATTGTCTCTCCAACTGCTGCAGAGATAGCAAAAGCCATACAGATTGTTCAGTCTTTGTCTCAAGGACTTGTCGAACACCCTTTAGTTGGGAAAAGGGTGGCTCGTTCAGGTCCAGTGGTTCAGGATTATGATGTTGAGGATTTTTATGAACCACAGGGGGGGGGAAGAATTTGATCAGTGCATTTGTGACTGGGAAGGTCTGGACATGCCCATTGGCCGGACATTTCTCCAGACAGACCCTTTGAATCTCCCCCTTTGCTGCCTGAGTCCCCTTCTCATTTTAGGTTTTATAAAAAGGTGGCAGAAACCCTCCAGCTCCCTTTAGAGGAGGCTGTGGATGAGCAAGAGGAGCCTGATTATGTAGAAATGATGGATATTCCAGAGTCTAGAAGGTTGTCTATTCCTTTGCATAAGTCATTTAGGAAGCATCAACGAAGATTTTAAAAAATCCTCATTCTGTCCCTCCTGTAGATAAAAAAATGGACAGAAGGTATACTTTATCAGGCCCTGATACAGACTTCCTCACTGACCAGTGTAGTCATGTAGGTGTTGTTCAAGCTGCAGCCTGTGACAAGGCTAATATTCCCCTGGCCTCACATCCTCCTGATAAGGATTCCAGGAAGATTGATGCCATGGCAAAAAAACAATATATGGCAGCTTCGTTGGGACTCAGACAGGCTAATTATATGGCTTATGTGGCTAGATATTAGAAATCTAGATGGGACACTATATTGCAGTTGGCCAAGCAGGCCCAGGGCCAGCTGGCTAGTGAGTTGGAACAAGTGGCTGCTGATGGCATTGAAGCCTCTAAAGTTCAATTTCATACTGCTGTTGATGTTAATGATGTTTCCTCTAGGGTCATGGCCACTCTGTAGCTCTCCGTAGGTTGGCATGGCTCAGATGCACTAATCTGTCCCAAGATACTCAGTCGAAGGCTATAGATTTTCTGTGGTAGGAAATTTCTGTTTGGGATCAAACAGGAAATTACATGAAAAAGATGGATGAATACAGAACTACCTACAAAAGCGCCAAGCTAAGGAGAGGCATGCCACTCCACAAAGGCATGCCCCCAGGGGTAGGGGCAGGCCTTACCACAGGCCTTTTTATCAAGTTCAGGCCTCTTCAGCCTTTGCACAGAGGGTTTTTTTCAGAGGCAGAGGTAGACGGGGCACAGGCAGACCCTCTCCCTCTCCCTCAGCCTAAAGCTGCTGCCACAGCACCCTTGACGGGTGTCCAGGGCCGATTCTCCTGTACTGGTGGGGGGCAGGTTGGCTTATTTCAGCCAGAACTGGTTGTCTCTAACTTCGGACAAATGGGTTCTGGAGGTGGTAAGCCAAGGTCTGGTTCTCAGCTTCAAGCAGTTCCCAAAGATGAGAGCCAGACATTTTCCTCCTGCAAATCCTTCAGAAGCCCTTGCTTTGGAAGCAGAGGTTTCTTCTCTTCTAGACTGCAAAGCAGTGGAAAGGGTTCCTCCTTGCCATCAGGGCAAGGGGCTGTACTCGAGATACTTCCTTACCCCAAAAAAGACAGGAGAATGGCGGCCCATCCTAGATTTAAGGTTCCTGAACAAGCATCTTTTGAAACCAAAGTTCAAAATGTTAACTCTGGCAATGATTTTGCCTTCCCTAAGGCCAGGGGACTGGCTAGCTTCCCTGGACCTCAAGGATGCCTATTTTCATATCTTGATCAGGCCTTCTCACCGAAAGTACCTCAGGTTCGAACTGCCCTCTGGCCACTACCAGTTTAGAGCAATGCCCTTTGGCCTCACTTCTGCTCCAAGGGTTTTCACAAAATGTCTAGCTGTGGTAGTGGCTCATTTAAAAAGGCAAGGGGTTGCTGTGTTTCCCTACCTGGACGACTGGCTCATAGTGGGTCAGTCTCCAGATCAGGTAAAATCCCACTTGCAAGTCACCCAGCAGCTTCTCACTTCTCTGGGATTCCTGCTGAATTTTCCAAAGTCAGTTCTGGAACCAGTTCAGGTACTAACTTTCATAGGTGCAGAGTTGAACACAAAGTCAGCCAGGGCATTTCTTCCCTCAGAAAGAGTGGACAGAATCATTGCCCTGGCATCCTGCTTTACCCTGTGGGTCTCTCGACCAGCAAGGCACTTTCTGCAACTCCTAGGGCACATGGCTGCTTCCACAGCTGTCGTGCAGGGAGCAAGATTTCAGATGAGGGACATCCAGTTCCACTTGAGGTCCTACTGGTCTCAAAGGAAGGACCCCTTACCAAATTAGTCCCAGTGACTAAAACCCTGATCCTAGCCCTTCAGTGGTGGCAGGATCAAAGCAATCTAACTCAGGGGTCCCTTCTTACCTGTTCTTCATTCCCTCACCCTCACCACGGATGCCTCCCTGTTAGGTGGGGGCTCACTCATGCACCTTTCCACTCAGGGAGTGTGGTCCCTCAGGAATCTCTGCTCCACATCAATCTCTTGGAACTCAGAGCTGTTCTCTTAGTTCTCCAGGCTTTTCAGCTACTGTCCAGAACAAGGTAGTTCAAGTCAGGACAGACAACACCACAACAATGTGGTACATCAACAAGCAAGGGGCACTCGGTCTTTAGCCTTGTGCACCGAAGCAATGAAGTTGTGGTCTCTGGCTTATTCCCTGAACACCTCTGATAGCGGTTCACCTCCCAGGGAAGGACAATGTCCTGGTGGATGCCCTCAGCAGGATTTCTCAGGGCCATCACGAATGGGCCCTGAATCCTCTGGTGCTGGAGTCAGTCTTTTCCAGATGGGGCACCCCTCAGATAGATCTTTTCGCAGCCCCAGACAACCACCAACTTCCTCTGTTTTGTTGCAGGCCTCCAGTGCTGGGATCAGTCCCCCTGGATGCCTTTCAGTTGGATTGGAAAGGGAAGTTCCTGTATGCCTTTCCCCCCATCCCTCTCCTCTTCAGGGTACTAGTAAAAATCAGAACTCAGCCCTGCAAAGTGATTCTGATTGCTCCAGACTGGGCCAGGCAGCCCTGGTACCCTCTTCTCCTGTCCCTGACATTCCACCCTCCCCTGACCTTGCCCAGGACCCACGACCTGCTGACCTGTGCACAAGGGAGAGTGTGGTATCCGGACCTCAATTCCCTCCACCTCAAGGCCTGGTTCTTGAGGAGCTAGAATTTGCTGATTTACACCTTTCTCAAGGTGTCCTGGATATTTTGAAGGCTTCTAGGAAGCCTTCCACTAGGGCCACTTACAACTCCAAGTGGAAGAGGTTTTCCTTATGGTGTTCTGAGAAGCAAATTGTACCAGAATCTGCTGACTTGGCCATTTTATTGGACTATTTGGTCCATCTAAATTCCCTAGGCCTCAAACCAGCTACTTTGAAGATTCATCTAGCAGCTGTTTCTGTTTTTGTTTCTGCAGGGAAACCTGTTTCCCTCTCCTCTCACCCTGTGTTTTCCAAGTTTTTTAAGGGGTTACTTCACACTAACCCTCCCTTTCGGGAACCAGCTCCGCCTGGGATCTGAATGTTTGCATTGCTCAGCTAATGCAATCCCTCTTGAGCCTCTGTCTTCGGCAGATCTCAAGTTTTTAACTTGGAAGACTGTCTTTCTAGTGGCTATCACTTCTGCTAGGCATATAAGTGAGTTACAAGCCTTGTCAGTGGAAAAGGATTTTATTTCTTTTCACAGAGATAAAGTAGTCCTCAGGACTAACAGAAAGTTTTTACCTAAAGTGGTTTCAGATTTTCATCTCAACCAATCCATCTCTCTTCCAGTATTTTTCACTGAGCACTCTTCCTCAGGGGAGAGGAGACTGCACAGTTTGGACGTCAAAAGAGCCCTAAGCTACTATTTGGAATGCACCAAGGGTCATAGGTTCGAATCCCTCCAACTCTTCCTTACCTATGGAGAAGTGGGCAAAGGGAGACCTGCCACTAAGAGGACAATCGTAAGGTGGATTGTCTCTTGTATCCAGTTCTGTTACCAAAAACTAGGTAGAGAACCTCCTCAGGACTGAGGGCTCATTCCACCAGGGTACAGCTGCATCTCTGCGGCTGCTGAGATATTCCCATTTTGGAAATTTGCCAAGCTGCTACCTGGAAGACAGTCCACACCTTCACTAAGCATTATTCCCTGGACGTCCAGTCCAGGAGAGATGCTCGTTTTGGCACAGCTGTGCTTCAGAGCCTATTCCCTAAGTAGGTTCTGGCTCTCCTCCATGGAGGTACTGCTGTATAATCTGCAATAAGTCCTAATTATAGCAAGACTTCATGGTGTTTGAAGAAAAAATTACTCACCTTAGTAATTGCTTTTCTTCTCATGGAGTCTTGCTATATTAGGACAACCCCCCCTCCTACCCCTCTCAGAATTCCTACTTGGGTACGGGGTTGGCAAATTAGTGCAAGCACTGTGTCATGCCATTTTAGTCTCTCTAGTCCCCCCCCCTTGTTTAATTTGGGTTAGGGAACTAGGTAATTCTGTTTTTTGTTAAGTGGTAGATGGTCCCCTCTCTGGACTTGAGTCTTTTGGGGAGAGGGGGCCTATTAGTGCTTGTCAGGGGTGATCCTAACAATAATAGGTAATATTGTTTTTATTCTGTGATTGTTGTTGTGTTTTGTTGTTTTACTACTGGTAGGTAGCCAATGGCTAGTGTAGAGCTTTTCCACAAAGACTTGCTATGTTAGTTTAGCTTCGTAAAGAACCTGGCAGTTTCATTTGAAACTGGCCAGATAGAGCTTTGAACAGCGCCCTCGTGCTGGGAACTCCAGATCTCTCTGGAGTTAACTGTTTCCTCTCCGGGGCAGTTCAGAGCCAGGGGCTAACTGCAATAAGTCCTAATATAGCAAGACTCCATGAGAAGAAAAGCAATTACTAAGGTGAGTAATTTTTTCTTCCTGGCCCCGATTGAGACGCTGAGTTTTTTTCTGGGTCAGGGCAGAAGATGCTGCTACTGGTAGCAAAAGTGATAACCTCAGGAATTGATACTGTCCTGGAGAATGGGAAAATCCTGGATGCTCCAGCAGAAGTGGAGGAAAAGAGCATAGTCTTAAGTACACCAAGTGCTAGCAGTCACAGCACTAGCTCTCCTACAGCAACACGGCCACAGCAACTGACAAAAGGAGAGGTACAAGCAGTACCAGAGGAGGATTTGAGGTGCTCATTTTGGACTGGTGCTGCATTGCACAGAGACTAAGTACTATAGTGATAGTACACAGTTGGAAAGAGGCTGCGGGAAAATCCTTTTCTAAATATACCGTATGGTATTTTAAAGAGGTGGGCTCACAGCTTACTGATACTAGGGAGCTGAGCAGCTCTAAGAGAACTAAAAAACAGTGAGAGGATCTGGCAGACTCAGTGGAATCTATGCAAAATGATACAGAGACAGTGGCAGAGGATGAAGACACTGGCATAACCACCCCTTTAAACAGAATAAATGCATATCCAAATGTGGAGCTTGTTGATAAACAGCCAACAAATTGGGAGGAACATATACTGTATATATTATAGGGGTGCTATAGCATCCCTATGGCTAGGATTGAGTAGCATGTTTAATGTTAAACCTCAAATTTTGCACTTTAATAACTTTGCATCCAATCAATGGATTTGCTTAATATTTGGTATCTGCTGTTCCATGGGGTAGATCTCTTGATGTGGCAAATTTTGTTCTGGATGGATGTGTGGATTCTGAGATTCAGACAGTGCAAAAAGTCATACAGTTGCCACTTTTTGCAGTTTTTCCCTCATCACCCTGCATCCAGATGGTGTGGAATTTAGTTGTGATTTTTTATGGTAGAACCAGCTTGGGTAACAGAACAGGCTTGCTTAGTTTTGTGAAAAAATATTAATCTGTTGCAAAGTTATATCGTTTTTCATTTCTTTTTGTTTTCAGTGGGAAGATCACTTTTCAGGATAGAGGGAGAAAGTTTGACCAAGGATTTGTTCTCACAAAAACAGATTCACTCTCATGAGACCCATTCTTTTTTCTTGAGAATTAATCCTTTTTTGTGAGACAAAATTCCTTTTTCTCAAACTGCCATCCTGTTTTCCATTTTTTTTATTTTTTTTTTTTAAAGGCATGGAACTGATATCATGAGTGACACCACCACACATGGCTAGCTGATCGGGACCCCCTTAGGTGCAATCTGCACTTCAAAGTTACAAATATGCCTCTTAAATGTGTTTCTTTTAAATATAATGAATCATTTTTCGTGACTGCGTGATACGAAAAAAGAATCCTTTTTCATATCACGAGTCATGAAAAAGGATCCTTTTTTGTCATTCGGGAATCATTTCTTGTCCCTTCCATTTCCCTCCCCAGAACTCTACAGTTTTTCCTTGGTGTCTAGTGGACCCACCACCCTCTAGTACCCCTGAATCTGCATTTCTCTGGTGTCTAGTGGCACTCCTTACACTCTGATTGCTGTCCCTCCTGTAATATTGAGAATTTCCCTGGTGTCTAGTGACACCCCCCACTCTCTGATCCCCATAGGTTGTTTTTTGGTTTTCTTTCATTGGTGTTAGTGGTATGCCCACCTTCCCATGTCTTTCCCTGGTGTCTAAAGGCACCCTCATCCTCTGATCACCATATTTTATTACTTGTTGATCATTGGTGGTTAGTGGCTGCCCCTTGTATATTTAAAATTACCTGAAAAAAAAACAGTCCTCTGAAGTCTTTTTTTTAACCTGAAAAAAAGAAAATGGTCCCTCATCATCTCCACCATCTCCTCCCCCCTCCTGAACCTCCCAATGAGCACCCACCACCCCACAACTCCCCTTTACCCTATACATACCATTGGAGGTTGTTGGCTGTCACCTTCTGTGGACTGGGACATGTCTGCACTCTTCAAAGCCGAAACCACAAACTGAAGAATAAAGGTAGCTGCCGTATAATGTAATTCAATGATGTTTTGAACTTATGTTGATGTCTTTGCTATTTTTGGAGTTTCTTCACCAGATTTTCAACATGGTCTTTTAGGGACCCCACCTCATGAACACTGCAACTGTCATTTCATTAATCAGGCCCAGAAAGTGATTTCATAGTCACTGCACAAGATTACCGTTCGGGCCCTATTAATGAAATGACAGTTGTAGTTTTCATGAGGTGGTGTCCCAAAAAGGTCATGTTGAAAATGTTGTGAAACAATTCCTAAAAATATCCGAGTTACACATGTTTGTTGAAATATTTCTATGCACATGCATAACTTTGGTAATTTTCGGTACTTTGACTTCAAATTTTCAACATAGCCATTGTTTCACACCACCTAATAAACAGTACAGCTGTCATTTTTTCACATCCTTTCTGAAATGTGTTTTTGAACCTGTGGCGTGGAATGGCATTTTGGCATGGATTTGAAATTACTCACCTATGGGGTCTATAAGGTGGAGTCATAAGAAGACTATGTTGAAAATTTAGGATCAAAATATGAAAAAATGCAAAAGTTATGGCAAGTTCATTGTAATTTTGCTACACCCGCTCATAACTACAGAAATGTTACATATTTTTTACCCCAGATTTTCAACATAGTTTTCTTATTACCCCACCTCATGAATGGCACAGCTGACATTTTTCAAATCCTGCCCAAAATGTGTTTTCACACCTGTGGCACAGAATGGCGTTGCAGTTGTGTAGAATTAGGTTTTGGTGAGGATTTGAAAATTTTCTGTACTGGGTACATGAGGTGGGGCAATAAGAAGGCTATGCTGACAATTTGGTCACTGTTGTCCTATAAATGGAAGCACAGGGCCCAGAGAGCCCTGTTTCCACTGCTATTTATATATACACATCTACAGAGGGATGGAAGCACAAGGTCAGAAGTAAAATAAGGATACTATTATACTATCTCAAAAAGTAAGGAAATAAATTGTAAAAAATGTTGTTAATGCATCAGTTAGGAGTTCAGCGACAAAGTGAGGAAATGTGGCATTAGGTTTCAACCTAACACCCACCGACCTACAGACCAAGAGGTGTCAAGGGGTGGCATTCAGGTTGCCAGCCCTAATGCTCATCCCATTCTCCTATGCTGTACCCATCCAGCTTATTTTTTAATGAAATGGGTGAGCATTAAGGCTGGCAACCCCAATGGTGCCCCCAACACCTCTGGGTCTGTGCAGGATGGGGGTGGGGTATTAGGGTTGGAAATCCTAATGCCACATTTCCCTACATTTGTCGCTTTAACCCTAACTGATGCATTATGTTTTTGCAATATATATATATATATATATATATATATATATATGTGTGTATATATATATATTCATGGCAAGGGTTGCCATCCTTACCCCACCACCCACCACTTCCCACCAACAGACATTGCGTTGTGAGTTGAGGTCGTTGGGCCTAACTCTCACCCCATTCTCCTATACTGCACCACCTCAGCTTATTTACACATGGAATGGGGTGAGAGTTAGGGCCAATGACCCCAATGCACACCCCGATGCCTGTTGGTGGGGGCGGGGTGGGTGTGGGGTGCAAGGGGTGGCAACCTTAACACCGAATTTCCTCACTTTTGTTGCTGTTTAACAACCCTAACTGATGCATTAAACAGAGTTTTTTGCCATGAATTTCCCTTCTTTTTGAGAATGTGCACTATAAATAGTGAATGGTATGCAGTGGAGCCCAGCACTCCCACCATGGTTCCCATTTGTGTGTAATAACCCTAACAGTAACGGTAACACTAACAGTAATGGTAACAGCAATGACAACGGTAATCCTAATGGGAACATAAACACTAACAGTAACACCAACGCTAATGGTAACAGTAACAGTAATAAGAACCGTAACAGTAACGGAAACACACACGCAGCTGGTAATGCAAATGGTATTAAAAAATGCAAACAGCAACACAACTGCAAGTGGAAATGGTAACACCAATGGTGATGCGAAAGGAAACAGTAATGCAATGGTAATGCAAACGCAAGCGCAAAAGCAAATGGAAACTATAACGAAAATGACAATGGAAATGCAAGTGCAAATGTGAAACCAAACACAGATGGTAATGCAAATGCAATGAAAACACAAACAGTAATGATAATGCAAACAGAAATGCAAATACAAATGCAAATGGTAACACACATGGTGATGCAAACAGAAACGATAATGCAAACGGTAATGGAAATGCAAGCGCAAATGTAAACACAAACACAAATGTTAATGCAAATGGTAACGGAAATGCAAATGGTAACAGTAACGCAAACACAAATGCAAATGGTATATATATATATATATATCTATATAGGCATGATAGTACCCTTATAGTTAGGTTTGTTACAGACTTTCAATGTTAAATCTCAATTTTTGCACCTTAATAACTTTGGCATTTTTCAATGAAATTGCCCAAAGATTTGTATATGCTGTCATTTGTCAGTATCACAAGATGTAGAAAGTTTTGTCGAGGCAGCTTTTATAGTTTTTTGAGATATAAAGTGGTCAGAAAGCCAAATTTGTACTTTATTTCCCATCGGATAACATGGGATTTTTGCTGTCATCTACACCCATACAAAATTAAGTTTTTCTCTGAAATTTGTATGGATGGTGGGGTATGTGCCAAGGGTGTACCTTTGGGTGGTTAGGTGAAAAACAAATTACTGTTTTTGAATTATAATGATTCTTATGAAAGATGCAGGACAGGCTGCTCGAACGGTAAATAACTGTTCAAACAGTAAATGTTTTTTACCATTCGAATGGTAAATACCATTAGCTGTTCCAACAGTAAAGTTTAAACAGTAAATGCCGTTTACCATTCTCACTTTACTGCTCGCTATTTCACTTTCAGTCCAGATTCACCATCTTGTTTTATATTTAGTGAGGGTTAAAAAGTTAAACATTTTAACAAATACTGCCCCTAGGTAAACACTAACAGTTCTGTTTACCTAATCGGGGCCCAAGGAACACGGTTTTGGCATTAGTTTGTCTGTATGTGGTCCTGAAATATGTTTTTTTTCTAGGTGGTACTGGTACAGCCTTTCAATGTTAAATCTCAATTTTTGCACCTTAATAGCTTTAGCATTTTTTTTTTTTGGGTGGTACTGTCTGCTACAAATTGTGGCAGAGTCTGATACAACCTTGTCTCCAGTATGTCCCCCCCAGCAGTGTGCCCTCTTCCCCTACAGTTTGCTGACAGTGGGGTGCCCAATCCCCTTGTCAGCAGTAGCCCCCATCCCCCGACAGTGTGGGACATTGGATAGCCTACTCTCAGTGTCCCCAGTTGTGTCCTACTCCCCCACTGTGGGACACTGGGAAGCCCACCCCCAGTGTCCTGAAAGGCAGTTTTATATATTTTTTCAATGCTTTTGCCAACATTGGGGTGCCCAATAACCATGTTGACAGTCACTACAACTCCTCCCCCCAACAGTGTGAGACACTGGGTAGCCCACTCCCAGAGTCCCCAGTTTTGGCCTCCACCCAATACTGTGGGACACTGGGGAGCCCACCCCCAGTGTCCTGAAATGTTGTTCCAATATGTTCCTGTTAAAAAAGAAAACAGTCCCCTCAACATCTTTTTTTAAGCCTGAAAAAAAGAAAAATGTCCTCTTCGTCTCCCCACCCCTCCCCATCCCGACCCTCCCACTGAGTAACACCACCCCACATCCCCCTTGCCCTATACTTACCAGTGGAGACCATTGGCTGGGATCTTCTGTAGACCAGGACACATTTGCACTGTTCAAAACTGAATCGCAAACTGAAGAATCAAGGTAAGCGCTGTACAATGGCTGTCAATTACATATTTGAACTTGTGTTGATATCGGCCAATTTTGGGTATATTTGCACCAAATTTTCAGCATGGACTTTTTGTGATCCCACCTCATGAACACTGGCACTGTCATTTCATTACTTGGTCCCGAAAGGTGATTTTACAGTCACTGCGTGGAATCACCTTTCAGACCAATTAACAAAATGACAGTGCCAGTGTTCATGAGGTGGGATCCCAAAAAGCCAATGTTGAAAATTTGGTGCAGAAATACCAAACATGTCCTAGTTATGGGCTGTCGTTGAAATTTTGCTACACACATATGTAACTTTGGTAATTTTTAATATATTCACTCCAAATTTTCTACATAGCCATTTTTTCACACTATCTCATGAACAGTGCAGCTGTCATTTCAGACATCCTGCCTGAAATGTGTTGTAGCTACTGTGGTGCAGAATGGCATCGTTGCTGCATGAAATTACCTTTTGGATCCAAGTAATGAAATGACAGTACCAGTGTTCATGAGGTGGGGTCCCTGAAAGGCCACGTTGAAAATTTGGTGACAAAATTCCCCAAAATGGCTGTGTTATGGGCATTTGTTGCAATCATGTGTCGCACGCTCATAACTTTGTAAAGTTACAATATTTTCACCCAATATTTTCAGTATAGTCTTCTTCATACCCCACATCATGAATGCCACAGCTGTCATTTTTCAAATCCTAGCCAAAATATGGTTTCACACCTGTGGTATACAATGGCATTGAGGTTGCACAGAATTATGTTTTGGTGGGGATTTGAACATTTGCTGTACTGGGTACATGCAATGAGGTGATAAGAAGGTTATGTTGAACATTTGGGGTGAAAATTATTTAAGATGGCACAGTTATGACTATTTCTTGCAATTTCACTACACCTGCTTGTAACATTGTGCATGGAAGAGAGGGTCTGGAGGTCTCTGTGTTTCCACAACTTGATACATGTGCACATCTGTGGATGATGCTTCCACAGCTAGAAACATATGCGCATCTGTGGAGGGATGGGAGCACAGGGTCCATAGAACCCTGTGCTCCCACAGTAAAATAAAAATACTATTATACTATCTCAAAAAGTAAGGAAACAAATTGCAAAAAACTACATTAATGCATCAGAGTTTTTATTAAATCACCAAAAGCTGGGAAATTCAACATTAGGGTTTACAAACCTAACAGTCCACTCCCACCCTGCACAGATGAAGAGGGATCAGAGGTGGCATTGGGGTTGTCAGCCCTAATGCTCATCCCATTCTCCTATACTGTTCCCACCCAGCTTATTTTCTAATGGAATTGGGTGAGCATTAGGGCTAATGACCCCAATGCCACCCCCTGACCCTGCTTCATTTGTGCAGGATGGGGGTAGGGTGTTAAGGTTTGAAACCCTCATGTCGAATTTCCCAGCTTTTGACACTTTAATAAAACCCCTAACTGATGCATTAACTTAGTTTTTTTGCAATATATATATATATGTGTGTGTATGTATGTGTGTGGTAGAAGAGAATTTCATTTTTCAGTCTCTTCAAAACTGAAGAAAACCTTCATTTTAATTTCAGCAGCTAATCAGCTAGCAGCAGAAAATAAGTCTGATGTCTCCCTTAGTCTGTATGCTTGTACAGTATATTGATAGGCTAAATGTTCCTGTTTTTGTCTAGGGCACTCATTATTCATGACAGGCAAGTCACAAGATGCTTTCTGTCTGTCACAGGCTTTAAGAGCAGAAGCTAATTAGGATATTATTGGGCTGGGAGCGGACTGTCTGATGGAAGAGAACAACTAACAGGATTATAGGGGATCAGATATTGTCAGGACAGAAAACATTTTATTTGTTTTCTATTAGTATTCCTGCCAGCAACACTGGGGATTATTTAACAATCTTGATAATGCATTTTCTGTTTTGGAGGTCATGTCCTAGCATTTAAGAGGTATTGTCACATTTTCTGAGCTTTTTTGGCTTGATGTATGGAACAGTAATGTCTGGAATGTGGAAATAACATGTTCTACCATGTCCTAAGCAGCCTGGTCTCTCTTGTAAAAAAATATTGACATTTAGGAGGGACCCTCTCTACTAAGGGCCTAAATGTCTACAACAAAACAATGAATGAATACACTGACAGCCAATGAAGACCTGTCAGCACAGGAATGATGGTAGGCAGACAGGTTTGAAGATATATGGAGATGTTCAGCCGGTGTGCTCCACCAACAAGCTGGGGAACATGCCCTAAAGCTCAGAGGTGATAAACACTGTAGAGGGGTAACATTAGGAGGCACTTCTCTTAGAGAGCAATGAACCTATGGAACAGTATATTATTATATAGAATGGACATAATGACAGTACAGGCCTTTCTAGGTAAGCCTAGGGAAATGCATGATTACCAAAGGAATTACAGGGTTCCCTGGGTAGGAGCAATTTATTTATTTATTTATTTATGTTAAATGTTTTGTGAGGAAAGTCATACTGAGCTGAAACAGTTAGTTTCCAGATGTGTCCTGTGGGGATGAAGTTGGATGGGTAGGAGAAATGGTGTACAGTATAGCTTGACAACAATATGCAATAAAATAAAAATTGTGAAATAATATAAAAATAGCAAGGTACAGTTGGCAGACAAGTCAAAAACATAGAATTAATATACATTAGCTATATCCAAATGGATAGGTGCTTTGAATAATAAACCCAGATGAGATAAGTCTAGATGGGAGATTGTTGGGGGGCAAGGATGCCAGGTTGCAATGCAGTCAATGGCAGTTATAGAACTAAATAAAGAAGTCACAAAGAAGGGATCAGAGGGAGAAACGGGAAGAGGCACAGCAGATTACAGGAGGAAATGAAGACCAGAGTTTAGGGAACTGAAAGGAGAAAGCAGCTTGGGATTTAGAGTCAAAGTTACAGAGGAGTCAGAGGGGGCAGATGGGGGATGAAAGAGTGAAGTAATATGGGGAGAGAGAGGCAAGCCATAATTTTGAAATAAAGGAAGAATAGTGAAAGAGATGCCTGGCTTCATGGGAGGGGAAGGAGAGGACTAGAGGGGAACAGTGGTGGGTGTGAGGGGGACAGTCTAGTTCAAAGTGACAGAACGAGTGAAAGAAGGGGACCAGTCTGGGCAGATCTGACAGGAACAACACAGTAGACATTATCACCATAGGTGCCTACTGTGATGATGTGAAGTTGATGCATATTAATGATGCACGCAATGCATGATGTCACTGTAGTTTGAATCTTAAACAGATAGAGCTTGGTGGGCTGAGGACCTGCCAGTTACAGCATAGAAGCTGTTGTGCATGTACCTGTGTGTTGCTGCTGTTTAAGTAAAGCTGTTTAAATTCAGATCTGTGTCCTCTCATCTTTACATGGTGTCAGAAGATGGAGCACTATCCCAACCAACACCGCTAGAGCTTACAGGCAATTTGGCAGAGAACTGGTGCCGCTTTAAGCAACAAGAAGAAATATTTTTTATGGCCACAGGAATTGCGGAAAAGTCCCAGAAGATCCAAGCAATGACCTTCTTACATGTGGCCAGACCAGCAGCCCTGGAAGTCTACAATACGTTCGAGTGGGTCAGAGCAGAAGATAAAGAAAACCTGGCACAAGTGATGGACCTGTTCAAGAGGTACTGTAACCCATGAAAAAAAACTTACTTTTGAAAGGCATTTATTTAACACCAAGAATCAGAACCAAGGGGAACCGATTGATGTTTATGTCACAGACCTGCATTTGAAAGCAAAATCCTGTGAGTTTGGTTCATTATGTGATTCCCATATTATGGATCAAATTATTTGGCATTTGTAATGATAGTGTCAGAAGATGTCTGTCAAGAGAGGTTGACAACTTTTCAAAAGGCCATAGACATTTGCAGAGCAGCTGAGTTACGTGAGATGAAGCTTAAAACTATGAACAAGACAATGCCTGAACAATCAGCAGTTTTTATGTCTACTTTCAAGAAAGGGGTATGACGAGAGAGTGAGAATGCAGCTGGAGATAAGATGATAGCAAGATAGACTGTGCCAGTAAGGGACACCAAAAGTTACCGATGTGCGTAATGTGGCAGGTAGCATGGGACTTACAAATGCCCAGAGTATGGACAGAAATTCAGGATTTATTAGAAGAAAAATTATTTCACTCAAATATGTCATGTTGGAAAAGACGCAAACATTCATGCACTCCATGAGGAATCAAAGAGTGAGAATGAGTATAGTATTGAAACTGTGACTGAGAAGGGACAAGATAATGATTGGAAAGTGACTCTGAATATTCAAGGGAAAGAAGTGGGTTTTAAAATCGATACTGGTGCCCAGTGAACTATGATACCCTTTAAGATGTACAAGACGGTAACCAGAGAACCTATTCAGAAATCTAAGGCAAGGCTGATCTCATATTCAGGCCATCAGCTTGACGTGCGAGGGAAAGTCACTTTGATGGCAAGTTTTAAAAAGAGATATCATGTAATCACATTTTAAATGATGGACGCAAATGTGACCCCAGTACTAGGACTGCTTACACGCTTAGAGATGCAGTTTGTGAAAAAAATGTTTTTGGTGAATACAGAGGGGGACTCCACTGGGGATATTCTGTTCAAGTATGTTGATGTATTCAAGGAACTGGGGTGCCTTGACCATGCATATCATATCAAGCTGGACAAAACAGTGAACCCAGTGATCCACCCACTGAGGAAAATACCCTTTGCTTTACAGGACAAAGTCAGAGCTGAATTAGACAAGATGGAACAAATTCATTGAGAAGGTCAAAAGAGTTGGGTGAACTCCTAGTTATAGAAAAGCCTGACAAGATAAGAATACATATTGACCCCAGAGATTTAAACAAGGCAATAAAGCAAGAACATTATCCAATGAAAACCATAGAAGAGGCTGCAGCCCAGCTTGCTGGCACAAAAACCTTCTCAGTATTAGACATGGGGCATGCCTTTTGGAAAATTAAGCTTGACAAGCCCAACTCTGAATTAATGACTTTCAATACCCTGTATGGAAGATATACGTTTAAAAGAATGCCTTTTGGAATATGCTCAGCCCCAGAGGTGTTTCAGAAGAAAAATAGCTCAAATATTTGAGGGGCTAGAGGGAGTAGAGACTTACATGGATGACATTTTGATTTGGGGGTCAAACAAGCAGGAACATAATGTGAGACTAGAGAAGGTGCTGCAGAGAGCTCAAGAGTGCCACCTATCATTACATCTGCAAAAACCCAAAATAGTCCTGAAGGAGGTTCCTTATATTGGGCACAAACTGACTATGGGAGGGCTAGTGGCAGACCCAGAAAAAATCAAAGCAGTAATGGACACGCCTACACCCAAAAATGTTACGGAGTTACAAAGGTTTATGGGGATGATAAACTTTTTAGGCAAGTTCCTACCCAATATGGTGATAATTAACAAGCCATTGAGGGAACTGTTAGAAAAAGACACAGCATGGCACTGGGAAGCCAGACATTAACATGAGTTCAAAGTGCTGAAGCAAATTATTACAACCCCCCCCCCCCCCCCACCCGGTGCTGGCCTACTACGACCTGAGAAAGCCCATAGTACTGTCATTGGCTGCATCATCTGAAGGCCTAGGAACCTGCTTGTTACAAGACACTAGACCAGTGGCCTATGCATCCAGATTCTTAACTAAACCTGAGAGGAATTATGCTCAAATAGCAAAAGAAATGTTAGCTATTGTTTACGGCTGCAGCAAATTCCATTGATACATATACGGCAGAAAGCAAGTAGAAGTAGAGACTGAACATAAACCTCTTGAAAGTTTGTTCAAAAAAACACTGCACACTGCCCCACCTTGAATTCAGAGAACGATGCTTAAATTGCTGAAATATGACTTACAAATTAAGTACAAACCTGGCAAGGACCTGCATATTGCTGATACCCTGAGTAGAGCAGTATATAAAAGCCCAGGTATGGAAGATGACATTGACCAGTTTGAAGTTCATTCTATTGTGAAAATATTGATAACTGATGAAAAGTTGCTACAGTTTCCAGAAGAAACACTGAAAGACCCTGGATTAACTAAGTTGAAAGAGACTGTGCGAAACGGATGGCCAGCTACACGGTTCCAGGTGGACCCACTAATCAGGCAATATTGGCTTTTTCGGGAGGAAATCACTAAAGAAAGTGGGTTACCACTTAAAAGGGAGAGACTCACAGTTTCAGTGTCGCTCAGGAAATAAATGCTTACTAATCTACATGGCTCCCATTTAGGGATTGAAACTGTCAAATCACAGATCTAGTGTCCAACTGTGGCATTTGTATCAGCTACAGGCAAGCTCAAACAAAATAGCCCTTAAAGCTACATGAAATCTTAGACAGGCCCTGTCAAAAAGTAAGAGCTGATCTGTTTGAATTTTGTAAAGTGAACTACTTGATCCTGATAGACTATTACTCAAAGTTCATTGAGACATCTATGTTGTAAGTGAGACTGTAATTAATCATGTCAAATCTCAATTTGCCAGACATGGCATACCAGAAACTATGATGACTGATAATGGACCACAGTTTGCTAGCATTGAATTATTTGCCAGTTTTGCAAGGGCTTATGAGATCAGACATGTGACAATGTCACCAAGGTACCCCAGAGTAATGGAATGGTGGAGAGGGCTATACAAACAGTAAAAAAATTGCTCAAGAAAGCAAAACAGGACAACAAAGATCCCTATTTGGCACTTTTGGGTGCCAGAAATAACCTAATCGAGGGTACGGGCTCCCAGAACTTTTAAATCCCAAGATAGTGACTACAGATGTCCACTCCACTTTGGAAGCTAACCAAAGAAAACAACAGTACTACTATAACAGGATTGTGCACCACTTACCCAATCTAATCTCTGGACACAGAGTCTACATGAGAACCATGACGAATGAATGTGTAACCACCTCTTGGGGTTTACCTGAGTTCACTGGACTGCCGTGTGGGTTTTTGGCCCAGCATGGGCTGTGGGGGTCCAGGCAGTGTGACCAGCAACCTCAGTATGTGTTTTCACCTGGTCTGCCAGTCCGCACATGCGCAGTGGCGCGCGACCTGCTCTTTGCTGGTGACTATTTTTGTGGCCGTTGTTTTGCTTCCCCAGTGATCTTGACCTCCTTGCCTGCCTAAATGGGGGTCAGACAGCTGGGGAAGGTGGCTGAGATCGGCATTGGAGCCGTTGAACAGCAGAGGAGAGCGCTGAAGAATCGAGGGTACTTATGAATACCAATGGCAGATCATGAATATTAATGAGCTGGCCATTCTACTGGGGTGGGGGGGGCTTTTAAAAATTGAGCTATTGACAGGCTCCAGGGGGTCTGTAGGGAGATGTTTGTGCAGTTGCTTGACAGGGAGCAGGGGTGACTTCAAGACCCTGGGACTGTTTTTATTTAATTGTAAATACTTTGGCTGCAGGAACTAGTGATAGTTGGGGCTCCCCTTGGACTGTGTGGGACTGCATGGGAGCAGCCATTTTAACAGCACTTTGACTCCTGTTAGCAGCCAATCAGGGTTCTGGGCACCTAAAGACTGTGAGAATGGACTCCTTGGAGAAGGAGTTAACTATTTCAGGCACCAAGAGTCCCAGCCAATGAGAGGACTCAAACAAGTCATTAACTTTGATTGATACCGAAGGGTAGCCAATCAGAGGGGAGAGTTGTGGGGGGGGGGTGCAATCCCAGGGACTTTGGGGAATTGTTTCAGTCTGTCCCAGGCTCCTATTGAACCAGGAGGAATCTGTGTAAGAAGAGCTAAATTGTCTAAGGCCTTTCACTGGACTGGAATTGGACATTGTTATTGAGAAAAGAGTAACTCTGAGGAAGAGAGAGAGAGAGAGAGAGGGTGAGATGTTTTGGGAACTCTCCAGGTATTTTGAACTGTGCTGTTTCCTTTGGGAGAGAATAGCTGCTGCAGAAATCCTGCACAGAAATTGTGACTTTGAAAAGTCTCTCGAAGAGGCTGAATATCTCGGAAACGAGGTGCTAGCCAGGCTGTGTGGAACTGTTTTGAGAACTGAACAAACTGGCTGAGAGCTGTGTCCCAGCTGTAGCTGCTTTGGGAGCTGGTCGAACATACAGTGACTGGGTGTGTAAAAGGTGAGCAGGTGCTTGCATGTTCAAGAATTCCTGCTGCTGTGTGTGTGTGTTACAGTGTGAATTGGAGCTGCTGCTTAAAACTGAAAATCAGTGGCCAACCGGCACTGGCATTTCGGAAGTTGAGAGTGCCTGACTGCCCCTGGAATTGCTGAATTGGTGCAGGAACAGAGTGAAATCTACTTCTTTGGAGGCACATTACAGACCCAGGGAAGGAATTTGCTAACCCCTTACGAGTGGGGCCTACTGGTTTCAGGAGGTCACTGGCGCTTGCTGGGGTGCTAGAGCACCCAAGACCCATGTAGGGAGCCGGGCTGCGGAGCCACTCCCGGGTCTGGGCCTACTGAGGTTGTGCGGGACCTGCGTTTGTGCTCTATAATGGGCCAGAAGAGGCCAAAGGTGACAAGCGGCCAAACCTTCAGTCAAGGGGACAAGCTGCTAGACCTTCAATCAAGATTAAGGTTTCAATACATCTTTCTGCTGCCCAGTATCCAGCCTTCTGAAAACTGAGCCCATTACTCCCGGCCTTGTGGAGCCCTGGTAGGAGGTAAAGCAAGATGGTGACAGAGATGTGCTACTGTTCTGCAGCTCTCTTTGTCTGAGGCAATCTGCCCCCCACCCCGCTGTGGATTTTACTGTTATTTCTGCTAGGAGAGCTAATTTGGAAGTCTTTGATCTTCTGGGCTATACCTGTGACCAGAGATCCTGAACGTTTTCTGCATTCCTGGTTGAGTTAGGGGTTTTAGTCAGGGTTTTTAGAGATAGGCAGGGCTGGGGAGTGAGGAAGCATAGGAGTTATCTTTTTTATTTTTCAGGTAGCTGTCCATGGATCGCTTACCTTCTTTGGGTGCTGTTCGAGGAAGGAGTCCTGCCTGTTGTCTCACCTGCTGTCATCCAGGTCACTGTGTTTCTGCTGTGGCTTTAAAGGGAAATGAAACAAACTTAGCGTTCATGTTTAGGAGGTGCTCTTTTTACAGAGAGGCCGACTACTAATAAAACCACCTGCGATCACTGAGGCCCAGCTGTCCGGTCATCTCTCCCCTAGGTGCCAGCTGCATCCAGGCCTGCCAGTACTACAGGGAGCTGCTTCTTTTACCATCAAACAAGAGGGCCAACTGGACTGTGGTATACTTGTTTGCTGACTGGATTCCTTTGCAGGAGAACATGGACATAGAGGGTGTCAACGCATTCATTTCCTGGGGCAAAGGATGAGTATGCCAGCAGACTGTGGTTTTTGCTGTGTGACTTCAGGCCTGTTTTTCGAATTGGCGTCTTGTTTCTGTCACCTGCCAGCTGCTGGAACATTGTATCATCTCCCTCAACTTATGGTCCCTCCCCCCGCTGGATTATTGTTAAGGTGGGGAGCAGAATGATGGTGGTCACCGGACTTGCTAAGACTCCGGTAATTTTCCTGTATCACTGAAGACTGGAGAGAGCAGCTTATGTGGTGATTCAGGAACTCTCCTTGTTTCCCGGCACCCAGATTTATTTTTTCTTCACTACTTTAATATCTTGCCCTGAGTTGGTGAGAGGACCCCCAGTCCCTTATTCTGGGGCTGTGAAGACTGTTTTATTTAGTTGACTATTATCCACTACCTGCCATAATTTATGCCCTGTCTTGTAGGTCCTTACTATTTTGAGATCTGTGGTTAATGCTCTCCTGGACTTGAAGTACCATCTCTTGTCTTCTCACTTTCCTTGGGTTGTGGGTGGGAGGTGGGGATTTGGGTGAGGGGTCTGGTTTTATGTAGTGTGTGTGAGATGTGAGTGGTTATGTGTGCATTGTATTAGTTGTATGCTTAGTAGGTGTGTGTGAGTTATTCTTTTTTTCTTTTTTTTAGTTTTTGTTGACCGGGTTAGAGCACTAGACAAATCCTGCCTATTTTCAGGCACGACCCGGGGGAAGGGGATACAGATGAATGCCAACTGACCTTGAACCAGATTAAGCTGTTGGTGGTATTTTGAGTGAATGAGGGAAATTTGGCCAGGACACCAGGGAAATTCACCTGCTCTTTTCGATAAGTGTCATGGGATCTTTAACATCCACCTGAACTACCACCAATCCAGGCAGATTTAACGTCTCATCCGAAAGACGGCACCTAAGAAGTGCAGCACCCCTCTCATGCTGCACCACAGTGTCAGTACTGGGATATTAACCCAAGTGCCAGATGTGGGAACTGAACCCACAGCCCTCTGATCTCCCGGCCTCAGAGGTGACTGTGCTACCTACTGAGCCACTGACAGCCTTAGCTGCTGCAGGAGTATTCTAGTGAGACAGTATGTGTCTGAGGATGCCAAGGGGTCTGGGGAGGGCTAGGATTGTTTATGGGGCATCCCAACTTCTAGATCTGCAGGCCTTCACTTACTTCCCAGTGTCTACCACCACAGCATGATGCTGTCGGGAAGTCAGTATTAGGAGGTCTCGCATTGATCGGTTATGGTGGGGTGCCCCGGACACATTGAATGGGAGTAGAACTGAGGTTGTTAGGTGCAGAAGGCACCCTTGGTGTCAACGGGTCCTAGGGAGAGGCCAGACATGTTTGGTTCCCATCCCCAGGGTCCCCACCAGACTGAGTGGGCAAGTAGCCAGAAGGGCTACACTGCCCACCAATCCCCTGAGGGCAGTGCTTTGCAATGCCAGATCGATCAGGAGCAAGACCGCAATTATAGCAAATTTCATTTCTTTGGTCGATCTAGCATGCATTTCTGAGACCTGGGTGGGTGACAATGCCGGCCCTGTTTTAGAGGCTGCCATCCCCCTGGGTAATCTGTGGTGCACTGCCCCAGAGTAGAGCACAAGGGCACGGGAGTGGGCATCTGTTTTAGAGCTGAGCTTGGCTTCACTGCACACCCTGTGAGAACACTGGGTTCTTTTGAATGTGTGGCTGTATGTGGTGGTCGTCCGGGCACAGGCTGCAGGATTCTCCTGATTTACCATTTCCTGCAGGAGGTAGCTGACTTTGTCATCGGTGAAACACTGGAGTCCCCCAGATGTTTAGTTCTGGGGGACTTCAATGTTTGGGCCGACGACAAATCTTCTGGGCTAGGTTGTAACCTCCTCCAGACTATGTCATCTCTGGGCCTGTTTCTTCTGCGACCTACCAGGGCTTCCACATGTTGGACCTGTTCTTCTCGCTGGGGCTTGAGATTAATAACCTCAAGACTGATCGGGTTGCTTGGTCCGATCATTGCACAGTGGAGTTCTTGCTCAGGACCCCCTCTGAGAGCCCTCCCTCTGCAGAGATGGTAAGCTACTGCACTTTGAACATGGCTTAGACCTGCCACAACTGACAGGGAAATTAACTTACCTAATTACCTACTATTCAGACCAGATAGACAGTCTAGAGGTGGAGGGGTAGCCATCTATGTTAAGGACAACTTCACAGTAACCTGCCTTAACTCAACATCTGTGGTGAATGAATTTGAATGTCTATCCCTTAAGGTGGTGGTCTTGCACACCACATCACTGTGTGTGATAGGATGTTACAGACCCCTGTCTGCTGGTCTCCAACTATTAACGCATCTAGGCGACACCATAGGGAAAGGGCCCCTGGAAACTATTATAGAAGGGGACCTTAATTTAGACTGGCTATCCAAGGTCTCTACACCTCTTTCATCCTTCTGTGACACACATGGTCTGGCACAACTTATCAATGAACCAACCAGACCTAATAAAAAGAATCCAAGCAACAGTTCACCATTGGATGTTATCCTTGTGAGCAAACCACACCTTTTCTCACACACTGATGTGTTCTTAAGTGATGTCAGTGACCACTGCTTCATCGCTAGTGTAAGATCAACCAGTAAACCTATATTCCCGTCAAAGTTCTCTGTTAGACGATCAAGGTGAAACTTCGACCCTCATGTGTACCTAGATGATCTGAAGTACTCCGCATGCTGGCAAGATTTTTACCTGTCAAAAACAGTACACTCAGCTTATCAAATCCTAAACAAAATAATATTAGGGGCCTTAAACAGACACGCACTGCTACTTCAAGTGCGTATAAGAAATAAACTATGTTGATGGTTCACCCCAGATCTCAAAACTGCACTGCTAGAGAGGGACAAGCTGTGGAAAAAGGCATGGAAAACTAAGACACCGTCAGACTGGTGTCAGTTTAAAAGGGCAAGGAACATATGTACTAGGAAGATTAGGAATGCAAAAGCTGGGCATTATTGTACTGAATTGGATTCCTCTATCAAGAACCCAGCTAAATTCTGGAACACCATCAATGACCTATCTGGCCACACACCATGAAACTCGCTCCCAACCAAGATCATCTCTGGACATGATATTATCAACAATAGATTGGAGGTCCTAGAATCATTCAACAATAATTTCATGACTGCAGGTTTAGCATTTGACAACTCTCCTGCAAATTCAATAAACCCCCAGCCTGGCACTCAACATACTGATACCATTGTGACAAAGTCAATATTCTCTCTGCAAACAGACACGCTGAAACAGGTTGAAGAAATGCTATGTCATTTGGACACAAAGAAAAGTGCTGGTGTGGGCTCCCTCGAACCCTACTTCCTGAAGATTGCCGATCCCATACTAGCGGTACCTATAACACACTTGATCAATCTCTCATTGTCCCAAGGAGCAATCCCTTCAATCTGGAAAACTGTGCAGGTCATTCTGCTATTTAATTCAGTGGACCCTTGTGACCTTAACAACTATAGGCCAATTTCCATTCTTCCTGTCCTATCAAAACTGCTGGAAAAAATTGTAAGTATTCAACTGAGATCTTACCTTGAAACTGCGAATCTCCTAAACCGTGCACAATCTGGCTTCAGAGCCAGGCATTGTACCATCACGACCCTGGCAAAAGTAACCAATGATAGGCAGAGAGAATTAGACAACAGGAATTTTATCTGTGCTGTGTTTCTGGACCTAAGTAAGGCATTCGACACAGTCGCTCATGATCTGCTCCTCTTATCCCTGGACTCTATAGAGCCGGATTCACTTTCCCTACAGTGGTTCACCAATTACCTCTCTGGATATCTCCAACAGGTCAAGGCCAAAGGCGAATTCTCACCCCTTAAGCCACTGCTAAGAGGCGTACCCCAAGGATCCATGCTTGGTCCTATCCTCTTCACTATCTATATCAACAACATTAATGATAATATAACCAAGGCTATAGTCCATTTATTTGCTAATCACCAGAAACAGCTTGTAGCAACCTACAAACAGAATTCAGTCTACTCCAACATCAACTCCTAAACAAAAAGCTTCTGCTTAATGCAAAGAAGAAAAAAGCAATGCTTTTCTCTCCTTTCATGCATGCGGCAAACCCGACTGTCTCTGCATCTCTACTGCAGATATCCACAATCCGAGAACAAAACCTAGAATTTGTTGCAAAATTTAAGTACCTGGGAGTTTGGCTTGACAACAGGCTTTCCATTACAGAACATATGGAGGAATTGCTAAAAAGACTACACCAGAGGCTTGGTCTTTACTTTAGGATCAGCCCCTTTCTCACAAGTGATGCTAAGTTAAGTTTGGTCCAGGCAAAGTTTCTTTCTCTAATTGACTATGCAGATTTCCTATACAGCCACTGCCACACCTCCTACCTTGCAAAACTGGACACACTGTACCATAGAGCCTTGAGGTTTATTACAGGACTTCCATTTACCACACATCATTGCTCCCTGTATGCAGCAGTGGGATGGACTTCACTTCAGTTTAGGAGGGACAGAAATGCTGCCGTATGGACATTCAGAGCAATATCCAATCAATTACCGCAATATGTCTCAGACTGTCTTCAGCAAAACATAATAAAAACATAGAAACATAGAATTTGACAGCAGATAAGGACCGCTTGGCCTACCTAGTCTGCCCATTTCCCTACCTGATGGATAAGCTGCAGATTCTAGTTAATCAACAGCTTACTTCCTCCTACCCCTCACTAGAATTGCCTTATGCCTGTCCCATGCATTCTTGAATTCTCCCACTGTTCCTGACTCCACAGCCTCCTTAGGAAGGCAATTCCATGCATCCACAACCCTCTCTGTGAAAAAATACTTTCTAACATTACCTCTGAGTTGTACCCCCTCTATCTTCAAATTGTGCCCCCTTGTTCTTGCACATCTCTTCTTCTGAAAGATACTACCCTCTTGTACTTTGTTAATTCCCTTGAGATACTTGAAAGTTTCTATCATGTCCCCCCTCTCCCTCCTTTCCTCAAGGGTATACATATTAAGCTGCTTTAGTCTCTCCTCGTATGTCTTCTGGTGCAGACCCTGCACCATTTTGGTTGCCCTCCTCTGAACAGCCTCCACTCTGTCTATGTCTTTGCAGAGACGGGGCCTCTAGAATTGCACACAGTACTCCAGATGAGGTCTCACTAACTGTCTGTACAGAGGGATAACAACTTCCTGTTTTCTATTGTTGATGCCTCTCCCTATGCATCCCAGTATCCCCCCAGCCCTCCGTACTGCCTTCTCACATTGCTTGCCCACCTTCAGGTCATCTGATATAAATACACCTAGGTCTCTTTCGATTTTTGTTGTTGTTATTAACTCACCCCACATTGTGTACTCTTCCCCTGGGTTTTTGTTTTCCAGATACATTACCTTGCACTTCTTTGCATTGAATCTGAGCTGCCACATATTTGACCATTCCTCCAACCTTGCCAAGTCCTTTTTCATTCTTTCTACCCCACCTTGTGTATCAACCCTGTTGCAGATCTTTGTGTCATCTGCAAAGAGACATACCTTTCCTTCCAGGTGCTCTCCAATGTCACTTATAAAGACATTAAAGAGGACCGGTCCCAGTACCAAACCCTGCGGTACCCCACTAGTTACCCTCCTTTCTTCACTGTGGACTCCATTTACTCTTACCCTTTGCTTCCTGTTGTCCAGCCAGTTTTTTATCCAGGCTACCACCCTGGGACCCACTTCAAGGCTGGCTAACTTGTATAAATTGTATTGTATAATAAGCAAGTATGCTGTAAGAAGCTACTCTTACATCCTGTTGAAAGTGCCCAAAGTTAATTCTCGCTTTGGAATGACTGCCATTAGCTTCACGCTGCCCTCCTTGTGGAACAAACTGCAAAAGACAATGAAACTGAGCATACCCATAACCATTACTTCCTTTAAGTCCCTTTAATCAAGCATTATCAAGGAAGACTGCAAATGCTTCTTGCATCATTAGCTTGATTATATATCCACTGCACCACCACCATACCTGACTAGTACCTTCAGTCCAGGCATATAACTCTGCAACTCTCCTCCCACTATTCTCTTTTCCCTCCTCCATGGGAATTTTCTATGTGTTTCCCAACCCTGCTCTTAAAATTAGTCTAGATGTCTCCTTACCCTGATGGTTAGCAATATTCTCATTGTCCTTTATTTCTACTCCTTACATTGCACTTACCATCTCACCTTCTTGTCCCCTTATCCTATTTCTCCCCCTCCATAATAGTAGCTCCCGCTCTTATAGCTCTCCCTCCCCAGACCTGCCCACACCTACCTGACATCCCCTTCCTATCTCCTATGGATAATATCCGTAGGGGATGGAAAGGACTACATGATGAGTAGTTAATCCCATCCACCCCTTAAACTTTTCCCCACATCTGAAGCTACTGTATAATCCCACTTTGTTGCTATGTACATATATAGGCAATTTTGTAAATGAGCTAGAGTTTATCCTCTCATATGTTTTGTTGTGATACCATGAATGATGCTGTAATACCATGTCTGTTTCCATGTGTACTTTCTATTGTCCATTGAATGTGTAAATGTATATGTCTATTTCTGTGTATACTTTGTATTGTCCATTGAATATGTAAATGACCTTGTCCTACCCAGGTTCATCTTGCAAATGAGCACTGCTCAATGATGTTCGCCTGGATACAAAAAAATTTGATTGATTGATTGAATGATTGATTGATTGATAGAGGGGTTTGACCCCAAGGGATTTTTGGCTGTAGCTAATCGATCTAATGTGGGTAGTGCATGTGAAGAGGGAACAGGCGAGGCCATCGCCGTATATAATAAGGTGATGTCTGCTGCGCTCGACTCTCTGGCACCGGTCCATGTAGGACCCAAATCCTCTTACTTGAGATCCCCATGATTTAATGGGGAGATCAAGGTGATGAAGATTATGGGTCAGAGGTTAGAGCACTATTGGCGGAAGACCGGGCTGGAGGCGGACAGACTGGCCCTGCATTGCCCCTACAGTGAGTACCATGGGGCAATCACCTGTAAGAAGGCAGAGTTCTTGTCCAGGGAGATTGCCTCTGGGAAGAATCAACCAACTGTGCTTTTTCAGACTGTGGACAGGTTATTACATCCAGCCTGTCTACAGCTGAAAACAGTTTTTTCAGACACTATATGTGAAGAGTTTGCTTGATTCTTCTCAGACAGAGTGTACGCCATCCAGCTGGGAATTCTGCCAGCTAGCCATAGTGTGGCCTACAGTGATCGTCATGTGAGCCCGGAGAGCACTCTGCCTAGTTGGGGAGAGTTTAAACCGGTGGAGGTGTCTGAGGTCATTGGGGTTGCTTCCAAGCTGAGGCACACATATTGTGAACTGGACTTGGTGCTGACATGTTTCTTGATGAGATGTGTTGACGCTGTTGGCCCAGAGTTTGCCTTGATTGTCTGGTGCTCTTTGTCAGAGTTTTTTTTTTCCAGATGCCTTGAAGGAGGCACTGGTTAGACTCCTTCTGAAGAAACCATCATTAGACCCTGACATCAAGGCAAATTACCATCCCATCTCCAACCTCCCATTTTTAAGGAAGGTTTTTGAGAAGATAGTGGCACAGCAGCTTGAGGAACATCTCGTGGCCTTTGATCTATATGAGCCTTTCCAGTCTGGTGTTTGTGCGAGGCATAGCATGGACACTGCATTCGTTCAGGTGCACGATGACCTCCTCAGGGTGAGAGATTGAGGGGAGGGGACAATTCTCATTCTCCTCGACCTCTCCTCAGCTTTTGACACGGTAGACCATTGAGTGTTGCTCAACCGCCTGAGGGAATTTTGTGGATTCGCTGGCACTGTGATCTGCTAGTTTGACTCCTAACTCACTAACAGGAGGCAACGGTAGTGATGGGGAATTTCTCCTTCTCCCCTAGCCTCCTGTCTTGTGGAGTACCTCAGGGTTTGGTCTTGTCACCAATGTTGTTTGCCATGTATATGCTACCCCTGGGAGAGCTCATTAGGAAGTACAGGCTGAGTTTCCATTGCTATGCCAATGATACTTAACTGTATCTTTCCTTTGCCCCTGGGGCACCCAGTGCAGTGGAAGTGCTAAATAACTGCCTTACTGAGATTAATGACTGGATGACCTCCAGCTGGTTGTGACTGAACCCTGATAAGATGGAGGTACTGGTAGTGGAGTCGAACAAATGGTGTGATAGGAGGCCTCTGGAGCAGCAACAGGATTATTCATGGGGTCTGTGCCATTGAAGGCCTCCTCTAGGGTGTGTGATCTTGATGTAACCTTTGACAGCTGATTGACATTTGAATCTCAGGTGTCATCCGTTGTCTGGACCAGCTTCTACCATCTGAGGAATAACACCAGGATCAAACCTCTAGTTCCACCCATTGACTGTCCCACTTTAGTGCATGTCTTCATGATGTCAAGGCTGGATTACTGTAATGCGCTCTACTTTGGGGTCTTGGGAGGTACCCTCCACCAGCTGCAGCTAGTGCAAAACGCAGCTGCCAGGTTGATGACGGGGCAGTCAAAATACTGCCACATCACCCCGGTGCTGCATGAAATGCACTGGCTGCTGGTCAGGTGGAGAACACTCTTCAAGGTGGGCTTGCTCACCTTTAAGGCCCTACAGGGACTGGGCCTTGGCTACCTGTCAGACCTTCTGACACCTGCTGCCTCTGTCCGCTCCCTCCATTCCTCCTCTAGGGGCCTTCTTGCAATTCCCAGGATGAGGTTAAAAACTGCCAGCAACAGAGCTTTTAGTGTCACCGGCCCCGTCCTGTGGAATTCACTTCCTCCAGCTGTAAGGGAGGCCCCTTCAGTTGAGATATTCAAGGCCCACATCAAGACCTTTTTGTTCAGCCAGACATTCCCAGACATGGTCTTTTAGTTCTTATTCCTGGGATTACCCCCCTTTTTAGTAACTGTTTTAAGTTCTGGCCATTTTTCATTCTTAGTGGTCTGTTTATTATTATCTGTATCACTGTAATTTATTTATTTTGGTGTTTATCGTATTTATTGTGTTGCATATGTTTTTACTTGTACGGCACCCACAGCCTCTAGAATTGGGAGCCTAAAAATAAAATTTACCTTGCCTTGCCCTTCTGTGTCAGAGACTCCTGAGAATCTTCAAACCATTAGTACCCAGGACTTCCTCCTGGGATCAAAAGGGGAGTGTTCAGTTTAAATTTAACTTTAGCTTTTCAACATCTTAGGGCCCCAACAGCCAGTCAACCCGTGGCAACATCCAGGCCTGCAACTAGTGGGTATCCAACAGACTTTCAGGTAAAACACTGGTACCAGTGGGGGTGGGCAGTCAGGGGTGGTTTGGCCTTTGAGTCCAAGTTGTCTTTGACCTATTAATTCTTGCTAACCATTTCTTCCTCCACAGCTATCCCTTATCCAGCTATCCCTATCCTAACCCTTGCCCCCAATTAAAGCTGTGATTTTACTGTTTGAAATTACTGCATACAGAGTATTTCTGTGTCTGCCAAGTTATTGCTGGTTTATGGTTTATGGTGTTAAAGAACCATTAGGTAGCCAGTGTGTTGCGTGGTTGGTAGGGGAGGTCGGTAGGTGCAGCATCCCAGGGGGCTGTGCCAACCGGTCACCTGACCCACTTTTAACTCACTCAGGGTGGAGGCACCGCAGTATTTATCCTGACTTTAGGATAGGACCCCCGATCACCACTGTAGCAGGACCCAGGCCCCTTAACCTGTTAGAGGGCCCACAAGCAGGGGTAGTAGTCCAGTGGAACACAGCACCTGGGCTACAAATGGACTCTTACAAGGGTGCTATCCCGAGCCACCATGTCTCGATCCTACATTGTGCAGTTGCAAGGGAAGCACTACCACAGCAATCACAGAGACATTCTTTGAGTTCCTGAGCCACAGTCCAAAGTTTCCCCAATGAGGCAGAACTATTATCCCAACATTCAGCTGAGGGAGGGAGCTGCCAGTGTGGCAGAGAAAGAGAGAGAGAGGCTGTGAGAGTAGGAAAATTATCAAGTGGAGCGGGAGCCGGAACAGTGGCCAAGTAATGGAGACACCGACCCAGAGGCAGAGCAGGACTGGCTGGAGGAGGGAGCTGCAGCCATGGCAGCACCCAAGCAGCAGGACTCTCGTAAGGATCTGCCAACAGGGACATCACTTGCAACAGCAGCAGCCTCTGAGCACCTGCACACCCAGGATATAAGCCTGATCAGAATAAGTTGGGTGAGTGGGCGAGTCATCCAGAAGCCCACCCAATATCGGCACTAGACTGCATCAAGGACCTAAACTATGGAACTGTAAAGTATTAAAGAACCACTGATGTAATATTTATACATAATTCAGATTATTTTTAATATTTTTTCTGTAATTATCACCCTTACCTCATTATTACTAAGGATATTTGCATGTAAACAGGATGGCTGCCCAATCTGTTCTGGCTGATTGCTACACCTGACATCATAGTTCTGTTTATGACATCACAATCTGTTCCTGTGCAGATAATTATATGATGCCATAAAAAGAGGACTATGGTGTCAGGTGTAGGCAAACAGAAAGAGCAGCTAAAGTGTAAGGGACAGTAATCATCTTTCATACAACTGTCCTCAGTAATAAAACACAAAGGAAAAGCAGTATAGAAAATATATGGAATATGAACTGAATTGTGTCTAAAATTCACATTTTTTTAAGTGTTTCTAATGGTGTCAGGGGCTCTTTAAATTTATTGTTTATTATATCTGTCTAAAGGGGGAACTGTGATGATATGAAGTTCATGCATGTTAATGACATATGCATTGTGTGACATCACTGTATTTTGAATCTTATACAAACAGAGCTTGGCGGGCCAGTTATAGTATAGAAGCAGTTGTGCATGTACCTGTGTGTTGCTGGTGTTTTAGTAAAGCTGTTTAAATTCATATCTGCATCATTCGACTTTACACCTACCTGGTGCCATGGCTCAAAGCCATGGAAAGCAAATTCTAAGGACTGCTAGGATGGCGGGCAGGAAGGGGTGCTGGATGTCATTGTCCTCCTGTGGGCTAAAGACCTGGCTAGGAATGGGACTGAGATTATGCAAGGGGATTTTAGGCAGCTAGGGAGGGGTCTTAGGCAGGTAGCACACTCAGTGGCTTTTGCTAAAGTGCTGCCTGTATATGACTGTGGGATGGATAGAGTTCTCTGCACCAAAAGCTTCAACTTGTGGTTGAAGGAATGGTGTAGAGAGGAGGGGTTCAGCTATATGAGGGACTTGGGACCAACCTGGAGGGATAAGAACCTATACAAAGGTGTTGGCCTGCATCCATCTGGGAAGGGAATCACAGTCCTTAGTAGAGGATTTAAATGTTACTTTGATAAACATTTAACTTAGCTCAGGAGGGTGATGGAAGTAATTGGGGAGGCATAAACTGCCCCTCCCTCCACAAACTGAAGCAAAGGAAAGAGAGGACTCAGGGGGAAGTAAATACCCCAGGGTGCAAAATAAAAAATAAAATGGAGTGGTAGGCATGAAAGGTGATGGGAACACATGCTGAGAAATGAGAGGGGAAAAGGAGGCAGGTCAAAATGGAAAGAAGGGGATTAGCAGGCAGCGGGATAACAAAATCTGAAAAGCCATGTATGGAAACACAAGAACTCTAGGAGATAAAATTCTGGACCTAGAGGCCATCATGGTGGAGGTAAACCTGGAGTTCATGGCCATTACTGAGTTGTGCTGCACAGGAAACCACAACTGGGACATGGCCATACCAGGATATACTCAATTCAAGAAAGACAGGATGGGAAGTACTGTATGTAAGGGAGGGTCTGAAGATGACAGAGTCAAAGGGAATCCGAGGGTAATGGAGGTGCTGGAGGTACTGTAGGTAACCCTGGTGATGGGAAACTGAGCCACTATTTACATGAGCGTGATCTACAGACCTCCAACCCAAGAGGAGAAACTAGATAAGGCACTGGTGGAAGCCATTAGGCACAGGGACAGAAAAAGGGGAGGTGCTGCTGGTGGGGGACTTCAGTCTGCCAGATGTAGACTGGAACCTCCCAACATGTTTCTCAGGCAACTAGTCAGGGATCCCACCCATGATGGGGCAATATGGAACATGGTGCTCACTAACTGTTTTTGAATTTATGTAATGTCCTGCAATTTATTTGTAACAAGGACCTAAATGGAAATTAGCTTGGCTCAGTTAAAGCTGCTGTTCATTTACATGAATATAACATTTACTATTACTACTAACTGGGACAGTATTGCAGATGTCAAGGTGGGAGGCCACCTGGGGACCAGTGATCACCATATAGTGAGGTTCAACATAAGGACGGTGGTGGAAGTGAACCACACAAGGATGACAGTCCAGGACTTCAGGAGTGCAGATTTAAAGAGCTGGGTGAATGCCCCAAAGGCGACCTAGTGGGGGGAGATGACTTGGGTGGGGAGAGGAACAGTGGGTTAAGCTAAGGGAAGGCATAGTGAAGGAAATGAACTTCTACACAAAGGAAGTGAGCAAAAACAAAAGGAGAAAGAGACCACTGTCGTTCTCAAAGAAAGTGAACGAAAAGATAAAGGCCAAAAGGATAGCATCCTGGAGTTGTAAAGTGATGCAAAGAGATGAGGACAGGGAGGTGTATCAGGAGAAGCAGAGGGAGACAGAGAATATGGTGAGGAATGCAAAGGTGCAAACTGAGGAAAGAATAGCCCAGGGGGTTATCTAAAGGGATAGGATAAGACATTTGTTAGGTACATAAGTGAAAAAAGGAAGATTAGGAGAGGGATTGTGATATTAAGAAGGGCGGGGGACACTGTGCAGAGGAGGAGCAGAGCAAAAAGCAGATATTCTGAACAAATACTTTTGTTCAGTCTTTACAGAGGAAGGAGAAGGGGTGGGTCACATAAGAGCAGCAGGAGCACTAGTGAGGTAGATACAAGTCATTTTACAGAGGAGAGAATCCTGAAGAGACTCAAAAATCTGAAAGAGAACACAGCTAAGGGGCCAGGCGGGGTACTAGCTGCACCTCTGACAGCCCTTTTCAACAACTCACTGAAAACAAGAGTGGTTCCAGAGGACTGGAGGAGGGCAGATGTAGTCCCGCTTCATAAAAGTGGAAGCAGGGAGAAGACTGGCAACTATAGGCTGGTCAGTTAGACATCTGCAGTGTGGAAGTTACTGGAGTCACAGCTAAATAAAGGATTGTGGAGTATCTTGAATCCAGTGGGTTACAAGACCCAGAGCATTATAGATTCATGGTGGGGGGGGGGTCATTTCAGACAAATCTGATAGAGTTCTTTGGGTGACAGGGAAATAGATAAGGGTGGTGGACGTTGCCTAACTAGATTTTAGAAAGGCTTTCAACACCATTCCACATAGGAGACTCATTAGGAAACTGGGCAGTTTGGACGTGGGTCATAAGGTGGTAACCTGGGTAAGACATTATTAAGGGCTAGGTGACAGAGGGTGGTGGCAAACAGATTTCACTCCAGGGAAGAGAGGGTGATCAGTACTGGGACCAGCCATCTTTAATGTCTTTATAGGTGACACTGTAGATGAGCTGGAAGGGAAGGTATGCCACTTTGTGGATGATACCAAAATATGTAATAGGGTGAACACTCCAGAGGGAGGTAGATGGAAGGAATGTGCAGAGACTTGAGAAAACTTGAGGAGTGGTCAACGGAATGGCAGCTGAGTTTCAATACAAAAAAAGTACAAAATCATGCACTTAGGGCACAGAAAGCCCAGAGGCGGAGTGAAAAATGGGTCACTGCTAAAGAAAAGGATTGTGGAGTATCTTGAATCCAGCAGGTTCCAAGTCCCAAGACAGCATGGATTTACTGGGGAAGGTCATGTCAGACTAATCTGATACATTTCTCTGGCTGGGTGACCAGAGAAATAGATCAGAGTTGGGCAGTGGACATGACCTATGTAGATTTTAGTGGGGCTTCCAACACCGTTCCATTGTGGACACTCATTAGGAAACTGGGCATTTTGGGTGTGAATCCTAAGACAGTAACCTAGATAGGAAATTAATTAAGGGATAGGCAAAGGAAGGTGGTATTAAACAGAGTTTATTCCAGAGAAGGGAGGGTGACCAGTGGGGTGCATCAGGGCTCAGTCCTAGGGCTGCTTGGAATTGGCCAATAGGGATCTATTAGGTGTTGGTCAGATTTTAGTATTTCCTTTAAGTACTTGTTATGGAGCAAAAAAGTTAAAACAATTGTTTTTTAATATTTTAACTATTTTAATATGTGCTTCTTATACTAAGACTATGATATCTGTCTTAGAAATTAGAATACTTTTATGTTTTATATTGTTTATTTTTACCTCTATGTAAGTCTTCCTGTGCCCACACAAAAACTTTGATGAGTCCACGTACCTTATATGTTTTCTATTCTTCTCCAGTGCATACTTTACCTCACAGTGAACAAGATTGGATACTTCAGTCAGTGAATGTGTCCCATTGTCCACCCGAATGTCACAGTTCACCACAAATGCAGACATAAACCAGAAATGAAAAACTTGAAGCATGGTTGTAAAGTCTGTTATAATATAAAACCATAGGTGTTATTCTTTTAATATTCAACATAAAAAATTTCTGATAATCTAAGCATTCCAGGGACTTAATCCATATCCATTCCATTGCCGCATCCATTCAAGTGTTGAATCAATAAAATTCAATATGACCTTAAAATAAAAAAAAATAGCCCTAGAATAAAAAAAAATCCAGCACCAAAAATAATAAAAATAATTTGTAAATCCATTTCTTATGTGAAGAAGAAGCAATGCGAGTTTGCATGATGATTGCTCCACTACTTTTGTCCTTCATCTTTGCTGGTGCTGAAAAAAAAAATCACAAACATAAAACAAGCCAAAACAAAGTAGCAATTAAGCAAACCTCACTTCTGCTCCTGCTGCAGCCAGCTATTATTATTATTATTATTATTATTATTATGATTATCATTATTATTAAGTCAATTCAGTCAGAGCGTGTACATTTGTGTCCTTCTGCTGAAAGAAGAAACCTGACAACACCACACCCATAATTACGGTTCTGTTCACTTAATAGTGAAAAACGTGTGTCACAAAATGTTCATCACATACATTCCTTTACTAGTTTTTACTTTTTACTGTATGTTCAGTATAAGTTAAATGTACGTACTCTATGTGCTTGGGATGTTGACTGAATGCTGGCATCGGGGATTTCATTCAGTAATGGTCAACAAAATTTATATAATATTGACCATTGTTTAAAGAAATTCTTGCAGGCAGTTGGGCCATTGTGGCCATTGGTGGCGATTAATGAAGACAGATAGATGTGATTGCTGGCAGCCATGGAGACAACTGAGACTGGAGCTCCCATTTCCATTTATTCATGGGTTTTATGCTGCTCCTTGTATGGGGTGCACTGCTAAATGTTATTCATTGGTGCAGAGTGGAGTGGAGTGGAGTGGAGTGCAGTGAAGCAGAGTCAAGACTGTTGTCTGGTTCAAGAGTCTGCTCATTGAATTGACTAGATGTGCTGGTCGGTTATTCATTGTTGGAGCATGGAGAAGATATTAGATGAGCTGAGAGAGACAGTGGCTATTGCAGGAGGTCGGAGTTTCTTTTCCCTCATTGGAGGGTCTTACACTAGAGCAAGAGTGCAGGTGTGCTGGTTGGTTATTCATTGGTGGACAGTGGAGGAGAAGAGGAGAGGAGATGAGATGAGACAAGAGACAGTGGCTATTGCAGGTTGTAGGAGTTTCTTTCCCCTTAGGTATTACTCCGGAGCAAGAGTGTGGGTGTGCTTGTTATTCATTGGTGGAGAGGAGATGAGATGAAATGAGAGCTAGTGGCTGTTGCAGGAGGTCGGAGCTTCTTTCCCCACATCAGTAGGATTTATGCTGGAGCAAGAGTGTGGGTGTGCTGGTTGGTTATTCATTGGTGAAGAGTGTAGAAGAGGAGATGAAACAAGATGAGACAGCGAGAGACTGGATGACCCCAAAGGAGATACTGCCTGTGACATAGGGTGACACAAGAAGCCAAGAAGTGTGTTTTAGTCACAGATGCCCACCATTTTAAGATGTGTGCCAGTGTGCTACACTACTGTGTGAGTTACCTTTGCAGTGAGGATGGACAGCCATAAAGACTGGCACAAGAGGTGTCTGGGCGAGAGAGAGAGAGAGAGAGAGAGAAAGATATAGAGAGAGACTGTCTGTCCCCAAAGAAGATGCTGCCTATGACTTAAGGAGACACAAAGAGACATGAAGCATTTTTACATCACAGGTTCCCTTCCCTTAAAGACCCTACACAACTTTGTGGCAGGTGGCCTGTGCACTGCATTGCTCAGCTGCTGTGTTGCTGTGCCACTGTTTTTAAATGTGTGTCACCTACCTTTACAGAAAGGATGGACAGCCACGAACACTGGCACAGGAGGTGTCCAGGCTCAGGGGAGAGAGAGAGAGAAAGAGAGAGAGGGAGAGGGGGCTTTAGTGACATATCTGGAGTAGTTCTGGGAACTATCAGATAATAAACAAATGTAATGGTGTGTGCTGTGCATACCTTATCAGCAGATGAGGGACTACCTTGAAGGTAGCTGCTAGACGGCTGGGTCAAACAAGTACAAGTGGGTGCCAGATATTGGCAAATGATAGCTGAGATTGCAATGCAAATCATCTTGTGCCGTGAGGCTACTTCCGTAAGATGGCTTGCTGATGACAGCTGTAACACTGGTGATCAATGAAACATAAACTACTGCTGTAGTTATTTCCATGTCTTGTGGGTTGATAGGAACTCCTGTATGAAGGCTCATGAAAGTGTATAGCAATACTGAATTGAAATGCTCAATGGTGCCATGTATGCAGTCTTGGATAGAGGAACATACACTGTCTTGTTAATAATAATACAGTTTTGTGAGAAGCCCGAGGTTAATAGTAAGGCTGCCTGTCTTGCCACTGCCTGAAGATAGATGGATGACAATGTAAAATGCTCAAGTTAAAAACACGGAAACATATTGCAATTTTTGAAACATTTACTAAGATATGGTCACTCACAACAAGGACTAAGAGTTTATAATGTAATGGTCTTGCCATGATTATGTTGCACTGCAGTGACTGTTATATACATGTGACAACATTGACAAGTAAGCAATAATACTCAACAGGGTGGGTAGTATTGTGCTATGCCAGACCGCCCGAGGCGTAATGAGGCCCGACGCCGCAGGCGGAGGGCCTTATAGCCCCTTGAAGGTCCGGTATAGCACAATACCGCCCACCCTGGAGGGTATTATTGCGCTTAGAAAATGGGCACTGTCAAAAAAATAAGTTTAATACAAAAAAGTTAAGGAAAAATTATTTTAAAGTAACTTTTGTTAGAAAATAGTTCCTCCACCTTAGAATTGTTTTCTTTAATGATGTATGTGTATTGTTAGTACTGACACTAGGGGGCACTGTAGCTATTGTTTTAAAAGCAGTATGCTCTGTGTCTTAGCCATTGCATCTTTATAGGTTGCCTCAGAACCACAGAACTGCATTTCTTTTATTTATTTTCAGATAAAGGTGCTTTTTTCCTCCCATTTTTTTTTTTTTAAACGGATTCAGATATTCCAGCTCCACCCCCCACCGCATGATAAAATGTATGGCACAACTCGTAACTTTGATGCACGGGTATCATATCGGAAGGCGATGACTGGAGAAAAGAAAACAAGGTACCGAGTTGTGTACAGTACAAACAAAACACCTATTTTTATGTATTTTGTTGTCTTTCATCGTCAGAGCGGCGTTAAAGGCAAGGCGGCACTGTGAGAAGCTGTTGATACTAGCGTGGAGCACATGACCTGCTTGCGTTACTGAGTTTAAATGTACTGGGGAAAAAAACATCTTTCCCCGCTGCCTGGGTCAGTGTCTATTACACATTTGATATTTTAGCTCGGTGCTTCTCCCGCTGTCTCTCCGCTGCCTTTCCCGACACTTTGGCCATCTGATGTGGTAGACTTGTAGGAAGAAGGCTGAAAGACTGGTTTCCTTACTATGGAGTATCGTGAGTGCTGGCATTTCCTTTAAACATCTTTCAGGTGGCTAAAAACTGTTTTCATCGAATTAATGTTCTGGTGTGGAAGCGGGGGGTACAGGCGGGCTGCCGAGTTGCTAAAGTGAATGTCGTTAAGTGAGATGACAAACATGGTGGCTAGGGAGTTTGAAAGTTCGGGGTGCCCAATAGTATTTCAAGTAATGCGGCACCCTGAATTTGCACTTATTTTTTTGCGGGCTCTATCGAGAAATACCTGCCCGCTTAGGTCAGCATCCTAGCCAATCAGGATGCTAGGTTTTACTCGCCCATTTTCTAAAGTAAGATAATGCAACATATCCTGTTCTTGCTGTTCTGCTATCTGGAGGAGCCAGGGATGTCTAGTGGTAGAAGGAAACAAAAGTGTATGGTGTGGGTCTGTGGAGTAAGACATCATTGACATATGAGGAACAAAAGAGTAGCCATTGGGTGGTGGCAGTTTTTTGGTTAGGAAAGAACCTCAATGTGTACAACTCTGACCCTGCAGCAAAGTGTTTAAAGAAGCATGGCATATCATTATTCATAATATGATTGATAGAATAGAAAAATATATTTGAATAGGTAGGTACTCGGGACAAAGGAGATACTGCTGCATCTTTCCCAGTGAGACCAAGAGGAGAGTAGGATGGAGACACAAAGATGACATTACCATGAAGAGTGATTTCAAGACTATTACAAAGTCAGTGAGGCACCATGCAGCACATTCAATGTCACTCTACCAAGAGCATGTGATCAATGTCACAGAAAAATTGACAAAAAGAGGTTCTGTGATACCATATCTTGGTATGGCAGCAACTCAAGGCAAGGGACACAGTGCGGCAGGACAAATGGTCCTTACATGTGTGCCACAGCCACTAATGCTAGCTTGGCAATGTTCAATATGTTATTGTTATCCTGTGTTTTAAAAATCAGCAATAGCAGAAAGTAAGGGCAAAAATTTATTTTGGGGGGGATGAAGTGTGCTATGATTCTAAAAGGTAGTAAATACAGAAAGAAAGAGCTACATTTTTTTGAGGGGGGGTGAAGTATTCTATGTTTCTAAAAGGTAATTTGAGCAGAAAGAAAGAGCTGCAATTTTTTTGAGGGGGTAAAATCCTATGTTTCTAAAAGGTGGTGAGAGCAGAAAGAAGAAAAGAATAAAGAACCTTCAATTTATTTTCTTTTGAGGATGAAAAAATAAGTGGATGACTCATCATGTCAAAACAAAGTTCCAAATAATCACATTCAACCAGTACTAATTCAATTGCTTGATCACAGGAATGAGCAATGATTGCTGTTTTGTAAATCAAAATATCACATCACACAATATTAAAACTACAGTGGACTAAACCAAAACAATCAGCAGAGTGACCAACACTAAATGACTCAGGGGAGGACTGGGTTATGAACAACAGAGGAAGTTGAGGGTTTACAACAGAACATACAGTCATTGGTGGCATTGGTAATGATTAAGGTGTGGTCTGGTGTGGTGCTGGCTGGGTGTATGGATGTACTAGAGGGATAATGACTGAGCCTTCCTTATCCTAAATTGATTATATATGCATGCACACAGTGCGCCTCGTCACCTCAGACTATTCACATGTCTGGTCAACTTTGCATATTGTCACTGGCAGTTCTTGACCAATAGCTACATAATAGACACATACGTGTGTGTGTGTGTGTGTGTGTGTGTGATGTGATTGTGTAAAGATAAAATAACAACCAGGACTGTGGCCATGGGGGAAAAAAATATATTCTCTTGGAGACAGATTCAGAGGTACCTCACATCAACACCATTACAGAAGGGCAACAGACAAGGGAAAATGGTCAGTAGAGGACAATCAATAGTGTGGAGGAATGGGAGGATGGTGTGACAGGCAGTTATGGCCGTACTGTCAGTGCCAGACCATCTCATCATTCTCATCCTCTCATCCTGGCTCATGAACTGATGTCTGCCACTCTGGTGCTGCAGTATCATACATCAGGTCAGTTGATGTTGGCCGCTAACTAAACTCCTTCTTATTTTAGGCATGTTCTGCTGTTGCTGTTGATTGTTCCCACTGCACTGAACACATGCTCAGATAATACAGTGGAACAATGACAAGAAAAATAGTAGACTGACAGTCTACACAGATCAGGCCAAATACACATTTTGGAGTGCCAGTACAAGAATGGGTAGCACCGATGGCTGGGGCATGACGATCAAAGAATTACTTCTCACTCTGTTAATCAGCGCTGAATGTTTTGGTCATTGTTGAGGATGTACTACTCTTGCTGGATGCCAGTAGCTCCATTAATGTCATTGTTTTCAACAAGGATGACCCCAGTCTAACAGTGGCCTGCTCTCACTCCTTTTTATCATCACCAGTCTGGCACTCCTTTTCTTCAACATCACTGATCTGTGTCTGTCTCCGCTTCAGGGTCTTCTTCAGCCTGTCTGATAAGTTTGTCCTGCAGAACATCCTTTCAGTGCTGAAGTTGAAGCATTTGGTTCTGAAAGTGAGAATCCAGTATGGATGAAAGGACATACTGTCCTTCGCTAAACATGTTTTGCAGATTATTGTTTTCAGACAATGTCTGTAGGAGGGAGTTAACAAGTTGCTTGTCATCATCCTTATGCCTCAGGTCTCTTCCATTCTGGCTACTCAGGTGTTGTAAAAATGAGTGTAAGAACCTGACCTGTGGCAGAATCATGCTCAATCCAGAGGAAACTGAATGTACATCATGAGTTACAGCTTCAAATGGCTCCAAGATTTCCAGGAGTGTCTCTATAGTTGACCACTTGCTGGATGAAGCCATAATGTCTGCTCCATCAATCTTATTGTGGAGCAGTTACTTGTGAATAGCAAGTTTCTGCTCATGAAATCTCTGCTACATGTGGTACTGCAGAAAGAATTCCAGCAGGTGATGCAGTCCTGGATAAGCACATGTTCAGGCAGGCTTTTCTCTCTCTCTCTGCGGGTGGCATAACTCCTTCCTAGCCTTCACCGAATGAGAAAAGTGGGTGCAAATCTTCTTGACACTCCCCATCAGCTCTTCCACTGGGTGGTTCTTTGTGAAGAAACTCCTAATAACCAAATACAAGTAGTGAGCCAGACAGGGCACATCAGTGTACCCAGCATCACTAATAGCCTTTACAATATTTGCAGCATTGTCCATGACTGTTAGACCGTGTATTTTATTACATCATAAATTGTTTAGATTTTTTATGTTTACAGTTTTTAAATTATGTACAGCACCCTCAGACCTTGAAAAAGGGTACTTTATAAATAAACTTGCCTTGCGTTGACCTGGCGCCACATAATTCACTGCTAGCCAGCTTTCAAATATCTCCCCAAGCTTCTCCAGCAAGTGCTTCAATGAATGTGAATGGACAAATCCTGCAACTGAGAGAGCAGCATGGCAACAGTATGAGGAGGATTGAGAAGACCCAGAACCAGTAGACCTACGAGACTCCTCAGTGAGGCACAGCTAATGGGACCCAGCACCTGGCCACTTGGCCACATATCTGTCGTGATGTGCACGTACTTGAAGGAAGACAGCTTAAAGCTACAGTGGACCTCACTACAGACATATTTGTAAATCTCAGGCATTGACACTCTTGTAAAGGAAATGCCTGGATGGGATGGTATAGTGAGGCTCCACAGTATGCATCAGATTACAAAAGCTGGCACAGGAGATAAAAGAAAAGGGAAAAAGATTATCAACCATGCATGACATGGAGCAAACTTGGCTGTTCATTCTGCCAGCTGATGCAAATTCACCTGCTACCACAGTGCCAAAATAACAACATGGGATAATAGGGACTTACCTGCTTCAGTCTGACTTGGAACTGGGGTTGTTACTGTCAGCTTGCCTAATGGCTATTGGAGTGGAGGACAATCTAATCTGAGATGGCCCACTCTGGATACCACACACTGCAGCCCACTCACACAAATGTGTGGTACATAAGTGGAAATGCATACCTGAAGTACCCAGATCTGGAGCTCAACCATGTCTAATTTTAACAAGGCATATCATACACCTTGCAAAAGTAAATTTTGGATTGTACACCTCAAAGTATGTCTAGATGCTTGATCACTTTGTGAATTTCACTGGGATTGGATCTGGAGATTCAGCAGGAGATCCAGAAGGACCACCAACATTAGGATCAACACTCCCTGCTGTTCAGATATACTTGAAGCTGGGGCACCACCTTTTCTCAGACCAGCAGGTGCCTTTCCTTTTGCTGTCTGCTTCCCTGATGGTTTGTCACAGGAAGGGACTACTTTCTTTTTACCACCATGCTGAATACCAGAGGATTTCTTCCTACCATCTCCTCCACAACCTTCTTCATGGCACTCATCTGACTCATCATCCACTTCATCAGCATCTACCTCATCAGGGGCTGAATAGTAGCCCTCATCTCAATCATCTCCACCTCCTTCATCAGACACAAGTTGGAACTCAGAAGGATCATGATTTGGAGGAGACCTTGGAAGATTGCCCCTACCTGTAGCATCCTCCTCCTCATCCTTGTTCTGATGCTGCATAGCTTCTTCAATGGGGACTGCCTCTTCTTCTATAGTTATGGCACTGTCACTGGTACTAGTGGGACCATCAGGTATTTCAACAACAGCACAACTTGACTTGTATCTGTTTTATGACTTGCTTTCTGACAGTACGAGCTCCAAATGTGACTAAACCAGTGTGTTACTATGCTGGACTTTTTCATTTTTTCAACCACAAATGTGGTTTATTTACCTTTAGGCAACACATTAGAACCACTGCTGCCACTACCTAATGGAGGAATCATGCTTGAAATAGAACCAAGATTACCGTAAAGAGTTCATTAACTAAAGGTCCTTTTGTTGGTAATCTTCCCCAATGACTGGAGCCCTGCCCCCCCCCGCGCTTGGCCACAGTACTGGTTTCTGTTGTGGTCTCCTGCTGTTAGTGCTGTTCAGCCTCCTCAGCAGCACGTTGACCTCCAGATGCTTCAACAGCAGTATAAATGCATTTTTTGCCATTTGCTTTCCTATCACCAGACATACTGAGTAGCAGTGTACTGAGTCTGACTGACACTGAACTTTACAGCTGCCTGAGTGATACACAGCCTCACAAATTTATTCTGTTCTTAGTCTGAGAGAGCCCTAGAACACAGCAAACTAGACATGTGAAAGTGATTTTCCTCACCTCTCACACTCAGCACAACACACACACCCTCAGAAAAATAAATCCTAAAACAAATTCAGTAACAGCAAGCACTATGATCAAAAAGACAGGACAAGCAGAAAAAAACAGCAGTGTTTAAAGACAGTACAAGCTTTCAAACCTGACACAAACCTTGTTTTTAGGAGCAGAACTGCAATGTGGTGCTGTTCACAAGTAGATGGAAAGTGCAGGCGGCTTTTTTTTCCTGTTTAATGGCAAAATCAGGAATTCGGCATCGAATTCCAATTCTGATACTGATTTTGGAACTAGGATTTTCTAGTTCCAGTACCGAAATTGGAAAAAAGGAAAATTGGATTGCAATTGATGATTCTGATTCCAGTTCCGCAATTCCAAGCAACCCTACTTATTATTGGGACCAGTCTTCTTATAAGTGAGATTGCGGATGAGCTGGAAGGAGAGGTATGCCTCTTTGCGGAAGACATCAAAATCTGAAATAGAGTGTACATACCAGAAGGGGGTGGAATGAAAGTTTAGAGACCTGAGAAAATTCAAGGAGTGGTCAAGGGTTTGGCAGCAATGTTTCAATGCAAAATAAAGTGCAAAATCATGCACTTAGGGTGCAGAAACCCAGAGGTGGAGTACAAAATGGGAAAAGAGGCATTGATGGTCACCGAACAGGAACTGGACCTGGGAGTAATCATATCTGATGACATCAAGGTGGTGAGACAGTGCCACAAGGCAGTTGGTAGGGCCAGAGGGATGCTGGAGTGCATAGTGAGGGGTATCACCAGCAGAAGAATGGAGGTGGTGTTGCCATTGTATAGATCGCTGGTGAGACCCCACCTGCTGTACGGTGTCCAGTTCTGGAGAGCACATCTCAGGAAGGACATAGAGAGAGTAGTGGTTGTCCTTAGGAGGGCAGCTAAAATGGTGCAGACACTGCATCAAAAGCTCTATGAGGAGAGACTGAAGGACCGTCATATGTACACCCTGGAAGAGAGGAGGGAGACAGAGGACATAATAGAGACCTAGAAATACCTCACAGAGGTAAATAAGGTACAGGATGGGAGGATTTTTTTGAAGAAAAGATGACGAGATCAATGAGACGTGCAATGAAGCTGGAAGAGGTAATTTTTTTTTTTACGTTAGGTTCAGATTGAAATATGAAGGCTAATTCATCGACTGAGATTGATATATCAGTTATTTAATGCCTTCTTTTTCCATTATTATTACCCTTTTATTAATGGGTCTAAGATTCTACCTATTTAGTACATTTAATACCTTAATAACATTTTGTATTTGTTTTTTAAATACTTTAGCTGTTTTACTGTATTCCTATCTGTATTAAACTTTGAAATGGGGTCCATATTTTTTTTAAAAATACTATCATTTTCATTTTGTAGATGGTCTGAATTATTTCTAATTTCATAGTGTCAATCATGTAATTTAACCAGATTTCATAAGCGGGGTATCCTTCCATTTTATCAGTATACATTTTTTTGCTAAAATCATTGCTATCGTAATCAAACTTGTTTGATATTGCTCTAACTGAAACATTTGCCCTGAATGTGCCAGTAGTGTTAGGAATGGTTCTCTTTGAATGTACAATCGGAATGTTTTGCTATGTGTAGCAAAGATTTTTGTTCAAAAATTTGTCAGATAAGGACAATCATGTATCATATGTATCAATGTTCCCATGGTATGGGCACAACGGGGTCACATGGCAGATATACAGTAGTATTATTGATACTATGAAGTTTATAAGGTGTAAAATATGTTCTATGTATTGTATTGAATTTGCTGTAGTTTACAAGATTTAACATTTGCAGTTGGTGTTGCTAATATTTCTTCCCACAGTTTATCTGGCATTTCAAGACCTAAATTTTTTGCCCATTTGGTTTTCAATTTAGTTATGTCCTTATTGATCCCATAGTTGTTATTACTAGTATAAATCTTAGCAATTAATTTCTTGTTCTCTGTTTGTTGATTGAGTACATCTAAATATAGTGTACTTTTTAATGATAAGCCTTTGTTTGTTCTGAATAGATAGTTTTTTAACTGAAGGTATTTAAATAAATGATTCCCTGGGATATTATATTGTGATTGTAATAGGGAGAACAGTGTAAGCTGATTTTTTAAACATAATTGGTCAAATCCTTTATGCCCAGATTTTGTCATTGCCTTAGTATGGGATCATTAATAGAAGGAAGAAAATAATAACTATTATACATTGGTGTATACTTGTTTATTGGTATCTTGATTTTTATTATTTTATGTAATTCTTGTGGCATAGGTAACTGGGTTGCCTTCCCTTTGATTATTTTTGTTAGAATAGTATCCAGAAAATAATAGGCTTCTTAAGGAGTTATAATTATGCCTATCCTGTTCCATTTTTACTGAACTTAATTGACTTTCTTCATGTCTCAACCAATGCCATATTAGTACCATTTCTGAAGCAAGATAATATTTTTTAAAGTCTGGCAATGCTAATCCTCCTTTCTTCTTAGATAAATCTAATTTATTGTATGATACACAAGGCTTCTTGTTTACTAGGTTTACTAGGTGTTTTGGGACATAAGTAGGCACCAGCCCATCGATTTTGTGGAACATTTAAGACTCAGTATGTATGGCAGCAGAATAACCCATTCAGTCTGATCCTGCATGAAGGAGGACAGCATGGCTAGGAGCAAACACTTCAACCACTCAGTTAGCCCATCTGACTGTGGGTAGTATGGTGTGGTCCTGGTTTTGTGTACTTATAGGAGTTTGCACACCTCTCAGAACAGCCTTGACTCAAAATTCCACCCCTGGTCTGTATGGACAAATCTGGGGTCTCCATATTTGCAAACAAAATGTTCCACAAAACCCTTAGCAACTATTTGAGGCCCCTGATCAGGTAGTGGGTAGGCTTCAGCACATTTTGTGAAATAATCCATATATACAGGTACCTGTTTTTCCTAGGGGTCAGTGGCAAGGGGCCCAGGGTATCCACTGTTACCCTCTCTAAGGGCCAGCTAGTGTGAGATGAGACCATGGAAGCTCTAGGGATAGAACCTACAGCTTTCTGGGACCCATAAATCAGGCAGGTTTTATACCACTCCTTAATGGACTTTCTCCACCCTGTCCAGTAGTACCTGCCCTGCACTTTCTGTGTGAGCTTCTCTACCTCCAAGTGTCCCCCAGTGGTGGTGTCATATAATTCTTTAAGGACCTCTGAAACCACCCCTTTGGGATTACTATGCATTTGTGATCAGGCCTGCCCTCCTTATCTTTGGCTTTCAGCACCAAATGTCCTTGTTGTATATGGAGATAAGGCCACACCGCTTGGTACTTGCAAAGTTCAGGGTTATGTCAGGTCTCTTTGGGGAAATCAGTGAGTCCTTTCTCCAACCAGAACATCAGTCTGGTGACCAATGGATCTTCCTGTTGGTGGTCTAGCAAACTTTGTCATTCTATGTCCTCTTCCATATTGGCAGGGGGTTCAGTCATTCCAAAGCCAGGACCTCTTCTGGCATTGTGGCAGTCGATGTCAGCTTTTGGAATAGGACATCTGCATTATTATGCTGCTTTCCCGAATGATGTATGATTTGATAATCAAATTGTGCCAACTGTTCCAGCCAACAAGCAATCTGTCATTCAGGCTCATGGAAGTTGTGTAGCCAGCAGAGTGAGCCATGGTCCGTCCTTAGCATGAATGTCTGTGAGTAATGGTTACAACAGATAACAACACTTTCCTTGTCATGGCATACTTGCACTCTGCCTTGGTTGTAGCACAAATTGCAGAGGCAACCACTCTGTCCTTGACATCTATGATCTGGGCTGACATTGCTCTGATATCCAACTCTCTGGTATTGGTGTTGAGGATAAATGTCAGTTACAGGTCAGGATATGCTAGGATGGGTGCAGAAATCAGTCATCATTTCAGTTCCACAAAGGCCTCCTGGCAGGAGTCTGTCTAGGTAAATTGCATCCCCTTCTCAGTGAGCTTGTGCAGTGGCTGGGCAATGGTGGTGAACTCCACAGTGAACCTTCTGTAGTTTGATGCCAGTCCTAAAACAATCCTCACTTCTGTCTTCAAATGAGGTACTGGCCAGGACCACACTTCCTCCACTTTGCCTGGGTCTGCTTCCACTCCATCTGCTGAGTTTAGATGTCCCAGATACTTCCCACTTCATCTGATGGGATTAGATGTCCCGGATACTTCATTTTGCTACAGAAGAGGTTAAAGGAACAGACACTTAAAATACTTAAAATCTGAAGGCAGATAAGGACCACCTGACCCACCCAGTCTACCTATTTTTCCCTACCTACATTCTCTCTGCAGACCCTAACTGATCTCCAGGTCTTTCTCCCTCCCCCTTCCTTTCCACTTCAATTCCCTTGTGCCTATCCCATGCATTCTTGAAGCCCACCACTGCCCTCCCCCCAGCCTCCACTGGAAGGCTGTTCCAGGAATTCACCATTCTGCCTCAAGCAACTGGTGCTGGAGTCAACCTGGGAGAAAGCAGTTTTTGGATCTGGTGCTAACCAATGGGGACAGAGTTGCAGATGTCAGGGTAAGCGAACACCTGGGGTCCAGTGATCATTGCACAGTGTGGTTTCATACCAAGGAAATAAAAGGAACAAAAGGCATTATGCCCATATTAGCTCCTCAGTTACATATAGTAGGGAAGATTTTTATTTGTTAATAGAAAGTCATCTAATTTGTTCTTGAATGTACTTTTATTATTATTACTGATAATAACTGATGTTGGTAGCATATTCCAGGGATTAACAATTCTCTGAGAGAAAAAAAGTGCTCTCTTTCTAGAGTTGGATCTTATTCTTAATAGTTGAAGAGGGTGACCTCTGGTGGAAATCTCCACTTGTTTGAAATCTAGGCCACAATCCGTTGTAAGCGATTCATTGTTGATGATATCCCAAGTAAATAAAAGATTGCGCCTCAATCTTCAGAGTTCTAATGATATTAACTTGAATTTGGAAAGCCTTGCCTCATAAGACAAAGTCTTATCTGGACAGATTTTGTAACTTTTCTCTGAAATCAATCTTTCTTTCTTTCTTTCTTTCTTTCTTTCTTTCTTTCTTTCTTTCTTTCTTTCTTTCTTTCTTTCTTTCTTTCTTTCTTTCTGTTGGTAGGGATTCCATAGTTGAGAAGTGTGGTCAAAATGAGGCCTCACATAAGCTTGGTAGAGTGGAAAAAGGATATTTGGATCTTTTGATTTTATATTGTGCTTTATAGTCCACCAGATTTTATTAACATTACTGAGAGTATTTGAGATGTGTAAGTTAAAATTAAGATCTGAAACTATAATAATATCAAGATCTTTTTCATAGCTCTTACTGTCCAGAACTTCATTGTAAAGGAAATATTGATTTCTTTTATTGTGCTTTCCAAAATGAAGAACACAACATTTTGAAATATTAAATATTAGGCCCCATTTTAAGGACCAGGCTCCTAATGAGTCCAGATCTTTCTGCAACTTTTTAGTGTCCTCAGTATTACTGCAAGGGTTACTAATTTTGCAATCATCTGTATACTTAATTCACATTCCAATTGATGAGATAAGTCAGTGATGAAAACTTGAAATATCACCGTGTCAAGACAGAGCCCTTGGGATTATCGCTATTAACTGGTAGCCAAGATAATAAGTGGCCATCAATAACAACCCTTTGTGATCTGTTATACAACCAGTTTGTAATCCAGCAGGTAATGAGTGAGTTGATCCCAAGTAATTGTAATTTTTGTAGTAAAGCCCAGTGTGGCACTGAATCAAAGGCTTTTTCAAAAATCAAGAAAAACTACATCACTGGGGATTCTGTTGTCCAAATAATAACTTATGTTATCATAGAAACTAATTAGGTTGGTGGTACAGGAACGACCTTTAACAAAACTATGTTGGGTAGGGTCGATGTTTATGAGTTCAGGAGTAATTATGTCTTTGATAATTCTTTCCAATACTTTATAGAAAATCGAAGTGAGACTAATTGGGCAGTAATTATCCAGGTTTCATTTATCTCCTTTCTTAAAAAGGGAGGTAACATTTGCCTTTTTCCAGTCAGAGGAAACAATGCCAATGTTAAGGCTAGTTTCATAGATAATTTTTAAAGGGAATGACAGGTGATCTTTCATTAGGAAGATAATATCCCCAGAAATACCATTGGGACCTGGAGATGAGCCTTGTTTTACAATGTTTAGTTTAGCCTTTATATCTTCAGCTGATAATGATAGTTTATCACTGTGATTTTTGATTTCTGGGGTATCTATACCAGATGTTTTATTGTAAGCTTTGCAGAAGTGAAAATTAAGTACAGTAGCTGTGCCATTTTTCTTGGGGTGGCGCTCACAACATCATTACTTACAAGAGGACCAACCTTACATTCTTGTTTTTTTAATGAGTTTACGTAACTAAAAAGAACCTTCTGGTTACCTTTTTGAGCTTGAGATGCAATGAATTTTTTGGTGTCATAGTTTGCTTTTCTGATAGTATTTTTATATTTTCTCTGATTTTTTTAAAATTCAGACCATGTTCTTGTGCATTTGTTAACAAGATATTTTTTTAATCGTTTGTGTTACTTTTGATAAGTTTAGAGAACCACCTTGGATTCCACTGAAGATGTCTTTTTTTAATATGGGAATGAATTTATGGGCAGAATCCAGAAAAATATTTTTAAATGAATCCCAAATGCAGTTAATATTAGTACCCATTAAAACTGAAGCCCAATCAATGTTCATGAGATATTGATTTAGTGTTGATTTATTAGTTTTATTCTAGGCAAAGACTTCTGTCAATTCAATTAATTGTATCCAAGATGTTAGAAGAGTAAATTTAATTCCATAGTAATTGCTATTTCCTATTGGTGCGGTAACTCTACAATCTTGGACATCTAAGGATTCACTGCACGGTACAATATCTAGGATGTTTTTTCCTCTTGTTGGAGAGGTTACATACTGAGATAAATTTAATTATTTGCAGAGCAAAAAGCAGTTCTTCGACACTGAACTGGATGCTGTTTTATTAATCCAATTAATGTCTCTAAAATTCAGATTGCCCATGAATAAGATATTACCAAGTTCTGCTGCAGATTCCATCTCAGCAAAAATTCATTTGAGACAGAGACTGAGCTAGCCAGTGGCCTGTAACACAAACCTACAATTACGTTGTTATTATGTAGCTTTTTTAAACTAACCCAAAGTGATTCCATTGAGTGTAACAGGCTCCTGTTATGAAGTGAAGTGAAATATCAAGACATTTCAAGATGCCCCCCCCATTTTCAATTCTCACTCTATCCTGTCTGCTCCTTTATTCTTATCTATTCTAAATTTCTTGTCAGGGTGGCCAACCTGGCAATCTTTAAATCTTTCTTTACTATCCCTTATTCTCTTTAAATAATCTGGCATCCAAAATTCTGATAAGCTGTAATACAGCTGGGTAATGGTGTAGGGCTTTAATACAGTATTTACCCTTATGCAGCTATCCCCAGCTAAACAAGTAACTTTCATTTTAAAGAGCTTCCCTGCTTTCTTAAAAAAGAGCTGTATTACTGGATATAAAGCCCTTATCAGTAATAAGGCTGGCACCAGGCCAGATTGAAATTGCAGTCATCGGGTAAACAGAAGATATTGTTGGAAACTTTCTGAAAATCACAGAAAAGGCTTATGCCTAGATTCTAGATTCTTTTTAATGAACTAACCATACTTTCCTTTCTGTATGAGACATTTTGAATATGTATGGTATGGTACAAAATGGCTGCTTACCTGTATTCTGAAGGTTTACTTGGGAAGTTCCTACTATAGGGCTGGCAGCCCACGAAATGGTTGCCTTCATAGGAACTAGGTAAATGTGATCTCACAAAGGAGGATGGGCTTAGTGATAACCACACCTCTTTCCTTCACTATATAAACCCTCCATTAGGAGGCTTAGAGAGATAGTTTGGTCAGTAGGGTTCTGACCAAGATGAGAGAATGATCTCAGACAGAAGCTAATGTGCAGACTTTCACATTACTTGAGAAAGGAGAGAACCCAGGAATTTCTTTATAGTATTTGAAGCAAGAAGTATATCCTAATGTTTGATTGATGTGAAGATATAACATCATATTTTTTCTTTCTGTAAATATTGAATTTTTTTTTTGATTTTTCAAAATAAAATGATCAATGCAGACATATGCATTTTTTTTGCATCCTAGCTGGTTGTATGATCTGTTTATTGAGACCACACGTCCACACTGAGTTAGGAAAGGTTTTTATCTTGTCTGAAACATCAATGGGATAAGAGATGTATTTATATACAAGGCAATGCCTCCACCTTTTCTATTTTGACTACTTAAGAAAAATAAATTATAACCAAGATTAGATTTATTCCAAACATTATCCATGGGCCACCACGTTTCAGTTACACCTAAAATGTCAGGCTGATCTGTTTTTAGTTCTAATAACAAGTTCTTCAAATTTGTTGCCTAGGCTGCGAGCATTTAAAAACAGAAATTTTAATTTCCTATCTGTTTCTTACAATGACTGTCTGGACAACTTGATGAAGAATTGACAGGAACACTATTCGGTTCCCCCTTTCCTAGAAGTTTAAATATATTTATGGAGCAATTTTATAAAATTGCTCACTAAGTTCTCTGACTCCAGATCTATTCAAATGGAGACCATCTGTATCAAACAATTTCTGATTTGGGTTAAAGACAGACCAGTGATCAATATAGATTATATTTTCGATATGACACCAGTTTTGCAGTCTGGCATTGATGCATGCAATAGTGAGATTTTTATCATGTGTTGTACGTGGAATTAGGAGAATACCTGATATTGCTACATTGCATTTTTTTAACTGGAGGTGCTTTCCCAGTTCAATAAACAAATGTCTTTTTTTCACGAGAAAATCCAACATTATTTGTTCCCACGTGAAGAAATACATTAGTTGGTTGATTAAAGTATCAACTCTGATTTTGATATCCTCAATTTTTGCCCCTGGGAAACAATTAACCAAGACACTATTATTTGAATCATTGGACAGTAGGGTATCCATATATTTTACAACTGAATCACTAATTACAATAGTAGGTAGAGAGGAGTCATGCAAGTAGTTATTCAGTGACTCGGAATAATTTTGTGATGTGGCTAAAGGAAAGTATCTGTATTTGCAGAGAAAACTATTAATACAAGCCTCAGAACAGTGGCCTACAACATTTTGTGGCTGAAAGATATTAGCCCTTCTACCTTTCTTTGCTTTTCTTTTAGGTACATATTCCCAGCCCTCCATGCACTGATCGTTTTCAGGTTCCCTGAACTGTTTGGTAGGATGAGTTAAAGGGCTGGCTTGACTGACAATTTTCTGATTAAGGACATTTGAAACTGCCAATAGAAAATCATTGGTGCACTGAGCTTTATTTCTTAAGTATGAAGAAGATATGGTAGTAAGTGAAACATTGGGGATGGTAGTCATCATTCGATACCCTCCTGAAGAGGCAAAGGAAGTACATGCATGTTTACTACTCTGCTTCTCCTCCACGGGGATAGAGGGCCCAGGTTGTTGATAAGGTGTAGTAGGGAGGGTTCTCACCATATTATCTACATAATTTTCTAGGTCTCTAAGCTCTTTTGCCTTTTGTATCTCTTCTCTTAAGTTGTCAATTTCTTGTTTGAGATTAGCTAGCTCCTGGCAATCTTTGCAAATATAGTATGAAGGGACCTGATTAATGGCAGGTAAATTAAATATAATATGGTTACATGAGCAGCAAATTATCAAAACATTACCATTTGTCAGGGATAGAGGGAACACATCAACTCTGGAATAATTCATTTGTTTGATAAAAGGAAACAACTTATTAATATGAAAACACAAGTTAAGTAGAATTAACCAAAATACTTGAGTAAATGTAGAGATTGCATTTCATACCCTTTATAGTACTCTGCAGTCAGAAACCAGTGGGTATTCCTCGCCCATTTTATTGGTTGATGCACGATCCAATCAAATCAAGTGGTTGAGGACATACCTCTGTGCTCATCAGATTATCTCCAGTTTACTTTGTGCATCAAGATAGGTTGGTCATGTTCCTAACTGCTCCCAACAATTTGCAGTTCTTCAACAACTTCTCTGTATTACAGATACATTTTTTCCTTTACTTCATTCAACTAACAAAGCAGCCTGGTAGCCAGCATAGCCCAGCATAAGGTTAAATGCATGCAACACAGAATCCTATTTAAACAAGTGTCTATTCTTGCTTCGGGTAACCTAGAAGCCCAAAGATTTAAACAACGTCAGGCTATTAGACCAAAAGGTTAGAGCAGAGTGTGCTGAACTAAACTGCATAGAGCTATACAGGAGACAGGTACCCCCTCTTGTAGTTGGCCCTGAACCCACAGCATCTACCATTCCCATCTGTGCAACTCAGGACTTGGGATCCCTCCCGTAGCAACCCCTGTCCACCAAACACAGAGCACACCAGTTGTGGAGGCCTCTCCAGCAGTGACCCCCTCATACTCAGCTAGCCAGCCAAGACAGAAACAAATTGCCACAAAGGAAGGAGTGTGTGGCGAGGGTCTCCTGTAACCCCTCCCCGACCACAAGAAGCAGAGGACATGCAGAGGCAACAACACCTACCTCAACACAAGCGTTTCTGCAGCTCCGCAACCTCTCTCATCTGAGAGCGAGCAGGAAAAAAGGGCAACATTCCTCCCTTACTTGGATTCTCCTCAGGTGCAGATTTGCGCCACTTTGGAATCTTTTGTGTAAGTCTCTTGTCTCGGGGGGCCATAAATCCAGGTACTCCACCTCCCGAGACAGCTCACAGCCAGCTTCTTCTTCTCTTCCTCTGCCCGAATGAATAAACCCCATGATGCCTGGCAGCTCTCATGAGAGCTGAAGATTTAGACATGGAGGGGCATCAGAATCTCACTGGCAATCTCGCAAGATTAAGGCACACTTTCATGGGGACAGGCACAACAGCAGTACCCCCAGCCTGGCATTTTATCACGAGAACTGCCTGCAATTATCCTCCTTTGTTTAAGTCGAACAAATGCCGGCCCAGAATTAATGGGACAGCATCATTACAGGCAGGGAAGAACTTTGAGGCACAAAAAAGGAAGAATTAGGTGGCCCGCTGTCTCAGGCCAATATCAGATACAGCCTTCCTTCAATCCACAGGAAGGGCACAGCGTACAGTCATACATCCACTGCCCCACATTACGAGGACAGCTCTTCATTTTACTTCACAAAGCTCCCTGTTCCACAATGTAAGCACTTGCTCCACACTTACTGTTAACTTTTTAAAGCAGAACTCAATATATTGTTCAATTAATAACAGATTACTTTGGGACGTACAAGCAAATATTTCAGAGGGTGCTGAGTTCTTTGGTGAAGATTGGATTAAATGTTCTACATTTGGGGGGGGCCAAGAGTTGAGAGGGATGCATATGTGCTCCCATCCCTAACGTTTGTTCCCCTGAGAGAACAATCCACCCTCTTGCCTGGATACCCTGTTTTACAGCAGCCTTTCCCATTCAGAAAATCCATCCCAACAAGGTCACTCTGCTTCATACTGGGGACACTAGCATACCCAGGAAACATTCCACTGCCATCTGGCCTGGACACCCTATTTTTACTGCAGCTTTTCCCATTCAGAAAATCCTACCCACCAAGGCCACTCAGTATCATATGGGGGACACTGACCTGACCAGGCAGGATCCCACGCGGGGACGCAGTACAACACAGTGCTTTCAGGCTCTGTGCTCCAATTTGGGAGGCCTGCGCTTGGATACAACAACTCTTATTTGAATCAACACTAGGTAACATGCAGAATAATGTGGGCAGGCAGCATATGTCCTGCCACCATTTTAAGCCCTCCATCTCACTGCCGAAGTGGACTATTAGGTGAGCCGGTGTGGCTCAGCATATCCACCCAAGTGGAGCAGCAGTGATGCTCTGAGAGACTTAATCAGCCCCTCAATTAGTAATTGGTACATCTTGCAGGCAATTTGTCACCTCCCCTGATAATCTCCACAGGCAGGCCATAGGATGTACCACGAGACCATACTTATCAGGATCTCACTTGGGATGAGCACAGGACTGATGATGGCTACCTCTCGGCAAGGGCCTACAGGTGCTCCGTGCCCTGGGCAGGGCCACTAAAGGACCTGCTGGGGGGCATGCATGCTGACTGGCTGAAAATGGTGAATGCAGGGTGCCCAATGGTGGCATCACAGCTATCACATTATGTAGGGAGAGGCAGTGCTACAATCAGGTGGGGACACTGACTGGCGGACCCTGGTGCTGGGGGCAGGATATAGTCAGTACCTTGACACATGTCTAAATACCCCAATAGATGGGCCACCCACTACTGGTGTCCTTCATCTGTCCTGACCTCAAACAGCCTTACCTGTCAGCACAGTCTGGCCCCCTGGGGCCAGTCTACACCTCGTGTCTTGCACTATTCTCCTTTCCCATACAAGTCGAAATCCCCACTGCTTGGTCACTGGCTATACAGCCAGTCAGATCACTGTTCCTGTCACAGAATCCCACATGCTCAGCACCTTGCCTTGCCTGGGGGGGGGGCTAAGATGTTTTTTCAATCAGAGCCAGGCCATAACTGAGACTAGAATCTGGCTGGATGGGACAAGACACCACCCGAGCGGTCCACCAACTCATGCATGACCCCTTCTCCACATTGGAGAATACAGGTCTTTCCCATATATTACATTAACGCTCTTCCTTGTCACAGGGCTCAGTGCTTGTCAGCCCAGTCCTGCCCTTCAATCAAAGGAACAGAGTGCAATAATTACTCATTACCTGAGGTATCATTTCTTCACATGCCTGGCCTTAGGGAAATGATGACGTTGTTTTGTCACTCTCTATTCATAGGACTCCCCATCAGCATATACTACTACTAAGGTTCATACTACTAAGGTAAATAGTGAGCAGGAAGCTACATAGCTCATGAAGGCTCACATGCTAACCAGTTTAATAATAAGAGGTCTGTTTAGTAGATAATAAGTAATTATCCAATCTACTTTTAAAGGTCTCTTTATTTTTACTTATTATAACATTTAATGGTAGTTTGTTTAATGGTTTAATCACCGTTATTGTGAAAAAATATTTCCTTTTAAGGAAATTGAAAGATTTACATACCAACTGTAACGGGTGTCCTCTGATATTATAAGGTGAATCTTTAAAACTTAGTCCTAGTTCCATCATTAGCTCAGGATCCTGAATTATATCAAAATGATATAATAGATCCCCATGCAGCCTGTGAGTTTCCAAGTCAAATAAGTTCAAATTACATGACATAGAATCACAAGATAGATGCCTCATGCCATACAGATTTTTAGTAAATCTCCGCTGGACTCTCTCCACTTGTTGGATATTAGATTTTTTTATAGGAGCGCCAGAGTTGAGATATGTATTCAAGATGCAGTCTAACATAGGCATTAAATAATGGCATTAATACATTAGGTTTTTTTGAAGTAATAATTTGCTTGATAGACCATATTACCTCGTTGGCTCTGTTGACTGATGAGTTTATGTGATGTGAGAACTCCATATCATTTGACACCATGATGCCTAGATGTTTTTCATCAGTAGTCAAACTAAGGGGTAACTGTCCTAAATGATAAGTTCTAAAAGTGTTGGTGTTTCCCAAATGCATAACCTTACACTTAGATAAATTAAGTTTCATGCCCCATTTATTAACCCATTCATAGATCTTATCAAGGTCGCTTTGCATAGTGTCAAACTCCAAATCATTGTTACAAGGGCCTCCGGTTTTTATGTCATCCGCATATTTAGCACTTAATGAGAAGCAGTTAGATGTTAAATCAGCTATAAATGCTTGGAATAAGAAAAGTTCAAGTACTGATCCCTGAGGTACACCACTAGTGACACTACCAACCTCCGACAAGCAGCCATTAATACAAACTTTCTGTGTATGTTCAGTTAACCAATTTTTTATCCAATTTATGATATATGGATTAACTTTTAATTTCTCCAATTTGACTATAACAGCCCAATGAGGCATGACATCAAAAGCTTTGCTAAAATCCAGGAAGATAACATAGCATGAAATACGGGCATCAACCAGAGAGCTAATCTTCTCATAAAAGCATAGTAAGTTAGATAAACATCCTCTACCTTTTCGAAAACCATGCTGTTCAGAATCAGCCACATTTAATAAAGGAGTTATCATGTCCCTAATTAGACTTTCAAATACCTTACAAATAGGTGATGTAAGGCTTATCAGTCTATAGTTGGAGCAGTCAGATTTTAATCCATTCTTGTATATAGGAATGACATAAGCTACCTTCCACTGATTTGGAACAAAGCTATCCTTCAAACAGGACTCAAAATGTAATTTAAGAGGTAACAATAAACATCCTGATAAGAGATGTAATAAATAACCAGAAATATTATCAGGTCCCATACTTGTTTTCCCTTTTTGTAATTGTAATTTCTTATCAATATCATCTAGTGTAAACTTAATAATCTCAGATCCCCCTTGATTTATTGAGAGTACCTCCTTATCCTTAATTGTAAATTGTTTACAAAAAACCTTGTCAAGAGAATTTGCCATCTCTTTTGGATTATGTATAGTTAAATTATCCACCATCAAAGGTCCCACTTTACAAGTTGTTTTTTTAGTGAGTTAATATAAGAGAAGAATAATTTGCTGTTAGATTTCCTTGCATCATTTGCTAGATTATTTTCCCATTTGCTTTTAATCCTTCTAATAGTAGATTTACATAGCCTTTGTGCTCTTAAATATTTTACCCAATTATGACCAGTTTTGACTTTCAGATATTTTTTATATTTCTTATCCTTATTTTTAATAAGTCTCATAATGGTCTTAGTCATCCATTTAGGCTGGGCCCTACCTTTTATGAATTTAGGTTTACAAGGTATAAATTCATTTTTAATGAATGATATGGTGTTATAAATAAGTTCCCAAAAATCCTGAGAAGAAAGATGAGCGTGCTCATACTCCCAGTCAATCTGATTCATTACATGTTGAATTTCAGGGATATTTGCTTTCTCATACATATAAACAAATAATGATTCAGACTGCAGAATTATGGGACATTTTAACTTTAAAAATGTAACACAATGGTCACTATTTCCGAGAGGTGCCTCCATTGAGATATCACTAATCTCAAGACTATCATGATGGAGAATAATGTCCAAAATGTTATTGTCCCTAGTAGGGTGATGAACACTCTGTAATAGATGGACCTGTGAGCATGTTGCTAAGAGTTGTTTACTGCTTAAGGATACTGTTGTATTATTACACCAATTAATATCAGGCAGATTAAAGATCACCTAGCAAAACTGCATTCCCTATTTCTCATGCACTCTCAGTTTCTTGTAAGACAGCATCCATATATGAAACATCAGAGGAAGGGGATCTATAACATACTGCTAATACAATGGATGACATATTTGTATTGTGAAATTTAACCCAGATGGTTTCAGTTAAACAATCATGTTTTTTGATTTGTTTTGAAATATCAGTACTTTTAAGATGTGTATTTATGACCAAAAAAACTCCTCCTCCCCTTTTGTCAACTTGTTTTAAGGAAAAAATGTCATAACCCTGAATACTTTGGTCCCATTCACTTTTGGCATCCCACCATGTCTCAGTAATTGCAACTATATCTGCATTTGTTGTAGCCATTCTAGAAACTAGTTCATTACATTTCTTGTTCAAACTCCTAGCATTTAGACTTAAAATATTTAAGTGGGATATAATATTTTGACTTGATGTCCTAGTGCTACAAGAAGAATTCTGCATTTTTATGGAACTCTCATCCCCATTTTGTAGTTTAAATGGTCAACAATAACATCAGAGATAACTTTTCCCATCAGGATGTTTCCTCTTTTGCTCAAATGTAATCCATCCATACTAAATAAGTTTGGTCACCCAAAAAACTCTTCCCAATATGTAATGCATCTGATATCTTGATGTAAACACCAGTTTCGCAACCAATTATTAAGATGTTTTATTTTGTCATTTATAAACTCAGATGCTGCTGGACAGGGTAAGATCTCTGAAATATAAATTTTGCATCCCATACACACTAATTTATTGATCAAAGCAATGAAATCCTGCTTAATAGATTTAAAAGTACACCTGTATAAATTATTAGTGCCAGCATGGGTGATTACCACAGGGGGCTTACCAGAAATGGGAATTATGTCATTGATCATTAAAGTAATGTCAGATATCGAAGCCCCACTAAATGAAGAGCATGTCCTAATCTGTTTATCAGCATTACAAACTGCCCTATCCAAATGTTTTACCATCGAGTCTCCCAAATGATAACTACATCTACTATCTCACCTATTGTGACAAGCTATGCCCTGCTTTTTCAGGTAAATTGCCCACTAAGACCGCTTACTAGGGACACTGCCGTACTCGAACAGGGTGACAAATTGCTCTTGTCTTCACAACGACTATGACAAGTTTCCCGGTGATTATGAACCACTCTGCCAATACATTATTGTCTTACTCGGTGGTAGAGAGGGGGAATCCATACAGGGGCGCAAGTGATTGACTGGGTGCGGCCCGCACTAGACCTAAAAATGCTGTACTTACACCGGCTAGTGATTTACACAAAACATTCAAAGGGAAACTATGCAGTTGACACTACCGTCAATATAGCCAGGGGTCTACTGACCTCGGTGGGCCTCAAGAATGCCTACCTTCACATCCCACTGATAACTCAGGTTCTGCATTGAGGGCCAGCACCTTCAACACACCTACCTACCATTTGGACTGGCAGTAGCATCCCGAGTATTTACCAAGATGCTGGTGATCCTAGCGTCATGCCATATGAAGTGAGGGGTACATGTCATTCCATACCTGGACGACTGCAGCACGGTGGACAGCATAGCCCTATATAATCATTAAACTGCATGCAATCAATTAGTCTTGCAGCAGTGGCTCAAATGTACTCAGGGTACTTGTAGCTCAATACAACAATAGTAAATTTAGACCACAGCAGCAGGGCCTGCAAAGGAAACAGAATAATCTGAATGGGACAGATACCCCCTCCAGTAGCGGGTACTGAACCAACAATGCCTGCCTCCCACTATTGAGCATCACCAGGGCTGGGGTCCCTCCTGTAGCGAACCCTGACCAATGAAGAAATTAAGCTTGAGCACTCACGACTTGAAGGAGGTTCCTTCAGTAGCGACCCCTCCAAGCCGCAGACTACCCCATAAACAGAATGGGGAACACAGCATGGGATGAGGGTCTCCTGTAGTCCCTCACCCACACATATGGGACATGAGAGCCTTACGCCTAGCTCTGAACTTCTTCGCATCCCTCATCACCAACAAAAGCAGTACTAGTCTGGTAGGACAACCGAGTAATATTCACCTGCCTAAACAAGCCAGGAGGCTCCAGAAACAGACCTTCAATAAAACTATCCTTACAACCCTTTCTCTGGGCAGAATGGAATCTAGAATCCATCTGAAGCAGACTGGCTGAGCAGAGTCACCATCAACTAGCACCAGTGGAATCTCAACCAACACACTCCCCACAGGCCTGCAGGCCAATTGGGGCTTGTTCCAATTGGACCTCATGACACCACACTGGTACACAGAACTGCCTAATCTCCACGTCAGGCCCTCTAAACCTGAGGCACTGGAGGTAAACACATGCTCAGCCCCCACAGAGTCTCAGACAAACAATGATTTTTCCCCACATTCCAATGACAAACAAGACACCCCACAAAATACGCTAAGAAACAGCCATAGCCATGGCGGGCCCCCTATTGGCCCAGGAGGCCATGGTACTCACTTATTCAAGCAATGGCAACGAACCCACCATGGGCATTATCTCACTGGCCGGATCTCCTGTACCAGGGTCTAACTCTTTCTCCAAACCCATCCAACTGGAACCTGAAAGCATAGCTATGGAAAGGAAAAGATTGTTACACCTAGCCTATCAGTCCACAGTGGTGAATCAACCATTACAATCCAGGGGCATATACTATTAAAACTTACCACAGACAATGGCACATTTTCCCACAAATTGTGGGTTCAGTTCCCACATCTGGCACTTGGGTTAATATCCCAATACTGACACTGTAGTGCAGCATGAGAGGGGTGCTGCACTTCTGAGGTGCCATCTTTCGGATGAGATGTTAAACCGAGGTCCCATCTGCCTGGATTGGTGGTAGTTCAGGTGGATGTTAAAGATCCCATGGCACTTATCAAAAAGAGTAGGGGAATTTCCCTGGTGTCCTCGCCAAATTTCCCTCATTCACTAAAAATACCACCAACAGCTTAATCTGGTTCAGTTTCAGTTGCTTACCATCTGTATCGCCCCCAGGTTGCCCCTGAAAAAGGGACTTCCAGGCCCAGTGGGCTTACCGGTCAACAAAATTCAACAAAACAACAAAACAAAACAAATGGAAGCTTCATCATCATTGGCAGGGTTACCCCAATTTTGGACCCTACAATCGAAGAGGCAAACAAAGGCCTAAACCACGATGCACCCCGAGTTCAGGCATCAGCAATCTTTTTTTATAAGAGTCCACTGCCAGGAATAGGTCACCAACGGCCAGACTAAGGGAATCAAGGGGCAAATCAACACAGTACTAGATACCCTACAATCCCACACTATCCAACAGAAATCTTTACACTGGGTGCGCAATTAAGATAGCCTTCCTGGTAGCACTTTGCTACACTAGGAGGATAGGCCAGAACAGGCCTTCCCATATAGGGAGCCCTGCCTAATGTTTTCTCAGTGATAGGGCCATTCACAGAACAGTAACCCCTTTCCGGCCAAAGGTGGTATCCACATATCATTGAGACCAAGTCGTACTACCAACTTACATAACGACAGCTGACCCCCCAGATGTCTCACAAACTCTCCCGCTAGATGTTGACCATCAGCTTAGCAATACCTCAGCATGACAAGCTACATACACATGACAGACAAATTACTCGTACTGATCAGAGGGCGGGGGATAGGACAGGCAGCCAAGTCCAAGACAGTCCAAAGACACCATTGCTAGATGGATCAAACACACAACTCCCTGACCAAATGGAGGGAATGTGTCACTACTACACATTTAGTCATCAGCCACATGGTCTTCCATATGTATGTTTTCACCCAGCATTGGCTGAAATTGTATGGGGGTCTAACACACATAGCATTGTAGCAATCTGCCTTTCTTTCACCCTCCCAAGAGTAATAACTTGTTATAGCTTTACTGCTACCAAGGTCCCACTGGTTTCTGACTGCGGAGTACTATAAAGGGTATGGAATATAATGGGATTTACTCACCTGGTAAAGGTGATTATCTGAGTACCCTTTATAGTACTCCACAGCCCCACCCAGGACAGCAGATTATCTATCAGACTGGGTAATAAGGTCATCAGCATCACGATAGATGCAGTCAGAGAACATTAAGCAATGAATTCCAGATTACAAGGGTATAAAAATAGAACATATAGCAGATAGGAATTTTATGCTGGCAAGGAACGTCTGTGTTTGTCAATGATACATAAGGAAGGTGTCACAATAAAGAGTGTGGGTACAGAAAAATGCATGATTAAGTTCTCTATTCTAACTTACACCTTAGTATAGGCTACCAGGCACTAGTTAGAGGGACATCATTTAAGAAAGAAGCCACGTGTTTGTGACTCTGTCTATAGCGTGTCTCCTCTCCCAGCTTGTATGTCTCTGTCTTTTGGTCTTTCACAATATAGCTAAGGAAGAATCACTCTGGAGATAATCTGATGAGCACAGAGATATGTCCTCGTCCACTTAATTTGATTGGATCGTGCATCAACCTATAGGATGGACGAGGAATACCCACTGGTTTCTGACTGCGGAGTACTATAAAGGTACTATAAAGGTACTCAGATAATCACCTTTACCAGGTGAGTAAATCCCATTTCTACCTTGGACCTGCTGCGCGTCTGTGCATGGCTCCGTGTGCACTCGTCCAGCTTGCTGGAGCGAGTTATTTATGTTCAGGACCTAGAAGTCACAAGCGGTCATGTGACCAATATCAGGCATCCCGAGAATACAAGCAGAGAGTTTTGTTGTTTTAAGTGAAAAAAACACATGCTGTTTGCCCACACATGACAATATCTGCTTGTAGTAGCCAGCAAATAGGGGCAAGTACTATTTAAAAATCCTAAAAATACTTCCCCTGCCAACCAGTAGTTGACAGCTTTGTTAGAAACTACACTGCCCAGAATTCCAAGATTTAAAGCTGTATAGGGACCCTTCCAGTATATAGCTTGCAGTAAAATTAGCAGATCGAATTGCCAACAAACTAGGACTGGAGCCTGTCACACTGCTTTTGGCAGTCACACATGACAGTCCTTATGGTGTAGATTTCAATAGCGCTCTGCTCACCAGAGTGAGTTATTTTTGTTCAGGACCCTGAAGTCACAAGAGGTCACATTACCAATACTGGGTACCCTGAGAGTGCAAACAGAGAGTTTTGTTGTTTTAAGTGGAAAAAACACGCACTGTTTGCCCACACTCAGCAATATCTGCTTGCAGTAGCCAGCAAATTGGGGCAAGTACTATTTAAAAGTCTTAAAAATGCTTCCCCTGCCAACTGGTAGTTGCTAGCTTTGTTAGAAACTACACTGCACAGAATTCCAAGATTTAAAGCTGTATAGGGACCCTTCCAGTATATAGCTTGCAGTAAAATTAGCAGAGCAAATTGCCAACAAACTAGGACTGGAGCCTGTCACACTGGTTTGATGTTAAAACTACAACAGGGACATGCCTCATGAAAGTGAGGGTTCTGGACTTCAGGAGGGCAGACTTCAGTAGGATGGGGGTATGCCTCAAGGAAGCCCAATAGGAGGGGGAGAATCAAAGGACAATGGGCACATCTAAAAGGAGCCATAGTGGAGGCAACTAACCTTTGTATTCAACAAATAGACAAAGGCAAAAGGAAAAGAAAAGCACTATGGCTCTCACAGGAGGTGGCAGTAAAAGTAAGGGCAAAAAAGATAGCCTTCAGGAAATATAAGGAGACTCAAGGGTGGGGGGGGACAGGGCAGTGTATCTAGAAAAACAGAGGGAAGCAGGGAAGGCAGTCAGGAGCGCCAAGGCAAGGACAGAGGAAAATATAGCACAAGAGGTTAAAAAGGGGGCAAGACCTTTTATAGATACATTAGGGAGAAGAGAAGAGAAGAGAAGAGAAGAGAAGAGAAGAGAAGAGAAGGACCAGGGGAGGGATTGTAAGGCTGAAAGGGGAGGAAGGAGTGGGAGTGGAGGGGTACCAAGAAAAAGCATCAGTCCTGAACAAATATTTATTTTCAGTTTTCACAGTGGAAGAGGAAGGGGAAGGACCACAGCTAAAAATCAGGAAGGGAGGGGAGGTGGGCAACAATCCATTCAAAGAGGAAAGAGTCCTAAAAGAACTGAGGGTGAAAACTGAGGATGGATAAGGCAATGGGACTAGACGGGACTCACTCTAGAATATTAAAGGAATTGGGGGAGATACTGGCAGCACCACTGGTGGCCCTTTTCAACAAGTCACTGGAAACAGGGGAGGTTCCGGAGGACTGGAGAAGGGCTGACATGTTACCTCTCCACAAAAATGGGAATAGTGAGGAGGCTGGAAACTATAGACCTGTCAGTCTGACCTTGGTGGTGGGTAAAATTATGGAATCGCTGCTAAAACAGAGGACAGTAGAGCACCTTGAAGCAAGTGGAGCACAAGATATGAGGCAACATGGATTCTTTTTTTTTTTTTGTGAACTTTATTGACAGAGCAGAGCAAATTATAGTTACAAAATCATGTTGCTTTACAGTGGAAACATGCAGAAACAGGTCTTCATTATATAAAATTTCCTTTATCCAGGACTGTACAGTCAGGCATAACTCTAAGCGAGGTTTAGCTGGAATACCAAGCCACAGGTTCAAACCATTTTAAAACGGCGGAAAACAGGTCTATTGTATTGCTGACTCTAGAGGAGCCCATATACCTTGATATTTAACTGTTTGCCTCTAACATAATATTGTGTTCTCTCGAGCTTCGTGCATTCCATAAGGGAATTGAGTCATACTGCAACTGTGGGTACATCAGCCAATCTCCAATACATGGCCAGAGTTTTAAGGGCTAGTACATTACCCAACCTCCACAAATATCTTGAAGGGTTGGACATCTCCTCCTTTCCCCCCAAGGGAAGCTCCAGGAGAATTTCCAATGGATCCAGCCTAAAGGGGATCTGTAAAGTAGAGGTTAAAATCAGCTGAACTCCCCTCCAAAATCTTTGGACTTGCAGGCAGGCCCAAATTTGATGAAAAACTAAGCCTTCATGGACCTTACATTTAGGGCATAGAGAAGAGGCAGTAGGATCAATCCTGTGGGCTAGAACAGGCGTAAAGTAAGCTCTGAAAAGGATTTTATATTGTATTGTTCGTAATCTGTTATTGACTGAACATTTAATAGAGTTTTTCAAAATATTAAGCCAATCACCCCCGTTAGGGCATCAGGAAATATATCTATCTCCCGCTGGACTTTGATTTTCTCTAGGGGATCGGGAAGAGCGCCCAAGAGCAATGCATAGCGTCTCCTAAGCGGTCTGAAAAGTTTGTCAGAAGATTGCCCAACAAAGAGTTCTTCCAAAGGAGAACGGTGGGTAATATGGCTATCATCTCCTGAGCTTCTCAGCTTTAATACAGCCTCCTTGATATGGAAATATAAAAAAAAGTGCGAAGCGTTAATGTTGTACAGTTTGATCAGGAGTCTGAAAGAAGGAATTTCCCCATCTCTCAGGAAATGGCCTAGCAAAAATAATCCTTTACTGTACCAAATTTTCAAAAGCTTTTCGTCTTTTTGTGCCAATCTTCCCCTCTTTTCAAGGAGTGACAGTAATGGGGTATCTGGGGAGACCATGTCATCACATCCAATCAGAACATGGGCTAGCTCCCAAGACTTCCACATTGCTCTCATGCATGGATTTTCTATCTTTGGGGGTGTGGTATGACTCAGTCCGCCCACCAATGTATGGTAATACATGGGAATGAAAAAAAGGGACTCCAGGTCCACCCATGCTGGTCTGTCTTTCTTCTCCCTCATCAGGTCCTGAACATGAGAGAGCTGGGCAGATACATAATAGTGTTTCACACTCGGAAGACTCAGGCCCACTTTCCTAACTGGTAGTGACAACATTTCTTTTTTGATTCTGGGCTTTTTATTTTGCCATAGAAGTTGGATGATGACTCCTTCCAGAGCTTTAATAAACTTATTTGGGACCCAGAGAGAGACTGTTTGAAAAAAATACAAAAATTGAGGAGCCACAGACATTTTGATCAGGTTAACCCTTCCAATCAGGGATAAAGGTAAGGCCCTCCAAGAGAGACAGTCCTCCCTCACCCTTTTTACTATATCTTTCATATTAATCATAACCAGGCTCGACAACTTGGCAGGAATGATAATACCTAAGTATTTAATCTGGCTAGAGGGAGCTATTGTGGTGCCGGCAACAGATATGAATTTCTTAATGTTTCCCATGGGTAACCACTCACTTTTTCCCCAGTTAATTTTGTGTCCAGATAAGGGGCCACAGAGTTCAAATACCTTAGACAAATGTGGGAGGGAATTCTGCGGGGAGGAGAGATATAGCAAAATGTCATCTGTGAACAGAGAAATCCAGTGTTCTATTCCATTCCACACAAAACCTACGATATCCCTCTGTGAACTAATTCCCTGAGCTAGGGCCTCTATGGTTAAGATGTAAAGCAGGGGAGAAAGGGGGCATCCTTGTCTTGTACCCCTTGTGAGAGGGAAAGGGGAGGAAATGTGGTTGTTTGTTAAACCTGGGCTTTAGGGGCATAATATAGGGTTTGGCTCCAATTCAACATCTGAGGGCCGAGTCCAAATTTCTTTAAAACTGCCAACATAAAGGGCCATTCAACCCAATCGAATGCTTTCTCAGCATCAAGGGCCAATAGGCCCCCTTCCCCACCCTTAGACCATTTATGCATAATATCAATAGTTCTTCTAATATTATACTTAGCCTGTCTCCCCTTCACAAAACCACACTGATCTGGGTGTATCAATGAAGGAAGAAATCCATTTAACTAGAGGCCATAAGTTTGGCTCTAATTTTATAGTCCGAATTTAGTAATGATATACGGCCATAGGAGGAGCACTTAAGGGGATCTTTCCCTGGTTTAGGGAGAACTGTTATGGATGCCAAGTATTGGGAAGGGGTAACATACCTGTTTCCAAGGCTTCAGTCACCATACGGAACATCAATGAGCCCAACATTTCCCAGAGCTCTTTATATAGTTCTGCAGGAATCCCATCGGGTCCCGGGGCTTTTCCCTTCTTAGCACTCCAAACCATGTCTCTTAACTCCTCTAGTGTCACGGGGTTTTCTAATGTAGTCCTATCTTGCATTGACAAGCTGGGTAACTCAATAGTGTTTAAAAATGTTTGGGGGTCAGCTCCCAGGGGTATTCTGAGGTATATAAATCTGAGTAATATGTTTTAAAGGAATTATTGATTTTAATTTGGTCATTGACAATTTTCCCTGTTGGGTCTTCTATATCAATTATGGTGCGCTCGGATTTTTTTCTTTTTGACCAACTCAGCCAGCCATTTGCCAGATTTGTCCTCCTTGAAGAACGAATTGGACTTAATTATAATTAAGTCCCACTCCAATTGTCTAATTGAGATCTGATTAAGTTTTCCTTTCAAAGTTTTAAGTTCCGTTGTTTTCCTTGGTGACGTGGAACACATATAGGTTCCCTCTAGTTTTTTTATTTCTTGTTCGAGTTGGGATTCCTGATAGGAACAAGATTTTTTCAAAAAGGAAGAGTAGGAAATTGCCTCCCCTCTGATAAAAGCTTTTAGGGTGTCCCATACTATGCCAGTATTAGTGATCTTGGGGGGTTAAACTCTATAAATTTTTGGAGGTATTGTTTAAGTTGTCGGATGAATTCTGAGTCTAGAATCAGTGCAGGGTCCATTCACCACTGCGGTTGGATTGGAGTCTCCCTATCCATGGATATAACTTCCTTGAGCATGATCTGAAATAATCAAAGGTCCAAATTCGGCCTCTTTAAGTTTTCCTATCATAGGGAAGGGCAAGAAAATATAATCGAGCCTAGTGTATAGATTATGTGCATGGGAAAAAAAGGAGTACTCTCTGATGGTGGGGTGGCAGAACCTCCAAGCATCTGTTAGAGCCCTTCCCTCAACCAAACGGTGGAGTGCAACAGCACTACGTGGGGGGGGCCTCGCTTCATCCCAGAATGGTCCAATCTGTGGTCCCAATAAGTGTTCCTATCCCCTCCTACAATTAGGTTATCAGAACATGGGGCAAGAGTAGTTGCTAAATGGGTAAAAAAATAGGGGGAATCAAAATTAAGGCCATAGGTGGACACCAGAGTTAGGTTTCGGCCCCCAATAGTCACCACTGCAGTAACATAACGTCCTTGTGGATCTGCCACTGAAGACAAAACCCTATGCAGGAGATTGGCTCTAATCCAAATGGCAACTCCCTTAGCTTTTGAAGTGAACGGGGCAGCCACAAATGCCCCCCCCCCAGGATTGACCCAATTTTTCTGCCTCCTCTCTTGTGGAATGGATTTCCTTTAGAAGGATAATGTCACCCTGCTTTTTTTAATTTGAGCCCAAATACATTTGCATTTAACCACAGTGTGAAAACTGTTGGTATTCCTGGAAATAATTGTTAAATTATCCATTACTGAAAAACAATTTAAATGACCTCATCTTAATCCATTGTGTGCAGCTTCTAACAATATAAACAGCTGTGCAAAAGTTTTGCAAACCCCATTGAGAAACCCACCAACACCTTCCAACCCCTTGTAAACTAACTAAAACAGGATAACAGCTTAATTTAACTGATTCAGCATAAGTTCCCCCCTTCACCACCCTTTTCAAGCCCATTTTCTGTGTTAAATTTAATAAAAACACAAACAACTGGAGGCTAACAGTTTCCTCCCTCCCTCCCAATCCCCAACAAAAAAGCCTCCGCATCCTCTGCTTATCATGGAGTTAGCATTCATCCCCTGCAACAATGAAATGCTCCCAAATGAAGGCGCCAAACTATGTATTTATTCCCCCCCCACCTCTATCATTGCATGTGAAGGAGAGGTCCTTCTGGACCAATTTGTGGACTTTCAGAGGCGCCAAACAGTCAGGCGGGCAAAGAATCTCACGAGACGCCCCCAAGGGGTAGCCAGATATCTCTGAGAGAGTGAGAAAAGGCAATTCCCCTATCATATGGAAGAAACAGAGTATCATACATAGCTCATACGTCCCGTCATTCAACCCAGGAGGGCAAAAGCCCAAGACCCCCCCAGTCCAGCGCCCCTAAAAATCCCCTTCTCCCACAAATGGTAAGATCAATTTAGCATCCCTAACAGCCTTAACAAAGCAGGCAAGTTCTAATAATTGAGTTTAAATTTGTCCTACATCCTGTAAAATATAACTGACTAATACAGTAGATCGTACATTGTAGTAGAGAGTGAATCCACTTTGCCCGTGTAAATATCTGACCAAAGTCCAAGAAAGGTATCCAAAACGTCCAAACAGAAGCCGTTCAACACTAAAGTTAACAATGAGAAAACTGGGGATCTTAATACAATAGAAGATCCAGACCTTGAAGTTAGTGGTGCAATCAAACCCTGCAGGCATGTAGGGAGGCCGTAAATGGGCAGGTTACAAAGAAAAAAATGGTGGCAGTGGGGATGACTGCCCCAGCCATGATAGGCCTCCAATGGAGTTACGGGGCAGATGGTATGAATCCTGATGCCTTGCACCTTCAGAAAGATTATAGAGTACCTTTTAATACATGAGAATATCAGCCGTTCTGTTGATCATCGTGACCCTCTCGTCTCTTTCGCTCCATGTCCTTTACGTACTCCAAAGCGGCCATTGGGCAAGTGAAAGCCTTCTGGTTGGAGCCTAGTGGGTGAATGATCAGATGAGCAGGATATGCCAAAGTAAAGGCACAGTTGAGAGAATGGAGAAGTTTCTTAACTTCTGCGAAGGCTTGCCTTTGAATCTGTAACTGGTGTGAGTAATCTGGAAATATACTGACTCTGACTTGTTGTACCAGAATTTTTTTATTTTATTTTATTTATTTAGTTTTTGTTGACCGGGTAAGTGCACTAGACAAATACTGCCTATTTTCAGGAACGACCTGTGGGAGGGGGATACAGATGAATACCAACTGACTTTGAACCAGATTAAGCTGTTGGAGCCTAGTGGGTGAATGATCAGATGAGCAGGATATGTGAAAGTAAAGGCACAGTTGAGAGAATGGAAAAGTTTCTTAACTTCTGCAAAGGCTTGCCTTTGAATCTGTAACTGGCGTGAGTAATCTGGAAATTACCACCTTCCTGCAAGCCACTTCTAAAATTAACTGGCGGTCCTGATAACATAGGAATTTTATTATCATATGTCTTGGTTTTTGGTCGTGGGAGGATTTGGGGCCAGGAGACCAGTGGGCCCTTTTAATCTCTAATGTTGCTGATGTGGGTAAGTCGAGATTTGATTTCAGCCAGGCGCGAATGAATTCAGAACAGTCTCTTCCCTCAAGGCCCTCAGGGAGCCCTATAATCCGTAGGTTGCAATGGCATTCATGATTTTCATGATCATTGATAATCTGTTTGAGGGACTCGATCTCTCGAAGGGCTCTAGAGAGGTCATCGCTACACTGTCTCTGTCTGTCTTCCTGGTCACCCACCCTAGTTTCCACTTCTCTCAGTCATACTTCGTGTGTGTTGACTACTTGTTGGAGGTGCTGAATCTGGGAGGTAACGTTGTCGAAACCTGCTTCCATTTGTGTGCCAAGATTGTATTTTAAGTCCTTGATTAAATGGTCCAGGTTAAGGTAGGATTATGCCATTGTTGTATGCTCACTTGTTGATTGAGTAGGCTGTGAGGACATAGGAGACTGCAGTTCATCTGCGTCTGGTCTAAGCGGCTGAGTGCTGGATAAAGTGCCAGCTTGGATGGGTCTGTTGTCTCGTCGCTGCTACTAGCAGACTTGTAGGGAAGCTTACCCTGTTTCTTACCCAATTTTGCCATCACAGACATTGTCAAGGATTTAGCAATTTGAAAATGTAATGAAATTGCTGCTGTTATAGTGACAGAAGGGGGAATGCAGGAGATGAAAAGCGGAGCTCTTCTCCTAAGCGTCCATTATGCTCCACCGCTAGGCACGCCACTGAGGCAACATGGATTCATGGCAGGAAAGTCATGTCAGACTAATCTGATTGATTTCTTTGACTGGGTCACTAGGGAGGTAGATCAAGGGGGAACGGTGGATGTGGCCTACCTTGACTTCAGCAAGGAGTTCAACACCTTTCCACATAAGAGGTTTGTGAACAAGTTGGGCAGCCTAGGACTAGGACACAAGATAGTGAACTGGATTAGAAATTGGTTGAAGAGTAGGACACAGAGGGTGGTGGTAATGGGGCTAAATCCAAAATAGGTAGAATGACCAGCGGGGTGCCACAGGGTTCAGTTCTGGGACCAGTGCTGTTTAATATCTACATCAACAACATTGCACAGGTGCTGGAGGGGAAAGTGTGCCTCATTGCAGATGACACAGAGATCTGCAATAGGGTGGACAGTCCAGGAGGGGTGGAGAGAATAAGGAGGGACCGAGCTAAAATGGAAGAGTGGTCCAGAGTGTGGCAACTAGGATTCAATGCGAAGAAGTGCAAGTTCATGCACTTGGGGCGTAGAAACCCAGAGGAGGAATACATGATGAAGGGAGAGATATTAGCAGCCACGAAACAGGAAAGAGATCTGGGGGTCATCATATCTGATGACCTAAAGGTGGCCAAACAGTGTGCCAAGGCGGTGGGGAGAGCCATTGGGATGCTCGGATGCATAGGGAGAGGTATTAACAGCAGAAAAGAGGACATCATAATTTCACTATACAGGTTATTGGTGAGACCGCATCTGGAGTACTGCATCCAGTTCTGGAGGCCACACCTCAAGAATGACATAGGGTAGAGACAGTTAAGAGAAGGGCAACAAAAATGGTGCAGGACCTGCACCACATGCCATACAAGGAGAGATTGGAGGAACTCAATATGTACACCCTGGAAGAGAGAACAGAGAGGGAAGACATGATAGAGACCTTCAAGTACCTTAAAGGGAATAATAAGGTTCAAGAAGGCAGCATCGTTTAGAAGAAAGCTGCCCTTAAACAACAAGGTAACATGACATGAGACTGGAAGGGGGTAGACTAAGGGGCAACGTGAGGAAGTACTTTTTCACAGAAAGGGTGGTGGATGCTTGGAATGGCCTGGCCCAGGAGGTGGTGGGGGCAAACACAGTGGGGGGATTTAAACAGGCATGAGATAGACATAAGAGAACCCTAGATGGGGTTAGGAAAGGCAGCGGCCGGGAACCAGTAGGGTCAGTGGCAGCTAATTAAAGGTAGGGTATATGGGCAGACTGGATGGGTCTGGTAGTCCTTATCTGCCATCAATTTCTATGTTCCTATGTAAGGGATTTACTGCACATGTGAGCCAAAGATTAGAAGAGCCCGACTGCTTTTAAATTTCCTCATATTGCCCATGCTTTACCTTCCTACAGCAACTTTGTTATTGTACTGGTAACTTTAGGAAGGCTCAATTTAGGGTTATTAGGATAGTTTAAAAGATAAACATAATGTAAGTTTTATGGTACTAGTGAGTACAGAGCCCTACTGTTTATACTGATCATGTGTCCAACAGATGTAAGCTGGTTCTGCAAACAACTACAGAATTTACTTGTGAGTAAACAAAGGAGCCGCTCAGGGGGCCAGGTGCCCATTAACATATGCTCACAGTGCAAAAAGAAGTTGCAGCATATATTGTTAGAACAAAGGTGTGCACACATGCTGAAATAAACTTCCCTTGAGTTATTGTTGCATAAAAAAGATGTGTACATATACCACAACAGCAGGGAGCAGATAGTTCCTGCTCCCTGCTGCTGTGGTATATGTGCACTTGTTTTTTATGCAACAGTAGATTAAGGGAAGTATATTTCAGCATTAATGAACTCCCTTTGTTCTAACAATATATGGAGGTGAGTGCCATGACTTCTTCTCTACAGAATTTACTTTATGATCCATAATCCAAACATGATTAGATGGTATAGACTGAATGACAGACTTTGCAAGTCTTCTTTGGTGTTATTCTTAATGATGGACAGACCCCAAACACTGTCTCATTTGTCAGGCAGAAATCTGGTTTGCCAGCTCGGATTTTGAACTGAACCAAATCCCCTGCTGAAGGAGGAGTTTGGATACATGGAAATGATGTGCATATGGAAACAGGGCCTAACTTATGGGGACTAACGAGAGTAGTAACTTGGTAACAGTAGTATCTAGAGACGAACAAGTCACATGGTGTGTTGTACATGGATCCCCATGGGGAATATCAGCATGACAGCGAACAAAGGCAAGTAAAAGAATAGACAGTCTGACAAACAAGAATTAAGAAATCAAAACCTCAGTTGTACAAGAGTCAAGTTTGAGACAGGAGGGGGGGGGGCAGGCACCTGCTGTTTGTCCTTTTGGCCGTCTTGCAGGCCCAAACTGCTGGGTTCATGGAGTGAGCACAGGAGGAAGGACAAGATCCCCAGCCCTGGGTCCAAAAGGAGGTACTGACAGAAGGGGACAACTAATTAAAAAAAAAACAGCTGAACATCCAAGGATAGATACTCGAGGGACTACTGTTGCTGCTGAGAACTATGGCAGTGGTGGAGGAGGAGGAAGAGGAGGAGTACGGACAGTGTCATACTGTAATCTTACAGTGGCAGCCACTGACATTAGTAATAATATCATAAGTAATGGCTAGCTATGGCTAGACATGAGTCATTTAGTTTAATGGCAGAGAGTAGAAATCATGGTAAGTTACGTTAGTTATTGTTACTAATGGCCCTGGCTACTACTCTGTGCTAGCAAGTGGAACTGGCCCCCTAGAACCTGAAAAATGTCATAAAAAGCACCCTCCTCCACCTTATTATGGATAAAATGATGTCAGTTGGGCAGTGGTGTAAGTGCTGTTAGCACTATATATTATACTGCTGTCTATATCAGGGGGTGGGAGGACAGATTTATAAGGTGATACAAAGGCCATTGTACGGTGATGCTAGAGGGCCTAGTTAGACCCCAGGGAGGAACAGGCAGCTGGCGCTGCTCCTAGACCACCGCTACCTGGTATGCATAACATGCTACTGTACATATCATTACCTGATATGCATCGTGGGCCACATTAGGTGCCAGGCCAGCAAAAGTGGGTAACCTGTACACCAGTTGGGGAGGGGGGACACTCTGTGTGGCAATGATATAGTTTTGATGCATTCTGCTGCTGATTCAGTGTCACACTCTGCAATGTAATGCAACATGTAAGCAGACAGAAAACAAAGCACCAAGGGTGCTAAAAGTCATCAAATGGAATTTTGTAAACTGTAGTAGTTGATGGCATAAATGGGTTAGGTTCTAATTCCCCGATCCAGATACTGTAGCTCCTTAGTCTTACAGCAGTGCACCACCCCACCAGTATACAACCATAATACCCTGCCACAGCATTGTACCTCCCTCCCACCACAGTTCTGCCTCCTCACCAGGGTAAGATAGCAGTAGCTCAATACAAAAGTATGTTAATGAAAGCTGGTACCACACACCTAGATATACTGTAGGATAAAAATAAAGTTTTGCTGCCTGCACTCTTCCACTTATTTTATATTTGTGCACCTGAACCTCTGTACTGAGGGAAGAGACATGTGTACCATTGTATTACTAATTAGACTTAATTGCTGAGAAATGAATGGAGTGAAGTGGCATGTGTGGGCAGCCAAGCCTCATTGTTATTCTGAATCTGTATCCAGGTGTACAGCAATTAACATTCGTTAATATACTTTTGAATTGCAGAATACTGATCTGACCTTGGTAAGGAGGATGTGCTATGATGAGGTGAGTGACAGTGCTGTGATGAGGGCAAGGTAGTGCTGGGGTGGGTGGGGGTGGCAATGCTGTTTGACTCACCAGTTATTGGGTAAATATAACCTCCTTCCATTCTTGCCATCTACTAAGACTTCACAAGCTTCAATGCCTCTCAGTATCTTTATTTAGTTTGATTTTACTTTACTATTAAGTAAATGCCGGACAAAGCATAGCTTGCATGCATTCTACATAATGAGACCATAAGTAATATGTCCTAGGCAGGAGCTGTGTGTGATAATTGATCTGTTTGATAATTAAAATCATATGTTATTATATATGTGCCCCAGTTGACCTTAATTATGGGCAACTCTTTTTTTTTTTTCAATTGTTTAACCAGGTGAGACACACTAAGCTGAAAGCTTTTTTTACAGGTGCAACCTGGGAGCACAGGGAAGTTAAGTGACTTGCTCAAGGTCACACAGCATATGCAAGTGAGGGCTGTGGGTTTCAAACTCAGGTCTCCAGATTTGCATCTCAGAGCCTTAAACCACTGCACTATACTGCCTGAATTCCTTTCCTGACTAGATTATCTAGCTGTTATAAGTATTGTATTTTCTAAACAACTGCCATGAGCTTCTGAAGAAGGACTGGTTGGTCCGAAAGCTAGAGCACTTTGTTCTTGTTGTTACATCTATGTTGGTCCATTAAAAGGTATCAAATCATTGGCTTCTGGATCTTTTCCTGACTAGATGCATATAGTGGGGAAAACCCATTCAAAGCCTCCTGGCAATGTGTAGTAGACACCCATACATGACTTCCAGCAGGTGTATGGGGTGCATTTGTAATATCTTGGAATCCCTTTTAGTAATATTTATTAATTGACAAGTTTATTTATTTATTAATATGTTTTCTTTTAAAGTGTGATGGATCTGTATGTGCTGTGATGGCGGGGGTGTCACTGCTGCTGTTTCTTTTATTTTAAATACATTTTATTTTAATCCAAAAGTTTGGAATGTGAATGCCCTTTCTTCAGTTAGCCCTGCTTTTTGGAAGTTTTGCAACACAGTGTTCATGCTGTGACTCCTGAGGTCCCAACCAGTGCTATCTATCTGGACAATGTGTGGATTATAGTTATTTGGCCCTATGTTATTGTAATGATACCCTGAACCTCTGGGGAAGAGGGCGCCACAAAAAAATAAAGACTAGTGCTATTCAACTGGCTTCTGGGCAGCCCAACAAAATGCTGCTTAACAACATGTATAGTTTAGAGAGAGAGAGACTTATAAGGGGCAATTTCCTGAGCATGTATGTTCAGTACATCCCCTCTGGATGACAACATTCTTCATGGATGGGCAGATTTGAGTTGCACTAGACATGTGGGACTGATATCATAAAACTACTGTTTTGGGGTCCTAGTGACTTCCCTAGCAGCCTGTAAGAGCCAGCCATTCTCAGTGTAAATCCACTGCTGGAGTCTAACCTGGAGCTGCAGGGCTTGAGTAACCCTGACTCATATTGTAAAGTCTGTGAGTCTGAACCTATATTTGACACACATGATTCACTTCAACCCTGTGCTAATGCAGGTCTAATGCATAACAGCTTACAAGTAATTAGCCATGTCTCAAGAAAGTGAATAGTTGTTTTCTTTCTATTTATTGCCTCAGGTTTGCCCAGATGAAACAACATCTCTTTTTCAGTGTGGAGTCCAAATGACCTTGCTCAAGACCCACACAGTGAGCCATTTAATAGGATTTGAACATGTGACCTGCTGTATTCATCCCTCAGTACTCTTCCACAGGATTCATTGCCTCACACTGAGTGGGCGGCCTGTATAAAACTGCAAATACAGTAGGGTGAAGAAAGATTCCAATTACTACAAAGATGACTGTCTAATCCTTTTTGCTTTAAAAATACATTGCTCCTCCTCAGGTGCCACATTAAAAATGGTTTAATAAGTCATGTTGTCCATGCCCATCACCCGATACAGTAGTTTATTTTTTTTCATAGAGATTTTTTTCCTACGGTCGCCCTTGGCTCACCCCTCTTCTGCCTGGTCTCCCCAGCCCTGTCACCCAGCTTCCCTGGGACTTACTTTCTCGACGATGTCCTGGCTGCTTGTATTGTGGCAGGAGTCCAGTCACTGGTGCAGAGCCTGCAAGGGACTGGATGTCATCCTGCAGCCAGAGGGTTTGTTTTCCTCCTGGTTAGGTTTCTCCCTGGACCTTCTCTGTGCAATGGCGTGGCGATGAGCTCCACCTCCATAGAGACATCCCTAGATGCCTGGGTCAGTCCAGGTGGCAGTCTACAATAGGTCACATAAACCCCACATCCCTGAGAGAGGAGAGCTATCCTCTGGATGCTTGATCCTCCCTCTCCCGGCCATCTCCCAAGTGACCGCATCCATTCCTGAACCCTGATCGCTGGTGTGGCTGGAGGTAAGGTGCTGAGTGCCTCAGCCCTCCATTCTGCTGGGCCAGTTTTACAGAAGTTAATTTACTCTTCAATGAGTGAAGGATGTGTGGAGAAGAGGGTCCCACTCTTTCTGCCCCTCCCCCATCTGTTGCTGTTGCTGATACCCATATTTATTTATTTATATATTTATTTCAAAAGTTTTACCAGGAAAGTCATATTGAGTGGTATCAACTCTTTCCAGATGTACCCTGGGGGGGAGGGCAAAGAGAGGAGAGAGTACCAAGTACAGCGTACAAAAGTAGCACAATAATATGGTAATTAAGTATAACAAAACATACAAAGTACAAGAAAATGCTTCAAGAATAAAATTGCATACAGTAAATTAACATGGAGTAGATTGCAAAATAGGCAAAAGAACATTAAACTGTGAGCAACAAATCAATAATATGAGGAGCAGGGAGCAGTGACTGATGAACTGGGGAAAGGGGCAAAGGTAGCACCAGTGAAGGGTGGAAGGCAGATAACAGAAGTCCACCCCAATATCAGAAACATCTGTAGGAGTAAGTAGAGAAATCATGGAGGAGAGATTTCAAAGTATGACGGGAAGGAGCAGAGTGAATGGGGGGGGGGAGCTCCAAATTTTAGGGAAGCGGAACGAGAAGGCAGCTTGGCCAGCAGTAGATTTCACTGGCAAGAGAGCAAGAGAGTGAAAGCAAGCATTGCAAAGGGAGTAAGAGGTAAAAGAGGGGAAGACAGAAAAGAAGCAAGGCAGCACTAGGAATGTGGCATGATGCTTTTCTGCCATATGGCTGCCATGGTAGAGCACAGCATGGTGCAGTAAGGTGCAATAGAAAGAACAAAAGGACCCTTTGCTTTCTTTTGTTTTTTATAATTGGCTGCTGTGTCACTAGTGTATGTACAGCTCTAGCCTGTGGCAGAAAACAACACCACAGGCTGGAACTTTGCATACAGAGCTACTGAACTGACTGAAAATCCAATTCTGAACAGCTGAATCACTGACATGAATGGAGAATTCAGAGAAGTATACAGAACAGATCACCTCATGGTACTTGATACTATACTGTAGTGTATAAAATGCAGTGTACATTTTGTCAGGTATATATGTGTGCACTGTATGTATACGGTAACTTTTATAAGTGTGTATCCACTGTTTCAACATATTTATTTATTTAAAAGTTCAACCAGGAAATACATATTGAGCTGATAACAGCTCGTTTTCAGATGTGTCCTGGGGGAGAGGGGAGAAGGAGATAGCTAAACAAGGATATTATTAAAAATAAACAAAGTCAAATACAGTAATATAGTATTACAAGCAGAATCATAAATCTTATAGGAAAATAGTAAATGAAGACAATTTAAATAGTGCAAACTTTAATATTCACAAATAATATTGATAAATGAACACAGTTACAGACAGAAACATGTGTACACAATGCCAGCATTGAAAATGCAATTGAAGTGTGTTTTTCCATTGCTCTAGTCTTACAGACTTCAACACTGGGATGTTTTATGACCTTGTATATCTACATAGCATTCTTCTTGTGGCTTTTGACCTTCAGACTGCCATATCTTATCTCTAGTGCTGTGCTTCCCAGCTAATTATTTCTCTAAAACTTTGGTATTCATATATAGAATGAAACTGTTTTTTTTAGAAGGCCTGCTATGAAATCACATATTTTGTGCATCTCAGTGCAAAACAGGCAAGAGGGGAAAGTTAGAAAGAGAGGGAGATATCAATCTCAATTACAGTTGAAAGGCTGATTAAGTTGACATGTTTATGATCTAAATAGTTCTTTCAAGACTGCTCAGCTCAATTCAGTTAGCACAGTGATACTACAAAACCGCCAATATTATCTAGTCCATTTGGTATCTGGAGAACTCCTTTTTTCTACTGTCATAGTAAGACGTCTGCAGGGCTATGCCCACTTGTCGTAAAAATGTACACATCCTCTCTAAATGCTGCCCCCATGACAAACAAATCAGATTGTTGTCAGATGACTCATCAAATCTCTAAACAGGTTGTACACATATCTATCCCCTAAGCAACAGAAGTTTAAACAGAGATGCCACTCAGTGGCCTACACTAACTTAAATAGTACAGATTAGAATGAAAATGTTAACAAAAAGGTATAGGATTTGGCACAGTCAGTCAACAAAACTATACACACATGTGTGCAGTGAGTATGCCTGCCTACACCCTTGTGCTAAGCAACTCACTGAACTCCTCTCCGTCCATGACCTGAGTGAGTCAGGTCACGTGAAGGTCAGAGAGAGGATGCTGCAGGGCCATAAAGCCTTGCTACTACTGTGCCTGAACAAAAGCCAGGAGGGACCCAGCACTCGAGTGTAGCCACAGATTCTAGCAGACTCTGATGTTGTTCCAGAAATGTTTTTTATTGTGAACAGCAAACAGCAAACAATAAACCAAAGAAAATGGTGTAGCTCAGGGAGGCCACCCACTAGCCCAACATTTCAGGCCCGAACTGGAAGCTTTGTCAAGGTGATTAACACTTCCTAGTGACAGGTATTTACATCTCATTCACTTCAAATTCATGTGCTAAATAACACGATAATACTAATAGTTAAATCCATTATCTGCCTTACACCTGTGTTATATTAACAACATCAGTGTTTTTCAGAGTATATACAGATCATCTTTAAAAACAATGAAATCCATAAAGTGCTTTAACACTATTTTACAATGTAGTACAAAAATGCTTCACAATCACCAACACTTGCTTCATATATTATGTCATATTTAAGCAATAATGCACGACAGGGTGTGGGTTGTGCTGGGATAATGTCACGCCTTGCGTGGTTGGGCACAAGGCCGAAAGCTGAGTGCGTACAACAGCAAGGCGTGACGTTATCCCAGCACAACCCACACCCTGGAGTGCATTATTGCTATTATACAATGGCTCATTAAAAAAAAAGAAAAGAAAAGACAAAAAAAAGTACCTTTTAAGTACATTTTTTGAATGGGTAGGGTTACATTATGAAAAAGTAGTGCTGATTTAGCCAGCAGGTGGAGCTGAAGTGCTTTTTCAGTGGCTGTACAGTCCCATAGCAACCTTTGCTGGTGCCACTCGTTGTTAATATGCCCTTTGCTTCTTTGTTTATGCTGTGTTTTGGCCTTTTGGGATGGTATTTACGTTGTTTTCCTCTGTGTTTCCATGACTGACTTTTAATTGTGGTTCTGAATGAGAATAGGGACTGCCATGCCCCCATCCCCCACCCATCTGTCTTACAGTGTGCCACCCACTGCCATCTGAAAGAGCCTAGAAGGAGGAGGTAGGGAGGATTTTTTGGACTGCGTTTTTATGGTGAAGTTACATAAAAAAAACAAAAAAAACAGAAGACTGTGTTGAGCCAGTGAGCATTACAGACAGTCACGTGGTGACTGTGTAAACACTCAGTTGCTTGCTCGCTCGCTCACTGGGCGCACTCGGTCTGACTGTGATTGTTGGCATTGCGTCTAATCATGCTTTCAGCTGCAGGTTTCTTTTTTTAAATAGGAACAAGAGACTCTGGTGGGGAGTGTAAAATGGTTGTTGTTTTTTGTTTCTGCTGCTTTTTTTTTCAGGACACTGAAGATGGCTGGCGGCTGCAGAGCGAGTGAAGTGAACTGCAGTGCGGGAAGCAGCAAAGCGGGCTGCGTGCAATGATTTTTACTTGATGCGGTCTTCTGCGTAACTGGGACTAGACCCGTGATGTTGTACTGGGATAACATCACGGGTCCAGTCCCAGTTCAACCAATCAGATGTCATTATTCTTGGTTGCCATTGTATAATATTGTTTAATGTTATGTGCACAATATCTCAAAGACAATGTTTTGCCTTTAATGGACCCACTTTTTATTTGGCTGGTATCTTGAGGTTATAACTGAGATGACTAGGCTTTTAATTTACTCATTTTAATTATTTTAATTATATTGCTATGGATATGCTATCCCAAAAATGCCGTCTCTAAAACACACGTTGACCAACTCCATTATAATATATACTATGTTATGGGGCTGAAGGTAAGCAAGGCTTTTAATGTACTCAATCTAATTATATTATATTGCTATGGATATGCTATCTCAAAAATGCCTTATCTGAAACACATACCATCCAGCTCCATTTTAACATATTGTGGAACTAGAGGTTACCAGGGTAAAGGAGGTAGGGGACTACCATTAATAGACCCACCTTTTTACTTAGCTGGTACATTGAGGTTATAACTGGGATCATTAGGTTTTTAATGTACTCATTTTGATTAGGCTACCATGGATATGCTAACCCAAAATGCCTTCACCAAAACACACACTGGCCAGCTCCACTGTGATATATACTGTATTATTGAGCTGTAGGTAAAAAAGGCTTTTTAGTTTGCTCAATCTAATTACGTTGCTTTGGATACACTATCCCCAAAAAAGCCTTATCTAGAACCCATGCCATCCAGCTCCACTGTAATATTTTGTGGAGCTACAGGTAACCACGGAAAGGAAGGGGGGGAGAGAAAAGACAATGGCTGCACTTGAGTGCTGAGTCCCTCCTTGCTTTTGTTTAAGTTTTTGGGCCTTTAGCACCTTTACCCGAGGGAATGACCCTTTTACTGTTTTTCTACTACTGTGCCTGCCTAGTCAGTATTAGGGTTTTGCGGGGGCAGGGGGTTGGGTGTTTAAGGTATTAATGACCAAAACATGTGGTGCAATGGGTGGGCCATTGTGGGTTGGACCAGCTCTGGCCTGATTTTGGCCTGTAACATTGGGCTGAGCAATATCCAACTGGCCTGAATCTCAAACCCAGCACACTGCACGCCCCTATCTTTAAGTTCCAATGAGACAGCTATCAGAGATGGGCAGACAGGATTTTGGTTTAATGTTTCATCTGAAAAATTGCACCTCAACTGTGCAGCACCCTCAGTGCTGCACAAGAGCAACAGTATGTGATATTAGCCAAAGTTCCGGGAATGGGGACTCAAACTTATGACCATTCAATTTTCGGGCAACAGAGGTGAGCGTGCAACCTACTGAGTCATGGACACTGGAAAAAAATGGTCATTTTGATTCCATCTCTGAACTGGCCTGCTAGCCACTGAAATCTGAAATGGAGTCAGCAAACACATTTCACCTTGATCCCAGATCTTCACTGACAAAAGGCTAGTGCAGTATCGATTAAGTAAAAAGAGAGGAAGAGAGAGAGAGAGAGAGGAAGGGGGAGAGAGGACAGTGACGTAAATTAACTGGCATTTCTTTTTTCTTCCTTTCTTTAGCATTAGATCTCTTGGTAAACACTGCAATGAAAGAACAAGAGGCCATCAATATGCAGCTGTACTTTCTGTTGTGGGCATGGCAAATACAATACATAATGACCTGACAAAAAGAAGGCGGAAGATGAAGAAGAGCACTTGAAATATATTATTACTGGGTGTTAGCAAACCTCATTAGTGTGGACTTTGTCTGGGCAGGGTAACAAACATCCCTATGCCAAAAGAAACACAACAGCCATCCAGGCACCTGAATCCTTGCTACAGTTAAGATGGACAGTATTTGATTTATTTTTCTCATTGCAATTATATTTCATTTGAAAAAATTCAATAATACAATCAAAGGCCATTTTAGTCTGTTTTTCTTTCTGGGATGAAATTATAAGACTTGGGTGGAAAACTGCTGTAAATGAAAGTCATCTGAACAGATTCCTATTGATGGTACTGCACTAAATAAGCTCTCCTGTTTCCAAGTGATCATGTTCAGGGGCTGCTGATGCAATGCATCTTCTCTAATAGGCTGCAAAGTGCTAATTAATTAGTTTTTTTTTCCCAAAATAATGATGGAAATCTTCATTTTTTTTAAAGGGCCAACAAAAATCATTAAAGCAAAGTGGCAAAATAAATTCTTGGTATTCAGTATTGCTTTATTATGAGACTGAATGAGATATTTATGAATGTTTGTTTTTTATATTTGTAACTTTTTAAGGCCACAGGACATTGTTGTAAATGGGGATAACACCCCAACAATTGACCCCTGTATAAAAATACATTTTTATCAAATCAAATCAATAGCTATCAGGGGCTAATTTTTTTTTGGCGCCTTCACATCATGCTTGCCATCTTCCACCCACCATCCCCCAACCCCATCACCCGCCATCTCTGGGACTTACCCATGGGACTCCCCGTCCCTCCACAGTTCACCCCCTTTGGCCGGGCTGTCAGGGGCATACCAAGTCCTCTCTGGATGCCTCACTCGGTTTGGTGAGGCCTGCACTTAGTAGGTGGTGTGGGGTCTGTGGGGGACATTGGGCATCATCCTGTAGCCGTTGTGGTATTTCCTTTCATTTTCCCCATCCCTTGGGCACTCCACTGAGCTGACCACTTGACACATGCATGCAAGGCAGGCTTACATCTTCCATTAGGGAGTGTTCCCCACCCCATCTGCTCCTCCTGCCTGCATCACCACCTATAGTCACCAAACAGACAGCACTGTGGTAGAGCACACTACCTTTCCTCCCTGCAGAAGGAGAGTGCCATCTGGGATGCTCAGTCTCCTCTCCCCAGGCTAGCCCCAAAGATCTAGGCTCACTCCTTAACCCGGGTCACCGGTGCCGTGAGCAGTAGTGTTACTGCTGTGATGATGGGCTGGCCTATGGCTAAGGTTTTAAAAGAGATAAGGAATTATTTTTACATAGTTAACTGCCCTTCCATCTTCCTTTCCAACCCAGTTATGTATTCTGATATGCTTTGAAGATTTTTTGATAAATAAATTATCTAGCTTTGGGGTGTCCTCAGATCTATATAGAGTTCCTTGCTCCTCACCAGCAGCTACTGCTCTTTCTTTTCATATCCCTAAGCTATTTTATGACATCAATAACAGAATTCCACGCTGTTCATCTGAATAGCCTGGAACGGTGTTATTGATACCACAGAATGTTCAAGCAGTATGAAAAGAGACAGCAGCAATTGCTGAGGAGAAGGATTTGTGGCAGTTACAAAGGCAACAAACCAAATTATTAATTTAACAAAAAAGGTCAAAAACATATCAGAATACTGGGTAGCCAATAAAAGAACAACTGAAGGGCATCTAGAGGTATAAAAACTGTTTCTTATCACCTTTAAAGTACTGAGAGGCCCATTGTGTAATTTCTCCTGCCAGAAAGTATGGCTTACAATTATGGGCTGTTTTAAATAGGCTTTGGGAACGGCATGATGATATTTTAGCCCTTCATGCAATAATCCAACTATAGTACTTCTCCACTTCTACCCACTTTTGTGCAAGACACAAGTTACATAGCACTTGACAACAGATAAGGACCGCTGGGCCCACCCCTTCTGGGCCCATTCAATCTGTCCATTTCATTTAGCAAATAAATCAAGCTGGCCGATAATCACATTTTAATATCAGTGTCAGTGGCTCCATAGGTTGCACTCTCGACTCTGGGGCAATATGATCGAAATGTTGTGTGCTTCATTCCGTGAAACAACAATTTCATAACATAGGATAAATTCCACTCATACAAAGTATTCTTATTTAGCTTAAAAGCAGCTCTTCTTTATTTTTCAAAATTCACACCACTCTCCAAAAGAAAATAGATTGGCATGAGTCAAGGACTAAAGAGTAGCAAGAAGAATACAATGAAATGTGAAGCACAAAGTGCTAGTGGAGACATAAAGATCTTCCTGTGGTGAAACTAATGTATACTATATGAATATTTGCATCTAAATGTATTCATACGGAGTATTGTATTGAAACATCAAGCAAATTAACAGGAGAATCAGAAAAACAACACTGTACTGTATATCAGGGCCTGAAGAAGTGACATTTTGGCTACGAAACTGTTGCTCAGAATTTTTGGTGTAAATTTTGAAAAATAAAGAAGAGCTGCTTTTAAGCTAAATAAGAATATTTTGTATGAGTGGAGTTTATCCTATGTTATAAAATTGTTGTTTCACTGAATGTTGCTATATAGGATGAACCAATTATGTAAGTTTTAAGATATAAGAAGGGCAATCTAAACCAATATTAGGTAAATATTGTGTGCTCCATTCCCACATCAGGAACCAATTCTAATACCCAATAATAACACATGTAGTGCAGCACTCTGTGGGCGCTACTCTGTACAAGTGCTGTACTTTTGAAATGTTAAATAGAGGTCCTTTCTTCCCACCTCTGGTCAGTGTCCAGATGGAAGTTACAGATCCAGTTGCACTTATTGAAGAACAATGGGTGATGTCCCTGGTGTCCTGGTCGGCGTTCCCCCTGTCACTAAATCAAGTCCATGTAACCCTCCCTGAAGGACACACCTGGGTATGAGCTGTCACAGCTCAGTGTACCTTTGCTAATCAAAAATTAAAAATAAAAGAAAAAGAAATAAATGAGAAACATGTGCAATGTTTAAACATAATCATATGGTACTATGATATTTAATTTCATTATAATGTATGGGGAGTCCTTATTACCGCAAAAAAGCGGCAAGATTATTTTTTTGTAATCCCATTGCTATGATGTCAGGGGTTGTTAACCCCTCTTGAGTACGTCATAGTGATGGGATTATAACCAGAGCCGATCTGCGAGTGCATGCACCTTAAGTAGTGGCTCCCAATGAATGGCTGCAGTGGTGAGAGCTGTCCCTTACGAAGAGTGGCGGCACTGATTAAAAATGAAAAAATGACCCACCCGAAAGTTGTAGAGCACCATAACTCAGGTAAAACCTTTCTGGTACTGCACTGTGGGATGAGGTGGGGGTGGGGTGACCGTTAGGGACAAAAGAAGGCAACATTAGCATTTGTAGTGTATGTAGCCCATACACTATAAAAGCTAATGGATGGCCACTGGAACAATAACCTCTTCGCAATCACTTCTCGAGGTTTCCATGACAACAGTAAACTTCTTGAGCTGCACTCTCGAGGTGTACCATGTTGTCATGGAAACCTCTCGAAGTGATTACAGTGTGGTTATTGTCCAATGGCCATTCATTATCCTCTATATAAAATAGCATGTGATGCACCTTTTTTATGGGCAGACATATCCCACCTACTTCATCACATTTTGCATATGAGAATCTGAGTGCTGTATTGTCAAGTAAAGTATCACTTCCACCAATTCCCTTAGAACTTCACTTGTTATTAATGTATTTACTTATTGAGTACCGAAGGGTGAATGGAGATGATGACAGCACATTTTCAATTACATCCCAGGACAAGAATGACAAGGCAGCAAATAGAAGAGACAGCATTAATTAGCAGATATTATTTTTTTACTTGAAGTTTACTGAAAGTCTTATCAGTGTGCCATATACAAACACAGTTTGCAGTACAGCAACATTGTTTTTTAATAGATAAAAATTACCAGCAACATTGCCATTCACTGACAATGTAAGCCTTCAGCTCACTTTTAAAAGTCCTCATATTAGTCAAACTTTTTAAACGTATGGCTAGTTCATAATAGGAAAAGTCATCTGATATTCTTAGCTTTTTTTTGTTAAATCTTTTTATTGAATGCAAGCAGGTTGACAATGTAATGATCAGGATGCATACAGACAGACGAAGCAGAGATGAATGCTGATGTTACATGAGTCAAAATATATTCACAAACATGTAAGGGTCAAAATATGTTTGCAAACATGCAGAACGTGTGATGCTGATAGCTGCCTTTAACATACACTTCGACCCCTGTCACGTGGGAAACTGGTATCTTTCCATTGCCTCCAGCAGAGGGTTCCACATTTGCTCAAAAGCACTATACTTCCCATTTGCTGTTAACTGTAGTTTTTCCAAAGTTAAACACTGTCACACATTGTTGGCCCACTGCAAGCTGGTTGGAGCATTGACCAACAGCCATGACTGTGCTGTGGTCTTTTTAGCATTAACCAGTGCCAGGGACCGCAAGGGGGCAATGTCTCTATGCTGGGGGCATCGAGGGTCTGCTCCCAGCTCCAATGGGGATTTTGAGGGGCTATACCCTAGCACCTGCCTCATTATTTTATGAATTTCATCCCAGAATGGTACCACTCTGAGACAGGTCAATGCCAGGTGAAGAAAGTCTGCGTCTTCCCCCTGACACTTAAGGCAGCTACTAGGGCTATCCAGATTCACTGCATGTAGTCTTTTTGGTGAAAGATGCACTCTGTACATATAGTTGAGAAGCCTTTGACTGAGTTTATTACTGCAGGACCAGGAGCTCAGAAACAGAAACATAGGGCCCAATTCCAAGACGGCTTATGCATGGCACAAGCCGAGTTACAGCAAACCCATGGCGTAACCCATGATTTGCACCATACATTATGCTGTTTGCAATTCTGAAAGGTGCCTTGCACCATGCCGAATGCAGGTTGCACCAGGTGTGGGTTATGCCACCCACTACACCCACAACCCGCAGCGGCATGGTGCAAGGGTGAGTTATGGCAGCAACTATGCCCTTTTCCAGAAGGGTGGCTGCCATAACCCACGAACGCCATTCAAGAGCTGCATTGGGGCAGTGGAGTTAGACCATCATGGAGATGGTCAAAGGGGCATCCGTCAGTGCCAATCGACGGATGCCCACTCCACTGCACAGTGGCAATGTCCCAGCTGTGCTCCCAGTGCCCTCCACAGCACATACATGTCCCCCACCCCTGAACATCGGGGACCCCCGAGGTTCTACTCTTGAGTTGCCCACCTGAATGACAGTGCCACCTGTCCAGCTCCCCCCATGCCTCTTGGTGCTTGTGGTAGTGTTCTGGGGTGGAGGGAGCTCTGGGGGGGCTGTAGAATGCTTGCCGTGACTTGTGGCACTCAGACCTAGTGCACCATGCGTGTAGCGCTAGCCTGCGACTGCCGCAAGTTGTGGGCATAAGTGCCAGGGACCCTGCTTGTCCTGGAATATGGCACTGGGTCCACGGCACAGTGCAACTCACATACACCCATGAGTTGCACCATGCCTATTGGAATTGAGCCCATAGACTTTGATGGCAGATAAGGACCACTTGGTCCACCCTGTTTGCCCATTTCCCTACCTATTTGATAAGCTGCAGATCCTAGTTAACCAAGAGCCTACTTCTTCCTATCCCCCACCAGAATTGCCTTATGTCTGTCCCATGCATTCTTGAATTCCTCCACTGCTTTTGACACCACAACCTCCTCAGGAAGGCTGTTCCATGTGTCCACCACCCTCTCCATGAAAAAATACTTCCTCGCATTGCCCTTGAGCCATCTCCCCTCTATCTTCAGATTGTGCCCCCTTGTTCTTGCATGTCTTTTTCTGAAAGATGCTACCCTCTTGGACTTTGTTGATTCCCTTGAGGTACTTGAAAGTTTCTATCATGTCCCCCCCTCTCCCTCCTTTCCTTGAGGGTATATATATTAAGTTCCTTTAGTCTCTCTTCGTACAGCTTCTGGTACAAACCATGCACCATTTTAGTTGCCCTCCTCTGGACTGCCTCCATCCTGTCTTTGTCCTTGTGGAGATGGGGTCTCCAGAACTGCATGCAGTAATCCAGATGGGGTCTCACCAACTGTCTGTACAGAGGGATAACAATTTCTTGTTTTCTACTGGTGATGCCTCTCCCTATGCATCCCAGTATCCCCCCAGCCCTCCTTACTGCCTTCTCACATTGCTTGCCTACCTTTAGGTCATCTGGTATAACTACCCCCAGGTTCCTTTCCATTTTTGTTGTTGTTAGTACCTCCCCCACATTGTGAACTCTACCCCTGGGTTTTTGTTTCCCAGGTGCGTTACTTTGCACTTATTTGCATTGAATCTAAGCTGCCATACTTTTGACCATTCTACCAACCTTACCAAGTCCCTTCTCATCCTTTCCACCCCACCTTGTGTATCAACCCTGTTGCAGATCTTTGTGTCGTCTGCAAAGAGGCATACTTTTACTTCCAGTCCCTCTGCAATGTTACTTACAAAGACATTAAAAAGGACTGGACCCAGTACTTAACCCTGTGGTACCCCACTAGTAACCCCTCTTTCTTCAGAGTGGACTCCGTTTACTATTACCCTCTGCATCCCGTTGTCCAGCCAGTGTTTTACGCAGGCTACCACCCTAGGACCCACTCCCAGGCTGGCTAATTTGTTTATTAATCTTTTGTGTGGGACTGTGTCAAATACCTTGCTAAAGTCTTGGTAGACCATGTCCACAGCTCTACCCTGGTCTACTACTTTGGTCACCCAGTCAAAGAAATCTATTAGATTCATCAGACATAACCTTCCCGCTGTGAATTCATGCTGCCTTGTGTCTTGTGCCCCACTGGCCTCTAGGTACTCAACAATTCTTTCTTTCAGAAGTGATTCCATCATTTTCCCTACCATGGAGGTCAAACTAACAGGTCTACAGTTTCCTGCCTCTGCTTTGCTTCCACTTCTGTGAAGGGCAATCACATCCGCCCTCCTCCAGTCCTCAGGTACCACACCATCCTCCCATGATTTGTTAAAAAGGGTAGTCAGTGGTGTCACTAGTTCTCCCCTTAGTTATTTTAGAATTCTGGGGTGAATCCTGTTAGGCCCCATTGCTTTGTCCATCTCGAGTTGTAGGAATTCTTTCAGGACCCTTTCTTCTGTGAATGGACTGGTATCAACCCCTCTATCCAGAGTGCTTCTATTGATTGGTTTAGGTACCTCTCCCTCTTCTTCTTTTGTGAGTACTGAGCAGAAGTATTCATTCAGTATCCCTGCTTTTTCACTGTTATCCTCTTCCCTCCCACACTCCACTTTATTAAGCCTCAATATCCCTCCCTTGGTCTTTCTACGCTCCATAATGTACCAATAAAAGATTTTATCCCCCTTCTTAACTGAGTTGGCTATCTTTTCCTCAGTTTGGGCCTTTGCTATTCTGACTGTCTTCCCTGCTTCCTTCTGCTTTAGCTGGTACAGTTCTCTGTCCTGCTCCTTCTGTGTTTCCTTGTACTTCCTGAATGCTGTCTTTTTCTCCCTTACCTTCCCCACCACCTCTTTCGAGAACCATAGTGTTTTTTTCCTTCAATTTGATTTGTTTATTTGCTTCACACAAAGGCTTGTGTGATGGCACTTTTGATTTTTCCCCATTGTTCCTCCACCCCTCCTTCTTGCCATTTGTTAGTGCTTTTCTGTGGCATCTCTCATTTTGCTAAAGTCAGCCCTCCTAAAGTCCAGTACCCTCGCTTTTGTATGGCTTGACTCTACGGCTGTGTTTATCGTCAGCCAAACTGTTTGGTGGTCACTTGTTCCCAGATGGCTACCCACTTCTAAATCTGAGATCCTCTCTCTGTCCCCATTTGGGAGTACCAGGTCTAAGATTGCTCCCTCCCGAGTGGATTCCAACACTAGCTGTCTGAGGCACGCCCCCTGTAGGACATCGAGAATGACCCTGCTCTTGGATGTGGCTGCAACAAAGGTACTTCAGTTAACATCTGACATATTCAGGTCCCCCTTCAACAATTTCTCCACTTTTTCTGCCATCCTAAGGATGCCTTCTGTCATTTCCTTGTCCATTTCCTCCCCCTGTGATGAAGGTCTATATAAAATCCCCATTGCAGATTGTGGTGCCATTTGCTGTCTCCAGGGTGACTCACAGTGCCTCCTCTCCTTCCTGTTTACCCTTTAGTTCCATTGCTTTGATCTCTTCCCTTATGTAGAGAGCTGTTCCTCCTCCTCTTTTACCCTTCCTGTCCCTCCTGTAGATTGTGTACCCTAGTATGTTGACATTCCAGTCATGGTTCACTGTGTACCATGTTTCTGTGACTGCCATGATATCCAGGTGTCCCTCTTCCATCAAGGCCACTAGTTCAGGGAGCTTGTTACCCAGACTATGGGCATTGGTACTCATTGCCCTCCATTTTTCTGATGGCCTTACCCATTTTAGCCCTATCCCTGTCCTTACTGCCTTTGCCTTTTTCTCCATTTACCCCTGTCCTTCTCCCTATGGACTTCTCTACCTTGGTGTTTGCCTTGCTAACTACGCTGTTTTGTGTGTGTGGGGGGGGCTGGGATTTCCCTGCTCCTTTTCAATACTTCCTCCCTTGGCTAGTTTAAATGCTTGCCACTGAAGCATTTAAACATATCACCTAAGATCCTGGTCTCCTCCCCTCTGGTGTTTGGTGGCAAAACTCACGGTTGCTGGCTCAATTTTGATGGAGCGGTCCTGTTCCCATTTAGAGATAATAGAGTTTGCCACTTTACTATCCTTTCCTGTTGGTATAAGGTTGTCAGTGGCTTCCTGCATGGTTGGGTTCTTTTGAGTTCTTCTTCAAACGGGGAGGGTTGTGCCCATCCTTGGGTGCAGTCTAAGGAGTCACCTAGTCTGTGTTACACTATGGGGAAAACAAAGAAGTCCCCAGGGTCTATATGCCAGGCCTGTTTCAGTGAGGTGAAATCCAAGAGCCCCCCCTTCATACAGTTGGTGTACTGATTGAAGGCCTAAGTGGCACCATCGCAGCAGTCATTGGTGCAGTTGAGCTGACTATGATTCCCTTTCTCTCACTGCAGTTATGAGATCAGTATGTGAGGAGTGTGAGGTGGGGTTTCCAATATGTCTGTGGGAGACGGTCCATGCCCTGAGAGTGGCAGCAAAGAAGGGGTTGGGCACTGCCAGGGTGGTCAAAGACCCCAGAGAAGAGGACAAGATTCAGGTGCAAAGGTTCCCCCCAGCTCCTCCTCCTCCATTGCCAGCCAGGACAGACCCACTCCCTGGAGCCAAAGAGGAAGAAAAGCCAGTTGCGCTGCTCAATAATAGTGTAGAAAATTTGGAAGGCTGACTCCTCCTCTACACTCCGGGGGCTGGAGTACACTACGTTTTATGCATGCAGACTTTCCCCACCACAGAAATTTGTATATGATAGAATTCTTCTGCCTGAAGAGCACTGGGGGGACTGAAATGGGCAGGGATTGATACAGATACAGGCATTCTGGGATAATCATAATTTTCACTGTGTTAACCCATCCCAGTAATGACTGTGGCAAGAACTGCCACCACTCACAGTCTTCTGCTAGGCGGGTGATCAGTGGTCTATAGTTTAGGGCATGTAAGGATCCCAGCTTGGCAGAAATATATATACCCAAATACTTGAGGTGATCTACCATCACTAGGCCACCAAGTTTGAAGATCAGCTGGGATCTGTCTGACCGGCCAATGGGAAAGGAGTTCACTTTTAGTCTAGTTGACCCTGTGTCCAAACAGAACATGGAGAGTTGGTAAGTCCTAGGCCAGGTTCTTAAGGTATGACAGCAGGTCTTCTGTGTATAGAGCATTTTTATGCTCACTGCCCCCTCCCAGGAATCCCCAAATGGCCTTATGATTCCTAGTGGCATCTGCCAATGGCTCTAATAAGAGGACATACAAAAGCAGGGATAAAGGGCACCCCTGTTGGGTACCCTGCCCCAGTGAGAAGGGAGGTGTTAGTTCCCCATTGACTGCAATCTGAGCCATAGGAGAGGAGTACATTGAGCAGATCCAACTCAAAAGTTTTTTTAACCACCCCATGCACCCTGGGGTTTCAAACATGTACCCCCAGTCTACATGGTCAAAAGCCTTTTCAGCATTAAGGGCAAGTATGGCCATGCCATGCTTTGTAGAGGACTTCCCTCAGGAGTGGATAACATTTAGGGTCTTATGAATGTTGCACTTCCCTGGTACCCCTGTATAAACCCTGACTGATCTGGATATACCAGTGAGGGAAGCAAGAGTTCAATGAGGAATGCAATGACTTTGGCTAGGATCTTATAGTCCACTGTGAGTAGAGCGATGGGGTGGTAGGTTGCACACAAGGTGGGATCCTTCCCCTGTTTTGGAAGTACAGTTATTGTGGCAGACCGTGTAGAGGGGAGCAAAATACATCTGTTCAGGAACTCCGTCAGCATGTCGTGTAGTGGTTACAGCAATTCGGGAGCAAATCTTTTAAAAAAGTCAATGGGTAAGCCATCTGGTCCCGGGGCATTCCCACTCTTCAGCGATCAAATTGCTTTTTGCAGTTCTGTCACTGTGAGCGAGGCCTCCAAGCCACTGGGTTCTGTGGGGATCAGGGAAGAAATAGGTGCCTTTCCAAAAAAGGTGTCCATCTGTTGGGTGGATGGGGTCACCTCTGATGTGTATAGGGACTTACAGAAGGCCCCAAACTCAGCTCCTGTCTGAGAGGTTACGGATGTTGCCTGACTTGATCGGGTCTGGATCTGGGTGATTGTCCTTTCCCCTTCTCATCAGTGCAACTGCCAGGCCAAGTATCCCCCCATCCCGCAAAATTACACTCCTGCATGTGACAGTAAGATGGAGCATTTTCTTCAAGAGGTGGAATAGATCAATCCATAAATTTGCACTAGTCAAAAACACTTCTACAGGTATATTATCCAGCCCTGGTGCTTTATTACAGCTCATATTCCTCAGGGCCATATACATTTATTGCCTGGATATTAATTCATTATTCCCCCCTAAAAACTTCTGATCTAATAATTGTTCTTCATCGTTATAAATTTGGGAAAATATCTTAACCACTGTTCTTCATGAATATATGTATCTAAGCAGGATATAGAGTCATTTGTACTCCTAGCCACTAATGCCCAAAAAGTTTTATCATCTCTTTTTCCTGTGCATTCTAGCATTTCCCTTAATTTGTCATTGTAGTATTGTTGTTTATTTTTTAACAATTGTTTGTACATTTTTCTTTGCTGGTTCAGTACTTTAAAGTCCTGCCTATTTTTAGAGTATCTTGTAGCTCTAGCCTTCTCCGTGAGTGCTGCTTTTCATTATTTACATTCTGCATCAAACCATCCGCCCTTGCTTGAATTTGTAATATTTTTTTCTTTATCACTTGTTTATAGAGACTATCGCTTACTAAATTAAACACTTCCATCACCTTCAACCATATGTCTTGTGCTGATTGATGTTGTTGATAATTCACCAATATATCATTTAACCGAGAGTCACTTTGTTCCTTAATTTTATCTCCAACTCATATTGAAACCCATATTTTTAATCCACTACAAACAGTTGGAATAAGTTCTGGTAACATAGAAACATAGAAACACAGAAGTTGTTGGCAGTCAAGGACCTCTTGGCCCACCTAATCTGCCCTATTTTCCCTACCTACAGTGCCACCCTACTCAATCTCCAGTCTTCCCCCCCTTGCCTTATTTCTAAGGTTCCCTTGTGTCTATCCCATGCGTGCTTGAATCCTGTTATCATTTTAACACCCACCACCTTTACTGGGAAGCTGTTCCAGATGCTCACCACCCTTTCCGTGAAGAAGTATGTCCTCACATCTCCTCTGAGTCTCCCCCCCAAGCTTCATAGCATGATCCCTTGTCCTTGGTCATCTTTTTCTTTGTAAGATGCTACCCTCATGTACCTTATTAATACTTGTGAAGTATTTGAACAATTCTGTCATGTCCCTCCCTTCCCTTCTTTCCTCTAGAGACTACACACTGTATATATTCCTTGAGTCTTTCCTCGTAGGGCTCTTGATGCAGGCCCTGCAACATTTTGGTTGCCATCTTCTGAACTGCCTCCACCCAATCTTTGTCCTTCCGGAGATGAGGCTTCCAGAACTGGATACAGTACTCAAGGTTAGGGGTAACACAACCTCATTTTTTCTGCAGGTGATACTCCTCCCTGTGCACTCCAGTATCCTACTAACCTTTCCTACTGCCTTATCACACTGCTTTGCTACCTTGAGGTCATCAGAAATTATTACTCCAGGTCTCTTTCCTGTTTTGTGGTTGCCAATACCTCCCTGCCCAATTGGTACATTGCCCCCGGGTTTCTGTGCCCCAGGTGCATGATTGTTGCACTTTTTATTTTTCCTTGCGTGTGCACGAGACACATCTTGTGGTAGAATGACATTTCAGAGGTGTGTCAGGGATGAGTCCAGTGCAGAGTGCTCTACAGTAGGGCTCATCCCTGACAGATCAATGAGAATGCAATCAGACTGTGACACAGAGTTTCGCAGCTGGAAGTCATTCTCTAGTTGAAAGAAATGAAGCACTCCAATGAGAGCAATTCATTCCTTTCATTTGCATAATACTGGTTGGTAAGCAGACAGCTCTGTCCCCTGTTCCTTGCCGCCATTTGCATTAAAGAGGGATGCTGAAGGTCTGCCAACAAGTGATTCCACTCACTGTTTAGAAGATCTTGTGTCTCCATGTCGAATTACATCCTAATTTCCCCCATATTCCATCTTATTTTGTGTAATTTTAGCAATATTTATAGCTGTGCTGTACTTGCGCTGTGAAGCAGCCCAATGAGTCTCAATTGACCGGAAGTGATGCACACTCCTGAATAAGCCACTCATGCTCCTGAAATTCTTTAGCTGTCAGACGTGGGAGTTTTGACAGGGGAACCATGGCTGTAGTGCAGTTTTGCTCAACTTTATTTACAGTGCTGTTTACTTTTTTTTGTTGTTTATCTGAATGTGTGCACATAGTAAGGATGCCAACTAAGATGCAGTCTTTATTGTGGCAGATGCAAGTGAAGTTTGTGGTCGATATTATGCTCTGACCCTTCTGCAGTATTATTATTTGACAGCTGAAGCATAGCTCATTCGACTGAAGTAGCCTTCCTTGATAAGATCGTTCAACATTACGTTGATTTAAATCATTTTAGTGTGGTTATCTTACTTGCTGTAATGGTATTATATTTTAGGGTTAGAAGTTGTTTATGTGCAGTTCATTGAGGTGAACATGGAATTGTTCAACTTGCACAGCCTCTCTGTGTCTCTTCAATCCTCCTATGTGTCTGGTGTGTGATTTCTTTGTGTTTTACTCTGGAGCCCATACTGTATATTTTTGCCCCAGTTTTTCCTATTTGGAAATTGAAAAGATTTCTTTGTTATCTGTCATTTATCCTACAGTGACTTGTATTGTGTAGTCACTCAACTTCAAGTTCTGATAGGGTCTACATTACTTTTTATCACATCCATTGGTATTTACGCTGCATTGCTATTCCTTCCAACTGCAACATGCCCATACAGAATTACCTACTGTATATAATTTGATCCTGGAAAAGGGATCTGGTTCCAAGGTGTGTATTCTGTGTAACTGGTGTGTACAACTGCATTGCACAGTCACACATGAAAGTTTGTGTTTGTGACTGTATGGCCTTCAGTCACTTCAGTGATTCGCATGAACGAGCAACAAGGATTCAAAATACAAAATACAGGTATGTTTGCCAGAGTACATCTTTAAGCCCCCTCCATTTCCCTATCATCATCAGCATTCCCTCCCACTCCCTCCCTCTGGGTGCTGTCCACCCTGCACCCTCTGTTCCCCATCCCCGTGCTGATATTGGGGTGCCCAATCCCCATGTCGATATTATCTAAGCCCCACTTGGACACTGGGAGCCCACTCCCAGTGTTCCAAAATAAACATTTTTATACCTGTTAAAAAAAAAGAAAACTGCCCTCCAATGTCTTTTTTAAGCCTGTAAGAAAAGAAAATGGTCCCTCGTTATCTCCCCATCCCCCTCCCCATCCCGACCCTCCCTCTGCCCACCCACCTCCCCACATCCCCTCCTTATCCCATACTTACTTCCAGAGGTTGGAGACTGCCATCTTGTCCGGACGGGACATGTCTGCACTCTTCAAAGCCGAACCATGAACTAAGGAATCAAGGTAAGCACTATATAATGGCTGTCAATGGCATTTTTACCTTATGTTGATATCTCAGCCATTTTTAGGAATTTTGACCCCATATTTTCAGCATGGAGTTCTTGGAACTCCACCTCATGAACACTGTGTCTGTCATTTCATTTCATTTCTCAGTCTCGAAAAGTAATTTTGTGGTCACTGCGCGGAATCATCTTTTGGGACCGATTATAAAAAATGATAGTGCCAACGTTCATGAGCAGAGGTCCCAAAATGGCCATGTTAAAAAGTTGGTGCAAAAAAATCCCCAGAATGACTGCATTACAAGCATGCATTGCGCAGTTTCTACGCATGCTCATAACTTCCCCAATTTTTAATATTTTCGCTTCAGATTTTCAACATTGCCATTTTTTCACACTTCCTCATGAACAGTACAGCTGTCATTTTTTACATCCTGCCCAAAACATGTTTTTGCACCTGTGGTGCAGAATGACATGGTCGCTGTGCGAAATCACCTTTTCGGATGAATGAACACAATCACAGTGACACTCTTCATGAGGTGGGGTCCCAAAAAGGCCATGTTGAAAGTCTGGCGAAAAAACTCCAAAAAATTGGATGAGTTACACGTGGTCATTCAAAATGTTCTAAGCACATGTGTAACTTTGGTCATTTTCAATATTTTGATTCCAAATTTTCTTTTTTTTATCACAATATTGTTTTCTCTCCTACCTCTGCAGAGCGGGCGGCAGGTCATCCGGCCACCAGCACCCGCACCCCCGGACCCGGTCTGGCCAGTGACACGCTCTCCTCCATGCAGGCCAGCACACAGAGTCTCCCCCCTTGGGGGACCTGGATCCTGGTACCTGGGGGGCACACCTCTCATGTCAGGGTGTGTGGCACAGGGCTATCAGCTGCCACGACCGCCTCACAATTTTCCATCTGGATTTTCTCCCTTCCTTGGAGCTGGACATGCAATGGTGTCTGTGCATGATGTGCTGATGCCTGCTGCTCTCCAATCATCAATGTGTGCCGCTACTAGCAGTGCCCCTGGTTTCTGCCAGTTGCCACTGCAGAGTGATGTGGACCGCTTCTCCACCCCAGAGGGAGGAGAGCTGTCACGGGATGCTCAATCCTCCCTCTCCCCTGCCAACCCCCAATGGCCTGAGTCCACTCCCAAACCCAGGTCACTGGCGTGCAGTGTCCAGCACCTCAGCCTTCAGCGCCACTGGGCCGGCCAACTCCAAATTTTCAATATAGCCATTTTATCACACCACCTCATGAACACTACAGCTGTCATTTTTCACATCCTGCCCAAAATGTGGTTTCGCACCTGTGGCATGGAATGCCATTTTCCCACTGATCTGAAAAATTATCACCTATGGGATTCATGAGGTGGGGTGATAAGAAGCTATGTTCAACATTTGGGGTCAAAATATGAAAAAGTGACAAAGTTATGCCCATTCATTGCAATTTCGGTACGCATGCTCATAACTGCAGAAATCTTAAATATCTGCATCCCACATTTTCAACATAGCCTTCTTATTACCAGAGCTTCTGTATTCAAATGCTGTCCAAAATATGACAGCTTGTCAAAACATAGTTCAGGCAGGCTTTTCCTCCCACTAGATGTTCAACTAACAATACACCCCGCCACATAAACCATGCAAATAAACATTTGGCATTGACAAATGCTTGTTTGCATTAAAACCCAGTTGCCAAACTGTTGACCAGTCTTCCAGCTTTCTCAGATCATCCCTCATTCTTTCCAACCCCCCCAAGTGTGTCCCCTATGTTGCAGATTTCTGTGTCATCTGTGAACAGGCATACTTTCCTATCCAGCTCTCTTGTAATGTCACTAACAAAGACATTGAAGAGGACCAGGCCTAGTATGGACCCCTGTGGCACCCCAGTGGTCACCTTGCTTTCTTCAGAGAGAGTACCATTTACCACCCCCCATTCTGAGTCCTGTTGCTTAGCCAACTTCTTAACCATTTTACTACTTTTGGACATGCTCCTAGGCTGCCCAGCTTGCTCACCAGTTTTCTGAGTGGAACAATGTCAAAGGCATTTCTGAAATCCAGGTAGGCCACATCCACCACTCTGCCCTGATCCACTTCATGGTCACCAAGTCAAAGAACTTGATTAGGTTTGTCTGGCAAGATCTCCCCCTGTAAAAACATGCTGCCTTGGATCCTGTAATCCACTGGTCACAAGGTATTCACCAATCTTTTCCTTCAGTAGTGATTCTATTACTTTATCCACCACCAAAGTCAGGCTGAGAGGTTTGTCATTTCCTGCCTCCTCCCTATTACCACTTTTGTAAAGTGGGACCATATCTTCCCTCCTCCAGTCCCCTGGAACTTTTCCCATAGCTAATGATAGGTTGAATAGGGCTATCGGAGGTGCAGCCAGTAACTCCTTGAGCTCCCTCCATATCCTAGGGTGTAACCCGTCAGGCCCAGTTGCCTTGTCCACTTTTAGTTGTACTAGTTCCTTGCAGGCTCTCTCCTCTGTATATGGACTAGTGTCCACCTCCCTTCCATTTATGCCCTTTTCCCTTATCTGTAGCCCATCACCTACCCCTTCCTCAGTAAATACTGAACAAAAGTATTTGTTCAATATGCCTGCTTTGTTTTTGGTCCTCTTCCATACAAACCCCTCCTGACCCTTTTAGCCTTACTGTACCTCCTTTGGTCTTCCTCTTTTCATTTATATACCTAAAGAATGTTTTATCCCAGTTTTTTGCTGACTTGGCACTATTCTCCACTGTTTGCACCTTTGTGCTCCTAACTGCTTTCCCTGCCTCCCTTTATTTCTCCTGATAGCGCTCCCTTTCCTCCTCCTTCTGTGTTATCTGGTACCTTCTAAATGCTAGCCTTTTTGCCTTTACAGTACTTTCTCCACTATTTCTTTAGAGAATCATAGTGGCCTCTTTTTTCTCTTGCCCTTGTTACCCTGCCTGAGACAGAGGTTTGTTGTCTTCTCAATGCCCTCCTTTATTTTTACCCACTGTTCCTCGACTCCACCCAGTTTCCCTATCCCTGCCAGGGCATCCCTGAGGCATTCTTCCATTTTCTTAAAGTTGCATCTCCTAAAGTCCAGGACCCTTGTTTTAGTGTGGCTTGATTCTGGCCGAGTTCTTATATTGAACCACACCGTATGATGATCACTGGTCCCTAGGTGGCTACCCACCATGACATCAGCAACACTGTCCCTGTTTGTCAGTACCAGGTCCAGTACTGCCTCCCCATGAGTGGGTTCCTTGACTAGTTGCCTGAGGAACATCTCCTGCAGGGAGTCCAGGATGTCCCTACTTCTAAGTATTGCCACAGCTGGGAGGCTCCAATCCATGCTTGCCATCCTTTGGATTGATTCTAACATATTCTTATCCACCTCTCCCCCTTGTGCTGGAGATCTGGAGATCATCCTGTGTGAATAGTGGCCCCCTTCTGTGTCTCCAGGGTGACCCACAGAACCTCTGCTCCTCCCTGCTCCCCTTGTATTTCCGTAGCTTTTATGTTTTCCCTTACATAAGGAGCCACTCCGCCCCCATTTTTGCCTACTATGTCTCTTCTGAATAAAGCATAGCCTGATATGGCTACATCCCAGTCCTGGTTTTCACTGCTCCAGGACTCGGTAATTGCGACTATGTCCAGGTCTGCTTCTGCCATGGTGGCCTCTAGGTCTGTAAACTTATTGTCCAGACTTCAACCATTTGCACACATGGCTCTCCAAATTGTACTGCCACTCCCTCTCATTTTACCCATTTGCCCTCCCTTATTTCCCCCTCTATTCTTTTTACTATCCCATTCCTTCTACCCCTGGATTCGTATGTTCATTGGTTCCTTTTGGGATTTCTCTCCCTCCAGATTTCCACTAATGACTTTGTAAGCCTGTGGGGTGGGGGGGGGGTGCAGTTTATGTCTCTCTGCCTCATCCCACCTCCCCACCTCAGTTAGTTTAAATGCTCACTAATGTAGCATTTAAACCATTCACTGAGGATTACAGTTCTACTTCTGGATGGATGAAGGCCGTTGCCACTGTAGGTTCCCCTCCTGGGTTGCCCATGGACAGACCTTTATCCCTCCAGGTGGGGCCACAGTTCCCAATGAATCCCTCCTCTCTTCACCATTCCTTCAACCATGCGTTGTAGTTCCTGGTGTGGAGAATTCTGTTCTCCCCCTGTCATAGACAGGTAGCACCTCCAAGAACGTCACAGATCCTTCAAATTGCCTAAGACCCCTTCCCAATTCCCTGAACTCCTCCTGAACTATTTCTAGCTCATCCCTAGTCAGGTCATTAGTCCCCAGATGGACAATGACATCCAGCTGTCACTCCACCCTTTTTTTTTTAAACTGTAGTTTTTATTCAGTTTTTGTGGTGTAGAACATACAGCTTACGTTCACAGTTTGCCATTATTTGCGATATAGTTCATGTCTGCATTAACAGTTCCCTTAAATACATCCATTTGGAGAGCAAATATCAGTTATATAAATAAAAAAACTAAACATTAGAAAGTGAAGGAGGAGGTACAGGAGCAAGGCTTTACCCTTTAAAATGGTGAAGGTACTATATTTCTCAGTCGAGGGCACAGGTCTAAGGCAAGAGTCAAAATCCCTCCCTCAGTCCACCTGTGCCCAGGTCCATCAGAGGAATAATCTGAGGAATCAGAAAATTCAACATTGCAGGCTGACCAGTACATCTCGAACAGGTATCCTCCATAACGAGAAGGATCACGGGACTAGATCTGGCTGACGGGAGACTATATATATGAACCAAATTGTCCATTGGTTCATTAGAATGTGTGTTTTGTTGTTTAAATGGGCAGTCACACTCTCCATTTTGTAAATGTTGTATACCGTATCTTCCCAGTTGTGGATTGTTGGAGGGGATGGCTGGAGCCAGAGCCTCGTAATAGTTTTTTGCTGCCACGAGGAGTATACTGATTAGGTACCTATGGTGTTTTGGTAGTTTTCTGGGGAAGTACGACAAGATAGCAGTTTGCAGTGTCAAACATCTGAGGCTGGGAAAAAGGTCCTCCAGTACTCGTCCCACCTCCCCCAAAAAGGGGGACAGAGTCAAGCAATACCACAACAAATGAGCATGGGTTGATATCTAGCAGCTGTAATGTCTCCAGCCAGAGGAATCTCCTGAGGCCAAGCATTTTGCTGTAATTTGTGGGGTGTGAAAAAACCTCATTGCCACTTTCCACCCAAACTCTCTCCAACTGTAGAAGCCAGTTGTCTGATGCTGTATGAGCCAGAACCACAGCCAGTTCTTCTGTGTCAGTTCCAGCATCAACTCTGCCTCCCAGGTGGACTGAACCCCGCTCCATCCATGACATCCGTGTAAGTGCCATGGACTTATGAAGGCATGATATTAAATGTTTTGGAGAGAGCTCATCCTGTAACTGAACAAGGAATTTAAAGATGGGAGTATTTCTCAAATCACTATGTCTAGTCCCATGTTGCTGCTCAGAAAGTGGTGCATCTGGAGGTATTTATAAAAATCTGTGTGAGGGAGAAAGTATTCCATCCGCAACTGTGTAAAGGACTTTAATATACCATCCTGGTAAAAATGGAAGCCATGAACCAGGCCTCTCCTCAACCAAAGATGAAATCCGCGGTCCAGGCTCACTGGAACAAAGGTCCCATCAAGTGCCAGTATCCCCATCCATGCCGCTCCTCATGAGCACTCCCTTTTCTGCAAGTGTTTTATCCACTGGGAGAGCAAACCCCCCTGTGTGCAGGGAAGGTATCCCCTCAACACCCACTCTGTTGGGCTGGAAGACCAGTCTTCTGTCTAATGGTATTGGCATTAAAGCCTGATCAACTGATACCCATCCCAGTGATCCTCTCTTTGGGGAAAACCAGGTGGTCATATGCACAAGAAGTGCCACCAGTGTGTAATTGTATAGATTAGGCAGGGCTAGTCCACCCTGTTCCCTAGGCAACTGCAGTTTGCACAGAGCCACCCTAGGTCTGCCCCCCTGCCATAAGTAAGTAGAGATTATCCTGTTCCATCTTTTTATGTCTTTCTGTGTAATGAAATATGGAATATTTAGCATTAAATATAGTATCCTAGGTAAGATGTTCATTTGAATCGATTGGATTCTATTGATTAAGGAGAGGGGCAGATGGCTCCAGTGTTGTAGATCTTCCCTAACCTGTTGATGTAATTGTTCATAATTATGAGCATAAGTGGCATTTGGACTTGGTATAAGACGTATACCCAAATATTTAATCTGGTTGCAGTCCCACCAATATAGGTGATGCTGTTTCAGGGTAGGGGAAAAGGATCCCTGCACCACGAGAACCTCTGTTTTGTTTTAATTAATTTTATACCCAGTTGTGTGTTTCATTAGCTGAAAGCCCTCCTCTAGAGCTACCAAAGAAGTCTCTGGATCTGTGATGTACAGCAGGAGATCATCGGTGTAATAGGCCAGCTTGTGATGGTGTCCATTGATTGTATATCCATGGAATGGGGTCAACTGTCTAAGGTATTGTACTGTGGGTTTGGCATAGAAAGCAAAGAGATATGGGGAAAGGGGACAGCCCTGCCGAGTGCCCCTAAACAGGGGGAAATGGGTGGAATGTGAGCCGTTAACCTTGACCATGGCTTCTGGGCATGTGTACAGGCCTCTTAAATTATCCAAAAACGATTGAGGAAAGCCAAATTTATTATGAGCCACCTGTAAGAAGGGCCAGGAGACCTGATCAAAGGCCTTCTGGGCATCAACACTCAAGATCATTAATGGAGTTTTATGGAGGCAGGCATGGTTTATTATATATAGAGTTATTTTAATGTTATCCATTGTTTGTCTAGATTTAATAAATCTGGATTGGTCTGGGTGTATGTGCGTGTGGAGAATATCGTCTAGGTGATGTGCAATAATACTTGTGTAAATTTTATAGTCCTGGTTTAACACAGAAATTGGCCTATATGATTCACAAAGATGGGAAGGCTTGTTAGGCTTTAATATCACCGATATCGTGGCCTGTCTTCAGGTGGCGGGATAATCCACCGTACTATAACTCTCCTGAAGGGCTGCCAGGAGTGGGTGCTATAATAGGTTAAATGCATTTTTATAAAATTCTGCACTGTAACTGTCTGGGCCTGGGCTTTTCCCCGATTTAAGATTTTTAATAGTGGTATGAATTTCTTGAAGAGTTATAACAGATCCAGAAGTAAATGGTTTGATACATTTTATTGGACTAACATAGATGTTACGAAAAGAAACAATGTCTAAGCTTTCAGACCAACCAAGCTCTTCCTCTGAGATTTATAGATTTACAGAGTTATAGCACTTAAAAGGTAAACTATACGAAACATAGAAACATAGACTTTGAAGGCAGATAACGACCACTTGGCCCACCCAGTCTGCCCATTTCCCTACCTATTGGATAAGCTGCAGATGCTAGTTAACCAACAGTCTACTTCCTCCTACCCTCCACTATAATTGCCTTATGTCTGTCCCATGCATGTTTGAATTCTCCCACTGTTTTAGAGCCCACAACCTCCCCAGGAAGGTGGTTCCATGTGTCCACCACTCTCTCCATGAAAATCAATTTTGTCACATTGCCCCTGAGCCGTGCCCCCTCGATCTTTAAATTGTGCCCCCTTGTTCTTGCACATCTGTTTTTCTGAAAGATTCTACCCTCCTGGACTTTTTTGATTCCCTTGAGATACTTGAAAGTTTCTATCATGTCCCCCCATCCCTCTTTTCATCAAGGGTATACATTTATTTATTTACTTTTGTTTACCAGGTAAGCACGCTAGACAACCAAGTGCCTATTTTTAGGTGCAACCCGGAAGATTACAAAAGTACATTCAAGAACATCAGGCAAAAACAAGAACAAGGTACAGTCAGAGCATCAACGATAGTAAGGAAATACAAGTAACATACCATGGCAACAACGCCTTGAGGGATAGGGAAAGCAGGTAACACAATTAGTACAATTTGGAATAGGAGAGACCAAAGGCAAAAACATGACGATAAGGAAGTGACATGTACACAAAAATGAGCAGTAGGGCCAAAGTGGACCCAGCAATCAAATGCTTCTAGCAGCTGCAAGCTCTCTGGTGAGTAAGGTACAGAGCTCAGGTAACAACTCAGCCAGTTAGAACATTAAGTACAGAGGCAGGTAGAGGCTGACTTGAGGAAACCCCAGAAGGAGGCTTTAAGGCAGGGATGGGAGGTGGAGGAGTGAGTGCTTGCTTGAAGGGAGTTCCATAACCTGAGTGAGTATGCAGCGAAGGCCCGATCGTCCATTTGGGTGCGAGTCTTTAGAGCCAGGAGGACCTGTGAGTCACTGGATCTTAAATGGTAGGGAGGGGTAGCGGGTAAGAGGGATACACCAAGGGCAGAAGGGGTGGCAGTTCTGACAACACTGTCAATGAAGTTGTCTAAGACAAAGGTGTGGTGCTTTTCTGGTGGGAGCCACTCCAGCTGGGAGTAGAGCTCACAGCGATGGGTGAGGCAGGGAGCCGAGAGCGAAAAGCGTCAGACACTGTTGTACGCCATATCCCATTTTGAGAGACTGTTTTTTGTGACTTGGGCAAAGGTGACAAGTCCATAGCATAGATGGGTAGGAGGACCCCTCTGGCTAGGGCAAGATGGGCAGCTGGGGTGAGATAGCTTTTTGCTCTGTATGTAAGGCCCAGCTTACAGTTTGAGACCTCACACGTGCTGTGGATGTGCAGTGTGAGATCCAGCTGTGGGTCGTGTCACCCCCAGGTACTTGACAGAATCAGCAACTTGCATAAGGGACCCATCCTCACATGAGATCCTTAGGGAGGCAGAGACAGTTTTGTCTTGGCTGCAGTGCCAAAGATCATGGTCTGAGTCTTCTGTAGGTTGATAGTGAGCTTGTGGATCTTTAGCCAGGCCTGGATTTGGACAAAGTCAGAGTTTAGTTTGGTGTTGATGTCTGTAATGTCCTGGGAGCTGGTCAGGATGACAAGGTCATCTGCATACAGAGTAGATTGCCCATGAGCTGGGGCTGAGGGCAGCTCATTTATGAATATGGAAAACAGGAGAGGCCCAAGGACAGTGCCCTTGGGGACCCTGCAGTTAACTGGAAAGGGCTCAGACAGGGCCTTGTTGAACTTGGTGTACTGCTGTCTGCCTATGAGGTAGTTAGTGATCCAGGCAAGGGCCGGGGAGGAGAAGCCAAGGGACAGGAGAGAGGAGCACAAGAGTGAGTGGTCGACCCAGTTGAAGGCTTTTGAGAGATTGACGAAGATGGCACCAATCAGTTTGCCTCGATCCGCAGCTATCCTAATCTCGGAGGTAACAACGGCTAGGGCGGTGGAGGTACTGTGCCCTTTTCTGAAGCTGTGTTGGGCAGGGGAGAGTAGATCGTGGACCTGCAGGTAGTGGGTGAGCTGTGAGACAACCACCTTTTCAAGAAGCTTGCTGATCGCTGACAGGATCGCAATTGTGCGGTAGTTCTTGAGATCTTTAGGGTCGCCTTGTTCGTGAACAGGGACATATTTGGCCACTTTCCAGATGTCTGGGATGATACTGGATGTTAACGATACATTGAAGATGTGGGTGATGGGCCGGGCTAGAATAGAGGCCCCTAGACTGAGTAGTTTGGGCTCCAGGTGGTCGTGCCCGGCACCAGTGTGAGGGGAGAGACCAGCAAGGAGCTTCTGGGTCACATCTATGTTTCTATGTTTCTATGTCTATGTTTCTATGTTTCTCCATGACTGAGATGACCCTGAGGTAGAAGGGAGGCCAGGGGGTTATCCCATCGAAGTGGGGGTCCTGGCTCTTGGGGTTAAGGGGCTGGTTGGAGAGAGCTGGCAGGTCAGTGAACAGGGAGTTAAAGGCATTGGCAATTGTGAGGGGGTTGTTGCAGTTAGCCCCGCCAATGTGCATATCAGTGACCAGAGCCCTGGCGGACCCACCAACCATGTTTTTGATGTTCTGAGCTCTCTCAGTCTCTCTTCATATGGGTTCTGATGCAGACCCTACATCATTTTAGTTGCCCTCCTCTGGACTGCTTCCATCCCGTCTATGTCTTTGCGGAGATGGGTTCTCCAAAACTGCATGCAGTACTCCAGATGGGGTCTCACCAACTGTCTGTACAGAGGGATAACCACTTCCCTTTTTCTACTTGTGATGCCACTCCCTATGCATCCCAGTATCCCCCTGGCTCTCCTTACTTACCTCTCACATTGCTTGCCCACCTTTAGGTCATCTGATATGACTACCCCAGGTCCCTTTCCATTATTGTTGTTGTTAGTACCTCCCCTGCCATTGTGTACTCTTCTCCTGGGTTTTTGTTTCCCAGGCGCATTACTTTGCACTTCTCTGCATTGAATCTAAGTTGCCATATGTCTGACCATTCCTCCAACCTTGCCAAGTCCCTTCTCATCCTTTCCACACCCCCTTGTGTATCAACTCTGTTACAGATCTTTGTGTCATCTGCAAAGAGGCATACCTTTCCTTCCAGACCCTCTGCAATGTCACCTATAAAGACATTAAAGAAGACTGGACCCAGTACTGAACCCTGAGGTACTCCACTAGTAATCCCCTTTCTTCAGAGTGAGTTCCATTTACTGTTACCTTCTATGTCCTGTTGTGCAGCCAGTTTGCTACCCAGGCTACCACCTTGGGACCCACTCCCAGGCTGGCTAACTTGATTATTAATCTTTTGTGTGGGACTGTGTCAAATGCCTTGCTAAAGTCTAGGTAGGCCATATCCACAGCCCCTCCCTGGTCTATTACTTTGGTCACCCAGTCAAAGAAATCAATTAGATTCATCTGACATGACCTTCCTGCTGTGAATCCATGCTGCCTTGGGTCCTGTGCCCCGCTGGCCTCTAGGTACTCAACAATTCTTTCTTAGAAGTGATTCCATCATCTTCCCTACCACTGAGGTCAAACTAACAGGTTTGTTGTTTCCTGTTCCTGCCTTGCTCCCACTTTTGTGAAGAGGAATCACATCCGCCCTCCTCCAGTCCTGAAGTTCAGGACTGGGGGTCTTTAATTTTAGATATCGACTCCATTTGTGTCTATTTATGCAGGTGATACACCAACAGTTGTGATGCACCCCCCTTCATAATATCTTTGTCAGAGCCATAAGAGGGCTTGCTTGGTTTTGAGAATCAGAATTTTTTGTATCTCCCTTTGCGTTTGTACTACTTGGTCCATCACGGAGTTGTTCCCTGCATGTTCACAGACTGGAGAAAGCTAAGTTTTTCTTGAAGCTCCCTCAATTGGGCCTTGGTTTGTCATTTTTTTTATGCAAATGAAATTATATAGCCACGCAGAAAAGGTTTCAGTGTGTCCCACAAAAGCTGAGGGGAAACCTGAGGGGACCTATTATCTTGTATTAATTTCTGGGTCCCTCAGCAGTGCATTGTTCAGGCACCATAGGGTTTTTTTCCTTTTCCTAGTGATAGCTGTCCCTCCATCCTGTTGTCCCAGTGATCCCTTGGATCCTCCTTCCATCCCTTCGAGGTGTGGCACTGGGAAGGCACTTAACCTCTCTCTCTCTCTCTCTCTCTCTCTCTCTCCTCATCCCCACCTGCCCCAATCATATCCCCCTCACTATGAAGCCCCCCACCAGGATTTGATTCCTCCTCCTCCTCCTCTTCTCTGGGGTCATCTGCTGCCCCTCTTCAGGTCTCCACAATGGAGGACCCCACATTCACCCTGGTCTCTACTTCGGGTGCCTCTGTGGGAAAGTCTCAACTGGCCAATGTGGTGTAGGAATTTTGTAGTGGTACTGGATGGGTGATGTGCCTGCACTCCACCACCCTTACCCTCATTGAGCCCACTGTTGTCCAGTCGCTCCTCCTACTTGGCATACTTTGAGGTAGAGGTGGTGGACTAGGCGGTACCTGGGTAGGGGAGAAAGTCCTCTGAACCAAAGCCAACTCAGCCTTGAGTCTGGCAACCTCCTCCCTCCCTCACCCCAGAGAGGTTTGTGGAGATGGGGCAGCAATGTAGCCTCCAGAAGGTCTTCCTGAAGACTGCCACCCCACAGCCACTGCACTGCACCACTCCCATCATCCTATACTTCCTACTCTCTCTGCAATTGTAGTCATTTGAATTCCTTTTATTCCCTTACCCTATATAGGGAGTATTGCCTATCCCTAGGTTCCAACCCACACCAAAGAGTTGCCAGCAGGCCACCCACCTATTACCTGAAAAGAATATCTAGCAAATTCCCACACTTCCCCTTCCTCAACAACATTTTCAAACAAGCCACCTTGCCCCACTCACTGTCACTCACAGAGAGTTTCTGGCTCATCTCCTCACCCACAGTTACACAACAACATGGAATTTCCAGCATGTACCCACTCCTGCTGCTTCCCAGAATTACTTACCAGCCAGTCTGCAGACTCACACTTATTCAACACTTTCCAGCAAGCCCCCTTACCCCACACACATTGTTATTATCCTATCCTTGCACTTAGAGTTTTACAACAGAAATTCTAGCAAGTACCTCTCCCCCACTCATTACTTTCTTGGGTTACTTGCCGGCAACCCTTCACACTCTCAGTTTCACAACAAAACTATCCAGGAGGCTCCTAGTTCCACAAACAAGCTGTAACTCTGTCAGTCTTTGCAGTTAAGGGACAATCGCAGTAGAACCTCCAGGTCCTCAGCCTCCTTCAGTGGATGCCTGCTACTTCCAGACACCTGTTCTCCTCCGTCACTTACCCCCTGCTTAGGTGCAGAGTGTATGGCCACTGGCTGCCTCCACTGGCTCACTCCCTCCTGGCACACTCCCTCTTGATGTCCTTTGTAGTCGGTCCTTTGTGCAGAGGTCCACAGCACAGAGGGCTGCTTGATGGCCTCTTCCTTTTGTAGTAGGAGGAAGCAGTCAGATGTGCAAGGCAGGGCCCTGATTGGTCTGCTCTGAGACCGGTAGGTGTGGTCTTCCCATTGATTGGCTCCTCTTGGACAATAATAAAGACACTATTTCACCAAGTTTCCCTATAACTTACCCCACCTATGTATCATAGATATCATAGGTATCATAGGTAATACAGAGCTAGTAGACCTTAGTCCATGATGCTCACCAAATATCAATTATATCCCCTTATACAGTTTTGTCCTAAGTAGATATCCAAGTGTATTTTAAAGGTGTCCATATTTCCACATGCTACTACCTCCAGTGGCAAATTATTCCATATTTTGCACACTCTTATTGAGAACCAAGTACTTCTTTTTTTTAGTTTTAAATTGTTCAACTATAAGTTGAAGTGGATGTGCCCTGGTATTGTAAACAGATTCCCTACGTCTCAAGCCCAGCAGCTCCCATAATCGATCATCGTGTAGTGCTTTAAATACCAAACAGAGATCGCATCTCATTCTGCAATATTCCAGTGTGTATAGTCCAAGTCTCTTCAGTCTAGCATTATAATCTAAACCCTTAACTTCAATGATATTTCTAGTGGCCCTCTTCTGGATTTTTTCAAGTGCGATTATAGAGCCCTTATCACCTGGCGCCCAAAACTGGGCGCAGTACTCCAAGTGCGGCCTCTCTAGCGCTGAATACAAAGGAAGCAAAACTTCACTGCTTTTACTACTAATGTGTTTATTTATACAGTGTAGTATGCCTGCTGCCTTCTTGATAACCATATGACAATGAAGTTTAGGACTAAGATCATTGGATACTCTAACTCCCAAGTTGAGTTCATCTTCGATTACTTTTAAAATCTTTGCACCAAGTTTATAATTAGCATGCTGATTATTTCTCCCAAAGTGCATTACTACACACTTATCAACATTGAAGGACAATTTTTTTTTGGTTAGCCCAATTCTGAAGCTCATCAAGGGCATACTGTAGGGTAACTATATCGTCAGTATTTATAATCGGGTATCCTAAGCGTGTGTCGTCTGCAAATTTAGTTAACCAAGCATTGGTTGTTGTTTTAAGTGATGCAATATAGATATTAAACAAGCAAGGACCCAGAACCGAACCCTGAGGAACCCCACTGGTCACATCATCCCATTCTGAATAAGACCCCTTTATACATACTCTCCGAGTACGACCCTTCAACCGTGACTCCACCCATCATGTTATATTACCTCCTATTCCGATGTGAATAATGTCATCAATAAGTTGACCATGAGGGACCTTATCGAAGGCCTTTGAGAAATCTAGGAGGATTATATCCACGGCCTCACCCCTGTGTCCAGAGCCTCACTTACTCCACCATAGAAACTCAGCAAATTGGTCTGACTTGATCTTGCCTTAACAAAGCCATGTTGTGTAGGGTCTGGTTGAATCGACTTACAAAGACAATCTTTAATGATTCCTTCAAGCATTTTACCCAAAATAGAAGTCAAACTAATAGGTCTATAATTAGACACTTCCTCCCTGGAACCCTTTTTAAAAATAGGAACCACATTTGCCTGTCTCCAAACGTCAATAACCTGCCCAATCTGTATAGATTTTGTAAATAGGGCAGCAATAGGGCCAGAAAGGGGGATAGCCAATTCCTTGAGACTACGCGGGTGGAGACCATCTGGACCTGCAGATTTATAAGGGACTAGATTTTGTAATCATTTTTGAGTTGTGGCAGCATCCACAGCAAATTGCCCATTCAGGATGTGATCATTGTGTCTCTTACTAGTTACTGTTTTAATATTAAAGACTGACAAAAATTGTCTATTACAAATAGTGGCCATTTGTATCTTATCAGATACCAAATCACCTGAGTTATCTTTTAGTGGGCCTATAGTGGAATACCTCCTCTTTTATTATTAATATATTTGTAAAAGGTTTTATGATTATCTTCTACTTTATTAGCTAATCTTACCTCATAGTCCTTTTTTGCCTTTTTAATACTATATTTGGTCACCCTTAACTGATATTTATAGCTTTCCCAACTTTTTTGGGATCCGCATAACTTAGCCCTTTTGTATGCCCTATTTTTATATTTGATATGTTTTTTTACTGTTGCATTCATCCAAGGCCTTATTAATTTAGTTCTATCAGCTTTTTTAATGGTAGGGATATATTTATTAGTGAGTACTGTTAGTTAGTTAACCAGAATTTGCCACATTTCTAAGAGAGGTTTATCCAGAAACAACTGGTTCCAGTTCCAATATGCCATATCATTTATTATACCCAGGAAGTTCCCTTTTTTAAAGTTATAAACTACTGTGTCACCAACATCATGCCCTAGGTTCCCATTATAAGTAAATTTGATCATAGAATGGTCATTAGAGCCAAGGGGTTGTAACACCAAACATTTTGTAATTTGACTGCCTAAATTATGTAAAACTAAGTCTAGGGTGTTGTTACCCATAGTACTATGCTTAATTATCTGTTCCATATTAGACATCAAGAGAGTTTCCAGATACACTTTTTCGACAGGGGACGAAGTATGCATAGTCTTCCAATTAATCCCTGGGAGATTGAAGTCTCCTACATGCAAAGTATTACTATTGGAGGATATCTTCTCCACAGAATCCAACAAATGAAAGTCATCCTCATGTGTTATAGATGGAGGCCTATACACCACACCCATATTAATACAAGCTGCTGACTTAGGGAAAATTTTAACCTACACTGCTTCAATATTTGACCACTGGGTTAATTCAATATTTTCAGAATTTATAGTATTAGACAGATACAACACCACTCCTCCCCCTCTAGTTATACTCCTGTCTTTATGAAACAAGGTATAGCCTGGAATATTCTTATCCCAGGGGTCATCGTCACACCACCAGGTCTCAGTAACTGCACAAATATGAATATCGAGTTGTTCCAATGAAAGAACAAGCTCATCAAACTTATTAATTAGACTTCTAGCATTTATAACAAGACAATTCAATTCCAAGGGGCTAATAGGGGTATTTTTTTTTGCAAATATTATTTAAAGGAGTACAATCCCCCCCCCCCACCTAGTAGTTTAAACACTGGTCTATCTGGTGTCTCAAAAGAGTCTCTTCAATTCCTGTCTGTGAACAAAACACACAGACTCTGCTTTAAGGCAGCAACCTGCAGGAGAGAGGTGTATATAACAAACCAAAATCAACCTATAATCAGAAATGTAACTTACTCAGTCTCTCCTCCAATTATCAGCTAACTGGGGCTCCAGACCAAACCTTTCTCACCCAGCCCCCAAACTACATGCAAAGACACAGTTCTTTATTATGGCCCTTAGAAGTGGGCTACTGTGGCTGGTCTCAATTTACCATACAGACAATAATAAAGACACTATTTCAACAAGTTTCCCATCAATGTATCCCACCTACAGTATGTTGTCTCAAAAAAGCCTCTTCAATTCCTGTCTGTGACCAAAACACACAGACTCTGCTTTAAAGAGCTGCTGATGCCTCAAAGAAAACTTTTAAAAGCATAATAGTTAGGTACAATTCTGCCTGCATTCCATTTATATTTTATATGTATTCCCTCCCCATTATTTATTATGTAACCCCCCCACTGGCCCCTGTTGTTTAACTAGCAGGGCTTCTCCTCTCACCACAACATCTAGGGGGGGAAGAGAGGGTAGGGGCTTACATTGTAAAATCAATCTACACATGCACTCTATGCAGCTGCAACGGCCACCATATACAAGGTGGACTAGTCTGTTATACAACACAGACAACCAAGTGTGGCAACTACCTGGCACACACCTTGTAGGGACCAATTGCCACAGCCAACAACCCGGGTCCCTGGGAGAAAATGTTTGCTTAGGACTACACTAGGTTTGCACTTCTGGACAGGGTCACCCAAGTAACTCCAGACACAAGGAAGCAATAACATTACTGTCCAAACCAGGTTGGGATTCTAGAGTGTGGCTTTTATTCATGTAACAGAGTAGGAATAATCACAAAGTGAAGATGGACCCCCATAGGGCTACGCATACTGGTAATGCAGATTTTTGAGGTACAGACATTCCTGAATTCCCATTTAGCATAGGGTGAAAAATACACACACTGGTGAATACAATGGTTCCTACTGGAAATTGGCACATTCGGCCAGGTACTGGTACTGTTCCCATATTTCACAGGAGTAGAGGTGGTACACACAACCACCAAGGAGCACATACAGGCTCAGAGCTTTCAGAACCCGCTATACTGGAGTAAACTAAAAGAAAACAACCCATACACAGGGGTAAACACTCTTCTCAGGCATTGGCCAATTGCACTGAAGAAAAAGTAAAAGGTGCCCTTCAGAACCCATAGAGGTAAACTGGTTACTCCAGATGGGGGGGGGGTCTGCCACCTTTTGCTTCCAGGCTTATACTCAGCCATTCATCTGGTTAATAACACCACATAACTGTAGAAAACTGTAGCTATTGTCTTAAATGTTTATCATACTTAACATACTACACACACCCTTGTGTGTCAGAATTGAAAGCTCTGTACTTGGACAGTCACATACAGGACTCCAACGTAGGCAGAAAGCTTTTAAACTAAAGGCTAGGTGACAGGGTCCCTTTGTCAGAGAAAATCACCTCACAGGCGTTGCTGGTACTCCTGGGTTTTACTCAGAAAACAAACAAGGTACTCACAGAGCAGTTGTCACAAGGCAGCTTCTAGAGTCCAAAAAGGACCACGGGATTGCCCCTGCATCCTGAAATTCACCCCATCCCTCCTAGGATGGGGCACTAGGAAAACCATAGGACAAGGTCTCCACCACTTCCAGAACTGGTACAGTTATCAACCACTAGGGTGAGAACTTAAGAAACACAAACTGGTAGCTCTCTGACAGAGCTGAATGAGGAGCTGCTTAATACTGCAGCCTCCTCCACTGAACTCCAACTACAGACTCATGAACGTTCTAAAGCTAGCTCCCTAGCAGCTGGCCAGTGTGGCTCATGCTGCTGTGACAGTTCTATATGACATCATCCCTCCAGAGCTCAGCAGAGACTGAGAACAGAAAGAGACAGAGTGAAACCCATTTAACTTGCATTTCACTAGCTGCCTTCCCTGCCTACCACTGATTATAAATGGGATTCTAGTAACCCCTGGGAATGAGGGGGTTACAATTACTAAGGGAATTTGCATGAATATGTGATCTTTATCCCATACAGTTTCTTTGGCATCCATGTGCATCTATAGCTTACTCCCTACTTTAAGTCATAAGCCTCTATTATGACATCACAATCTGTTGCCATGGGAGTAACTGTGATATCGCAAGCGGTGCTTTGCGATTTCAGGTAGGGAGAAAGCAGCAGGAATAGACAAACTCTTCAGGAGCAAAGATCCTGTTTTCATACAAATGACCTCAGTAATAAATAATGGGGAGGAGGAATACAGCACTAATGGGAAATACAAGCTGGACAGTGCCTAAATATTATGTTTTGTTAAAGTTCTCCTGAATGTGTCACCAGCTCTTTAAAGGAGTGGGATTTGGAAATGAACAAATCATGTATAGAATTCATGATCCACTTCAGTCATCCATTATTAGCATAACAAACATGTTTGCCACCATTACTCACTGAAAACCTTCAACTAGGCCCTAAAATGTAAAATCCCTTAAATTTTAAAACTAAATAAATAAATGTTCTTTCCTCTCATGATTCCCTCCTTACACACATGTACAAATAATAATAACAATAAAAAAATGAAATACTATGCATCATTTTAATTTTTGATGTTTCTTTGGTGACCATAAGAAATTGCCATCCTATCATTACCAGCTTACTAGGGAAATCTCTGCTGCTTACTGTACCATTGAAAAAATTAAGGCCATGGCTCCACAGAAGGCCTTCTGGTGTGTGTGTGGTGAACATTCATATCTGATTTGCAAGTTATATGTAAATAAAATTGTGTTTTTGTAATAGGTCCTGCCTGTAAAGATATTATTACATTCCGCTGAGTGGGTGAGATCACTCTATGGCATGGTGATGCTCAATTTTAAAACAAAGTCATTTGAGTCAGTGAAAGAAAAAATGGCACTCGCCTCTCCTAAATGAAGTAATGCATGCTGACTCAAAAGGCTGTGGTTCACATCAGGAACTTTACTGAGGTGCCCATAATCTTAATGCAAGCATTTTACAGACATGGCATAGGCAGAAAAAAAAAAGAGTGTGACATCCTTTAAGAGTTTAAAAAGGACTTACTGTACCAATATAGTACAGTAACATGCTTTGATACTGACACATCCTAACTCATGATACCTTATTTCTGAGGCTGTGAATGTTTCTCTCAGTCATTCTAAACATATGTACTAAAGCACATTTTTGGTTGCATATTCTTTGTATCATAATGTTGGAAGAGGTAACCCATTATGATAAATTAAGAGTGTTAAGCTGTACACCACTTTAAAAAGATCAGGGTACAGAGTATCAACAAGAGGTATTGCAGCACATATATCATACAGAAAGGGACTTAGATATAGAAATAAAGGCCTTTGATCTCCCAGTCACAGGAAAACATCCAAAAGCTAATTCTGTAAAGAAATCAGTAATGGATGTAATTGGCTATTGAAGTACTTGAGTTAATAACACTGTTAGATGTTTCTAGGTTGACTATGCACTGTAACAGGGAGCTCCTGCCACTCTTAAGGACTAACCTTTTCTTAAATCTGTTGCAACAGTTCTTCTATTTCTTAGCCTAATCTATCCTTTACAATTTCTAGTCCATAAGGTTGGCCACCTATGAGCACCCCCTTCCCTTTCTTGACTATGCTATAGTGACCTCTTTAATTTTCCTTTTCCTTCTCAGGTCCTCATACAGGGAGATTATTGTGGTGATCTCCAAGCATATGTAAAACAGGTTGTATTTATCGTTGTTGGATTTAGTATGCAATAGTACTATGTCATAAAATGCCTTGATGTATATACATTATGTTAATGAAACCTGTAAATGTTGGAAATACCATGGCATTAGCTGTTTTTGATAAAGGTAAAAAGTACTAGTTGACTGTATTATAAAAATTAAGTTAGTTGTGCTACTTAAAGTGCATGTAAAATGCTGTAAACTGAGACAATCTGAAATGTCATGGTGATTTACATATACTGCATGATGCTTTGCATGATAGAAATATGTGTGATGTTGTGTTTCTTTGAAACTTGGCTTATTGTCAATGCCCTTTGGGGTAACCCATATTTCAGTGCTTCTGCACTGAGGTTCTTTGCTTTTAGCTTTTTTTTTTCCTTTATTTAAGCCCCTACTACCCAACAAACAAGGCCTGCATAGGGGTGGAGGCTGAATCTCAACTGCTAAGTAGATCAGAGATCAGTGTCAGTAAGTGCTGGCTAAGTGCAGAGAAAGGGCATACATAGTCTGTTGCTGAAAACTGATGTACTGAAGAAGGGATATGCCATTGTTTAAGGTTATCTCCTGTATTCTGAATAAACATCACACAGAGATTGTGTGTTGAACTTGAAGTTCAGTGTCTGGTCCATCTGTTATCCCACAACCACTCCACATGCACATAGACTACATCTCAGCTGGAGTCACCATCACCATGGTAAATTATGCTATTCATGCAGTATTTGTGTGTGTGTGTGTGTGTGTGTGTGTGTGTGTGTGTATTCATTCATCAATTAGGGTTCCACCATCAAGAGTAGGGAAATGTGGCATTAGGGTTTCTAACCCTAACACCCCATCCCCCACCCTGCACAGACTAACAGGCATCAGGGGTCTGTCTTGGGGTTGTCAGCCCTAACACTCACCCTATTATAATACAAAATAAGGTGGCATGGGCACAGCATAAGGGAATGGGGTGAATGTTAGTACTGACAACCCCAAGACAGATCCCCTGATGCCTGTTGGTCTGTGCAGGTGGGGATGGGTGTTAGATGAAACCCTAATGCCACATTTCTACTCTTGATGGTGGACCCTATACATTGATGTTTTTTAGCAATTTATTTCCTTACTTTTTCAGATAGTATAACCATATTCTTATTTATGAGTGGGAATACAGGACCCTCTGGGGTCTGCACTCCCATCCCTCCATACATGCATATATGTCTGTACCTTTTCCCATCCCTCCATTCATGCATGTGTGTATGTATATGTGCCTATCATAGCTTAGGACTGTCCGTGCCCTGCACATAATATTTATAGGGCCAGAGTGACTGAGTTGTCACCGTAGCCATGTTATTACTCCACCTCATATACTCACTGCAGCCTATTTTTTAATACCCGACAAAATGTAACTCCACGCAAGCACAGTGCCAATCCATACCACAAGTGCAAAATCACATTTTGGACAGGATTTGAAAAATGACAGCTGCGACATCCATGAGGTGGTGTAATAAGAAGCCTTTGTTGAAAATGAGGGTTCAAAATATTTAAAATTCACAGTTACGAGCAGGCATAGTGAAATTGCAACAGATAGTGATAACTCTGCCATTTTAAATAATTTTGACCCCAAATTTTTAACATAGCCTTATTATGACCTCACCACATGTAGCCAGTAGAGAAAATGTTCAAATCCCTTCCAAAATGTAATTTTGTGCAACTGCAATGCCATTCTGCACCACTGGTGTGAAAACACATTTTGGCCAGGATTTGAAAAATGACAGCTGTGGCACACATGAGGTGGGGTACTAAGAAGACTACTGTATATTAAAAATATGGGCTGAAAATATTGAACATTTCTAAAGTTATGAGCGTGCATAGTGAAATTCCAAGGAATGGTCATAACGCAGCCCTTTTTTGAAATTTTAACTCCAAATTTAAAACATATCCTTTTTATGATCCCACCTTATGAACACTATGAGAGTCATTACACAAATCCCACCAGAAAGGTGATTTCGCCACGCGATCGTGACAACATCTTTCCTGTGGGAGCTGCATAACAACAGTCATATTGTTCATGAGGTGGGATCCCCAAAAGGCCATGTTGAAAATTTGGGGTCAAAATCTCAAAAAACGTCTGATTTATGCATAAAAGTTGAACCCCCCTCATTGTAAAACATTGAAGGCATTTAGCTTAGTTTCTTATATTGCAGTCGCCGGTTGCAGCAGCAAAGCGTGTCTTCGATCAGGAGAGCGGATCTCGAAACTGGGACCTCCAGAGATGAGTGATGGTCTGTGGGGGTGTCAAGGGGACGTGGGGAGGTGGGTGCACAGTGGTTGGTCAGGTGGGGGTTTGGGAGTGATCGGCAATGGGCTTTTTGTTTACCTTTTTTTTGACAGGTTAAAAAAATAACAAAGACAAAGAGGGACAGTTTTCTTATTTTTCAAATAAAAACAGACATGGGATGATGGGGGGATGCCACTAACCACCAATGAGTAAAGGATAAAAAATTCGGAGGGTGGGGGGGGTACTACTAAACACCAGGGATAAAGTGCCATAGTGGCAGAGTGCCACACATAATAAAAATATAATAAAAAAATCCACTAAAAATAAAACAAGAAAATAAATTATGACATATGAAAAATATCGGGATTAAGGGTGGGGGGTCTCACTAGACACCAGGGATAGTTACGGGGCAAATAGGACAAGATGCCTCTATTTTTCAGGACCAGATGGTCCAAAAATCCTTTTTCACAACGAGATGGCTGTGGCAAAAATCCTTTTTCGCCATCCAGTTTCCTTTTTTGCCATCCTTTTCCACCATGATGAAAAAGGAAATCAGCTGGTGAAAAAGGATTTCCCTTTTTGACAACCAGATGACCACATTTCATGACCAGATGGCCATCCCAGTAATCCTTTTTCACCAGTCAATTTCCTTTTTCACCATCCTTGTTCATCATGGTGAAAAGAGAAATCGGCTGGCGAAAATGAATTACCAGCATGGCCATCTGGTCGTCAAAAGAGGCCATCTGGTTGTCAAAAGGGGGCATCTATGGCCAGATATTCAAAACTTTTCACCGAGCCCAAACTGACTGCACCACAATTGCACCACATTTGCACCAGATTGCTATATTCAAAAGGCCAGATAGCACTGACGCAACGTGTTTGCGCCGGTGCTAAAAGATACGGTATGTGCGGTGCAAAGTGAGGGGCAGGGACATGCATACAGGTGCAATGGTATATTCAAAAACTACAGCGCCATGCAACTCTGAGAGATAGTGGAAGTGTGCTTTGGGGGAGGGGCGTATCTGGTGTAGGTAGGTTGAAGTTGGAGAAATAGGGAGTTCTTTGTTTTTTGGTTATATTTTTCTTGTATGACTGACTGTGTTATTGTACACAGTGATATTTTCAGTAATTGTTGACATTTATTTGCTGATTGTGTGTGTTGTGGTCAGGAGGTACCTGGTGCAGTATTGAGGTTGAGTAAAATACGTTGTATATTACTGACATTTTAAATTTGGTATGCATTACTTGTAGACAAATTCTGTGTGTGTGTGAGTGTGTGTATACAGTGCATGACGTGACATCAAATAATATACCTTTTATTGTGTCACAGTGTAATTGCAGGTGCAGCAGTGTGAACCTGCTATCCACTGCAGCTGTGTGATTTTGTACTGCCATTGTGGTATCTTTTCTTGGTTTTGCACTGCAGTCATCTGCAGTCAGTGCCCCACCGGCAAAGGTATTCTTTTCAGATTGGATTGTTTGTGACTTGAGAACACCACTGGTTAGTTAAGGTGTTGTTGAACTTGTTGTGACTTTGAGCCTATATCTGTTGCTGAAGCCACAGTTGTTTTTTTTGGCTTCACATCTAGCATCACACACCCCCGGCCCCCACCCAGAGTGAACGTTCCAAAATCCGAATTTGTTTAGAATATTCCTGTTGATCCCCCAAAATGCCCACAAAGAGACATGTAAGCAAAACTGTTTCTCGCCATGGCACTGCTGCCAGTGGTAAGATTGTCTGTGGCCGTGGTGGCAGTATGCAGTCAGAGAAGTGCCTTGCTGATGTGAGGAAAGGTATTTCTCCTTCAATGCTTTTACAGCGCAATCAGTAGCTTCACTCATAGTTGGAGGAGATGATGTTGTCCCAGCTGGTGGTGTTAGTGCAGTTACTGGCGGTGGTATGAGTACTGCTGCCTCAAGTTCCAGTTCTGACCAGTTTACTGTGTCCAAAAATATAGTGGAGTGTGAAGCAGTGGCAGTGAGTGATAATGTAGATGACGTCATACTCCCCAGTAACATCCCAATAACTGAACATGAGAATTCTGATCATCATGTCAACGATAGCACACAAACTGACATTTCTTCCACCATGGTTCAGGTCATGCATTTGCCATGCAGTGATTCACAGTGTGGTGAAAACATTTTGTGTAGTGGTGGTGCTGATGATGATGATGTTGCAGTGGTTGCAACATGCAGTCCATATGCCAACATCCAAGCAGAAGATTTGGATGATGTTGATGAATATGACGATGATGTCAGTGACCCCTGTTGAGAACCAGAGAAAAAGAAACTCAAGGTGGCTGTGTCTGGGTCTGTTTGCATTCCCCGTAAAAAGTTGTGATTTACCAGTTTCAGTTGATGATGATGACCCAGTAATAATGATAGGTAGTCATGGTGGTCAGTTGCAGTGTGTTCTGCCTGAAAAATCATGTAGCACCCCCACACTTCATGGCTTAAAAAAATGAAGTCCAATAAGCAGCATCGGGGGGCCTTTTTTTTTTTTTTTTTTTTAGTTGTTTAAGCTGGAGTAGCACACTAAGCTGAAAGCTTTTTTATGGTTGCGACCTGGGAGCACAGGGAAGTTAAGTGACTTGAAAGTGGAAGCTGTGTGATTCAAACCCAGGTCTGGTCTGCTGAATGTCATCAGATTTTCAGCTCAGAGCCTTAAACCACTGCACTACTCTACACTGCCTCAAAATGTTAACACTAGAGCATCAAAATCCCTTATTTTGGATTTTTTTGTGGAAAATGCAAATGATGAGTCAGTTGCAATCTGCCAGGTTTGCCAGGTGCGTGTGTGTCGAGGTAAAAAGGGGAGCCATCTGGGCACAGGGGGACAGTATACACATCTTAAGAATAGACACATGGCACTGTGGACTCAGCACAAGATGGCAGCTAATACCTGTACCACAGTGGGGCATTCACCCTTGTCATCAACCATAACGAGCATGTTATCCCCTTCCATGAGTGTAGCATCAAGTAGAAAATTAAACGCTTGCAGTAGTGATGAAATAACAGCAGAGGATTACTACAGGCATGATGATGTGGACGAGCAGAATGATTTGAAGTCTTAGCCAGTGGTGGTGAGAATAGCAGTTTTGGTGGTGGTGGTGTTCAATGCAGTATGTCTAGTGCAAGTGGTACATCAACCCCTGTTGGTAAATCTGGGAAAATAACTGCATTTCTGGGTTTATCATCACCTGTGCAACCATCTTCATCGAACGTCCACACTCCACCCACTGCCATTCGCAGAGCAGAACCATTTGTCATCACACCCTGTGTAAAACGTTTAAGTCAGCCCAAGTTACAGAGTGTTATTGCACATAAGCTGAAGTACCCACCCAATCATACAGTGTCACATGAACTTAATGCTGCTGTAGCTTAAAATATTGGCAATTGATCTTTTGCCCTTCTCCTTTGTGGGGGAAAGCTGGGTTCCTGCGGTTTGCTGCATGTGCTTGTCCAAAATGGAAAGTCCCATCCAGGACATACTTTTCGACCCATGCTGTCCTCGAGTTGTACCGTACTGTGTCCGACTCAGTAAGACATGGCCTTCAGCATTCCTCCTCTCCCTTCATCCATTTTAAGTATGGATATGTGGACAAGTGGCAAAATGGCAGGGAGTTCATATTTGTGTATAACTGCACACTGGCCGCAGGTGGCAGGGATTGTTTGTGCTGTTGGTAGTGTGAATAATCAGTGTAGTAAGGTGGAGTGTTGTGTTAACAATCTTCCAGGAATTCAACAGCATGCAATGATTGCTATGCGGAATGTGACCTGTTCACACACTGGTGAAAACATGTTGGATGTGGCACTGACTGAAACTGACAGATGGCTGTACCCTCTGTCCCTGAGAGCTGGGTTCTTAGCAAGTGACAATGGGTCAAATGTGGTGAAATGCATCACGAATGGTGGCTTTTTTGGGGTTTCATACATGGCCCACTGTTTAAATCTTGTGGTGCAGGAGTTTCTGCAGCACCCTGATATAAAGGAAATGCTGACAGTTGCACGCCGAATCTGTTCTCACTTTTCACACTCTGCAAAGGCCTGTGACCAACTCTGGCAGTTGCAGATCTGAAACAGCCTCCTGCAGCACCGCTTGAAGCTGGAAGTTGTCACCCAGTGGAACTCCACTTTATACATGGCAGAGAGGTTGTATGAACAGTACAAAGCCATTGCAGAATATCTCGTCGTGTATACTAGCCGTGACAATTCTGGGGCCTCCATGTCTATGACGACTGAACAGTGGCACCTCATGGACTCTATAATAAGAATCTTGAATCCTTTTGAACATGTCACACAGGCAGTGAGTGGCAAGTCAGCCTCCATTAGCCAATCAATTCCACTGCTGTGGGTGCTGAGGCAGACGTTGGTGAATGTACAGCATAGCCTTGATGTTGCCAGAGACAGTGCTAGCAGTGTGTTGCTAAAACACATGCTAACAGTATTCAACCAGAATCGTCACATCTTCAGCATTCAGCGTAGTGACAACTTTGCAATAGCAACAATGCTGGACCCATGATACAAACGTGGAATTGCCTCAGTACTGGAGGGCAGGCCTGAATAGGTAAAAAATGTCAGTGGGCAACTGGTGCACTTGGTTCATGTGGCACAGAAGTCACGTGCCAAGGTCAGGAAAACTGAGCAGCATAATCAGGCTGAAGGTGAACCTGGAGGAGTGGTATCAAGCATATCCTGTAAGGGAAAAGGGACTGTAGTTCCAGGTGGTCTGTCATCAAAAGCGGCTGATGTTAACCCACTTTGGGAGGCTTTGTCCCAGGTGGGGATTTGTGACATAAATGATTCCGGAGAAGCGGATGATGCATCAACCACTGGACTTAGAGCAGCACAGAGAATGATTGAGTCATATGTGTCTAAAAACAGGCATCTGTCAGTCACTGATGATCCCCTTTTGTACTGGAGTAGAGAGGTCAGTGAATGGCCAGAGCTGACCACTGTGGCACTGAAGTACCTGACATGCCCGCCCTCCAGTGTGAGTGTCAAGAGGGTATTCAGCTCAGCAGGTGCAATAGCTCAGTATCATCGTACAAACCTCTCTCCTGCAAATGTCAGTTTGATGACATTCATAAAAATGAATGAGAGGCACATACCAGTTCAGACTGCAACCTCAGTATTCGTACCCCGGCATACTCATGGTTTTGTTGATGTTAAAGAAAGGGACTATCCTGGTGACAGCGACAGCATGAAGCAGTCTACCACTGACATAGATGATAACACAATGGAGAAAGAATTTCCCAGTGATCAGAATTCAGACATAGAAGACTGCGAAGGCAGCTTTCTTTATGAGGGCGATGATGAATGATGATGAGGTTAATATTGGCAGGTTTTAACTTAAGTGGATAAAGGGCTGTCACATGCCTTGTATGACACATGTTCTCTTTTTCATAAAGTTAAATCACTACCCTACTCATACCGACTCAAATTCCATATCACACATCATCACATTTATAACACAGAGCACAGTATATCCTGGCCCCTGAACCATAAGACCACTGTTCTCCACTGCCACCATAGGAAATGTGACCGTGTGTCCCCCCAGAGTACCACCACCATAAGACCGCTGTTCTCCACTGCCACCACCACCAGATGCAGGAAAATATGAGAGGGAATGTCATCATGTGCCACAGCTATGACCACCAGCACCCACCACCAGTGTCATTGTGATAATGTTTTTCCATTACACTGACCATGCCAAGGCAGAGGGAGTCAAACAGGAGACCACATCCATCAGCCACAGGCACAAGGCTTCTTACAATTAAAACTATAAAGTGAGCATGTGTACTAATGTTTTTTATGCTATTCAACTTCCTTTAGCTGTGTGTTTTGTTTTCTGTTGCTTTTCTGAGCTGCAATGGTCAAACACATACAGTCAACTTATTTTGTTTTTTTACAGGTTAACAACAAATGACTGTCCTTCGCTGAAGGTCTGTATCGATAGTGCAGCAGCAGTACTGTCTACAGAAACCTATGGAATATCCATTTCCAATCCATACTGCTAAGTATATCAATTTTATTTCATCTGTTCCTTTTTTTTCATAAAAGTGCAACAAATCTGACTGAGGATTCATAAACTAGGTGACATGTACGTCACAAAAAGTATTTCTGCAACATATCATGCACTGTATTCCAAATTTGCAGCTGTGCAGCCATGACAGTGTTGAAAACTTTGGACTCAGGTTGTGTTACTTGACAAGATGTGGTTTTGAAATGTAACTTGAGTTGAGACACAAGAACACTGACACGGTGTATTTATTACACAGCCTGGTACTAAATTAAGTTGTGATCTGATGACTGCAGTGGGACAGCTTTCTATCTGTGTTAATCTAGACACCCGTGGAACAGCCATGGCTTAAACATAATGGGCCGGATTTTCAAAGGCCTTAGACTGATGCAAGGTGCTTGCGTTGAACAGGTCTGACGCAAAGGCACCTTGCGCCAAGTGCTATTTTCAAAGGCAGCCTGCATCACCCAGCAGGCTGCCTGCGCCAATGTGTGCCAGCACCTGCCTTGCACCACGAAAGTGGCTGCGGCATGGCGCAAAGGGGGCTTGTGGCAGACCCAGACTGCCACAGCCCTAAGATCTGGACTTTCAAAGACCTCCCCAGGAACTAAGTGCCAAGCATCCTTAGAGCAGCGAAGGGCTGGTCTAATGGTACTTAGACAGCTCCTGAGAGGGTCATCCGATACATGCCACTGTGTGGCCTGCCCAATCCATCCACAATGGGTGCTCCATGGTGATTCAGTGGCCTCCCCCACCCTGTCTGTCCATGTGCTGGACATCATCCCCCTGGTGCCCCCCCACTTGGCACATAGTGCCCACAACCCCACACCCCCCATCCATTCCCCAGTTTCAGGGACTGACACAGCCCTCCTCACCCCTCCATGGCCGGCCACCAAATGAACTGTCAGTGTGTACCTGTATACAGTATACAGTACACACACTGACAGTGCATTCGGTGGCCGGCTGTGGTGGGGTGAGGAGGGCTGTGCCGGTCGCCATATCAGGGAGGCCAGAGGTGGCATGGTGGTGTGAGGGAGGCTCTAGCCAACATCATGCCCTAGTCTGTGGGTGTTGCAGACACCCTGCTGCCATTGTGGCATTTCAGGTGGGTGCACCATCCATTTGGTGTAGCTCCACCTTTGCCACATGCTGCTGGACTTTGGTGCCGGGACCCTGTGGGATAGAAATTTGGGTGCAGGGTCCCGGACACAACCGCACTCAGCGCAAGCTGTCATTGTAACAACTTGCGTCGAGGCTTTGAAAATTCAGCCCAATGTCTTACTGCTGCATTCAAGTTGTAATAAGTCCTTTATTTCTTTTTTTAGGAAACTTCCAGATGCTTTGTTGTGTCATAGTTACCTTATCCAAAGAACTTCTTCAACATCAGGCCCCCCCCCGGGCTGGGGAAGACATGCAACATGCAGAAGTCATTGCAATCGATGACCATGACCATCATTACCAGACTGGAGAAGGATGCCGGTGAAATCTGTGAAAAAGTAACCAAATAATAAACCATTAATGAGACTTACTTGCAAACATGCTCCCCCCCCAAAAGAAAATACCTTCATTGGCTTGAGAGTATTCCATTTCCAACTTCAGTGCCAACATTTATCAAGCACTGGAATGTGCACACCTACAGCAACAGTATGTGACCTGTAATACAAAACAATACAATGAGTACATGTCTATATATGTCAACCCCCCCACCTAGAAAATACATATATATATTTCTACATATATATATCAACTCACCAAGGCTACTGTTAGTGTACACACAAAGGACACCCTTTCATCCAGTTGAGGTGATTGCATCGCATTCATGGGAATCGCAGCACACTTTGGACCAGCAACAGTTCTGTCACGGTCATCATTTCTGATGGAACACTGAATGGATTCATGTCATGTTATCCCTCCTTCACATGGTTTGGCAAGACACTGTGCATCATGCCATCATCACAGAGTATGTAAACTTTCTGGACACAAGACAGCTGCATTTTGGGGATGCAGAAAAATTCTGGGGACTCTGTGTGACCACTGTGCACATGAGTGACTGCACAATACATTCTGGGGGACTTTGCATGTGGTGTAACGCTCCCATTTCACTCCCTCAGCACTTGGGAATTTTCTGGACACAAGACAGATGCATTTTGGGGATGCAGAAAAATTCTGGGGACTCTGTGTGACCACTGAGCACATTAGTGACTGCACAATACATTCTGAGGGACTTTGCATGTAGTGTAATGCTCCCATTTCACTTCCTCAGCATTTGGAAAGCAGTGCAACAATGTCATGAAAATTTTGACCTATACTTTTTTATGCTATTTTACAGTGCCAGCCACTAGTTACCTCCTGACTTGTATGATACCCTTCTTTTCATAATTTGTGTCTGCTTTACTACTTTTTCTCATGTCTGAAAAGAAAAAGGAGCACGCCTTTTAAAATGGCTCTGATCAGGTTTTCATCACTATTTGCAGCTGTTTTTGAATAAATATTGTTCTGTGAGGTCATAAAACACTACCTGCTGCATAACTGTTAATTTTACAACAGAAGTAATATATAACAACTGATGGAGAAAAACAACGGAAAATAATGACAAAGACCTGGTCCACACCATAATAAAAGGAGTGCTCCTTTTATTATTTCAGACATGAAAAAAAGTATTAAAGCAGACTCAAATACTGGAAAGAATGGTATCATACAAGTCAGGAGGTAAGTAAAGTGGCAATGTAAAATAGCATAAAAAAGTATAGGTAAAACTTTTCACCAGATTGTTGCGCTGCTGCTTTAATGTCTATTTCAAAAAATAAATATTTCTTGAGCCTCAGTAATGTTTACTTTGTGTTGGGACTCATGATTTGAAGTGTTTTGCAAAAAACATGACTGAGGAGTGCAAGTATGTTGTGCTAAACTGCATGTGTGCCGTCAGTGTTCATTCCTGTGTGTGCAGACATTGTTCAGCTTCATGCAACCATATTTATGGTGTGACTTGTTGCAGCATGTCAAGATAAAGATAAGAAAGAATATATGATGTATATTTTGTTTGTACCATCAGCACCAGCGGAGTAAGTGATATGATATTTTTTCAGAGGTATCGGGTCACTGTGCACCTCAGTCACTCACAGTGCACACATGACTTTGTGGAGATCATAGCACAAAAAGCACATGCTGTCCTAAAAGTCATGTGTGCAGTATGTGACTAAGGTGCACTCTGGCCAGACACCTCTGAAAAAATATCGTATCACTTAGTCCGCTGATGATGATGGTGACAATAAAATATACTTTATTGTTATCGCTATTCTTTATATCATAAACACTGCAACAAGTCAGCAATATATGTTTGCAAGAAGCTGCACAATGTCTGATGTCACACACACATAAACATAGGAAACAACACTGACTGCACACATGCAATTTAGCACATCATAGTTGCACTGCTCACACCAGCTTTTCCATAACCACTCCACAACAGAAAGTAAACATTACTGAGGCACTGGATTATAATAACAGGGCAATAAGGAGTGTGTATGTCTATATGTGTATGTATATATTTAAAGGGAAGCAGTCAGCAACAGGAGGTCCCACCCCCTGCAAGGCTTACCATCCTGTTAAGCCTTTTAAGTATACTGCAACGTTTTTCTCATGCCGCAACATACCTTATTTTAATAAAGAAAAGTCAGTGACCTGGAATTATGGTGGATGCTATGGGGGCTCCATTATGTAAAGGAAAGGTATAGATTTAATTGCTACTTCAATACTTTGTATTGAAGTGCATGGTGTATCACCGCTGTACCTTTACACATAATGGAGCCCCCATAGTATTCACCATATTTCCAGGTTGCTGACTTTTCTTTATTAAAATAAAGTATGTTACAGCGTGAGAAAAATGCCGTACCATACTTAAAAGGTATAACTGGAAGGTAGACATCATTCTGCACCACCACAATGTCAATCTGCACCACAGGTACGAAAAGACATTTTGGCCAAGATTTAAAAAATTACAGCTGTCACATTCATACGTGGTGGAAATAAATGGCTATATTGAAAATTTGAGGTCAAAATATTGGAAATTATGAAAGTTATGCGTGAGCGTAGTGAAATATCAATGGATGCGCACAACTTTACCATTTTAACATACAGCATTTTGACCCCAAATTTTCAAGATATCCTTCTTATGACCCACTTCATTAACAAGTATGGTGAACATTTTGAAATCTGTCCAGAAAGGTAATTTTGCCAACCAACCACAAAATTGCCTTTTGGTCAGGATTTGTGAAATGCCACCAACATTGTTCATGAGGAGGGGTCTCAAAATGGGTATGTTGAAAATGTGGTGTCAAAATCTTTAAAAATGACAAAGTTATGCACCAAAGTTGAAAACCCCATTGAAATACATTGAACCACATATAACTTAGCTACTCATTTTGAAGTCAGCAGTTCTAGCAGCAAGATGTGTCTTGGATCGGAGAGAGGATCTTGATACTGGGTCCTTTTCAGGTGAGTGAGGGTGTGTGGGGGTGGGATGTGGGGGTGGTGGATTGTGGTTGCTGCGTAGGAGGTAGGTGGGGAGGTCAGATCAGCGAGGGACCATTTTCTTTTTTTACAGGTTTAAAACAAAAAACATTGAGAGATTGTTTACTTTATTTCAGGAAGAAAAGGAAAGGGAGGATGGGGGTGCCACTGGACACCAAGGAAATAAAAAAAACATTAGGGACAACGGGGACAGCCATTGGAGTGGGGGGTAGCACTAGACACCAGGAACAATAATGAAAACAAGGGAGACAGTGATCAGAGAGCATGGGTGCCACTAGACACCAAGGAAATAAAATAAAATAACAGAGACAGTGGTTGGAGCCTGGGGGGACCACTAGGAACTAAGGAAATTAAAGAAAACAGGGATGGCGATCAGAGGGTGGGGGTGCCACTAGACAACAGGGACACTAATGAAAACAAGGAAGACAGCAATTGGAGGGTGGGGGGGCCACTAGACACCAGGCAAATTAAAGCAAACAATGGTGATGGTGAGCGAGAGGGGGGGAACCACTAGACACCAGGTAAATAAAGAAAACAACAGGGATGGCAATCGGAGGGTGGGGTGCCACTAGACACAAGGAAAATTAAAGAAAATAACAGGGACAGTGATCAGAAGGTGCCACTAGACACCAGGGAAATATTTTGATAAGAAATGGGACAGCGATTGGAGGGGGGTGCCATTAGGTACAGGGAAAAGTATAATAACAAGAGGGATGGTGATTGGAGGGTGTCACTAGACACCAGGGAAAGGATTTGTTCCTCATGAAAAATAATCTTTTTTTGTCACTCATGATACGAAAAAAGATTTACAAACTTAAAAAAAAAACACAATTAAAGGGCATTTGTTGAACAGTTAACAGCAGAATCCAGTTAAGGGTATCCCCATAAGTAAGCTACATGTGTTGGTTTCTCCCCATAATGTCATGTTCGAGGGTTTCAAATCTGAAGTTTTAGAAAAAACAGAAAACAAGATGGTGGCCAAATGATAAAGGATTTTCCTCAAATGAAAAAGGATGATGTCAATACGACAAAACAATTCCTTTTTTGTTTCACACAGCTATCTTGAGGTGCTTACTCAGCATGCTCAGAACCACTTTATGAACATTTTAAATTGGAATAGCTTTGGAATGGATTAATACCTTTTCACCAAACCAGCAAAAGGCACATCTGTGGGTGAGCCCCGTTCTACCCTGAAACTTTCAGACCAAAAGTACACCATTTGGGCCCTACAGGTGACAAAAGAAACCCCATTATAACAGTGGGAAAACACATAAACTGTACAACACCTTGTTTGCCCTAGGAGAAATACCATTGGATTGGAAAGAGATAATCGTGATGACATTATTTAAAAAGGGTGACAGGAAAATGTTGTCCAACTATAGACCCATCAGTTTGATGGCTATACTATGTAAAATCAGGGAAAGACTTATTAGAAATTATTGCAAATTAGAAGAGGAACACTCAAACCTAGGAATCTGTGACAACACTCAACAAGGATTTAAAAAGAACAGAGCCATCATTACCAACATGTTATGTTTCTATCAAAAGGTCAATAAGTGCATTAATGAAATTACACCAGTGGACATTGTTTTCCTAGACTTTCAAAAAGCTTTTGATAAAGTCTCTCACTCTGCATTATTACATAAGACAGAAAACTTGGGAGTGGACAAATGTATAACTCTATGGATGCAAAATTGGCTATGCAGCAGGTCTTAGGTTGTACATATCAGGAGTGTGTTATCTGATGAGGGAGAGGGTCACCAGTGGGGCCCTCCAGGGCTTGGTCCTGGGCCTGGCTCTGTTCTCATTATTTATTAGTGTCATTAACAAAATTATCAGTAGCTTTTTGGTCAAATTTGCTGACGACATTAAACTAGGGGGTCAAGTTAGAACCACTGATGATAGGAACAAGTTAGTACAGGACCTGCTTAAGGTAGAACAATGGGCTCTAATGAATAAAATGAGTTTTCACATTGATAAATGCTCAGTTTGCCCCTCAGTAAACATAATTTAAATCAAGTTTATTATTTAAACAAAAATTGCATTAAAAGGTTGATATCAAAAAGATCTGGGTGTTATAATTGATTGGGAGCTCAAATTCAATACTCACTGTGTAAAGCTGGTGCACATAGCAAATCACTTGGTAAACTGTGATAAAAAAGCTTTTGTGACCAGAAATAGACAGCGTATTGTACCTATTTATCAAACATTTATCAGGTTGCATGTAGATGATTGCATTCAGTTGTGGCGCCTATTCATGAAGAAGGATGTGGCTAGGGTTGAGAGAGTACAGAGGAGAACCATCAAGTTAGTGTCCGGTTTGCAACACATGTCATATGAGGACAGGCTGAAAACCTTAGGGATGTACATACTGGAGCATAGATGTGTTAGAGGGGATCTCTTGATAATGTACAAGATACTGAATGACTCAGAGTTAGTAGGAGAAATGTAGCTAGAATTACATGTTAAACCAGATGGACTGAGGTACCACAAATTGCAAATTATGTTAGAACATACTAAAACGAATGGTAGATTATATTCCTTTGTCCATAAAACTGGTAGACTATGGAACTCACTACCTGAGAATATGCTGTAGTACTAAGTAGTAGTAAAGAAGTATTTAAACAGAGTCTGGACGATTGTCTCTTAAGCAATAGGCCAGGTTGGACCCATTGATGTGGGTGGACAGACTGGATGGGCATCCTCACCTTTTTCTGTCCAAAACCCAAGTTGTAGTACTTATGAAAATGTACTTTTTACACTGTCCACAACTCAGAAAACCACACATCTGACCAGAACAAAACTTGGCACACCCAAAGATCTACCCCTCAAAACAGTGCATGCTAAATTTCATGCAAATCCATTAAACAGTTGTGAAGTTATTAAAGTTCAAAACTTGGGGTTTAACATAGAATTGCCAGTACAACCCTAAATATAAGGGTGCTACTTCCCCCTATAATACACACACACATATATATATATATATATATATATATATATATATATACACATATGTGCAGAAAAGCTGTGTTAATGCACCAGTTAGGGCTCAACTTAATGCAAACAAAGCAGGAAAATGTGGCATTAGTGTTTCCAGCCATAACTCCCCACCCCCACCACCCAAGCAGCAAAAGGGCAAGACCACACAAGCAACCACAGACAGCCATCATCAGATAAGACAAACAATATACTACTGTTTCCAGACTCAGGTCTGGAAGGCTGTTGCATACAGCGTTTTAGATGATTAATTGTGCATTAATCTAAAAGGACATTTAGCATTATAACTGCTTCAGTGTGTGTGTGTGTGAGCATACCTCTCAACCTACCAGGACCAAAATCAGGGATGCTTCCCCAAAACATGGAACAAATAACCAAAATTAGGGACACCATATTTTATTCAGCGTGGTGCACATCATCATCATGTGACTTGCCCATCACATGGTGTGTAGTACAGTACAACATATTTCACACACACACACACACACACACACACACACACACACACACACACACACACACTCTTATACTTCTTAAATTGATAGGGCCCAGTTTTCAAATGCTTTAGACTGACACAAGGGACTTGCAATAAAAGATTGTGCTGCAAGGGGTGACTTGCATTACTACTTGCAGCAATCGAAATTTTCAAAGGCAGCCTGAGTCAAATCCTGACACAGCTGCGCTAAAGCCCCTTTGTGCCAGGATTGCATCAAGTTTATTCGTTTATTTATTGATTAAAGTGTTTCACCAGGAAAAAACATACTGAACACAAAAATGCTTATTTCCAGTTGTATCCTGGGGGAAGGGGAGAGGAATAAGCTTAAGCACATTCTACAAAGATATATACAATTGCACAGGTAGAAATACAGAGCAATGTATAGAGTACAGAGGTGGAACACAAAATACAGAATGCAACAGAAATATGTAGGTAAATACAATAAGTGCAGTATACATTGACAGCAGTTGGCTACCAGGGTTCATATAATGTACAGGTGGGTGTATACAATAAGTGCAAAAATACTGTCACAGTAGTTTGGACCCAGGGGAAACAAGAGGAGGGTCAGCATATGGTTAAGGACAGTGGCAGGAGGGAGAGGCGTGGGAGCAGAGAAGAGAGAGTAGTGAGGGTTTAGAAGAGGCTGAACTAACGTTTAAGGGGAGGGAATTCCAGAGTTTAGGAAAGCGAAAGGAAGGCTAATTGACTAGCAAGAGTTTTACGGGAGGGGAGCTTGAGGGAGTGAAACCCAGAGTTTTGGAGGGAGTAGGAAGATGGGGTGGTGGAAAGATTAGGGAGTCTTGATGGGGGGGAAGGGAGGTTAGCCAGAGTTTTCAATTCAATTCAGTTTCATTTTACCAGGATAACACCACTGAGACAGCTCATTTGCAAGGAGGTCCTGGAAGACACAGATACACAACAGATAACTAAAATCAAATACAAATACAAGTGCAGTAATAACAAAAACTTATACAGATAACACAAAAAAAAACATACAAATGTGCAAATTTGGTGAAAACAAGGAGAAAAATAAGAAAAGCAAAAAAGATCAGTACTGTGGTGATGGACAATACTAGTCTACTCCAGAATTAAAGCACAAGATGGCAAGTTTGGAAGTAAATGAGGCACAGTGGGACAGAGGGCAATCCTCCAGGGAAGAGAGGGAAAGAGCAGCGTAGAGTGAACATTGGTGGGTGCGAGTAGAGCATGATAGCAAAGTGGCAGAAGGAGTGAAAGAGGGAATCCAGTCTGGCCAGGGTGGATTATGTGGTGGCACCATAGACAATATCGCCATAATCAAAGATGGGGAGAATCATCTTGGTAAGGTTGTCTCGTTGGGCAGGGAGGGGGGATACAGTTCTTATGCCTATGGAGGGCACTAAGTTTAGGGTGGAGCTTTTTATGAATGACATCTATGTGCTGGGAGAAATGGAGGTGATGGTCAAGCCAGATGCCAAGGTATTTGAAGGCAGATATGTCATCAGTTTGGATGCCATCTAGGGTGTGTAAGGAAGGGAAGGCCAGGAATTTAGAAAGCCTAGGTCTGGTGACAAAGTACATAGAGACTGCCTTTTTGTCATTTAGGGATAACTGATTTGACTGAAACCATTTCTGGACTGAGTCAAATCAGGCTGGAGTTTGGAAACTAGTTCAGCTGGCGAAGAACCAGAGATGAAATAGAGCAGTGTCGTCTGTGCACATGTATATGGATGCAGGTGAGCAGGCAGAGGGAAGATCATTTAGAAATGTGGAGAATAAAATTGAACCAAGTATGGAGCTTTGGGGGACTCTGATGATATTGGGAAGAGGAGGGGATATGGCTCCTCCTAGCCTCACAGATTAAGATCTACTTGTGAGGTAGGAGCCGAACCAGTGGGTGGCGGGGGCTGAAAGACCAGCTGAACTGAGTTTGTGAAGTAGGACTGAGTGAGAGATGGTGCTAAATCAATAAAAACTGTGGCAGTGACCCATAGCTGTATGGATAGAATCTGTTAGTTGGAGAAGGGAGGAGAAGGTGGAATGGAATTTTCCAAAGCCAAACTGGAAAGGGGTGAAAAAGGAGGAGGGGTCAAGGAAAGGGGAGAGTTAGTATAGTACTATGTGTTCTTGGAGTTTAGAGAGGGTAGGGAGGAGAAATACAGGTCAGAAGCTATCAGGAGAGAAGGAGTCACCACCTTTACGGAGGGGGATGACAGTAGCATGCTTCCAAGATGATGGAACAGAGGCCAGAGAGAAGGGGAGATTTGTTAATGAGGCAATAGGCTATTCTATGGCAGGGGCAAAGAGGTGTAGGAGCTTAGGGTCAAGCCTGTCAGGGCTGCTGCTTTGTGGGGGTTGAGGACTAAAAGGTTTTTCAGGAGGAGGAGGATAGGAAAAGGAGAAAAGAAGAAAGGAGGAGATGTGGGGGAAGGAGGGGGATGGGAAGGGGTGGAGGGAGGTAGAAGGAGGAAGGGAGGATAGGAAGGGATAAGCACAAGTGGTAAAATAAGTTTTGAAGGCACAATTGGAGGGTCAGAGGCTATAGAGGTTCCTAAATTTAGTAAGGGGTGGACTGGGCTGGGGGGGAGAATAGGGTATGGATAACTTTCCAAAACTTTGAGGGGTGACTCAAGTTCCTCTGGAAAGATGATCAGAAAAACTCTGCTTTGGCTAACCTAGTGGCCTTGGTGCAGGAATTCCTCAGGGTGTGATACCTGTGTAGGTCAGTAGGGGAGCTGGACACCTTACAGGATTTCCATGCCAGGTCTGGAGCACGCTGGCAGGCCATAAGTTCAACTGAGATCCAGGGGAGGTGGGATCCTCTAACCTTGGTTTTGCATAGGGGGCATGCTGATCCTATATCTGTCTGAATTTGGAACAGAAGTAATCAAGGGCAGTGTTAATGTCAGTGGCATTGGAGACTGGTGACTAGTCAGTAGACTGCAGATCAGCATGAAGGGAGGATAGGTCTTGGGACTGGGAGGAGTGGATGTGAATAATTTTTGAGGGTGCTTTAGGGCGATGAATTTTACGCACGCAGTATACCATGTGGTGGTCGCTGAGTGCATCAGGGAGGGTATCTACATTAATGATGCGGTGCGGGTGGTTGATGAGGACCCAGTCCAGGAGAGAGTGGTTATGTGATTTCAGGTTTAGACAGGCTGGGATGGAGATGAGTTGGGTAAGATGCAGGGATTTTACATTTAGAAAGAATTTAGTGTTTGAAGGTGAGAGCCAATTGATACTGAAGTTGCCCAGGATGATGAGATCCCCAGAAGGGGCGAGAGCAGTTATGGAAGTCAGGACCTCAGAGATAAGTGAGGCAGATAGGCCTGGGTAACAGTAGATGCCTGCCACATAGATTGGGAGAGAGAAAAGGATCAAACAACATGGTGTGCCAGGTCACAAGGGGGCTTGCGCCATGTCGGGGCTGTGACATCCCCTTTTTTGGTATTTTGCAAGCCCCACCATGGCCGCAGCAAGGGGCACCACTTAAACTAGCTAGGAGGTGGTCTAAGTGGCTTGCACCAGTGGGACACGGTCAGACAATGGGCTGCCAGGTTAAAGGGCTATGGGAGATAGCATGGGGGAGTTGGGGGGACACCTGGACATCAGCGTTAGTGATGTGGCACCCAGCGGGGGCCATTTGCATTGTAATTTATTACATATGCACAGTATATTTAGCTTCCCTGGTGGTCTAGCAGACCCCCAACCCCCGATGTCTCCCATAAAATATTGATATATCTTCCCTGGTGGTCTAGCAGAGCCCCTGATCCCCAATATTCCCCCAAACCCTTTATATAACAGTCCCTGGTGGTCTAGTGGACCCCCCACCCTGGCAGGCAGGTGCACACACCTCCCCATCCCCTTAATGAACCAGTGACTGGCACAGCACTCCGCTTACTGATAAAGTTGGCCACCACTGAGCTGTCAAGGAGCATGTACTGTATACAGTATGCACCCTTGACAGCTCAGTCAGTGGCCAGCTATGTTAGAGAGTAGGGGCTGTGCCAGTCGCGGACTCATTGAAGGGACGTGGGGGAGCAGAGTGGTGGGACACTACCTGCTGGGGTGGGGGGTCTACTAGACAACCAGGGGCTGTTATATAAATGGTTTCAGGGGAGATCGGGGATCGGGGGGGTCCACTAGACCACCAGGAAAGATAAGTATTCTGTACATATGTAGTAAATTACAATGCAAACATGCCCCACTGGGTGCCACATCACTCCTGCTGATGCCTAGCTGTCCCCCACCTCCCCCTATGACACCTCCGATGCTCCTTCTGCACCTGTCCCCCTCCTGTCCAGCAATTTCACCCCCCCACCATCTCGGCCCCTCTAGTGTTGCACTGGGTGGGGGGGGGGCGGTTTCCTGCAGCAATTCCCTCAGTTGCACCTATTGTTTGGCATAGCAGTCAACCTGCGGTAAACCTGGGGAGTTTGGTGCCAGGGCTCTGATTTTCATAAAATCAGGCACAGGGTCGTTGGTGCACCTGGAGTTTGTTGCAGCCCTTGAGCGATACAACTTGAGTCGCTCTAAGAGCTCTTTGAAAATTGGGCCCATTGTCTGCTCCTTAATTGAAATGTGGTTGAAATACACTGCAGTCTGCCTTGCATTAAAAAACAGAAATCAAGTTTCACTGGGCAGTGTTGGCACTTCTCTGGGCTCTGGCTTGCCTTAAACTATAGCAGCAATACTTTGATTTTCACCCATAAATTCATGTACCTCTAAAATAGGCTACTGACTTGTTAGCAGGCTGAGAAAAGCAAGTTATTCCTGGCTGCTGCTGTGCTGACTTCAGTGAGATAGAGAGACTGACTACTGGTTGTTAGCTGTTGTGACTGCTGGCAAGGCTGATGGATTGGCTGCTAGTGCCACAGTGATTTAACTATTTTTTGGAAAAGTTTAAAAAAAAACATTAATTTAATTCTAAGCAGCTCTCTTATGGCTGTAGGTAGCATGAAGTTATTTTATTTATTTATTTTAATTTTGGTAACCGGGGGCAGGTACACCTGCTGAGACCATGACAGTCCCTTTTTCGCGGTGTCCCGGAGCCACACCTCTCAACCTCTCAGCATTAAAAATCATAGCACTGGCCTTCAAAAATCATAGCACAGGGCCAGAATGTGGAGCATTTTCTTATTTTAAACACTAATATGTCTACAAATAGTGGGCCCTATACAGTTAGTGATATGGAATGTTTCTATCAACTTAGTTCAATTATGTAATAGTTTATGTGTCCAGAAATAGCTCTAACATTATTAAGAACATCAGTAAACCTGTGCGGAGCAAGGGTAAATTTGAGTGTAAAAATCATAGCGCTATGCGAAATTCATAGCAGTTGAGAGGTATGCCCAGAGTTAATTACAGATACACAAATTCATAAATTGTACACTTTACAACAGACAGTATTACAGAGAACATGGATCAGTGAATTTCTCACATTACAACATACATATTACAATAACTGTTTACATTTCAACAAATTATTTACACTCAGCATGTGCTAATCCATATATGACATCCATGGTTACAGGTAATCGCAATGGCGACATAGTTTGCAGTGAACATACGAACATATGAAGAAGCCAGCAGAAGAAGACCATTTGGTCTATCAAGTCTACTCATATTGCAGGGTCCACAGCTTGAGCTAATGTCCCTGCCCTCCCTCCTCACTCCTCCCATCCACTCTACCCACACTTACCAGTGAAGACTTACCAGTATTTCAACGGTAGCAAGTGCATTGGTTAAGCACTAACAGATTAGCCTTAAGTCCCTTTTTGAACCCCCCAAGGAAGTTGCATAGCTGAACAGTTTCTGGAAGTGCATTCCAGAGGGGCAGGATGCTAGCAGAGAACAACCTCTGTCCTTGGGATGACCTGACTTTGGGCACATTAAGGAGCTGGCAGCTGGAGGATCTGAGGGCCCTGCTATTTTGTTTAGAAGATAGCATTTTGGCCAGGCTTGGGGGAGGGGCATTTTTCAACCTGAGCTTGAAAGTTAAGTATAATGTTGGGTACTTAAGTCACCCTTCCAAAGATGGCCAAGACGGGGCTTGGAGCACCTAGCAATGTTGCTCCCGGGACCGAGCCCCTGCAGCAAACCGGCTTCCTCTGTGATATAAGGTTCTATGCTTTTGCATTTCCCCACCTTTAACCGTGAGTAGTACTGGTGACCCATACAGCAGGGTGGATAGTAGTGTGCCAGTAGCTATCCATAGCCTGGAGTCCTGTATAAGGAAGGGGCTAAGGCGGTATAATAGACCAAGTTTCTGGTTAACAGACTTGGTCAGCTGTTCTGTATGCACCTTGAAAGTGCAGTTCTGATCTAGGGCAATACCTAAGTACGTTATTGTTTCTACTACCTCAACCTTTGTGCCATTTGAAAGACTGGGAGTCAGGACTGAGGTTCTGTCTGGTCCCAGGCTTGAATGGCTGAATAGTAAGTATTGCCTTAGTTTTTTTCTCCATCCAGCACAAATTTGTTGCTATCCAGCCAACCCTCCAGGAGTTGCAGATCGTTCGTCAGTGATTTGTTCAAAGTGTCTATGTCCTTGGAGGTCCTATAGAGTACTGCATTGTCTGCATACAGGGTTATGTTCATATTACCACAGTGATTTGGCATGTCGTTAATGAAACTAGAGAATAATAAGTACCCCAGGATGGACCCCTTGGGGACCCCATCAATGACTGGGCATTTATCAGATTGGGCACCTTGCCATCTGACAAATTGGGAACTTCCCTGAAGGTAGTCAGTAAACCATTGAACTGTCTGACAGTCTAGGCATATTAGTTGAAGTTTCGCTTGGAGCAATTAGTGGTCCACTAGGTCAAAGGCCTTGGTGAGGTCAATGAAAACTGCACCGGTTAACTGGCCTTTGTCAAGAGCTGAAAAAATATAGTTTGCGAGGCTGACAAGAGCAGTGTCTGTGCCATGTTTTTTTCTGAAACCATGTTGTCTGGGTGTAAATATATTATGCCGCTCAATATATATACAATAATGGATGGGGAAGTGTGCTTAATGAGAAATTAATGGTTGCCCGAGGTGTGGGATGTTACATAAACCCTGAGGGCGAAGCCTGAGGGGTTTATTAAAGCATTCCACACCGAGGGCAACCATTAGTTTCGAATTTAATCATACTTCCCTATCTTTTATTTGTTATAATTGCTGGTCAGCAATTTTTTGCCACACTGGCTTTACTGGGGAATACACACACACACACACTCACAGACACAGACACAAACACACAGACACACACACACTCACAGACACACACACATACACACACGCACACACACACACACAGTTTCTTGGTTCCTTTTTTATGTACATCTGCTTTTCTGTTTTATTTTATTTATAGTTCTTTTGTTTTTAGTTTTTGATTTACATCGAGGTTGTCATTGTGCTTACCTGAGTGAGTGAGGTTGGAGCCGTTCCGGTTTCTAGTTGTCCATGTGACTTCAGTATGGCAGGATCAACTGCATAGGTTTCTTTCTTTCTTTTTTTATTTAAACTGTATGTTACTGTTGCCAATAACATTTTTAAAAATGAAAAAAGGATACGATTACCTAGTCTGATGATTCCTCGCATCGTGGGATAAGACGCCATGTTTTTTAAATTCTTTAGCCCACCCAGGAGAAGATGTAAAGCCAATCAGGGTGCGGCTCTTGTGTGACAGATGTGGGGCATGTTTGCTGCAAATTACAACTGTCTCAGCCTATGGCAAAAATTGCTGGCCAGTTATTATCATCTGTTATTTGGTTTTAAATGGCCCTCTCTAGTACCTTACTTAGGATGGAGAGTAACAATATGGGCCGATAGTTTTTGTCTTGTTCTGGTGATCCACCTTTGTGGATTGGTGTTACCAGGGCCACTTTCCAGAGTGTTGGGACTTTCCCTTCTAGGAGGGATCTACTGAGTAACCATGAGACTGGAGCAGCAATAGCTGGGACTGCAATTTTGAGCAATCTAGGTTGTAACTTATCATACCCAGCAGAACCATGGGTTTTGTCTTAAATTTGTTTAAGTTGAAGTTCCTCTCCAGCACTCTGGAACTCTCCTCAGCTGTCTGGGGTCCAAGGCTGCCATAGGGTAAACAGAACATAAGCAAGCTGTGGGAAGAGGGAAGAAAAATGGAAATGGACCATGAGTCATAAGTGAGTGTATCCGATTGGCTGAGGTGCGCTCACAATGTCAGGTAGCGGAGGGGAAAGAACACAAAGATGCACTTTCTGAGAGTGCTTAATGTCAGCCAGCGCACCAGAATCGGGGTTCGGGACTTCTGGGGCTGAGTCGGGATATCAGGAGCAGGTCATGGAAATCAGGATTTTCCCCAAAAATTGTGACACTTGAGAGGTATGTGTGTGAGTGATTTGAAAAGGAAAAGTGCCTCTTAGTAAGATAGAGAGCCCTACCTGCTATGGGGGCTCTCTCCTCTTTTAGTCAGTGTATCAGTGTGTATGTGTGTGTGTATGTTCATGCATGCGTGCATGTGTGTATGCGTGTGAGTGTGTGTGTGACCTCTGAACCTGGTTGGCATCCACAGTACAGACAGTTCAGAAGCTGTCAAAGTAACTCCAGAGCACAGGGGTGTAAATTAAGGACCATGAAGGAGCTATAGTGTGGTTTACATGGAAACAGAATGTGACAGCTGATAAGGACTGCTGGGTCCACCCAGTCTGACCATTTTTTTTATTATAATTTTTATTTTATTTTATATTGCTACAGACCACACTTTGTCTATGGCACCATCCCTTCCCCTTCCTTCCTCAACCCTGCAGTTCTCCCTGTCTTCCTTACCACTACAATTCCCTTGTATCTATCCCCAGGCATTTTTGAACTCTTCCATTGTTTTTGCTGCCACAACCTCAACCGAAAGTCTGTTCCGGGGATCCACCACCCTTTCTTTGAAGACGTACTTCCTCACATCCCTTCTGAAATTACCCCCTCCAGTTTCATAGCATGCCCCCTTGTTCTAGAGCAGCTTTTTCTCTGAAAGATACTCCCCTTCTCTACCTTATTAACCCCCTTTTGGTATTTAAAGTTCTCTATCATATCCCCACCTCGACCTCCTCTGTTCCAGGGTGTACATGTTTAGCTCCTTTAATCTCTGCTTTTAGGGCTTTTGATGCAGACCCTGCACCATTTAGGTGGCCCTCTTCTGGACTGCCTCCACTGTGTCTATGTCCTACCTGAGATATGGTCTCCAGAACTGGACACATTACTCAAGGTGCGGTCTCACCAGGGCAGCACCACCTCCCTCTTTCTGCTGGTGATACCTCTTCCTATTCGCCGCAGCATCCCACTTCCCCCACCGACTGCCTTGTCACACTGCCTGGCCACCTTTTAGTCATTCAGTATGATTACACCTAAGTCTCTTTCCTGCTTTGTCTTCTTCAGTATCATTCCACTCATTTTGTACTCTGCTTCCTGGTTACTATGACCCAAGTGCAGCAGCAATCCAGCACCCCCCCCATTCCACTCATGCCCATACCTCTCAACCTCCCTCATCACAAATCAGGGACAAGCCTTAAAATGATCAGGGACAAATGACCAAAATCAGGGACACATCTGAAAAAATAGTAATATTAGTTCCAGAAGCTGTGTACAACATGCTTCTTAGTACGAATAGCATTTTTTTAATGAGAACTAGACTGTAACACCAATGGCTAGCATTATTTTGTGGTTCAGATCCCCATTCTTCAGTGACAGAAATGCCAAATTTAGGAGGGACGGAAGAAATTTCAGAGGTAAAATCAGGGACATCCCTGAAAATCAGGGACACTTGAGAGGTATGCTCATGCCCACACCACCCATCCAACCCCCCTTACCTGAGTCCGTGAGTCCTGTGGATGTACCTGGAATCCCGATATGGCAACCAGCGCAGCCCTCTTCTCACCTTCTCAGTCGGCTGCTGTATGAGCTGAGTGTGTACTGTATGTACATACAGTATATGGTATGCCATTGTAACAGCAATGCTGTTACAGTGACTCCAGAGTTTGGCCACTCTCCCCTGACATCCGCCCCCTTCCCTGAGTTAGAATCCATGGGCAGTGTGGAGGGCGCAGCTCCCCCCCATGTACACCGAATAGGTGTTGGTGTACTCTCTGGTCAGGGTCCAGATCAACGGTGTTGGGGATGTTGGTGACCATATGGAGGTCACCGACATTCCTGTCACTGCAGCATAGTGGAACCCAGTATACAGTTCAGTATACAGTGATGTTGTATGAGACACATGATGGGTGCTTTGCAGTGGGTGCAGGGGTACCACTGGACACCAAGGATATTCTACAAGGCATGGGACAGGCATTCGAGAGTGGCAGCGGGGGCAGGGTACCACTGGACACCAGGGATATTGTATGAGGCACAGGATAGGCATTTTGGGGGTGGGGATGCCACTAGACACCAAGGAGATATCGGTATCCAGTGATATGGGCAAAGAAAGTTGAGTGACTCAAAATGAGTGGCTCAGTTTGCGCACCCACAATGAGAGTGAGTATGAAAGGATAGCGAGGTACAGTACATAGATAGCAAGGTAGGGAGGACTTAATAACGAGTGTTGAGGGTATTAGTTAGTGTAGAGGGAGGAGGTTAGGTAGTGGGTGTGAGCGGGCTCCTGCCGAGATGGACGCCTGGAGTGGTGGTCACAGTTACCGCCCATCATGTGCATGGTCCTTGGTTCAGGACTGCATGTAGGTATGTACTAATTTTAGTTTTTGCTGGTGCTGGTTACTTTTAGCTCCCATTACCCCCAGGTTGTTCCCCCACCATGGGTTGTCCCTCCCGCAACGGTCTCCTCCTCCCATGTTTTCTTCTCTCCCCAAGTGTCTGCCTGCCATGGAGGTGAGAATCTAAAGTTTGGGCAGTGCGGGGGGCTTGCCTAACACAAAGGGGGGGGTGTGTGGAGACATAGCCCCCCACATGAAATGTAGGTTTGTATTGTTGCCGATGTATTCAGTATAGTGCTGTTCACCACTTTTGTTTTTGGCATTTAGTAGTCACCATTTTATGACTCGCCATTTAAAACTCACCCATATCACATGGAATCGGAGATATCTACTTTCATGGGATGGGTGTTTAGGGCTTGGGGGTGCCACTAGATACCAGTAAGATAGCTACTCATACTAGAGGGGTGTTCAGGGGTAGGGGTGCCACTAGTCACCAGGGAGAATAATACACTCAAGGGATGGGTGATCGGGTTGGGGGGTGCCACTAGACAGCAGGGAGATCTATCCTAAAATGGAGCACGTGATTGGGGGTGCCACTAGATGCCATGAAGATATTCACTACAATGGGACAGACACCCGGGGGGGGGGGCTCTAGACACCAGGAAGATATTTACAAAAATGGGACAGATGATTGGGGTTGGCAGTTCCACTAGACACCAGGGAGATAGTTACTAATAAGGAATAGGTAACCAGGGGTTGGAGGTGCCACTATACACCAGGGAGAGGTGTTCTATTTATTGACTGGGTGATCATAGGTGGGGGGTGCAACTAGACACCTGGGAGATAGCTACTCTTACTGGATGGGTGCTCAGGGGTGGGGGGTTCCACTAGACACCAGGAAGAATGATGCACTCAGGGATGGGTGATTGGAGGTAGGTATGCCACTAGACACCAGGGAATATATACTACAATGGTACATATAAATGGGGTATGGGTACCACTAGACACCAGGAGAGCTATCCTAAAATGGGATGAGGAATGGGGGCCACTAGATGTCAAGGAGATATTTACTAAGATGGGAAGGGTAACTGGGTGGGGGTGCCACTAGACACCAGGGAGATGTGGTCTATATAGAGCATGGGTGATCGGGGTGGGGGATGCCACTAGACAGCAGGGAGAGGTGTTCTATATACTGACCAGATGATCAGGGGTTGGGGGGGTACCACTAGACACCAAAGAGTGATGTTACAATATACAGGATGGGTGATCAGGGGTGGGGGGAGTGCCACTGGACATGAGGGTCTGCAACCTTGCCAGCATGCAGGTGACTGGGAGTGGGTGGCTGCAGTACAACCATCTTGCTATTGGTGGGGTGGGGGCACAGGCTTAGCACTCAGTTGATCTGATGTTTTTGGAGGCAGTAAGTAGCTCCACTTTGGGTGTCATTTACTGCTGTTGCAAACCTTTAAAAATGTCACTGCACCCATTGCAGGAAGGGACTCCCTCATTTGCATGGACGCAGCATTATGTTAGAATCTGGGCACTAATGAGTTTAGGGGGCGCTACATGGGCCTCTAAATATAGACCCTAACAAATGGTGATGTGTGCCTTCAATTACTTTAATATAGGCTTACAAGCTACAGAAATGGATGAGTGATGCATGCAGGATTACTCAGAATTTGGCAGAACTGACTAATGCTGATCTATATACATAAAAGAACAAAGATAAGGAAATCACTAACTGACCATACTTTGAGGTCAAAAGTACCTGTAAAGATTGAAAAACAGAAGGATAAAGAGAGATGCACTCCTTCCTGATGAAGCCCTTATAGAAGACTAAAATGTTGGGTTACACAGGACCTGGCCTGGTGGCACACAAAACAGCAACACTAAAACTGTGAAAGACCATTACAGCGACAAAATTAGCAGTTCGCTGTAATGGTCTTATGGTAATTGACACTGCTTCTCCGGTGTTGCGCCTTCCTAAAATTACTATGACCTGGAGTTGATTATATTAAAATACGTGGGGGTGGGGGCAAAGCAAATTGTTCTTCTGATGGCACAATGCCGAGTGTCGGCATTGAGCCCTCACTGTACTGGACTTCGACAGATTTTCTGTCGAGAGGACGTGGTGGAACCGATCTGGCCAGAGCTCGATGAAAACATATTAAATGGTGAGGAACTTTTGAAAATTGATTCTTGGAGTTGGCTGATTCTCTTTGACTTGTTGATTGGCTTCTGAGTATAGACCCCATCCCAAAAACAGGTGCCAACCCAGACAGTGGTGGGGCAAACCCCTCAGCAATGGTGCTAACTTGTGAATATCTGCTCTGCTGACTAGCCTTGAGCCCTTTTTAAAAAAGAGGAACTATAATACATATGTTCCATGAACTATAATACATATGTTTCACTTATCTGGTATTTTCACCGTGTGATTAATAGCTGTAAAAAGTTGTGCCAGAATCACTGCCCACTCTTTTATGGTGTGATGCAGCATTTTGGTCAGAATCATATCAGCCCGGGTGGTTTAACTGTTTAACTATGGTAGGGGTAACTACTGTCCAAGAAATGTTATTCTCTACTGAGTCATAAAAAGGCTTGTTTATTGTTTCCATGTTCAGATTTCCCACACTATATATACTTTCATAAAGTGGTTTACCCATACATCTTCGAGAATAGCTGCTTCTATATTTGCAGTGTCATATTTACACCCATAGGTAAGCAGCTTCTAAAATTGTCTGGTGTCCCCATTTTCAATTGCTTTTATGATTTCCTCACAAATCCTACCATGAAAAAATTCATTTTTTTAACAATATAAAAGATTTGTATTCTCTTGTGTTATTCCTTGATGCTATAAGAATTGTATTACAAGGGTTATTGTTGAACCAACCTGGTTAGCGTACCAAACACTTTCTTTTTCTTCTTGCATTCTTTAGCAAATCATTTTTTGTTATATAATTCTGTATTTGATTTAGCTCTAGGGGCTCTAGCTAAGGTATCAACAATTTGATCTGTTAATTTTATATAATTAGTTATTGCAAATTTCCATATTTTGAAGAATACTGCCCCCCCCCACCTCATTTTATAGCTTAGCAAATAGTTTCAAGGTCCTATTATCTATCAATTCCACAAGGGCTTCTATTGTGAACGGGCACCATACAATTCTTTTTGCTGCACAAAGAGTCATATATTGATTCATTTTTTCAATAGCATCCAGATTTTACAGAGATATATCTAAACCTTCAAAGTTTAACCCACACATTACTGGAAAATGGTCACGTTCATCTCTTGGTACATTCTTTATGAATTTAATCTTGTTAAAGTGCACATTATCTATCATGACCAGATCTAACAAACATTGACCAAAAGCAGTGGGAAAGGTGAAATTACTGTGAAGATCCCCATTTACTATACTGTACTATTCAAAATCTGGTTATTATTTTCATATAGGAGTTTTAAAAGTTTTTTTTTCCAACCATATTCATTTTCTCATCTGTTGATACCGTGATGGGAATATTATAACAACAATCTACTGACCAGGGATTTGTTTTTAATTTGGGTTCCATGCCTACTCTGGCATTACCAACCCCAGCAATGAGACTAGGAATCCCTGGAAAGCTTGAATTAAATGTAATATAATGTTCTAGTTGTTTTATGAAACTGGAAACATCAAGCAATGCACATTTACTCTATAGAGACACGGTCTGTTATTTATTGCTACAATTACAAGAACATTTGGTGTATTTAATTCCAGCATGCTGCATGTTGGTTAGCCAAGGAGGTGACCTCAGCGGGCAAAGCAGTGGACCCCAGAGGAGGAGGAGGAAGCAAATCCTGGTGGGGGACTCCATCATAAGAGGGATCCAGCTAGGAACACCGGAGGGGGAGGACAGGGAGGTGAGGTGCCTACCAGGTGCCACGGCATGGAGGGATGGAAGGAAGATCCTGGGGATCACTGGGAAGGCAAGACAGGAGGGAAAGCTGGATGTCATCATCCACCTAGGTACTAATGATCTGGCAAATGGGGAGCCAAAGGAAGTTCAGAAAGAGTTTAGGAAATTGGGGAGGGTCTCAAGCAAGTAGCTACTTCTGTAACTTTCTCAAGTACTACCTCGGAGGCAAGGAAGGCAGCATAGGGGTGCATGCACCAGGAACTTTAACTCATGGTTGAAGAACTGGTGCTGTGAGGAAGGGTTTGGATTCATTGGTGACTGGGGACCCACCTGGAGGGATGAAGGTTTGTTCAAGCCTGACGGCTGGCATCCATCCTGGAGGGGCATCCAAGCACTCAATGGTAAGTTTAAATGCTACATTGACAAGCATTTAAACTAGAAAAGGGGGGTGGCAGGCCAGCAAGAAGGGTACATACTTGCTCACCCCCCACAGCTAGCAGTGGAACCAGTGAACCAAAGGAGTGGCTATTTCTACAAAGCAGTGTGCAAAAGATGGAGATTAGCGCCCAAGAGGTGGGTAGGCAGAAAAGGGGCAAAATTCAGCAGAAGGGCAGACAGCAAGGAGAACCAGGGGATAAAGGACAACCAAGGAAGGGGCTGGAGTAGAACAGCAAAACAGTCTAGGGAGGTCAAATCATGGAAAGCCATGTGTGCAAATGCCAGGAGCCTTAGCAACAAGATGGAAGATCTGGAGGCTGTCATGGTGCAGTCAGACCTGGACATTGTGGCCATCACTGAAACCTGGTGTAATGATAACCATGACTGGGAGATGGCCATACCTGGCTATAACATATTCAGAAGAGACAGGGCAGGCAGGAAGGGAGGAGGAGTGGCACTGTATGTGAAAATGACATAGGGCCACAGAGATCCAGGAGGAACAAAATGGGGAAGAGATACTGTGGGTTAGCTGGAAAGGAAAATGGGGCCAGCCATCTGCACAGGTGTGGTCTATAGACCACCAGCCCAGGAGGAAGAAACAGATAGGAGCTGATGCTAGCCATCCAAAGGATGGCAGGCAAGGTGATGTAGTACTGTTTGGAGACTTCAATATTCCAGACGTGGACTGGAGCATCCCAGCAGCAGCATCAACTAGGAGCAGATTTATCCTGGACTCCCTTCAGGGTGCCTTCCTCAAGCAACTGGTCATGGAATCAACTCGGCAGAAGGCAATACTGGACCTTGTGCTCACAAACAGGGACAGTGTGATGGGTAACAGTGAAGGGAGCACCTGGGGAACAGTGACCACCAGTCATTGTGGTTTGAAATTACAGAAAGAGCAGAACCAAACCACACAAAAACACGTATCCTGGATTTTAAGGGGCAGACTTTGGGAAAATGGGGAGATACTTGAAAGAGGCATTAAGGATAATGGGGCAGGAATCAGGGGTTGAGGAACAGTGGGCAGTATTTAAAATGGTGATTACAAGAGCAACAGAATTATGCATTAAGCAGGTTAGCAAGAGGAAAAAGAAGAGGAGACCATTATGGTTTTCCAAAGAGGTAGCAAAGAAAGTGAAAGCCTTAAAGATTGCATTCAGGCAATACAAAAAGACACAGGCAGAAGGGGATAGGGAGAAGTACCAGGCAAAGCAAAGGGAGGCAGGGAGGTCAGTAAGGGAAGCCAAAGCTCAGAGAGAAGAACACATTGCAAAATCAGTGCGTAGAGGGGACAAAACCTTTTACAGGTACATAAGTGAAAAAAGAAAGACAAAGGGAGGGATAGTGAGACTGAAGGGGGAGGATGGGGGCCGCGTGGAGGATGGCAACAGTAAAGCTGACATATTGAACAGATATTTCTGCTTAGTCTTTACTGAGGAAGAGGAGGGTAATGGGTCTGAAGGGAGTACAAGGGGTGAAAATGGTGCAGAAATGGACACAAGTCCTTTACGAGAAAGGGTCCTGAAGGAACTGGAAGTAATAAGAGTTGATAAAGCAATGGGGCCAGATGGGGTGCACCCCAGGGTCCTTAAAGAACTAAGAGAGGTGGTGGCTGAACCTCTGGCTATCCTGTTTAGCCAATCACTGGAAACAGAGGAGGTACCCAAAGACTGGAGGACAGCAGATGTAGTCCCCTTATACAAAAGTGGGAACAAAGAGGATGTGGGGAACTACAGACCAGTCAGCCTCACCTCGGTAGTGGGGAAGATCATGGGAGCACTACTGAAGGAGAGATTGGTGGAACATCTGGTTGTCAATGAACTACAGGATCCAAGGCAGCATGGTTTCACCAGGGAGAGGTCATGTCAGACCAACCTCGTTGAATTTTTTGACTGGGTGACTAGGGAGGTGGATCAGGGGAGGGCAGTGGACATGGCCTATCTGGACTTCAGCAAGGCCTTTGACACTGTGCCACATAGAAGACTATTACAGAAACTGGGAATGTGGGTGTGTGCAGGACAGTAGTATGGTGGGTAGGTAACTGGCTGGGTGGCAGGACACAGAGGGTGGTGGTAAATGGCTGTCACTCTACAGAGGGAAAAGTGACCAGTGGGGTACCACAGGGATCAGTGCCTGGACCGGTCCTATTCAACATCTTCATCAGTGACATTGCGCAGGACCTAGAAGGCAGAATTTCACTGTTTGCTGATGACACAAAGCTCTGTAATAGAGTAGACACACCAGAGAGTGTAGACAGAATGAGAAGGACCTGCAGAAACTTGAAGAATGGTCAGGGGTTTGGCAGTTGAAATTCAGTGCAAAAAGTGCAAGATAATGCATATAGGGCACAAAACCTGGCACAATATATCAGTTGGGGTGAGGATATAGCATGCACCAAGCAGGAAAGAGATCTTGGGGTTATCATCTCTGATGACCTCAAGGTAGGGAAACAGTGTGACAAGGCAGCAGGTAAAGCAAATAGGATGCTGGGATGCATAGGTAGGGGCATCACCAGCAGGAAAACGGAGATCATAATTCCACTATACAAGACATTAGTGAGGCCCCACCTGGAGTACAGTGTACAGTTCTGGAGACCTTACCTACTTAAGGACATAGACAGGGTAGAGAAGGTTCAGAGAAGGGCAACAAAGATGGTGCATGGATTGTATCACAAGTCCTATGAGGACAGGTTGAAGGAACTAAACATGTACTCCCTGGAGGAGAGGAGGGAGAGAGGGGATATGATAGAGACATACAAGTATCTTACAGGGAGGAACAGGGTGCAGGAATACACTATTTTTAAGTGAAAAAGATGTTCCAGGACTAGAGGGCATGGGATGAAGTTAGAGGAAGGATGATACAGAGGAAACGTGAGGAAGAATTTCTTCACAGAACGTGTGGTGAACAAGTGGAACACCCTGCCAGAGGAAGTGGTGGGGGCTGAAACAATCACAGGATTTAAGAATGCATGGGATAGACATAAAGAAATTCTGGAGGTCAAGAGTAAGGGGCAACAGACTTCTAGGAAAACATAAACTGAACTTACAAGCTCAAATGGGCAGACTGGGTGGGCCATAGGCCCTTATCTGCCGACACTGTCTATGTATCTATGTATCTATGTCAAGTTTAAGTTTGATGCTATGAAAATGACCATACCACCCTTAGCTCTACCAATTTTTTTTATTTATAATGGCTGGTCTAAAAAAGTGAAAAACCCTGTTAAAAGTCAAATTGTCCTTCCACAGACCACATCTCCTACCATAATATGATAGATAATATTTGGATAAATTTTAACCACCATCTGTCCATAGCTCTTGACGTTAAACCATGGATATTCCATGTCAATACCTTGATAATATTTTTCAGATTATGTTGTCTGTCCTTACTCCCAGAGGCTATCCCATTCCCTAATACCTCATACCCATTTTCAGTGGTGATTTGAATATTAATGTTGAAGAACTTATTATCTGACTCTGATACTTCTGCAAGGTCTATAATTCTGCTATAATTAATGGCTTCCCATACTTTATTCTATAAGTTATTTATTCTTTGTCCTAGATGTTTTCCTTTTATCCAAACATCTTCTCCACTATCACCCCTGGAAAGTGTCTTTGTTTGTGGTCGAACCTCTTGGACTACATATTCAGTTATTCTTTTTTTTTTTTTATCTCACATTCTTCTCGTGGGTGGGTGGGGTTCTAGGAGAAGTTTTTAAACCTTTGTCTTTTTTGGCTCATTATTGTATTGTTTAACAAATTTTCTTCAGAAAGTAGCACGTCTAATTTTCCCCACTCACTTTCTCTCTCTCCTTTTAGAATTGTATTTCTTACCCTGTGGCTCCTAACAGTGGCACAAACCCACCCTCTTTGTAGGCATATGTTGTAATAGTCATGTGCAGCTACATCTTCCCAGAGGAAACCATCCCCACATAAATCAACCACTATGTTTTAAACTTTCACCATCAGTAATGTTCTGCTTTCCTGTCCAGATTGATTGACATCCTTCAGGTATAATATTGACAAATTGTCATTATTTTGTTTATCCTGGTGGGCAGAAACATTTATATCATTTAACCTAACATTTTCTGTTTGAGTTCTTTTATTCTTAAATTTAGATGTCCTGTCACTTATTGCTCTTTCCTGGTCATCACCAACTGTTACTTTACTTGGCTTTATATTTTCATGTCCTTTTTTCTCTGCATGAACATTTTGACCCACTTTTTCCTGTCCCTTTTTTCCTCAGATTGTTCACTAATGTATGAATTTCTTTCTTTTCTGATTTAAGATTTATTGAAGCATCAGCTGATTCAGTTAAAGATTTATGCTTAGTAAGTAATTATTTCAGGATTTACTTCCTTCTTATCTCAAATTTGAACCACACAATTCCCTTTCCTTTTTCTTTCTGTTACCTTCTTGCATAGAACTGGGCTATTATTTTTACTCTTGGTACCCTTTTGTTCCCTGCCATGCTCTAAATTATATGTGTCCTTCAAAAGGCCCATTGGATTTTGTGACTCTCTGGGGACACACTCTCATGGGAGAACATATTCCTGTAGCCATCCTATTACTAAAAGAGCCTCTCAGGGAATGAGTAGTTTTATGATTTTTTTTAAAGATAGCTTTCTTAGGGTCTTTGCTGGAATTATTATCTGAGCCTGCAGTTTTTCTTGACCTCACCATTATGTAAAAGTTAGATTTACAAATGTTTGTACCAGAAAAAGAACAACAAATAATCAAACCCTTGTTATCTAACAAAGAAATATCAACAACTGCAGGGTAATACATGTAACAGGCAGAATTTGTCTAGTGCACTTACCCAGTCAACAAAAGCTAAATAAATAAATAAATAAATTGCCACTTTGCAGAAATTGTCCTTTTAGACACCAAACAAACTATGCCTGTTCAGAAATTAAGGTTTGAAAGGGAGTTCTTAAAAAGACCTTTATGTAAACAATGATATTCTTAAAAAATGTCCTCTTCAAGAAAATATTTTTCTTCTGTGTTTTAATTTAGATCCATGTAAAGACTCCAAATGACAACCAAAGAGAGCATCTTCTATCAGCATATCCCCACCTTAAATAAATATAGACAATGACAGCAGAAAAAGACAAATGGTCCATCTAGTCTTCATGTGGTACCCTACTAAGCCCTGGGACCTACTGCCCATCCAGGGTTCTTGCCCTTCCCATCCACCCCCTATTCCCCTCCTAGTTTTTGTCATTCTGAGCAACCACTATACTCTTCACTCTGTCCCAGCCCTGCTTGAAATCATTAATGGTTTTAGCATCACCCGCCTCAGCTGGTAAACTGTTCCACAATCCCACCACACTTTCTGTAAAATAATGCTTCCTCATGTGCCTCCTGAACCTCATTCTTTCTCAGTTTCCACTTGTGCCCCACCTCGAACTGTTACTCCTGCTAAATAATTCCCCACAGTCCACCTTTTTTATTCTTTTCAGGAACTTGAAGGTCTCTATCATATAGAAACATAGAAACTGTCAGCAGGTAAGGACCACTAGGCCCATCCAGTCTTCCCGTAGGCCCTATACATTGTATGTGGCCACTGACCCTATGTGATCAATGGCTTTTCATCACTACCTTCCCTCTCAAGCTTCCCTTGTGCCTGTCCCAGGCATGCTTAAACCCCTCCATTGTGCTTCCCCTCACTACCTCTTGTGGGCAGACTATTCCAGGCATTGACTACCCTTTCTGTGTAGAACAACTTCCTCACATTACCTCTTAATCTACTCCCTTCCAATTTCATGTTGTGTCCCCTTGTTCTAGTACTTTTTCTACATTGGAAAAGGTCCCCCACCTGCACCTTGTTTATGCCCTTGACGTACTTGAAAGTTTCAATGATGTCCCCCGGCTGTCTCCTCTCTTCTCCTCTCCTCCAGTGAGTACGTATTGAGGTAAAGTAAGTAAACTTTATTTTTTAAGTGCCTTTCAAATACCAAGGCACTGTACAATAAAAAAACAGATAAGTAGTCAAATTAGCATACAGTTAAACTTTTAAAAACCTTCAGAAAAAGCCTTATTAAACAAATAAGTCTTGAGCTCAGATTTAAAACTGATGACGGTCAGGCAGTCTCTTATCCAAAGAGGTAGAGAATTCCACAGGGTAGGGGCAGCATAGGAAAAAGCATGTGCCCCACATGTTTTTAACCAAACCCTGGAAATCTCCAGCAATCCCTCATTAGTGGATTGGAGTGAGCGGAAGGGGCAGTAGGTAGTAAAGAGATCTTGTAGATACTGGGGTCCCTGTTCATGTAGGGCTTTATAGGTCAGTAACCCAACCTTAAAGGTGATCCGCCACTGTACAGCAGCTGGTGCAGTTCGCGTAGCACAGGCATAATATGACTAGTCCTAGATGTTCCAGTCAAAAGCCTGGCCGCAGCATTGTGCACTAGCTGCAAGCAGCAGATATCAACCCCTGGAAGCCCTAGGTAAAAGGCATTGCAGTAATCAAGGTGGGTGGTTTTACGAAAGCATGGACCAATGTAGGAAGGTCAGCCAGAGGAACCAGGAGTTTCACCTGGGCGATATTCCTAAGATGATAAAAGGAAGATTTGATAATGGCAAACACCTGCAATTTTAGGGTCAAACCGTCATTAAAAATAATGCCCAGGTAACGCACCCAATCTGAGGTCCTGAGCTGGACACCATCAAGCCATAAACCTGAGGGAAGCCCAGCCCTAAGACCTGCCTCAGGGCAACCTGGGTCCACAACCAACAACTCAATCTTATCCGGGTTTAACCTCAGCCAGTTAGTGCTCATCCAATCCCTGATTTCAGCTAGACAGTTAAGCAGAGATCACATCATCCTGTCCGGGAGTAAAGGACATATACAGCTGGGTATCATCTGCATAGCAGTCAAAACCCAAGCTGTATCACCTAATGATATCTCCTAATGGCAGCATATACACTGCGAACAACATGGGTGCCAATATGGAGCCCTGCGGCACCCCACAGGACAAGGAGAGGGGATCAGAGTAATAAATTCCAGTGACAGCCCTCTGTGTCCTGCCCATAAGGAAAGATTGAAACCAATGTAGGACTGTACCAGACAGACCACAGAGAGTCCACTGGCACTCCAAAAGTCCACCATGGTCCACAGTGTCAAATGCTGCTGAGAGATAGAGAAGGGATAGGATAGTACTGTCCTTCCAATCTCTCACAATTAGGAGATCATTTAAAACCTGGACCAGGGCAATCTCAGTGCTATGTCTTTTCCTGAACCCAGATTGGAGAGCATCATAGACATTGTGGGTTGTAAGATGGTCATCCAGCTGCACTGCAACCACCTTCCAATAACCTTACCCACAAAGGGTAGATTAGAGACAGGTCTATAGTTGGCTAGAAAGTCTGGATCCAAGGAGGATTTTTTAAGGAGTGGTCGAACAATCACCTCCTTGAGACGATCAGGAAAGACCCCCTACTCCAGGGAACTCCAGACAATTTCAGCAAGGATCAGGCAGGTAACAGCTACACAACCTACCAATAGTGGTGTAAGGCCCGGATCCAAACTACAGCTGGTTGGTCGCAAGGTCTGGACAATCCTCACAATGTCCATGAATTCCAGCCAGCTAAAGTCAAACCAGGTAGCACAGGCGCTCACAACCTCCCGCCCATCCCCACAATCCCTTATAGGAAGAGTTGGGCTGATACCAAGCCTGATGCTGGCAATCTTATCTGCAAAGAATCAAGAAAGCTCATCACACTTCATTTGTGAAAAATCTCTTCCAGACTGAAAACAGACTGGATTGCACAGTCTGTCCATGGTCCGGAAAAGCTGAGCTGGTTGATTCCGCACAGCAGCAATCTTCCTGGACAGGAATTATGCCTTCTTATGGGTGATTGCTGATTGATAGGCCTTATAATGGTCCATCAACCTAAGTCTGTCAGCATCCAGGTAAGATTTCCACCAAGCTCTTTCTAGCCTTCACCCCACTCTCCTCATCTCCTTCAAGGACCCATCGAACCAAGGGGTCCTTGGTCGCAGAGTGAGTGGGCGAACATGAACAGGAGCAATTAAGTCCAGGGCATCACCCACCACCTTATTATAGGCAAGTACAAGGCCCCCTGGACTCATGCATTCACTTGACAGACCCGATAAGTCCAGCCCCACCGATAGGCCCTCTGGGGTAACTCCCCTCAAAGGGCGATACTGGACCATCTCCGTAGGGGCAGGTCTATTTGGGGGTGCCCCGAAGCTGAACCTTATGGTGTGATGATCTGACCAACCGATTGGTTCCACACCCAATTCCATGACCTCCATCCCCAGGAAGAATACAAGATCCAGGGAGTGACCCCCTATATGGGTAGCAGTGGTAACCACCAGTGTAAGGCCCAGCATTGTCACCTTAGTCTCTCCTCATATGTTTTGTGGTGCAGGCCCTGCACCATCTTTGTTGTCCTTCTCTGGATAGGCTCCACCTTATCTATGTCCTTGTACAGGTGTGGCCTCCATAACTGGACACAGTACTCCAGGTGAGGCCTTACCAATGTTTTGTACAAAGGCATCACCACCTCCCGCCTCCTGCTAGTGATACCCCTGCCTATGCACCCCAGCATGCCATTGGCCCTCCCTGCTGCCTTTGTGCACTGCGTTGATACCTTAAGGTTATCAGAGATGATAACCCCTAGGTCCCTTTCCTCTTTGGTGACAGTCAGATCCTCCCCCCTCAACCTATAGCTCTCCCTAGGGTTCCCTCTACCCAGGTACATTATTTTGCACTTCTTTGCATTGAACCTCAGTTGCCACATCTGTGACCATCTTTCAAGCTTCTCCAGGTCCCTCTTCATTTTTGCACCCCTTCTGGAGTATCCACCCTGTTGCAGATCTTGGTGTCATCTGCAAACAGGCAGACCTTTCATTCTAACCCCTCTGCTATGTCACTGATGAAGACATTGAACAGGACTGGTCCTAGTACTGATCTCTGTGGTACCCCACTCTCCCCAGACTGTACCCCATTTACCACCACCCTCTGTCTCCTGTCTGTTAACCAGTTCCTAACCCAGTTCACCACCTTGTCTCCCATGCCCAGACTACCCATCTTGTTAATCAGCCTTCTATGTGGGACGGTGTTGAAGGCTTTGCTGTAATCTAGGTAGGCGACATCTACCGCTCCTCCCTGATTTATTTCCCTAGTCACCTAATCAAAAAAATTTACTGGATTCATTTGGCATGACCTTCCTGCTGTGAATCCATGTTGCCTCTGATCCTGAACACCTCTGGATTCTGGTATACCCCTCATACAGTGACACTTCTACAGTGACATATATTGATAATGACAGTATCGACATGTCACTGTAGAAGTCCGCCCGGGACCCAGCAACAGTTTCCCCTGTCTTGCACTCCCTTCCCGAACCAACTCCAAATCAGAGTTGGAAGAAAAAACACAGTCCGATGTACGCGGCTTCCTGCCGACTGCAAATCGAGGTCACCATGGAGTCTGGCACTGTGATACCGGTCAACGAAATAGTTGTCAAAACAGCATTGTAGAGCCCTGGATTCCATATGTGCCACTATCCTTTCTTTCAGCAGTGTCTCCATGAACATTCCCACCACTGAGGTGAGGCTGACTGGCCATTAGTTCCCCGCCTCCTCCTTACTGCCACTTTTGTACAGTGGGACTACATGTGCCCTCCTCCAGTCCTCTGGAACAACACCCGTGTTGAGTGACTCTGTGAACAGGAGTGCCAGAGGCAGCTCCTGTAATATCCTTGGGTGGATGCTGTCTGGACACATGGCCTTATCCACCTTCAGCTTTGTGAGTTCTTCCAGAACTTTCTCCACTGTGAATGGACTGGTGTCCACTTCTTCCCCCCATTGTCTCTGCAACCCAACTATGATCCTTGACCCTCCCCCTCCTTAGTGAATACTGAGCAGAAGTATTTGTTCAGTATTTCTGCATTGTCCAGATCTCCTTCCTTACACTCTCCCTTCTCCTCTTTGAGCCTCACAACCCCCCCAGTTTTTCTTCTTTCACTGGTGTACCTATAAAATGCATTATCCCCTTTGTTTATAGACTGTGCTAAACCCTCTTCTGTCTGCGCCGTCACCCTCCTAACAGCCTTCCCTGCTTCCCTTAGACATTTAAGGTACACCTCCCTGGCCTCCTCCCTTTGGGTCCCCTTATGTTTCCTGAAACTCAGTCTTTTAGCCCTGACTTTGTCCCCCACCTCCTTAGAGAACCATAGTGGTTTCTTCTTCTTTTCCCTCTGGCCACTATCCTACTAATGCATTGGTTTGTTATCTCCACTATGGCTCCTTTCAGTTTCTCCCATTGTTCTTCCACCCCCTCTGTTACCCCTCCCTTCCCTTCCCTTCCCCAGGACTGCTTGTATACATTTACCCATTTCAGTGAAATCCACCCTCCTGAAATCCAATACTCTTGCTCTTGGATGGCTTAACTGAGTTCACGTCTCCATGCTGAACCACACCATGAGGTGGTCACCGGACCCCAGCTGCCCTTTCACCTATATTTCTTTGACTCTGTTCCCACTGGTCCATACCAGGTCCAGAATTGACTTGTTCCTGGTTGGCGCATGCACCAGCTGCCTGAGTCCAACCCCCTGCAGGGATTCTAGGATGGCTGTGCTTCTGGCTGAAGCAGCCACCTGGGTGCCCCAATCCACGTCCGGCATATTGAAATCCCCCAGTAGCAGGAATTTACCTTTAGCTGCCATATCGTGTATGTTCTCCACTAGTTCCCTGTCTACTTCTTCCCTCTGTACCAGAGGTCTGTAGATCACCCCTGTGCGTATTGCTGTTCCACTCCCTGGCTCCAGGGTGACCCACATTACCTTGGTCTCACCCTGTCTTCCCTGAACTTCTGTTGCCTTTATACCATCTCTGATGTACAGGGCCACTCCCCCACCCTTTTTACCCTCTCAGTCCCTCCTGAACAGTGTGTACCCTGGTACACTGACTTCCCAGCCATGATTAGCAGAGTACCACGTCTCTGTTATTGCTGCTATGTCAAGATCTGCATCTGCCAACTAGGCCTCCAGGTCTGGAACCTTATTTACTAGGCTACAGGCATTCGTTAGCAGGACCTTCCATGTTTTGCTGTCTGCCCTCCCTCTGCTCTTGTTCTCCCTCTCTAGCGTCTTCCCCCAACCCAGTTTCTTTTCCTATGTGCTTTTGCCCCCCCCGTATCACTCATTATACATTATTCACCTGCCTGTCCCTCCCTGCCTGCTTTAGCTGTTCCTGTAGTCAACTTATATTCCTGCATGTTCCCATGGGGGGGGGTTCCTAAGCCTCCTGACCCTCCTGGCTCTCTCCCCTTGGCCAGTATAAATGCTCATAGCTGAAGCATTTAAACGTCTCACAAAGGACCAAGGTTCCCTTCTCAGACAGATGCAGGCCATCCTCCTTATATAAGCTTACATCTGTCCAGGTTAGGCCCCAGTCCCCTATGAAGCCAAAACCCTCCCTTCCATACCAATCCTCCAACCAGGAGTTGAAGGTATGGATGTGGCGTGCCCTAGCTTCCCTTGTGCCCTGGACAGGTAGCCCCTCTGAGAATGAGACGGAGTATGCTGGTTCTTTCAAATGGAGATGGAGAGAGGATCAGAGATGTAGAAGTGGGTAGCCATCTGGGAACTAGCGACCATCAAACAGTATGGTTCACAATAAACACAGCAATAGAGTTAAGCCATACAAATGCAAAAGTACTGGACTTTAGGAGGGCTGACTTTGCCAAAATGGGTGAGTGCCTAAGAAATGCACTAGCGAATAGGCAGGAAGGAGGGGTGGAAGAACAATGGGGAATAATAAAAACTGCCATCACAGAGGTAACAAGCCTTTGTATGAAGCAAATAAACAAAACAAAATGATGTAGAAACCACTATGGTTCTCAAAGGAAGTGGCAGTGAAGGTTCAAGAAAAAAAGCATTCAGGAAGTACAAAGGAATCACAGAAGGAGCAGGACAGAGAAATGTATCAGTTAAAGCAAGGAAGCTGAGAAGGCAGTCAGAACAGCAAAGGCCCAAACCAAGGAAAAGATAGCCAACTCATTTAAGAAGGGGATAACACCTTTTATAGGTACATCAGGGGTGAAGGAAGACCAAGGAGGATAGTGAGGCTTAATAAAGGGAGGGGGTGGGCAGAGGGTGACTGTGAAAGGCAGAGATACTAAACAAATATTTTGCTCAGTATTTACAGATGAAGAGGGGGAGGTACCTAAAACAAACAATAGAAACACTCTGGATACAGAAGTTGATATAGCCCATTTATAGAAGAAAGGGTTCTGAAAGAACTCTTAAAACTGAAGGTGGACAAAGCAAAGGGGCCTGATGGGATTCATCCCAGAATTCTAAAAGAACTAAGGGTAGAACTAGTGACACCACTGACTACCCTCTTTAACAAATCATGGGAGGATGGGGTAGTACCCGAGGACTGGAGGAGGGCAGATGTGATTCCCCGTCACAAAAGTGGGAGCAAGGCAGAAGCAGGAAACTACAGACCTGCTAGTTTAACCTCAGTGATAGGGAAAATGATGGAATCACTTCTGAAGGAAAGAATTGTCGAGTATCTAGAGGCCAGAGGGGCACAGGACCCAAGGCAGCATGGATTCACAGTGGAAAGGTCATGCCAGAGGAATCTAATAGATTTCTTTGACTGGGTGACCATAGCAGTAGATCAGGGAGGGGCTGTGGACATGGCCTACCTAGACTTTAGCAAGGCATTTAACACAGTCCCACACAAAAGATTAATATACAAGTTAGCCAGCCTGGGAGTGGGTCCCAAGATGATAGCCTGGGTAAAGAATTGGCTGGAGTATAGGACACAGAGAGTAATAGTAAATCGAGTCCACTCTGAAAAAAGGTGGGTTACTAGTGAGGTACCACAGGGTTCAGTATTAGGGCCAGTCCTCTTCAATGTCTTTATAAGTGACATTGCAGAGGGACTGGAAGGAAAAGTATGTCTCTTTGCAGATAACACAAAGATCTGCAACAGAGTTGATGCACAAGGTGGGGTGGAAAGGATGAGAAGGGACTTGGCAAGGTTAGAGGAATGGTCAAATGTATGGCAGCTTAGATTCAGTGCTAAGAAGTGCAAGGTAATGCACCAGGGAAACAAAAACCCAGGGGAGGAGTACACAATGGGGGGTGAGATACTAACAACAACAAAAATGGAAAGGGACCTGGGGGTAGTCATATCAGATGACCTAAAGGTGGGCAAGCAATGTGAGAGGGCAGCAAGGAGGCTGGGGGATACTGGGATGCATGGAGAGGCATCACCAGTAGAAAACAGGAAGTTATTATCCTCTGTACAGGCAGCTGGTGAGACCCCATCTGGAGTACTGCGTGCAGTTCTGGAGACCAATCTCCACAAAGACATAGACAGGATGGAAGCTGTCCAGAGGAGGGCAACTAAAATGGTGCAGGGTCTGCACTGGAAGACATATGAAGAGAGATTTAGGAGTTTAATATATATAGCCTCGGGGAAAGGAGGGAGAGGGGGACATGACAGAAATTTTCAAGTACCTCAAGGGAATCAACAAAATCCAAGAGGTAGCATCTTTCAAAAAGAGGTGTGCAAGAACAAGAGGCACAATTTGAAGATGGGGGTGGCTCAGAGGTAATTTGAAGAGTATTTTTCACAGAGAGGGTTGTGGATGCATGGAACAGCCTTCGGAGAAAGGTTGTGGAGTCAAAACAGTGGTTGAGTTCAAGCATGCATGGGACAGCCATAAGGCAATTCTAAGGGGTGGGAGTAGGAAGAAGTAGGCTGTTGGTTAACTGGGATCTGCAGCTTATCCATTAGGTAGGGAAATGGGCAGACTGGGTGGGCCAAGCAGTGCTTATCTGCCGTCAAATTCTATGTTTCTATGTTTATGCTGGTTGTTTCAGGTTTCCCCCCAGCTTCCTGAAATCCTCCTGGACTCTGGCTAACTCCACCCTTCTCCTGGCCAGGTCATTGGTCCCCAGGTGGACAATGACACCCAGCTGCTCCCTCCTAGCTATTGCCGTATTGATCCTATGGATCTGCTTCCCATCCCTCCATGCAGTGCTTCCTGGGAGGCACTTGACCTCCCTCTCGCCCCTGCTAGGTGTCCCAAACTCCACTCCCTGGACAATAGAGTCCCCCACTAGGAGAAGCTTCCCCCTTCTACTTCCCTTCCCTGGGGCTCCATCCTGGAGGATCCTCCCTGGCCCCTGCCTCGGGTTCATGAGTGGGGCTTTCCCATTCCTCCAAGACAGTGTCAGAATTACTAAGTGAGAAATTAAACTTTTTTCACTAATCTAAATGAGATGGTAGATATATGTCCTCCCTGGGAATCAAACCTGTGACCCTTTGCTTTTAAGGCGAGGACATATTCAGTGTATCACCTGATATCCCACTTGTCTTCTGGTCTCCAGTGAGTATATGTTCAGTGCCTTGAAGCGCTCCTTGTAAGACCTGCTTTGCTGGCATTGAATCATCTTACCCAACCTTTGCTGCGCTATCTCTAACTTGTCCTTATCTAGATCCAGATCTATGTCAGCCAAAATGTACTTCACCCCACCACGGTGGATAGCAGGCTTGCTGATGGCCTGGATGTTTTCCTGAAGCACCTTGTGGTGTCTTTTGGTGCTTCCTTAGCCCAGACCTTTCCTTCCCTTGCCACAACCAGACATCTTCAACGTCTCTTTTCCCTGTGAGATGAACAATAGCCTGCCAGATACAAAAGTACTGTACCTGCTTAGATCTCCTATTTAATCACTGCTGCAGTCGATTTGTTTGATATATTTATAAATAAATATAATTTAACTAAAAAAACACTAGATTAAAAAACCCTTTAAACAGAAGTATAAGTGAATCAGTAAATGGATGGTTTTACTTACACCCTTAGTACTTCCATTGTACAGGTGATACTTTAAACAGAAGTATAAGTGAATCAGTAAATGGATGGTTTTACTTACACCCTTAGTACTTCTGTTGTACAAGTGATACTGAGGAGAGTTAGTCTTTGCCTGATGCACCACATGCTATAGGACATGTATCATAGTGAGCCTCCCCCAAGCAATGGAAAAGATCTGGAGCCTTCACCAAATATTGAAATAATCTCTGGCCTCCCCAAATAAAAACAGCATACTTTGCACAGTTTATCAGGAATAAAGTGAAACTTCCTTGAGTAGCTGACTCTCATTTTATTCAGCTTATTGTAATCTCCCTTGTAACCCTCCTTCCCAGGCCAGTCTAAACTTGCTCCACTATTTTGACTCTCGAACCATTGCTAACTCTTGTTGCAATACCTTCATGGGTCAGACTGCTTTCTCTAGCTGTTTCCCTTCTATCTGGAGTAACTTTCCTCCCCATCTCTGCCTCTCCCTTCTTACCCTGCTCTTAAGCAACTTCTCATGGGTCATTTTGCTCCCTCCTGCTCTTGTTCTTAGTACCTTTCTGCTTAACCCTTGTATTTTGATTGTTCTGCCACTCGTCTAATTAGTCATTTGTTACCTCTTATTTTTTTATTGTTCCCATTTGTTTGCACTCTTGTTTCTTTTGTACTGCTTGACTGTTTTATGGTTACATTCTGAATTGTATGCACTCCCTACCCTTCCACGGGTGCACTTGAAATGAGCATTGGTTCAGTGTACCTTTCCTGGTCACTGTTTTGTAAGTAAATACATACATTCCCCTACTATTATGCTCTTTCCATTTGCCTCATCCCTTCACACAAAGTATCTAAAACTCAAAATTGAAATACAGTACTTTTTCAGACTTGCTTGAGACCCCCCCAGAAGAGGTTGGGGCCTCCCCAGGGAAGATGACCTCACCATTTGAGAAACCCTGCTATAGGAGATATAAGGGAGAAAGTCCATGTATTTACCCAGCTGCAGCAATATATTTTTATTTATTTCATTTATTTAGTTTCTGTTGACCAGGTAAGTGCACTAGACAAATTCTGCCTAATTTCAGGCATGACCCGGGGGAGGGGGAATACAGATGAATGCCAATTGACCTTGAACCAGATTAAGCTGTTGGTAGTATTTTTTAGTGAATGGGGCGAAATTTGGCCAGGGCACCGTGGAAATCCCCCTACTCTTCAGCAGGGGAAACCCTTGACTGTCTGAGGATGGCCAGTCCTGGTGAGACACCAATGGAGATGGATGTGCAGGAGGTTGGGGAGCTGGTCTCCGCCCCCACCTCAAGAGTGCCTGAGACCGACAAATTCTATGATGCTATGGGGCATCTCGACACAGATATGCAGACAAAGAAGGCATCAACAATTAATGAAAAGGTACAGACTTCTGAGGTAATTCTGCAATGTCAAGAGGTTCTGGCTGAAGGATCACAAAACACGGAAGCAGAGATACAAGATCTAATAGGATGCACTGACCAAACTCTTGCACACCACACAGAAAGCGAGCACACTAGAGGCGCCTGACTCAGAGACTCGATCAGCTGGGCTCACCGAGAGGAATCTTGGAGGGGAAGTGGAGGGAATTCAACAGAAGTGTTCCATCACATCTGAGATGCCTGAAGGGGTGATACCTTCCAGGTCCTGAGTCAGAGATGGTGCAAGTTTTGATTTTACTACGACCGCCTGGAGACCAGAATCTTTTACATAGAAACATAGAATTTGATGGCAGATAAGGACCGCTTGGCCCACCTAGTCTGCCCATTTCCCTACCTAATGGATAAGCTGCAGATCCTAGTTAACCAATAGCCTACTTCCTCCTACCCCCCCACTAGAATTGCCTTATGTCTGTCCCATGCATTCTTGAATTCCCCCACTGTTTTTGACTCTATGACCTCCTCAGGAAGGCTGTTCCATGTATCCACAACCCTCTCTGTGAAGAAATACTTCCTCACATTACCTCTGAGCCATCCCCATACTCCAGAGGCGGTCTTACCAACTGTCTGTACAGAGGGCCAACAACTTCCTGTTTTCTACTAGTAATGCCTCTTCCTATGCATCCCAGTATCCCCCCAACCCTCCTTACTGCCTTCTCACATTGCTGGCCCACCTTTAGGTCATCTGATATGACTACCCCCAGGTCCCTTTCCGTTTTTGTTGTTGTCAGTATCTCACCCCCCATTGTGTACTCTTCCCCTGGGTTTTTGTTTCCCTGGTGCATTACTTTGCACTTCTTAGCATTGAATCTAAGCTGCCATACATTTGACCATTCCTCCAACCTTGCCTTTTGTGTTTGGATCTACCGCAGGAGTTGGGGCCCCGTCTGGAAAGGCATTTACAGTCTCTGAACAGACCGGCCTAAGTCGGGGTGCTCCCAGATGTGCTATTGCTCCAATACTTGCTCCACTCAAGGATGTCGAAGAGGTGTCCATGGAAACCAGGTTGAGAGATGCTGGATGAGCCTTTGATACCACTAAAGGGACATGAATTTCAGGTATGACTCCTATTTCTATGCCTAGTAATGTGCAGACTATTGACATTATTCAGCTTTCAGTTACAACACTTGGTGGAACTGCTGCTTCAAATACAGAGATAGAAGCTATCAGCACAGGGCTGAAATCACCCTTAACTTTGCACCCAAACTGCTTTTAAAACAAAACCCTTCTTTGCCCTTTTTTGCTCAGACCCAGACAGCAGCTCCTAGTATGACTACTGGTTCTGCTGCTTTACTACCCGACCCAGTTGCTTCTTCTTCAGCCACTGACAGCCACACAGGCTCAACAAACATTAACCCTGTCTCACTGTTGAACACACAGACCACAAGCCAGTTTTGGCTCAGCCTTATCCTTTATTGTTTCATTCCCCTACTTTGCCAGCTAAAAGGTATAATGTGGTTCATTTACATTATAAAGGGAGTTTGGATACCCATCCTGACAGAGTTTATGTGGCTTACACCCTACTGAAAGGGTCAATGGGCTTTAATGCTGCTGAGATCTATGCTTTAATTCATGTCTCCAGCGAGACTACCTTTGATGTGAGTTTTAAACTCAGTTCTGGTTTGGAAAAATTCTGGAGTAAATACCAGGTATGTAGACTTTTCCCCTTGTGGTCTCCTTTCGAAGCAACCCCTCTGACTAAACCTGTTTTTCAAGCTATCACTGTTCTGTTTCGCAACGAGGGGGTCAGTGTGACTGACATGGTATTTTGGCTGAAGCAGAGATGTACTGTACAGGAAACCCCTGAGGCCATTTTCGACAACAAGAACATATGGACAGGAGGCTGGAGGGTTCATGTGGTTTTAAACACCACGGATGCTGGTTTGCAACACCTTCTCAATAGTTTCTACTTGGGAAGGGACAGGGGAGTGCTTTTTTATGGTGGCCAGCCTAAGGCCTGTTATAGGTGTGGCTCTTCCACACATCTTAGCAGCATGTGTGATAAAGTTAAATGTACGTCTTGTAATTATATAGGTCACATGAGCAGGCACTGCATCAACAGTCAGGTGTGCAGCCTATGCTCAGAATTAGGTCATGCACATCAAGCGGATGATGTAGAGCAATGATTATTGATTGCTGTAGCCCAAAGGGAGATGGCTGAGAAAGCCCCTAGGGCAGGCAGGCAGGGGACCCCTTCTATACCTTACCCTGTTACTACACCTGCTTGGCCCACTGCAACCCCTCCCCCCTCAGGTGTTGGAGGTTTTAATGGACACCGATCCGACCAGTCCTGTAGGGCCTACTTCAGTAGACATTAACATCTCTTTATAGAGACAGGAAGTTCTTCAAGCCATGGAGGAGGTAAGAATAGACCCCTCAGTTGTACATATTGAGAAGGAGACTATGCCTCCTCCTTCTCAGTCGACTTCCGTTGATAATGATCGCATGATCCTGCACAAGAAAGATGGTAGGAAACCTCCGCCTCTCAAACAACCCAAAATTTTAGAATTGCCACTCTCTAATAGATTTGATATTCTACTTCCACAAGCTGATTTGTCTGGGAGGGAGTCTGATGAGCCCACGCTTAGCTCTTCCATTCCGGACCAGGGTATGGATCAGGAAGAGGTACCTCTGATAAACTGCAGTCTCTGAAGCCAGAGGAAGAAAACCCATACCTTAAAAAAGAGAAAATATCTAGAAATGTGAAAGGGAAATTTAAGCAACCCACATGATTTCGGTGTTTTAAGGTGACACCTTTAACCAATTTACACTGGTGTCCTTTTCCTTGTTTTCGTGTAACGTAAATAGTATTAAGTCACACAGGAAGAGGGCAGCTACCTTTTCAAACTTAATTTCTACAGGTCAGGGAATTTTCTTTTTGCAAGACACTAGGCTCAACTCTCTACCAGAGGTTTCAAAAGGGGTAAAGGAATGGTATGTGGGGCCTTCTTGCTTGTATATTGGCCACGTTGCCTGATCAGGTGTAGGAATTGTTTTTCATGATGTACAGTTTAAACTTCTGAAATTACTAGATTTGTACCCAGGGAGGGCACTGCTTTTGGATGTGATCATTCGGGGGCAGTTATATCGGTTAATTAATATTTATGCTTAGACCAAGGCTGATTGTATTGAATTGTTCCAGCTGATTCAACTGTATTTATTTACGCCTCATAATTTAATTTCTGGAGGAGATTTTAACTATGGCTTAGGTTTGGAAGACAGAGGAAGAACTGCCAGAACACAAAAAGTTTACTGTGATGTGACCTGTCTTAAAAATATTGTACAAACTGCTTCTTTAAAGGATGCTTACTTTTCCATATATTCCAGATCTGAACCCACTTTTTCTAAAGGTCACCTGGCTACCCGTATAGATTTTTTCTTTATCCCACAGCAAATGGTAGTACACTTAATAACAACAGAGCCAGTGAAATTTTCAGATCATAACATTTTAATTTTAGAAGTAGGCAAACTGAGTCTAATAGAGCTTGGGCCAGGGCTACAGAGATTTTTTCCAGCTCAGTTGGAAAGTGTTCAGTTACTTAGCCATGTTAAGCATTTTATTGTAGCTAGAAAGTCTGTCTTGGTGTTTTATGATTCTATAGTCCAATGGTGGACAGACACCAAGAGGGATTTGATTACTTTATTAAAACAAGAAGGCAAGAATTGCAGGGATGCACTTTATTGGAATTATTTGCAGAACTGGAAACAACTTCAAAAACGTATTTCTTGTAATGTCATCATGGGTTTAGATTATTTAACTCAAATCACTTCTGTGAAGGCTGCCATGATGGAATTTCATTCTGGCCAGGCAAACAGACTGAAGAAACAGCAGGAATATGGGACATGGGGAAGGCGGCTGTTGTGTGCCAGTATGACTACTGCAGATCTAAGGTGGCACAAAAGACTATTGATGGTTTGGTTGATGGACAACACAATCTGCAAACTTCAGTGAAGAGCATTTTAGAAGTATTAACAACGCATTCATCCTCTTTATTTTTCAAAGAATTGAGTGGACATGCAGGTCAAGAAAGCTTCTTTGATAATTTCATATTACCACAATGTCCACCTGAAGTTTTGCTATCTCTGACAGTAGATATCTCACCGACTGAGGTAGGAGCTGCAATTCATTTCTTATGATTAGGCAAGGCACCGGGCCTGGATGACCTTCCCGGTGATTTATTTAAACTACTGGGACAGGACTTGATGGTGGAAATGGGCGGAGTTTACAATGAAAGTTTGTCTACTTCAGGGGTTCCCCTGGACATGTCTAAAGATACATTAATTTTTTTATTCAAAAAGTAAGACAGGCGACAGATAGAGAACTGGAGACCCATTAGTCTTTTAAATTGTGATTTTAAAATTTTGACCAAAACCCTACATACAAGGGCATTGTTTTGGTTCTGGACCAGAAGCAGGCCTTTGATGCTGTAAACCAGCAGTATCCATGGTTTGTGCGTAAATCTTATGGCTTACCAAGTAAATTTGTAGATTGTCACGTTTACACTGATGGCCAACGGTTGGGTAGGACCTATGATTCCTATCAGGATGGGAGTATGGCAGGGGTGCCCATTGAACCCGTTGCTATATGTGTTTAGTATAGATCCTCTTCTCCGACAACTTAACAGCTTACCAACCATTAGGCATTTGCAATGTCCTAAGTTTGCAGTGTCAGTGGCTCAGTAGGTAGCACACTCGCCTCTGAGGCTGGGAGATCAGAGCACTGTGGGTTCAGTTCCCACATCCGGCACTTGGGCTAATATCCCAATACTGACACTGTAGTGCAGCATGAGAGGGGTGCTGCACTTCTGAGGTGCTGTCTTTCAGATGAGACGTTAAACCGAGGTCCCATCTGCCTGGATTGGTGGTAGTTCAGGTGGATGTTAAAGATCCCATGGCACTTATCGAAAAGAGTAGGGGAATTTCCCCGGTGTCCTGGCCAAATTTCCCTCATTCACTAAAAATACCACCAACAGCTTAATCTGGTTCAAATTCAATTGCCTATCATCTGTACCCCCCGCCCCTGAAAAAGGGACTTCTAGGCCCAGTGAGCTTACCGGGTCAACAAAAACAAGCAAACAACAAACAAAGTTTCATTTAGGGCCACTGCTTATGCAGATCATCTGTGTTTACTTGTTTTGGATGTCCCCACAGCTGCACAGGCTATCCATGTGTGTCAGGAGTTTGGGGAGTTTTCGGGGGCTTCCCTAAACCTGCTGAAATGCCAAGGTAGGTGGTTGGGGGCCTCTGGGGTGGCTGACATGACTGTGGCAGGTATTACCCTATTGACCACACCTATAAAGATTTTAGGTATACTGTTTGAAGAAGGACAGATGGCAGAACTGATCTGGTCTTCCAAACTGGAGCAGGGAAAGTGCCTTGTGGCCCAGGGTAACAAACATAAAATGAATAAGTTGAAAATAATCTATTTAACTAAAACCTTCTTGATTCCCCTTTTTTTGTATATAAGTTATGTTTTCCCACCTCCTAAAGTTTTTGAAACCACACTTTACAGTATTTTTTTTCAAGCGGTGTGGGGAAGATGTTTGAACCCTATTAAACAGAATATTCTCCATTTATCCACTGATAAAGGGGGTTTAGGGATGGTGAATCCCCTAGTTTTTTCTATGCTATTTTTACAATGACCAACCTTAAACTTTTGCTTTTTCATACAGGGAAATGTTGGGCTCCATATTTTGTCACCTCTTGCTATCCATGGGTCAGACATTGGAATGCAGGCCAATTGTGGGGATTGGAAGCAACAGCAGGTCAGGCACCATCTTATGTCTGGCAGTTATTTTTAAAATTGAAAGCTTGGCAAATTTCTAGCAGAATGGTATTAACAAGCCACAGGAAAACATTATATGATTATGTCATGATGGGTTATTTTACAGATTCTGACATTTTTATGAAGTGTCCCCCAATTTTTTCATCCTCATTAACAGACCTTATTAAAAAATTAAAGAACCCCCCCCCCGTGTTTGGGATGTCCACTGTCTCTGTTGTCATTAGAGGTTAAATGTGAAAGAAAATCAAAACCATAAACAGTTGGCTGAAAGACTGTGTAATAGACCACAATATACACAGCAAACAAAATCCATGCAGCAACTTTTTTTCACTTGCTCTTATATTTCAAACATTTGGACCTTCATAGCAACTTTCTGGCAGGTACCTTTTTTAGAACCCTTAGTTATGAAGTTTTATCTTATGGAGCATCTGGGTCTGCATAGAGTGCTTCTGATGAAAGTACTCTGCAGGTAATTTTTGTGGGAGAGCTTTAAGCCTGAGGTTCAATGGGCGGAGCAACAACGTCACTCCCCCATTGAGCTCAAATACGTCACTTTTCCTGGACGCCCTCAGGATTCGTTTTCGTTGCCCACCATCCACCCCTCCTTCTCCAGTGGCTAGCCTCTCTTACCCGTGAGCTTCTTCCTAACCTACCTTTAGCCGACTCATTCATTTCCGGCACCTGTAGGGGGGAACCCTCACTAGGGTTCCTTGCATCGTACCCCTACAGGAGGTATATCCCACGGATAGAGAGGCGGAAAGCCATATAAAATTCAAGTTACTCAGGTTACACAAGCATTATTATATCATATCCAGTTGTGTAAGCACATTGAATTGTTATTCGTTGGCATATCTGGAATTCCAGGTGCCTGTGTACTTTGCAACAAAAGGCACTGGATTATCAGGAATTGGCTACTAAATTACATCAGATCTTAAAAGGCTTTACTGGGAGGAACTGAAAAGAAACCATGAGATGAATATTAGAGCTAAATGGAGGAATCTCCCTTGGGTTACTAATTCTGACATTCCTGTCACTTTATTTTTTTTTCTCTATCTTGATTTAACTCTCAAACAGTAGTATGGTGCTGAAAGTTTGTGGTACAGACTTATATTGTATACATGTATAGGATCTTTTCCCCTAACAATTTTTTGTCAATTATTTTCATTTTATGGAGTTTCCCTTAATTTTTCAAAATATTTAGATGTTCAATAGATTTGCATGACTAAATATTGTTTATAGATTTAAGTTACATGGTGACCAGAACCTATTTTATGTTTATTTCTATGACATTATTTTGATGGTTATAACTGTTTTTTCCCCATTTATCTTGGTATACTTTGTTTGCATTTATAGTTTATAGTTGGGTGTTTTGGGGATTGGGTTTCTTTTTTTGTTATTGCACAATGATTGTCCCTCTGTATTTTGGTGATATATTTGTTTGTATGATTTTCTTTCCCTAGTAAACACTCCTGCTTTTTCGAGAAGTGCCATGGGAGCCACCTGAACTACCAGCAGAACACACAGATGGGACCTCAGTTTAACATCTCATCTGAAATATGCTTTAACAAACACCTTTTCAAATGACTTTCTTCTCGTTTAAAGTATAACAAAACATATCTTTGCTTTAGCTGTTTCTATTTTTAATTCAATAAAAGGGCTGAGATCTAGCCACAGAGAAATTACTGAGCTACCTCCCTCAATGCAAGTTGGCATGTGACGCCAGCTAGGGCATTGTTGAGTTCCCTTTTTATTTTTTTTATTTTTTTATTTCAATCTAGGATTACAATACCTTTGAGCCGAGGCTCTTTTACAAAGGTTCCACGTCAGTGTGTGCAACAGTCATCATTTTTAGTTACAAACATATAGTCATTGACTTACAGACATGTAATAACCAGTACAAAGACTTGAGCTATGAGCAAGACAAGGGAGGGTGGTGGGGAAGTGAGGTAGGAGATCGAGGAAGGAGGTGCAGGGGTAAGGGGAGTATGGGAGGTGGTTGGGGTGGGGGGCAGGAGTGGAGATACGGGGGGAGGTGGGCGAGGGTGGGAGATAGTGCAGCCAGGGGGCCTTGTCCTGGGAATATGACAGGTAAGGTGCTAGGGGTGCAAAGACTGATTGTAAGTGCTGGGTGCTGGGGCTAGTGCCCATGTGGAATAGAAGAACTGCATACAAGTTTAAAACTATAAAATTTGCTAAAAACAAAACATTAAATCTAAGATTCTGATATATTTTAAGACGGTGATATTTCAGAAAGCAAACAAATCAAGCAGTATGTATTTGTTGCAACCCTGGATCATAACCCTATGGTGCTCAAAAGTTTTCTTTAAATAGACAGCTAAATCAATTTACCCTTAGATAGAATAATGGGCTCAGTCATATAGCATTTTTATGTTGACCTGAGTATGCCTACTCAACATCTTGAGGTAGTAGCACATTTCAGAGGCGTGTCAGTGCTGTGGCCAATGCAGGGGATGCTTTAGTGGGTGCATCCCTCAGCCGCTAATCAGTAATCATGCTGCCAATGACAGAAACTTCAAAGAGAGTCAAAAACTTGAAAGCAATGTGCTGCTGCAATCATGAACAGTTTTGTCATTGCAGTAGCACCTCCCCCCTCCCCTTGCAACCTTGTCGGCTCCTGTGGCCAAGCACTCTGTCCCCAGGCCTTGCTTCAGGAACAAGCGGTCGGCTCCTGCTGCCAAGCTTTGCTTCAGGAGCAAAGAGTTTGTTTAGTGTGCCTTTCCTGGTGAACCATTTCAATAAATGTAGCAGCTGATGCTGCCTGCCACACACTCCCCAGAAAGCCAACATCGGGGTGCCCAGTCCCTGTGTTGGCATGTATCCCCCCTCCCCACCCATCACACACTCCCTGGAAAGCCGACATTGGGGTGCCCAATCCCCATGTCAGCATGTATGCCCCCTCCCCACCTGCCACACAGTCCCTGGAAAGCCAACACTGGGGTGCCCAATCCCTGTGTCAGCATGTATCCCCCCTTCCCACCTGTCACACACTCCCAGGAAAGCCAACATCGGGGTGCCCAATCCCCATGTTGACATGTATCCCTCCTCCCCCATTAGTATGAAATACTGGGAGCCCACCCCAGTATGCCTAAATGCCTTTATTTTATTTTCTGTAAAATAAACAGTCCCCCAAAGCTTTTTTTTTTACCTGAAAAACAGAAAATGGTCCCCATGTTGACATGTATCCCTCCTCCCCCATTAGTGTGAAATACTGGGAGCCCACCCCAGTATGCCTAAATGCCTTAATTTTTTTTCTGTAAAATAAAGAAAACAGTCCCCCAAAGTTTTTTTTTTTACCTGCAAAACAGAAAATGGTCCATCATTGTCCCCCTTCCCAATTCCAACCCTTCCTCTGAGCACCCACCTTTCCACATTCCCCTCACCCTATACTTACCTCCGGAGGTCGGGAACAGCGATTTTCTCCGGACCATGTCTGCACTCTTCAAAGGCCAACCGCAAACTAAAGAAATGGAGGTAATCTTTATAATGGGAGTCAATGGGGGTTGGGGTCTCAACTTAGGTTGATATCTCAGCCATTTTTAGGAATTTTGGTCCCAAATTTTCAACATGGGGTTCTTGGGACCCCACCTCATGAACATGTCACCATCATTTTATTTCTCAGTCCCAAAAGGTGATTTTGCCTTCACTGCATGGAATGACCTTTTAGGGCTGATTAACAAAATGGCAGTACCACTGTTCATGAGGTGGGATCCCAATAAGCCCATGTTGAAAATTTGGTGAAAACATTCAAAAAAATGATCCCTCATAACTTCCACAATTTTTAGTATTTTCACTCCAGATTTTCAACATTGCCATTTTTTAACACCTCTTTATGAACAATGCAACTGTCATTTTTCACATCCTCCCCAAAACATGTTTTCGCACCTGTGGCACAGAATGGCTCAGTCACTGTGAGAAATCAACTTTTAGGACAGATTAACACAATCACAGTGTCACTGTTCATGAGGGGAGGTCCCAAAATGTCCATGTTGAAACTTTGGTGGAAAAACTCCCAAAAATGATTGTGTTACGGGCGTGTGTTGCACTGTTTCTATGCACACTCCTAACTTTGCCAATTTTTCATATTTTCACTCTAGATTTTCAACATTGCCATTTTTTCACACCTCCTCATGAACAGTACAGATGTCATTTTTCACATCCTGCCAGAAATGTGTTTCGGCACCTGAGGCACTGAATGGTGCAGTCGCTGTGTGAAATCACCTTTCAGGATTGAGTAACGAAATGATAGTGTCACTGTTCATGAGGTGAGGTCCCAAAAAGCCCATGTTGAAAATTTGGAGTGAAAATACCAACAAACACCAGGGGCATTAAGGTTTCCAACCATAACGCCCCACCATGTAGAGACTGACAGGCATCAGGGGTGTGACTTGGGTTCGTCGGCTGTAATGCTCACGGTATTCCACCCCCACCCTGCAGCCATTGACTGGCATCGAGGTGTACGTTGGGGTCTTCGGCCCTAACGTTCACCCCATTCTCCTATACTAAACCCATCTCAGCTTACTTCCTTATGGAATGGGGTGAGCATAAGGGCCAAAGACCCCAAAGCACACTTCGACACCTGTCAGTGTCTGCAGGGTGAGGTGAGGTAAGGTGGAATGGCATAAACGTTATTGCTGATGGTGCAAAGGTACACCTCCAACACCCTTCAGTCTCTGCAGGGTGGGGGTTGGGGTTGCTGTTAGTTCAATAGTTCACTGCCATTCCTTTTTTTTTGGACTGTGCTCCCTTCCCTCAGGCCTCCATCTGCTCGCCACCCCCATGCGCAAGCTTACCCCCCCTGGGTGGGGACACCAAGGGGGCTTCCTACTCCCTTAGGACATCATGGGCAAGCCCCAGATTATCCCCTGGGTCGGGGCCATGAGAGCAGGCCTCCCCCAGTGGGCTTCAGAGGCAGTGGATGGCAGAGTGGAGCGGGGGCCACCATGCTGGAAGCTGGCATTTTCCTATTGTTTTATCCCCCGGGGGCAGGGACATGCAATGACATTCAGCATCCACCCCACCCCCCAATGTATCAGCACCAGTTGTTGCAGTACCTCCGACCTACACCAGGGGTCCATCAAGTGCTGGACACTCTTGCCCTCCCTCCTCCTGGAGAAGGAGAGCAGTCCCCAGGATGCTCAATCCTTCTCTCCCATCTGGCCCTCTGACTCCCCGGGTCCGTTCGCGAACCTGGGTCATCAGCATCGAAAGTGGAAATCTAACCGCTGCGCTGGCGGTCTGGGACTTCACTGCCATTCCTATTATGTATCTTTCTACCTCCTGCACTACCAATGCCAATGCCAGCAAGCCAACATTCAGCATTGACAAATGCTTGTTTAAAACGAGCAGCAGCTAAAAGATATACTGTATTAAGAAGGTGCTTGAAGGTCAGACATTTGCAGACCTGTAAGTGTACAAGTTAATCTGCTTTGCTTTAATCCAAAATTCAAGAGACAAATTGTCTGTGGTCTCTGTGCTTCAATGCTTTAAACAATCATATCCTTCCCATCAGAGTCTATTATCTCTAATGCTAATCTCACTATATTCGAGCATCCTGAGCACTCCTGTTTATTCTTTGGTGCTCCAATAGTCCCAGCCGAGGTCCGCAGAATTTTCACTGACGTTAGCTGGTTGGTAATTCAGTTCACCACAGTCCTCCCTTAATCTTACAGTCTCCAGTCTCAAAACTCTCCTCAGCTTCTCCATGGACCTCTACTTCTCTCCTTTTAGACTATAGGTAGTACCATGTTCCGCCGTGCTCCAATAGGCTCACCTGCTCCCCACCAACCTCACTGTCTTACCAACCTCCAGCAGCTTTGGTACCTGTGACAGCTTCAGCCAAGCTTCAACTGAGAATCTTTTCACAGTATAAAAAACATACCAAAATCAAGTGTTGAATGTAGCTTCGGCTCTAGTGCATATCAGCTCACTTGCAGCTGCCATCTTTTCTGCATTCAGAAACAGAGACAGTAGTGAATCTAAAAAAATAATGTAATAGCCAGTAAATTACTTTTTAGTGCATTTTGAACTTTTGCTCACAACTTTGCCATTTTTAACATTTCGGCCCCAATATGTCAAAATTGCCTTCCCTTTACCCCACCTTATGAACAAGGGAGGTGTAATTTTTCAAATTCCCTCTGAAAAATGTTTTTGCACCTGCTCAAATGAAATCACTCTTCAGAGAGGATTTTAAACATTCCACCCATTTTGATCATATGGTGGGGTCATAGAAAAGCTATGTTGAAAATATGGGGTCAAAGTGTCAAAAAACAACAAAGTTATGAGGAAATGTTACATTTTTTTCAATGTTTACTCATATCTTCAGAATTTTTGATTTTTTTTTTTTGTTGACTCTATTTTTGCTCCTCCTGTGCCTGGACATCCTTCCGGGGTGCTCTCTTGACTGGAGCCTCTACTCCCTGTCTGAACCCTACAGTCACGGCTGGACTCCTCCGGCTACCCAGGCAGGCCTGGCCCCCCAGATCACCCCCCCGGGCGGGTCTGTCCTCCCCCGATGGCCTGTCGGTAATTAGAGAGGTCTTACCTGGGTGCTGATCAGCCATGTAGTCCCCCGAGGCATCTGGTCGACACTGGGATGTGGGCTGCATCCCTGGAGCGCCCTTCATCTCCATGAGTCGAGGCAGGGATTTTCTTGTTTTCGTCCCTCATCCTGCCCCCTCCCGGAGCTCGGTCGTGCAATGGCATCTCTAGACGTCTGCCGCAGCTCCACCCCTCTACTCTGTGCCCAGACGTGCACATCCCTCCGGCTTCCACCGGGGCTGCTGTTGCACCGAGAAGTCCCCGGATCCCTCCCGAGAGAGGAGAACAGTCTATGGACGCTCAATTCTCTCTCTCCCCTGTTGACCAGGTCACCAGCGTAGCGCGAGGTGTATTGTTCAGCGCCTCAACCCTCATTGCCACTGGGCCAGCTGAAGTTTTGCAGATTTTGGCTCCAAACTTTCAACACAGCCCTTTTGTTAACCCATCTCATGAATATGACAGGTGCTATTTTTTTGAATCCTCTTAAAACATGTTTTTGCAGTCACTCTGCAAAATCACCTTTTGGATGAGATTTAAACAATTCCACTTTTCTGGGTTATAAGTGGGGTCATAAAAAGGCTGTATTGAAAATGTGGGGTCAAAATGTAAAAAAAAAAAGCAAAGTTATGAAGAAGAAATGCAGAATATTTACAGTGTTTGCTCACAACTTTCTTAGTTTTCGCATATTTTGGCCCCCAAGTTGCCAACATAATTCTTGTGTTACCCCACCTCATGAGCATGACAGGTGTTATTTTTTCAAATCCCCTTCAAAGCATGTTTTTGCAGTCACTCTGCAAAAATCACCTTTTTGATGAGATTTAAAAAAATCCTTCCTGTCTTGATCATAATGTGAAGCATAGAAACAAAGACAATGACTGCAGAAAAAGATGAAAGGTCCATCCAGTCTGCCCAAGTTCTCAAAATACCTGGAACTCTTATGGAACCTAATGTTCCTCCAGGGTACTAACCCTCCTGGTCCTCTCTCCACTCTCTTCCTTATGCATGTCACCCCAGGAAACCACAATTCCCGTCATTCTGTCCAAGGCCTGCTTGAATCCCTTGACTGTGTATACTCCCACCAGCTTGGCTGGCAGACTGTTCCATGTGATGTCATAAAAAGACTAAGTTGAAAATATGGGGTCACAATGTCAAAACACAACAAAGTTATGAAGAAATGATGAACTTATTAAGATGTTCTTTATTTGTTCACCATTTTTTCAGCTCTATACCCCTTAGCACGGTGGAACCCAAAGTCCATGAGTCAGTGGCTGCTGGAAGTAAGAATGATCTCCCATATCCTTAAGATGCTGTTTTTCAATTTTGTTTCTAATCCATCTTATGGGGTGGAAATATGCCATATCTTGCCTTTCAGCCACCACTGCTCCAAATCCAGCATCTCACAGCCTTGCCCACAGGGGGAGGCCTGTAACTTACCCCTCACAACAGGCTCCCCGGGGGGGCAGGTGACAGGTGACAGCTCAAGATCCACCTTAGAAACTTCTGACAAGCTAGGCTAATATAATTCAAGATAGAGGTCCATTGCTGCATTCTGGCTGTCTTGCTGCATATGAGATGGTTTTGTTTTTCTGCCTTGAGTTGCCTGCCCTGGTGGAAGTGGACATACAGTGATGTCAGCATTCATCATAGATGCTCTCACCCCCTCAATGTGCAGATGTCTGCTGTCCCACCAATCCCAGGCCTCAGCTCTAGTCCCAGGTTCACTCACCCCCTAGCCATCGCCAGGGGTCAGTGTCTAATGGGTGCCAGTACCCTCCTCACCCTGGCAAAGGAGATCAGGCTGTAGGGCACTCATCCTTCTTCCCTCAACTGGCCCTCTGATGGCCTGAGTTTGCTTCTGAACCCAGGTCATCACCATCGCAATTGATAGTGCTACCACTACATCAATGGACCGGCTCCCCAAGATACTGTTGTTTTAAGTTGTAACAGCATGCAAGCAAACATGTTTGGTATTGACAAATGCTTGTTTTGGTTATGCTTACACGAAGATGGTTGGATAGATTTAAATGAAGCTTTCAGGATTTGTTGACAGTGACAGGATCTAGAATGCTTCAATGTTTCATGTAAACCAGTTAAGTTGTTTTTAAGTTGTTGCAGTTAAAAAATGTGTCTTTTCCTGTTTTTAGCACTTTTTAAAATCTAGGTTTTTATTCTCCTCATGTCTGGTCACACAGCCACGATGCCCAGCATCTCAGGGAGTTACCTGGACCAGCGATTTACTACAGATTACCCCTTATGGTGGGGCTAGGAAGGGGGGACCTCTCCCCTTGCCAGGAGACACCCATCCAGATATGGTCCAGAGGCCCGCTGATGTTATGAGGCAGCAAAGTGCCCAGGGTGACTGGAGATCAGAGTGGGCATGGGTGAGATGTGCATGAAGTGAGCTTAGGGTGGTGGATGTGAGCAGGGGCACCAAGATCTTTTGAGTGCCTAATGATTATTAATACCATGAATAGCAGTGTCCTGTTCGCAAGAAGAGAGGACAAGATAACAGATCCCTTCTCTGTCATTTGTTTTTCTTGCCTCTGAAATGTATTTACTGTAAAAAAAAAGTACTGAATACTGCTGTTCTCATAAATAAAAAGGTAATACTAAGCTACATAGTGTGATGTAGGAAATTATCTGTTATTAGATTTCCTTCTTAAAAAGTAAGGAAATTCTTTTCAAAAACTACTTTAAGAGAAGGCTAGGGCAATGGACAAGCATCAAAAAAGTCAAGAAATGCTGAGTTACAGTCAAAAAAGACCCTAACTCTGCATGTTGTGGGGAAGCTTTGCCCTTGATGCTTTCACACCCACCACTGTGACCTCTATCGTGCCCTTTCCTTCCTCTCCCTTACAAATAGATGCCTCTCACACTGTGCTAAATTCACCGCTAAACATTGGCTGGGTGGACTCCCTTTCTACCTCTCCCCCTCATTTATAACACAACCTCCTCCTTCCCACTCCCTCAGATCTACCTGACACTCGTACACTAACTGTCTCCTGCTGCTACACCCTCTCTGGTCAGTCTGGGTACTCTCACAGTTTCCCTAAAATATGGAACTCTCTACCAAATCTGACAGTTCTTCTCCTTCTATTCCATCAATATTGCCCTCTTCAACTATTTTGCACCTAACTGTTCCTGTCATGACCCCCTTAATTTCCTTCATTTTGCTCCTTACAGTTCATCCCCCTTTAGAATTTACCCAGTGCGTCTATTGACTGTACTGTCTCTACTGACCCTAGCCACTCCTAGCTGCTAGGTCTCATACCTTTCTCCCTTCCCCTACTCTCTCCCCCTTTTTTCCCTAGCCTTCACACTCCCCTTGCAGGGTTCTCAGCATCCTGAAGGGGTCCTATAGTGCTTAGGCTTGCCACCTTTTCTTCCCCCATCTACCTATCCTTGGCCTTCCAGGTCCCCTTGCAGGATCCCCGGCATCCTGGAGTGTTCCTTGGATCAGGCCTCATCCCCTCCCAGGTGTTATTTCTCATTCCCTCCCTCTCACTATCCATCTATAATTATAACGCCTAACTGCAGGAGGGTTTACAATCACCTGAACTTCCCTTCCCCCTTGCAGGGTTCATCACATCCTGAAGGGTTCTGTTTTTGGGTCAGACCTTATTTCTCCTTCTAGGTGTTAATTTCTCTCTTTCTGTCTCTCTCTCTCTTCTCTCTCTCTCTCTCTCTCTCTCTCTCTCTCTCTGTCTCTCTCTCTCTGTCTCTGTCTCTGTCTCTGTCTCTCCTACTCCAGTTCCCCTGTCCCCTAGCAGGGTTCCCCACATGCTGAAGGGGTCTCTCTGGGACATGACTCTGCACTATCTGTCATCTCATCCTTTCTCTCCTTCACCTCTTATTTCACGATAGCACTTGTTCACTTATTACCATTGCACTTATTAATTTTTCTCACAAATCACATATGTATGCAACACTGTTTGTAACAACTGCCTTAATTAATTGTATGCTAAGTTGATCTTTGTAACTTGAATGTAAAATGTCTCATCCCTATTGTACCCCATCTCCCCAGGTTGCACTGGGAGATGAACCACCTGTTGCTCAGTGTGCCTTCCTGGTGAAACGTTTCAATAAATAAATAATTAAGCAAGATGATAGGATTTCATATCCCTGGTATCTGGATCACTGCCACCCCAGCTCTATGCAGAACCCACCTAACAGCGCTATGAAACCCTACCATCTTACTTATATAGGGTGACATATTCAGAGCCGTCTAGATGCACGAGCAAAACGATGTGCAGCACAAAAAAAAACAAAAATGGCTGGCCATCTCTGGTGCCATATTCAAACAGATTGTGCGATCCGAACAGATTGCACAATCATTTTGAATATTGAACCCTGGATGCATGGAGCATAGCAAGCAGGCACCATGCATTGCGCAGCGCATCCAGGGTGCTGTACTGAAGACTGCCCATTGGGGAATGCATGGCACATACCTGTATGCGTTCAGTCCCCATGTGCGATATTCATCCCAAACATGCAAATGAGTTCATTGAGCATGCAGGGCTCAAAGGGGCCATCTGCATGCCCATTATGGGCCTATTTGCATGGCTGTGCTGCTGCGATGTGCACTGGGCAACCTCCCTGCCACGGTCAGAAAGAAAAGTAAATGAATAACACTATCCCCATTTCTGTAGCATAGTGTCCTTCCTGGGCCTGATCTGTGTGAAACTAAATGTATAACCCTATCCGTGTTTCTGTAGCTTAGTGTCCTCCCCCAAGCCCTGATCTGTGTGAAACTAAACATTTCTCCCTATCCCCATTTCTGTAGTGTAGTGTCCCCCTTCCCCAGCCCAAACACCATTATAAAACAAATACATCACTGATCCCTTTTTTCATAGTGTAGTGATCCCCCCCCCCTCCCCAGCCCCAATCGCCATTAGACAAAAATGTTATTTATTTTTATTTATTTAAACATTGTTGACTGGGATTTTCTTTAAGAATATCATGCAACTGCATTTCCACAGTGCTGCAAGCCTTTTTCCCTGCAACTGTAAGATTTTTGCTATTCTTTGAGAATCCTGCCCCCCATCTACGCAAGGACATAGACAGGGTGGAGGCAGTCCAGAGGAGGGCAACCAAAATAGTGCAGGGTCTGCAACAGAAGCCATATGGAAAGAGACTAAGAGAACTTAATATGTATACTAATGAGGAAAGGAGGGAGGGGGGGGACATGACAAAAACTTTCAAGTACCTCAAGGGAATCAATAAAGTCCAAGAAGGTAGCATCTTTCAGAAAAGAGATGAGCAAGAACAGAGGGCACAATTTGAAGATGGGGGATGGCTCAGGGCAACATAAGCAAATATTTTCATGGAGAAGTGGTGGATGCATGGAACCACCTTCCTGAGGAGGTTGTGGGGTCAAAAACAGTGGGGGAATTCAAGAATGAATGGGACAGACATGAGGCAATTATAGTTGGGGGGTAGGAGGAAGTAGGCTGTTGGTAAACTAGAATCTGCAGCTTATCCAATAGGTAGGGAAATGGGCAGACTGGATGGGCCAAGTGGTCCTTATCTGCTGTCAAAGTCTATGTTTCTATGTTTCACAGTGTCAAAGGCTGACACGATACGTCGAATGGGAAGAACACCCCTCCCCCCTCAGCTAGTGGTCAAACAGGAATTCAGCGTGTTTGCCGTTCATTTGCATCACCAGGTAAGAAAAAAGGTTCGTCTCCCCATACGATGCACAGGGGTAATGCCAAACTTCACCCAACAACTAACACACCAAAATCTGGCCAATGGAAAATCATGTACACAAATGCTCACAGACTGGGAAATAAGATCCCAGACCTGCAGGCAATAATGTCAGAGGCTAAACTGGACATAGTAGCAATTAGTGAGACGTGGTTTACCAGTAACCACACTTGGGAGACTTCAGTACCTGGCTATGTATTGTTCAGAAGAGACCGAGAAAAGGGGAGGAGGGTCCTGTATGTTAATGAAAATATCAAAGCTACAGAAATTCAGAATACACATAAGGAGCCAGAAGAACTGTGGGTCACCCTGGAAACAGGAAATGGGACAGCCATAAGAACTGGGGTTGTCTATAGGCCCCAGACCAGAGGAGGACATAGACACATTACTGTTAGAAGATATACAAAACATGACAGCTAAAGGGGAGGTTCTGATGATGGGAGACTTCAACATGCCAGATACAGATTGGTCAATACTGGCAGGAACATCTGCCAGAACTAGACTCATAGTGGATTCCCTGCAGGGGGAGGGCCTCAAACAACTTGTACAGCAACCCACAAGAGACAGGGCTATCCTAGATCTAGTACTGACTAACAAAGAAGGGATCACAGATTGCCAGGTAGAAGGTCACCTGGGGGCCAGTGACCATCACATGGTATGGTTCAATTTGGCTACTACATCTAAATCATCCCATTCCAAGGCAAAATATGGGACTTCAGAGGAGCTGACTTTGGTAAGATGGCCAACAGAGTTAAGCTAGCCCTGGCAAAAGAAACACAGGTGAGGGTACAGGCAGAGTGGGCAAGCATTAAGGATGCAATACTTGAAGCAACATCCCATTGTGTTAGACAGAAAAGGAAGTGCAAAAGAAGAAGGAAACCACTTTGGTTCTCAAATACAGTAGCAGAAAAGGTCAGAGCCAAAAGGCTGGCCTTCAGGAAATATAAGGGAACACAGCGGGATGAAGATAGGGAGGCATACCAAACTGCCCTAAGGGAAGCAGGTAAGGCAGTAAGGCAGGCAAAGTCCCAAACTGAGGAAACACTAGCACGAACAGTAAAAGAATGCGACAAGACTTTCTATAGATACATTAGTGAAAGGAGAAAGTCCAGAGGGGGTATTGCTAAGCTTAATGGAGAAAAGGGAGCATGTGAGGAGGAGGACCCTGTAAAGGCATCGATCCTAAATAGATACTTTTGCTCAGTATTTACTGAAAGAAGGTGAGGGCAGGGCCCACAGCTCAGCATCATGGACACAGGGGAGGAGGTGAGCACTACTCCCTTCACAAAAGAAAGGGTCCTACAAGAGCTTGCTAAGCTCAGGGTGGATAAGGCAATGGGACCTGATGGCATACATCCCAGGGTACTTAAGGAGCTAAAGGAGGAACTAGCAGAGCCATTAGCAGAATTGTTTAGTGAGTCTCTGAGCACAGGAGAGGTCCCAGAAGACTGGAGAAGGGCTCATGTGATCCCGCTCCACAAGAGTGGTAGCAGGGAGGAGGCGGGGAACTACAGACCAGTCAGTCTTACCTCAGTAGTGGGCAAGATTGTGGGCACTCCTTAAGGAAAGGATAGTGCAACACCTGGAATCCATAGGGCACAGGATCCAAGACAGCATGGGTTTACAAAGGAAGGTCCTGTCAAACTAATCTCATAGATTTCTTTGACTGGGTAACCAGAGTGGTGGACCAAGGGGAGCAGTTGATGTCTGCCACCTTGACTTCACAAGCTTTTGACACTGTTCCACAGAAGATTGATAAATAAGCTGGGTAGGCTCGGTGGGTCGAAGATGGTCAACTGGGTGGCAAACTGGTTGACGGGCAGAAAACAGAGTGGTGGTAAATGGTATACAGTCAGAAGAGATGCAAGTCACAAGTGGGGTACCTCAGGGATCAGTCCTGGGGCCAGTCCTCTTCAACATCTTCATTAGTGACCTTGCAGATGGACTAGAGGGTAAGGCTTGTCTGTTTGCAGATGACACCAAGATCTGCAACAGAGTAGATGATCCAGATGGGGTGGGCAGAATGAGAAGAGATCTGGATAAACTAGCAAAATGGTCAGAAGAGTGGCAACTGGGATTTAATGCAAAGTAGTGCAAAATCATGCATAGGGAAGAGAAACCCTGAAGCTACCTATAGGCTGGGAGGAGTTGCTAGCAGTCACAAAGGAAGAAAGAGACTTGGGCATCATCATCACTGATGACCTAAAATCATCAAACAGACCTCTAAAGCAGTAGGTAAGGCTAGGGGGTGTTAAGGTGTATTAGTAAGGGTATCACAAGTCGTAAGAGGAGGTAATAATCCCTCTGTACAAGACACTGGATTAGGCCCCATCTGGAGTACTGCGTGCAGTATTGGAAGCCACACCTTCTGGGACATTAACCAAATTGAGGCAGTCCAGAGAAGGGCAACCAATGGTGCAGGGACTGCATCAGAAGACATATGAGGACAGATTAACGGAGCTCAATATGTATACCCTTGAGCAAAGGAGGAGAGAGGTGATATGATCGAGGGATTCAAACACCTTAAGGGCATAAACAAGGTGAAAGAGTCTAACATGTTTAAATATAAGAAAAATAGCAGGACAAGAGGACACAGCATGAGATTAGAGGGAGGCCGATTAAGGGGGAATGTGAGGAAATTCTTTTTCACAGAAAGGGTGGTGGATGCATGGAATGGCTTATCACAAGAAGTGGTGGCTATGAATACAGTGCAGGGCTTCAAACAGGCATGGGATAGGCATAAGGGAGCAATACAAATGACTATGAATAGATAGGTCACTGACAGAGCAAAGGCCGATGGCACATTTATAAGGCAGAAAAAGAAATGGGCAGACTGGATGGGCCTTGCGGTCCTTATCTGCCGTCAACTTCTATGTTTCTATGTTTCTATGAAGAGAGATTGAGGAGATCAAGAACTGACCTGTCTCCTCTATCTCTCTAGCCCTCAGCAGATCATTATGCACTCTCACTACAGCTGTTTCTGTACTGTGTCTGGCCCAAAAATCCAACTGAAATGGCTCATAGATGTCCGAGGACACCAGGCAATCCTCGAGCTGAACTGCCATTAGCTTCTCAACAACCTTGGCCAAAAAGGGCAGACTGGAGATAGGACAGTAACTCACTAGGACGTCAGGGTCGAGGGAAGATTTTCTTTAGGAGTGGCCTCACCAGCGCTTCTTTCAAAGCCACTGGGAGGCCCCCCTCCACCATCGAGCACCTGGCAATCCTAGCAAAAACCAGGCCTACAGCTTTGGCACCTCCCATTAAGAAACGTGTCGGGGCTGGGTCCAGTTCACAAAATGTGTGCTTTAGCTCTAAGATCACCTTAGTCACTTCAGACACCTCCACTGGCCTACACTCCTCCCAGACAGATGGAGAGTCTCTGCAACCCCCAGCCCGACCACTGCAAGGCAAATGCCTCCCTGGCACAACCCCTGACTGTATGGCTGACACTCTGTCGGAGAAAAACAGAGCAAACTCCTTGAACGAAGTGGATGACAACGATTTTTTTGGCTGCAGGCAGGCTGGATGAAGAAGCCTGTCTACAGTCCAAAATAGCTGAGATGGTCTGTTTTTCCCCGCAGCAATTTCGCTGGACATGAATGCTGCCTTCTTATGGGAAATTGCCCCCGGTACTCCACATAGTGGGCATGCAGGACCAGCCTGTCAGCCTCCAGCTTGGTCCTCCACCAGCAACTCTCCAACCTCTGACACTTGATCTTCATCACCCTGAGGTCCTCATCAAACCAAGGGGACCTCAGGTGAGAGGATTTGGGTCATATATGAACTGGTGCGAGAGAATCCAGAACTTTGGAGACCACCCTATTATAGGTGGCCACCGCCTCTCCGGACCCAATCACACATGCCACATCAAACAGAGATAAGTCAGCTAACACCTGTGGTCCCTCTGGACTCACACCCCTTAAAGGGCAGTAGCTGACCATCTCCTCAGGGAGAGGACTACCGGGGGGTCCCAAATGTGAACTCCATGGTACAATGATCAGACCAAGTGACCTGATCAATCTTGAGGTAATCAGCCTCAAGTCCCGGTTGGAACACCATATCGAGTGTGTGGCTGTGCTGGTGTGTCACAGAGGCAGCTGCTTGTAACAGGCCCAATGAATACACCAACTGGAGGATGCCATAACCGAAATGTGAGGATTCATCATAGATCCAGGCATTGAAGTCCTCCAGGATTAAACACCTGGGGGACTCCAATACCTGGTCAACAACGAAGTCCACCACCTCCTGCAGGAAATCTCCCCCTGCCCCCAGGAGGGAGATAAATGAGGAGAATCCTGCACCTGCAGCACCACGCATGGCGAAGCACTCAAAGGATCGGGTGTCACCAACCGGGTACACCATGGAGCCAGGCTGGCTCAAAAAACAATGACCACGCCCCCATGCAATCCTTCCTCAGGCAGTGCACTACAGAGTACCCGGTAGGGACAGCGGCCTCAAGGATTGGGCCGGCATCGTCACTAAGCCAGGTCTCCATTACCCAAGCCAGGTCGACAGCAGAAATAGAGTCCACAAAAATAGAGCTCTTGTTCCTTATTAACCTGGCATTGCTGAGCACCACTCAAAGAGGATTTGAGGACATGGCCAGTCCTCTAACTGCCTGTCCACTCGGTCCGGTGGGGATCCTGAGTTCAGAAACCAAACACGTCTAGCCTGTCCCTTGGCTTCGTTTACACCCAGGGGGTCTTCTGGACTGGATAACCGCAATGCAGCTCACCACCCCCTCCTCAGCTGCCCTTGGCTCCCTGCAGATCACTCACCTCCTAGTAATTCCAGCCTTCCTACAGTGCCTCACTGTGCTGGCAGGAACTGGGAGGTCAGTAATGGGGCAGAGGTCGCAGAGCCGAGTGGCAGCGTAGGTTATTCTAGTGGGGCCGTGGCACCAACACATCTTTGCAACAAAAGAAAGGAGCACTCCAAAACGTAGATAGCATTTTATTGTTGCCAAAAATTCCAACAGAGACCCCTGCGCTTCAGCTTTGTGCCTTCAAAGGGGCTATAACTGAGTTTTCACCAACACATCTTTGCCTGGCTAGTCTAGTCCCCACAAGAAAACCAAAAATGCACAAGATTTCACTGTGCAAAGACAGACCTTACACCATAAAAGCCTCCTCCAACCACTTAATAAAACAACCCCCCCAAAAATGTAATTGTACCCTACTGAAGCAGACACACTCACTTCACTCACACACACCTAATACAACACTATCCTAAATGTACACCTCCACATACGCTCACCCCTCCAGCTCACAATACACAATTAAAAAATCATAACCCCCCCAATCTCTTAATGCTATAAAGGCAGCAAAATTATTTCACAGGAGAGAAATGGAGTGCTAACTTATAAAAAGCTCCAAAAGAGAGCAATGTCCAAAAAGTCACAGAAGCAGAAAATGTCTATGGGTCAGCGTTGTTTCATCAGACAGTAAAACTCCCCATGCAGGGCACAGCTTGCCTTCCCTCACCAGGCCAGCCAGCCCTAGATCCCGGGGGTAAACAAACTTCTACCCTCCCAGGGAGAGGAATTTAAATGCTGACAAAGTTCCGTTTATGTCAGCCAACAAGGGAGCAGTCTAACCCAGAAACAAGCTGGGCGGTAGGTCTGGCAGGCTCTCACTCCCACTAGAAACCCTACACCTTTAAAGCCAAAGTCAGAAGATGAGAAACTGGAGCAAACCCAATGAGCTGGGGGAATGAAGAAAATAGGCACCCCTCTCGCCGGTGCCCAACCGACCTTCAATCCAGGGCAGAAAAGACAAACCACAGTCCGGGCCAGGGAGATATCCACAGCAGCTCCCTCCTGGTACCGGTAACTACATACATGCCCAGCCCAAAATGCTGCACCAGAAACACCAGCAGCAGTACAGTACCTGGTTCTGGATGTCTGCAGGGCACCCAAATGACTTCAGCCACCAAGACTCCTCCCAAAGTGGCCAGGTAGGAATACAGCACTCCAGTTCCTAATCTGAAAAACAAGAAAGCTGCCTCCTCACTCTAACTCACTAACAGTCCCTTACTAAAACTAATAATCCCTACACCTAATGCCTAGCCTTATTAACAGACTTAAAAAAAATTTATTTTTACAACTCCAGACAAAATAATAGTTCCGGAGTCGGCAATTTAAATGAACTCGCTCTCCGGTGAACAAACATTTTTGCAAAAAGCAGCTTTAGGAGGAAAAATGCCAGGGTCAGTTACAGCCTCTGCAAGCAGCAGTCCAGCATGGCTACCATCTTGCTCCTAAGGGTGGGGGAAAGCAAGTCCAACCAGAATTTGGATATAAGGTTGAGTGAGTAGATATGGCATCTGTGGGACAGTGGGGCTATCCCCAGGAAGAAGTATAGATCACAGCGATGCATTCTTGAGGGTGAGTTAGTAGCAAAGCGGCAGAAAGAATTCAAGAGGATGTCAAGCTTGAATAAGGTGGATGCTTGGCAGGGCAGTAGACCACATCTGCATAATCAAAAATGGGGAGGATCATTTTAGTTAATATTTGACATCTGGCAGGAAAATAAACCCTGATCCCATTTTCCATAGTGTAGCAGCCCCCCCTAGCCCCAATCAGTGGTTCAAGGCTCCCAACTCCATTCCTTGTTCTCAGGTAGCTAGTATTCCCCCATCCCCCAGTAGGCAGTAACCCCACTGCCCCAGTCCCAGTTCAGCCCATGCCGGTGACTGGCACAGCCCTCTACACCCTGCCATGGCCAGCTGCAGACTGATGGTTACAGGAGCTCTACAGTACACAGGACACGCCAACCAATGAGCACGCCCCATGTACTGTACGTGCTCCTGTAATCATCAGTCTGTGGCTGGCTGTGGCAGGGTTTGGAGGGCTGTGCCAGTCACCGGCATGGGTTGGGATGGGGGAGTGGGGTGGTGGGTTGCTGCCTACCGGGGTAGGGGAAACACTAGCCACTGGGGAATGGGGATTAAGGTTGGGAGCCTTGAACCGGTGATCAGGGGGGCACTACACTATGGAAAATGGGATTGGGCTGTATTTTTGTCTAATGGTGATCTGGTTGGTGTACCATGAATACAGCGACTGAGACTGAGTGACTCAAATATGAGCAACTCAATCTCAGCACCTGGAATGTGAGCTACACTGAAAGGTAAGTGACAGGTGAAGAGTAAGGTGACCAGAACTACAGGACGGTAATGGAAGAGGAGGGAAGGTATGTGGGAGGTAGTGCAGCAAGAGGTTGCTGAGCTGGCCATGTGGCATGGTGGTGAGGGTGGCTGGCTACAGTGGGAAGGGTGCAGAGTTCGGGGCTTGGGAGGAGCATAATATTTTGTGCTTTTGTGCGAGCGGGAGTAATTTTTTTTTTGTAAGTTTCTACCTCTTCCTGACATGCAGCCCCTGGAGTTGGTTATTTTTTTTTTAAGGGGTGTGAGGGGCACAGCCCCCCGCATAAATAATATAAGTCAATGTGCCCTACTTGTCTTACTGGCAGTGTACATTGCCGTTTTGTTTTTTTGGTGATGTACACTTGCCCTAACAGCAATCTCGGTTTTGCAATCGCCATTATCACATGGAGCCAATCAGGGCTGGGGAGGGTGGGAGGACCACCACACCATGGATCAAGGGATCAGGATGTATTTGTTTTATAATGGTGTTTAGGGCTGGGGAAGGGGGGCCACTACACTGTGGAAAAAGAGATGAGGGATGTATTTGTTTTATAATGGTGTTCGGGGCTGGGGAAGGGGAAAACTATGCCACAAAAATGGGGATAGGGTTATATGTTTCATTTCACACAGATCGGGGCGGGGGGAACCTTGTACATGGCCCAAGTCTGTGCGTGGGGAACCACCCTACCCCGCACATAGTTAAGGTAGGGTTTAGGAAACTTATCTTTGTGCTGGCGCAGCCAGCCATGTCTTTGCCAGCTTATGCATGAGGGAACCCTCATTTGCATAGGTGCATCACGATATTCTGCATGGTGGTGCAGTCGGGGTTGCACAGCACATAGGTGGCCTTTGAACATGGCCATGCCCCCGACAGCCCACGCAAGTCTGGAGATATGCAGCACATCATGGAATGCGCTGCGCATCTCTGAATATGGAGCCCATAGACTACATCTGCATTTGTGTAATAATAGTAAGACACTCTGGGATTTGGGTTATGTTTTATTCATGTAACCGTAGAATAAAACTTAAACAATATAAATGTACTAGTGACCATGGAGCGCCCAGCCCTGCTGACTCAGTAGCCCCCCTCACAATGCACTCCTAGTCAAAATGGTTGGATTTGTAAATAAACAGTATAGTAGCAGCACATGTATGAGTTCATTGTCCAACCTCAAAGCAGTACTGGTCTCTATCCTAGGGCTGTGTGAACCTCTAAAAGTTCTACCTTGAGAACTTTACCGGTCGAACCAGAAAAGTTCTACCTGGTTTTACAAGGCAGAGCCTAATTCTATCCAGTTCTACCTACTGTCTTGTAATACCATGCCAAAGTTAAACAAGCATTTGTCAATGCCAAATGTTGGCTTGCTGGCATTGGCATTGGTAGTGCAAGAGTTAGAGATGCATAATAGGAAAGGCAGTGAAGCAGTGACCTGACACTGACCCCACCCCCACCCTGCAGAGACTGACAAGCATTGGGGTGTGCCTTTGGGTCGTCGGCCATAATGCTCATGCCATTTTATCTCACCCTACCCTGCAGACACCGACAAGTGTCACGGTGTGCCTTGGGGTCTTTGGGCCTTACGCTCACCCCATTCCATAAGAAAATACACTGAGATGGGTGCAGTGTAGGAGAATGGGTGAACTTTGGGGACAAAGAGTCCAAGGCACACCTCGATGTCTGTCACTGACTGCAGGGTGGGGGTGGAATGGAGTGAGCATTACAGCCGACAATCCCAAGTTACACCCCTGACGCCTGTCAATCTGTACAGGGTGTGGTGTTACGGTTGGAAACCCTAATGCCCTGGCATTTGTTGGTATTTTCACTCCAAATTTTCAACATGGGCTTTTTGTGACCCCACCTCATGAACAGTGGCATAATGAGTTAGTTAGCTGAAAGGTGATTTTGCACAGCGACTGTGCCAGTTGGTGCCATAGGAGTGAAAACAGATTTCAAGCAGGATGTGAAAAATGACAGCTGTAGTGCTCATGAGGAGGTGTATAAAAATGACAATGTTGAAAATCTAGAGTGAAAATATGAAAAATTGGTGAAGTCATGAGCATACATAGAAACTGCGCAACGCACGCCCATAACACAATTATTTTGGGAATTTTTTTAAACCAAAATTTCAACATAGGCATTTTGGGAACTCTGTTCATGAAGAGTGGTACTGTGATTTTGCTAATCTGACCTGAACATTGATTTCCCACAGCGACCGCACCATTGTGCGCCACATGTGTGAAAACACATTTTGGGCAGGATGTGAAAAATGGCAGCTGTACTTTTCATAAGGAGGTGTAAAGAAATGGCAATGTTGAAAATCTGGAGTGAAAATATTAAAAATTGGTGAAGTGACGAGCGTGCATAGAAACTGCGCAAGCGTCAACACACGCCCAAAATGTAATTATTTTGGGGATTTTTTTAACCAAATTTTCAACATAGGCATTTTGGGACCTCTGCTCATGAGCAGTGTCACTGTGATTTTGTTAATGTGTCCTGAACATTGATTTCGCACAGTGACCACGCCATTGTGTGCCACATGTGTGAAAACACATTTTGGGCAGGATGTGAAAAATAACAGCTATACTGTTCATAAGGAGGTATGAAACAATGGAAATGTTGAAAATCTGAAGTGAAAATATAAAAAATTGTCGAAGTTACGAGCGTGTGTGGAAACTGCGAAACGCACGCTCATAACACAGTCAATGTTTTTAATTTTTCCACCAAATTTGCAAGATAGGCTTTTTGGGACCCCATCTCATGAACAGTGGCACTGTCTTTTCATTAATCAGTCCCAAAAGGTGATTCCGTGCAGTGACCGTGAAATGAACTTTCCGGACCGAATAACAAAATGACAATGCATGTGTTCATGAGGTGGGGTCCCAAGAACCCATGTTGAAAATTTGGAGGCAAAATTCGAAAAAATGGCTGAGATATCCACCTAAGTTGAACACCCCCCTCCATTTATGCCATTATACAGCTTACTGGCATGTCTTCAGTTCACGGTCGGCTTTGAAGATTGCAGACCTGTTTCCACTTCACCGAAGATCGCAGCGCCGGACCTCTGGAGGTAAGTATGGGGTGAGGGGGGTGTGGGGAGGTGGGGTGTGCAGAGGGTGGGTGCGGGTTGCGGGAGGGGGGCCGCCGACAGCGAGCGACTGTTTTCTCTGTTTCAGGTACAAAAAAAAAAAGTATGAACACTGCAGAAGGCTTTCTTTCTTTACAGGTGAAAGAAAACAAATGTTGAGCACACTGGGGTGGGCTCCCAGTGTGCTCCATGACTTTCCAGGGCTGATGTTGGCCACACTGGGGTGGGCTCCCAGTGTGCCACACAATGGAGGTGGGGCGAGGGCAGGAACATGCCAACACAGTCAGCTTTCCATTAAATGGAGGCACACTGGGGTGGGCTTCCAGTGTGCCACACAATCTGGGGGGGTATTGGACATTCCAACAAGGGGATTGGGCACCCCCGAAGTTGACTTTCTGTGGATTGTGTTGCAGACGGCGGCAGCCACCACTGTGTTTGTTTAAATGTTTCACCAGGAAAGACCCATAAGAAAGGCATATTATCTGTGCTGTTGCATGACGAGCTTGTCTCTGATTGCAGTGGCGCTTTTCTTACAAGTTGTGTCCACTTTAGATACAACTTCTGCCAGCACTAGCATGCTGGCTCATTGGGGAATGAGGGACGCACCTATTAAGGCATGCCCTGCATTCGTCGACACTGACACACCTCTGAAATGTGCTACTAGCACAAGATGTTGCTTGCGCACATGCACAAGCCAGCACAAAAACAAATGTGATTTCTTGGAAACACTTCACTTTCTTTTTTAGTTGTACTGCATGTTATATGATACTAAAAAAGTGAGAGCGGGTTTGGCTTCTGTCACTGTGCCAGGAGGTAATACCATATTTACTGATCATCCACCTCTCTCTAGTCAGACCACCCCAAGTCCCAAAGGTCCCTCAGCAAGAAGCCCCCCCAGTCTATAATTGGTTGACAAATATGCTCACACAAGGGTGCCTTCACTTACTTGGCAAAATTCTCTGTCAGTCACTCAGCAGGCTGATATAGTGTGGTGCACGTGACTGGGAGGATGAGGCAGAAGAGTCCTCATCATTGCTGATTGGTCATTCTGCCAAGCATCATAAATGACACAGATTGATTGGTCACTCTGCCAGTACTTCATGCCATGTTGCATCTGCCTGCTGAGTGAGTGACAGAGAGGACTTTGTAATGCACTGTATATGACAGCTTGCTGTGAGTTTGGGAGGGGAGGTTGACCAGCTGAGTTGCATTTGTGACTGTTGCCCCAAAATCATAGATCTGGGGTTGGGGGCACTTCTTACTAATGGACATTTGGATTTTGAGGGGAGGGCAGGCCAGGGAGGGGGAATGTTCAGTAAAGAGGATGCCAGCTCCTGCCGCAGTTGTCAGCCCCTGGCATAGTGCAAGGGGCCAGACTTTTTGTTTGTTTTAGAATCATGGTTTTGGACTCAATGGATTTGTTGCAGTCTGACAGTGTTAATGGGATTCATGCACGGAACTGTGTCAACTAAAGTTCACTGTGAAGTCACCAAAGTTCACTGGAAGCATCACCCATGTGACCAGCTGAAATTTGACCATATTTTGTTCATGGTCAAACTGAACTTGCAGGCAGCCCTACTCTAACCATTGAAGACAAATTTTAAACTTTATTTTCAAAAACAGTTTGTTCCTTTCCCATTTGGGATGACATGACAGAGCCCTTATATAGAGAAAGGGGACATTTAAGCAAAAACTATGACAGGATGTGGGTTATGCTGGGATTTACCACGGCTGGTGAGGTGAGGTCAAATCCTGGCCAACCGTAGTAAATCCCAGCAGAACCCACACCCTGGAGTGGTTTATTGCGATTATACTATGGTAAAGAAGTGAAGGATTAAAAACATATTTAGAGATTATATTAAAAAGTAAAAAAAAAACATTTTTATTGATTTTAAGGTGAGGTATCCTTCCTGTATAGTAAATAATCCCTGTTCCTAGGCAGAAGACATGCTGTCCAGCTCTAATCCAGCTTCCCTCCCCCATTTCAGGTGCTGCGAGTTTCTAATCCAGCCCCTCCAGCGGACACAGACACACACACACACATACACGCAGTATACTGTGATGTCCTGTCCTGGTTTATTAATTAAATTAAATTTTCTGACAGAGACAGGCAGCCTGATATTAAGTAGTAGCTGTCAGCCTGTGTGATGTGAGTGCGAGCGCTAACAGTTGCAGTCCCTGAGCTGCTGCCTCCGGGTGCAAGCTTTCGATCAGGAAATAAAATACTGGTGCGAATCGTGGGATTTTTTTTGTATTTCTTTCATGTGGGAAACTGTACTTTTGTGGAGGCTATCAGGACCTTTATGTATCAGTGACATTGTGAAGGTGGTCTGGAGGTGGTGGGTAGCTAATCTTGGTGAGGCAGGTAGAAGTGTCAAAGTAGTTATTTCTTGCTGTCAGTTGTAAAAAAACAAACCACTGCTTGGTCTCTTGGGGTCACATTTCCCGTGTTCCCTGTGAATTGGGCGTTGACAGCTACTAATTTTTTTAGTGAGCATCTCACCGTCATACCGTCGCTGTCTTTGCCAGTTGTGACTTTGCCATGGTCAGAGTAATTTCAGGGTCGGAGTTCTGATGCAGCTGACTGGCTGCTGGCCCTCTTTCCTGTTGATATATCCCAGGATTTACCATGGTTGAAAGGTGCCAGTCAGCCAGTCAGAATCCTGGATTTTTGGACCCCACTGTATAATTCTGAATCCCTCACTTAAAACAGTATGTCTGGAGGTACCAATGCCATGCCTAGCGTGGAAATCTCCCATTTCAGCCTTCAACACCTAAGATGCACAACATTTTTAATACCTCAGCAGCAAATAAAGTCATTTAGTTATTTATTTAGAATTTAGCTACACTTGGTTAGATTTATGCACTGTTAGTACAACACATAATTGTCCAGCTTGTTCTACAGGGTCAAATCAGCAGCATGACTATTTCAGATTTGATTACAAATTTACAAAATGTCAAGTTTCTTAATTCCTGGTAGGTTAATTACAGTCTATAGGCATACACATATGTAAAAGAAATGTGGCAAAATTGGGGGGGTTACAGGGAAGATTAAAATGGTCAGAGGTACAGAAAATATGATGTATGAGGAGAGACTTGGTGATTTGGGTAATAGAGTGAAAGGGAAACAGAGATAGAGGGGGAGAGAGAGAGTGCGAGAGGATACATGATTTTACTGTTCAGGGCACAAGGAACACATACTGTATTTATTTGAGAGCCTATGATTATAAAATATATTCCTTAAGATAGCATGCAAGGTCATAAATACCAAATTGCTGGGGATTTCTTTAAAATGGAACAAAGAAAGTACTGGTTTTTACAAAAAATTGTCACAGATTAGAAAATGGGCTTAGAAATCTCTGGACTCTGACTGGCTGATAGCTCTGTCAGACGAAAGAGCCCTGGTATTAAAAGTGCCAGTCCCTACTGACCTAATTATCAGTATCAATGGGCACTGGCAATTTTGAAATGGCATGTGTAAGCCCCCTAAATTGTGTTTAACTTGGAGCTCCGGCACTGACCCTGTGCTGGTGCCACTCCCAGGGGTCCTGGGTGGGATCTGGACCCTGGTGCTTCCTGTCGCCTCACAGCTGCGGGCACTGACACTGATCACTGTCCTCGGCCCAGTGAGATCACTCCACAAAGGGGCCAAGGGTCAGAGTGTGGGTTTTGCTCCTGTGGGCGCTGAAGGAGAGGGTAACTTACAGTCCCAGTGTTTTGGGAAGCCGGGACCGCAAAAAGTAAATAAATAAGATGGTGGCCATGCTCCCCCCGAGCATGTGTGGCTGTGAGCACCAAAATTTAAAGGAGCTGTGCTCCAATTTCAACTTGCCCATATGGCCATTAGAAAAAAAGTATATCCCTGGCTCTAAGATGAGCAGAAGAGCCAGGGATTGATACCATTAGTGACCGTAAGGCCTCCTGTCAAGAGTAAACATAGAATTAGCCCTGTTAGAGGGCTCAATGGCATAAATCAGGGCTGGACTATACAGAGCCCTAAGGGAGATAAAATGGCAGCCTGCATAGAAAACTACAAAGCGGGGTTGCTGGGTAAAATACAGAGCCAGCCCTGAGATCACCTGGTGAGATGCAGCCAATCAGAGGGAGGCTGCTAGGGGAAGATATAAGACTGTTTTGCCACCAGAAGAAAAGGAGTTGTCGAGAGGAGCTGCAGGGCAGCTATGAGGAGAGAGACTGTCCAAGTCTATCAAGTTTGCCTGCCAGTTTCTGAACCCTGGCTACCTTAAACTACTAAGCTGAGTGCAGGAGGAATAGCAGCTGTTTCTGTGTGACTAAAGCAGAAAAAAACAAATTGTTCTATAGCAGCCCAAGCAGTTGGACAGCTTTTAGAACTGGGAAAAGAGTTGGGCTACGGACCTTAAGTGAGCCACTGATCCTCTTGGCAGAGAAATTGGTTGGTGAAGTGAACGTTCGGCTAGAGGAGAGACTGTAAGTGTTGAAGCAAGCCACTGTGACAGGACCCAGCGCTGCTTGTGGAAGCATCCCCTGAGATAGAGACTGTGGGAGCCCTGCTGCCCTGTGCAGGTCCTGTAGGGTGACTAGACGTGCTACAGAACGGTTTGAGAAACATAGCCAATCCTGGCTCCTCGGACTGAAGATGATGCCCCATATTGCAGGATGGAACAGGCATGCCTGAGTGAAGTTTCTCTATAAAGGTCCATAGGTGAAGTTGGCAAGGCCGGGCAGGTGCAGATCATCACCCCTCGAGTTAGTCCATTTCTGGTTTCCTACCTATGGTGTACCACCAATGGACAGCCTCCACGGTACCATGCAACTCATCTGGCTGTGAACCCCTTGTGTGAACTGCAAAAACTGTGAGTACCCCAAGCTGCAGCTCTGGGGAGTCTATTAGCTAGCCAGTTAGGATTCTGGGGGTAATCTCTGCACAGGATTTTTAGTGACATACCAGTTTGGCAAGTCTAGGATTATAAGTCCGAAGCATGTTCCATGCTTACCTGGGCTCCGACCAAAGACCCCAGGCCTGCATCACCGAGCAGTGAGGTACCCACCACACAGGGACAATCTGGGTGCACCCAGGGGTGGGAAGAGGGGTTGTTATGGGGAAAGTTATTGGCTAACTAACTAAATGGTGGTTGCCGACTTTCTTCTACTTGTGTTACCCCCCAAATAAATAAGGTTATTGTTTGCATTTTATCCACTGTCACTGTGTTATTGAAAGAGTGTTGCTGGGGACGTGGGTGGCTACTGTGTGGGAAACTGTTATTGTGTGGTGAAAAGTATTACTGGGGCAGCTTACTTATTTCCTGGGGGGTGGTAACCTGTTCTTTATCCACAGGAGTTCCCTGCCACTACCCCAGGTGGAGGCACTGCGCTAAATTGGCTACCACTGTGGAACCCAGGCCAGCCACCTCAGAGGTGTGCGCTGAATTACCCTGAAGGCCCCAGTGCAGCCTAGATGAGTCAAAGGGCTGTTACACAATTAACCATTTCAGGCAAAGTAGAGTGTTCCAACCTGAGTGAGCTACTCACGTCCCCCGCTGCCCCAAAGACTGTCTGACATAGTAGCTTCTGAAAGCCAGCAGCACGTCTGTATCTCCAGGGACTTCAACCAAGGAAAACCTGCCACTGCTTCTCAAACCAATTCTCTTGATCTCATCAGTTTTACAACTGGAGCCCACCCTGGTAGGTAGCTGCACTCAAGGTATGTTGGTTGCCTCCTAACTGAGCCTGAAACTCTTGGCCGATCTCCCCCTGTCCACCTTACAAGATTATCAGTGGCACATTTTTTTTCTATACACACATGCAGCCAAAACAAATCAGGGCTGCAAAATCAACCAGTTAGTTGAGCAACAGCGAGAGCGCTAGTCCAGGTAGCATAACTGTGCATGACAGAAGTGGTACGTTCTTCATTTTCCATACCACATATAGATAAGCATCTGCAGTACGGAGAACAAAAAAAGAAGAAAATTCCACTCCTGTCACACACAAAAGTGGTAATGGAGCTAGCACTTGCCCAGCAATTTTAAGCAAAGGTATTTTGTTTTCCCAAATCAAGAGAGCAACTCATTCTCCTGCAATTAAATTATCTATTCCCTTACCTTAATGCCAGTGCTGTGTTTATTTCTTTTGTTGGGTGGGTGGGGGGTTGGGGGATAAATGAAAGCGCGACCAGTATAAAATGATTCACTAACTGTAAAACATTCAAGCTGCTGCATTTCTGATCTCTAAATGAGCCAGGATGCTAGCCTGCTGGCAGAGGGGTAGCACTACCACTTGTGATGCCAGCAACCCAAGTTCTGGAATGGGCTCAGGTAGTCAGAGGGCTGGCTGGGAAGGGATGCGGCTTGGGCTTCCAGAGGACTGTTTGTCTCCTTCGGGGGTGGGGAGGTGCACTGACTCGGTGCAAGCCTGGCCACTGGCGATAGCCAGAGGAACAGTTTGCCCAAGTCCAACAAACGAGGAGGGAGAGGGGTGACTGATGCCAACTTATGCCTTGGCGTCAAAGTGCATGTCATGCCTGGGGGATGTACATAACCAAAAATTGCCTCGGCCGGCACGACACTGACTAGGGGGATAGGTAGGCCCTTGCCAACAGTGGGCATGGCTTGGAAAGAGGACCCTGATGAGGACTAAGGTATCAAACCAGGAGGGGTAATTTGAAAGGACAAGCCACCTGCTCCCTCTCTGTCCCCACCTGGGGGGTAAGCCAAGGCTCCATGGGGGGGTCACTCTGGGCTAGCGCCGTGGTGGTCTGTCGGGTACAGTGCCTGGCTCGAGGTTGGGATAAAATAGAAACAGAAAAAAAAATGAGCTAGGGCAAAAACAGTAATTTCTCATCCTCCTGCAGCATTCATCTATAAAAGATGTTCACTGTAAGCAGTGATTGCCAAAGTGAGCTACAACCTAGTAAGACAATTAAAAGTAATGAACCTAAGCCAGTCCAGTGGCGCTGAGGGTTGAGGCGCTGAACACCACACCTCACTCCATGCCAGTGATCCAGGTTCAGGAATGAGCCTGGGTCATCTGGGGTCAGCAGGGGAGGACTAGGATTGAGCGTCTGACAACAGCTGTCCTAGTTCTGTGATAAGGGGTGGATGTACACCGTGCTCTGCTGGTGTCTGGGGACACCCGGAGGTACTACAGAGGCATGGGTACCTAGTGGGGGAAGCATGGCAGATGTCTGCATGTTAGTGCGCTGATGTCATGGCACACCCGTGCTTCCATTGAGGGATAAAGGAAAAAAGGCAGCAGAAGCCCGTGGCAGCTTGATGGCCCCAGTTTCGCCGACCAACCAACAATGCCTGGATGGCATGTGCCAGTAATGGTTCCTCGCCGGGCACGGGGGCTACAAGGGGGGCCCCTTTCACAGGTGTGGCTGCATCTGCCAGCTGGGCACGCGAGCTTCAGGGCTGGAGGTGAAGCGGAGAAGTGGTGGCTGGATGTGGAGCAGGGCTGGGGCTGCAGGTAGGAAAAACTGTTAAATGATAAAAAAAAAAAAAAAGTAATGAACCTAGACCCTGTAGGCTTGTAACACTGGCAGAAGCTCACCTCAAACAGACAGAGAAGAGCTGAATACTAAGAAAAATACTGTCGAAGAGGGACTGTTTTTCATTATAGAGCTGCTGAGGAGGGACTGTTTTTTTTTTAAACCACAGAATCTCCAATAAAACAAATGTCCCTAGCTCAAAAAAAAAAAATATATGTGGAGGAACTATTTTATTAAAAAACTTACTTTTAATTTTTTTAATTAAAATGTTTTAATTGATCTTATTTTGTTTTACAGTGACCATTTTCTAAGCACAATAATACCCTCCAGGGTGGGCAGATGTGCTATACAACTTCCAGGGGCTACAGGACCTCGCCTACGGCGTCGGGCCTTATTATTCCCCTGGACGGTCTGGTATAGCACAATACTGCCCACCCCATTAGGTATTATTGCTTACATAGACTACACGTCTTGTGGACATAGTCAACTATAACAACTTAAACGTGTTTAAACATAGGTTAGAAGACTGCGTACTGTAGGTGAAAAATTACTATCTGGTTACAATCAATGAGAATCAACAGACAATCTAGATGGGCATACTGCCTTCTTTTTTTGCCTGGAGTATTTATATGTTTCAATGTTGATAAAACTGTAAACAGAAAGCTAACAAATACAACACGTATTGAGACAAAACACTTGCACTACTACTACCATTGCTGCCATCAATGCCTTGCCTTGAATCTGTATTGATATTGTATGTATGTATTCACCCTCTGTAATGTATGTATCTATGAATTCTCACTCTGTACATATAATATGATATATATAATATAATACAGTATATATGTATATATTTATACAATGGGGTGGCTGATAAACATTGTGAATAAAAACCCATATTCTCACTGCAGTGAGATAAATCCTTGTGATGTAGCAACTGTGAGATTATTTACATTTACACACACAGTTGCTACATCACATAACGTCAGCAAGTCATATTCTCACTCTACATTAACTGGTAAAAGAAGTGCAGGCAGTACACTTCATTCACAATCAAAAAATATAGAGATGTACAAACACATCAATTGCACATTAAAGACCCTGAGATCCACATACTACTAATTTGACTGCGGTTTCTAATTAAATGCTGTACAAAAACACACACTGCATAATGAGCAATTCTTCTAAACTTATGTGGAGCACAGAACACTGTATCGCAGTCACACGACATAGAAACAACTCTAAAAATTCCTCTAGCAGTAAAAAACTGTGAATTGCAGAACGAAAACATCCTGAACAGAGAAAAAATTGTGCGAGCATAGCCAGCAAAAAACAAATGTAATGCATTTGCCTCAGACACTGATACCAAATATAACAGAAGTACCTGAGAAGCAGCAAGCATTTCAGAAGTTCGTCATCGAAACCCATAAAATCCTTTGAATTCAGTACCATATTAAGTAAACCACCACAGTTTTTGAAATAAAAATAAAACTAAAATAAAACGGCATAGCAGCACACCACCATCCCAGAACTGTTTCTCGCCACAGAACCATGCCCACTATACGTCCACAACCAATAAACACACAGTTTACAATTGCAGACACGACAACCAACCAATTACATCACATAAGTAACAACCTATAGTACACATTTATCCTACAAGCAGAACCAATTGAAAACCACAACCACGCAACAGCAACCAATCACATAACACAAATCACTTCCGTTCAGACAAAATGACACTCCCCATTCACAACACAGTCTAATCACAGCAGAGGAACACACAGAGACCAAATAATACATTATTTTATACACAATTTCAGTGATTTCTCACAAAAATAACCACAAAACTGCACTCCTACCCTATTGCATAAATCGAACACATGATGGGCAGGAGTGACATATGGAAAATATTCTCACTCCTGCATCGTGAATTATGGATATCTCACTCATGCCTTTGGCACTCATGAGACATCCATACTTCACTCTGCAGGAGTGAGAATATTTTCCATATCTCACTTCTGCCTATCGTATCCCTATATACAGTATATATATATATATATATATATATATATATACACATATATATATTATACAAGATATTGAATCTTGCCTTGAATCTGTATTGATATTGTATGTATGTATGTATTCACCCTCTGTAATGTATGTATCTATGAATTCTCACTCGTACCGTGAGACAAGCATTGAGTTGCTCAGTGTGTCTTTCCTGGTGAAACAATTCAATAAATAAATAAACACCTGCTAACTATACAGAGGCTTGGGGGAAGTTCTACGTGACTTTCAGAATAGTGGCAGGAATTTCAATGCCTCATGTCCCATATTTTGTGCAATTGCTTCTGAAGTTCAGGCCACTGTAGATCACCTAATAGGAGGTTTAACATCATCCGAGCTTCGGATGCAGTTTCACCAAAAAGCAGAGCTTGCATCAGATTATGAAAACTTACTAACCTTTTTAAAAGTGGCTCCTTGGTTTTGGGGTAAATAAGCAGACCATGCATCTGTGTCTGTCTCCGTGCATTCAGAAATTATGTCCATTCAAAAGAGAGACCAATGAGCTGAGAAGGGAGCTACGCTTCAGTGCAGTAGCGGGTGCTTCACCAAGAGCAGTCAACTCACAAATGTCAAATATAAACTTAATTGGGGGGGGGGGACTTTCAAGACTATGGACCACATAAATACTCAAACTAGATTTGCCAACAGAATTTATTGACAAACTGCACTGCCTTTTTTGCAATTAGCAAAGTGCAAATCCTGTAAGCGTGCAAAATACCAGGACAATGGAAAGCTTAGGCAAAATGAAATTGGTTGCCTTTGGTCCCCCCACTGATCACTACTGGGTTTTGCTCCATTTTTTGTACTTTGCTTACCATAAAAATTGAACAGCACTTTGTCTGTAAACTTTGTTGCCATATCTAGTTTGAGTATTTGTGTGATCCCTGTTTTGCTGTGCACCCCTCCCATTTTGGTTTACTTTTAAAGAAGAGAGTCCTGAAAGTAAACAGTTGAAACAAAGTACCTGTTAGAAGCCCATTTTTTCCAGTTTCCTAGTTACAGGAGGCATAAGAAAGATCAAAAAATGTGAGCCTTTTTTCTATAACTGTAATAAAAAATTAAAAATATAGCTTTAAAGTAGCAATTTGCCTCTCTCACCTCCTGCTGAGATGCACGCTCTGTACTGATGTTGAGTGGAGTTGGATATAGACTATTTTAAGTTGCCTCTCATGTTCCTAAGAGGTTCTAAGCCCCGCATTAGGTGACCTCTAGAATTTTTGTTTTTTTGATCAGCAAATGCATTAGAAAGCACTTAAGTCAGAATGCCTGGTAAGTAAGACAACGAGAGAATAAAAAAACATACTTAACTTTGTTCAAATAGATGTCAATACCAGGAAGACCACCAGAAAGAAATGGAGAGCAAATTCTTGGAAGGACAAATCATGAAGCACAAGAGGGCACTTTAGGAGCTTACATTTGTACCATACATGGGGCATCTCTTATAGTTCCCAAGCAACCAGGTTGAACAGAGTAATATGTTCTGTCCACTTAGACCTCATATGTTACATCTCTTAAATATGCACTTTAAAATGTAGATTAAATTGAAATAAACAAATGCTCAGAGTGCAGATCCCTGTAGTCTATATTTTACTGACATGCAAAACCAATGCTGTAGGTGGCAAACTAGGTTTTTTGTACTTTATGTTTCTCTTTCTTACCCAGTGGGCCAGACTCTCCATTGGTACATTCAGAAACTTTAGATTTTACATCAGCTGGAACAGTCACCACACTAGCCATTAGATACCTACTGCCTGTTTCCTCGTGTACTGTCATAGGCTTAACTCTCGGTGTGGCTCCAACCTGTATCAACTGTCCCAACATGGGTGGGAGCAAGGACCTAGAGGTCTGGACTCTGCAACTGGGTGGGGGAGAGGCTAGTAGCATCATCCACATGAGTACTGCCATGGTTTCCACCCCCTATGTCCTGCCCCATTGAGGTGTAGCCCAAGATGGGAGACACTTCTGACCAGTCAGAAACAGGCTTAAAGCAGGCCAATCAATCACACCCTGACTAATACTCACTCTTACAGGACTGGACATATTAAACCATCATCATCTTATCAGCTTCCTACTTCATGCCAGTAGCGATGTTTCTCAGAAGTAACAAGCTTTGCTCACATTGTTGATGTTTCGTGGCAGCCCTTCTGCATGTTCCTGCTCTGTAAAAACGCTGCTGCTTGGTGAGTCAGCTGATAAAAGCGAAGCATGAATGTGGCAGTCAGGCTGTAATTAAACAGCTAAGGAAAACAGATTCTGGTCAGTGCCAAAATTATGTATATATATATATATATATATATATATATATATATATATATATATCACACAGTATACGAGTATTTGATTTCTGTTCTGAGATTTCTTTTAATAAAAAATCCCTTACTCTTTTTGAAAAGTGCTATGGGATCTTAATGTCCACCTGAAGAACCATCAGAATAGGTACAGTAGATAGAATATATGTTTAAAAGCTCATTCAAACTTGTTGTCAATTATCAATCATTTAAATGATCAATAGTTTTACATGACAGTTTTCTTAATTTGTTTAGAGATGACTTTTTCAAAATGTTTAGATTGTTGGTTTAATTTAGTTATCATAGTTTAAGTTCTGTAATCACATTGAAAAAATTGCCATTTTTTAATCAGTGATAGTTAATTCTTCCTCTGCTTTTGCAAGCTGCAGAAGATAATACAACTTACAGCTGTAAGTATAATATTTAAGATTGTTACAATAAGGGTAGTCACTAAGCTGAACTCTCTGTAGTTTTTAAAATATAGCCATCTAATTAACCAAATGTCCATGTTTTTTTTTTAACAAATGTCCTTGTTTGGATGGCAAATATTTTAAAAACTGTAAAGGGTTCAGCTTAGTGACTACCATCATTGTAACAATGTTTTGTCCTGAACAGCTTTGTTGCTTGTTGTTTTTGTGTAGCTTGTATAGTTTTCAAGCTATTTAGATTTGTTTGACGTGTGTGCAGATTCACTTACAAACAGCAGATGCTTTCATTTCCTCTCTGAGTGAACAGTCAAGTAGTCATGCCAAACAAATGTAAATATCTTGAAAACCATGCAAGTTACACATATACAACCAGTGTCAGAATTGTTCACAACAAAATACCTTCACAATGAGGGTAGTTACCAAGCTGAACTCTGTATAGTTTTTAAAATATAGCCATCTATGTTGTTGTATTGTAAAAGAGTGCGTGTTGCTGAATCTATGGGCTCGGCTACATCACTGTCACATGAGACAGGATGCATTGTAGGTACAAGTAAAGCAATAACTTAGCTGAGATGGAGATCCCTAGGGGTCGTAAAACTACCATAAAGCTAGCAGACTAATTTAGGAAAAACACAAATCAAAACACTCTGCACAACATATGTTTTTACAAATTCTGGGTGTACTACTCTTTTAAATACATTCGGATAACAGGCGATTGCTACGAAAATGTGATTCATGTGCCATAATACAGTGTATATGTGTTGTTTTTTTAAACTCAATCTTTTTATTAGAACCAATATCGATAGCATAAATACATTGTTTGTGAAGCCTGCTTCCTTCCACACATGGAGGTGCTTACAAACTATGTGTTCATCCTTAAATTCATTTTCATTAAACTGGAATTCAAATATAAATGAGGGATTACAAATCCTTCTTTCTTCCTGTGTTATCTGATATAAACCCTCCATAGAACATTTGCACTTTATTATCAAGTCCTGAACAGGTTGGTTAAGCAGAAATAAATGGTTACCCGTGCATTTGTTCCTTGCCATGGATACTTCTTACCCTTATTGGTCTAGCACCTTCACTTCCATGGAGAATTCCCCCTGTCCACTTGGTCTGTCTTAATTTCCCCTACGAAGAAGTTTTAACCATTAATAAATTTGTGTTCAGGATGCTTAACATTCCCTTTATAGTAGACAAATACAGATACCTTTAGGCAATTCCGGCAATCACGCAACGATGAAGTTATACCCCATTAGTTTTCTTGATAACAGTTGCAAACATGAACTATGAACTAAAAACTTGGAAAAACACGTGTGTGTGTGTGTGTGTGTGTGTGTGTGTGTGTACCCCATACCAGCCCCCCCGCACTGGAACAGCGGTCCTGTGATCTAACTAGACCTTATCTTTCCCCTGATGAGCTGAGCAATGAAACACTGGGTTTTTCACTGTGACTCAGTTGGGTTTGTATAACCTATCCAGACCCTCCAGGCCTTCCTGAATTTGTCCTAACTCAGTCAGAGTTTTGCCATAATCTGTTTCATTTGGAAAATCTGAGACACCCTTTTAATCCACTCCACCACTCTTGGAGCCTCTGGGTCCAACCAGTGAGATGTCAAAGTCTGGAGGGATGCCATAATCAAACATCTGCAAACTCCCTCCTCTGTCTGGGTAGGTATTCCTGGGACCCTCACAACCAGTAAATAATGTGAGTAGTCATCTGGCATCTGCACCCTCCCATATCTTGAAGAGCACCTGTCTAATACAGATCCAGTATGCATTCAACTTAGGGCAAGCCCATAACATGTGCATGTGATAGGGAGATCCTACCACTCACGAGGACCGACCTTTTCTTAATTCTGTTGCAACAGTTCTTCTATTTCTTAGCCTAATCTATCCTTTACAATTTCTAGTCCATAAGGTTGGCCACCTATGGCAACCCCCTCCCCCTTCTTGACTAAACTATAGTGTCCTCTTTAATTTTCCTATTCCCTCTCAGGTCCTCGTGCAAGGAGGTTATTGTTGTGATCTCCAATCTGATGAAAACAGCAGTCTGTGTTCCTCATTGTTGGATTTAGTATGCAATAGCACTATGTCATAAAATACCTTGATGTATATACCTTCCGTGTATGAAACCTGTAAATGTTGAAAATACCATGACACTAGGTGTTTTTGATAAAGGTAAAAAGTATTAGGTGACTGTATCATAGAAATTAAGTTACAGGAGTAGAGATATCAGAAAATCTCCTGTTGTGTTGTTAAATGCATGTAAATTGCAGATTGTTTGAGAGACCCTTTTGGTACCATGCATTCCCGCTGTAAACTGAGCTAGTCTAAAATTTCATAGTGATTTGCATATACATCCCATGATGCTTTGCATTATGGGTTATCAATCAATCAATTAATCAAAACTTTATTTAACCAGGCATGTCACCATGTGTGTGTGTGTGATGTTGTGGTTCTTCGAAACATGGGTTTATTGCCAATGCCCTTTGAGGTAATCCTTGCGTCAATGCTTCTGCACTGAGGTTCTTTGTCTTTAGCTTGTTTTTTTTTTTTTATTTGAGTGCCCCATCACCCAAACACACAAGACAAACATAGGGATGAAATGGTTTTCACTAAAAAGGGAGATCAGTGGGTCAGTAGGTGCTTATTAAATGCAAAGGAAGGACATGCATAGTCTGTTGCTGCAAACTGATGTATTGAAGAAGGGATATGCCATTGCTGAAGGTTATTTCTTGTATTTTAAATAAACATCACACAGAGATTGTGTGTTCAACCTGAAGTTCTGCATCTGGTTCATCTGTTATCCCACAACCCCTCCACAGTGCAAGTATGTCCCCCTCTCTCCACATCCCCGCCAGCATCTGTCTGTTGCCATGGTTCTAAAGTGCTTAGTGATAATTGGGACATAGAAAAACCTATTAGCTATTTTCCAACAAAATTCTCTCCAGCTCTGGGAAGCTGACACCTTCACCCCTTCAGACACTTCCTCCACTCTCCACTACCCCTCAGAGATGGGTAACCCTGCTTCCTCCTGCCATTTGTCTCTCAGATTCAAGAGAGCGTATCCCCCAATTTTTAAAAGCAATTGGTACAGCATAGAGATATATTTGGATCTATTTCTAAGGATCATGGACCCGCATAGGAAATCCTCCAATAGAGTCCTATCTCATCTGATAAGCCAGAGTCTATCGGCCTCCAGCAAGTAGCTCTGCACCTGCAAGAACCTATAGAAGTCCACCCTAGTCAATGAGAACTTAGTTTGGAGCTCCTGGAATGACACACAGTGGTCACCCTCAACTATATGTACATATCTGGTTAGTGCCTGTCTGTTCCATTGCCTGAATCTTATGTCTGTGTACCCCAGCTTAAACTCTTGATCACCTATAATTAGTGTGAGAGGGCTGATTTCATTAGATGTGTAGATTTGGGTTCGTATTTTATGTAGGACTGAGTGAGTGAAAACCCCACATATTAGATAACTGCCTCTTCCAAGCAGAGGTGATTTTCATGGCAGAAAGTGCATGAAGTGGGACCCGGAATACGTCCACCCTCTCCATGGAGTACCACCTCGACTCTACCCTCTGCTTGGCCCATGTGATTGGGGGGGGATCTGACCTGCCAGGTAGTATAGCCGAAAGTCTGGAAGGCCAAGGCTTCCCTTCTCCTTGGGCAGGGACAGCCTCCTACGCTTCACCCTAGGTTTTCTACCTGCCCAGATAAATCTTTGAAAGCTTTTATCCAGCTGCTTCCAAAAAGAATTCAGTATCCCCATAGGTAGCGTCTGAAATAGAAAAAGATACCTGGGCAGGACATTCATTTTCAGAATTCCCACCTGGCCCACCAGGGAGAAGGGAAGCAGAGTTCAACATTTTAAATCTGATTCAAGTTCTATCTGCAGTTTCTCATAGTTCAATTTAAACAGATCAGTAACCTTGGGGGTAATCCACATTCCCAAATATCGATTAATATTGTGTTTTGTCCAAGTAAAAAGGAAATCCTCTTTGCCTTCTTGTGGGAATCTACCACTAATAAGTATTGTCTCTGACTTTTCGTAGTTTACTTTGTACGCAGAGACCCCCCCATATTGCCACAGGATCTCCTGTAGGGCAGGAATAGATGTTTCCAGTTGCCTTATAAATAACAGGACATCATCTGCATAGAGAGAGATTATGTGCTTTACTCATTTTTCCCTTGATGTTATCAGTTTGTCTGATTTTAACCACCAGAGGCACTATAGAAAGTGCAAAAAGCAGGGGAGAGAGAGGGGGCAACTCTGTCCCTCTAGCCAAAGGGAATCTTGTAGAATATGCCCCATTTACCTTTACTGCTACTTCTGGGTCTCTGTACAGTGCGTTGATGCAGGCATGAAAATCTGGACCAAAGTTTATAGCTTCAAGGACTGCTTTGAGATATGCCCACCTCACCCTGTCGAATACCTTTTTGGCATCTAATGGAAAGGCCAGTTGTACATGTTTAGCCTTTTCTTGGGATGAAAAGATATTGAGGACTCTACAAATATTGTCCTGCAGGACCCTTCCTTTAATGAAACCCATTTGATCTGTGTTCACCAGGTCCTGCACGACTCCTTGCAATCTATTTGTCATAATACAGTAGATGTAAATGTTTTCCTATATACTGGGAGGAGTGATATGGGTCTCCATGAGCTGCAGAGCTATGGGTCTTTCCCCAGCTTAGGTAGGACTGCGATCTGTGCCTGTCTCCAGGAGTCAGGGGCCTGCTCCCTCTCCAGTACTTTGTTAAATGCTGCTTGTAAAGATTCTATCAATGAATCCCCTAACTTTTTATAGAATTTGGCTGGCAGGCCGTCAGTCTCCGGTGCCTTGCTACTCGTTCAATTTTTTATAACCCCCATAATCTCTGACTGGGAGATGGGTACCTCGAGCCTCGAGGGGGGGAGGAGTGGCCCTGTATGTTAATGAAAATATCAAAGCTACAGAAATTCAGAATACACATAAGGAGCCAGAAGTACTGTGGGTCACCCTGGAAACAGGAAATGGGACAGCCATAAGAACTGGGGTTGTCTACAGACCCCCAGACCAGAGGGAGGACATAGACACATTACTGTTAGAAGATATACAAAACATGACAGCTAAGGGAGGTTCTGATAATGGGAGACTTCAACATGCCAGATACAGAGTGGTCAATACCAGCAGGAACATCTGCCAGAACTAGACTCATAGTGGATTCCCTGCAGGAGGGCCTCAAACAACTGGTACAGCAACCCACAAGAGACAGGGCTATCCTAGATCTAGTACTGACTAACAAAGAAGGGATCACAGATCTCCAGGTAGAAGGTCACCTGGGGGCCAGTGACCATCACATGGTATGGTTCAATTTGGCTACTACATCTAAATCATCCCATTCCAAGGCAAAAATATGGGACTTCAGAGGAGCTGACTTTGATAAGATGGCCAACAGAGTTAAGCTAACCCTGGCAAAAAGAAACACAGGTGAGGGGGTACAGGCTAAGTGGGCAAGCATTAAGGATGCAATACTTGAAGCAACATCCCATTGTGTTAGACAGAAAAGGAAGTGCAAAGAAGAAGGAAACCACTTTGGTTCTCAAATACAGTAGCAGAAAAGGTCAGAGCCAAAGGCTGGCCTTCAAGAAATATAAGGGAACACAGCGGGATGAAGATAGGGAGGCATACAAACTGCCCTAAGGGAAGCAGGTAAGGCAGTAAGGCAGGCAAAGTCCCAAACTGAGGAAACACTGCATGAACAGTAAAGAAGGTGACAAGACTTTCTATAGATACATTAGTGAAAGGAGAAAGTCCAGAGGGGTATTGCTAAGCTTAATGCAGAAAAGGGAGCATGTGAGGAGGAGGACCCTGTAAAGGCATCTATCCTAAATAGATACTTTTGCTCAGTATTTACTGAAGAGAAGGTAGGCAGGGCCCACAGCTCAGCATCATGGACACAGGGGAGGGAGGAGCACTACTCCCTTCACAAAAGAAAGGGTCCTACAAGAGCTTGCTAAGCTCAGGGTGGATAAGGCAATGGGACCTGATGGCATACATCCCAGGGTACTTAAGGAGCTAAAGGAGGAACTAGCAGAGCCATTAGCAGAATTGTTTAGTGAGTCTCTGAGCACAGGAGAGGTCCCAGAAGACTGGAGAAGGGCTCATGTGATCCCGCTCCACAAGAGTGGTAGCAGGGAGGAGGCGGGGAACTACAGACCAGTCAGTCTTACCTCAGTAGTGGGCAAGATTATGGAGGCACTCCTTAAGGAAAGGATAGTGCAACACCTGGAATCCATAAGGGCACAGGATCCAAGACAGCATGGGTTTACAAAAGGAAGGTCCTGTCAAACTAATCTCATAGATTTCTTTGACTGGGTAACCAGAGTGGTGGACCAAGGGGGAGCAGTTGATGTCGCCTACCTTGACTTCAGCAAAGCTTTTGACACTGTTCCACATAGAAGATTGATAAATAAGCTGGGTAGGCTTGGGGTGGGTCAGAAGTTGGTAACTGGGTGGCAAACTGGTTGACAGGCAGAAAACAGAGAGTGGTGGTAAATGGTATACAGTCAGAAGAGATGCAAGTCACAAGTGGGTACCTCAGGGATCAGTCCTGGGGCCAGTCCTCTTCAACATCTTCATTAGTGACCTTGCAGATGGACTAGAGGTAAGGCTTGTCTGTTTGCAGATGACACCAAGATCTGCAACAGAGTAGATGATCCAGATGGGGTGGGCAGAATGAGAAGAGATCTGGATAAACTAGCAGAATGGTCAGAAGAGCTGCAACTGGGATTTAATGCAAAGAAGTGCAAAATCATGCACATGGGGAAGAGAAACCCTGAAGCCACCTATAGGCTGGGAGGAGTTGCTAGCAGTCACAAAGGAAGAAAGAGACTTGGGCATCATCATCACTGATGACCTAAAATCATCAAGCAGACCTCTAAAGCAGTAGGTAGGCTAGGGGGGTTAGGGTGTATTAGTAGAGAGTATCTAAGAGTCGTAGAGGAGGTAATAATCCCTCTGTACAAGACACTGGTTGGGCCCCATCTCGAGTACCGCGTGCAGTATTGAGGCCACACCTCACAAGGACATTAACCAAATTGAGGCAGTCCAGAGAAGGCAACCAAGATGGTGCAGGGACTGCATCAGAGACATATGAGGACAGATTAACGGAGCTCAATATGTATACCCTTGAGCAAAGGAGGGGAGAGAGGTGATATGATCGAGGCATTCAAACACCTTAAGGGCATAAACAAGGTGAAAGAGTCTAACATGTTTAAATATAAGAAAAATAGCAGGACAAGAGGACACAGCATGAGATTAGAGGGAGGCCGATTAAGGGGAATGTGAGGAAATTCTTTTTCACAGAAAGGTGGTGGATGCATGGAATGGCTTACCACAAGAAGTGGTGGCTATGAATACAGTGCAGGGCTTCAAACAGGCATGGGATAGGCATAAGGGAGCAATACAAATGACTATGAATAGATAGGCCACTGACAGAGCAAAGGCCGATGGCACATTTATAAGGTAGAAAAAGAAATGGGCAGACTGGATGGGCCTTGCGGTCCTTATCTGCCATCAACTTCTATGTTTCTATGTTTCTATCTCCTGCACTGAGCTAATGGAGTCTCGCTGAGGACAGAAAATCCTTCAAGGCTATGTCATCATTCTTCCCCCAGGAGTCTCCATATAAATCTTGATAAAACGTAGTGAATGTCTGAGTGTTGTCCGCTGGGCTAGTATGTAAGGTGCCAGTATGACCCCTTCCCCTAATCTTCAAGACTGCCCTACTGGTGGTCTATTGTCTTTAGTACCACGCCAGCAGCTTTCCTGCCCTATGACCAGCTTCATAATACCTCTGATTGGTATGCCTTAAGCTTCCCTCTATTTTTTGTTCTAATAGCTTGGTGAGTTTATCCTGAATGATCTTCAGATGTGCCTGAACCTGTGGGTCCAGAGTTATTTTGTGTTTGGCCTCTGCATCAAACATATGATTCTCTAACTCTTTCTTCTGACATTCCTGCTCCCTTTTCTTATGTGTGGCATGTTGGATGCAAAGGTCTTTTAATGTTATCTTTAACCCATCCCAGCGGTTAGCATCTGAGGTATCGCCCTCTTTATTTGTGATTAGATTTTCCTGTGAAGCCTCCCCTAGAGCTTCACAAAACTCTACATCAAGGTGAGAGATGTTCAGCCTCCAAAATGGATTTTTGTGAATCGACTTCATTAAAAGATCCAGTGTCACTGGTGCATGGTCCGAAGCTGTGATCAGTTTAATATCTCTGGCCTGTATCAAGTGAAGCCATTCTGTGGAAATAGGAAAAGGTCTGTATGGGAATACTGCGAGTGTGGGTGTGAAAAAAATGTGTAGTCCCAGTCCTGCCTATGCAGACACCTCCACACATCAGAGAGCCGCCCCCCTCAGTGAGTAGCCTTTTAAGTCTCCTACCCACTCCCTGTGGGGTCTCGTTTCTTGATCCACTCCTATCCAACTCTGGTTGGTTACTACAGTTAAAATGTCCCCCCACACCAAAAACAAGGGAGCCTGCTCTATAGGGGTTCTAAGAAGGTGTCACCTGAAAAAGGTCAGTCTCTCTTTGCTGTTATTAGGGGCGTAGATGTTAAATAAAATACACAGAGTCCTTCTGTAGGTTCCCATCACCTATACAAATATGCCCTCTTCATCCTCTACCACCTGATCCACCACTAGAGGTGTATTATTTCTAATCAAAATAGCTGCCCCCTAATTATGTGGATGAGTGACACAGGCTGCAGAATAAACGGATCCCACTCATCGTCTTTTAAGTTTACAGTGCTCCTGTTAGGAAAGATGCATTTCCTGCAGAAAAGCTACTGTGGTTTTCAGCCTTCCCAACTCCTGTAGGATTTATTTTATTTATTTATTTAACAGACTTTAGGATTACAACCTTTGAGTCAGGGACTCGTTTACAAAGGCTCCGCGTCAGAAAAACAAACATAAACACTTAATACATATAGACATAGAATAGAATGGCAGCTAGAGGTTACAGTTCTTTAGTTATACAATATTGCAGAATCAAGATCAGCTATACATTGCATTGAACATGTTACCGAGAGCTGTATTTTACAGTTTTCAAGAGAACAATAAGTTTGCTGATAGAGGGAAGGAGTAACAGGTTTGCTATTTACAGCGAAGTAGAGAATTAGACAGATACCTTGTGAGTGCAGCCAAAGGAGGCATTGTTAATAGGTAATGTTTGGTAGCCCTATCAGTAGGAGGTCAGTGCTCTTTTAATTGGGGAGTGACATCTCTTAAGGTTATAAGTTACCACCCTTCGGTCCGCCATGGCTATGTAATATCCTCATCCAGGAGATGACAGGCTGGGGCACACAACACCACACACATACACAAAACAAGATAATTTAACAGTAACTGTGAACAGGGAACAGTGAACTGAAATACCCATAGAGTGTTAACCCATGATATCAGAATACTATCAACCTTTAGGTTCTCCCTCTGCCCCTTCTCAAGAGCCAAGAGATACTGAATCAATTAAATTAACTTCAAGGTGCATAGTATATATTGTACTTAGAAAAAAATATCATTTTTGAATGCCTCACATAGGGGCAAAAGGAGGGATTTCAGAGGGTACAACTCAGTCCCATGTATAGATTTTGGGTACAGCATGTTTTGAGTAAAAACATCTGGGGCCAGATTGTTAAAGGGCCTGACATGGCCAAGAGAAGGGATGAATTTTCAAAGCCCCTGGATGTCCAGTAGCTGCAGGAAAAACTGACAGAACTGCAGTTTTCAACACTTTCTGGTATTTTCAGAAGATAGAGCCAGTTATGACTGTCCTCCATGATTTCTGACAGCTTGCCCCATTTTCTGGTGCAGTTACAGGGAAAATATTCGTTTCAGTTGGGACCAGGCATAACATCCCCGCAGCTGCAGCACGGCTGTATACAATCTCTGCAAGTGTAGAAATTTCATCCTGCAGCAGTGGCCACGGGTTGCGACTTAGTCACTGACGGGCTGAAAATCCAGCCCTGAGTCCCTATTCACAACTCCCTGGTGCAGGTAAAAATCTCTGCACCTGCAAAAATTCTACTATCAGCATTGTATGCGCTCGGGCGGCATTTTCCTTTTTTCTACAGCTGCTCAAAAAATGTCATGCCTGGTAATACCAGACATAGAGTTTGTCCACAGCTGCAGCAAACGATATGCACAAGCTGCCATAGATTGTGGAAATGTTGCAAAAAGGCAACATTTTTGAAAATTGAGGACATGCAGAAAAAAAAAAGCTGCGATTGCGCAAGGAAACCCTCCCTCGCATAACTTTTTTCCACATGTGTGCAGTTTTTCAGCTTTTAGAAATCTGAGACCTGATTTTCAAAAATCCCCAAAATTGGCACAGGTGTGGGAAAAACTTGCTCAAGTGGGTCTTCACTTGCAGAGGTGCAGGTCCCGCATGTACAGGATTTTCTAAAAAGGAGCCATTTTATGACTCCACGATTTACGGCAGCTTACAGTTGTTTTTGGAACAGTTGTGCCAAAATGTTTCATTTGGTTGGACCAGGTGTAATGTTCTCTGCAGCTACGCCTGCCACCCATGCGGAGCATGAGCTGAAAATAAGATTGTACGCTGGTGCAGAGATTTTTCCTCATACTGGCAGACTGAGGCATGGGATTTAGTCCCACAGCTGTTTTCAACAATTTGAAAATCTGGCCCTGGGGATACTATTTCAAAAGGTTTTGATGGATTTGCTACAGTTTCTCTGCTTGTGTAAAAAAAAAGTGATTCATACATCCATTTTTTGATGTATGTTGAACCAAAAGTACCGTATCTGGTGGCAACTGTACCCAAAAGTGAAGTGGTTTAACCTTTGGGCCTACATTGTGAGAATGTGTTGCAACTGCAATGCAAAGCTCTTACAGGGCTTTTAGAAATCCACCTCAAAGCCTGTGTGATATCCAAACTGTTACTGATCAGACTGTTACGTGCAGGACTTTCCATGACTATACCTTTTACTTGTGTGGTTGAACAGAGTCTGCTATACATCAACGTTTATCTGCCTCACATACAGAGTACTTTATTTGATGCTTTAAAGCAGCAGTGCAATGAAATCGGTCAAAGACTATGACCCTACCCTTTTTTTTAAGATTCTGGGCATCTTCTAGCTTTATTTGGTTGTAAACTGTGTCACTCCAACAATGTTTGAGCATTTTATAAATGCTTTAATGTTGTTTGTTCTTTTTCAAGAAAAAAGATATCGAGCATATTCGGCTCAGAAATAGCATTGTAGAACTATCAAGGATCCGCGACTGAGAAAATAAAAAGCTCATGCTGGGAAGCCTAAGAGGTGCCTAGACAAGTAAATTTGAGAGGTATGTTATTATTTGCATTAATTGTAGCTGAAAGTAGCTTTATGGAAAACATTTCTCGTTACAATTCTGCTTTAGGCTAAAAAAAAAAACCCACAGTGCTCCACTTTTACAGCAGCCCACATAATTAATAGTTTTCAGCTCCTTCAGACAGAAAAATAGTTGGTGTGGAGGCCTCCACAAATGGAAATAGAAATGTATTATTACAAAGAGACCTTGAAATAGATGGGTGGGTATTGATCTATGTTACAGGGACTCCCTAGTCCCTTTTCATCCAGAAAAGCCCTTTGTTAAATAGAAATGAGTTGGACAAAAAAACATTAAACATAAAATATACTTTTATAAGCTTTACATCCAGAACTAAACAACAGAAAACAAAAGGTATGATCACAACTGTTTTTTCTTTTCAACAGACAAAGAAACAAGAAACAAACAAGCAAACAAAAATGTAAAAGCTTTCAGAGAAAAGGCCGGCTCAGTGATGTGGAGAGTTAAGGCACTGAGTGCTTTACCTCCTGCCATGCTGGCGACACATGTCCAGGAACAACCATGGGTTGCCAAGGGTCTCTCAGATTGGAGAGGTTGGCTGTCTTGGCTCTTGGCTGTCACCTGGTGGAGGCCTGTGGTAGCCCATGGGAGAGGCAGATGCAAGTCAGGGGTGGGGAAGGGAGCTGTGGTCCTGGGACGCATGGGAGTCTCCATGTGCATGCTCCACCCAAGAATGCCATGACTGAGAGGGGGACAGGAGAAAAACAGGAAGAAAAAACCTGACTTGGCAGAGCATACATGATGCCCGCACATCATGCTGCCACTTGCCACATCATTGGGATGCCTGTCAGTGGAACTGGATTCAGGCATGGGGGGAGGATGACCCTCCTCCTCCTCCTGACTCCACCTTGGGGGTAAATCTCTGGGGGTACTGGCCAAACAGCTATGCCTGGAGAGATGTTGGATGAAAAAGGGCAGTGGGGAATGGGCTGATAAAGCCTGCCGTGGCTGAAGGAGCATAAACAGATTACAGAAAAAAATCCTTCCCAAGTACAATTGCTGCAGAGGTAGAAAAAGCTGTGTAAGCAAAAGAGTCTCTCAGACATAACTATTTTCTCAAACAAAGAACTGGATAAATGTTTGCAAAAGGGAAAAGAGAAAACCTACTCACCGCCACAGGATTTTTAACAAGTTCTGGTCAGAGCCATAACTGCTACTAATGTGACAGTATTGGTACAGTGTTCCTGATGTGATTTAGCATTTATTAAACCAGAAAAACTATACAGAATAATGCATGGGGAGGTTGTGCAATAAGTTCTTTTTTACATACCCTTGGTGCGGGATCATTTATAAACCACAGGAGTAAAAGTGGTTCGAGCATAGGGCTATAATCTGAATCCCCAGATTTGGAAAACTGTCACTTACTGAGTGACCATGAAAAGGTCACTTAACCTCCATCTGCTTCATTTCATTTTTTTTCAGACTTCTGCTCTCCCCTGGGTCTGCTTGATGGCCCCCCCCCAGCCCCATTACCGACCTTCTCATGGACTTGCTGGTTATCCACCACTTGCACAGAACCCATTGGGTGGGGTGGGGGGCAGCTGTGTCAGTCATGTGTGTGAGCCTGCAGTGGGATGCTGGCTAGGAGCAGTCCAGCATTCATTTTCCTCCAGGTGTTCTCCCCTGGATTGGAGCATCAGGATGTGTGCACCAGCACATCATGCTCCAGCCCTGCCTGTGATGCGTTTCACGCAATGGTGCTTTTTTCAAAGGCTGACGTACAACAGTTTTTTGTTAAAGATTTCCTTGGTCTTACTTATTATTATTTCTTCAGGCAGTCTACTCCAGAGGTTCACCTCCCTCTGCATGCAAAAATACTTTCTTTTATTAGTTTTGAATCAGCTTTCATTAACCTGTAGGTGGTGTCCTCTCATTACTGAATTAGCATCCTTAAAAACAATATTTAGCCCATTTATGAGATAAAAATTATTTATTATATCGTAGAAGAGTATAAGGTCCCCTCTCTTCCTTTGAGTCTCCAAACTGTGCAAGTTTAGTTGTCTCAGTCTTGCCTCATAAGAGGTATGCTTTAGATTTGTTATAGTTTTGGTCATTCCACGTTGAGCTCTCTCTACTCTGTTAATGTCTGTCCATTTATAAGGACACCAAAGCTGACTGCAGTAATCGAGCTGTGGTCTAACGTATGACCTATACAGTGGCATAAGTACCTCTGCTTTACAACTTGAAATTTCTTTTTATGGCATGAATGACTCTGTTAGCCTTAGATACTGTATTTGAGCAGCAGTTGGCGACTCTGGTATAGGCACAAAGATGTGCATGGTAGGAAGCAGTTTTCAGCTACCCAGGAGAACCTGACTTGGTGGCCTTGGCAGAAGCACCACTACCGCAGCCCAAGCCAGTGATCCTGGGGCCACTGACCCCACAGGAACTGGCTGAAGTGACTACGGGCAAGTGAGGGAGGACACAGAAGGCCCAATAGGATCCTCCAGCTCAACCAGGCATGCTGGAATTTGGTACTTACGCATATTTATTTATTTATTTGGATTTTGGTAACTGGGTAATCCCACTGAGACCAGAGATCACTTTTTCAGAGGCAAACCAGGATTAGTTACAATGAATACACACAATTGGTAGAGTACAATAGAGTTGAGTGAATACATATTTAGTTACAAACAGAACATACAAAGACAGGGAACAGTTAATTAACAGCTGATACAATGTTGGGGAATGGGTATCAAGCAAGAGGCAGAGGGAACAACAGGAATCACAAGGTTAAACAGTTATTAAGGCAGATAAACAGTACTTTTAGCATTTTATTGGTTCTCCCTTGGTTCCTTTTAAAATAATTACTGTCCAAAAAATATATATATATAAAGGGGAGTGTCTTCCAACTGGTGAATCAGAATTTGTGTGCAAATGAATTAAGGAGACTCTCAACCCATAAAAATTATTGTTTCTTTTTTACTTGAAATGCTGTAATTCCTTATACACTTTTTCCTTTCTTGTAAGTGGCAAAGCAAAATCCATCTTGATAAAGGTAACAATATCCAGCCACTTATAATGTCAATTTATTCTTTCAAATGGTAAATGTCTTCAGGACTAGCCCGTCCCTTCTTCAGACCAAATGTGCTGCTTTTGAAACATAATTAATATCATATCGTTAATAGGGAACAGTAATAAATAATGCATAATGCAAGATAGAATAAATGAATTCAGGGGGAACACACCTGAAATTTGATAGAATAAATAGGTAAATAAATAAATGAATTCAGGGGAAACACAGCTTAAAATTTCAGGTGTGTTCCCCCTGAATTCATTTATTCTATCTTGCATTATGCATTATTTATTACTGTTCCCTATTAACAATATGATATTAATTATGTTTCAAAAACAACACTTATATTTGGTCTGAAGAAGGGACAGGCTAGTCCTGAAAATGTTTACCATTTGAAAGAATAAATTGAAATTATAAGTGGCTGGATATTGTTACCTTTATCAAGATGGATTTGCTTTGCCAAATAAAAGAAAGGAAAAAGTGTATAAGGAGTTACAGCATTTCAAATAAAAAAGAACAATAATTTTTATGGGTCGAGAGTCTCCTTAATTCATTTGCACACAAATGCTGGAGTTTGGTAACATGCCACCTGAGGAGCTGAGGGAACTGCTGAGGAGAACATTTCAAGGTCCCATGCCTGCTGTGCCACTACCTAAGCAGTCACAGAAGCCTCGCAAAGGAGCATCAGCACCGACAGGCCCCTGCAGGGGCACCTCAGCTTATACAACACCCCTGACTCCAGATCTAGTTCCTCTGTCCATACTGGTTCCAGCCCTGATCCCATTGGCTCCACTACCAGCACTTCCCCTTCTGTCCCCGGCCCCACTCACACCACTGTCATGCTTACAGTCTGTTCCCTTTCTGGTGCCTGGCCTGGCGTCAATTCTGCTGTGTCTATTTCTGGCACCCCACTCCAATTGTGCTGCTGCTAGTGCTGTAGCCAGTGGAGTCTCCTCCACCTCCTTCAGCCCTCCCAGTACCACAGCCCTGCAATCCCCAGCAAGGGACCCAGTGCCACATCTTCAGTTGGCAGGTCCCCCTGTTAAGTCTCTGTCACTGGAGGAGAAGCTGGGTAAGGTTCTGGATTTGCTTGTAGTGCATGAGAAGAAGCAGCCTGAACACCCTCTGGGTGGCATGGTCCAGGTGGGAGACAGTTGTTGGGAGGGGGACCAGTGCATCAGTCATTAGGACAGTGGGGCAGTGGGCCATATGTAACTATTGGGAACCCTATTGGCTCACATCTCTCAGAGAAAGTGCACCAACAAATTGCAAGTGGTGAGTTTATCAATGTCTTTGCACTTCTCCACAGGCCTAAGGAGTCAGAGGTAGAAAAGGAAAAGGAGAAGGATAGGGATGATGGTGTTGAGTGCTGAAGGAAACTGGTCATGACCCTGTGCTTCCATTTGAAATAGAGTGGGCTCAGCGCACACTAGGCCCGAAACCCATGGGCTCAAGTGTGCAGCCCTGCTCTGTCATCGTCAGGTTCCACATGTACAAAACCAAACAGGCTATACTTCTCTGTGCCAGAAGAATGAAAGAGGTTCTCTATCAAAACACCCTGATCTTTTTCAACAATGATTATCCACGCCCCCCGCAAATAGAAAATGTCAGCACTATTTCTTGGTCCTGCAAGCACATAGAAAACAACAGCTGCGATTCCAAACCCCCATCCTGCTGGCCTGATTTTTTTCTTCCCCAAAGGATAGCACTGGTTTGGATCTGCAGAAGAAGCAATTAAATACTTACAAGAATGTGGCATTTCTGTTGAGCACCATACTGGAGAGACCCTCTTCTCAGCCCTTGTGGGAGAACCTGGAAGCTAGCAGCGACCGAGAAGAAACGGCATGCTGAGGACACTCCCAAAGACATAGCAGCACAGCTTCACTCCCTGCAGAAAAGCCTGATTCAGCTGCGCAACACTGCTACCTGACTGCAGTTTCTTGTTTTTCATGCTTAAAATACCCTTGCAGTTGTAACCTTTCTCGGCAGACATGGCTGACATAAGCCCAAGCCATAGACTTTGGGTGAGCTTACTGTCTATAGTGCTGTGGGTGGGGGGTGGATGGCTGGGGACTTTGTATTCATTGGTCAATAATTGTAAACACCCCCCTTTTTTCCCTTTTTTGGATCTCCCTAGAATGGGGTGTTTGGGATGGGCACCTCCTAGTGTAGGCTCTTCCTCTGTGCATCACTTCTGCCACAGGCAAATACAATTACATACAGTTTGGAAAGGAGTGGCGCCATACATAAAATGGTTCAGTCAGCCAGTCTTCGCAGACTCAATATTCCTGCCAAGTGCTCTCAGAGGACTCAGAAGAGTTGTTGAAGGCTTCTCCCCCTCGAGGTACATGGAATGGACTCTTGAGATTTGGGTGAGAGATCTGCCATGAAGCTGAATCAGGTACCACTCTTGCTGATTTATACAGAATAGAGATGCCCCCACTCATAGTGTGAGACCTAGGTCTGGGCTACTGAGGGCAAGTAATGCAGGGACATGTAGCATACCATAAACAGAAACCCCTTAGGAAAGCACGGGTGTGACGAGCTGACTGAGCAACTCAGGTTCTGGTACTCCTCTTCCTGCTGCCCATTGACTGAATAGCCAACACTGTACCCTGTGCACATACACTAATTGGACTGATTATTAGTTCTCGCTATGTGAGTCAGTGAGTGGCTGATGGGAATGGAGGTGCGGTGCACAGTGCGATGCTACTGGGGGGCTCTCCAAATGCAACTGGACATAGAGTGCCCTGCGGGTCTTCTGCCCTCATCTGTCCCCCATGCTCTGCTAGCATTGGGCGCTTGCTCCCTATATAGAAAACTAGCTTACTGGGCTAGAAAAAACAGTCCCAGGTACTCTTTTGGATGAAGGAGTGACTCCTATTTCCTCATGGCTCTTGTTTTCTTCACCTTGTGACTTCAGGAGGCTCACCCAGTTTCTGTCACATGCCAAACGGGGGATGGGGTGGAACTAATGTATCTGCCAGACATTGACCCCTTGTGAAATAATAGGCAGAACGGCACTCTGGACTTAGCAACCATCAAGACATGAACTCTTTTTCTGCTTTAGATTTACTTTTGGGGAATGCCCCCTTGCTACAATTTAAAAGGTTTTACTGCAAAGGTGTTTTACCTCTCCTAGGCCACCTACTGTCCAGAGATAATGTTAAATGCATGTATTGTTCTATCCCTCTGACTTGGTTGTTTATTTTCTCATTCCTACTTAATAGGTCAAGAGGTAGTGACCCACTCAGTTAGGCACAGGTCCTGCTGACGAACTATCCCTATCCACGTGTAACCTCCCCCCAATCCCTGGGAACCTTTGCTCCCTGGAGGCCAAATTTGTGAGACTTTACTATCCTCCAGTCCTGTTGGCCTACATCACCTCAATTCCGGTGGGCCACAGGGTGTCCTTCCTAAGAAACCCCAACCTTGGAAGCCTGTGGGCACTTGTGCCACTGTACATAGTTCAGGCATCTATACTACCCTGACCTACAGCTATGTCTAAATATTACTGGGAGTTCCCCTTGATGGGGGTCTGTGTGATGTTTTGTTTCACTTCTTGCTGTTCACGTATTGTTAGCCTCACTGTGAATCTTTACTGTTTGCATATCACTGGTAACTATGATACACATGTTGGTGACAACCTGTATCACCTGGGTCTTTACCTACAGAGACAGAGGTCTACAAAACTCAAAGCCCACCTTTCCCTGCACATTTCAGATCATGCCTTGGCTGTGGCCCCAGTCCGCTTTCATGTACTTGGGTCTTATGACCCACCACTGGGATGAGTGGTCCTTGACTGAAAATTTACTGTATTAATGTAAACTGATTAAACAACCCAGTAAAATGGGCTAAGGTGTTCTTTGTCATCCATAGGGACATGCCTGATCTGATATTTAAACAAGAGTCACATCTCGTTCAAACGGAGGTGGCTAAACTTGTCAAATCTGGCTACTTGGCAGTATATTCCTCTTCATACAGGCAGGGGAAACAGAGGAGGGTGGTTATTTTGGTGGCATGCTACTGGTATTTCAGGAGATCAAGGTGGTTAATGATAAAGAAGGGTGTGGTGTAGTAGTGCAGGGGGAAGTGGATGGGGTGCCCATCACTCTCGCAAATGTGAAATTCCCTCCACTGGGGCAGCCACCCCTTTTATATGTCATCTGATTAACCTGGTGTTAGATAATCAAAGGGTGTTCCTGTTTTTGGCAGGATATTACAATCTTTTAATGGATGTAGCCCAGAATTCCTCAGCTGTAAGCCCAGACTGCTCCTCTGTGGTACATACATATTTCCACAGACTTATTTCCTCCCTAGGCTGGCACAATGTCTGGAGAGAACTACATCCCAGCTGAAGGGATTATTCTCACTACTCTCACTCCCATCAGACATACAGTTGCATTGACTACATTTTTGTACAGTGTGAGGATTCATGTAAATTCGCTCTTGCAATATGGGCCTAATCTCATTCTCAGATAACGCCCCTATTATTACACAGCTAGATCTGGGACTCTTTTGCAAGAAGACATCAAGACAGCTGGACTCCTTCTACCTGAAGGACGAGGGCTTTTTGGAGCTAGTGCAAACACAAATCGTGGAGATCCAAGTTGTGAACAACTTTCCAGAGACTCACCGTGCCTTACTATGGGACATAGTTAAGTTGGTTTCTATGTGGGCATTTAATTAGTTATGCAGTGAAAAAAGAGGGAACACATCTCACAGAGAGGACCTGCTGGCTACATTCACCTTCCTACAACAACATTAACTAGGAACCCTAGCAGACCCTGACAAATCACACAAGTCAAGATGCAGCTGATGGCTTAGCCTTGGTGCAAACTGAAACAGCATTGCATTTCTTCAGGCAAAAGTATTATGATGAGGCCAGCCTGGTGGCACTGAGGGCTGAGACACTGGGTGTCTTACCTTGCACTGCGCCGGTGACCTGGGTTCGAGAACAACCTTTGGGTCACCGGAGTACTGGCATGGGGGGTTTGAGGGTGGGAGCAGGATTGAGCAATCGCTCTCCTCTCCTGGGTGTGGGGGGGTCAACCGCCTGTAGTCCCGCCGTCACTGAATGGAGGTTTGGTGACAGGCGCAGGAGGTACCAGGTGACCGGTAGGGTGGGGTGTCCTGCAAGATGTGCATGCCTCCACACATGCACATCATGTCAGGGATGCATGGGAGTGGGACGGAAGAAAACCCGGAAAAACCCATAAAATACTAATAAAAAAAAGAAAAGTGTTATGATGTGGACCCTCAGAAAGCCAGGCAACTAGCTCATAGGGTTAGAGGGTTCTGACAATGGGTGACCACAGCCAAACTAAAACACCCTGAGACAAGAACCTTCACAAGGGTATACCATAAGTACAACAATTTTTTTTACAGTGAAGACCATCACAGTAACAAATCTCGACAAGTCGCTCTGATGGACCCGCTATACACCAGCACTCTGTCTCCCAGTGTTTCACCCCCACCCCGAAACAGCTCTGACTTGGAGCTGGTAATTAGAGATGGGGGTGTGGAGGGTGAAGTCCCTGGAAAAAAACACTTTGTCCTGATGGGAGCAATACTGATAGTCTGCATTGTTCCTGTCGCTGTATGGGATGTCGACAACATTGTTGTCGACGTAACTTGCTTAACAAGAGACATCAACTCCATAGTGGAGGCTTTTGGTCTATATTATTGGAAGCTTTACATGGTGGACACCCTACCGGATATGGCAGACCTGAACTCCTTCCTGTCCCCCCATGACTCCCAAAGCTAGACTCCCAGTCTAAAGAGATCCTACAGTCCCCAGTTATGGATACTGAATTACAGAAGGATATTGGTCACCTTAAATCCAATAAATGTCTGGGCCCAGATGGCTACCCAACTGATGTTTTCACCAGAATTATCTCCTCCTTGGAGTGGCCAATGCCCTTCTTAAAGGGGATGACCTGCCAGTTCCTTGGAGCTATGCAACAATATTGGTCATTCCTAAACCCGGGAAAAAACATAGAATGATGTGAATCCTACCAACTGATTTCAGTCCTGAATATTGATTATAAGGTCTTTATGTCTATCATAGCCAAGAGATTAGATTAAATACTACCCCATATTATCCACCCGGATCAGACAGGATTCAATAGATATTCAATAGATCTCTCTCTATCATACACCAAACCACTCTTTCTCGTTGCCCCCTCCTGGCCCTCAGTCTCGACATGAAGAAAGCACTGGATCAGGTGTCTTGGGCCTTTCTCCATGCTGCACTGCAGTGATTCAGGTTCCCACTTACCTTTTGAGACTTTGTAGCCCACAATTACTGTGCTCTGAAAGCCCAAGTGAGGGCAAATGGTCACCTGTCTTTCCTCTTCCCCCCTGTAGTGAGGCACCCAACAGGGTTGCCCCCTGTCCCCACTGCTGTTTGCTATAAACATAGAATCTCTGGCACAAGTCATATGACAACACAGCGGGATCAAGAGATTTCAGGTGCCGCCGGAAGGCACAGAACATTGCATAGCATTATATGCTGATGATATAATTCTGTACCTGTCAGACTCAGAGACAGGCCTTCCAGCACTCTGGTCTCTCTTAAGGGAGTATGGGTCACCATCTGGATATAAGCTGAATGAGGCCAAGACAGAGACATTGCTATCAGCTTTATCCCAGATGCTGAACTTATGGCTGGATACCCCTTTCAGTGGGACCTGACCCATCTGAAATATCTGGGGATAAGACTTACTGTACATCCTCAGTCTCACAATTGTACAAGGCTAATTATACTCCACTCCAGATGCAATATCAGAACAAGCTGAATAAGTGGTCAGTGCTCCGATTGTCTTTAGAATGGTGGGTCACAACCATTAAGATGATGGTTCTGCTGAAATTACTGCATGTGTTTTAGTCCTGGGGTCACTGGAAAAAACAGGTATCTCAATTTATTTGGCAGAGGCAGCAACCTAGGATTAGCCTGTCAACCCTTTGTTGGCCAAAAGCACAGGGAGGACTTGCTTTGCCAGACCTTAAGCTTTATTTTGAGGCTGCACAACTGTAGCCTGTGATTTACTGGCTTAAGAAGTCTTTTACTCAACATTGGGTACAACTAGAGAGGGCGACTATTCCTGTTCAATCCCCTGAAAGTGCTCTTCTGGACCCCACCCAGTTCTCCTCATATAGTGAGTGCTCTTCCCCATTCACCTTGATCTTCCTACAAACATGGAAGAAATGGACATGCAAGGGGGCTCTGCAAGACCAACTGCCTTGGCTCCTTCCATTGCATATGCATACAGACTTCCCTCTATCCAGACTGGACAAGGGGTACAAAAACTGGTACCGTAGAGGTTTGAGGGTCCCCTTCCAATTACTTTAGGGGCAGATCATAAAACCCATCAAGACAGTGAAGCACTCTCTGAGGCTCCTCCAAACAGATGTTCTGCTTGTTTCAAGCATGGGCATACCTCTCCCGATGGCTTCGGAGGGGACTGCAGTTTATGTGCATAACTTCCGATACATGTGGTCGCAGAAGCCCTGTTGGGGAACTCCACCTCAAACCTTGTCTCCCAGCCATATGCATCACTTATGTTTCTAAACAACATCCCATTGTTATGGGCTTTTACCTTATGGAATCAGGAAATGAGACAATAGGTGGAGCAAAAGCTTGGAGAAACAGCCTGCCAAAACAGGTACAAGACTTCCTCCTTCATGCTATGAAAGGAGTTTAATTGGAAGTGCTTAGTCAGGTACTCATTATAACAGTTCAGCAGGTGCATAGGAGAATGGCACACACAGCTCAATGTTGGAGGCAATGTGGGGAACCTAGGGCCAATCACTTTCATATTATGTGGGACTATACAGAACTCACCTCTTTCATCCAAGGGCTGGAGGGGGTACTCAGGGAGATACATTCCACAGACCACACTCACCAAGGACACTCACCTAGTATAGTGTAGTGGTTAAGAGCACTGGGCTGCAAACATTGAGACCTGGGTTTGAATCCCACAGCCCCCACTTGCATACTGTGTGACCTTGAGAAAGTCACTTAACTTCCTTGTACTCGTAGGTTGCACCAGGAAACAAGCTTCAGCTTAGTGTGCTTTTCCTGGTTAAATAATTTCCCCCTTTGTACCCATAAGGCATGCAAGATCATACAAACAAATATCTCATAGGTATTCTTCTAGTCACAGCAAAGAAACGTATAACTAAACATTAGCTGGATGCTTCATGTCTAGCTATAGGGGAGTGGGTAGAACAGGTACTGTAAATGCAATATACAGTACAGGCTTGAAATAATGACATTAGCCCTCAGAAACAAGGCTGAAAAAGGAAGCAATAGATGGAACCAATGGTTGTTGTTTTCCATAACAAGGGACCCCTCTTTTGTTCCTTAAAGTTTGAATGAACCTCATGCAGACATGTGCACTACAGATGCCAGCTGGAATTGTTCCTATTGCTTCCCTATCTCCCCCAGATATCCAACAGCACTATACAACACCTTTCCTTACCAATGAAAGTAGTATACCACAGCAACAAGCATTGTACTGAGGACCTCAACTATTTGTAGTTGCTGTTGTTCATTATTTGTATGTCACCTTTTCTTATCAAACTCAATAAAAATGTTAAATATTAAAAGAAGGAAGGTGGTCATAAGACACACATGGGAAAATTAGATAGCAGGTTTCACCATTTACGATGACTTATTAAAAGAGTGGTGTCCGCAAAAAGCTCAAGGCCTTTGGAACTATTATTGTCAAATCATGATGATACATGCTGACAAAGGGGGTGGGACTGGTTAGGATATGATGAGGTGTTTTGCAGAAGAAATCAGAACGACCCCAATAGGGCATGGGGTAGTTTGGACCTTCCACTGTTTTGGTCTATCAAGGCTGGTGGGAACATCCAGCACTCTGAAAGCGACTTTTCCGTGTAATGGCCCCAGTCTTCCAAAAAAGGATTTGCAGCAGGGAACAGTGGGAAGGGGGTGGGGGGAAAAGGGATCAGTGTTATTATTTCAATGAAGGATCATGCAAAGTGGATCAATGTCGGTATAGACATGAATGCTTCACCTGTGGGAAGTCTCACCCTTTCATTCAGTGCACATAAGGGACCAGCCCTCAGGCCTTTCTGAAGTGGCAGGGTAAACCTTCCAACCCCCATATGGGCAGAGCACATTGAATGGTGGTAAGTGGGGTATATAGGATAGGAAGTCCATGCGGTCATTGACAGAGGGTTTTTGGCAAGCTTTCCAGATCCCTTGCAAGGCTTCCCGGAAGGCATGTGAGGCAGAAAATGAAACAAAAGTCTCCGCTCCCAACCACTGTGCCTGTGCCAGGAATAATATAGTCAGTCCAGGAAAGCAAATTTGTTTTAGTGAGTATTTCATATAGCATGACATATTATTTTTAAACATATTGATAGTTCTTTTAATTAATATTTTTGGTATTAGGTCACAGTTAATAGAGGTACATACATTTATTTATATATTGGGTTAAAATGGTCTGTTTCTTTGGGACTGAGTACTGATGAACGTATTACATGTAATGGCAATTACTGAACAATACTGGATTGTTTTTTTTTTAAATGATTATGTGATGGAAGGGAAGTATAAATGGATTAATTAATCTTATCAGTCCACACCTTGATAAAGCATCAAGTGGGATGTGAAACATTGGTGGTTCGGGAATGTAATACTGCTGCTTTTTAATATTTTTTGCAATAAACATCTATTTATATTGTGACTTATCTATGTCTTTTTGTCAGATGTGCTGAGATGTCCAGCTTTTCCTTGCACATTATCTGTGACAAAGCCGATGAAGTCCCCCATGTGATAGGTTTTGTGGGCATTGATTTTTGTGAAGGTTCAACTTTTTAGTCTGGAGCTGCAGAATTTGAAGTTTCCACATGGAAAGGTTCCCCTTAGGGTGGGATGGTAACCAAGTGTTATCCCGGGGTAGGTCCTTATGCTGGAAACTATGGACTAGTTTGTCCTTCAATTTGTACCCCTTCTATACGCCATACGTGGTGGCATAATAGTGCTTTCTTTTAACAGGGGGTCAGATTTCAAAATGTCCTAATTACCTCTTATAATGCCCCCAATCTCACCCAACTGTCTACAATAGGTAGTGACAAAGTTTAATAGTCTTGGGCCCTCCTGTCTGGGTTGGACCTATTTCCATTCTGCCTCTGCTCTATAAGCTCCTTGAGAAGTTGGTAAATGCACAAATTAGAAACTACCTCGAGAAAGCAAACCTTATAGACCCAGCCCAATCAGGATTTCATCCTTCCCATAGCACCACTTCAGCTCTAGCCTCAGTTGCAAATGACTGACTTCTTGTAATGGACAGGAAACAAGTCACAGGGGCAGTCTTCCTGGACCTCAGCAAAGTATTAGACACAGTCAATCATGCTCTACTCCTCGATTCATTGAACTGGCATTGAATCTCCAACACTGCGCTGTCATGGTTCGACAGTTACTTGTCAGCTAGATCTCAACAGGTGAAGGCTGATGGCTCCCTATCCCCGCTTCTTCCACTCAGGAGAAGGGTACCCCAAGGTTTGATCCTTGGACCACTTCTATTTATGATATACATTAACTTCATCAGAAATAGCATCAGCAAAGCAAAACTACACCTTTTCGCAGACAATACAGTGATATACATATCCAGTCCCTCGACAGATGAAGCCCATGCAGAATTACAGGCAGAATTTGATCTCCTCCAGTACAATCTCATACATTCCAAACTGCTGTTAAATGCTAAAAAGACAAAAGTGATGTTCTTCTATTCCAACCACTTGCCCTCCGTCCCTATCTCACTTGCTTCCTTGCCCCCCCATCAGGCCTCCCCATGGCAATGATCTTGAGTTAGTCCACAATTTCAAATACCTAGGATGTGAACTAGATCAACACCTAACTTTTTCGGCTCACATCAACTCCCTTGCAAAGGAATTACATCAAAGAATTGGCTTCTTTTATAGGAATAAATCTCTATTCGATTCTGACTCCAGACTGTGTCTGGTCCAAACAACCTTTCTACCACTTATCGACTAAGTTCGATATTCTATATGGCAGATGTTCTGATGCCCTGCTATGACAACTGGACACTCTCTATCACAAAGTGATATGCTTCGGTTCCAACGCTCACCGTCGGACTCATCGTTGTGACCTGTATGCCTCCCTCGGGTGGACCTCCTTAGCAACCAGGCATCTCTTCCACTCTATCACCTGGCTCTACAAAGCCCTGCTGGCAAAACTACCCCCTATATTTCCAACCTCTTTCAATGAATTACTTGCCCCTACCACCTATGCAGTAACTCCTTCATTATGCTAGACGTTCTAACCTCCCGTTCCTGGTTTGGAAGCATGGCTATAAGCCATGCCCTCCCAGCTGCCTGGAATAAAGCCCAATCCAGGCTCAAACTGCACAGCCTGATGCCCCTGAATAGCTTCAAAAGACTTGTTTATGACAACCTATGGGACTTCAGTGACTGTGGTTTATAAAGCGCCTTCTCCCTGCCTGGTCTATTGCAGTGACCGCTCTATCCTCTTCTCCCCCCCAACCCTAACTGACTTTCCATTATCCTTCCATTCCCCCTTCTTCCTCTCCCCTTCCTCTCTCCATGTTGCACTACCATCACCACACGATCTACCCCATGTCTGTATCCCACATTATCATCACTCAACAGTCCCTGCCCTTATCTACAGCTATCCTTTCTTTGCCTTCTATCTCTACTTCCTCTCCCCACCACCTCCATAGTGCCCTTGCCCCAGCCAACATAGCCACCCTGTTATATTCATTTTTCCCACCCCTCCACCTTGTGTCTTTCCCCTCCTATCTCCGTCCTACCATCCTCTGTCCCACCTTCCCTCTGACCTTATCCCACCCTGCCTGTGCCACTATCTTTACTTTCTTTGCTGGCCTTGTGATTATACTTCCCTTCTGAGGTACTATCTTGTTACCCAGAGCTAACCAATTATTTAACTCCTAGCTTTAGTGCGCCTATGTATATATGGTGTAAATATCATTGTCCTATTTTCTTCTCATGAATTATTCGTGTGTTCAATGCATATTACTTTGTATATGCTTGTGTAATGTCCCTGTTGTTAATCAGGACCTCCTTCTAAATGAGCCTGCTCAATGGAGTTTTTTTCCTGCCAATAAACTTAAACTTGTTGTGAATGCAATAACTCCTTCCTTTGTTTGTCAAATACCTGTCAAAATGCTTCATCCACATTGGCATGACCATATCCCCTCGATTAGAATTTACTACATATATCTAATCCCTGTGTAATAAAATCTGCATCATTACTACAGTTCCTCCTGCTGTAGCTCTCAATAGTTGGGCCCTGGGTATGTTTTCTACAAGATGGCGTGGGTGGCAGCTGGATGCTAGAAGAAGGTAGTTCCTGTCTGTGTCTTTATGGAAAAGAGTAGTTTCTATACTTCCATCTCCTTTTTTGGTGATTTTAAGATCCAAAATGTTCACAGTGGTTTCATCGCATTGCACTGTAAATTTCAGATTCGAATTGCTGGCCTCCAAATAATCCACAAATTCTCCCAGCTCTTCCCGCGTGCCACACCACACCAGAAATACGTTGTCAATAAAGCGATGCCATGGGTCAATTCTATGGTAAAAAGGACTGACTTCAGTATCATAGACAGTTGATATTTCCCAGAGGCTGAGATAGAGGCTAGCGTAATTCAAGGCAAGGGTTGCCCCCATCGCCGTTCCCTTGATCTGTAAGTAATGATTGTCCAGAAACATAAAATGATTTTTTGTTAGCTTAAGTTCAGAACAATTTATCAAAAATTGTTTTCTAGCCTCACTGAGTGTATTAACAACCCTTAGCCAGCATTCTAATGCTTGTAAACCCCTTCATTGGGAACGTTTGTATAAAGGGATGTGATATCCATAGAGACCAGTAGCCACTCAGTCTCCAGTTCCAGGTCCACCAAGATGCCCAACATGTCAGTCATATCCCTTACATAAGATCTAAGGTTCTGAACCAACTGTTTGATATGAGCATCTACAAATAAGGACAAAAGTTCTGTAAGCGAACCAATGCCTGCCACTATTGGGTGTCCTGGGGGATTTTCTAGATCCTCATGGATCTTGGGTAGAGCATAAATGTTGGCCTTTGTAGGGTGTGGGATGGAAAGAAAACCAAATTCATTCGATGTAATACATCCATCAAGCATAGAGTTGTACAGAAAAACAACAGGCTCTGATTCAAATATGCTGGTGGGGTCTCATCTAAGCCTCTTGTAAAAAGAGCTATCACTTTATTGTCTGGTGATCTCATATATATATTTCTCAGTAAACATGATTATTGCCGCACCCCCCTCCATCTGCGTGCTTAATTACAATCTTAGAGTTTAGTTCTAACTCTCTAAGTGCCTTAGCCTCTGCTGTGGAGATGTTACTATAACTTGGTTTATCACCCCGATTTGATAATTCTTCAAATTTACTCATACAGGCACATTCAAAATATGCTTCCCATTTCATTATATGGAGGGTTAAAAGAGGAGGGTGGGCGGAAATCAGGAGTGCTGCTAGATTGTGATAAAGCACTGGGTATATTATGGCCCCCACAAAAGCATTGTCAGCATTGCCACTACACATTTTCAATTTTTCAAAAAAAAACCTTAGATTCAAATTTCTAGTAAACTGATGAAAATCAATGTACAGTTCAAAAGGGTTTAAAACACGTGTATGGACAAAAGAAAGACCCTTTTGTACTAAGTTCATTTGGTCTCTTGTAAGTACAGTTCCAGAGATGTTTATAACTATACCCTCGATGGAGGCTACCTCCTTCTCCTGGAAGTTTGCCTTGTGTTGATGTTTCTTGCCGCCCCTTCTGGTACACCTCTTGTGAGGTTCTGATGTAAACCCTGCCATAAATTCCTCTGCTCGTTCTGTTGTGGAGTTTGAAATTGCACCTGACAATCCCTCGCTCCCTGTTCTTGATCCTGTATTTCTTGAACTTCCTCTAAAAAAATCTCTTCCGCATTTCAGAATCACTTGTGGAAGGAGAGTTATTATAATTTTTATGTTGTCATGCTTGTGCAGCCAACGTCATGCGGTAGTGCAGATTTGGAGGCCCGGTTACTGTTGGGCTAATGCAGGGCACACATCAGTAGGTGAGTCCCTCATTCCCCAATCAGCCTGTGTGCTGGCGCCACACCGTGCATATTTAATGTGGCCATGAGATCAATTGAAAGGTCTTCTGCAATGCGAGCTAAGCTCATCATACGCAGCAGACCTCCCGACGTGCTTTCCCTGGTGGTGAAAAATGAACATGGCAGCACACTGCCTGCCATACTGCCGACTTCGGGGGTGCCCAATCCCCCTGTTGGCATACCCTGCTTCAATGTATGTGCCAACAGAGGAGCCCACTCTGCGCCAACATAATGTATCCCCCCATTTGTTATGTGCCAAGGGGGGTGCCCAATCCCCCTTGGCTCTGCTCCTCCACATAGGCCGACGTGGGTGCCCAACTCTGCCGGCTACAGCATCCCCCCACAAAACACTTAGGTAGCACACTGGGAGCCCACCTCAGCATGCCAAAGCCCTGCAAAAGAAAAACCATCCCACAATTTTTTAACCTGAAAAAGAAAATGGCCCTCATGGTCTCCTACCCCCTCCACAACCCCGCCCACCCACTGCGCACTCTGCCTCCCCACCACACCCCTCACCGGCATACCACCGAGTCTGGAGCCACGGTCTTCAGTGGACTGGAACACGCCTGCACTCTTCAAAGCCGACCGTGAACTAAGGAAATGCCGGTAAGATGTATAATGGAATAAATAGGGTTTTTTTCAACTTTGATGCGTATCTCAGGCATGTTTTGAAATTTTGGCACCAAATTTTCAACATGGGGTTTTTGGGACCCCTCCTCATGAATTCTGGCACTGTCATGGCATTTATTGGCCCCGAAAGGTGATTTCACAGTCACTGCACAGAATCACCTTTCGGGACTGATTAATGAAATGACAGTGCCACTTTTCATGAGGGGGGGCTCTCAAAAAGCCCATGTTGCAAATTTGGTTGGAAAAATAAAAAAAATGGCTGTTTTACGAGCATACGTTGCGCTGTTTCCACTCACGCTCGTAACTTCGTGAATTTGTAATATTTTCACTCCAGATTTTCAAAATTGTGATTTTTCCACACCTCCTGAGGAACAGTACAGCTGTCATTTTACATATCCTGGCCAAAACATGTTTTCGCATGTCCGGCGCTCAATAGCGCGGTCACTGTGTGAAATCACTTTTTGGGACAGTTTCAGGAAATGACGGTGACACTGTTCATGAACAGAGGTCCTAAAATGCCTATGTTGAAAATTTGGTGCAGAAAGTCCATAAAATGACTGTGTTGCAAGCGTGCGTTGAGCAGTTCCATGCACCCTTGTAACTTCGCAAATTTGCAATATTTCCATGCCAGATTTTCAACACTGGCATTTTTTCACACCTCCTTATGAACAGTACAGCTGTCATTTTTCACATCCTGCCAAAATGTGATTCCACACCTGTGGCGCACAGTGGCGTGGTTGCTGTGGGAAATCAACTTTTGGGACAGAGTAACAAATCTCAGCACCACTGTTCATAAGGGGAGGTCCCAAAATGTCTATGTTACAAATGTGGCTAACAAACTCCCCAAAATAATTGGGTTACGGACGTGTGTTGCGCAGTTTGTATGCATGCTCATTGCTTCACCGATATTTCATATTGTCACTCCAGGTTTTCAATGTTACCATTTTTTTTATGCCTCCTCATGAACAAAGTTGTCATTCTCCACATCCTGCCCAAAAATGTGTTTTCGTCCCTCTGTCGCCAAAGGGCACAGCCACTGTGCAAAACCACCTTTCAGCTAACAAAGTGATTGTACCACTTTTCATGAGGTGGCCTGACAAGCAGCCCATGTTGAAAATGTGGAGTGAAACTACCACCACACGCCTACAGTGTTAGGGTTTCCAACTGTAGCACCCCACCCGGTACAGACTGACAGGCATAGAGGGTGTGACTTGGGATCATCGGATGTAATGCCCACGCCATTCCACCCTCCATCCCCACCCTGCAGCCACTGACAGGCATTGTGGTGTGCCTTGCACTGTTCAGCCACAAAGTTCACCCCACGCTCCTATACTGCACCCATGTCAGCGTATTTCCTTATGGAATGGGGTAAGTATAATGCCCAAAGACCCAAAAGCACATCCTACTTGTCAGTGTCTCACAGGGTAGGGTGAGGTACAATGGCATGAGCGTTATAGCGATTTACTCAAAGGCACACCCCAAATGCCCTTTGCTCTCTACAGGGTGGGGGTGGGGTTGGCGTCACTTCAATACTTCACTGCCATTCCTATTTTGCATCTCTAGCTCTGGCACTGCCAATGCCACTGCCAGCGCGACAACATTTGGCATTGACAAATGCTTGTTTAGAATGGAATGGATTGTTGTAGTTGGACATTGTTCGGATGTCTCCTCAGTACCAGTTTGTTGGTTCCATGGCCGGCTACAACTGTGTCTCTGGAACTAGCATTTATTGCCAGAGGTATTCCTGTTCCACGGAAAGAATCAGTCCTTAATGTAGTCCTGCTGGTCCCTCTCAAACATTTTAAGTTTTCTTTGTTTAATATTTTGTTCCGCTTCAAGTATGGTTTCTTTTAGTTTTTTGTCAAAAGCCTCATAATCAGGATGATCTCTAAATTTTGCTACAGCTTCTTCTTTTTGCTTAATGTCTGCAACAATATCTGGTTGCTGTCTTAGATAGTCATTGATAACAGCATTCATCAACCCTTCAGAGCCAGCTTGCAGACCTTTGTTCCAATCGGTAATGAATTCACAATGTTCAAGTCCATACCCCGGTGTTCTGGTTACTCTAAGTCTTTGTGGGGTCCTACCCACTTTAAGGTAAGCTTCTAAAGAAATTCTATTCCAAAAATGCCTTCTTCCCTTAACTGTGACACACTCTAGCTGAACAAAGGCAATACATATATTGTTTGTCTCTGTCTCATACCCAGTATCAGAGCTAGCCATTTCAGTATTATTAGGGTTTACACTATGTGCCTCTGAAAACAGTGCCTCATCCCCTGCTGCCTCATACACTTGTGCTAACCATGGACCCGAAGCATCCCCAAACAATAAATTGTGAAAGGTTGTTTGTGAATTAGACATACCTTTAAATGTAGGGGATGCCACATCCGGTGTTGCAGACCACCATTTTTGGAAGACAATCGATAATCACAGTAGAGAAATCAAAATTGTAACCTATGGTGCTCTTCTCCTGCTGCCTTATGCAACACTGTGAATAAGATTTTTTAACTTTAAATTATTTGGGTGATCATTTATGGTATAGATTTGTAGTAGTACTATTATTAAATTGCTGTGATATTGTTTAAATGGATTTAAATGTTACCTTGTATAATATTGTGTGATACAGTGCTTATATGCACCTGTTAGATATTTTTTGTAATCCTGTCACTTTAAACACAGCTCTTTTAATGGTAGTATGTGTACTGACATGTCAGATCCTCCTGATGATGCACACCTAAGCAAAAGCAGCTGAGATTGTGATTTTTATCTGAGCTGTATGATGCTTTCGCACTTTGTTTAATAAAGCCAATTTGCACTCAGTTTGATCTGGTGCATGTGAGGCAGAAAACCTCAAATCTGCCAGGGACCATGTAGTCAGAGAGAATTTGACTAAGGAGATAATGTCAGGCAGAGTTAGTGGCCCTTTCCTGCTTCCCAGTGTTCCAGCCTCTGGGTACCTCTTATCGGGTTGGTGCCAAAGAATGCTCTAGGTGAATTTTGGTTGATTAATCACTTGTCATACCTGGAGTGGGACTCAGTCGAGCACCACATCAACCTGGCTGACATGGCAGTGTCATATGCTCTCTTAGATGCAGCCATTGAGGTGGTGAGAGGGCAGAGGGCCTTATTGGGAAAGGCAGACATTAAATCTGCATTCTGCTTATTATCAGGACCACTCACTTAACAGGGACCTTCTGGGGATGGAGTTTGAAGGCCAGTAGCCCAGGACTATGTTGACAACAGCATGCCCTTGGGTTGTGCCTGGCATGCAGTCTTTGAGCAATTAAGTACCTTTTTGTGTGTCTTACCAAGTTTCGAGCACACACTAACCAAAAGAGGGATGCCAGTCAGTGAAAACAGTTCACATTTCATTTATTTTAACACCAGGACAGACCTCCATCATGCCTGCTATGTTTCAGACATACCAGTCTTTTATCAAAGGCTGAGGATGGTAAAAACATACAACATTTAAATATCTAAAACCAGTGGGTGGTGACATGATGTCATGCTTACACCAAGTGCTCATTGGTTATTTTAAAATTTCTTAAACCACTAGGTTCCAAACCAATTAGGAGCACTAATATTATTGACAAGACAAAATACAATTATCCCTCCACAAATCCTTAAGTCTCTAACATAATTGATTAAAGTGCTAGTGTAATCTGAGTAGTTCCCAGGCTTCTGGGTCACCAATTCCCAACAGGTAGGATGGAACTTCCCTGGGGTACTTCTCTGATTCAGGTGTCAACTCTCGGAGGAATACCAGAGGGGGTGGAGAGCTTCTTAGGTGTGGGGGGAAAAAAGCTAAGCTAGGTTAATGCTTGGCCAATGACAGAAGACCAATTGTGTTTGTACCTCCTGCATATGAGGTGATAGGGGTCCATTCCAGCAGGGATGGGCAACATTTGGCAGATATTGCATGGCTCACCATGGCTATGGGTGTGAGGGACACCACAAGGGCTTTTAGTGTACATAAGGTGGTAGCAGATTGGGCCCACAGGGACCTGAGACAGCTGGACACATGCCGTCCAGCTGGCCAGGCTCTTTTAGTCAGTATAGTACAGATTTTACCCAGGGTTTGCTCATCTGCTTCAGAGGCATGTTTATTACAAATAGCCTTTTTAGTGGCTTGCTGCAGGGCTTTCAGGGTGTTTGAGCTAGTCCAGCTGAGCAAATCTTCCACAGTACCAGTGATACTAACAGAAGATTATGTGATGGTGACCCTGAATTCTAGAAACAAGACAGACAGGATGGCATGAGGTTCCTGGTGCAGCCTGCAGTCCTCACCAAGAGTTCAATGGAACATCCACAGGAGGGTTTTTGCACTACCTCTAGCAACTGGGGACCGGGTGCAGGCATTTTTTTTGTAATGAGGATGGGTCTCTCCCTATTGTCCTTCAGTATTGCCACATGCTGAATAATGGCCTGAGATCTCTAGGGATCAACTCACAGGAGTACAACACCCACTCCTTCTGTATAGGCGCTGTCTCATATGCTAGAGTAATGGGCTGGACAGGTATGCATATCTAGTCACTGGGGCATTAGAGGTCCTAAGCTTTTGAGAGTTATGTGCAATCACAATTGCTTTAACCTTCTGTTTTTTTGGACAGGTCATGACTCATTGGGCAAAGAGTATGGCTCTTTGGCCAGTCCTTTGTGCACTGGGTGGCAGTGTTGGGTAAATTACTTTTAAAAAGTAATCTGTTACAGTTACTAGTTATTGTCCCAAAAACGTAATCAGTTACAGTTACAGATTACTCTGACATAAAAAGTAATCAGTAACTGTAATTGTAATACATATTACATTTTCTATTACTTTATATTACTTTTGAAACATGACATTGTTTTAGTCATGAATCATATTTATGAGCTTTTTGAATGCTAAAAATTCATCCAAAACAACAGAAATGGAGTCTTAGGCAAGAAATCAGTTTGAATGTTATTTTATTTCATATTTTCCATGGAAAGTAGGAAAACAGTGATACAGCCACTTTGCTTTCATGGGCGGTTTTGTTGTACACAAATAATGTAAAAATGTTACATTAATAAAGAACATCACATCATAACAGGATAATACATTTTCCTTACACATTTCAACCAAACTACTCAATATTATCTATTAATGCAGTATATTCTATTCTATTCTATTCTACCTAATTTTCTTTTTGCATGTTGTTATTTTATTGTCATGTGCGGAAAGCTGACATGAAATATTTCAAAGTTATCATCACCAAGTCTGAAATAAAATATATCTACAGTATGCTACCTTTACCTTACTGCACAACTTATTTCTCTTTCTAGCTCTTTCTTTCTCTCACTCTCACCCTTTCTGTCAGTCTCAGTCTCTGTCTCTTGCTCTCTTTCTTTCTGTATTTCTTTCTCTCTTTCTTTTTTTCTGTCTTTCTTTCTTGAAAATAAATAGCTACGTGGCACCCTAGTGCTTTGTTCTGGGTTACTCCAAATAAAATATTATAGCTAGGTGACACCCTAGTGCTTTGTTCTGTGTTACATCAAATATAATCTTAGAAAATTTACAGTCAGTACAAGTACAGTACCAATACCATATTTAAGTGCATTTGGGGTTGGGGGAGGTTGGTCCATCCAGTTAGCTGCCATAAATAAAATAAAACTGTACCAACACAAATTATGATTCTATCCCTTCTATCTTTGTTAAGTATATAAAGAGCAAAAAGTCAACAAATATAAAAACTTCCCCATCATCATTATATCATGTCCCATTTATCAAAACTGGACCATTCCCCTTCTTAACACTTCAGTGGCTGTAATTAGCCAAGAATAAGCTTACTGATTCATTCATAATCACAGCAAAATGTCCATTCATAGTAGCTGCTAAGTCATCAACTTTCCATGCCCATGGTGAAGTTGATGAGCTTGCCTCAACTATGACAAGGGTGGGGGCCAGTATGTGTTTCAAAATCTTTGCAATATTCACAAGACCAGAACGTTGCTGGGAATAAAGTCATTAACTGTGGGTCCATGCTGCATTGTCATGCTAGGGGTGCAGTAATGACTGGCGTTCACCCCAATCCAGGCATAAGGTGGCAGTGACAGGTTTAGCCAGTGTTAGTGTGCAGCATGTGACTAAATAAAATGTGTCACAACCCCACCATGCTCTTCTGTGTGTGTCCCCAGCTGCATTACTGGTTGCTCACTCACACAGCTGCCTTCAGACATGATTTTGCGATGAATGATGAGTGCCTTTGGCCATTGACTGTACTATGTGGTCTGTGGAGCAAGATGATGAATGATGATAATGATGATCGTGATGACCAACCATTACCAGCATTATGATTGTCTGAAGACAGAAGTCCTCATGAGAACAATGATGATTGCAATTAGTAGAAGTAGAAGGAGAACATTTCAATGAAAAATGGTGGACAGCCACAGGTACTTACAGCTGAAAAATGCCTGGTGTCACTGTCCGTATGTGGATGACGGTGTGCATACCTTAGTCGTGCTTGCTTGTATAATCTTGTTTTGGTTTACATCTCTAGGTTATGTAGTGGTAGCCAGCAAGTGCAACCAGCAAGTGCAACCAGCAACAATGTGCTGCTGTATCACAAGGGAAAAGCGCCAGCAAAAAAACAGTTACCTCATAATAATAATTATAATGACGTGAATGATGTGAACATGAAGATATCATGACATGAGCTACAGTAGTCTGTAATCAGCAGAACACTTGAGTATTGATTGAAATAGTTAAGCTTGTTGTTTAGGTAGAGATACATGCAACTGGAAGACTACATGAGATGCCCATGCCTGCCGGTAGGCGACAGTGACCACTGTTGAGAGTCGAGACTGGTAGAAGTCAATACGCATAACGCTCGTTGGCTAGGGGAGCTATAGATAGCAATCAGTGAAGCATAAGCAAGTGTGTGTTGTACTACTATAGTAACAGGACCCCATGGCTGGTGCTCAGGTTCTTGTGAGCTACACTGACATCAAGAGACTTAACTTAATGTTCATTGACTACTACAGGCAGTGGGAAACAGTTAAAATAAATGGCCATTGGCAGACAGATGGTGCCTGCCAGTAAAGCTATAGTAGATTGTAATCAAGAGACTTAACTTAATCATGCTCATTGATTGACTTGTCTAGAGACAGAAGGGGAGGAGGCGAGATCAGATAAGTGGCTGGTGGAACCCAGGTGGTGTTGCCTGTCAGTGAGTTATTAATCTAGACCAGTACTAGACCATTATCAAGAGACTTAACTTAATCATGCTCATTGATTGACTTGTCTAGAGACAGAAGGGGAGGAGGCAAGATCAGATAAGTGGTCGGTGGTGCCCAGGTGGTGGTGCCTGTCAGTGAGTTATTAATCTAGACCAGTACTAGACTGTTATCAAGAGACTTGACTTAATCATGCTTATTGATTGACTTGTCTAGAGACAGAAGGGGAGGAGGCGAGATCAGATAAGTGACTGGTGGCACCCAGGTGGTGGTGCCTGTCAGTGAGTTGTTAATCTAGACCAGTCCTAGACCGTTATCAAGAGACTTAACTTAATCATGCTTGTTGATTGACTTGTCTAGAGACAGATGAGGATGAATGAGATAAATTGAAGGGTCAGGGAGTGTGAGCACATGGCTGGCTGGCTGTAATCAGAACACATGTTTGTGTCCTGTACAGGGTCTTGTCTTGCATAGAATATTGGAAATCACAAGACGAATGGGTAATATTGGGCTGTACTGTGAAAGAAGTGCATGAGTGATGAACGATGAAGATTCAAGAAAGTCACAGTTTCAAAGGAAGAAAGGAACTGTAACTCATGTCATGTCATGGGAGTCAGCCGGGGAGGGGGGGGCAAGTTCTGATGACTACTAATAATTTTGAAACATGGTGGGTTTCTCTGTATGCTATGCAACAGAAATTTGGAGAAGTAAATTTTTTTACTTAGGCGGCAAGCAGGCACACAGACTCAACGTGATACTATTCCTAGCATTACTACAGCTTTGCACACTAGTAGCAGCCCACGACCATGACCAGAATACAGCTATTCCCAGTATGATTTGTTGCAGTGTAAAAGTAGCTGTATTTCAAAGTTTTCATCACCAAGTCTGTTTTGTCAAACTGTAAGGACCTGTCCACAACACTGAACAGTCTTTCTACAGGAGCGCTAGATGCAGGAATATTATCTTGATTGTGGGGAATGTTTGTAAAGCTTCAATAGTTTTATTTGTGTCTTTCAGGATCGCTTCAGTTCATGAAGATCTCCACCACGGTTAGGTTGCTGATTGTAATCAAATTTGAAGAAATCATCATCATTGTCCTCAGCATTGTCTTCAGATGATGGGCGCCATGAACAGTATCTTCCTGATGTGACAACAACAGCACTTTATTCTCAAGCATGCTTCTTGCAGCTCTGCCTTCTTCATCATTCCCTACCCATCTGAGACAAAACTGTGGTAACATGACGCTAGCCAGAATCAACTCTCTCTGCTCAAAACTGGTACCAGACTGAGTTTCCACAGCTTTCACAATTGCATCAAGAAGTGGTGATGAAAAGATCTCGTTGAACAATATCTGGTGACCCCAAACCACTCTTTCTTGGCTTACTGCACAGGGGACAGTTTACATATGTGGAGAGTACACGGAAGATGTCCCCCCCAACCCCTCCACATCCCATAAGAGTCTGCTTTAATGACTCAACAACCAGGAGGGTTGGATCCTCCACCCTATGAGTGATATGGGACAGACTCTCCAACTAATCAGAGCCATCCCTCCCCTACACTCCCCTCAACATTGGCTCTCTAACATCTAGATTAATAGATGTCAGGAAGCACTGGTGGATAGTCCAGCAGTCACCCAGGCGACCGGAGTCATCCCAGTCGGGATCCCACTAATTTTATTTTAGTGCAGGATTTCCTGACGGGGACCGAGACAGTTTGGTCCCCTGCCACACCTCATAGATCACTCCTGAAGTGTGGAGTTGGGTATATAGACACCTTGAAGCCGACTAGATGCCTCCTACTTATATAGGGGGCTCTGCAAATAGGTTAAATTTGGGTTACATGTTAAAAACCTACATTACTAATTTTTTTGTATGACTTATATAGGGTCCTTGCTATCAGATGTAAAGAAAGTGTTCCTTTACATAGGTTTTATCACTTTAGAAGGCAGATCTTAAGTTAATTTCGTGGAATGTCCGGGGCTTGAGTGGACCGATTAAGAGAGCAAGAATCTTGAAGGAATTACAAAGACAGGGAGTTAGTGTTGCATTTCTACAGGAGACCCACCTGAATCAGGTGGAACACAATAAATTAAAGAGAGGATGGGTGGGCGAGGTATATGCCTCCGAATGTGTTAACCAAACAAATAAGAGGGGCACGGCGATCTTGGTCAGGAGGGATACCCCCTGCACTATCTCACAGGTCCAGACAGACCCTGGGGGCAGATTTGTGAGGCTAGAAGGAGAGTTTAAGGGTTGAAAATGTACTTTCTTGAACATTTATGCCCCCAACGACGAACAAGAGAGGGTGTCCTTCCTGACCAGGGTGTTAACTGAGATATCCTTTGATCCAGACAAGCTAATATTCATCGGAGGGGACTTTAACACAGTGACAGACTTAGGCCTTGACAGGATTGGTTCTCAGTCCACAGGCCCCGCTAAGTCCAGTAAAGTTCTTACGAGGTTATGTGCAGAGCTCTCTTTGGTTGATGCATGGAGATTTGTCCACCCCTCAGACAGAGACTACACATACTATTCTCCTAAATATAGGATGTATTCCTGCATTGATCGCTGGTTAGTTTCTGCAGATGCCCTATCTTCCGTGCTTAGAGCAGATATAGGATCAATTTCAGTCTCAGATCATGCCCCAGTCACGTTGGAGCTGTCCCTAGCCCCAAAACCCCCTGAGTCCGTCTGGCGCCTAACGTTAGCCTATTGAATTTAACAGAATTCAAACAACTTATAAAGCGATCAATAAAGGAATACTTAGAGACAAACCGAAGGGAAGATACAGAGGCGGGAGTTAGGTGGGATGCGTTAAAATGTTATCTAAGGGGTATAGTGATTGCCTTTGCAGCAAAACATAAGAAGGCTCAGATTAAAGAACGGGTAGAATTAGAGGTGAAAATATCTCAGTTGGAAAGGGTCCACAAAGAGACTTTAGACCAAAAATGTGAGACTGAACTAATTAGGTCTCAAACCAAACTAAACAAGATTCTAGATCTTCAGACGGAGAGACTCTTAACATATGCTAGACAAAGGTTTTATGAACACGGTAACAAGGCTGGCAAAATACTAACTTGGCAGCTACAGAAGGAAAGGGCATCTAGGGCGGTGCCTAAACTTAAAAGACATGACTCTAATGATAGAACCTGGTCCCCCTCCTTAATAACTGCACAATTTCAAAAATTTTACTCTACCCTATATAGTAGGGATAGGGACATAGACCATGAAAGGAAGATCCAACTATTTCTTAACAAACTTCAGTTCCCCACCCTCTCTGAGATACAGAGGAAAGATCTTGAGGCCCCTATATCAGTTACAGAAATAACTCAAAAAATTAAGAACCTGAAAAATTGGAAGGCCCCAAGGATGGATGGTTATGTTTCGGAATTTTATAAAACATTTTTGGACACACTTTTGCCGGTACTGCATAACACATATAACGAGTTATAGAGGGGAGAGGGGGGGCAGCCCCTAAGTCCTGGAACCTTGCCCAGATCTCTGTGATTCTAAAACCAGATAAAGATCCAGAAGACTGTAGATCATATTGGCCAATTTCACTTTTACCGGTGGACCTAAAAATCTTTACTGGGATATTAGCCGATCGACTCCAGAAAATAATAGGATGTCTAGTGCACAGACATCAGACCGGCTTTATCTCAGGAAGATACCTCCAAGATAACATACGTCGCCTGTTAAACGTGATCTCAGCACATAAAAACACTAAACACCTACAGTTAGCGATCAGTATGGATGCTGAGAAAGCGTTTGACAGGGTAGACTGGGTATTTTTAGGTGACACCCTAAAAAGATTTGGCTTGGGGGAGAGATTTGTCGATACAGTGAATAATTGATATAAAAATCCGGAGGCCAGAGTTAAGGTGAATGGGCACCTTTCTGAGAGATTTTCCTTGGGAAGGGGCACGAGGCAGGGCTGCCCCCTCTCACCACTACTTTTTGCACTATCTCTGGAACCCCTTGCTATTGATATCAGATCTAACCCAATGATCCAGGGGTGGAGGTTGAAGGTCATTTCCAAAAAATTGCATTATATGCAGACGATTCACTTTTCTTTTTATCACACCCAGAAACCTCGGTTCCAGCACTAACCCATTCACTGGAGGTATATGGTGCATTAGCAGGTTATAAAATCGACCTTCAAAAATCTGAAACACTGATCCTCAGTGGAACCCCCTCAAGGGAGTTTATAACTTCTTTCCCCTTTTGCGTGGGCCAAGAATAACACAGTTAAATACTTAGGAATACATGTGTCGATTGACCATTCCCTCTTATATAAAAATAACTACGCCAAATTATTTCAGAATATACAAGCTGATATAGCCAGGTGGCACCTACTCCCCTTGTCACTATATGGCAGATCACAGACTCTCAAAATGAATGTTTTACCTAGGCTCCTCTTTCTATTCCAAACCCTCCCAATTCAGCTCCCTAGACAATTCTGGGTCAAATTACAAAATGAGGTCCAGGTCTTTATCTGGAACAGGAAAAGGCCCAGGCTAGCTAGGAAACTGCTACAAGCCCCTAGGAGCAGGGGAGGCATAGCTCTCCCGAATTTTTATTATTAATTTCTAGTAGCCCAGGGAACTCAGCTGTGTTCCTGGATAAAACATTGGGTAGACTCCGGCTGGTACCATTTAGAAGATGCTGCAGTTCATAGATGGGCCCTTTGGGCGATTCCCACAGGCAATATGCCGATAACCTTGACCAGAGAGATTAATAACCCATGGATTCTGCACTCATTCTGGACTCTAAAAAAATTGAGAAGGCTTACAAGTACTCCAAAGGGACCCGGGCCTCTTTCCTTAATAAGATTTGAAGCCTCATTCGTCCCACCGAGGGATGACTCAGGATTCCAATATTGGGCTGTACATCGACTCTCAACTTTCGCCCAATGTATTGAGAGAGCCAATTGCCACTCCTTTGCTTACCTAAGGGACAGGTACCACCTCCGTCAGGAGGATCATTTTAGATATTTACAAGTCCGACATCATATCAACTCTGAAAACAGGTTGCAAAAAATCATGAGAGAGAGGACCCCCTTAGAAGAGTTTTTTTACTGTAATAGCAAGATTAGAAATATCCCACATCCACTTGCTCAGCTATATGAGATCCTGATTAACCTTGTCAATCCAGGCTTAGATAAACTTAAACAGAGATGGGAAACAGAATTAGGGATCTCGATCTCACAACAAGTCTGGGAGAATAGACTAACCAAAGGCTGGCAGGTGACAAGTTTTCCCTCTTGGCGAGAATTTCACTGGAAAGTCCTTCTGAGATATTTTCTTACACCCTCCAAAACAAAACACTTTAAAGCAGGGGGATCAGAGCAATGTTGGAGATGTGGTGGGGCAAGGGGAACTCCAGCACATGTAATGTGGGATTGCCCCAAAATCAGAAACTTTTGGAAAGAAGTACATGAGTACATGCAAAAAGTATCGGGACTACAGGTCCCTCTTAAAGGGGAAGAGATGGTGCTGGGGCCCCCTGCCTGGTCACAGGGCCTAGACGGGAAAGGCTGTTACCACAAATTATGAGAGTGGCAGCACTGAAGACGATCACTTTGAGGTGGCTTTCACCTCATCCTCCAACAACAGAGGACTGGATAGTCAGAATGAGGCAGCTGGAGTCAATGGAACAGATCACTTATAATCTAAGACAGGAGAGGGAGGTATTTGAGACTGTCTGGTCCCCTTGGCAGGCTTTGGAGTCAGAAGGTGAGAGCCCTGGACATTCCACCTGAAGCCTTAGGGCTTCACCTAGGGAAAAGAACTATGTTATGCTGACCATGATAACCTTTTTTTTTTTTTTCTCTTCTTTTAACAGTAAAATTGTACAAGGAGCCAATGTCTAAAATTACATCACAGATTGAAAGGCATATCAAGATGCCTGAGTTTAGTTTTGAGAGTTAGTTTAATTATTTAAATTACAGAGTCCATTTATCGGCTTTGTTCTGATCTAGGGTAACTAGACAATTTACCCTGGACCATAGAGAAGGGATATTACACACTCTGTCAGTGTTGCGGATAAGAAGCAACATAATCAATAGTAAGAGAGAATAGAGGGAGGTTAAATGAATCTCGGCTCCTACTTTTATAGTACCTTATTAAATTAAACAAGAACTTACTGAATAGAATATGATCTACTTTATGTGCTTACTGACGGAAAGGCTGTAAGTTGTATAAATCAAATCAGTTAAGAGAGCTGTAACATATGATATCATGTAAGGTTATGTAAAATGAAACTATGGTTACTCAATAAAATTTGAAGTACAAAAAGAAGTGGTGATGCATACCATAATCCTTGTCTCATATCAATCAACTTTTTTTTCAAAGCCACCAATGTTGGAAGAAGATAGCCCATGTAACATTTTGTTTCTGCCTGTAAAATATCCAGCGAGTTTGCTAAAGGCTGCATTACTTTGCAGTACTCCACTAAGAAAGCAATGCAATTTGTTCGAAATCTGGTGAGGCCAAGTTCATCACAGATGTTATGCAAATCATCTTCCTCTTTGTCGACAGTGGATCTTATATTGTCAACCGCTCTGCAGTACAAATTCCAGCTTGTGCTATTGGGAACAACTAGCTTGGTACCAGTTGTGTCAGAGACAGTTTCACTGCCTGAGAACTTCAGTGTAATTTGTTCCAAAGAGCAGAGGATTTGGCCATCGTACTGTGGAAGGCCTTTTTGTAGGCAGAATTTGATGTAGCACATTCTTAATCCTTCACTGCTATTAAGTTCAGCGTATGAGCTGCACAGCGTTGATGTAAAGGAAGATTTCAGGTCTCGTCCACGTCCTCATCCACATCATCTAAAATGCAGCATATGTCAGTGAAGCTTACAACATTGCCTTCTGTAGTGCAATGACTGCTGCTTCCCCCTGCCCACTGCTGCTGATCATGGTCATCATCATCATCCTCATCATCATCATCATTTTCCTCATTGTGAACCATGACAGTGCCAGTGGTGGGTGTGATATTATCACACCTAAATACGTGAAATACCTTTACAAAGTTGGATCCATTATCCAAAACTGTTTTAACAACCTTGTTCTGGATGCAATATTTCAAATGTACCTGTTCAAGTTTTGATGCAATCACATCATACCTTTTGTCACATGCATGCTAGTGCGGCCGGTTTTCTTATTAATGTTTTCGCATCAATCCAATGTGCAGTGACACCTAGGTAGCTTCTGTTATGTGCTGCTCAAATATCAGCAGTAGTACAGAAGTGAGATACATTGCTGAATTCAGAAATCAAGTTTGATTTCATGTTCTGGTACATTTTATCTATTCTGTCTGTCAGTGTTTTACGTGTCATGACTTTTTTATTTATCTGTAGACCCATGACTAATCTGGCAAATGAAGGTTGTTTAACAACACTGAGTGACTGTAGATCTTCAACCACAAACTGAATAATAAACTTGTCAATGCGAGCCTGACTGACACGGGAACTCTTTGTGGAGTTGAAGAATTGTTGGAGAAAACACTTCTTCGTTTTATTCACAGTTGCTTGGTTGAATGGCACTGAAATGCCACTGCTGCTTGAGCTGGAAAAGTCATCATCCACCTCTTCTTGCTGATCCTCTCATGACCTTTTGTGCCAAAGGGGAGTCATGTCGGGATTCCTATGTCCACCACTGCTGCCTTTTGACACATGTTTTTTGAATGTTTCCAAAGATTGAGGATGGATGTGTTCCATATGTTTTTTTAAGTTTGATGAACTATTTTTTGAGGTTGACAGAAGCTTCACTTTAAGCAGGCAAAGTTTACACTGAACCAATATGCTTTTTCCCTTTTCAGATATTACTGCAGAGTACTCTCCCAAATACTACTTTTGAAAAACAGATGCACTCTTTCTCTGTGACTCAGCATGTGGCAGAGTAAAGGAAATGGAGGAAGAGGAGGAGGATGCATTTTGCCTTTACTCATGCTGTTGATCAGCCTCATTGTATTGCTGTGCTTCTTTTTGGGTTTCAGACATGTTAACTGCTGATGAGTCTGACTCTACGGAACATGCCATGAGTGTTCAAAATAAATTGCAGATCTGGTTATGGCAAATTGTGATTTTAAAACTTCAATCATGAATGTCACATGAATCGTGATTATCATGATACACCAAAAAACAAGAATGTTGTTGCTGTTTGGTAATGTACAGCAACAGCACAGTATTATGTGACTTGAACTTAGCCATGATGTGGGCCTGTGGCCCATACATTTAACTACAGACAGAAACGAGTCACAAGCATTAAAGCCAGGCTCATCCTGATCCTTTAAGAACAGCGAAACATGTGACATCACACACCTGTGACCCAAAAGTCAAAACCCTCAACAGGGTGACGCTGACTGATACACACCAACACTGTACACTGACACTGGAGTGGCAGAGTATGGTTTTGTTACAAATTCTTGTACAGTTTTTCAGATGACAACTTTAGCAGAACTGTATACAAAATGTGACTGTGGGCCACAGCATCACAAAGCAACCCAACACAATGAGCAACCTTTTTTTCTCAATCTCAATCTCAGTGCATTCAGTTATAGTATATGTTAATACTATCACTAAGTAACTCAAACAGTACTGAGGTGGTCAGAGTCACAGAACATCACATCAGATAATAAGAAAAAAAAGCAGACTGCCGTGCCATGGTGAGACTGGCATGGCAGCCAGACAATGAAATCATGACAAGCTTCAGCCAGCATTAGCATTACTACACTTCTCCCACAGCTTGAACAGTGCTGATCAACAGTGAGCAATCACCAGCAATCATAACCTTGGTTTGAGTGATAATTAGCTTCTTCATTGCAAATTATCATGAAACTGTAATGCCATGTGTATTGTTCATCATTGTAACAAAACAGAATTTAAATTGAAAATGAGAGTGTCTTTTTTTCACTGGCCTGCACCGCCTGGCCTGATGGAAATAAATATAGATCTTTCTTCCACACTTTGTCTCTGCTTGCTATATATGTGGTGTTGCTATTGCTGAAGCATGACGAGAGTGATGATGATGATGATGGATACTCAGATTTACTCTCCCTCCTGTTGCTGAACTCCCTCTTGATATTTCTTGTGTTAACAATGTCAACAAGCACAATAGTAACTCAGTCTAGTGGCTCCAGTCTAGTCCCTCTCTATTCTGGATGTCTTTTTCAAAGAACCTTTAAGAAAACAAAAATAAAAGCTATATGCCATGCATGCACTGCACAGTGCACCACACCTGTTCCCATTCTATTCTAACTAGTACTGCGTATCAGCCTATGCCTGGACTGCAGTAACTACTCTTCCCACCCGTGTTCTTTCAAAATAGACCTGCCGTAGTCTACTCTTACTGCATACTCCTTCCCGTCCTGTCCATAGTCCTGAACTTTCCTGGGGGGTGGGGGGGACTCGGGACTATGGGAGAGGTCTGCCAACTACAAAGGAAAGACACAATGTTATCATCAGTTAACTTAACTGTAAATAAACACATTGCTGTGTGTTAAACACCAGACAGTACAGTTGACAGTTCTTAACTTTTACAGTTCACTCACAAGAGCAGATTACATCAGTCGAGGTGAGCATGCATGTGTTGCTGTGGTGTGGTCTGACCAAGTGACCATCCTCATTCTGTGGACCATGATGTTGCATTTGCTGTGGCCCCAATGAACTCCCAAAGCAAAACCCTATGTGAGAGTGTGATGATGTGCATGCCTCAGCAAGGCAGCAGTGCAGCACATCATCACACAGGGCAGGGAGGGACAGGGACAAGGGTCCAACACATGGGTAATAATGAGGATGATCAGACCACACACCAGACAGCACGTGCTCACCTCCACAGACAGGTTATTATGTGCACCACTACATTACATGTTCTACTTCTAAGTGTTTTCTTTCACATTAGACTGGGAGGGTTGAAGAGCACTCCTTCCTGTCTTGCTGCTCTGCTTCTGCTAATGACATTTGAAGAACAAAGCAGTCACAGTAGACAACAACAATAAAGTAAAGAAACCGTACCTCTCTGTCCACTTCGGCAGACACTGACAATCCTGATCCTCTCAGCCTGAGCCTGCACCTCCATCAGGTCACTTCAGTCCTACACGACTGTTCCTCCTCAGGACCTCCTGTATCACTCACAGATGCCAACGCTCTGCCATTCAATCACCACAGCTTTTGACCATGTAGTGGTAGTGCCCAGTCAGATAGACAAGGGAACCACCAATCCTGTAATGGAAATGAACAATGTAAAACAGTAGGAATTAAAATTTGGGCAACATTATCACTTACAGTTGCAGAATTTATCCTGAGTCACTTCTGTCATTCCTGAATTGCAAATGCCATGCCAGCCTGCCAGGCCAGCATCACAAGTGTCTGCGGCAGTGCCACATTCATGCTGGAATACAGTAAGTCGCACCAGGTCAGGACCATGAGCAGTATCAAGGACAAAGGGCTAGCCAGGGAGAGGATGTAGCATAACATGCTATGGTAGACCCCCCACCCTACAGCCACCCACCACATACAGGTCTCATCTGTAGTGTGGACGGTCTGTGTCCCCCAGGCCTCAGACCCCCCCAACCAACATTGCAACCACTGACCGGTAGTCTCAGCCATGTTGCTGCCCCTCGCCAAACTGTGACAGTGTACATTTTCTTCTGTGGGGCAGCAACATGGGAGGGGAAGGACCAGTGCTGGAGGTGGGGGGGAAGGGACGACCCAGGCCAGTACAGTATATAACAACACAACTACTGCATGAACATCAGGCTATATGCAATACCTTTCTCTTGCAACCTAGTCCCCACAAACAGTATGTATACCATTCAGTGCAGTGCAATACATACCACAATTAAGCAATGTCTTATCAATAACGCATGACATGACTGAGTGGTGACCAGGCCGCCAAGGCCGGTCCAGCAGTTAGATTTACAGTCTAAGTCTGTGCATTCTTATTTATTATTATCACCCATTCACCCCCTAGGGGACTGGGCCCAGGGCATAATATCAAGTGGCACGAGGATCAGGCAAGTGCAGTACTGCCCCAGGGGGTAAGGGCAACTGCAGTCGATGAATGATTAATGACTGTTAATCTACTCCAGGGACTGCATTTATTACTACTATAAAAAGTTATTCGAAATGAAAAGGGTTAAAAGTAGTATACTTTTGGAATGTTTTTGTCATTTAGCTGGACGTATTTAATAAAATAGTTGATTCTTCCAGCGACAATTGAAGAATGCTGGTTTAAAATCAGAATGCATCATTCATTCCAATTATTCTTAAGCAGTGCTAGATGAAGGAAAGCTGAACAATGAGAATCCATGTGCCATACGGCGTGATCATCACAGACAGCGTACAACATGACAGTGTAACATGAATTAATACATTTACAGGACAGCGGCCACTGTTAGACTCATAACAGCCAATCATTGCATCAGATTACAGCATATGTGAGATGAACCGTAGTAAATCTAAGCTTTACTAGCTTAGTAAAAGCTCAGCAAAATCAGTGCATAGAGGGGACAAAACCTTTTACAGGTACATAAGTGAAAAAAGAAAGGCAAAGGGAGGGATAGTGAGACTGAAGAGGGAGGATGGGGGCCCCGTGGAGGATGACAACAGTAAAGCTGACATATTGAACAGGTATTTCTGCTCAGTCTTTACTGAGGAAGAGGAGGGTAATGGGTCTGAAGGGAGTACAAGGGGTGAGAATGGTGCAGAAATGGACACAAGTTCCTTTACACGAGAAAGGGTCCTGAAGGAACTGGAAGTAATAAGAGTTGATAAAGCAATGGGGCCAGATGGGGTGCACCCCAGGGTCCTTAAAGAACTAAGAGAGGTGGTGGCTGAACCTCTGGCTATCCTGTTTAGCCGCTCACTGGAAACAGGAGAGGTACCCAAAGACTGGAGGACAGCAGATGTAGTCCCCTTACACAAAAGTGGGAACAAAGAGGAAGCAGGGAACTACAGACCAGTCAGCCTACCTCGGTAGTGGGGAAGATCATGGAAGCACTAATGAAGGAGAGATTGGTGGAACATCTGGTTGTCAATGGACTACAGGACCCAAAGCAGCATGGTTTCACCAGGGGAAGGTCATGTCAGACCAACCTCATTGAATTTTTTGACTGGGTGACTAGGGAGGTGGATCAGGGGAGGGCAGTGGACATGGCCTATCTGGACTTCAGCAAGGCCTTTGACACTGTGCCACATAGAAGACTATTACACAAACTGGGGAATATGGGTGTGGGCAGGACAGTAGTGTGGTGGGTAGGTAACTGGCTGGGTGGCAGGACACAGAGGGTGGTGGTAAATGGCTGTCACTCCACAGAGGGAAGAGTGACCAGTGGGGTACCACAGGGATCAGTGCTGGGACCGGTCCTATTCAACATCTTCATCAGTTACATTGCTAGGACCTAGAAGGCAGAATTTCACTGTTCGCTGATGACACAAAGCTCTGTAACAGAGTAGACACACCAGAGGGTGTAGACAGAATGAGAAGGACCTGCAGAAACTTGAAGAATGGTCAGGGGTTTGGCAGTTGAAATTCAATGCAAAGAAGTGCAAGATAATGCATATGGGGCACAAAAACCCTGGCACAAAATATCAGTTGTGGGGTGAGGATATAGCATGCACCAAGCAGGAAAGGGATCTTGGGGTTATCATCTCTGATGACCTCAAGGTAGGGAAACAGTGTGACAAGGCAGCAGGTAAAGCAAATAGGATGCTGGGATGCATAGGCAGGGGCATCACCAGCAGGAAAAGGGAGGTCATAATTCCACTATACAAGACACTAGTGAGGCCCCACCTGGAGTACAGTGTACAGTTCTGGAGACCTTACCTATGAGAGAATGTTCAGAGGAGGGCAACAAAGATGGTGCATGGATTGCATCACAAGTCCTCTGAAGACAGGTTGAAGGAACTGAACATGTACTCCCTGGAGGAGAGGAGGGAGAGAGGGGATATGATAGAGACATACAAGTATCTTACAGGGAGGAACAGGGTGCAGGAATACACTATTTTAAGCGAAAAAGATGTTCCAGGACTAGAGGGCATGGGATGAAGTTGGAGGGAGGACAATTCAGAGGAAACGTGAGGAAGAATTTCTTCACAGAATGGGTGGTGGACAAGTGGAACACCCTGCCAGAGGAAGTGGTGGGGCTGAAACAATCACGGGATTTAAGAATGCATGGGATAGACATAAAGGAATTCTGGAGGTCAGGGGTAAGGGGCAACAGACTTCTAGGAAAACATAAACTGAACTTTCAAGCTCAAATGGGCAGACTGGGTGGGCCATAGGCCCTTATCTGCCAACACTGTCTATGTATCTATGTAAATCAATGCAACTCACACTCAGAGTCGGAACTATGGGGTAGTACCATATATATACATTGACTCGCTCTCACACACAATATATATCCAGTTCCATCTAGACAATGAGCACACAGTCAGTACAGCAGTCCATGAGCCCAGGCAGGCACAACAAGAGGCAGTAGTAGTAGCCAGTAGGCAGCCAGGCAGTTCATAATGGTCAGAATAGGTAGAGTAAGACCAACAAAAAATGAGACAAAGACAGAGAAACAATCAGTGCCTGGGGAGGGATTCAGGAGGAAAGTTGAGGAACACACATGGGTAGCTTTTTAGGTAGGGACAGGGTACTGTGGGTACACTACACGAAACAAACACAAACATCATTTTAATTTTAAAACACAGACATCTTTATACTGAAACACAAATAAAAAAAATATTTTCAGGCAGGGGCCACCTATGAAAACAGAAACATCCATCCTTACATCATAGTACTGCTGCAGTCAGACTACAATCACAAAGTTCCATGAAACACAGGATCCACTCCACCACACAGAGATTGCTGCTCCGAGTCCACTACAGCCTGGCTGAGACAGCTTATGAGCTTAATTTCATCATTTCACATCTTTACAGACGTGACATCCATGATCCAGACTCCAGCCCACCACAATCTGACTGACTGACCCAGTGAGTCCGAATTTCAATATAACCTACACCCCACCCAGCCTGAGGTGCCCATCACATCATGCAGCTACAGTGCTTGTGCTGCTCGGGCCTCAGGCCTGCCTGCATGCATTGCATTGCCACCTGTTTTGGATTCCATTTTTTATTATAAATAAAAGAAATAATAAACACTGGCTAGGCTCGCTTTAATTAGGTGATTAGGTAATTAACACAAAAACACAAACAAAACACAAAAACACAATAAAGTGCTGCGGATGTCTGGCTGGCCTGGCTGCCAATGCCAGTGCCCCTGACACCCCCACTTGTTCCTCAGTTTATATGTAATTTTCAGAACATTAAATAGCAGTGAGTTACTGTTATTACATCATGATTTTAACATTAATGAAAGATTGGATATTTTTTTACCTGTTGTTATTGCCGGCTGTACTGCTGACTGTGCTGTGGCAGGCCTGCATGCTGCATTTCTCCAACAGCAGCCTTTTGTGGTGTTGATGTCCTGGGTTATTGTCATGGTGTCCTCATGCCGGTTGGTCTGCACTCCACCTAGCCCAACTTGAAGTTCTTCTGGCTTTATGGCCTTCTTCTGCTTCCTCTCTCCCACTTTTGCTTCCCTCACCCTCCTCAGCTGGCATACTTTTTTGGCTCCACACCCACCACCATGGCCCACAGGCTTCATGGACCACCGCCTGACCTGCCCAGTGCCCTGCTGTATCCTCTTCCTGGCTGGATAGTGACTCGAGCGAGCAGCTAGCCATGGCCAGCTTGCTCTGGCAGCAGGCAGATTTCTTTTTTTTTATTTGCCCTGGGCCCTGGCCTCAACCGACATCATCAGGAGGATGAAGTTATTTTTTAGCCCTCCTCCCTCTCACCCATCGATTCCTAACTGCTCCTGAGGCCTCGGATTCTCTCACCACCCCGGGCCATCCCCAACCATCTCACTACTGTCTGCTATCTTCTTTTTCTTTCTTTCTTTCTTTCTCTTTTCTTTTGTGCCTTTTTTGAATCACTCCTTGCTCGCTCCCTCCTCGCCAAATGCACACACTCTACTCTCTGCTCTCTCCCCTCTCAAAATGGTGTCAATAACACTTGTGCAGGTGCCTGCTCTGCTATAACTCTGCCTCCTCCTCCAATCACATTGCTCAACAGTAGACACCTCAGCCAACCAGCAGAGGAGAATTGCCCTTCAGGTCTAAGACCTCACATTTTCTGCAGCGTGGCGCCTCCTGTCCCCAACACCAAAAACAAAAAGCTGCATTTTTTAAAAAGCACAGATATTATGCTGGTTCAACTTGAAATGCATGGTGCCGAAGGCCTCTCCACAGTTTGCAAAGGGTGCCAACAGAAGATACAGACACGTGTTTCATCCTACCAGGACTCATCAGTGTGCCTCGTCTGTTTGACATCCCACTAGTGTGTGAGAGGCCTTTCGGCACCATGCATTTCTGCTTAAAGTTGAACCAGAATAATATTCTGTGGTGATTTGCATATGCAGCCCATGATGTCTTGCGTTATGGGGGCATGTGTGATTTTGTATTTCTTTGAAACTTGGCTTCCCGGCCAACGCCCTTTGGGGTAACCTTTGCCTTAGTGCTTGCACACTGAGGTTCTTTGTCTTTTAACTTGTTTTTTGTTTTAATTGGGTTCACCACAACATAACCTAGACAGACCATCTTAGGGTAGCTGGTTCATTCCACTGGGGTGTCAAACAGACGAGGCCCACTGATGAGTCCTGGTAGGACGAACCACATGTCTGTGTCTTCTGTTGGCACCCTTTGCAAACTGTGTGAGAGGCCTTTCAGCACCATGCATTTCTGTTTAAAGTTGCACTAGCATAATATTCTGTGGTGATTTGCATATGCAGCCAATGATGCTTTGCATTGTGGGGGCATGTGTGATTTTGTATTTCTTTGAAACTTGGCTTCCCGGCCAACGCCTTGTCTATATACTGTATATATATATATATATATATATATATATATATATTCTTTGCAAAAACTGTGGTAATGCAGCAGTTAGGGTTCCGATTAAAGTGACAAAAGTAGGGAGATGTAATGTTAGGGTTTTCAACCCTAACTCCTCACCTTCACCCACAAAGCAGCAAAAGGAAAAACCATTATGGTTTTTGCTGTCCTGAGTCTTGGCGAATCAGAGGTGTGGGGTCTTCCTTGGGGTTCTAAAGTGCATATGTGAGGTAATAATATTTATAAAAAGGCTGAGAATATCAGATTATTACCCCTCCCCACAACCCCATTATATTGTCTAGGGGACTCACAGCAGTGTCAAGACGAGTACCAAGCCACACCAGACTATAAGCAAATTATTTATCGTGACACATAAATGTTACCAAGCTGGATGTAATTTCTCAACTAGTGTCCAGGCTGTATAGAAGGAAAAATCCCCAAATAAAATATGTTACAATATCAGGTTAACCTCATCAGCACACTGGTCATTGAAGTTATTCAAGCATTTCTTTGATGGTGCTCGGCGCCACATGTAAATGCAGGAACTGGCAGTCCACCTCTGTTGCCCATGAAGAAGCACCCATGGATGGTTTCCCTGAAGGTCTCACCTGTACTTTGTAGTCTCCACATAGGTGCTGTGGTCTAGGGGTTGGGGAATCTCCCGTCCCCTAAACTCCAAATCTGTTCTACCATCTTCCACAGTATGATAAAGAATATCTCCTTTTGGAAAAGATACTCAGAGCTGTGCTGGCTATGGTGTTTAAAATTTTAAACCAGCCTTCCTGAGGGCCTGTAAGCATGGCCCATATGCCCACCATTTTTGTTGGATAGCAGAGGCATAGTCATTGTCAAAATAGATTTGTGTACACATAGGGGTACACAGAGTACTTTTTGTCTCCAGGCTAACATTAGTATTTTCTCTTTTGTTTGGAATTTGAGAAACTTCATAACAATGGACCTACAGCAGTCAGTCGGACCCTGTATCTGACCGAGGGTCCTATGCACCAATTCAGTCTCAAACTCCAGATCCTCTGGTAAATTGAAGGCTTTTCTCAGCACCTGCTTAATAGAATCCATTATATTGGTGTCCTCTTTCCCATCAGGAACACCATAAATCTGAAGATTCTTCCTGTGGATTATCCCCTCCAGGTCCTGATAACTTTTGTCCAGTTGCTGCTGTCTATGGTAGAGCTGCAGCAGCAGTTTGCACATATAATCAGAATGCTCACTAAATTTAGCGGCAGTGGTTTTCAGCTCTCCAGTCTCTGTCTGTAACTGGTATACCTCCATGCGCAGATTCATGAGGACTGCCTTGATTTTGTTCAGAAGGTGACCAGTTCTTCTGGAAGGTACTTATTTCTGACCATGCCTGTGCTAGTGCTGAGGTCGAAGCAAGGAGAGGGCCTGACTGGAGCCAGGTGTGGATGGTTTAGTTTAATCTCCTAAGTGGGTCAAAGGTTGCTGATTTGTGCCCAGCTGTTGCTGCTTGTCCTTTTTTTCAATACCTCCATCAATCAATCAAAGTCTTATTTATCCAGGCGGTCACCGTTGAGCGAAGCTCATTTGCAAGGTGGACCTAGTTGGCATATGTATACAAAGTTAAGCAATCTACACAAAATTGATAATTTTTTACAATGTAGGCAGAGTCCCAGGATAATAATTACATATAAGCAAATTACAGATGATACAAGTACAAGTAACACCATGCAAGGGTTCGTACGTAAGAAAAGAAACATCAGCAATGCAGATACAAATTACGGTAAACATGTATGGGTAGAGCAATGACTGTCGCGGTGGTCCAGGGGAGGAGTGCAATAACACAGTGGAAGGGAGAAGAATATGGGGGGAATGTAATGCTGACACAGTAACTGGGCGGTTCTGCTAGAGTTAGTATATTAATAGGGTATCTCATGCTATATTATATATGGACACTCCGGCCAGAAGAGGAGACTGGGGGGGGGGAAGGGTGGAATGGGAAGGAATTAGTTCTGGCTGCAAAAAACGGAGAAAATACCACAGAAGTGGCGAAGGCAAGACAGAGTAAATGGCTGTGAGCAGGTTTTAAGTGGGGTGGCGAACTGCGGTGGATTTGGAAGCCGCAGTAGAACGAGCAAAGCAGTTACAAACTTCGTTAATTGTGCGTGAGTATAGCACTTTGAAGTTAGGTAGGGAGACAAGGGCGCCCAGTTTAAGTGTTCTTTGTAGATTATTCCATAGGCTGGGTGGTGTGAAGCTAATAGCCGCTTAACTGAAATGAGAGTTTACTCTGGGTATTATGAACGAGATGTAGGAATGGCTTCTAAGCGCGTATTTTCCTATTATGCTTAGCAGTAGGCAGATGGAGATATAGGGGGGTAGTTTTTTTTGTGAGAGCACGGTAAGTCCAGAGAGCAGCATTTTTGTGGTGCCTGAGTTTAAGGGAGGTCCACCCCACAGCAGCGTACAGCGTGCAGTGATGGGTAGTATTAGGAAGACCTGTAATGAACCTTAATGCACAGTGGTACAGCATGTCTAATTTGGCTAACTGCGAGCTGGGGCATTGGCTGTACAAGAAATCCACATAGTCAACCAGAGATAGGAAGGTGGATTGGACCAGCCATGTCTTGGCATTTATAGTAAGGAACTGATTTAATCTGAAGAAAAGTCCAAGCCTTTGTTGGAGTTTTTTTAACAAATCCCCGATATGTTCGGTGAAGGAGAGTCTGTTGTCAAACCATACTCCCAGATATATGAATTTTGTGATGAATTCCAGCTTCTCATCTAGTATTGTGTTTATTTCAGGAGTAGCCTCGCAGGCTGTCAAGTTGCTTGCATGGGCGAGCGGAGAGAAGAGCATCGCTTTAGTTTTTTTAGCATTCAAGAGTAGTTTTTTGTGTATTAGCTGATTTTGCAGGAGGATGAATTCAGCTTGGAGATCGTTGCAGGCTGCCTCCAGCGTAGGCCTGCTAACATATAGAACGGTATCATCAGCTGAACAGGTGGATATTGGCGTTCTTTATGTAATAGTCAATGTCATTAATGTAGATTGCAAATAAGAGAGGGCCTAAGATAGATCCCTGTGGTACCCCTCTTAGGAGGGGTTTGAGAGGGGACAGCTCACCTTCTGCTTTGAGTTGCTGAAGTTGCCCTGAGAGGTAGTCCATAAACCAGGGCAGCGAGGAGGAGTGCACACCAATGGTTTGTAAGGAGGTGAGGAGAAGGCTATGGTCGACTGTGTTGAAAGCTTTGCTTAGGTCCAGAAAGACTGCACAGGTGAAGTTCCTAGAGTCAAGGGCTCTCAGCCAGTTATCAGTGACTTTGGTCAGTGCTGAGATGGTGCTATGTTGGGCTCTGAACCCAGATTGCATGGGATTTAGTAGATTTGTTGTCTCTAGGTAGGACCTTAGCTGTACATTCACAGTTTTCTCCAGTAATTTAGATAGCACCGGGAGGAGAGATATGGGCCTATAATTATTAAGGTCACTTGGGTCTCCTGATTTGAGGAGTGGGATGACATAAGCAGTCTTCCAAATGGGTGGCAAGATACCCTGGGAGAGGAATAAATTGAATAGGTGAGTGATGGGGATGGCTAGGACATGGTATGTGATTTTAAGGAAGTACGGATCTAGTGCATCAGCGCCTGCACTTTTTCTGGTGTCTAGTTGGAGTAATAGGTCTTTGACTTCTTTTATGGAAGCAGGCTGGAGAGTAAATAGAGAGGATGTAGCTAGAGGCGATGGAGAGGAGTTGTCTGTCATGGAGCGAATCTTACAAGCTGGGGAATTATCAAATGCCAGACCTGTGGTAGCGAAATGGTTATTGAAGGAGTCTAGGATCTTTGTACTTTCGTGAGTGTAGCATTGCCAGTGATGATCTTATTCGGAAGGGAATTACCTGCGGAGTGGCCCATCAGATCCTTGATAGTGCTCCAGAACTTGCACGGGCTCTTAGAGGCAGTGTCGAGTTCTGAGCAGAAGAAGGAAGCCTTCGCTTCTTTAACTGATTTAGTGCATAGGTTGCGTACCTTTCTGAATAGATTCCAATAGTTAGGCATGTTCAGTTTACGAGCCCTTTTCCAGAGCTTGTCTTTTTCAAAGAGCAATGTTCTGATCTTAGAGGAGAACCACTTGCAAAGTTTGTTCTTAGCATGGATTTTGGTCATGGGAGCATGCTTGTTGAAAGCCCTTGACAGTAAGTCATGGAATATATCATAGGTGACAGTGACTGTTTTGGCTAGATAAAACTCCTGCCAATGCAAGGAATGTTTCAAATCATTAATATAGGCGGCTAGATTGAAGTTGCATCTTGATCTCTTCAGGGAGAATTTAGATATAGCTGGTGGCTTATTGGTTGATCTTACCCCTCTGATGAAGCAGTGGTCACTGACATCTGAGAAGTAGGTACCGGCGTAGGAGAAAAGATGAGGTTTGCTTACTAAGAGCACGACCAATATAGTGCTTTTATCAGGATTTTTTGTGTTCAGGCGGGTTGGATCAGTGATAAGCTGAGTCAACCCATGGGCATTGCAAAAGGATACAAGTGGGGCAGCTGCTTTGGACAGCCAATCGAGATTAATGTCACCAAGGATGATAGCTTCTAGTGCTCCCTGTCCCAGGACATCACTTAGATGGGAAAGAAGCTTTAGACCGGCAGATGGGGGGCCTGTAACATCCTATTAACTGGAGGGCACTTGTCTGGGTAATTTCCACTTTAAGAACTAGGCATTCATATTTGTTGGGGACAGATGATGAGGTAGTACAGGAGACAGAGAATTTATCTCTGATGTATATGGCCACCCCACCTCCTCTAGTTTGCCTATCCGCTCTGAATAGGGCATAGCTGGGGATGTTTATTTCCATATCAGTGGTTGTTGGTCTGAGCCAAGATTCAGAGATCACTAGTATATCGGGGGAGATCTGGGACATCCAAGCTTGGATTAGGGTGAATTTTTTCAGTAAGCTGCATACGTTGATGTGCAAAAAGCTCATACCTTTTATCGAGAGTAGGTCTGAGGGTGAAGAGATTGGTGCTGGTGGGCCAGAATTTAGCTCTACGTTACCTGAGCAAAGTAGGAGGAGGAGAAGTATTTTCCTGAGTGCGGAAAAAGACAGTTTGATAATCCTGGTCTTGTCCCTGTTGTCATGTTTGGTGACTTTAGGGAGTATGTTATTGCCATTGTAAAAGGCACTGCCTATGCTTGCGGCTATTAGTACTCTGAGTGACAGGTACCTAGGAGAGTAGGTGGGCTGTGTGGTGGGAGTCATATCTTGCGGTCTGGGTATTGGGTATGTACTACTTGATCGAGTTAGCCAAATGTAAGAGTGCAGCCAAATAGCCATAATCTCACAAGGGCTTGCAGACAAAATAGAGTTGGATATCGTGAGGCACAAGAAGGGGTCATAATCCATGCATGGTATAGGCCCGTTAGGCAGGTGAAGACCAGCCGGTACTCCGAGTAGGATAGGCAACATACAAAGCCGTATAATTCCCCAAATGATGAGGCTTGGGTAAGATAATAAGTTCTAGGCAATTGTAGGTCCACACAGTCGGGGCTGTTTCTTATGGCGACTGTGTCAGGGAGACAGGGCCAGTAGACAGTCAGAATGAATCTAGCAGGTACTTCCAACCTAGAGAAGCAGCGCCCTATGGAATTAATCACTGAGGCGGGGTAATCCAATGGAGGTCACGGGAGGGTATGATTGGAGGAGCACAAATCCAGGGGGGCATTGCCAGGGAAAGGGGCGGGAAGTGAGCATATTTAATAAGTGGTGGGGGTGGAGTGGGGGTGGGGTGGGGGTGGGGGCAGGCATAAAAGTTGCGGCAGTTGCCATACCTTTTCAAGCCGAGAGTCTGGGGCTGTGGTTCCGAGTGGCGGCAGAGGTGGTGCCGGCCGCCAGCTGGCCGGGAGTTCCCACGGCTTCAGTGCAGGGAGCATGGGAGAGCGATCCTCAGCTGGAGAGAGAGAGGAGAGCAGGGGTTAAAATAGGGCGTGGACAAAAGGGCAGACAAAGCAGCAGGGGGATCGATTTAACACACAAAGGGGATGTGTATTCTTTTGGTGCCCAAAGTCTGGGGCCAGTACAAAAAGGAGCAATAGGAGAGCTGTAATACACCATTCCCACAGTCTAAATTCTTAACATAAGGTGAAACTATGCAGTTGGCAAGCCTAAATAGTGATAAACATAATGATCCCAAGCAATTACAGTCTAAAATAGAGCTTTTTTCCAGGGTAAGAAATGGCTTTCAATAGGGACTAATACGGATGCCGCCTGCAAAGGTGCTCACGTTCCGATTGGTTGCGGCAGTTGCCATACCTTTTTGAGCTGAGAGTCCGGGGCTGTGGTTCTGAGCAGCGGCGCTAGCCGCCCACTGGCTGGGAGTTCCCATGGCTTCCTTGCAGGGAGCCTGGGAGAGTGATCCTCGGCATTTCGAGCCGAGAGTCCAGGGTTGTGGTTCCGAGCAGCGGCTGAAGTGGCGCCGGCCGCCTGCTGGCACGGAGTTCCTGCGGCTTCAGTGCAGGGAGCCTGGGAGAGAGATCCTCAGCTTTTTGAGATGAGAGTCCAGGGCTGTGGTTCCGAGCGGCAGCTGAGGTAGCACCGGCCGCCCGCTGGCTGGGAGTTCCCGCGGCTTCAGTGCAGGGAGCCTGGAACAACAACATTGGCTAATGAGTAAATAAAATAATGCACTGTTTTTTATGTTAAACCCAAGGCTTCCAATGAAATGTGCTGGTCCAAAGGAGCAAAGCAAAATTTGAACCTTCTGTTACTTTTCATGATGTCACTGTTATCCTGTCACAGAGTTAATATTTTATACAGTAGTGTTTTCAGCTACGTTCTAGGAAGTGGGTATCATACACACAGTTGTACTCTATTGTTTAACCTGAATTAGCTGTCTTTATATATCAGAGTCAACTATCCTAGTATGACAACTCTTTGGAAGATTCTATATAAAGAAGGTCCAGTAACTGTTAAAAATAGGGTTAACATTCTATCACCTGGTTGCAGCACTTGGTCCTCTGATTATTATTATTCTTGGCACCACTATTTATGCATACAAAATCTGGTCAGAAACCTTTTACTTCATGTAGCACAATGGTTTGGCATGCTCTCCCTAGTAATTTACTTGTACCTGGTACTTATTCTTGTTTTGAACTTTTGCACAGATTCTAATCTAACTGCAATCTCTATGCATGATTTTATGTTACTGTACTGTGTGCACTGTTAAATTAATGTTAGCTGTTCAGATTGCCTTTGAAAATGGGTAATTCTTTCTCTAGGCTTCTTACCTGGTGTGACAAATGACCTGCCCCTGCCCCAACAATCACCCTATTTACCCCTTGCTGCTGCCTACCCCCACCGCGGTTCGCTCCATACAATGTCTTGTGCCCATGCTCAGCCCTCTGCAGAGGTGGTCCACTTAGGCACATGGACCCTTAGAGCCTAGTCACCAGTCCCCCGTGTATCAAGCCAAGGCAGACTACCTGAACACCAGATGGAGTGTGGGTTTGTCTGTTTAAACATTACCCAAATCACTTCCAGTATCACGAAGGATTCTGTTTCTCAAATTATTTAAAATGGGTTAGTATGTCACTTCAGAATGACAGACACTGTACCACAGAGGTTGACAGCAATACCTTTTTTTAAATGTACCACTGGTTAGTCTATTATGATAAATAAATGGATACTTTATTTATACAATGTATTAAGCCAGGGAAATAATTAAAATAAAAGTGTTTACTGGAGAAAACTTGCAAAAAAGAGATTTATGTACAGAAATGCAAAACTTAGCTTTCCTTTTGATAGGTACAATGCCAGGTAAAAAGCAAACATTTGTCAATGCCGAAAGTTTGCCATTGGTATTGTATTAGTTACTGTATGGTTATGTGTAATAACAGTAGTAGATTTATATTGGTGCCCTTACCTTGAGGCTCAGGGTGTGTTGCAGAAGAGTGCCTGAATATAATCATTAGCATTTCACATATTAAATAACTTGACCAAGTGACAGCATGAATGAGGAGACATGCCACAAGAAAAAGGAACAACAGCAGCATTGTCTAAGTAAATGAAATCTGCTACAGTACAAAAGTATGTGTGGGTATTGTGCTTTCATTATAGGGTATTAAGATTGCTGGAGCTTTTATTATAGGATATTAAGGTTGTTGGGGCTTTTATTATGGGATATTAAGGTTGTTGGAGCTTTCATCATAGGATATTAAGGTTGTTGGAGCTTTTATTATAGGATATTAAGGTTGTTGGAGCTTTCATCATAGGATATTAAGGTTGTTGGAGCTTTTATTATAGGATATTAAGGTTGTTGGAGCTTTCATCATAGGATATTAAGGTTGTTGGAGCTTTTATAGGATATTAAGGTTGTTGGAGCTTTTATTATAGGATATTAAGGTTGTTGGAGCTTTTATTATAGGATATTAAGGTTGTTGGAGCTTTCATTATAGGATATTAAGGTTGTTGGAGCTTTTATTATAGGATATTAAGGTTGTTGGAGTTTAGTCATAGGATATTAAGGTTGTTGGAGCTTTATTATAGGATATTAAGGTTATTTGGAGTTTCGATTATAGGATATTAAGGTTGTTGGAGCTTTTATTATAGGATATTAAGGTTGTTGGAGCTTTTATTATAGGATATTAAGGTTGTTGGAGCTTTCATTATAGGATATTAAGGTTGTTGGAGCTTTTATTATAGGATATTAAGGTTGTTGGAGCTTTCATCATAGGATATTAAGGTTGTTGGAGCTTTTATTATAGGATATTAAGGTTGTTGGAGCTTTCATCATAGGATATTAAGGTTGTTGGAGCTTTTATTATAGGATATTAAGGTTGTTGGAGCTTTTATTATAGGATATTAAGGTTGTTGGAGCTTTTATTATAGGATATTAAGGTTGTTGGAGCTTTTATTATAGGATATTAAGGTTGTTGGAGCTTTCATTATAGGATATTAAGGTTGTTGGAGCTTTTATTATAGGATATTAAGGTTGTTGGAGCTTTTATTATAGGATATTAAGGTTGTTGGAGCTTTCATTATAGGATATTAAGGTTGCTGGAGCTATTATTATAGGATATTAAGGTTGTTGGAAAGAGTAAAATTACCTGTGCAGTGGAAAAAAGGTTTTTTAGAGAGAGGGATAAAGAAGCAGCAGCAAGAGTTTGTTTGTAGGTACCTGAGGAGGAGCACAAGCAAAAGGACATCTCTTCCCCTCCTTTCTCATGAGTTATCTGGTATTGGGGGTTTGGGTGAGCAGGATGTGCTGCTGCATGCCACTGCTCGTCATTCTCGGGGCTTAGCGATACTGTGGACCCTTCAGGAGCCAAATCAGAAATGGGGCCACCCATTGCCTCAAACAATGGCACCTGCACATTTTACGCCAGTCGGCCCCGATGTGCACTACTGGGGAGACTCCCCAGCAAATTCTGGAACCTGCCACCATGATGCCTGAGAGTCTCGAGCCACACCAGGCAAGATAACGGCTCTCACAAGAGTCGGCGGGCTCTGGAATGCCCATTTCAGCAGGGCTTGATAATATTCTGGTCAGGAGGGGGCACAAAGGGTTGTACTGGGAAGCAAAGGGCCCACCATGAAATTGGTCCTTGGGGGCCCTGGTACTGACCACAGTATGTCCTAGTGTACAAACGGTGGCCCGAATTTTACCAACAGCAGTATACCTTGCTTCTCTTCTTTCCTTAACATCCTTCTCCTGTTTCCTAGGATATTTCTACATCAGACTGCTAAATCTGTTTTCCAGTCCTCCTTTTAGTAAGTTTCATTTAATCCTTGTTGTGTTACATATAACTAACTGTTTCATCCTTGTTAAAAATATTAGTCACTGCCATGTAGTTCGTTTAGAGCTATTATTAAATCTCTTAAGCAGTTATCATTTCCTTTACTATAAGTCAAACTACATGCTCTGATGAGTTTTAAGGTATTTTTTTAAGGAGTGTTAACTTATACATGTACCAGTTTATCTACTTAGTTATAGTTTAATGCACTGTATTTTCCAAGTACATTATTTAGAGTGTTTGCAACATGGTCTCTATTTAGTTTAATTGTTAAAAATGATAAATGTGATAATATGTAGGATGAATTGTTTAATTTTTATTTTATGTATAGGTATGTGTTATATGTCCTTATTATAGTTGTATGAATGATTTTGACCCAATGATTGTATCTTTATGTACTGCCTTTCTATTATAAAACAATAAAACTTTTCATTGATAAAAAAAATGTCCTGGCATACTGTAGCCCCAATTTTCAACTGTAAGATAAGAGCATGTGTTCCATTTGGAAGAAAGCTATTCAATTACTGGTACAGTATTAGGAGTTATAATAACTACAGTAATGTAACCGGGTAAACAGAAGAAGGGACAGGGTAGAGACTGGAGATGGAGAGAACAATCCACACTGGGCACAAAGGGGGTAGATACAACTACAGAAGATAGGGGGCCAAAAGAACAGAGGCCAGATCTACTGCACATAGGCATACAATAGGCTCAAACAGGTACTGGCCATTGATGGGAATGACAGATGGGGGAGAAGGTAAGGTTGAAGAACAGTCCGAGGTAATAGAGAGAAATGGTTCCACGTGATAATGCCGATCGCAGAAAGGTGATCGCTGTTACGGTGAGTGTACATAGCTGAAAATCAATTTCAGTGATGTACACTCCTGGTGCACAGCAAATGGGTGCCAGAAACTTGGATTTTTTTTATAATGAAGGGGGCTGCACCCTCTGCACCCCCCACTAAAGGATTCTCAACTCCGGGGGGGGGTGCAAAACACGAAAAAAAAAAATTCCCGGAACGGCACCACAAACGAGCAAGTGCCCAGAACCGAACCCAGCACCCTCACAACCCTGGCCTGCCACCAATCAACCATGCCACATGGCCAGCTCAACAGCCCACCACTACACTACACCCTACAAACCCTCCCTCCCCTTCTGCCCGTTGCACAGCATGGTCACCCCCCCATGCACGTGAACATATAGTGACATCCTGTCGCTATATTTGCTGACCCCCCCAATCCAGTCAACCTCCCTGCCTGGTTGCCCTACGATTGAGTCACCCTTTTTGAAAGTGCTCAGTCGTGGTCACCATCATCACAGGCTACCATGAGGGATGGGGGAAGGTGGTGAGAAGGGAAAATAACCTAATGTGTGTCAAGCTAGAATGAGCACAGGAGGGAGTACTGATGGGGGCAGTATAACAGGGGCAAAAGGGGGGAACAGTGTGCAGAAGGAAGGAGTTAGGACAGGGAGGGGTGACAAGGGAGAAAGGGGTGGGATCTTAGTGTTGTGGGACTCAATACTGAGAGGGGTCACGTGGGGTTGGAAGGGAGAGAGGCATAGTCGGGTCTGGGTGGAAGCCATGCCAGGAATGAAGGCAGAAAGGGTGGGGCAATCAGTACTAATATATGCCAGAACAGGCAGGAAAAAATGTATCTAATTCTGCACCTGGAGACGAATGACCTGGCTGATGGGACAGCAGATGAGGTGAAGAGGAGGTCTGAGGATTTAGGTCCAGTTTGCGAGGGGGCAGGAAGATCAGTTACCTTCTCAGAGGTACTTCCTGTCCCAAGGGCAAGTACGGCAAGAAAACTGAGGATTCAGGAGTTTAATGAATGGCTGGAAACCTGGTGTCAGGATAAAGGGTATGGGCTGGTAGGAGGGTGGGGGATGACCTGGGAGGACAGCAGTCTATACGCTATAGATAGACTGCACTTATATGAAGAGGGGATGAAGGCACTGAAGCAAAAGCTTGGGGAGTATATTCAGTAAAATTTAAACTAGGAGAGGGGGTGGCAGAAGGGATCGAGGTGATCAGAGGCCTCAGGATGGGAAACCGTATGGGCTTAACCCCATAACAGTGCAATAAGGCGAGGAGCAAACAATACAGGGAGGGCCATAAAGGGAGAAGAGGAAGGGGGGAGAGAAAGAAAGGGGATGGAGGGTGGTATCTTTAAATGCTAGAAGCCCGGGGAATTAAAATGCAGAAGGAAGCAGGGAGGGAAGTCAGAATAGCAAAGGCCCAAACTGAGGAAAAGATAGCCAACTTGGTTAAGAAGGGGGATAAAACCTTTTATAAGTACATCAGGGAGCGTAGAAAGACAAAGGGAGGGATAGTGAGGCTGAATAGAATGGACAGTGGGTGGGCAGAGAGGGACAGTGAAAAAGCAGTGATACTGAACGAATATTTCTGCTTAGTATTCACAAAAGAGATGGGGGGGTGTCTAATACAATTAACAGAAGCACTCTTGATAGGGGGGTTGATCCCAGTCCTTTCACAGAAGAAAGGGTTCTGAAAGAACTCCTAAAACTGAAGGTGGACAAAGCAATTGGGCCTGATGGCTTTCACCCCAGAATTCTAAAAGAATTAAGGGGAGAACCAGTGAAACCACTGACTACCCTTTTTAACAAATCATAGGAGGATGGTGTGGTACCTGAGGACTGGAGGAAGGTGGATGTGATTCCCCTTCACAAAAGTGGGACCAAGACAGAGGCAGGAAACTACAGACCTGTCAGTTTGACCTCTGTGGTAGGGAAAGTGATGGAATCACTTCTGAAGGAAAGAATTTTTGAGTACCTAGAGGCCAGTGGGGCACAGGACCCAAGGCAGCATGGGTTCACAGCGGGAAGGTAATGTCAGACGAATCTAATTGATTTCTTTGACCGGGTGACCAAAGTAGTAGACCAGGGAGGGCTGTGGACATGGCCTACCTAGACTTTAGCAAGGCATTTGACACAGTCCCACACAAAAGATTAGTATATAAGTTAGCCAGCCTGGGAGTGGGTCCCAAGATGGTAGCCTCGATAAAAAATTGGCTGGAGAACAGGACACAGTGGGTAATAGTAAACGGAGTCCACTCTGAAGAAAGGGGGGTTACTAGTGGGGTACCGCAGGGTTCAGTTCTAGGACCGGTCCTCTTTAATGTCTTTATAAATGACATTGCAGAGGGACTGGAAGGAAAAGTATGTCTCTTTGCAGATGACACAAAGATCTGCAACAGGGTTGATACACAAGGTGGGGTGGAAAGGATGAGAAGGGACTTGGTATCGTTGGAGGAATGGTCAAATGTATGGCAGCTTAGATTAAATGCTATGAAGTGCAAAGTAATACACCTGGGGAACAAAAACACAGGGGAAGATTATACAATGGGGGGGGGGGTAGTAACAACAACAAAAATGGAAAGGGACCTGAGGGTAATCATATCAGATGACCTTAAGGTTAGCAAGCAATGTGAGAAGGCACTAGGGAGGGCTGGGGTATACTGGGATGTATAGGGAGAGGCATCACCATCAGAAAACAGGAAGTTGTTATCCTTCTGTACAGACAGTTGGTGAGACCCCATCTGGAGTACTGCGTCCAGTTCTGGAGACCCCATCTCCGCAAAGACATAGACAGGATAGAGGCAGTCCAGAGGAGGGCAACTAAAATGGTGCAGGGTCTGCAAGAGAAGTCATACGAGAAGAGACTAAAGGAGCTTCATATGTATACCCTTGAGGAAAGGAGGGAGAGGGGGGACATGATAGAAATTTTTAAGTACCTCAGTGGAATCAACAAAGTCCAAGAGGGTCGTATCTTTCAGAAAAAGAGATGCAAGAACAAGGGGACACAATTTAAAGATGGGGGGACGGTTCAGGGGCAATGTGAGGAAGTATTTTTTCACAGAGAGGGTGGTGGACGCATGGAACAGCCTTCCTGAGGAGGTTGTGGGGTCTAAAACTGTGGGAGAATTCAAGAATACATGGGACAGACATAAGGCAATTCTTGTGGGGGGTAAGAAGAAATAGGCTGTTGGTTAACTAGGATCTGCAGCTTATCCTGTAGGTAGGGAAATGGGCAGACTAGGTGGGCCAGGCGGTCCTTATCTGCCATCAAAGTCTATGTTTCTATATTTCTAACTACAGGCTCTCATGGCTGGGGGAGAGGTGGACATGGCAGCCATCACCAAGACATGGGCCACCCACCGTAGTCTGAGTAACAAGCTTCCTGAATTAGTGGCCTTGATGGAGGAGGAACATCTGGATATCATGGCAGTCACAGAAACATGGTACACACGAAACCATGACTGGGATGTAAACATACCAGGATACACTATCTACAGGAGGGACAGGGAAGGTAAAAGAGGAGGAGGAGTAGCTCTTTACATAAGGGAAGGAATCAAAGCAACAGAACAAAAGGGAAAACAGGGAGGAGAAGAAGCACTGTGGGTAAATTTGGAGACTGGCAATGGCACCACAATCCGCACAGGGGTTGTATACAGACCCTCTTCTCAGGGGGAGGAAATGGACAAGGAAATGATAGAAAGTATACTTAGAATTTATTTATTTATTTAGCTTTTGTTGACCGGGTAAGTGCACTAGACAAATCCTGCCTATTTTCAGGCACGACCCGGGGGAGGGGGATACAGATGAATGCCAACTGACCTTGAACCAGATTAAGCTGTTGGTGGTATTTTTTGAGTGAATGAGGGAAATTTGGTCAGGACACCGGGGAAATTCCCCTACTCTTTTCGATAAGTGCCATGGGATCTTTAACATCCACCTGAACTACCACCAATCCAGGCAGATGGGACCTCGGTTTAACGTCTCATCCGAAAGGCGGCACCTCAGAAGTGTAGCACCCCTCTCATGCTGCACTACAGTGTCAGTACTGGGATATTAACCCAAGTGCCAGATGTGGGAACTGAACCCACAGCCCTCTGATCTCCCGGCCTCAGAGGCGAGTGTGCTACCTACTGAGCCACTGACACTGACAAGAATGGCAGAAAAAGAGGAGATATTGCTGATGGGTGATCTGAATATGCCAGATGTTAACTGGAGTGCAGTTGCAGCAGCCACTTTGAAGAGTGGGGTTATTCTAGATGCCCTACAGGGGGCATGCCTTAGACAACTACTATTGGAGCCCACTTGAGAGGGAGCAATCTTAGACCTGATTCTCTCAAATGGAGATGAAAAGAGGATCACAGATGTAGAAGTGGGTAGCCATCTGGGAACTAGCGACCATCGAACAGTATGGTTCACAATAAACACAGCAATATAGTCAAGCCATACAAAGGCAAAAGTACTGGACTTTAGGAAGGCTGACTTTGCCAAAATGGGTGAGTGCCTAAGGAATGCACTAGCAAATGGGCAGGAAGGAGGGGTGGAAGAACAATGGGGAATAATAAAAACTGCCATCACAGAGGTAACAAGCCTTTGTGTGAAGCAAATAAACAAAACGAAAAGATGTAAGAAACCACTATGGTTCTCAAAGGAAGTGGCAGTGAAGGTTCAAGAGAAAAAGAAAGCATTCAGGAAGTACAAGGAATCACAGAAGGAGCAGGACAGAGAACTGTATCAGTTGAAGCAAAGGAAGCTGGGAAGGCAGTCAGAACAGCAAAGGCCCAAACCGAGAAAAGATAGCCAACTCAGTTAAGAAGGGGATACAACCTTTTATAGGTACATCAGGAGCGAAGGAAGACTAAGGAGGGATAGTGAGGCTTAATAAAGGGAGGGGTGGGCAGAGGGTGACTGTGAAAAGGCAGAGATACTAAACAAATATTTTTGCTCAGTATTTACAAAGGAAGAGGGAGGTACCTAAAACAAACAGTAGAAACACTCTGGATACAGAAGTTGATACCAGCCCATTTACAGAAGAAAGGGTTCTGAAAGAACTCTTAAAACTGAAGGTGGACAAAGCAATGGGGCCTGATGGGATTCATCCCAGAATTCTAAAAGAACTAAGGTAGAACTAGTGACACCACTGACTACCACTTTAACAAATCATGGGAGATGAGGTGGTACCCAAGGACTGGAGGAGGGCAGATGTGATTCCCTTCACAAAAGTGGGAGCAAGGCAGAAGTAGGAAACTACAGACCTGTTAGTTTAACCTCAGTGGTAGGGAAAATGATGGAATCACTTCTGAAGGAAAGAATTGTAGAGTATCTAGAGGCTAGAGGGCACAGGACCCAAGCAGCATGGATTCACAGCGGAAGGTCATGCCAGACAAATCTGATAGATTTCTTTGACTGGGTGACCAAAGTAGTAGATCAGGAGGGGCTGTGGACATGGCTCCTAGACTTTAGCAAGGCATTTGACACAGTCCCACACAAAGATTAATATACAAGTTAGCCAGCCTGGGAGTGGGTCCCAAGATGACAGCCTGGGTAAAGAATTGGCTGGAGAATAGGACACAGAGAGTAATAGTAAATGGAGTCCACTCTGAAGAAGGGGGTTACTAGTGGGTACCGCAGGGTTCAGTATTAGGATCGGTCCTCTTCAATGTCTTTATAAGTGACATTGCAGAGGGACTGGAAGGAAAGTATGTCTCTTGTAGATGACACAAAGATCTGCAACAGAGTTGATGCACAAGGTGGGGTGGAAAGGATGAGAAGGGACTTGGCAAGGTTAGAGGAATGGTCAAATGTATGGCAGCTTAGATTCAATGCTAAGAAGTGCAAGGTAATGCACCAGGGAAACAAAAACCCAGGGGAAGAGTACACAATGGGGGGTGAGATACTAACAACAACAAAAATGGAAAGGGACCTGGGGGTAGTCATATCAGATGACCTAAAGGTGGGCAAGCAATGTGAGAGGGCAGCAAGGAGGGCTGGGGGATACTGGGATGCATAGGGAGAGGCATCACCAGTAGAAAACAGGAAGTTATTATCCCTCTGTACAGACAGCTGGTGAGACCCCATCTGGAGTACTGTGTGCAGTTCTGGAGACCCAATCTCCGCAAAGACATAGGCAGGATGGAAGCTGTCAGGAGGACAGCTAAAATGGTGCAGGGTCTGCACGGAAGACTTATATAATGAGAGACTTAAGGAGCTTAATATGTATAGCCTCGAGGAAAGGAGGGAGGGGGACATGATAGAAACTTTCCAAGTACCTCAAGGGAATCACAGAGTCCAAGAGGTAGCATCTTTCAAAAAAGAGGTGTGCAAGAACAAGGGGCACAATTTGAAGATAGAGGGGCGGCTCAGAGGTAATTTAAGGAAGTATTTTTTCACAGAGAGGTTGTGGATGCATGGAACGGCCTTCCGGAGGAGGTTGTGGAGTCAAAAACAGTGGTGGAATTCAAGCATGCATGGGATAGTCATAAGGCAATTCTAGGGGGTTGGGGAAGGAAGAAGTAGGCTGCTGGTTAACTAGGATCTGCAGCTTATCCATTAGGTAGGGAAATGGGCAGACTGGGTGGGCCAAGCGGTCCTTATCTGCCATCAAATTCTATGTTTCTATGTTTCTGTGTTAAAACCATGACTGGGACCTGGCGGTTCCAGGTTATAGACTATTCTGCAAGTATAGAGTTAAGGGGAAAGAGGGGGTAGTGCTCTACATGAGGGAGGAGCCAAAGTGTGTTAGGGAAGAGGGGGAAGAGGGAGATACAGAGGCTCTATGGACACAAATCCAAGATCCAAAAAATAGGACACTATGGTTGGGGGTGATGTACAGGCCACCAACCTAATCAGAAAAGACAGATATGGTATTGGTGGAACAGATCTGGAGGAACTGTAAGAAGGGTGGGGTGGTGACAGTGGGTGACTTCAACCTGCCGGAAATGGAGTAGGGGACACCTGCCACCAAGTGTAGAAGGGAACAGATAGTGCTGACACCTTCCAGGATAACTTCCTGATGCAGTTGGCCAGTGAACCAACTAGGGAAGGAAATACCCTTGATCTCATACAGTTTAACGGGGAGTGGGTGAGGGATCTGAGGGTGCAGGAACCACTGGCGGGGAGTGGCCACCGGACAGTATGGTTTCAGCTGCAGCTGGGCAGGGAGAGGGGGGCATCTGGCACAAAGGTGCTAGACTTTAGAAAGGCTGACTTCAAAAAGATGAGTGAAGTGGTGTAAGGGTTCCTGGACAGAATTCAGTCTAATATGGACATGAATCAGAGGTGAGAACTTATTAAGCTATGGATAGAGGAGGCAATAAATTCCTGCAGCATGGCTCAAAGTAAAAAAGGCGAAGGCGAAGAAACCTAGCTGGATGAGCAAGGGTGTCATAGGCAGGGTGAGGAGGAAAAGAGTCGCCTATAGGAGATACAGAAGAACTGGGAGGGGGGAGGGCAGGAAGGAGTACCTGATGGAAGCAAAGGTGGTGACTGGGGAAGTAAGGGCAGTAAAGGCATCAAGGGAGCTCAGGCTGGTGAAGGGAGTTAAAAAAGGGGAAAAAGACTTCTTCAGGTACATCAGGGAGAAAAGGGGTTGTAAGGACCAAATGGTAAGGATTAAGAAGGAGGGGGAATGGGTGGAAAAAGGGGACAGAAAGGCAGAAGCACTTAATGACTACTTCTGCTCATTTTTTACTAAAGAGAAAGGGGGGAAATACCTAAGGTTGGGGGGAGGATGGTGAAATCACAGAAGGTAGAGTGCTAGGGGGTTAAGGGCACTGAGGGTGGACAAGGCACCGGGACCAGATGGCATACACCCCAGGGTACTGGAGGAGTTGGCAGAGGTCCTGGCAGGCCTATTTAATGCCTCTCTAGACTCAGGGTGTATACCTCAGGATTAGAGGATGGCTCACATGGTTCTACTTCATAAGAGAGGTCCCAAAGATGAACCAGAGAACTATAAACCAGTGAGTCTCATGTCCATAGTGAGGAAACTGATGGAAACATTCCTGAAGGAGAGGCTGGTCACCCTGCTGGAGGTCAGTGCAGGACAGTCAGCAGCATGGTTTTGTCAAGGGCAACCTGGTGGACTATTATGACTGGGTGACTAGGAAAATGGACAAAGGTCATGCGGTGGATGTCCTGTACCTGGACTTCAGTAAGGCATTTGACTTTGTGCCACATGGGAAACTAGCATGTAAGCTAAGGGGTATGGGGCAGGGGCAAAATTGATGGGATGGGTGGAGAACTGGCTGCAGTGACAGCAGCAGAGGGTGGTGGTGGGAGGAGAATTATCATCCCCAAGGGCAATGATGAGCGGGTTCCCACAGGGGTCACTGCTGGGGCCAGTGTTACTTGGGGTATTTATTAGAAACATCTAGGTAGGCATAAATAGCAAGATCAGTCTATTTGTGGATGACATCAAGATGGGAGCAGTGGTGGATGATCAAGGGGGTGGCAGGGATTGCATGAAGATCTAACAAGGCTGGAGACATGGTCTGACACCTGGAACTTGGTTTCAACGCCAAAAAATGCAGGGTGCTGCATTTCAGGGCTAAGAATCCAAAGAGGAGCTACCATTTGAGAGGGGGTGCAGCTAGCTGTGACTGAGGAGGAGAAAGATCTGGGGATACTCATTACGGGAGAAATGAACAGCTTGGCATAGTGCAGGAAAGCAGTAGCAGTGGCCAACAAGATGCTGGGTTGTATTGCAAGGGGTATAACCTCTAGGAGGAGGGAGGTGATTCTGCCATTATACAGATTGCTGGTCAGACCCCACCTAGAGTACTGCATTCAGTTTAGGTGCCCTTACCGAAAGAGGGACATTAGATTGCTGGAAGGGGTGCAACACAGAGCAACAAAGATGATCCTGGGTCTGGGGGAGTTACCATATGAGGTTAGACTGTGGGAGTTGAACATGTACTTCCTGGAGGAGAGGAGGGACAGGGGAGATATGATTGAGACCTTTAAGTGCATGAGAGGAATAAACAGGAAAGGCACAGAGGTACCGTTCAAGTGGAGGGTGGGGAGAGACACTCGAGGTCATGACTTGAGATTGGAAGGTTTAGGGGGAAATGAGGAGGCATTTCTTTACAGAAAGGGTGGTGGCAGAATGGAACGCACTACTGGCAGAGGTGGTGGCCTGTAAAACAGTGGGATGCTTCATGAGTGACTGGAATACGGAAAAAGGGAGGGTCATGGAAGTGGCAGCTGCAGAGTAGGGGTGCTAGCTGCAAAATCCAGCAGATTCGATAGGTCAAATGGCCTTTTTCTGCTGGCAGTTTCATATGTTTGTATGTAACTATTTCAGAAGCTATGGTATGTTTAAAGGAGATAAAAATTTACATAGTATACTACCCTTTCATTTTCCTTTCCATGCCACTTATATATTCTAATATGTTTTGACTAATGGAGCTGCCACAACCACATCGCTCAAATGGCTAACTGTTGCTCTGAACAAAGCATGTAGGCTAATCACAGGTGCTGCACATCTTACCCACACCTGCGATCTACATATCTATATACCACTACCTCCCAACCTCCTAGACAAAGCCACTTCTTTGGCCGCCACTCTCCCACCCCAGTCTCCCCTCCCCCTCACCTTGACCTCCTCGGACTCTCACACTAGGTGTCACACCTCTTTATCTCCTTTGCTACATATAAACACTGTCTTTTACCCTAGCTGAATGCTCCTGATGCTGTACTATCATCATTGGTACTATGAATGACATTGTAACCTTATTGTATGCTAGCTACCTACTATTCTAGTATTGTATGCAAACTGTTTGTTATTGCTGTCATTGTCACTGTTTGACGTGGAACCTTTGTAAAAGAGCTCTGAGCTCAAAGGTATGATCCAAACCCCTAAATAAATAAAAAAAATAAATAAATAAAAAGCATATGCCAGAACTGGATGGCTTCAACTAACTGGAAGAATCAAGTACCAAACATGCCTGCTGACCAAAAAAACGCTTCTTGGGCTCTTGCCTCCAGGAGTTGGATATCTGTTGAATAAATCCCTTAAGACCCACTGCACCCATACCTCAGAATCTGAATACCTCCTCATCCCGTGGTGTTGGACTGCACAATATCAAAGATCCTTCTTGTACAGAGCCCCACTTTGGTTCAATGGCCTGTGTAGTGAATTGACCAGACTAACCAAGCTTGCACAGTTTAAACATTTGCTCCTGCAGCATCTTATAACTGAAAGCACATGTGGTGGTACCACCCAATCCTAGTTCCTGTCTGTCAACCTCAACCGTGTACTGTGGCACCCTGTCCACACCCTTTGGCACTTACATTTCGGCACTTACAAGGCACTGATCGCCCACATCACCCTTTCACCTTGCCCTCCCTCTATCCCCTACCCCCTCCTACCCCTCCTAAAACATTGACAAAGCCACTGGCTGCTACCCTCCGCTCTGATCAACATCGCAATGCCACCGCCTTCATCTACCCCTCTATCTTAACTCCCTACTGCCTCCTTTGCTTAATCTGTCACTGTATGCTTTGGATGTATTCACTTGACTGTTTGTTACAGCATAACTGTCAGCTCACCTTGCTGGCTCTCCTTACTGTTTATTTGCTATTTAATGTTGCTCTAGTAATCATCCTGTTGTAAAGGTGTACCATACCTACTGAACTGTATTTTTTTTTTTTCCAACATCATCTTGTTGTACTCCCTGTCTAACTGTAACCCCTCCCCACTGACGTGGAACCTTTGTAAATGAGCTGCCTTGCACTCAAAGGTACTTGTAGTCAGAGTTTGAATAAATAAAATAAATAATGTCTGATAAATACTAGAAACATAAAAATTGTTGGCAGATAATGACCACTAGGCCCATCCAGTCTGCCTGTAAGCCCTACACTCATTAATCATTTCTGACCCTACCTGGTCAATGGCTTTTCACCCCACCTTCCCCCGTCTAAGGTTCCCTTATGCCTGTCCAAGGCATATCCATGATTTTGCTTTGGGGTGACCTCAGATCTACACAGAGTTCACCTGCCTCATCAGCTACTGCTCTTTCTGTTCATACGTCTAAGACATTGTATGACATCAGTAACACAGGCCACAGAACATTCTAGCACATTTATGTCTGTTAAATGTCTCCATGCTGGCAAAAAATGAATTTTGCCCAAAAAAGCCAAAAAGAAGGGGATGGGATGGGAACTTTTGGCATCTTTTTTTGCAGAGAAACAATGTGGCAAAATACCACGCAGCTTATATAGAAATAATTTAAACATCCATGGCGTTGTAACTAGGTCAAGTAAAAGAAGTTAACTATAATTAGCAACAAGCAGCTATTGTTTCACATGTAAACACCTTGCCGCTGAAAGCAGGCCCTTTTCCTTCTGCAATGTCCCTTTAAATAAGAGAATGGCTTTAATAACCAACAACACAATTCAAAGTACACTTGTTCTAGTTACATTACTATGTCTGAATAGCACAAATGGGGAAAAAATCCCATAGGAAGAAATTATTATAATTAGGTCATGAATATACTGCACCCTCATTTTGAGGCATTAAAAAAACCTCTCTGTCATTCACAAATATTTTGCATGTTTTTGGTTGTTTCATTCTGCAGTGTCATTAAACAATGAAAATGGTGTCCCTTCAGGGGAAGTAACTGGAGATGCTATGTGTTTAAGTGAAATTTTCATTTATGAAGAAAGCAAAACAAAAGGGTAAAATTTTAAAAGGTTTCTGCTAATAGAACTGAATACATGGAGCAACCCTGTGTCCAGGGCAAGTTGAGATGATGGATGTAAAAATGACACTAGCCACATTATTGTCGTAATGGGACCCAGGCTAGGAGCCTTCTACAGTGAACTTCTTAATTATTACATTCCTTAAATGGACACTGTCAACCCGCTTAGGCCTCACAGTGTCCCTAGTTTAAACAAGTAGTTTACTGAGGGTAGGTAGGATGGCAATAGGGTGGCAGTTAGAGACTGATCTGGGGTCACCCTTTTTGAACATCGGAACAATCCTAGCTGACTTCCAGACAGAAGGCACCGTGGAGTGGAAGAGAGAGCGAGATTAAAAATACGCATGACAGAAACAGCAAGGAGAAGGGCAGTCAGTTTCAATATTTTGGGTTCAATCCAGTCAGGACTAATGCTCCCTTAAGGTGAGATATTTTTATTTATTTATTAGATCATCGGTTTACAGAACTTTGAGTCAAAAATTCATTTACAAAGGCACCTCATCAAGATAGCAATACATCATGGCAAACAAAACAGTACAGTACAGTACATAATGCTTAGATTAAAAAAGCAACCAGTATTACAGGAATTCACTGGTGGTACAAGCTTGGTAATAGGAGACACAAGACTTACAGTCGTGATACAGAGCGAAGGTGCAGGGGAGAAAGTGAAAAGAGGGAAGTGATAGAGGAGGGGTTGGAGTGGGGCATTTGGGATTCATGATAAGATAAATCAGAGATAAGACAGTTGAAGGCACTAGCTATGGTAGAGGGGTTATTACACTTCCCTCCCCCATTTTGTCACATACTGGGTGCAGTCCAAAACTGAGGTTCTCCTGTTGTGAAATTGATAGAGAAATATAAATCTTGACTATTAAACTTCACTGTGTGGTTGGGCAGCACCTTCTTCATACAGGTCAAAGGGTTTTCCGGTGTTACTTCAAGGGTTTTGAGTGGTATGGCTCTGAAAAAGCAGTGCACTATAAAATGTGCAACCTGACATTTTTGTATGTATATCTAAATCTATATCTGCATCCATGCCATGTATATGTTGAGACACAGAGCAAGAGAAGAAGCTAGAGATTGCTTTCCTGTATCACATAAGCTTATCGGAAAGCATTGGGACATCATACGTTCTACAGTGGGCTCAACCCTGACAGACTAATGACCACACAAGCAGAGTGACGGTGGTTGGAATTTCATAGCGTGGAAGCAGCCACACTTGAAAGGAATGAAGCACTCCAATAAGAGTACTTCATTAATTTCATTTACATAATGCTGTCTACTCTGCTCCCTCTGTTCCCTGTCCCTGCACCCAGCATCATCCATCAAAACCCTTCCACTCCCTCCCACTGCGTGCTGCCTGCCCCGCACCCTCTGTTCCCCCACCGGTCCAGCAGTGATCTAATAAAACCCTCCTGCTCCCTCTCACTGCATGCTGCACACCCTGCACCCTTTGTTCCCCCAGCCAGCATTTAGTTGAGCTCTCCCGCTCCCTCCCACTGCTTGTTGCCCACCCTGCACACACTGTTCCCCCAACATCAAAATTATCCCTCCCACTCCCTACCGCTTCATGCTGTCCGCCCCGCTCCCTCCTTTCCCTGTGCTGACATCCAGGTGTCCAATCCCCATGTCGGCATTATCTAAACGCCCTCACCCCTGACACTGGGGAGCCCACTTCCAGTGTCCAGAAATAGAAAATGTTTTTCCCTGTTAAAAAAAGAAAACTGTCCCCCGATGTTTTTTTTAAAGCCTGTAAAGAAGAAAATGGTCCTCATCATCTCCTCTGTACCCTCCCCTCCCGACCCTCCCTCTGCATACCCGCCTCCTTACCCCCACCCCTTACCCCATACTTACCCTCCAAGGTCAACAGCTGCAATCTTCTGAGGACCGGGACATGTCTGCACTCTTCAAAGCTGACCTGTGAACTGAGGAATCAAGGTAAGTGCTGTATAATGGCTGTCAGTGGGGGTTTCAACTTAAGTTGATATCTCAGCCATTTTTAGGAATTTTGACCCCAAATTTTCAACACTGGTTTCTTGGGACCCCACCTCATGAACACTCTCAGTGTCATTTCGTTATTTGGTCTGGAAAGGTGATTTCATGGTGTTCATGAGGAGAGGTCCCAAAGCCCATGTTGAAAATTTGTGCACAAAATCTCTAAATGACTGCGTTACAAGCGTTTCTATGTACGCAGTTTCTATGTACGCTCATAACTTTGCCAATTTTTAATATTTTCACTCCAGATTTTCAACATTGCCATTTTTCACACCTCCTCATGAATAGTATAGCTGTCAGTTTTCACATCCTGCCCAAAATGTGTTTTTGCACCTGTGGCGCAGAATGGCACAGTCACCGTACAAAATAACCTTTCGGGATGAGTGAATGAAATGAGAGTGGCTGCTCTTCATGATGTGGTGTCCCAAAAAGGCCATGTTGAAAATGTGGTGAAACAACTCCAAAAAATGGTAGAGCTATACCAGTCATTCAAAATTTTCTACACACGTGTGTGACTTTGGTCATTTTCAATATTTTCACTCCAAATTTTCAATAAACCCATTTTATCACACCACTTCATGAACAGTACAGCTGTCATGTTTCACATCCTGCCCATAATATGTTTTGCACCTGTGGCATGGAATGCTGTTCTCCCACAAATTTGAAAAATTTCACCTACAGGGCTCATGAGGTGGGGTGATAAGAAGACTATGTTCAATATTTGAGGTCAAAATATGAAAAAAATTACAAAGCTATGGCCATTCATTGCAATTTTGGTACGTGTGCTCGTAACTGTTGAAATCTTATATATCAACACCCCACATTTTTCTTTTATTTATACCCCTGCTCCATGGCCCTCTCTATCTGGAGGGAGCCCCAGCCCCATCCCCTGATGTAGACCAGCCGACACCGACCAGATACCCCCAGGGCTTACCTCCCCTTGGTGGGATCAGTGGGAGAGCCCACCTCCACCAAAACTGGATCTAGTACAGGGGTCGGTGCCATGGCTATTTGGGGGCGGGACCTGAACGTTCCCTCCATCATTTGCCGTGAGCTTTTTTCCTCCTGGTTTCTCCCTTCAGGGGCAGAGCATGCAAGGATGCCAGTGACGGTGCCACGCATGCTCCTGTGTACGCACTCCATCAGGCATCTGCCCTGTCTCTGACCCAATGTCTGCAGCATCGGTGTGCCAGCCCCCAGCCACCGCTATGGGCCAGGCATGCACTGACAACTGGTTCCCCCCTCCCTGGAGAAGGAGAGCTGTCCCTGGAATGCTTGATCCTTCTCCTCCCCTCCCGTCCCCTGGCGGCATGTGTTTGCTTCCGAATACAGGTTACCGGCATGGCGCGAGTTGTAGCATCCAGTGCCTCAGTCCTCAGTGCCACTGGGCCAGTGATGCACCTCACATTTTCAATATAGCCTTCTTATCAACTGAGCTTCTGTATTCAAATGCTGTCCAAAATATGACAGCTTGTCAAAACATACTTCAGGCAGACTTTTCCTCCCACCAGAAGTTCAACTAACACAGTACACCCTTGCCACATAAACCATGCAAGGAAACATTTGACATTGACAAATGTTTGTTAGTAAATAGTCTCTGAGTCCTGTTTTTCATCCATCTGTTTTTTCTGCAGTATCATCCTCCCTGATCTCAGGACAGGGTCTACAGTACCAGCCCTTGAAAACCACTCAGCCACATATACCAGTACCAACACTGTTCCTCCAGCAGTATGAACTTAGTTTTCTGCAGTCTTCTGTCCCTTTGCTCTGTCCTTCTCTGCCTTGTTCCTAGGGAGGCTGCTTTGGAACACCTTCCTTCTTCTGGGATCTTCTCTTGTGCTATTCCCATTTCAACCCATTTTGGCTTCCTTGTCAGTTTCCTGTTTAGCATTTATTTATGAGCTTACTAGCCCTGGGCTAGCAGTAGCCACATGGCACTTGGGTGGACTGTGTAAAAGAAATAATGTGACCCCTTGACAAAAGACCTGGGGCAGGATTCACAAAGAAAACCAAAAATCCCACAGCTGTGGGAAAAAGGCCTGCAGCACTGCAGAAACACAGTTGTGCGATATTCTGAAAGAAAACTTGTGCAGGTGCAGAATTCTGCAAAAATTCCCGCTGTTGCAGAAATTCAGCAGTTGCAGAAATTGTGTAAGTGCTGAAAATCCACAACTGCGGATCTGCAGCTGTGGAAATGGCTTAGGAGGCACAATAACAGTGAACCAAATTAGCTGGAGCAGCAGACTGTAACAGTCTTGCCATAGATGCAGCTGAAAGTACCCACAGAGAGACCAGCAACCAGTACCTCAACTGGGGCCACTGCAGCACCACTGGTACCAGCAATACCATGCACCACAGTGGCTGTCTGTCACTGCTGGTTATGTCTCTCCCTAGAGTGTTGCTGTTGCCTGTGGGAGTAGCACTCACTGCAGGCTGTTCAGTATCTACTGCCTGTGGGGCTCCTTCATGGGCTGCACTGGGTCTGGTGGTTGTGTGCTACTGTTGCTGTAACTACAGCCACTGATATATACCCACTGGTTTGCTATTACTTGTGCCTGGCCTCCACTATAATTGTATTTCAATTGTTGGGGCACTGCATTTTGCTCAGGGAGTGTTACGCCACACTCTCATGTGTGTAACATTTTTTCCGCAACTGCGGAAAAAAACTGGCTGAAAATAGCCTCTAAGGGGATGTGCCATACTTTAAAATTACTTTTTTTGCCTCTGGAACTTCCACAGCTGCACTTTTTTTCCATAGTGTATTTTTTCTGCAGCTGCAGAGTTTTGTGTATAGCACTCAGAGCAATTTCTCCTTTTTTTCCGCAGCTACGGAACTTTTGGGGACTTAGGGAAGGTTTTGCACCATCAAAATGTTTTGTGAATCCCACCCCCCCGGTCTGTACTTCTTCTGGTCATATTATGTAACTCGAAATTGGAAACACAATACCACATTTATTTATTTATTTATCAAGTCTAGGATTACAAATACCTTTGAGCCTTGGCTCTTTTACAAAGGTTCCACGTCAGAGAACTACAAATTATGGGAACATCAAAACAGACATTACAACAATGTGAACTTTGCAAACAGAGTACAGATTAAAACAATTCAAGGGTAGCATTGTAACAAGGCAGCCAGCGATTTGTCAGAGAAAACAGACAACAGATAAGAAGTGCCAGAGTCATAGGGAGAGGAAGGGGGAGGAATGTAGGAAGGGTGGGGAGAGGGTGAAAAGTGCAGCACTGGGTATACCAAGATGTGAGGGTAGAATCCAGTGGGGGGAGGGGGGGGGACAACTACAGCAGAAAGGGAAGTGGAGAAACAAGGTTAAGTTGGGCAGAGATAGTCCCGGAGCCTAGTTTTAAGGATGCCATCCAGTTTCGAACTTTAAGGGGTTGGTTATTCATCCCCCACCCTGACTCTAGATAAATAGAACTTTTTTTTTATCATAACATTTATCACATAAGTTTGAGGCCAGTCCCTTGCAAATTAGTCAGTCTATGGCCCTAATCTCTCTCCAGAACCTTCCTGATTGCACTGTGCATACAGTCACTCCTCAGAGATCAGTCATTTCACTTTAATGAGGGCAGCAGAGGACAGTTTTGTGCCATGCCATTTCAAACTGAATGTATTGTAGTAGTCAGTGCATGAATACACAGTACTGGTGCATTCCTGGTTACCAACAGGAGTTCCAATCACTGCACCAGTGGTGCAAATTGTGACACTTGTGAATCAAGTACAGTAGGTACTAATGTTGGGGGGTTGGGGGCTCAGCTGAAATTTGGGAATTCATATCCTCAAACCCCACCCATAAAAGGAGATAACGCAAGACATGGCATTATATAATTAGGGGGCCTCACATACAGATTAGAAAGCACTATAACAACAATCAAATGAGGATGTAAAGTTAGTGGGGCCTTGAAGATAACAAAACTGTTCAAATTAGCCTGGAAATCTTTGGAAATAAGTTGCTTAGAAATATGTGCATATTGAACAGAATAATGTACAATGACTTTAATACTTTTGCCTTACTTGATATGGTTTATAATTTCTCCTTGAAATGAGAGTTGGCAGCATATAAAGTCAGTGTAGAGTATTGCTGGTTAAACAGGGGCAGTAGTGAGGTAGAGTATATAGAATGTGTGTAACACATACCATGTATAACTGTGCATCTCAGCTGCTAACCAAGCCTTTTCTCAGATGCAGTAGAAAAGCATTTGACAAACCATGTGTTTTTCACATTTTATTTACCCAAGATAGCCTAACTGAAATTGGACTTCTCATTTCCTGTGGGGTCCTGCGTGTACACATGTCTGTTCTTAGGCGAGTGGAGCACTTGGAGGTTAAGTAACTTAAACGAGGGCTCTATCAGGGTTTGATAGTTAAAAACAATTAAGCACTGTGCTTCAAGCCAGGCATTGTGCACGTTAGGGGCTGCCAGCCCCAATCAACACATGAAAAAAAAGATAATTCATGCTCCAGAACCAGGGGAGTGATAACCCAATGAAGGATGTTGAAACTCCAAAAATGTGGAAGAAAAATTCCTTTTATTTTAAACGCAAGTTCACTCAAGACACAGTAAGCATGTTCTGTCCTAGGTGCCCTGGTGCTTCACCAATTAAGGCTTCATCAGGGGGATAAGCACCTGGTGTTGGACTTCCTTTTTATAGGCACATAATTCTATTTTACATCAATTCAACCAATTAGATTACAGCATCTGTTTTATAGTCTTTTTTGCTTGTAAAAAGGCATAAAATAAAAACCAAATGCAGTTTCATAAACATTTCACAATGCCTTATAAGAGTAGAATAATTATTTAGAAAAATAATGAAAAGTTATAAACCAACCAATCAGATTGCAGTATTCATAAATTCATGAAAAATCAATTTATTTCCATCTAATATTATTTACCATTGATTTAATGCATATTTTGCTAACTGGCAAGATGACTATTGCCTTAAAGAATCAAAATATAGAGAAAACAAGATGGCAGCTTGTGAACTGGCCAATCAGATTCTAGTACATATAAATCAATAGAAAATCTTGAATTTTTACCATCTGATTTTCTTCATCATTGATTTGCTACTCTTACTTATTGACAAAGAAACACAAACTATTAATAGATAAAACAATTATTCAACTGGTGGCAAAGTGCTTACTAACCAATGGAATGACACAGTATAGAAATCACTGTAAAATAATATCTTAGCCATTTGATAATATTCAATTTAAATTATTCTTTAAATGTCTATGGCAAATACAATCAATATCTTGTAGAAACTAGATATTATTCTTATGTTAAAAATGAACATACTCCTTCTAAGCTCATGAATTTTTCATATCTCAAATTAGATATATTTATCAGGCCTATGAATATAAAAACAATTTAGTATGTCACAGCAAGGAGGCACCATAACAAACCATAATGTATTCTCGTGAAGTAACTTAATGTTAAATCGACTTATAGTGTATGGTGGAATGCGGTTGTGTATGGTAATCCATACACCACAAAAAGTTGTTCTGCTGCAGTAGTGACGTCCTCACTAACGCAGAACGACTTTTCATTCTGCGTTAGTGAGGACATCATAATACAAGGGGCTACAGCAGACATCCTGATTTGTCCCTTGCTGTGTGAGAGGGGCGTGCAAGTGTGCTGGGCGGCGGCAGTTGTGAATCGACGGCCTCGGCAGAACCGAGTGAAAATATGGAAAAGGGAGTCTCTTTTTGTCTTTTTCAGGCACCATACACTGTAAAGAACAGTATATAGGTTACTCCATACAAGGCTATTACTTGACCTCAGAGATACAATGCTGATTCTGGAGACCTCCTCGAGCTCGCTTTCCTCAAGGTCATCAGTCGGCATTGTATCCACTTGGTGGAAGAATAGCCTTGTAGTGTATGGGTAACCATACACTATCCTATATACAGTGCTATTTTAGCTACTTATTATCTTTGATTTGTGATTGTAGAAGGCTGAAGAAATAAACATCGCTATCCACATCACACTCTGCATTCATACTGATTCAACACAATCTATGCATTTTATGGCCAATGGATCAAGTAAGAATTGCAAAAGATAAAGATAATCATTTTGAAAAAGAAGAACATTTTTGGGCTAATTTACGGTTAGTGGAGTTAGGAGCAAATGCCACCACTTCCCGCTATCTCAAGTACAGCCTAGTATCCTTGTGGTCTTGACAGAAAATTCTGTGCTCTCATGATTTCCAGACTGCAAAAAAGTAAATGAAATTAACAGGAGAATCATAACTGTATGAATAAACAATTAAATATTTTAGACTGAGAAAATCAATTAGCAGTTTATTTTTTCTATTATATTTCAAAAAGCTTTAGAAGGTGAGAGTTGGTAAACTAAGTCAACACCTACAACAGGCATCAATTTCTACTGAGGACACATGTTTATGGGGGAGGGGTTTGGTTGGGGGGGGAAGAGATTAGGTATAGTGTTGAGATTTATATGCATGGTTTGGGATCCCATTCCTGGTTTATCCCATCGGGGCTTCAAGCTCTTAACACAGAAACTCAGTAGGTCTCTCTCTCTGAGATAAATCCATGAAAAACAACACTGACAACATTCTAAAATCATGGCAAGATTTATTCTTGTTCCAAGTCTTGTAAGTACAAGTTCAGAACATTATGCCTGTTACAGCAGCAGTGACCCTCACCAACTAATTGTCCCAACTGATTTCATGCTGACACACTTCCTCAGGGAGGCCGGTCTCACATGTAATCCGTATTTTTATACATACAACAACAGGTGAAGCTAATTTATCTAATTAACCGCATGTGAACCCAATAAAAACTAGCTTGTATATTAAAATGGAAAACCATAAGTTCAGTGATGTTAGACTTTGCAGATACAACAATTATCTGTATTTAGAAATCCTAACTTATTTATAAATATCTGCTCTAGTATAAAACTACACTCAACCTTACATCCTAATATATATGGGAGGTCAATTTAATAATTAAATGTAGAAAACAAGATTTTATCATATGGAGGTCAAAAGGTCAAGTAGGAATAAAACACACATAATGCAAATACAGCGTGTAATTTGTTATAAATAATCATTTCTACTTAAATACTGGCATAAATGTAGTATTCCAAACAACTGAATATAGGTCAAAAAGGTCAAACGCCATAATATGTTCATGCTTAAAATACTATTTCAATTATTAATGCACATTAATTCTTTTTGTATGTCCCCCACAGTTAAAATCTAGAGCAGGTTAGGATTCAAACACAAAATGTCACCCTGTTTTTGAATAAAAAAATCTTATATAGTTGATTCTGCAATTTTCAAACATCACAGATCTCCTTATTTTGCAGACAATATGATGTAGTTGGACCATGGGGCCCAAGCTCTCACTTTAAAACTCACTCCTGACCCTTGCAGAGCCCCCCGTTTCTCATGGTCACCTATATCCCCAAAAATCAAGCAGCTGCAGTACAGTCACTCTCAGACCACCTCTCTAGCCTTCCTCACAAGGCAGAACATATACTAGTCGGTGACCTTAATATCAACTGGCTAGCCAGCTCTGCTGCCCATGCCAAGGACACCTTTTCTGCCCTAGACATGACCCAATTAGTCTCTCAGCCCACACGGTCAAACCCCTCCAAAGGTACCCACACCATATTAGGTATCTTGCTTACAAATAGCCCGCTCAGAATTACTGATCTAGTGGTTCTCCCAAACTCCCTAAGTGACCACTCCCCAATCCTCTTCTCCTGGTTCTGCTGCCTACCCAAGCCCCCACCCAACATCACATTCCATTGTCGCTGGCAGCCGGGTGGTCTCATTAAATTCAAGCAGCACCTGTATAACTGCGATTGTCCCCTATCTCTTGGGCTTTGAATCTAGATGATGCCCTAGACTACTTCACCCGCACCTTCAATGAAGCCTGTGATGCTTTTGCCTGTCTCCAAAATTGCCACTAAGAAGTGCAATGCCCCTTGGATTACCCCTGCCCTGATGCAACTGCTTAAGCTAAGGGATGACCTCTGGCATCGAGCCTCCACCTCAAATTTGCAGGTGGACAGACATGCTTATAGTACTGCCTGCAACAAGTGCACCTGGGCAATATGCAAGTCCAAGGTGGAATACTACAGAATCACCCTAGCCACCTCCTGGGGGAGCTCAAGAAAGTTTTGGGACAACATTAAAGACCTTAATGGGAAATCCCGCACCCCACCCCCATCCTAATTTAATATTAACGGCACCATCTCTACTGACCCACTGTGCATTGCCAATTGCCTCAACTCCACCTTCTCTGACCTTAGCTCAATACTCCCAAGTAACTTCTTCGACCCCATCCAGCCCACCCCTGCACCAACCCTCCAGTGTGCCCCCTTCTATCTCAGAGTCATTACTCATTCAGATGCTAAAGCCTACCTAACCAAATACCTCAGCGACTCTAACTACTGCAAAGACTCATTCGACATGTGCATCCTTTACCTAGTACTTGATGCTGTCCTCTCTCCCCTCACTGACCTACTAAACTGCTCCTTGTGCCTGGGACAGTTCCCCACCAAATGGAAAACTGCAGTAATTACCCGTATTCTAAAGAGCAGTAACCACTCCTCCTCAAACAATTACCATCCCATCTGCATCCTCTAAAGCCCTTGGAAAAATCCTGGCTGACCAGCTCATGGAATATCTGCACACCCACAACCTGCTATGCAGAGAACAGCATGGCTTTAGGGCAGGTCACAGCATGACTGCCTTTACTGAATTCTCAAATACACTTTACTCAATGCTGGACAGAGTTTACCTGGCCAGTGCTGTTTTCATCAACCTGTCTAAGGTCTCTGACACAGTGTCTCACCCCCTCCTTCTGAGCACTCTCCAACACATTGGGGTCTCCTAAGGGCCTCTCGCCTGGTTTTCCAGCTATCTTGCCTCCAGATCCCAGAGTGTTAAAATCAACAACACCTTATCCTCCACACTACCTGTATGCTCTGGTGACCCACAGGGATCCATCCTGGGACCCTTATTATTTAGCATCTATCTTAACACTCTGCCCAGCTGCTGCTCCGGAAACATTCTCCTATATGCGGATGACGCTGTCCTTTATGCCTTCCACCCAGACCCTTCTGTTCTCTGACTCTCGATACAAGACTCTTTCAAGCAGACAGGAACCTGGTTTGCTGATCACAGGCTAGTGGTCAACATAAAAAAAAAAAAAAACATGCTCTTTGTCCATCGCCAAAACAGGGCAAAGGACTATTATCTGAACATCCTATCCAGCTCTCTAACCTCACTTGATCAGGTCCAAACCTATAAATATCTAGGCATCACCTTTGACACCACCCTCTCATTCCACGAACATATCAAAATACTCTTCTCAGCCACTAATGCCCGGATTGGCTTCCTATATAGGCACAAGGACTGCTTACCCCAAGAAGCTCTGCACCTGGCTGTAACATCCTCAGTCCTGTCTCTCGTGGATTACAGGCTCATGTTCTATGCTGCCTCTGACCCCACTGCACTCCACCAAATCCAGGTGGCAGTTAACAAAGCATGCCAGCTCCTTTCTGGCACAGACAATCGACTACACACCTGTACACTCTATGCACTCGCCAATATTTTCACACTAGAAGAAAGACTACTCTATTAAACATACATAGAAACATAGAAACATAGACTTTGACAGCAGAAAAGGACCACTTGGCCCACCCAGTCTGCCCATTACCCTACCTACTGGATAAGCTGCAGATTCTAGTTAACCAACAGCCTGCTTCCTGCAACCCCCCACTATAATTGCTTTGTGTCTGTCCCATGCATGTTTGAATTCCCCCACTGTTTTAGACCCAACGACCTCCTCAGGAAGGCTGTTCCATGTATCCACCACTCTCTCCGTGAAAAGAATTTCCTCACATTACCCTGAGCCGCCCCCTCTATCTTTAAACTGTGCCCTTGTTCTTACATCTCTTTTTCTGAAAGATGCTACCCTCCTGGACTTTGTTGATCCCTTGAGGTACTTGAACGTTTCTGTCATGTCCCCCTGTCCCTCCTTTCATTAAGGGTATACATATTAAGCTCTCTCAGTCTCTCTTCATATGGTTTCTGATGTAGACCCTGCACCATTTTAGTTGCCCTCCTCTGACTGCTTCCATCCTGTCTATGTCCTTGCGTAGATGAGGTCTCCAAAACTGCACACAGTACTCAGATGGGGTCTCACCAACTGTCTGTATAGAGGGATAACCACTTCCCTTTTTCTACTTGTGATGCCCCTTCCTATGCATCCCAGTATCCCCCTGGCTCTCCTTACTGACTTTTCACATTGCTTACCCACCTTTAGGTCATCTGATATGACTACTCCCAGGTCCCTTTCCATTTTTGTTGTTGTTAGTACCTCCCCTGCTATTGTGTACTCTTCTCCTGGGTTTTTGTTTCCCAGGTGCATTACTTTGCACTTCTTTGCATTGAATCTAAGTTGCCATATGTCTGACCATTCCTCCAACCTTGCCAAGTCCCTTCTCATCTTTTCTACCCCCTCTTGTGTATCAACTCTGTTACAAATCTTTGTGTCATCTGCAAAGAGGCATACCTTTCCCTCCAGACCCTCTGCAATGTCACTTATAAAGATGTTAAAGAGGATTGGACCCAGTACTGAGCCCTGAGGTACTCCACTAGTAACCCCCCTTTCTTCAGAATGTGTTCCATTCACTATTACTCTCTGTGTCCTATTGTTCAGCCAATTCTTTACCCAGGCTGTCATCTTGGGACCTACTCCCAGGCTGGCTAACTTGATTATTAATCTTTTGTGCGGGACTGTGTCAAATGCCTTGCTAAAGTCTAGGTAGGCCATATCCACAGCCCCTCCCTGGTCTATTACTTTGGTCACCTAGTCAAAGAAATCAATTAGATTAGTCTGACATGACCTTCCTGCTGTAAATCCATGTTGCTTTGGGTCCTGTGCCCCGCTGGCCTTTAGGTACTCAACAATTCTTTCTTTCAGAAGTGATTCCATCATTTTCCCTACCACTGAGGTCAAACTTACAGGTCTGTAGTTTCCTGCTTCTGCCTTGCTCCCACTTTTGTAAAGGGAATCACATCTGCCCTCCTCCAGTCCTCAGGTACCACCCCATCCTGCCATGATTTGTTAAAAGTGTGGTCAGTGGTGTCACTAGGTCCCCCTTAGTTCTTTTAGGATTCTGGGTGAATCCTGTCAGGCCCCATTGTTTTGTCCACCTTGAGTTTTAGGAGTTCTTTCAGGACTCTTTCTTCTGTGAATGGACTGGTATCAACCCCCACCCAGAGTGCTTCTATTGTCTGGTTTAGGTAACTGCTCCTCATCTTCTTTTTGTGAATACTGAGCAAAAGTATTCATTCAGTATCTCTGCCTTTTCACTGTCTCCCTCTGCCCACCTCCCTCTGCTTTATTAATCTTCACTATCCCTCCTTAACCTTTCTATGCTCCTAATGTACCTATAAAAGGTTTTATCCCTTTTGACCGAGTTGGCTATTTTTTCCTCGGTTTGTGCCTTTGCTATTCTGACTGCCTTTCCTACTTCTTTCTGCTTTAATTGATACAGTTCCCTGTCGTGCTCCCTCTGTGATTCCTTATACTTTTTGAATGCAGCCTTTTTCTCCTTAACCTTCCCTGCCACCTCTTTTGAGAACCATAGTGGTTTTTTACTCTGCTTTGTTTTCTTTATTTGTTTTACACAAAGACTTGTTGCCTCTATCATGGCAGTTTTGATTTTTCTCCATTGTTCTTCCACCCCTCCTATTTGGCCATTTGCTAGTGCATTTTTCAGGTGTTCACCCATTTTGCCAAAGTCAGCCCTTCTAAAGTCCAGTATCCTTGTTTTTGTATGGCTTATCTCCATGGTTGTGCTCATTGTGAAGCACACTGTGCAGTGGTTGCTTGTTCCCAGATGTCGACTGACTTCTAAATTTGTGATCCTCTCTCCATTTGAGAGTACCAGGTCTAGTATTGCTCCCTCCCGAGTAGGTTCCAGCACTAGCTGTCTAAGGTCTGCCCCCTGCAGGGCATCGAGAATGACCCTGCTCTTGGATGTGGCTGCAGTACATGTCCTCCAGTTAACATCTGGCATATTCAGGTCCCCCATCAACAGTATCTCCCCTTTTTCAGCCATTTTGAGAATGTCCTCTATCATTTTCTTGTCCATTTCCTCCCCTTGAGACAGGGGTCTGTATACAACCCCTGTGCGGATTGCGATGCCATTCTCCATCTCCAAGGTAACCCAGAGTGCCTCTTGTCCTCCCCCTTTACTTTTTAGTTCTGTAGCTTTGATCTCTTCCCTTATGTATAGAGCTACTTCACCTCCTCTTTTACCTTCCCTGTCCCTGCTGTAGATTGTGTACCCTGGTATGTTGACATCCCATTCATGGTTCTCGGTGTACCATGTTTCTGTGACTGCCACAATATCCAATTGTTCATCTTCCATCAAAGCTACTAGCTCAGAAAGCTTGTTTCCCAGACTACGGGCATTAGTAGTCATTGCCTCCATTTAATGTTGGCTTGATCCTTTTCCCCATCCCTGCTCTTATTGCTCTTATCTATTTTACCATTTACCCCGTCCTGCCCTGTGTTGAGCTCTGTACCTCAGTGTTTACCCTACTACCTGCCATGTTTTGTGGGGGAGGCTTGACTTTCCTGCCTTTTATCAGTACCTCCCCTTATCTAGTTTAAAAGCTTGCCAAGGAAGCATTTAAACCTGTCACCTAGGAGCTTGGTCCCTTTGTGACAAATGCAGACCGTCATACCAGTATAGACCTTTATCTCTCCAGGTGGACCCCCAGTCCCCAATGAAGCCAAAGCCCTGTGCTCTGCACCAGTTTTGCAACCATTCATTAAACTGCATGGTGTGCAGTACCCTAGCCTCACTCCTGCCATGGACTGGTAGCACCTCTGATAAAGTTACTGTGCTTGCTACCTGTCTGAGGCCCTTCCCCAACTCCACAAATTCATTCTGCACTGCACTGATCCCATGCCTAGCTAGGTCATTTGTCCCAAGGTGGACAATGATATCTAGTTCTCTCTCCTGTGATGCTGCTTCTACAATTGTGAGGATTCGCTTCTTGTCCCTCCAAGCCATGGCACCAGGCAGGCAGCTTACTTCCTTCTCTCCCTTCCCCAGTTCTACCCCCATAACAATTGAGTCCTCTATCAGTAGCTGTTTCCTTCCCCTGTGGTGTCCCTTGCCACCCTTTTGTGGGTCTCCCTTGTGGATGTCCTCAGCATTCTTCTGGGTCTCTACTGAGGGTGCCATCATAGAGGAACCTTGCTCTGCCAGAATGGCATCTGATTTGTGTAGCGGTACAACTGGGGGCTTCGCCCTGGTCCACCACCGCATCCTCCCAGAACCCACTGTGGTCCTACTGCTCTTCATACTTCAAACCTCTGACTCAGTGGTTGTGGCAGTGGTGCTCTTTGGGAGGGGAGGCCTCCTTAGTCCTTGTTAGTTCAGCCTGGAGGTGGGCAACCTCCTCTTTCAGAGCTGACAGTTGCCTACAAATAGGACAGCAACGCAGTTTCCAGAATGTTTCCAGAAACTGCTGCCCCACAGCCAGTGCATTGCACCACTCCCTCGTGTCCCACTCCTTTATTATATACAATATGTAATTATATATGTATTATTATTTGTTTTGTGTATCTACTTTATGCACGTTGCAGGGTTATTAGGAATATGACAGTTCTGCCCCAAGACCTGTTGAGGAAGTGATGTCAGAGCTGTGGATATAAAGGAAATTCCACGCCTGGGGGTGGGGAGGGTGGTGGGTAGTGCACAGCCACTGGTGACTGTTAGAAACAATCAAATACACAACTGCTCCACCACCCTGGTGAGTACTGTCCTTTATAGTCAGGGACACTGGTTTACTGGGATTGAGAAAGGGCATATTCCATTTTGCACATTGTAAAAAACGGCATTGTCACCGGTGTCCACTAAGCCAAAATCCAGTTTTACCGGTGTTTGGCTTTGTATACTTTATTTAGCAATTTTTAACTCTGCTAACATGCATTTTAGCAATTTAGACCTCCACTATTACACATCCTTCCATTCTTGTACCAATTTAAAGTTATTTTAGGTACAAGATGTGATGGCAGCAGCAACACTACAACCTCCATCCCTAAGGTGTGATGGAAGCAGCACTACAGCCTCATCTCTCAGGTGCGATGGCAACACCCACAGCACTATGGCCCCATCCCTCTGGTGTGATGGCAGCAGCAACAGCACTACAACCTCCCTCCCTCAGGTGTGACAGAAGCAGCAGCACTGTGGCCCTCATCCCTTAGGTGTGATGGATGCAGCACTATGGTCCCATCCCTCAGGTGTGATGGCAGCACCAACAGCACTATGGCCCCCATCCCTCTGGTGTGATGGCAGCAGCAACAACACTACGACCTCCATCCCTCAGGTGTGACAGAAGCAGCAGCACTGTGGCCCTCGTCCCTTAGGTGTGATGGCAGCAGTACTACGTTCACCATTCCACAGGTATGATGGCAGTATCAGCACTATGGTCCCCATCCCTCAGGTAGGATGGCAGCAGGCCTACATTCCCCATCCACCAGTGGTGATGGCACAAGCACTGCAGCCCCCACCCCTTCGGTGTGATGGTAGTAGTAACAATGCAGTCCACATCCCTCTGGGGTGATGGCAGTAGTGACAGCACTGTGATCCCCTTTCTTCAGCACCCACACCCCACATGCACAAGTTACAAATGACTTGGTCACTTTGCTTGTTAGAACTCGGATGTGAATTAATCTGAACCATCACCGCTAAGGTGGACTACCTTTGTTTTTTTCCCCATCTGTAATTTTACTGCCTGAATTGGATTTCTGCCTGTGACACCACTAACCATGGTTAGGGAACAGACTTAGATGTTTGAGGGCCAGCTGGTGGGAGAGGGATTGAGTGTCCAATGACCATTCACCTTTTCCTGGGAGGGAAGGTGGGTTCACTGCTCAGCATTTGCTAACCCCTGGTGGAGGCTAGAAGCACAACAGCATGTCAGCCCTTACTGCAGGAGGGAGCATGACAGATATCAGCTTGTGCCTTTACACCATGTGGCCTGTCACACTCCAAGAAAATGGGAAAACACTCACTGACCAACCGAAGGACAGCTGTTCGTCCCTCCATAAGCCGGAAGCCCCAGACATGTGTCCGTTCTGACCCCTGCCATGCCCAGGACACACAGGAAGCTCTTTGGGGCAATTCTTCTCCCCCTGGTAGCCTCCCACAGGGGTAGAGACCCACTCAATGAAGGGTTACTTTGGGTTATCTAGTAGCATGGCAATAAGTGGCAGTGGATGGTGGTCAGGACTCAGCAGCGGTGGTAGGGGGCCTTGGCAGGCCTGAAGGAGTGGATGGCCGGGAGTAGGAGGAGCAGAAAAAAAACTGCTTGAATTTGCTTCTTTGAAATAAAGTGACTTCACCTAAAAAATCCAGAAGTGATTAGTGGAGGACCTTCAATGGATTCATGCATCTCCCAGACATGTGGAAGTTTGTTTTTTTTACTTGGTGTCCATGAAAAGGGTGTCTCCCAGTTTTCATGTCTTTGTTCAGATGTGAATTGAGCAGCACTCTGCCCACCAGCATCATACAGCCCCTGGGGTCTTAACTTCTGTGTGTCATTGACTGTGCTGTCAAAATCCACTGGCCAAACATAAGTACACTTAAATACTTAACATTTGCTTTTTGTTGAAGCAGTCTATCAGAAAACTTGTTGTTGTCACAGAGACTGAAACAGCAGGTGGGAGAAAGGTGCAAATCATCCAATTCACCTAACTGGGGTGCTGACTGTGAAATCTTTTCATAAGTAGTAAGGCAGTTTCTTCTTTGTGAACATACTTTCATTCAGACTAGTTTTCATTCAAACAACTGAGGATTTTGGATGGCTCTGCTGATTATAAACTTGAATAAGCTAGTTGGTAACAGTGATCCTGCATTTAGCAATCTACAACCTAGATGCTTATATGCAAAGAATACAATAAAAACCTGACTAAAATCTAAACACAAGCTTATAAAACACAGAAAATGTATCCGAACATTTATCTTTACCTATATAAAATCATTGCAGCCCAAGTAAAACTCAAGCAAATGATATGGTACCCTGACTACTATTCTATGATGTAGTAAACATATATTGGTATATTTTTTTATATTCTTTGTAAAGCAGGTAAGGCCCACTAGGCAGAACTGTCTGTTTTCAGAAGTAACCTAGAAGCACTGGGGAGGTTAAGTGACTTGCTTGGAGTCGCACAGCATGCAAGTGGAGGTTGTGGGAATCAAACCCAAGTCTGCTGGATGTACCCAGTTCAAGCACTGTTTGTTACTCTAACCACTAGGCATGGGTGCTTAAACTGAATGGCTGATTACAACAAAGCAGTGTGGGTGGTTTCCTTACTGACTTTATATGCAACAAAGCACAGCAGCATTCATTTTAAGATGCTGAAATCTGAGTCAGCCCCGCTGGTGCTGCAATAGCACTACTGCTTGCAATGCCAGCAACCCAAGGTCAGAAGCAAACTTGGGTTACTTGAGGTCTGGCCAGGGGAGTAGGATAGAGCACCTGGGGGACTGCCCTCCTCCTCCGGGAAAGGTGGGCTGCAGGTCCTGCTGCTTTACCACCACCTGTGTGACCATGAGTGGTGGTGCAATGGTGCTGCAGAGTGATCAGGAGGGGATGACGCTAGCCAGGATCTAGAGCAGTGGCATGTCTCTATGTGACCTACCACTTTGATCTCCTCTAGTGCCAGTGCCCTCAGGGACAAAGACCAGAAAACCAGAAACAATCACCCCACATCGGCCACTGGCAGAAGGCACCCAGATGCCCCAGACTTCATAACCAGGCTCCATGAGGGACCTACTGAGCTGCCCAACACACACTAAGGGAGTGTGGAGGGGTGACCTGGGATTCCTTCCCTTCCCACCTGAGGGTACAATCCAGGCAGGATAGGGGCAGGCCCACAGGAGCTCCTGAGCATTACCTGGGGATGAAGCTAGGGGATACCCAGCCTAGGGATCTCTGAAAAGTGGAGACTGATGCTGTGAGAAGGGGACATAGAAAGAGAAAATAAAAAAAATGTTAAAAGATGCTGAAATCTTAGAGATTCTGTGCAGTGACATGCAATTTCCGTGAGGCACCGGTACAAGAATTCAAAATCCGAAAAACAAGCAGGATTCCATGATTGTTACCGGTGTTACCGGTAAAAATGGAAAACCAGGGTCCCTGTTTATAGTAATACAACTAACACCACAATTTACTAGACCACGGCTCCAACACAAACCACTCTACTGAGTCCAGGGATAAAAATGAACTCACTTCTCAGCCAGCAGGACACTTAAAATGTTACAAAAATATCCTTCCAAATCCTAGGTCTCAACCCCCGCACTCAAGCAAATTCAGTTGTATCTCACTCACTCTGGTTATAAAATTACTACCCTTTTAAAGGAATCCTGCAATTCTCTGCTTAATGCCAATAAGGAAAAATAAAAATAAAACTTTTTGTAGAAAGTGTATCTCCCCTTCTTACCCAGTGCTCTGCAGTATTATGCCTTAATTAGGTTTCCAGGTCCTAAATGGAGTTGCAGTTTGTTCTTTGCAATAAGTTTGAGCTTCCAACAGACACTTTAAAGTCAGTGTGACTTTTCTTACTAGTGTGACTCTCCTTACTAAAAAAATCTACCTGGGGTTACCCCCCAAGGGTCACCACCTCTCTTCAGTCGACTACCCTCTCCGTGGCCACTCGCACTGCCACCAAGGCTATATGGAAGGTCTCCAGGGTCAGGACTGCCTTAGCCCAAAGATCATTCCTCATCAGAGCCCCCACCTTGTACAATGCCCTTCCCCCCTCCATCACTGCCATAGACAATCTAAGTCCCTTTAAAGCGGCCTTGAAAACCCACATCATATCCTCCTGGAATTGCCAATGCATCTGCAAACAATTCTATCTCAAATGGACTTCAATCCACATACTCTGACCTCACTGAGGCCACTCACAATCTTCCCCTTTAGTTCACATGTTAACCTCCTTGCGTCCCTGGGACGTGACTCAATACAATTCCTCCTGGAGGCTGCACTCCAGTACTCTAGTTGTAACCTGTACGTAATTCTCCTTATCGACCTACTGTGTGACAAATTAGCCTAGCTACCACACATGTAGACTAGTTCATCATCTGCTCTTATTGCTGTACCTGTAAATACATCACTCTGTACATGCATATTCTGTGCTCATCTACTCTTGCCCAGATAACATTTATTGTATCCTACTGTTTAACCTGTTATATTGTACTGTATGCTCTCAATTGTATGTTTATTGTTCTGATGCTGTACTTGATGTGGAGCCTTTGGAAACGAGTCCATAACTCAAAGGGTTGTAAATCTGACGATATATATAAATAAATAAATAGTTGCTCCAGTAGTCCCATTTCCTAGTATAGGGAACTATATTATATCATTCATTCTAGGCCTTGTTTATATCTAACAAGGCCGGTTCTGTAATTAGCCACGAGTATGGAGCAGTAAGTTTTGTCAGTAAAAACTAATAAGGGGGTTGGCAGACCGCCGCTTGGCATCTAAGCGGTGACCATATGGTGCGGCCTGGGCAGGGATGCAGGTGAAGTCGCAGCTGGGAGGAGGAGCGTGGTGAAGGAGGCTGGATGCGGGCCTACTGGGTGGCAGAACATGCCATGGGGCACAGGAAAACAGGATATTCGTCTGACTCCAAAGGGTGGATCCTAAAGGGGGGGGGGTAAGTGGTGAAAGACTGAAGAGTGGCGTCAAGGGCGGAGTCCCTCTGCTGAGTCCATAGCACAGGAATGGATGGGGACAGGAGGACACCCATGAAGGCCTGGGGGGCACACCGGTTTTGGCGTGCGACTGGGTGCGATAGCCATTTTGGGCCCTGTGGCAGGGGTTGATCAGAAGGCCAGCAACAGGCCTGAAAGTGCACCCAAAAGGTAGAGAAGCACGGGTGGGGAAAGGGGAGGAGAATGAATGAGGTTTCTGACAGGGGCATTCCTCTGTGTTTAGTTGGAATGGGGGCCGGTAGCATTTTGGATGAAAAAGGGGGGCCAGGCTGTAGCATCGCTGCAGCGGCAGGGGGGACAGGTCTGCGAGGGGACTACTTAAAAAAAAAAAAAATGAACAAGGGTGGCGTTAAGGGGGCCATGAGTAAAAAGTACATGATGGCGCAGGCCTCACAGGGGCATGGGAGCACAAGCATGTAGCCAAAGTGCGCAAGTTTGGGGGGGCACAAGGAAACCCTGATGACATAGGGGCAGGCTGCCTACTGGTGCTAACAGGGGGGCATGGGGGGATGAATGAAAAAAAAGAGAGGGGGAGGTACTGTTGCTACATAGGGCTGGCCCGCTAATGGGATTCAGTGAGGCCAGGGGGGCTCATGGGGGGACAGAGCAGGGGACTGAGCCAGAGGTACAGGACTGCCCTGGTCTTGGATGGGTGGATTCCAACGAGAGTCCAGGCATCTCGGGAGCAGGCCCATATGTGGAGAGGACAGCTGGGAGTTTGTAGCAGGATATTTTATGAGGGGGAGGGAAGGGGTTGGAAAAAAATATATATAAAACGACAGGAAACCAAGGAGTGGAGACAGGAGTGTTAATTAGCCATCCCGGCTTTGTTTTTAGCAGCATGGCACCAAAAAAGGTGCCAAAGCAGAAGCCCAGTGAGGTACTGGCTAGCAAAGCCACAGAGCTGATGGACCAGGTGCAGGCTTTCCTGGAAAACTCGAAGGCAGCCGAGGAAAAGGAGAAGAAGACGGACAAAAGGAAGGAGCCCCCGGTGAGCAAGGAGAGGGCCAGAAAAAGGGCGACCAGGCAGTGCCCAGACAAGGGTGGTGAGCCTCAGCTGGAAGAGGGTAAGGTCCCATTGGTGCACATCATGGTGGACAGGAGCCTAAAGGATTACTTGGCAGGGATAATGAAGGAGCAATGGGATAAAGGGTGGGAGGAGGTAGACAAGACCTGGAGGGAACTGCAGAAGGAGAAAACAGATCAAAGAACAGCAGGGACAGGTGGGGTGATCGACAAGGGAGCGTATGAGTGGCCAGTACTACTTCGACAAGGCCATGCCCATGGGGTGCTCAGTGGCCTGCGCCACATTTGAAATGTTCAGCACGTGGCTGCAATGGGTCTTCACCACGTGGCATGGCTCTGGGGAAGTAGTACATTATTTGGATGATTTTCTCTTCATTGTGGGGACCGAATAGGAACCTATAGGATGCTGCTAGCATTCGAGGAGGTATGTGAACAGGTGGGAGTTCTCCTAGCGGGGGGGTAAAACGTTGGGGCCCGCTTGACGTTTTGAATTTGGGGGCATTGAACTGGATCTGGACGAACAATGTTTTCGTCTACCAGGGGACAAGGTGGTCGAGCTGTGGGAGCTCATATGGAGGATGAAGGGACGGAAGCGAGACCAACTCAGGGTGGTTCAGCAGCTGCTGGGACATATGAATTTTGCCTGCAGGGCAATTGCCCCAGGCAGGGTGTTTATCAGATGTCTAGCGAGAGCCTCGGCAAAAGCCAGACTTCCCCATCACTGGGGGGAGGTGACTGCAAGCATCAGGGATGACCTCTTGGCTTGGGAAGGATTCTTACAGGGTTACAATGGCACCGCCTTTTAGAGGGAGGGCTGGACATCAGGAGAGGAGCTATAGCTCTTTATTGATGCGATGGGGGGTCTGGGGATGGGGCATATTTCCAGGAAGAATGGATCTCGGGGCCATGGCACCCCAGGTGGAACAAGTTGGGTTTGACCAAAGACGTCACTTTTCTGGAGGCTTTCCCAATCTGGGTAGCATTAAGGGTATGGGGACACAAGCTCCGGAACAAGAAAATATTGTTCTGTTGAGATAATATGTCGATGGTGACCATCATGAATAAACAATCCGGATCCACGGTGGTGGTCTTGAGGGTAGCCAGGCAGTTGATTTGGGAAGGTTTAAGGCTTAACTTAACTTTTAGAGCTAGGCACAAGGAGGGGGTGAGGAACGACATTGCTGACAGCTTTTCACATCTCCAGTTGGACAGGTTTCAGGAACTGGCACCATCAGCAGTGGCACAGAGGTCCTTGGTACCACAAGAACTCTGGGAGATTGGATGGAAGGAGCCCAGCTACTGTTTCAGAGTGCCTGGGTGCCAAACACGCTAAAGACAAATGAGAAAGTGTGGAGGAGCTTCCAGGCTTTTCGAGGGGGTCTCGGGCTGGCCCAGTAACGGAAGCCCAGATCATGAGGTACATGGTGGCTAAGTGGGAGGGGGGCATGTCTGGGGCCATGATGGGGGTCCACCTGGCTGGAATCAGGCTGGTATGTCAGGCAAGTGGGTGGGGGGCAGCGAACCGGGCTTCGGTGGTGTAGCACATGCATCAAGGGTGGCTAAGACTGCAGGGTAGGAGGGCAGATGGAAGCAGGCCTGTCGGAGCGGAATTATTGGAGAGGCTTGTAGCCGTGTTGCCCTGCGTCTGCTCCTCGGCACAAGAAGGATGGCTGTTTGAGGCCATCTTCAGGGTAATGTATAAAGGGGCTTTCAGGATGAGGGAGATAGTGGCACAAACAGGTAGGGATGGGGGGTGGGTTGCAGATGGGAGACATTGCCTGGTCAGAGTCCTCAGCCATGATTTGGCTGAAGCAGTCAAAAACGGACCAGGAGGGCAAGGGATGTAGGGTGGAGCTCAGAAAAGCAGGAAGGGAAGGGAGTTTGCTGGTGGCCACATTAGGCAGATATTGGAAGGACCAGCCAGCGGAGAGAGGAGTGTTCTTCCTGTATGGTGGTGGGGAACCGGTCATGGCTGCCCAGGTTATGGCTGTCTTGAAGAAAGGTATGGCTTTCTTGGGGGAGAAACTGGGGAGTTTCTCATTGCACTCTTTCCACATAGACACCGCCTCGGACATGGCTGGGCTAGGGGGGATGCCACGGGAAATTCAGAGGGTAGGCAGATGGTCATCACAAGCATACAAGAGGTACATTCGGCCATGACAACTAACATTGTGTACTTTTTGTCTCCCAGGGTCTGGCCAGGAAAAGGTGGTGTGGATAGTGAGGCATTTGCTCATCTACTGGGCGGAGGAGTGGGTCCACACCACGATGGGGGGGAATACAGTTGGGGCAGGATTCAGCATGCATAAGGATCATATGGCTGGACTGGAGGGGCCTGAGGTGGATGAGCTTGCTGCCGCTGCTGGACGAAGGAAGCCGTTTCCTCCCAACTCCGGACCTGATCGTGGTGTACCTAGGTGGAAATGACTTGGGCAAGTTGCCTTGGGTAGACTTGGTCCACATGATCTGGAAGGATCTGTCCGTGATAAAGGCCAGATGGCCATGAGTGGACATTGCCTGGTCAGAGAAGATCCAGCAGAGAAGTTGGAGTGGGGAAATGAATCTGCTGGCAGTTGACAAAGCACGCAAGAGGGTGAACCGTAGGCTAGCAGAGTGGGCACGGCAGACAGGAGGTGGGTGCATTACCCAGGGTTTAATCTGGCATGACATCCCAGGGTGGTACAGAGAGGATGGGATGCATCTGTTAGAGGCTGGTAATGCAGCATTCAAGGGGGGGCCATTAGGGAGGCCATAGAGACCTGGCAAGGCTAAGGAGGGGCCTAGGACCTAGTTTTCAATGGGGAAGCCTGTACGGGCCGTGAGGTGAGCCCAATGAGGGCTAGTGGGAAAAAAGGTAGGGATAGGGGTCGAGCCATAGGAAGGGTATGGCTAGGCTGGGGTACTCCCTATGGGGTAATCACCTCAAGTGGGAATGGGGCTGGGAGGTCCGGTGGGGGGGACACCTGAACCCAGAAGAAGAAATGGAAAAGAAATGGAAAAAGGCGGTACCGGGTAGCCACACCCGGGCTGCATGAAGAAATGGATGGAAGGCTTCCGGCCTAAAGAGTGTAATGTGAATATGGTATATGTGGGGCGTTGGAACCCCAGATGTTGTAAATAAGATGTAATAAAGCTTGGATTTGACATGATGGACATAGATGTAAAGGTTTCTACCGAATGTAAACTTCAGATGGTTTGAACCATGGAAAAGAGGTGGTGTGGTCTTTCCAGGGGGGCTTCAATGACAATGAATATTACCTTCTTTTAAATGATGGAAGTACTGTACTTATTCACATGCTATCTTTTTTCAATAATCACAAGTCGGGTGCACTCTCAGTTGTATACAGGTCATTTGAAACTCTATACACAGTCCCTTTGTTGTTTCTTACAACCTGTGCATGAGCTTGCAAATAGGTTCTGGTACTTCCTACTTCCAGATCGCATGGGATCAGTCCAAGATTCTTCCAGCCTGGACATGCACTTTCAATGAGGACTGTTCCACCTGCTAACAGTACTCATTTTAAAGTGCACCTTGCAACTGTCCCAAGTAATTATAACATAGCAGTCAGTGTGGTAGTAGAGGGTCATATATGTACTGCTAAGTCAGTAAGTGGTTTGTTGACTCCATTCAATAAAAACAATGCAGTACAAGAAGGCATAATCACTGCTGCCCAATGTGTATCTCAGGCTGGTCATTATTACCACCCAGGTTACTAGGCTCCTGGGTACAATCTGTGCTGACTGAAATGCTATATTGAGCAAGTTAAAAATGCAATATTGAATCAAACGGAAAGCAGCTCGAATATCTATTGTGCAAGGTAAAGTCAATGTAAAAAATCCATGAAAACCAGCACTGACAACATTCCAAAATCATGGCACGATTTATTCTTGTTCCAAGTCCTTGTAAGTACAAGTTCAGAACATTATGTCTGTTACAGCAGCAGTGACCCTCACCAACTAATTGCTCCAGCTGGTTTTGTGCTGATGCACTTCCTCAGGGAGGCCGGTCTCATATGTCCGAACATACGAAATCTGCCAGCAGATAAAGGCCTAGAGGTCTATCAAGTCTGCTCGAATGTGCAGCTAGCACCCCTTATTCTGCAGCTGCCCCTTCCTTCCACCCTTCCCCTCCATTGACCCTCCCCCTTGTCCTGTCCCATTCCCTTTTGAAGCAGTCCACTGTTCTACTGGATACCACTTCTGCATGTAATGCATTCAACCCAGCTACCACCCTCTCTGTAAAAAAGTGTCTCCTCATCTCCCTCCTGAACCTTCGTCCCTCCAGTCTCATATCATGGCCCCTGGTGTCCCTCCCCTCACTTACTTTGAACAGCCCCTCTATACCTGTCTTGTTTATTCTTTTCATGTACTTAAAGGTTTCAATCATGTCCTCCCCGTCCCTCCTCTCCTCCAGCGAGTACATGTTCAACTCCCTCAGCCTCCTCTCGTATAAGTCTCCCAGCCCCTTGATCATCTTTGTTACCCTGTGCTGCACCCCCTCTAGTAACTTAATGTTCTCCTCAGATACGGGCACCAGTACTGCATGCAGTACTCCAGGTGCGGTCTAACTAATGATCTATACAGTGGCAGAATCACTTCCTCCCTCCTCGAGGGTATACCGCTTGCAATGCAACCCAGCATTTTGTTGGCCTTTGCAGCTGCCTTATTACATTGTGCCAAGTTGTTCATTGACCCTGTAATGAGCACCCCCAGATCCTTCTCCTCCTCTGTCTGGGCTGGCTGCACGCCCCCCAGCTGGTAATTCCTCCTTGGGTTCTTCACCCCAAAATAGACATAAGACATAGACAGAGTGGAGGCTGTCCAGAGGAGGGCAACCAAAATGGTGCAGGGTCTGCACCAGAAGACATATGAAGAAAGACTAAAGGAGCTTAATATGTATACCCTTGAGGAAGGAAGGGAGAGAGGGGACATGATAGAAACTTTTAAGTACCTCAAGGGAATCAACAAAGTCCAAGAGGGTAGCATCTTTCAGAAAAAGAGATGTGCAAGAACAAGGGCACAATTTGAAGATAGAGGAGCAGTTCAGAGGTAATGTGAGGAAGTATTTTTTCACAGAGAGGGTTGTGGATGCATGGAACAGCCTCCCTGAGGAGGTCGTGGAGTCAAGAACAGTGGGGGAATTCAAGAATGCATGGGACAGACATAAGGCAGTCCTAGTGGGGGGGTAGGAGGAAGTAAGCTGTTGGTTAACTAGGATCTGCAGATTATCCGTTAGGTAGGAAAAGGAGCAGACTAGGCGGGCCAAGTGGTCCTTATCTGCTGTCAAATTCTATGTTTCTATGTAAAATGCAGCATCTTGCACTTTTTGGCATTAAACCCCAGTTGCCAGGTGTCTGACCAGGTTTCAAGCTTTTCCAGATCATCCTGCAACCCTTGCCATCCCGCTAGGTTGTCCACCACTGCTCCCATGTTGGTATCATCAGCAAACAGACTGATCTTGCTCTTGCTGTCCAATGATATGTCTGCAATGAATATCCCAAACAACACTGGTCCCAACACAGAGCCCTGTGGAACACCACTCATCACTTCCCTTGGGTGTGAGAGCTCCCCACCCACCACCACCCTCTGTTGCCTTCCCTGAAGCCAGTTCCCTATCCATTTCATCAGCTTTGCACCTGCCCCTGTGCCTTCTAACTTACTTTCCAGCCTCCCATGTGACACCGAGTCGAATGCCTTACTGAAATCCAGATACAGGACATCCACTGCATGGCCCCTGTCCAGTTGCCTAGTTACCCAGTCATAGAACTCCACCAGGTTGGTTTGGCAGGATCTGCCACATATGAAGCCATGCTGTCTGCTGTCCTGTAGTCCTTTGGCCTCTAGGAGGGCCACCAGCCTCTCCTTCAGGATAGTCTCCATCAGCTTACCCACGATGGACGTGAGGCTCACCGATCTGTAGTTCCCGGGTTCATCCTTGGGGCCACTCTTGTGGAGGAGCACCACATGAGCCATCCTCCAATCCTGAGGTACACACCCTGAGTGTAGTGAGGCATTAAATAGGTCTGCCAAAGGTCCCACAAGGACCTCTGCCAGCTCCTTCAGTACCCTGGGGTGGATGCCATCTGGGCCTGGAGCCTTGTCCACTCTCAGTGCCTTCAAACCCTCCCGAACTCTGCCTTCCATGATTTCCCCATCTGTCACCCCTTCCCCCTGTTTCTGCCATTCCTCCCCTTGAGTATCACCCCTCTTCTCCTTAGTAAATACTGAGCAGAAGTAATCATTTCGCGCTTCTGCCTTATCACACCCTGCTTCCACCCAACCCCCCTCCTTCCTAATCCTTACTATGTGGTCCTTACAGATCCTTTTCTCCCTGATGTACCTAAAGAAGTCCTTCTCCCACTTTTTTTTTTTTGTACAATATTTTTATTTGTTTTTCCAATAAGCTATTACATACACTCAAATGCATAGCTTAATCATCCAGTTGCTACCATTATATCTCACAGAGACCAATGTCTTCACTTCATTTCCACTATTTTACAGTTGATTTCTGCAGAATTACATTACGTTGATTTATACTGGTATAAAAATTATATCTATCAATACTGTATATCATAAAATAAGATTAAATAAAATCCAATCAGATCAAGTCAGATCAAATCAAGACAAATCAATTAAAAGAAAAAACAAAAACAAACCAAAGTGCAACCACTACCCTCTTGCCTGGTACCTTCAGTCTTCAACTCCATCCACTCTTTTCCATACTTTTCTACCCTTCACTTCTATCCATTCTCTTAGCCTTCCTTTCCATGCTATGTATCCTCCCTTTCATCGCTTCATCTTTGCTACTTTTACATACCTTTCTTCACTTCCTTTTTTCCTTTCTTATCCTCCCGTACCCTCCCATAACATCCAACTTTCTTCCTCCATTAGGGAGGCCAAGAATGGGGCCCAGTGCCTCTCAAATCCCTCTTCCCTTCCTCCCATCACATACGTCAGTCTCTCAAGTCCCAATGTCTGTAGCACCATCCTCCACCACCCTTGCACTGTTGGTGCCACTTGCGAAACCCACGTATTCTGGATCCCATGTTGAGCCAGGATGAACAGCACCCTAATCCACCTGGGAAGTGGTACCCAACCCATTCCTCCTCCTCCCCATTCTCCACTCCAAATAAACATCCTAGAGGGTCCATTGGGAGTTCCCTTCCAGCTATTTTCCCCACTCTATCCACTACTCCGCTCCAGTATCTCTGCAGTATCAGGCATTCCCAGAAGCAGTGCACATACGTTTTCCTGTGTGAACCACACCTTCCACATAAGGGCGACACTTCAGGATGTGCCTTGTGTACTAACACTGGTGGTAGGTATACTCTGTGTATGAATTTAAAGTAAGCCTCCTTATATTTGTTGCATATCATTATTCCTGAGTGCATTTGTAGCAGTAGTGTCCAGTTCTGGTCCGATATCTCCCTCCCAAGGTCCCTCTTCCATAATTTCCTGGTCCTTATTGTCCTATCTGGTAATATAGCCTTCCTTCTCTTAGCAGCCCTACCTATAAACCCCTTTTTCTGCTTTCTAGCTGCATATATCATTCCCTCTACCGGGTCCACTTCCTGGCCCTATTTTTCTTTTCTCAGACTTCCCACATATGCCCTGGTCTGGAAGTATTGGAACCCATCCCTTTTATCCCTTCCTACTACCTCTTGCAACTCCTGCAACGAGCAGAACCGCCCATTCACCAATAGGTGTCCCAGGCTACCTATTCCCTTTCACTCCCAGTTCTCAAATCCACTATCCTCCATTCTTGGCAGAAAGTAGGGATTCCCCGCCACCGGCAACAAGAGTGTCTCTTTCCCTTATGTCCATTCTCTCCTCTTCAACACTTTCCAGGCCATCAATACCTGTACCACCATAGGGTTCACTTCTTTTCCCCTCTTATTTGCTCTTAACCCTCTACTATGAAGATAATGCTGTTAGTTTCCCCTGTGCCTCTCCCTGCTCCAATTCCACCCATCTGGCTACTTCAGGTTTATGTACCCAGTCTGCCACATACCTTTGCTGTATAGCCAAAAAATAATTCTCCAAATCTGGAAAGTTTAACCCCCCTTTTTCCTTATCTGCCTTTAGCTTCCCTAGACTCAACCTCGGACGTTTCCCTCTCCAAATAAAAGTGGTATAGGTCTTCTCCAACCTATTCACATCCTCCTTGGACAGGCCCAGGTGTATCATTTGTAAGGGATACAGGATCCTAGGCAGCACATTCATTTTTAATATATTGATTCTACCCAACCATGACACGGGCAGGTGCTCCCATCTTCTCAGGTCCGCTTCTATGATTTTTATCAATTTGGTATAGTTTAAATTATACAGTGATCCCAAGGATCTACCCACCTGCACCCCCAAATATGTCATACTCTCCCCCACCACCTTGAGCCCCCAGCATTTAATTTCCTCACCCGAACCCTTAAGCCACATAACTTCTGACTTACCCAAATTAACTTTATACCCTGAAAATTTCCCAAACTCCTCAATCAAGTCCAAGAGAGCAGGAACCGAACTCCTAGGATTCTTCATAAACAACAGCATGTCGTCCATATAAGTGCCAATCTCTGCTGCAAGCCACCTTCTCCTCCACCCATTATGTCTTACTTTCTCTGAGTGCCTGCAGAGCTCTATAGCAAGTGCAAACAATAATGGGGAGAGCGGGCAGCCCTGCCTCGTACCTCTCTCCAAGTTGAAGCTCTCCGACCTGCCCCCATTGACAATTACCTGTGCCCTGGGCTTTCTATACATCGCCTTTACCCACCCTAGGAACGTTTCACCCATACCAAACCTCCCCAGTATTTCAAACAAATACTTCCACTCCACCCTATCAAACGCTTTTTCGGCATCCATCGAGAGGATCTCAATATCTTCTTTCTCCTTTCCTGCCCTCCACAGCACGTTAAGTAGCCTCCTCATATTATGATACGACTGTCGTCCTTTGATAAACCCTGTTTGGTCCAGGTGAACCAGCCCCGGAAAAATTTCCTCTAGCCTACTGGCCAAAACTTTATCCATTATCTTCAGCTCACAATTCAACAGTGATATTGGCCTGTATGAGGCACACAGGGTAGGGTCCTTTCCCTCCTTTGGTATGAGGCATATACTAGCATCATAACATGTCTCTGGCAAACTGACCTCTTCCACCCCTTCCCCCTGCTGGAACACTCTGCACAATTCTTTTGCAACCCTGGTTCCCAACAGCTTGTAATATTCCACTGGATACCCATCTGGGCCGCTCGCTTTCCCTTTCTGCAACTTTTGAACAGCTCTCAACACCTCTTCCTCCGTGACTGGTTTTCCCAGCCTTTCCCTCTGCACCTGTGTGACTTTTGGTACTTTTATTTTCTCTAAAAAATCTACCATCCTTTCCTTTGTTCCCTCATCCTCTGCCTGGTACAGCTTCTGAAAGAAGGCCCTAAAGGCATTCCCTGTCTCCTTTTCTTTATTCTGTAAAATGCCCTTCTCATCCCTCACACCCAAAATTCTATTCATCCTTCTATGTCCCTTCATAAGGTTAACCACCATTGGACTCAGTTTATTTCCCCATTCAAATATGTATCTCCTACTAAACAGGTTGGCGCTCCCCGCTTCTGCCCTTAGATGTGAGTTCAGTGCCTCCCAGATTACCCCCAGTTTCCGAACGGCCTCTCCATTTTCCCCTCGGGCCACTCTTTTCTCTAACTCCTTTAGTTTACACTCTAGCGCCTTACTTTGTGCACATCTCTTTTTCTTTACATGGGAAACATATTCAATAATTGTTCCCCTCATAAATACCTTGCCCGTTGCCCATAAAACATCATTTGAGGTGTCCTCCTTATCATTTGTAACCATGATCCCAACTATCCTCCAGGTGCTTTCTAAATTCCTCATTCTGGGCCAGATAAGTGGGAAATAATTAAATAAGTGGGAAATAAGTGGGAGATAAGTGGGAAATGTCCATGCAGGAGGTGTCCCCCATCTTTCCCTACCTTGTATTCTTATTATTACCATAGCATGGTCTGATACATGTATTGGACTGTGCTGTACCTCCCCCACCCGTGTGTACCATTCTCTTGTAGCATATATGTAATCTATCCGCATCCATACTTTATGAGAGTTCGAGAAAAATGTATATTCCCTCGCTCCTGGATTCGCAGTTCGCCATACATCCACCATTTCCAATTCCGCCATTCCCTCTTGCCATTGTTGCATTGCCCCCGAGCTTCTCCCCTTCCCCTCGGAATGGTCCATTTTCGGGTCCATGGCCCAGTTCAAGTCCCCCCCCATTATTAGCCCTGGGAATTGCTCCCTCACCAATAAATCCAGCAAAGAGGCATAAAATTGGTATTCAAATGCCGCTGGGGCATATACTGAACCCAGGGTAATCTGTTCTCCCTTCAGGGTCCCCACAACGAAAATGTATCTCCCTTCCTTCGTATTCCTGATTATTCTCTGCACCTCTAATTTCAACCCCTTATGTACCAATATCGCCACCCCCCTTTTATGCACTGAGGCCGAAGCTGCATAGCATTTTCCCACCCATCCCCTGGCCAGTTTAGCATGCTCTACTTCTGTTAGGTGCATTTCTTGTAGCAAAGCTACATGGGCTCCCCTCTTTTAAGTGCAGACAATAACATAGACCTCTTTGCTGGATTTGTAATACCCCTGACATTCCAGGTGATTACATTCACATTTTTGCTAGTCGCCATCTGTGCATATTCCTCTTTTCCCTTTCATCATCATCTTTCCATCAGTATCATGAAGGTTTAAATATTTAACTTCTTTGGTTGCACTTTGTTCATAGAAAACACGAAATCGTAATAACATACACACTCTCAACAACATTTTAAACAGATAACTATATACACACATCCCCTTCCCTTTCTTCCCTCTATGATCCATTCTTCCCCCACCATCTTCCCCTTTCATTTCACCATTTTAACTTTCTTCCCTCCATCCTCCCGTGATCACCTCCCCTTCCATTTCCACTGCTGTCTTTGCTCTCTACCTCCCCTCCTTCTCTTCCACACTCCTCTTCCTCCATTTATCTTGAAATGTCCACCCCATCTCAATCCCTACCTCCCCCCACTCCCTGCCCTCCCCTCGGTCCTTAGACACTAATAGTCTCCCTGACCCAAGTGTCTGTCTCATCCCCAGATGCTGCGACAGTCGCTTCCACGCTCTCCCTCCCACAACCACTTAACCTTTATGCCACATAATAACCATCCCTATCCATTCTCAGCGTATCTCTTCTCCTCTGCCCCACCCCTCAGTTCATTTTTCTCCATCCCATTCCCTATTTTCACTTCCCCAATTTCTCCGCCTTATTGTCCCCCTCTTGTTTAGTTATTGCCACTCTAAAATTACTCCATACAATTATGGGCTTCAGCAAGGGCTAGCAGGGAAAGCAGGCTGCGCTTAAAGAAAAATGCGCTAAGCCCCTCTTCCCACCTGCCCTCCTACCTGCACCCAGACATTATCAGAGGCAGTTCTTTTCATCATTGGGCTTATGGCAGTCTCTCTCGCAGTCATATAACTCCACCATCTGGTCTAACTCCTCCTCACGCCATACTCTTATTTTCTGCCTCTGTCCATTTCCTCCACGTCTCTCCTTTCACTTTTTGGGCGCTCTACCACTCTCCATTCAGTTCCAGGTCCCTCAGCTCTTCCCAACAGAGGGCAATGTCCTCATCCTTTCAACGCCTCCCATCTTCACCAGCACAACCTCTGGCATCAACAAAACAGTATCTCCAGAATCAAAATAAATGAGCGATCCTCCGTATTTACATCAGCGCTTCATTTCTCAAGTCTCATTGCAGAGCCCTCGGCTCCCTGACCCAAATCTCCGTGCAGGACTCAGCGCAACTTTTGCCTCAGGCTCCTCACATATTCCTTTGCTTTCTCCACTTCCCAAAATGAGTATGTAGCGCCTTCATGTCTTATTTTTAATGTAGCTGGGTAAATCAGGAAGTTTTCCACCTTCAGATCATGTAGTTGCAGCATAATACCATTAAATGCCTTCCTTCTTTTCAAAAGCCTAGCCGAATAGTCCTGCGACATAAATAGGCGGTGGCCTTCATATTCCACCTTTCCTTTCTCCCGATATGCCTTCAGCATTAGTTCCCTATCTTGAAAGTGATGGAACCTAAACATTATCTGCCTCAGCGGCTGGTCATTTGCAGGTTTGGGCATCCCAGCCCTATGAGCCCTCTCCAGCTTTAATTTACCCTTCGCAAGTTGCAGGCCCAGTAGCTCAGGCAATACTTTTGAGCAAAAGTCCAGCACACTTTCTCCTTCCATACCTTCTGGTAATCCTCTCAATCTAAGATTTAGACGCCTATGATACTTTTCCTGGTAATCGAATGCTTCTTTTAGCTCATTCAGCGCCTTCTGAAGTGCCACCACAAGCCCAGGAGTCGCCAACAGCTCATCCTCCATATGTGATATTCTCTCCTCCATCTCTGACATTCTGCCAGCCTGCGCTACCTGCTGCTCTTGTATCTCTTGTAATTTCACATCGAGTTTTCCTTCGAGCTTGATTAATCGAGGTTCCAATGATGCTATAACTTGCCCCGTAACTTCTCTGCCCAGGGCCACCACCTCTGCTGCAGAAAAGGAAACCAGGCCGCAACCATCACCACCCTTCTTTGCGCTTTTTGTCGCAATCCTCTGACTCTTAGAGGGTCCCGATGCCAAATATTCATCCATCCCAAATTCGCACACCTTCTGTTAGTTGCTGATCACACTTTTGGACACTTTGTAACTTTTACTTTAATAATTAAAGCCGTGAAGAGGGAGCAGCATGGAAATTCGCATCTGCTCAGCTAGCTGCTCATCAGCGCCCCCCTTCTCCCCCTTCTTAATGCCTTGTGCCAGCCTGAGCTCCGTAGATGCCTTGGCTCCCCTTACTGCCCGTGTCACCTTTTTCAATTCTGTCAGGTACTCCTCCCTGTCCGCCCCCTCCCTGTTTTCTTGTACCTCTTAAAAGCAGGTCTTTTCCTCCTTCCCTTTTCCATGACCTCCTTGTTCAACCAACTCGATTTCTTAGCCCTAGCCTTCTTGCTCTGGGCATTGCAGTAGGTTTTGGTTGCCTCCACTATCCCCAGCTTTATGAGCTCCCACCTCTGGTTAGTGCCCATACTAGGTTGAATTCTGGCCAGGTACCCTTTTACCACTTCCCCCATCCTCCCAAAGTTGGCCCTCCTGAAGTCCAGCACTCTTGTGCCAGATTCCACTCCTTCCTTGCCCATATCCAATGTGAGCCATACTGAGTGGTGGTCACTCCCTGACAGCGGTTCTTCCACTGTATGTTCTCTCAAACTCCCCATTTGCCAGCACAAGGTCAAGGGTATTCCCTAACCTGGTTGGTTCACTGACCATTTGCTGCAGGAAGCTGTCCTGGAAGGCATCCAGCAGTACCTGCTCCCTTCTATTCCTGGTTGTTGGAGTACTCCAGTCCACTCCTGGCATGTTGAAGTCCCCCACAATCACCACACTACCCTTCTCACAAGTCCTCCTGATCTGTCCCACTAATTCCCCGTCTAATTCCTCCATCTGAGAGGGCAGCCTGTACACCACTCCCATTCTGAGAATCCTATTCTTGGAATCCTGGATTTGCATCCAAAGTGACTCCGTACTACCCTCCTCCCCTTCCTCCCTTACACACTTCAGGCCTTCCTTCACATACAGTGCCACCCACCCTTTCCCAATCACCCTGTCCCTATGAAAATAACCTGTACCCTGGTACAGACAGGTCCCAGTCATTGTATTGGGTGGCTCATGTTTCTGTGATGGCTGCAATGTCCACCTCTCCCTCTGCCATGAGCACCTGTATCTCTGCAGTTTTCCTCCCAAGGCTCCTAGCATTAAGGGTAACCACCTTCCACCCTTTCCTCCCCCTTCCATCCTGCCCTCCTTTACTAGCATCACCAATAGTACTTGCCATTTGTCCTTTGTCACTGTTATGGGAGGTAAGCTCATATGGTTTCCCAACCTGTGGTCTCTGCATGTTTCTTGCCCACTTGCCACCCCCCCGTTCCTAGATTAAATTCCCAGCTTCCTCTATGTACTCCTCTATCCTCTTTTTCAACACTGTCTTTCCCTCCTCACTCAAGTGTAGTCTGTCATTGGCATACAGACTACTGTCCTCCCAGGTCTCTCCCCACCCTCCCAACAGCCCATACCCTTTAGCATGACACCATGGTCTTAGCAATCCGTTAAATTCCTCTATTCTCAGCTTTCTTGTTGTGCTTGCCTTGGGCATTGGAAGTATCTCTGAAAAAGTTACTGATCTTCCTGTCCCCTCACATAGTTGTCCTAGTTCCTCACACCTCCTCTGGACTATATCTACTGTCTTGTCAGCCAGGTCATTCGTCCCAAGATGTATAATTAAATGAGGCTTGTCCCTACCCCTTCTAGTATATTTCAGAACAGACTGTCCCACCCTTTCCACTGTCATTCCTGGCATGGCCTCCACCCAAATGTGACTATGCCTCTCTCCCTTGCTACCCCACCTGATTCCTCTTAGTATTGAGTCCTCCAGCACTAAGATTCCACTCATCTTACTCCCTGCTTGCTTCCATTTATCTCCATCTCTCATTCCTGGCTCCTCTTCTTCCTCCTGCACATTATTTCCCCCTTTTGCCCCTGTTGCAATTCTCCCAGCAGAACTTCCCCCCGCTCCGGTTTGGTCCAGGCATTTATCAATTACTCCTCCAATTGCATCACCTCCCTCCTACTTCTTCCCCTCTAGCAGTGCAAAACTATTTTCTGAAGACCCTTCACAAATGTCTGCTTCCTCTCTCTTCATAGTAACCTGTTCCCTCCCTCCTTTCCACTCCATGACTGTTGCCACTTCTCCTCCCCTCACAAGTCCCTGTCTCCTCCTTCCATTTGCCTTTTGTCTCCTGACCTGGTTTACCCAGCAATCGTTCTTCCTGGCCTGGGCCCCTTTGTCTCTGCTTCCCATTTTCCCCACCCTCTCCTCACTACTGTTGGCTCAAATTGCCCTCCCTCATCTCCCCCTCCCTCCCTCCAGTATTGGGCTAAACCCGCCTTCAGTCTGCCTTGCCTGTCTTAGTTCCTCCTGCAGACCCTTGATCTCCTTTCTGAGTTTCTCTATGTGGTTGCACACTAAACATACCCCCACCCTCCAGGCAATTTTTAGAAAGATTGGTGCACTGCAGTTGTTGCAGCCTACCACCCTACCCATTGCTGCCGTTGCCCACCAACGACCCCCCACCCTTCCAGATGCAGGATACCAAACACTCCCCCCAGTCTCCCCTCTCCCCCTCTATCCGTGCAAAACATTCTTCTCCTTTTCTTTATTTCCCTTACCCCCTTTATTGTACACGTCTAGATAGATTGAGCAAATGCTTTTTACATTCCTATCCTTCCTGTTCACACCCAAAAAGAGACTTTTAAGTAACTATTACACAACGTTCTTCAAACTCCTACTCCTCCTTTCCACAATGTAATCCATATTTTTATACATACAATAACAGGTGAATCTAATTCATCAAATTAACCACGTGTGAACCCCAATAAAAACTAGCTTGTATATTAAAATGGAAAACCATAAGTTCAGTGATGTCAGACAATGCAGATACAACAATTATCTGTATTTAGAAATCCTAACTTATTTATAAATATCTGCTCTAGTATAAAACTACACTCAACCTTACATCCTAATATATATGGGGGGTCAATTTAATAATTAAATGTAGAAAAAATGATTTTATCATAGGAAGGTCAAAAAGGTCAAGTAGGAATAAAACACAGATAATGCAAATACAGTGTGTAATTTGTTATAAATAATCATTTCTACTTAAATACTGGCATAAATGTAGTATTCCAAACAACTGAATATAGGAGATCAAAAAGGTCAAACGCCGTAATATGCTCATGCTTAAAATACTATTTCAATTATTAATGCACAGTTAGTTTTTATTGGGGTTCACATATAGCTAATTTGATAAATTAGATTCACCAGTTGTATGTACCAGCCTGAGATACACATTGGGCAGCAGCGATTATGCCTTCTTGTACTGCATTGTTTTTATTGAATGGAGTCAACAAACCGCTTACTGACTTAGCAGTACATATATGACCCTCTACTACCACACTGACTGCTATGTTATAATTACTTGGGACATTTGCAAGGTGCACTTTAAAATGAGTACTGTTAGCGGGTGAAAATGTCCTCATTGAAAACGCATGTCCAGGCTGGAAGAATCTTGGACTGAGCTTATGCGATTTGGAAGCAGGAAGTATCAGAACTTACTGGCAAGCTCATGCACAGGTTATAAGAAACAACAAAGGGACTGTGTATAGAGTTTCAAATGGCCTGTACACAGCTGTGAGCGCACCCGACTTGTGATTATTGAAAAAAGACAGCATGTGAATAAGTACTGCCATCATTTAAAGGAAGGTAATATTCATTATGTGGAGGAGCTGAAAGCAGTTGTGTCTGGAAAAGTTACACAGGATGAGACCCAAATTAAAAGTAAAAACCATAAGCAAAGGCAGAGGGGGTGAGACGGATGGGAATGTTATCTGTTTTTACTGACAAAACGTACTGCTCCGTACTCATGGCTGATTACAGAACCAGCATTGTTAGATATAAACAAGGCCTAGAATGAATAATATAATATAGCTCCCTATACTAGGAAATGGGACTACTGGAGCAACTACATCATATTGTCTGTGAAATAAGGAGAACTGTGATGTCTGAAAATTGCAGAATTGACTATATAAGATTTTTTAATTCAAAAACAGGGTGGCATTTTGTGTTTGAATCCTAACCTGCTCTGGATTTTAACTGTGGGGGACATGCAAAAAGAATTACTGTGCATTAATAATTGAAATAGTATTTTAAGTATGAGCATATTATGGTGTTTGACCTTTTTTGTTTTTGTACACTTTATTTAATCTGGATTTATATAGACAGACTTTACGTCTCCCTTCACAGGAGCAATCTCATGCTTACAGGTTTTACAAGCTTCTGTTACAGACTTTCCACCTCAGTGGAGAAAATCAAAACAGCAGTGCAGTAGTATAATATACAGTAAATAGTCCGGTAGTTGCTATACTCTATTGCCATCCTCTTAGTTTATCCTAGTATGTTTAGTAGTTAGTCAGCAACTTTGTTTTATGTATACCTGCAGTGCCAGTTACCTGGCAAGTGTAGTATGGAATGCCAATGGATCTATCTTATGGGTTAGGTTCAAAAGGCTGGGAACCAGTCCTGCAGAAGGGCCTGTTCCAATGGGAGCCAGATTTCATCAGATGTATCCCTTTGTTCCCTCACTAGGTATTGTGTTCTTTCCCCTTTCATTATTTGCAATAGGGCTGTGAGCCATGTTGCTACAGTGGGGGGCTGCCGAAGTCTCCAATGTGGAGCTAACCCCCTCATTCCCACTACTATCCCCAATTTCCATCATTTATATTTATTTTATTTATTGAATACAATCGGAATTAATACCTTTGAGTCAGAGACTCCTTTACAAAGGCTCCACATCATAGAAAACAATACAGAGCATACAGTGTACAGACATCACAGTATAAATAGCGACGTGGGAAATATCACACCTTACAAATAATACATGGTAAATTACAACAGGTGGATGTGGTACAGGATAATTACAACAGTCATAGACAATGCAGTATAGTGGCAAAATACAATAAATACAGTAACTACAGGGGCAATCATACAGTACAGTAGTTGTTGTAGAGAAGTATTTATGACTGGAATGTGCAAGCAGCGCAGTCCAGTGAGTGCCAACTAGTCTGAGGCTCGGGTAAGACCAAAACCAGGGACAGGCACTCTAGAAGCAGGACCAAATGGGTCCATTGTCATGGCAGTTATAGGTTGTGGGTAGGTCAGGTACAGTCACAGGTGGAGTCACGCAAGATATTGCTGCGGAGAAGGGATTTGAACAGTCCTAGGGTAGGAGCCAGGAGGACTGGTATGGGCAGTGAGTTCAGCCAATTGGGGGTGAAGTATCTGAAAGTTCTTTGCCCCATGGAGGTTTTACAGAGGGGGAACCTGGTAGGGCGATTTCTCAGCATGACGTGTGCATCTGGTGCTGTTTGGGGGGCAGCGCCACAAGAGCAGGGGCCGTGAGGCCGGTCATGATTTTCATGACAAGGAGACAGGTCTGGTACTTTAGGCGATCATCGAAATTAAGCCAGTTTGTACTGGTATACAGCATACAGATGTGTGTAAGCCAGTCACATCCTGTGGCCAGTCTACAGGCTTTATTCAGGGAAACCCTAATTTTGTTGAGGGAGGTGTTGTTGGCAGCGCCATAGAAGATAATCCCATAATCAATGAGTGACAGGACGGATGAGGAGATGGCTAGCTGTAGGGCTTCAGGGGGGAGACAGTGCTTGTAGCAGTGGAGCAGACCAATGTGCACATTTATAGCTGTATTAAGTCAGTGGACATGTTCATGGTAGGTTAGTCCTGAGTCTAGAGTAACCACTAAGTATTTAAAGGTAGAAACTTGTTCCAGGGTCTCATTATGAGAATTATGGATGAGCAAGGGGTGGTTACTGAACTTGTTTTGGGCATGGGCAAACAGCATGGACTTTGTTTTTTTATAGTTTAGAACAAGCCTATGGTCAGTAAACCAGGATTCAGCCTCATTAAATGACCCTTGGAGGGCTACTTGGAGGGTGGTAGGGTTGGTGTGGGTGCTGAATAAAACCGCATCATCTGCATATAGAAGGAGACTCACAGAACAGGCCTTGGGCAGGGAGTTAAGGAATAGAGTGAAAAGTAGGGGGCCAAGGATTGACCCTTGGGGGACCCCAAATGTAACTCTGAGGGTGATGATAAGGTGTGCCCTAATTAGACTCTCTGGGTTCTGTCTGACAGGTAGTTTGAGAACCAAGTGGTGGTATCCTGTGAGAAACCTATTTGGGTTAGCGAGGTTAGGAGCAGTGAGTGGTGGACAGTGTCAAATGCTTTGGAAAGATCTATACAGACAGCACCAGCAATCTGGCCTGCATCCAGGGTCACATGGATACTGTTGGTATATTCCAAAAGCACAATTCTGGTGCTATGGTTTTTTCGGGAACCATGCTGTTCGGGGCAGAGGATATTGTGTTGAGCAAGGTAGTCTGTGACTTGGATGGCGACTATCTTTTCAAGAACCTTCAAGAGAGGGGGTAGAATTGAAATGGGTCGATAATTACTAGGCAGAGTTCTGTCACCACTCTTCAGGAGAGAAGTGATGAGGGCAGTTTTCCACATGGAGGAGAATTGACCTAGGGCAAGGGAGCAGTTTAGCAGGGCAGTGAGGGGGTAGAGTACTTCAGGGAGAGTGAGCCTTAGTATTTTAAGATCAAGATTGTCACTGCTGAACCAAGATTTGCTGAGTGCCTTTAGCAGGAGGGGGGCAGCATAACGCTGGGAGATGACCTTGAAGCGGAAGGGGGGTACCTGGGTGGGTGTCGATGTTATGGTAAGGGTGGGTGCAAAAATGTTGGCAAGATATCCCTTTAGTGACTTCCAGGTCCCCTGTAAGGAGAGCAAAAGCAGTATCTCAACTGGATCCAGCCATGGAGGGCAGTTTAAGATTTTGGAGAGGATCTCTACCACCCCTGTCCAAAACTGCTGAATTCTGGGGCACTCCCACACCATATGGTAGAAGGTTCCCTCCTTAATGGAACATTTGTAGCAGTAGGGAGAACGCTCTGGGTCAATTCTATGTGCTAATTTGGGGGTGTGATAAATTTGCATAAAGAAATTATACTGAATTATTCTCAGGCGATTATTAACCGAACTTTTTAAGATGTTTTTGCAGATCATCTTCCAGTCCCCTCCAGTAAGTGCATCTGGTATATATTCTCCTCCCAAACTCTCTTGACTCTGGTCATAGGATCCAGAAGTTCACCTATCAGCAGTCTATAGCACCGCGTTAAGGGTTTGAATCCCAGGGTGTTGGAAAATTTAAAGAAAAGCTCCTCTAGAGGCATTCGCTGAGGGCTCTCAGAATTTGTTCCCTTAGCCAGGTTAGCTATGATTATGGACCTAATTCTAAGATAAAGGAAGTAGTAAGCTGTGGATATCTTAAATTCCTGCCTCAGAGCAGAGAATTGGCATACCTCTCTCCCCTCCAAGAACTGGCCCAATATAAATAACCCTCGAGACCCCAATGCTGAAGGCCTGTCTTGTCATGATTGGAAATAGTGCTCTCTCCCCCTAACATGGCCCCCAGGGTCGTGTCTGGAGATAGAGATGGGGTGTTCCCCAGCAATTCATGGGCAGCCAGCCATGCTTTCCAAGTGGCCCTGGAAGAGGGGTTAGTTATCTTAGAAAGAGCCCCACCCCCCAGAAGAGTCAACCAATAAATCACGGTATATACTAGTTCCATTTGTTGTCTTCATGTTCTTCCAGGATGGCGTCCCCCCCCACCTTCACAAGGTCCTGTATGTGGGCTAATGTGCAGCCATATAGTATATTCTCATATTGGGTAATCCCAGCCCCTCCCATGTGCTCCGGGGCCCATAAAATATCTTTCTGAATTTTTGTTTTTTTTCCCCCTTGCCACAACAGTTGAGTACAGGCTCCTTCTATTGCCTGGATGTTTTTCTTGGGGAAATGTATGGGGATTGACTGGAAGAGACAGAGTGCTCGTGGCAATACATACATTTTAATCATATTTACTCTGCCTAGTGGGGTGAGAGGTAATGCTCTCCAATTTGTGCAATCCTCTTTAAGTTTTTTTATGAGAGGATTATAATTAATTTGTATGATTTGAGATAGCTTACTGGGCAGAAAAATCCCCAAATATTTTTCTGTTTAGTGGGATAGACAGTGGTACCCGCAATCTTAATAGGGGCCTTTTGTTTACCTAGAAGAAGCCACTCGCTTTTGTCCCAGTTTATTTTATGACCTGAAAGTGGTCCGTAACCATTGAAAATTTTACCTAAGGCCAGGAGGGCCTCCCCAGGGTCATCCAGAAACAGTAGCACATCATCTGCGAAGAGGGAAATAACCTGATTAGTTCCTCCCACCATGCATCCTCGTACCACAGGGTCCCCCCCGAATGAGGGATGCCAGGGCCTTCATAGTCGAAACGTAGAGCAGGGGTGAGAGGGGGCATCCCTGTATGGTTCCCCTGGTTAACACAAATGGGGTGGAGGTTGTGTTGTTAGTTAACACCTGAGCCTGTGGGTTAGCATATAGGGCTTTGAGCCAGGTAAGGAAAGGTTCTCCCAGGCCAAATTTATGGAGTACTGCAAACATAAAGGGCCATTCGACCCAGTCAAAAGCCTTTTCGGCACCCAGTGCAAGGAGGCCCCTGCTGGAGCCCCCCTTCCTCCTGCTCCACTTATAGATTATATTAATTGATCTACGGAGACTGTGTTTTGCCTGCCGTCCCTTCACAAACCCCCCCCCTTGGTCCTTGTGCACCAGTGTAGGGAGCACCCTCTCCAACCTACCCACCAGGGTCTTAGCAAGAATTTTATAATCTGCATTGAGAAGGAAGATCGGGTGGTAAGATCCACATTTCATAGGGTCTTTCCCTGGTTTGGGAAGGACCACTATTGTTGCCAGTCTCTGAGAGGGGGGAAGAGCTTCCTCCTCCAATGTAACCTTCAAAACCTCAGTGAGCAATGACCCCAGTGAGTCCCAGGTATGCCTGTAAAATTCAACAGGAGTGCCATCCCGGCTCGGTGAGTTTTCCCTTATGAATCTGCCATACAGCTGCCTTGATCTCCTCCAGCATAATGGGCAAGTTTAGCTCATCCCTAAGGTCCCCCTCCAAATTGGGTAGGGTCACCCCCCCCCAGGAATTTATCAGGGTCTCCTCCCAAGGGCATCTGAGAGGTATACAAAGTGGAGTAAAACTCCTTGAAGGTGTCATTAATCTCCTGCTGGTCTGAGGTAAAGGACTCCTCTGATTTAGCCATCTTTAAAATGGCCCTTTCAGCGTTCTTATGGTTGACCAGCCCCGCCAGCCATTTTCCCGCCTTATCCCCTTCAGAATGAGTGTAGGATTTAGTAAGTAGGAGGTCTCTTTTCAGCTTCCTAGATTCTAACTGGTTTAGGTTTCCTTTCAAGGATTTAAGTTGGTTTAACTCGGTACAACTTTGGGTCTATCATAGCCTGTTTCTCTAGCATCTAGATTTCCCTTAAGAGAGCCCATTCCTTTTTGGAGTCTAGTTTTTTTTATAGGCGGAGTAGGAGATTGCCTCTCCCCTAATGAAAGCTTTTAGTGCATCCCAGACATAAGTTACATGGGTCCCATGCCATGTATTTAACTTGATAAAGAGCTTAATTTTCTCATTTATATGTTTGACATATTGCCCATCCAAAAGTATAATGGAATCCATTCTCCAGGAATTCCCTGCAGGTACCTGTGATCCTGATGTCATATGCATTTTTAAGGGAGCATGGTCCGAAACCAAGATGGGGCCATATTCAGCTCATAGGGCCTCTGTAATCAAAGGGGCGGACACACATATATAATCGAGCCAGGTATAAAGTCGATGGGAATGGGAATAAAAAGAATATTCTTTATCCCCGGGGTGGGTGTGTCTCCAGATTTCTTCCAAAGCTCTGCCTTCTAACATCACCCTCAGGGATGCAACGCTCTTAGGATATGTTTTTTTCTTTTGCTCCGAGTGATCTAAGGTAGGGTCTAAACAGGTATTGAAGTCCCCCCCCAAGACTATATTATCCAAGTAGGGGACCAGAGTTACTCCCAAGTGGATGAACAAATCTGGGGGTCGAAATTAGGGCCATAGATTAAGGCTAAGGTATATACTTCCCCCCCATATCAATTTCCACAATGACTTATCTTCCCTGGGGATCAGCCACCCATTTATGTACTTTATGGAGCAGAGCAGGCCGAATCCAAATTGCAACCCCCCCGAGCCCTTGAGGTAAAGAGTGCTGCCAGTAGTACCCCTCCCCATGATTGGGCCAGTTTGCCCGCCTCTTCTTTAGTGAGATGGATTTCTTGCAGCACAGCTACATCTCACCTCTCCTTTCTAATATGGGTCCACACCCTCTTCCATTTAACCACGGTTTTTAATCCATTGACACTCCATGATATTACTGTTAATTCTGCCATTTTATTCGTCTCATAGTATGCTCATCTGCACCATCTGGGTTAAACCTTAAACTGCATGTAGTGAAGCTGAGCAAAAGTCTGTACAGTAACTTTTAATTGTAACATACCCCCTTTGCACATCTTCTGTTTCCCCCATCTTCCTCCTCCTCCCCCTTCCCCTTGTCCCTTGTCATTTATACTGCCCTTAAAGTTTCTTTGAACAGATCCCTCCTCTATGGTGAAATAAGTCTTTACACTCCTCCTCCTCCCTATTTCCTCCTGCCTTGCTTCCCCCTCCTGTCCCCCCCATCCCCCTCCCCCAACCCCCAACTTTGCTCTATCTCCCCTCGTGCTTGTGATCCATGCTACCGCCACCCTCTACTTTTTGTGGATTAAGCTGCCCAATCCACTGTGCTTATCCCTGATATCCTGAATAGAATAAAACATCCTGCCTTCTGTTTAAATGTTACTTAAGCAAGGGAGGTGTCCACGCCCGGCGGTCTCCGCTGGCTGCGGATGGCTATCTCCTCAAAAAAGAAAGATATTCATGATCTCTCATAGCCTCTGTATCCCTCTGGCTAGTCATGATGGGATATCACCGTCGGGAGACTCCCTAGTGCCCAGAGCGATGCAGGACCCCCAAGTCTCCCCCAGCTCATATATGCTTCTTACAGTTTACATCCATAGCTCTACCCTTGACATTATAATGTTCCCATCATGAAATGTGTGAAGATGATCTCTGCAATGGGAAACCAACGTGGCTGTGGTTGGAGCATGTACCAGCCCAGCCCTCCTGCCCCCCCCCCCACGAAACATGCACTCCTTTAGCTTGTGCAAAGCACAGGTTTTATGCTGCCCCTCGCCTTGCGGTCTCCCTCGCCCCCAACAAGTAACAACTTTAAACCTTTTAGAACATTCTAAACAGCCGAAATCAAAGTTAACATAGGGGTTGTGTAACAAAAGGAAACAACCCCCCAATTCTAGGAAATATACAATCCTTAAGAACAAACCAAGAATCTTATAAAGCCAGGAGCCCCTACACGAGGGGACTCCTAAGTCTGTTGTTAAAGTGTCTCTCCAGGTGCAGAGGGTGGGTTGTTACTGAAACTGTCTCGGGCCCTGCCCTGATAGGCCTCCGATCCGTGGAGCTGTGGGCTGAGAAGGTCCCCTCCCAAAAATGCTCTCCCCTGGGTAATCTGGTGCTATCAGTTCATTTCCACCTTCTAATTGCCGCAGATCAATCTCCAGGCTCCTGCCTTCATTCGGCCTGTTCACATGCCTGCAAATCCTTTACATAATTCATCATGGCCTCTGGATCTGTGAAGGCCCTTTGCCTACTCCCCAAATGTCTTACTATGAGGCGTGCGAGACAGGCTATTGTAAAAGGGCAGTTCAGATCGTGGAGCTTCTTTTTAACCCCCACAAATACTTGTCTCCGTAACTGTAATGGTCTGGAGAATCCAGAATTATGCTCACTCGGGCTCCTTGCAGCACTATGGGGTCACTCTGACGGGCCGCTTTCAAGACAGCTTGGTGATCCTGGAACCTGAGGAATTTCACTAACAGGTGCCTTGGGCATTGTTCTGGAGAAGGCTTCTGCCCTGGGGAAATGGTGAGCCCTTTGAATTTCTAGTGATATTTCTGGTGGAAGGGCTAAATGTTTTTCAAGCCACTCTTTCATGTAGAACATGCAGTCTGTCCCCTCCGGGCCCTCCGGTAGACCCACCACCCTAATGTTGCACCATCTCTCTCTGTGTTCATGGTCATCCACAACTTGTTTAAGTAACTCAGTGTCTTCAAGGGCATTTTGGAAATCGACTGAAAGTTGAGTTGTGGTGTCGTCCTGTGCACTGATTCTGGATTCAGCTTCAGTTATCCAATTTGCATGGGTTTCCACAGCTTCCGATGTCGCATTCACCATTTGTTGTAGGTGTTGTATTTGTGCCATCATGTTATCAAATCCTGATTGCATATTGGTACCCAGATCATATTTTAAATCTCTTATAAGTCTCTCTAGATTTTGATACCCGGTGTCAATGTTGATAGTTTTGGCACCTCCGGTGGTATTCTGCTCATCTTGGGCCAGGGTAGAAAAGTTCCCAGCTGGTTCACCAGGCCTCGGAGAAGTAGTCACACTGGACTGCTGATTAAACTTTAACTTAACCTGCTTTTTGCCGGAGCAATAAACTAGCGTGCTTTTGTTAAATTTGGAGGCCATAATGCACAGGATGGAGCTGATTTTTAGTGGATTGTGCTGGAACTCTCCTAGAACACCTCCATCTTGCTCCTTAGCTAGGACACGCCCCTGGAATTTGACCTTTATGACATTCTATATTCAATTGTTTGGAATACTACATTTATGCCAGTATTTAAGTAGAAATGATTATTTATAACAAATTACACGCTGCATTTGCATTATGTGTGTTTTATACCTACTTGACCTTTTTGACCTCCCTATGATAAAATCTTGTTTTCTACATTTAATTATTAAAATTGACCTCCCACATATATTAGGATGGAAGGTTGAGTGTAGTTTTGTACTAGAGCAGATATTTATAAATAAGCTAGGATTTCTAAATACAGATAATTGTTGTGTCTGCATTGTCTGACATCACTGAACTTATGGTTTTCCATTTTAATATACAAGCTAGTGTTTATTGGGATTCACATGTGGTTAATTAGATAAATTAGATTCACCTGTTGTTGTATGTATAAAAATATGGATTACATGTGAGACTGGCCTCCCTGAGGAAGTGTGTCAACTTGAGATCGGTCGGGACAATTAGTTGGTGAGGGTCACTGCTGCTGTAACAGGCATAATGTTTTGAACTTACACTTACAAGGACTTGGAACAAGAATAAATCTTGCCATGATTTTGGAATGTTGTCAGTGCTGGTTTTCATGGATTTATTACATGGACTTTACCTTGCCCGACAGGTATTGGAGCTGTTTTCCATTTGATTCAATTTCTCTCTCTGTGAGAGCCTAGTTAATCTGCGTCCCTCTCTTCTACCAGTCCGGACCTGTTCAATACCTGAGGATTGTATGTTTCTGGGGTCACTGTTGTGATGTTCCCAAAAGTGTGCTGTAACAGGACTGTTCATGTCCACATTCTTATATTCTTATATACATTAATATCCCTAATGTGTTCCTGTATGTGGACCTTTAGTTGTCTTGTAGTTCTACCAATATATAGTTTGTTGCAGTTACACCATAGGGCATAGATTACAAAACTTGTCACACATGAGATGAATTGTCTGATGTTGACTACCATTTTGTTAGTTGGTGCTTCAAATGTTGCCCCTTGTTTGCAATAAATGCAGATATTGCAGTTGTCACACTTATGTGACCCAGGAGGTCTAACCGGTAGCCATGTGGTATTGATGGGTATATTCCTGGAAAACTGACTGTGAACAAGAATGTCACCTAGTTTCTTACCTCTGCTAAATGATAGTCTTGGTTTAGTTCCAATATGTCCTGATAAAGTGGTTTCATTCTGTAAAATGAGCCAATATTTGGTTGCTATGTTACCCACCTTCCTGGCTATGTCAGAAATTCTGTTACAAAGCTGTTATCAGTAACTTCCCTCAGTTTAGGTGTCAAAGGGTTTTTCTGTCACGGGATTTAGCCTTATTAAATGCTTTAACCAACACTTCCTCCTCATAACTCCTCTCTAAAAATTTTGTTTTAAGATCTTCTGCTTGTTGTAAAAATACATCAAAGTCACTGCAGTTATGATGGATTCTAAGAAATTAGCTATAGGGAATAGAATTTTAGAGTGATATAGGGTGAAAACTTGATGCCAAAAGCAGGTTATTAGTTGCAGTTGGTTTCCTATGTCCTCTAGTGACAACCTGACCATCGTTGTCACATGAGAGAATTATATCTAGGAATTCAATTTCCTGTTCGCTACTTCTGTGAGTAAAATGCAAGTTTTTATCATTAGAGTTCAGCCAAAGCATGAATTCTTGAATTTCTATTTCAGTTCCAGACCAAATGCACAGAATATCATCAATGAAGCACATCCTTTGATGATATTCTTACTAAATCTTGTGGGGTATGACCAAAAAGCGCAGTGTCTTCCCAGTGTCCCAAGAACAACTTTGCAAAGGAGGGGGCCATAGGTGACTCCATTGCAGTGCCACATTTCTTTAAGTAATTCTCATCGAATTTAAAGTAATTTCTCTTTAGTGCAAAAATCCAGTCCATTTTGTATTAAATTAACCGGTGATTGATCACACAACGGATCTTGAATTATGAAGAAATTGCATGCCTGTAGTCCATCTTCATGTCTTATGGACATGTAGAGTGACTCTACATCAATTGTGAGCCATCTCATCCCTGTTGCCCATTTGAAGCCCTCTAGCTTTTCAAGGACATGCACTGTATCTCTTACATAAAAGAGTAAACAGTGCACACTTCTTTTAAGAAAAAAAATCTATAAAATCACACAGATTGGTTAGTGAATTTATCTCTGAAACTATTGGGCGACCAGGGGGATTTATCAAATATTTATGAATTTTGGGGAGTATGTACATTGTGGGGGTGATCGGAAATTGTGGAAGCTAAAAAGACAATTCATTTTCACTTATTTCTCCAGCATTTCTTGCTGTTTGCAATAATGAGACCAATTCTAATTTGAATTTGCTAGCAGGGTCGGTGGTTAGTTCTTTATAGTTGTTGTGATCTAACAATAGTTCCAAAACCTTGGTTCTATAAAACTCCCTGTCCATAATGACTAAGTCCCCCCTCCATCAGCAGGTTTTATAATTACATTTGTTTCTTGTTTCAATTTCTGCAATGCTGCATATTCCCCTTGTGATAAATTATTACGATAAGATTTATTCCCTTATTAAATAATCTTATAACCTCAGTAAATACAATGTTTCTGAATGCATTTATATACTGATTGTTACTGTGGGGAAAAAAGTAGATTTAGGCTTAAAAATCTGTTTCCTGATTGTTTTCAGATTAACTGCATTAGTGTCATATAAATTCACATTCAAAATGTCTTGGCTTACATTACTTCCATGTTGAAGGTTCCCTTCCATGAGCTCAAGAAGAATGTTATAATTTGCATAGTCCAATGCATCCATATTCTGCTCATTTTCATTGGAAACATTTGTAACTCAAGAAGCACTGCTGCATCCATGTTTAGCGATGTTGAGGCTGTGAACTGTTCCCAATCAATAATACTCAACCCCATTGTTCTGGTCACAATTGGATTTGTGGCAAAATAATACTTCAGTTCAATTTTATGAAAGAATTTCTCTAAAGCAATCACTGTCTCAAATTCCTTTGGTCTTAAAACCAGCACAGATAATAATCCCTTCTGTAAAAGATTAGGTTGCTCCTCAGTTAGTGAACTGCTAGACAGACTAATTATCTGCCCCTCCATGTCTTCAGTTTGGTTGCAGGATTGCCCACTGCCCCTTTTACCCCTCCAAATCTTTTTCCATTTTTTGATGACTGCTTCTGCGAGTTTCCCTGATTTTCACTGGCCACTGTCCCAGAAATGTCACAGTGTTAGTGGCATGATGCTGTAAATCACTTTGAGCTGCTACTTCAGATTCAGAAGTATTTTGTGTAATATTTGTGCTAGAATCTGTTTTCTTAGTTTGGCCCCCTCTGTTCCCATTTCTTGTTCTCCTTGATCGGGCCCTAGATCCGTATTTTGGTCTCTATTCTAACCTCATTCTAGATGCTGACCTTTCTGTTTGAAACAGGGATCACTTAAAATGCCACCCTTCCTTGTAATCCAGTAAGCCTCTCTCTAATTTATTCTGCTTTCATTTAATTGTTTCAAGCTAATGCAACTTAATTTTGTTTTGCAAGTCCGAGTCAAGTTTTTTGAAGTCAGAATGATTCAAATAATTCTTCAGCTTCTGTATAGTTTCTGTAAGTTCCTTGCATAGAGTTTGATACTTGGCAGAATCAAGTTTAATAATTAATCTGATGAAAATGAATTCACATTCATTTGTGACTTCTTCCCACTCTATGGTCGAAATGAAATCATCCAAACCACCTGAGGGGGTAATTGTTACTCGCAAGTCTCTTGGGGCAATGCGGTTATCTAGATATTGCTGAAGACTACTGAAATTGTATGTTAAATTAATGTCAGTCAAAAGTTGATGCTCAAGAGTTGTAAACAGAGATCTTAACTCACCAACTTCAACACCCTCAACAGGTGTGGATAGTTTCTGCTTTGCTGCAGCCAACCTTGTGTTGAGATCATCCGTGACAGAACTGCAGACTGGCTTGGCAAAATCAGTTTCTCCATCAGATGAGATATTCTCATTCATATTTTTCTTCCAGTTACTAATAACCTGATCCAAAGAAACTGATGCCTATAAAGACTGGCTCATATACTACCATGTCCAAATACTCTGTTCCTTCACCTCTGGCCACTCAGTTGAATGATGACCGAGCTGTAGTGCTAGTGGTAAATGACAGTTAAAAACAATTAAGCACTGCGCTTCAAGCTGGGCAGGGTGCGAGTTAGGGGCTGCTAGCCCCAGTCAACACATGAAAAACAAGATAACTTGCACTCTAGAGCCAGGGGAGTTATATCCCAATGAAGGATGTCCAAACTAAAAGAATGCTGAAGAAAAAATTCCTTTTATTTTAAATGCAAGCTCACTCAAGACACAGTCAGCGTGTTCTGTCCTAGGTCACCCTGACGCTCCGCCAATTAAGACTTCATCAGGGGTATAAGCACCTGGTGTTGGACTTCTTTTTTATAGGCACATAATTATATTTTACATCAATTCAATCAATCAGATTACAGCATCTGTTTTACAGCCTTTTTTGCCTGTAAAAAGGCATAAAATAAAAAACAAATACAATTTTTAATAAACATTTCACAGTGCCTTATAAGAGTAGAATAATTATTTAGAAAAATCTTTGGAAATAAATTGCCTAGAAATACGTGCATATTGAACAGAATAATGTACCATAACTTTAATATTTTTTCCTTACTTTACATGGTGTATAATTTCTCCTTGAAATGAGAGTTGGCAGCATATGAAGTCAGTGCTGAGTATTACTGGTTAAACAGGGGCAGTAGTGAGGTAGAGTATATAGAATGTGTGTAACACATACCATGTATAACTCTATGCATCTTAGCTGCTAACCAAGCCTTTTCTCAGCTGCAGTAGAAAAGCATTTGACAAACCATGTGTTTTTTACATTTTATTTACCCAAGATAGTCCAGCTGAAATTCAGCTTCTCATTTCCCATGGGGTCCTGCGTGTACACATGTCTGTTCTTAGGCGAGTGGAGCACTTGGAGGTTAAGTAACTTAAACAAGGTCACACATGCGTATTAGGCTCTATCAGGGTTTTACCCTGTGATCTCCCAGTTCCCACACCAGTGCTCTAACTAGACCACACTAGTGTACATCTAGCTCTTACCATACCGTTTTGAACTGTCAAGCCCAAGAGCATATATTGTTTTCTCATGCCTTCTCTCATCATCTTGTGTTCACTCACAGTAAGTTTCCAAGACATTTACCGGTAAAGTGTGACAAACAGAGATGTTTGCTCAGATCAAGAAGCCTCAATATGGAGACTGTACATTTGAATTAACCTTGTGTTCTGTAGCTCTGAAGAAAGCAGATAAGTTGTACACAGACACTGAGAACTAGACAGAGATTTTTTTTTCTTTCGTGGCCAGTATCAGGAAAAATGTAATAACCCCTAACCCAGCTAGAAAGACATGCTAATTGCTTTTCCCAGGACCACAGCACCAGGGATGGGGGAATGGGGGTGCCTTAAGAGAAGGCTCAAGTGCTAAAAAATGCACAGTTCCTAATGTGTCATCCTAAGGAACCTGTGTGTTCCTAACCCTCTCTAACCTTCCCTCAGTCATGTATTAAATTGTGCCTTTTTACCAGCCTCTCTATTTGTCTTTCTATGTAGGATAGTGATTATTTTTTTAAATCGCAGAACTTAACCTGTTGCGGTATGGAGTGGCTTAATGTGTGAGAGAGAGAGAGAGAGAGAGAGAGAGAGAGAGAAGAGAGAGAGAGAGAGAATAACAGCTAGAGATCACTTCACCTCACATTAACCCTTGCTGAGCCAGAATTCCTATAGAGTCTAATTATGTGGGCAGCCTAAGGGAGCCTAAGGGTTAAAGGTAGACATTACATGATAGTGGGGACACAACAAAACCACAGAAAACCAAGAGCAGTAAAATGGAGAGCAGAAAATTGAGAAATAAGAGACGTCTGCATTGCTTGGCAAGTTGTGGATATAAGGGATGTGCAGTGAGCATCAAACCTTGATCAGCTGCAATCGGGAAGGTGTTTTTTTTTCTCCTGGTAAGATGCAGTGTTTGGGGATTGGGCTCCATAAACTTTAATTACAGTTTCCTTTATAAGTTAGTGCATTCAGGAATCGGGCTCAAAACAACAACATGTCACCATGTCCCTCTCTCTCGGACTAGCTTACATTTGACTTTGCTAAGATTGTGTGTTTGAGGATCTGGCTCAAAACAGCAACATTGCAGCATGCCCCTCTCTCTCTCTCTTGCTTACCTTGTATTTGGGGATTGGGCTCTTAATTGAATATTAATGTGGATGAGCCGGAAAAAACAAAAACAAAGCTGGTATCAGTTCTGCCTACTATTCTATTAGCAAAGAAAAAAAAGCAGCATAAAAAGAATTATGTGGAGACAATGAGGGAAGGGACTGGTGGGGTGGTGAGGGGGCGGGGTGACATCAGCCAGGCTGATCAGCACCAAACAGCTGTTTGCTTGGTGGTGTCCTGTAAATGAAAGGAAAAAGCCACAGAATGATTGGTGTGGCTTTTTCTTTTCAAGTAGAAAATGTTTCTGGCAAAACAGCATCACGATCAGCCTGGCTGATGATTGTTGTGATACTGTCGAGCCCCTTGTCTAGCACTCTGCATTGGACAGACAGTGTCACACCCCTCAAAGGTCACTCTACTGCAAGAAGTTCGCGTGCACGCATGCATGGTGAACTTAGTAACAAATTGTACAATCTTTCAGGACATTACCACAAAACAAAAATCCTCTGCCTTTCATAGTTTCCAAAATTATCAGAGCCCCCCCCCGTCTCACACACAGCCAGCCTGTAGAGCTACAGACTGACCGCTGCCTCTCCCCTCAAATGTAAACCACCCTGCTTTATGTCCAGTCATGGCTATATCTCCATAAAGATCTGTTTTCTCAGTTGTATGGATTAACTGGTTCTCACAAAAAAAAAAGACATACTCTGTGATTGCAACCAGAAATGGTGTTTGCATTTTCTTGCAGCTAGAACCCCCACAGAGTAAGCGTTTACAATTTGATGTCATAAATACCCAGGAACAAGGTCCATAAGAGTATCCATCTGCCAGCAGTTAACTATTGACTTCCCTGTATCTGCACAGTGACAGCCTGGCTTTATTAAAACACAATGAAAAATCATTGCTATATCCTTGCATGCCACACTTCTCCTTCCAAGTCCAATGATGGCACTGTATGGCAACACCACACTGATTACATCAGCAGTGCTATGCCACCTGGCAGGAAAATCTGTCAGCACTGGCATGCTGTGCTCCTTTCCAGTACTGGATGTACATACCGTACTCTTGCAGTGCTAAGCTCCAGCAAGATAACTCGGCATTCTTGCTACAGTTGCAGCACTTGACATGGTCATATATTTTCAGGCATTTCTAAAGACATACTCTCTGGTGGCCCTACAGGAGTACTGTAGGCAGGCGGTACATTTTTCTGGAGATATCATAACAATGGAGCAAAACAAGAATTCTAGCACCACCCAACAAAGCACAAGACACAGAAATGGTAATTCAAAAAGCCTTACTTTTTATTCACATAGGTGCATGTTACCTCTTATAAAGAAGGGGGCACCGGAGGAACCCACAACCTCCAACCAGTTTCACCATTCAGGCATCCTCATGGAGTAAGTCCATTTCTTACCTATGAATCATTTATACAAAATAAATAATTGGATAACAAGGTGAAAACACATTTGATAACACCATTGCTAAAAGTGCAAATGCATATAAAATAGTGCAAACATCTTATTGGGGGGCCTTTTATCAGCTTCATTCACAGTCAATATGGTTGTTACTTTTTTAGGCACTCTTCAGGGGTAGAGATGCTGAGGCTGAGTGTCTGCGGATACCTTAATCGAATTTTGGTCGATTGGCTGGGTATAGTCCAACTGGCTTTTAACCTTTTTTCACTTATATGGTGCAAACGATAACATGATTTGTTCCCAGCATGTTAATGGGCTGAATAATCCTGTTTAAAGATACAAGATTCTTACTCAGCTCAAGAAACACCGCCCCTCTTTCATTCTTTTGCAGGAAATGCATCTATCTAGATTGGAGCATCAAAAATTGGTAACATTTGGTTTTGCGCAAGTTATTGCATCCACTTATAAGGGTGGTAAGAGGCAAGGGATGGCGATTTTGGTACCACATAGCACTCAGTTTTATTTAGACATTAGCTATACAGACCCTAAAGGGTGCCTTGCTATTGTTTCTGGCACCTTTGAAGGTCCACCTATAACTCTTGTTAGCCTTTATATACCTCCTGGTACTGCACCAGAGATTGTTCGATCATTATTTAAAGAAAACTGTTGAATGACAAAATGGGGTACTAATTTTTTTGGGGGCGACCATAATTTGACATATGATACCAGAGACACTATGAATATTCATCCTCCCAGGTGCTCCCCCTCTCAGAAGTTAGAATGTATTTTTTTTCGGTATGCTGGATGGGTAGATATTTGGCGTCTGCTTAACCCAAATTAGCGGTCTTACTCCCATTATTTGGCTCCTCATAGAACTTATACTAGGATTGATTATTTTCATTTATCTGAAGAACATTCCTACTTGGCCAGGGAATGTGAGATGCAACCTTTTCCCTTGTCTGATGATTCATTGCTGGTATTAGTTCTTGACTGGGAGGTGGATAAGCACCAGACTTTATGGTGGTTCAATAATTTTCTTTTAAATCTTTCCTCCTTTCAGGATCTGATGCAGACTCGTCTTCCGCAGATTATTTTGGATAATAACAAGGAAGAGGTTCTTCTTGGTATTTTGTGGAACACAATAAAGGTGGTCCTGAAGGGAGAGATCTTGAAAATCTCTGTGCAATATAAAAAGGAACAGGAGGTTCGATTAGAAGGCTTGCAGTCCCAGCTTCGAGACTTATAGCAGCGGCATTTGGATGGGGGATGAAGCTATTTTTCCTTTACTGGAAGCCACTAGGCAGCAGATCCAAAACTTACTTGATATTAAAACTGAATGTGCCCTTCAGTTCTTGAAGCAGAGATATTATGAGGGGGGGCCCTAGGGCTATGCAGCTTTTGGCTCACCGTCTCCATCAAAAAAGGGTTCAGTCCAATATCACTCAGATTCATTCCCTGCTTACAGGCCAGTTTACCAGTTTATCATCACAGATTAGGGCAGCTTTTAAGGCATTCTATCAAAATTTATACGTCCCTCAGGGTACCCAGGCCTTCTTAGATTCCCTTAATTTACTTCAATTGCCGCATCAGTTTAAGGCCCAGTTAGAGACTCCTATTTTGCAATCAGAATTAGAGCAGGCTATTAAAGCTTTGCAATCAGCTAAGAGTCCTGGACCCAATGGTTATATGGGGGAGTTTTATAAGATGTTTATAGGCTTATTGGCCCCCCACTTGTTAAGAGTCTGTAATGGTATTTTGAAAGGAGACCTGATTCCTCCTGCGTGGTGGTTTGTTACTATTTCCAGTATTCCTAAACCTGTGAAAGACCCTTCTTTATGTGCCTCATATAGGCCCATTTCTGTACTTAATGTTGATTATAAGTTATTTACCAACATTATGGTGAAACACCTGGAAAGGGTCTTGCCACTTTTGATTAACCTTGACCAATGTGGGTTTATCCTTGATTGACAGTCGCAGGACAATATTAAAAGGACCCTTCATCTTCTCTGGTATGACACCCGGTCAAAGCTCTCTTTTTTATTACTCATTTTAGATGCTGAAAAGGCCTTTGATCGGGTGTCCTGGCCTTTTCTGGAGACTACCCTGAAGAGAATGGGATTCTCAAGTACCTTTTGTCATATTGTTATGAGTTTATATGATCAACCTCAGGCTTATATTAAAATGAATGGTTCTATTTTGGATATTATTTCGTTACTTAGAGGTACTAGGCAGGGCTGTCCCCTGTCTCTGTTATTGTTTGCCATTTATTTAGAGCCACTAGCTAAAGGTAAACAACAGGATGGGGATATTTTAGGTCTTCTGTTAGGTGGTGAACATCATAAACTGGCACTGTATGTAAATGATTTGTTGGTATATTTATTGGCTACTGAGAGCTCTTGCCCCCCTTTGTGGCATCTTCTGGAATGGTTTGGGCAGTTAGCTGGTTATAAAGTTAACTTAACAAAAACAGAAGTACTTCAGATAAATTATACTCCCTCAGACTTGACATTGACAAATTATCTGTTTAGGTGGCATTTGACACATTTATTTATGTATTTATTTATTTATTTATTTTGTTTATTGGAGTATCGGAATACAACCTATGAGATCATAGCTCATTTACAGAGGTTCCACGTCAAGTACATAGGACAAATCGCCTGCCCAGTGGCGCTGAGGGTTGAGGCACTGGACACCACACCTCATGCCACGCCGATGACCCGAGTTCGGGAGCAAGCTCAGGAGTCGAGGGTCGGCAGGGGAAGAAGACCAATTGAGTACCCTCTGGGCAGCTCTCCTCTCTGGGGGGAGGGTTAGGGACACTCGGTGCTCTGGCGACCCCCAGTGGAGACTGGAGGTACCATCGAGCTGCTGGGCTGCAAGTCAGAGCATGGCTGACGTAGGCAGGGTTGCCATGCGCTGGCGTCAGATGTGCCCACACGGGGGGAGGGGGGATCTCGGGGCTAACTACCAAAAATACCCCCTCTAGCCCTGGATAGGCGATGGCCCCTGCCATAGCCACTGCCACACTCCCAACGCTGGTTCCCCACCACTGCCCCGCGATCTCTCCGGGTTGACCTGCCTGACCTGGGGAATCGCAATGACCTTGAAGATGATCGGGGAACACAACGGGAGGTAGAGCTAGCTGGTGTGAGCAGGAGGCCTGAGAGAGTTCCAGGCTGAGGGGCAAGAAATATAGTTGTAAAAAGTAAAAAAAAGCACATAGGACAAATGGCAAACATGTGCATACTAATGATAAGCATAAGTGGGGCAACACTGGTATCAAGGAACATTACATGTTTTACATATTGTTGATTAGGTAACATACATTGAGTTGTACATTTTGACAATGGGAAAATCCAGTAGACACAGTTGTAACAGCTGAGAAAGTACCTTACTCGAGTCAATACACTGAAGTAACATAATTCAGGTTGAGCAGCAAGGAACACTTGTAGACAAGGAGAGAGGGGGATTAGAAGAGGAACAGAGGGTAAAGTGGAGAAAGGACAGTTTGTGAATGCTGGAGGAGTGGAGGGCATTGTAGAGAGGATTACAGGTGGGGGGAGGTAAATTCAGGCATTTGAAATACTTGGGAGTTAATTTAGCTTTGGATTCATCTAAATTATATGAGTATAATTATTTGCCTATGCTGCAGCAACTTGACTTGGATCTGCTATGGTGGAAAATTTTTCCTCTCTCCCTTATACAATGTATAGATGCAATCCGTATACATTTTTTACCGAAGCTGCTATATCTGGCCCAAACGCTACCCATCTCTCCCCCCAAAATACATTTTTTAATATCTTAAATAAACAAGTATCTCAATTTATTTGGGACTTGAAGCCTCCGAGAATACGTTTTTCAGTACTCCAACTACCTAAAAAGCAGGGTGGTTTAGTGCTCCCTATTTTTGTTATTATTTTTAGGCAACTCAGTTGCGTGTAGTAGCCCTGTGGCTTCATAAACATTATGCGGCTAAATGGAAGGATCTGGAGATGAGGGAGGAAGAGTTGACAAACCTTTCTCGTATCCTTCTTTCACATCCTACCCTTTCTTTAAAGGAGGTTACTGATAACCCCTATATGGGAAATATGTTAAAAGGTTGGTGGCGACTTTTAGCTTGTAAGCAAGTTCAGTGGATTAGACTTTTGTTTTTTTCTCTCTCACATCACCAGTCTTTCATTCCAGCCAAATTACTGTAGATCATGTTTTTTTAAGGTGGGAGCATTTGGGGGTTCTTACTTTATCTCACCTTTTGAAAGATGGTCTTCCTAGGTCATTTGAAGACTTGAAGCATGTTTATTCTTTACAGCAGTATGATAAGTTTTAATATTTTCAAGTCCTTAACTTTCTTAAATCCTTCTCTCAACCGTTGTTGATGGAGGCACAGAGATCTTGGATTATTGGCTTTTTATGTAATATTTTGTAAGGCAGTGCTCCTCTGAAGCACTTAAACTCTCTTATTTATAAAATTTTACTCTATTTTAGAGGAGATTCTCTGCAACAGATGAAAAGTACTTGGGAGGCAGATCTGGGTATCAATTTGACTGATTCTATCTGGGGATCTTATCTGGCCATGATACACTGACCTACAAGCTCTTAGTCCTGGAAGAAATTCTCCTGTAAGGTGGCTCTTCATTTTTTTAGAACACCTGCAATTCAGGTGAAGTTTCTTCCAGGATAGGGAGCACTTTGTTGGAGAGGGTGTGGGTTTTCCCCAGCCACGCGTGGTCATATATTTTGGCATTGTACAGTACTTCAACCTTTTTTTTGCTGCTTTACAGGGAGGCTTGTCTGAGATCTTTGCCTCTCCACTGCGACTTAAGGCAGAATTGATTCTTTTCTCAGTTTACCCTGAAGACCTTCAGGACCGGGTCTCTCATATGCTTTTAAGGATTTGTTCTCTCACAGCTATGAAGACCGTAACTAAGAAGTGGCTTTCTCCCACTCCCCCTACTATTGAAGAATGGCAGAATCCTATGGTTCAAGTATATCATATGGAGAGACTTACAGCTCTCATTACATTAGACATACTTTTGATAATTTTGAACTGTTATGGAAGAGATGGGTTATATACATGGGGAGACATAGGCTAGACTTTGTTCCTTGGGAGGAAGGGAATAGGATCTTGGGTTTGACAGCGATTGGAGGTTCTAAGTATTTAAATTATTTTTTTTGTTTTGTGTGTGTGTGTGTGTGTGTGTGGGTTATTACAGTTTTGAGTGCTCTGTCCTACTGGATGCGTTTAATATTTTGTATGTATTTCCAACCCTTTATATACTGTATGGTTGTATTAGGATGTTGATTTATTGTGTTTCTGGATGTATTAAACAATAATAAAAATAACGTTAAAAAAATGTGCGAACAGTAAAAATCAAATAAAAAAGGAGTTACTAAAGAGACCTCAATAGCAACAACATTTCTATATGTGACAGCAGTAAGCTGCAGAGAAAACACGTCATAGATTGCAATATAGTGCATGCTGCAATATCATGTTTTACATAATTTAATTATAAGTCATAAATGAAAATGTAATATTGATGACATAAGACACAGTTAGTTAAGTAATTGGTGGGTAGCCCTGGATTCACTATTTATTTACACAGAAAAGCTACTAATTCAATGGAGTCATCTAGACTCAGAGATTTCATTGCTTCTAATTGGAAAATCCAAAAGGCTTCCCTGCGTTGTAACTTCATTTCCAAATTCCCAACCCTTGGCCTAACTTTTACCTGTTCTAAACTGCAAAATGTAAACTGATGGTTGGGCCCCTTCCCGCCAGAGATGGAGAGGTGGCAGAAAAGAGCATTATGTATGTCTCTTGTACAAATTGAGCTAAGGTGCTCACCAATATGTAGTTTAAGCATTTGCTTTGTCATACTCACATAAAAAGCCCTGCATTTAAAGGTAGCCATGTACATAACCCCTGGTGTACTACAGTTAATGAAATGATGTATTTTAAAAACCTTGTAACAATTAGCAGACTTAAATGTTTTAGTTTTAAAGATTCTTGAATAGTAAATACAATGTCCACAGGTAAAAGTACCACAAGGTGCTCGTTGCAACCAGCTTACAGATGGACTTCTAACTTAAGGTAAAAAACTGTGGACCAATAAGTCACCAAAGTTATGGCCTCTCATGTACACTATTTTGGGACCCCTTTGTGCAATTTCCTGTAATGCGGGTTCAGTACTAATGATATTCCAGTGCTTCTCAAGACATGTGCACAAAATATAACTATTAAGGCCATACTGTGTAATAAATACTGTATCAGGAGCACTGTTGTACTTTTACTGATATCACAAAAATATCAGGAAATATCTAACTGTGTCAGTTGTTGCAACTGTACTCATATACTGTAGCCATGTCAGTTAGTTATGATCTGTGACCACCATAAATTCTCTGCCATACAAGCATGGCTGCAACTTCTGCAATGCCCAAACTACACTTAAATATTCCTTCTCGAGAGTGGCATAGGCCACTTCCCTTGGCAAGGATCTTTGACTGACACAAACTATAGGGTGCTCATCCCCTTTGGAACTGGGACCAGTGTGGGGATGGTTAGGTAGGAGGGGCAGATGGGGTGGGCTGATAGGCCTTTTTCTGCCATCACTGTCCATGTATATAAGCAATTGACCTGCCATACTAGTGCCTCCACCCCTACATTCGATGCATCCATATGCACTATGAACTTTACACTATAGTGAGGATTGGGTAGTGCTGGAGCCTAGTGTTAGACACACTTCAGCTGACAAAAGGCCTTCTCACAATGTTCTGTCCACCGCATCCTCTCTTGCATTTGTTTTCTGGTTAGATTGGTGAGGAGAGGAGAGTTGCAGTGGTTCTAAAACTAGCCACATATCTCCTGTAATATCCAGCATTCCCCTAAAATACTTACACCTGTTTCTTGTTTGTTTGCATAGGTCATCCTTGTATAGCCCCTACCTTCATGACTTCAGGTTGGATGTGTTCTCCACACTCAGTGTTCAAGAACTGGGCACCAGCCATATCCACCTGACACTTCTTGGCTTGACTGTCAGTTTTGCACCCTATAGTCTCCCAAGCATCTCCCTTTAATGTGTCAAATGCCCCTCCGAGGTGTTACTAAATAAAGCAGCATCATCATCCATGTAAGCCATGGTAAAGCCACCTACTGCGACCTACAATCAGTCAACCTGTCTTTGAAAGGTAATTGATGCCTTTTTCATTCCAAATGACAAGATTAGAAATGCATGCAGGTCAAACTGAATGACAAATGTTGACTGTTTCATCCCGTCAGCAGTTGAAGAAACCTGACAATAACTCTTTGTCAAGTAAATAATTGTTAGATACTTTAATCCGGTTCACTCATATCAGTTCTACAGTTGATTTGTCAATGTCGATATGGGCGAAGGCAATATGCTACCTGGCATTAGGGTGCCAGGCACTGTGGCTCCCAGGACATGTAGTGCCAAAGCGCCATCCTGGAAAACAGTCGTTTTACAGGGAGATTATCCTCCCACAACCCCTGAAAATGAATATAACAATCTCCAGGGAGGGCATGCCCTGGAGGGGATAGAAACAGTGTGGGTGCAAAGGGTAGCATGACTGAGGGGGCGATCTAAAATCAAGATTGCCCCTGTCATCATTGCCCTTATTGCGGCAACAAAATTCTGTCACCGTTCTAATGGTATACCCTTTACTCCAGCTAAATTCTCCAGGATTTTATCAGTGTGAGGCATCTGGTATACATTGGACACCATGACAGCATTATGCTTCCAGTGGTTCACACAAAGTCTTGTTATCCCATCCTTTCTAGGCATGACAGGGGAGACCCAAGGACTGCTGGATTCATGGATGACCCAGAGGTCCAACATCCCCATAAGTTTCTCCTTCATGTGGTGTTTTACACTATCAGTGACTCTATACCCATGCTGCTTTAATGGCACCTGTGTCCTATGCTCACCCGTTGTTCTACAATTGGGTATACCATGCTTTTACTGAGAACAAAGTGTTGACAGAATGCAGAACCCTCTTTCTGTGTCACCTGTGCAGGTGTCAGCTGCTCTGAGATTGTGAAGAGTCCACAGAGGATTCTCCTTACTGTCCTGTAAAAGGTCTATCAGTGGCTCCCTACTCTCATCTGCCTGGTAGCAAACCATAATGGCTGTGTCAGTCCTGTAATGATAAAGTCTCATAATGTTGACATGATAAACCCTGTTCTTGTATTCCCTTGGATAGCGCTACAACATAGGTCACCTTATTCACCTGTTTTACCATTGCAAATGGACCCCATACTGACTGCAGCTTTTTTTTGTCAGATGGGTCAACACCATCCCCTTCTGTTGTATGTCCTCTCCTTGGCTGTGGGGTCGTACCAGTTTTTCTGCCTCTGATGTGCAGTTGTAAGGTTATTCTGAACCAGGCCTATGAGCTCCTTTATCCTCTTCCTGATGTTCAGAACATACTCTGCCGTTTCTCTGGATTGGCAAGTTTTCTCTCCCATTCATCCTAAGTCTAGTGATCCCCTCACCAGACGTGTATACATGAGTTCAACACCCCACTGACTCCCGTAGGACTTCCCTATAGGCAAATGAAAGATGGTGCAAATATTTACCTCAGCTCCTCCCATGCTGCTCCACAAAACCTCTGAGCAGGCCTTAAAGGAGAACTGCACCAAACCTGTAAGTCATTTTTTCCCTGTAGAAGTTGTTTTAAGTACTAGCTCAAATGTTGTTACTGTTCCATCTCTACAGGCTTTTTAATTATCCTATTGGGTGTTTCTGATCTATACACATGTAATAAGTGTAATTTTAGAACTGCATAATGTAGTTTATGTCCTTTGCTCAGCTCTTCCATTATTGGAACGATGCATTCATATTCTACTATAGAACTATGTGGTTGGAGAGGGACATAAACTACATTATAAAATTCTAAAATGGCACTCCACACTAGACTATCAATCAGAACCAACCACCAAGGTCACTCACTAATAGGCAAGTACAGATGGAACAATAACAGAGTTTGAACTAGTTTCTAAAAAACTGCTTCTAGTGGTACCTTCAGGTTCAGCGCAGTTCTCTGTTAAGGGTACTTTTAAAGCATTCCACAAGACTATTGGTTTATGGGTGGTAAGGAGAAGCACATGGCTACTGCACCCTATATTTTCCCCACAAACTCCTCATTACAGCTGACATGAAATGTGTGCCCTGATGAGACAAAAAAAACACCTGAGACATTCCTACCATGCTGAAAATCCTCAAAGGTTCATCCACTACTTTCTCTGCCTCAATAGAAGACATTGCCATAGCCTTGGGGTACCAGGCAGTGTACTCTACCACCACCAAAATGTGCTTTCCTTCTGCCCTGTATGGCACACTTAGAGGCCCTCAATATCTTCAGCTACCTGCTGAAATGATACCTCTATTATGGGCAAGAGAACTAAAGTTTTCTTCCTCTTGCTCCTTGCTTGCCTCCTCTCTGACATGTATAACAAGTGTGAAGTACTTAGCCACATCGTTACAGACAGTGGACTAATTGAAATTTCTTATCAGCCTCTGCTTGGTCCATCTGATGCCCATATGTTCTGCAAGTGCAATGTCATATGCAGTGTTGAATAACTGGTTCCTATACTCCTTCAGGGTTATCAGATGTTTGCATGTCTACCATTCCCTTACATCTCCCAGTGGTACCGACTCTTGGTACAGCAAGCCATTTTCCGAATAAACTCTGGTCTGCCTCTTGCACCAAGGGTTTTATATATATATATATATATATATATATATATATATGAAGCAAAAAACTCCATTTAATGCATCAGTTAGGGTTGTTCCACAGCGACAAAAGTAAGGACATTCAGTGGTAGGGTTGAAACCCCCCGGACAACTCCAGCCCACCCCCCCAACTGGCATTGGGGTGTGTGTTGGGGTCGTCAGCCCTAACTCTCACCCCATCACATGTGTAAAGAAGCAGAGGTACAGGAGAATGGGGTGAGAGTTAGGACCGACAACCCCAACGAGCACCCTGTTGCTGGTTGAGGGGGGCAGGCTCGAGGTGTCCGGGGGGGGTCCAACCCTAACACTGAATTTCTTTACTTTTGTCGCTGTGGAACAACCCTAATTGATGCATTAAACAGATTTTTTTGCCTTTAATATCCCTTCTTTTTGAGAATGATGATGAGAAATACTGAATGTAATGTGGCGGCGGGAGCGCAGGACCCTTCGGGCCCCACACTCCCGACACATGATGTCTTGTGACGTAGGAACAGCAACACAAACACAAGGTGGAAATGCAAATGGTAACAGTAACAAAAGCGCAAGGGGCAAATGACAAGCGCCAAAGGGTAACACACACGATTGGCGCTTTACGGTAACGGTAACACTAACAGGTACATAAACGCAAGGGGAAACATTAACTGTAACAGTAACAGAAGAGCATATCCTCTTTTTGCTGGAGAACTTCATAGAGAAACACAGTGTGTACAAAGAGTGTATGCATTGTAATGGCAATGAAAGCTTAAAATGAGCATTGGAAGTACTTAATTGCAAATATCTCAGCAACCGTAAGGCATAGAAAAAAAATTTAAATTTCATAGAAATCAATATTTTCCTGGCTACTGGTTGCGATGAAAAATCTGTATCTTGCACCGTTTTCGAGATACGAGCACCGAAAGGCGCAGCGTACGCTAACATGTTAGTCTATGGGAAAAAGCATCAAATTCAGAGTACTGTAACGTTGGAGCCGTACAATATTTTTTTACCAAACCAGCAAAAAGCACATCTGTGACATGTTGGCTGTCTTCCCTCCAAATTTCAAGCCAAAAGACCTAACCGTTCTTTTGCAGCAAGGTGGCAAAGAACTCCTGTCATTTTGTTTTTGTCGTGATTTGCAAAAGTTTTCGCACAGATTTGCGAAAGTGTCGTGAGCACGAAAGTACTTAGTGAAAGTACTTTATCCAGAACTTTGAAAAACATATTTCTGGGGTGTTTAACCCCAAAATAAAGATATGGCTAGCATCCTCAGGCTCCGACTAGGTGAACACAAAAATAACTGTGTCCCTAGATGGTCCCAAATTTAAATGGCAAGCATTTTTCTGATCACCAACTGAAAACAAAATAGTGGATTTGCAAAAGTACTAGGGTCATTTGCGAAAGTAAAAAGTGCATTTGCGAAAGTGTTGAAGTTTTTGTTAACTTTTCCCATTGACTTATAATGGGAACTTGTTTTTTGAATAACTTTTGAACCGTTTAATATTTTTTCATGAAATCTTCGAAAGGCACATCGGGCACCCTGGCCACATGTTCCCTGAAGATTTGGGAATACTGGCACAAAACATGTGACCTGTAGGAAACAGCAAAGGATTCACCAAATAGCGTAAATGTGCTAGCAGATCATGCTTAATAACTCCACAGCTGTATAAGTGACCAGTACAAAACTTGGCAGATCCCAAGATGTATGGTTCTTGATCATGCATTCCAAATTTCAGGTAAATCTGTTAAATGGTGCCAAAGTTATTAAGGTGCAAAGTTTGACTCTTTAACCTTAAAAGGGCTCCTCAACCCTAACTATGGTAGCACTACCATGCTACCATTTATATATATATATATATATATTAGAGGCAAAAAACTCCATTTACTGCATCAGTTAGGGTTGTTCCACAGCGACAAAAGTGAGGAAATTCGATGTTAGGATTGAAATCCCTTTGCAGCCCTCAGCCCACCCCCAACTGGAATAAAGTGCGTGTTGGAGTAATCGGCCCCTAACTCTCACCCCATCACATGTGGAAAGAAGCTGAAGAATAGGAGAATGGGGTGACAGTTAGGACTGATGACTAGCGACCAGATTCCAGTTGGGGGTGGGCTGGAGAGTGCAAGGGGTTTCAATCCTAACATAAATTTCCTCACTAAACTAATAAATGATCCTAATTCCTTTTCTTTTGAGAGATAGCGAGAAATAGTGAGCGTAATGCAGCGTGAGGGCGCACCGCCATGTGATGTCTTGTCACATAGTAACATTGTACCCACAAACACAAATCGTAATGTGCATGGTGATGCAAAGTGAAACAGAAAGAGAAACAGTACTGTAGACAGAAATGTTAAAAACAGCATAAGCATAACATGAAATGAAATGCAAAGGGTAGCAGCACAAAGCAAGCGAAATGTGAACGTAAGTGTAACAGATACGGAACGCAAGGAAACGTAATGGTAAGTGCACAGGCTGGCTTTCCCCAAAAGCTGTATAGAGAAAGACAGTGAGTACAAAGAATGCATGCAAAATAATGACTCTTGGAACAGAAAAATGAGGACTTGGAATAGTAAATTGCTTATATCTCAGTAACCGTACAACATAGAAAAAAAAATTAAAAGTCATATGAATTATCACTTTCCTGGCTAGTTTTATACTTAGCCCCTGTTGGGGGGCTAAGTATATTGAAGAAAAGTCTGTATCTTGCACCGTTTCGAGATACGGGCCTTGAAATCTTGGCGGCAGCGGTAATGTTATCTATGGGAAAAAACAGAAGTTTGGAGTGCCATAACTTTCCCTCCCCGTAATATTTTTTCACTGAACCACTGAAAGGCACATCTGAGGGATGTTGACTGTGTTCCCTGCAAATTTCAGCCCAAAAGACCAAACCATTATTTCGCAGCAGGGCGCCAAACGATTGCTGCAATGCATTGTACACTGTAATGTTATACTATGGGAAAAAGCGTCAACTTTGGAGTAGCGTAACTTTGCCACCATGTAATATTTTTTCCAAAAAATACTGAAAGGCACATCTGTGAGATGTCGGCTGCGTTCCCGACAAATGTCAGCCCAAAACTCCAAACCGTTCTTTTGCAGCGGGGTGCCAAAGAATTGCTGTCATTTTCACACAGCCTAGAAAAGTACTATTGAAATTTGCGAAAGCTTTCGCAAAAATTTGCTACACTTTCATGAGTGCAACACTACTTTGCGAAAGTATTTTTTCCAGAAATCTGAAAAACATATTTCTGGGGTGTTTTACCCCAAAATAAAGACATGGCTGGCATCCCCAGGGTCCGACTAGGTGAATACAAAAAGAATTAGGTTGCTAGAGGGTCCCAAATTTAAATGCCAAGCATTTTTCTGATGACCAACTGAAAACAAAATGGTAGATTTGCGACAGTTAAAGGGCCATTTGCGAAAGTAAAAACTGCATTTGCGACAGTGTTGAACTTTTTAACTTTTCCCATTGACTTATAATGGGAACTTGTTTTTTTAATAACTTTTGAACCGTTTAATATTTTTTCATGAAATTTTTGAAAGGCACATCAGGGATGCTGGCCGCAGGTTCCCTGAAGATTTTGGACTGGTTGCGCAATCCGTGTGACCTGTAGGCGCGACCGTAGAATTCCAAAAAAAGCATAAATGCACGCGCAGATCATGCTTAATAACTCTGCAGCTGTATATCCAACCAGTACAAAACTCAGCATATCCCAAGGTGTATGGGTCTTGATTATGTATCCCAAATTTCAGGCAAATCCGTTGAACGGTTGCAAAGTTATTAAGGTGCAAAATTTTGGGTTTAACATGTAAATGGCTCCTCTACCATATATATATATATATATATATATATATATATATATTAGAGGCAAAAACTCCGTTTAATGCATTAGTTAGGGTTGTTCCACAGCGACAAAAGTGAGGAAATTCGCTGTTAGAGTTGAAAACCCTAACTCTGAATTCACCCCCCCCAGCACCACACACACACAGACACACACACACACACACATTCAAGTATGGGGGAGGACCAAGTCAACACAACCAATGACAGACATCCAGCAGCAGGTGACAGAAATAACAAACAATTTATTTTTTTTTTTTTATTTATTTAAGAATCAGTTTACAACCTTTGAGCCAGAGGCTCGTTTACAAAGGTACTTCGTCACATAAAGACATACATTGCGTTTCAGTTACATAGCACAGATTTGCCAAAAATCAGTAGGCATTCCAGAAGTGTCCACGTCACATTGTGGTCAGACAGATACAATTGGGTACAGGGTACATGTAATCGATAGCAGGTATTAAACAAGTTGGTATCAAGTGAGCAATTCTGGTAGATAAACATTGAAACAGCTGGCACTGGCCAGGTTAAACCTAGGCAAGGTGGACATGGAAGTGGTGTAGGGGATGGTTGGGTGGAGAGCTGCCCGGGGGGCATTGTCAGGAGAGAAAATAAAGAGGTGGAGGCTATGTTCAGAGACAGGAGCAGTTACGAGTGCTGAAGATGTGGTTCCGAAGTGCGGTTTTGAATGTGGAGATGGTGATGGCATTGGTGATGGTGGCAGGGAGAGAGTTAAACCAGGTTGGGGCTCTATAGCTGAAGGACCTCTGGCCATGGCTGGTTCTTGTTCTGGGGACCTTTAGAGTGGTCTTGTAGGAAGACCGTGTTGCAATGGTGGGAGGGCTCTGGTGGATGGATGCTGTTACCCCAGGGGGGGAGAGCCCAAGTAGGGTTTTTTTGGTGAGGAGACAGGTCTGGTATCGGAGCCGTTCATCCAGGGTAAGCAGGTTAGCATCGACATATAGCTGACAGGTGTGTGTGAGTCTGGGGGCACCAGTAATTAATCTGCACGCTTTATTCAGGGTTAGGTGAATTTTGTTTAGTGCAGTGGTGTCGGCAGCACCGTATATTGGTAGACCATAGTCTACAAGGGACAGAACGGACGATGTAACCGCTAGCCGGAGAGCATTTGGGGAAGGCAGCTTTATAGGCGGAATAGGATGCCAAGCCGTGTGTTGGTGGTGGATGATTTTTCATCGCTGCAAAAGAACGGTTTGGAGTTTTGGGCGAAATTTGAGGGAATGCAGATGACATCTTACAGATGTGCCTTTCAGTGTTGTATTGAAAAAATATTACAGGGCAGCAAAGTTACAGCACTCCAAAGTTGACAGTATTTCCCATAGGATAACATTACGGCGCCTGACGAATTACAGGAATCCTTTGGCACCCTGCTGCAAAATAACGGTTTAGTCTTTTCCTGGAATTTGAGGGAAGACGCCCAGGCCACAGATGTGCCTTTCAGTGGTTTGGTGAAAAATATTACAGGGAGGCAAAGTTATGGCACTCAAACTTCTCTTTTTTCCCATAGATAACATGCTCGCCGCTTTTCAGGGCCTCGTATCTCAGAAACGTAAAGTAGATACAGACTTTGCCGGAAAAATACTTTAGCCCCATACAAAATTAGCCAGGACAGTTGTAAATCATATGATTCTTTAAATTTTTTTCTACGCCATACTGTACTCCTGAGATATAACGTATTTAGTATCTCAAGTTCTCATTTTCTGCTCCGATACTCATTATTATGCATCACATTATTTGTACTCACTGTCTTTCTCTGCGCAGGTTTTAAAGAACCAGCCTGTGCGCTTACATTACTGTTACTGTTGCCTTTCCGCTATTGGTTCTGTACCCGCTTCACTTATCATTGACGCTCAGCGCCACCATGTGCTTATCCTTTGCGCTTCCATTTGCGCTTTCGCTTGTTATTTTTGCCATTTGTGTTCACAGTACTGTTTCTCTTTCTGTTTCATTTTGCGTCACCATGCCCATTGACTTTTCCATTTCCAGGCACCATGTTACTATGTGACAACACATCACGGGCAGACCCTCTCCCTCCTTATGCCACCAAGTACCCTTTCTGTTCTCATTCACGCTGTGTTACCATGCGCCACTGTTAGTGCTTCTGTTTGCATTGTTGTTCCTGTTACTATGCCACAAGACACCATGTGGCGGAGCGCAGCTCCCAAAGGGCCCCTTATGACTCCTGCCGCCGATATGTGGCGGGAGCACGTGGCTGAGGGCCTCAAGATTCGCCGCTGCATTACATCTACTATTTCATTATTATTCTCAAAAATAAGGAAATTAGAGGCAAAAATCCATTTAATGCATTAGTATTGTTTCCACAGCACAACAAAATGAGGAAATTCAAAGAAGGTTGAAAATCTCTTGACCCCCTGCCCACCCTCAAGTGGCATTAAAAGTGATTGATCTGTTGGTCCCAACTCTCACCCCATTCTCCTATACTTCTGCTGCTTTACACATGTCATGGGGTGAGAGTTAGCTGACAATCTCACTCGCACCCCAGTGCCAGTTGGGGGTGGGTGGGGTCCAAGGGGGTTTTCAACCAACACTGAATTTCCTTATTTTGTCGCCGGAACAACCCTAACTAATGCATTAGAGGCAAAACTCCGTTTAATGCATCAGTTAGGTTGTTCCACAGTGACAAAAGCGAGGAATTGGGTTAGGTTGAAACCCCCTTTGCACTCCTCCAGCCCACCTCAACTGGAATCGGGTGCATTGGGGTTGTCGGCCCCAACTGTCACTCCCATCACATGTGGAAAGAAGCTGAGGAATAGGAGAATGGGGTGACAGTTAGGACCGATGATTCTAATGCACCTGATTCCAGTTGGGGGTGGGCTGAGGAGTGCAAAGGGTTTCAACCTAACATCAATTTCTCGCTTTTGTCGCTGTGGAACAACCCTAACTGAAGCATTAAATGGAGTTTCTTGCCTCTAATTTCCCTTCTTTTTGAGAATGATAATGAGAAATAGTGAATGTAATGCGGCGGCGGGAGTGCGGGGCCCTCCAGCCATGTGATGTCTTGTCACATAGTAACATTGTGCCTGCAAACGCAAATTGTAATGCGCATGGTGACGCAAAGCGAAACAGAAAGAGAAACAGTACTGAAGACAGAAATGTTAAGAACAACGTAAACGCAATTGCAAATGAAAATGCAACGGAAAACGACATGGTGGCGAACGTGAACGGTAAGTGAAACAGGTACTGAAATCGCAAGCGGAAATGGTAATGGTAACAGTAATGTGTTTATTGGCTGGTTTTCCCAAAAGCTGTATAGAGAAAGACAGTGAGTACAAAGAATGTATGCAAAATAATGATTCTCGAACAGAAAAATGAGGACTTGAGTAGTAAATTGCTTATATCTCAGTAACCGATTTATACAGAAAAAAATGTAAAAGTCATATGAATTATCACTTTCCTGGCTAGTTTTGTACTTAGCCCCCATGAATTTTTTTTACGAAAAGTCCGTATCTCGCACCGTTTTCGAGATAAGGACCCTGAAAGGCGCGGCGAACACCATAATGTTATCCTATGGGGAAAAAACAGAAGTTTGGAGTGCCATAACTTTGCCTCCCTGTAATATTTTTTCACCAAACCACTGAAAGTCACATCTGTGGGAAGTTGGCTGTGTTCCTTGGAAATTTCAGCCCAAAAGACCAAACTGTTATTTTGCAGCAGGGCGCCAGACGATTGCTGCAATACGTCGTATGCCGTAATGTTATCCTATGGAAAAAAGTGTCAAATTTGGAGTATCTTAACTTTGCCGCCATGTAATATTTTTTCAATGATACACTGAAAAGCACATCTGTGAGATGTCGGCTGCGTTCCCTCCAAATTTCAGCCCGAAACTCCAAACCGTTCTTTTGCGGGTGCCAAAGAATTACTGTTATTTTGGGCATAGTATCGCAGTAGTGTCGTGATTTATAAAGCTGCTAAATATTTGGACACTTTCATGAGTGCGGCACTACTTTATGGAAGTATTTTTCCAGAAATCTGAAAACATATTTCTGGGGTGTTTTACCCAAAATAAAGACATGGCTAGCATCCTCAGGGCCCGACTAGGTGAATTCAAAAAGAATTAGGTTGCTAGAGGGTCTCAATTTTAAATGCCAAGCATTTTTCTGATCACTAACTGAAAACAAAATGGCAGATTTGCAACAGTAAAAGGGCCATTTGTGACAGTAAAAAGTGCATTTGCGACACTGTCAAACTTTTTGTTAACTTTTCCCATTGACTTATAATGGGAAATTGTTTTTTTAATAACTTTTGAACCGTTTAATATATTTTTTTTAAATTCAATATACTTTATTGAAATTTTTAACAGTACATCAGAGAGTACACAGCAGAGATAACTGATCGGGGTTAATACACAAAAACCCACACATTCCCCCACCCCTCGCCCCCAAGTCTGGCGCTCATATACAATAAGGCTAGCTGATCCGAATATATATATGGTACTATAAAACAGAAAATAACCATATTTCACCAGATCAATAAAAGATATTAAAATTTCACTAGCATTAGCAGGGACAGAAGAGGCTCCCAAATCTTTTTAAAATTATGGTACACATGCCACAGGTTTGCTATGTGTCTCTCTACCTGAATTGCAAATAACATTTGACGGTACCATTCAACAATAGTAGGATGGGACTCATCCTTCCAATGTCGTAGCATGACTAATTTTGCCACAGCTGATATTAAGATTATATGCGCTTTACGTATCTGGGGTGTCCCAGACGGGAAAATCGCCAGCAGGCAACACTCCGGGGTAAAAAGAGGATCCAGTCCCAGAATAGGGTCCAGGACCCGCCGCATCACTCTCCAAAACTTCTGAGTATGCGGACACAGCCGCAACATATGATACAGTGACCCAGAGACCGAACAGCCTCGAGGACACATAGGGGAGGAAATATAACCTATATTACACAGTTTATCCGGAGAGTAATAAATATTAGGTAAAATATTAAACTGAATTAACCGGAGTTCATCCTATTTAATATTTTTATAAATCCTTCCCCATACTTTCTCCCAATAGAAGGTGTCCACAGGCAGGGACAACTCCTGTACCCAATAATAACATACCCCTTTAGGGAGAGATGTATCTAAGCCTTGAAGGTGCTTATAAATATTAGAGACTGCATGAGGTTGTTCTGCGTCTTGGAGGGCCTTAAAGAGACCATCCATTGACTGTGTTGTCCATTCTTGGTTACCTTTAAATGCATGTATAGCCGCTTTAATTTGCAAGTATTTAAAAAATTCCTGGGGTCTTAGTTGAAAGCGACCCAATACCTGAAAAGAAACTAACTTGTACCCTGGAGAAAGTCCTCCAGTTTACAATGCTTAAGTTGCGGACAAAAGGAGGGTGGTACAGGACCATGTCCAATCTGAAAGTGCCAATTATTAAAAAAGTGGTTGGACCCGAGAAGTGAACCAGTTTTCCGAAAAATACAATTGCATTTGTCAAAGAGCTTTCAGAGACCAGGCTATTGGGGTTGCTTTAAGCAGGCCGGGAAGATGTGAGGGTTTAGAGAATTCAAGGGCATACAATGTACTTGCCGCACCTCACACTAGCCTGCATTCAATATCAAGCCAGACTGGTACATATGAATACTCCTCTCGGGGTACCTCTGCCTTTATCCAATGAGCTATCTTACTTAGGTGTTGGGCCCCATAATATAAAAAAAGAGAAGGGAGGGCAAGGCCGCCCTTAAGTTTTGGTGCAGTTAGCTTCAAATATGCCCTTCTCACTGCCTTCCCCTCCATAAGAATTTATTAAACACTCTATGTATTTTCAAGAACCAAGACTTGGGCAGGACGATGCCCATCATACCCAACGGGTATAACAGTCTCGGTAAGACATTCATTTTAAGAATATTTACCCAACCCCAAAGCGATAGTGGGAGGGCACTCCATCTCTCCAGATCAGACTGCACCAGACGCACAAGACTGGTCAGATTAAGGTTAATCATCAATGGAATACTCCTGGCTATTTTGATTCCCAGGTATGTCAGAACCCTGGACTCCCATGACAGTCCCATGGAAGTACACATATCTTTAGTACAGAGATGGTTTAGCAGAAATACCTTTGTTTCAGAGAAGTTCAATTTATAGAGGATACCACTGAGAACTTATTTAACCCTCCAGTAGAGCTGGTAACAAATTCTCAGGGTCCTCATTGCGGCAATAGAAGATCATCAGCATATGCCGAGATCATGACTTCTCCCTTGAATTGGAATGCCCTTCAACAAGGGAGAAGATGCTAATTTACGTATCAAGCGCTCCAAATAACAGTTAAAAAGGAGTGGGAGAGGCATCCTTGACGGTGCCCTCTCAAGGATAAATGGGTCAGACAGGCAACTGCTACACCAGACCTTGGCCCTTGGGGAGGAGTATAGCACTTTAACCCATTGTACAAAACCATCAGGTACTCCAAATTGCCAGAGAGTCGAACAGGAAATACCAAGAAACCCAATCAGAGCTTTTTCTGCATCGAGGGATACTAGGCCGTGAGGGAACTCGGCATCCTCGGGTTACCATTAGATACATTAGCTTCCTACATGATCTGCTGAGGCACGCCCTGTATAAAGCCGACTTGTTCTTTACCAATAATCCTCCAATTACTGGGGCTAACTTATTAGCCAGAATTTTAGCAAGAATCTTAATATCAATTCATTAAGTTTATATCGGACGATAGCTTCAGGACATAATAAGTCCTTGTCCGGCTTCGGAATTAGGGTGATCCAGGTCATCAAAAAGCAAGGATATCTTATTCCCTTTTGAAACCATAAATTAAAGACATCCCTGAACAGGACGGCCAACTGAGGAAGACAACTCTTAAAAAAATTATTAGGCAGCCCATCCGGCCCGGGGGCTTTATCCGGCGGTAACTGCCTAATGGCCTGCTGTACTTCAGTTAGGGTGATTAGAGCCCCTAATTTATCCGCCTCTCAAGGGGGTAGCATAGGATGGCTGACTGAGTGCAAGTAACCTAAGATCTCCTTATCCATCACCCCTATCGAGTCTGCCAAGGAATAGAGGGTCTCATAATACTCTGCAAAGATGTTAGCAATGTCTTGGGGATGAGAGACTATGTTATTACTTACAGGGGACCTCAACCCAGGAATGAATTTGGACATTTCCATCTGTCTTAATCTTAAGGCAAGGAGTTTCCCTGCTTTCTCCCCTGCCTCTAAATAATTTAATTTGGTATGATGAATGGCCAGCTCTGCTTTTTGCACCATCAAATTATAGTAATTTGACCGCAGTTGTTGGAGCCTTGCCCATTCCTGTATGGGGGACATATGACTTAATCGGTTTTCCAGTTGCTGAATATCACTTAATAATTGATCCAGTGCACATCTATCCCTCCGGGCTCGGTTAGCCGAAATGCGTATAAACTCTCCCCATATAGCACATTTAAGGGTGGCCCATACCGAATCGACCCTATCAACTGTCCCTACATTAATATTGATAAAGTTGACTATAAAATCCTGAATATGTTTCAGTGTTTTGGTACATTTGAGTAACTGAGTATTAAGGCACCATCTTTTCCCCTCCCTGCACTTGGAACTCAGCATATAGGTTACCCCCGCCGGAGAGTGATCTGACAGCAGCCTCGGAAAGATAGATGCATCTATCACTCCCAGAAGGCCAGAGGCACTCACTAACCAAAAGTTAATCTGGGAAAGAGTGGCATGTAGCAGAGAGTAATAGGTATACTGCCGCTCCAAGGGGTTAAGAGTCCACCACACGTTAACAACACCTACCCCAGAAATAAGTTCACCCAGGGCCCTCTGTGCAGGTGATAGCCCAACTCTTCTGCTATCTCAGCGATCAATCTTTGAATGAAGGACTAAGTTCCAGTCTCCACCAAGGAACGTCAAGGGGGGGGGGATTAGAGACTAGTAAGGGTATTAACCAAGTAAAAAACAGAGGGGAGTCTGTATTAGGGCCATATATTGATGCTAACATTATTGGATAAGACTCCAACCTACCCTGTACTATGATATAACGCCCTTCCGGATCCCACCATTCCCTGCACATAACAAATGGCACAGTTTTAGCAACCAATATGATGGTGCCACTGAGTTTAGTAGAGTTAAAAGCGCCGAACACCTGACCCACCCAACTTCTTTTAAGTAGGGAAATATTATCCCTCAATAGATGTGTCTCCTGCAGACAGGCAATCCCTGCACGGAGCTGGGAAAGGTGTTTTAAAATCATAATCCGTTTCTTTTTACTTTGGGCCCCTTTAATATTCCAACTAATAAAATTATAAGAACCACTCATTCTCTGTCATGAACCCCAAAAATAATAAGTGAGAGAAGGAAATACTGGGACCACTACAAGGGTTATCATATTGTCCTCTGATGCATACGACTAAAGAGAACCCCCACAATGAGCGCAGACTTGGCCGAACCCCAAAATCCCACAAAACAATGACATTAGAATTGGCATTGAAAAGAACCCCCCTCCAAAAAAAAAAACCTGCACCCCAAGGACTCCACCCCCTTCACCTCTTTACCCCAATACACACCAAACAACATTGTAAATTTCAACATAACTATTTACAATTTTACCTTACCCGGCTCTAATAACCGACCTCCCACTATAATTATAGGTACGTGACAATCCCTCTCACTGCCATACCAAGGCCCACCCTCCTCCCTCCCCGACAAAGAAATACCTTGCACACCAATAAAACAATCATAACCGTGATAGAACGTTTAAAGTCGCCATAAATTACAATGCTGACTCCATAATAATAACTGGGAAGAAGAAAAAATGGTAAACAAGTCCAAACCGCAGTATATATATATGGTAGAATATTGCCCTCTTGTGGCCTCCACTAAAAATGTCTCCATCAAATAAACATATTGGCCTGTATAGCAATTTAAAAGGAAACTAGCTGCATCTTTCACTTAGAACTTAAACGAGTGAAAGAACTGTAGCCCAAAAAAATCACCCTCAGCCCCACAATACAAGATTATACAACCAACAAAGTAAATAGCAATGCAAGAGAGCAGTGATAGGCGACTAAGAGTGAGCCCATTCAAAGTTCTTAACAGTTCGGGACCACAAGTGGATAACACAGGCTCCAGAACACACGTTGGAAGTGCAGATCAGGCATATACTGACGACAAGAGTCTCTTAGTAGGTTAACCATGGAGCTCTCTCAATCGCACCAATACCACCTTCAAAAGTTAAACACCATCATATTTTGAGAAGAGGACTTCTTCAGAAACTATAAGTATTATGTTACATGATGCTATTCTTTCCAGGATATTGTGAATGGCTCTCACAAATAGTCCCCACTTTACTTGTAAAGGTCAGGAAAAAGACTTCAAAGTGCTTCTGAAGCTTTTACAAGGGACTCAAGACTGATCCACTTCTCATCATGTTTCACCTGCAAAGTCGCAGGATAGCGCATACGAAACGCTTTTCCAGTAGCAATAAGCTTTGACACTATGGGGTGAAATTCCTGCCTCTTCGAGCGGACTGACTGGGGCAGATCCTGTGATATTCTCAATTTGTGGCCCTCCCATTGTAATCCCAGGACTTCTTTGACCCTGGTTAATATATGTCGCTTGTCTAGGTAGTTAAGAAGCTTCAATATCAAGGGTCGGGGAGGGGAGCCAGGCAAGGGGGGGGCAGTGACCCGGTGCGCTCTTTCCACCACATAACTTGAGCCGTTGGGCGATAGACCAGCTATTCGCTCACATAGCTTTTGCACAAAGGCAACAGGATTGCTGCCTTTCTCCTTCTTGGGTAGCCCAAAAACTATTAAATTATTACGCCGACTGCGCCCCTCTAAGTCCTCCAATTTATCCTCGATCTTCCGAATCCTTTGCCTCAGAACTGAATTATCAAGATCTGCCTTGTCTCTCCATTTATCCAGAGATGTAAGCTGGGTTTCAACATCACCAACCCGAAGATTAAGTGAGTCCATATTCTTCCTGATAGATTGGACGTCTGCCGAGATTGCAGAGAGGAAGTCTTGAAGGGACTTCATAATTTCAAGAAAGCGCTCCTCAGCGAGGGCTGCCGTGGGTGAGGGAGATTTACCTGATTCCGTGGTTTGCGACTTAAGCCTCTTAGGGGCCTTCTCCTTCTCCGGAGTCAGCGGGGGCATATGGCGCGGCGGCACTTTCCACATTTCCACCTCCATTTAACACCGCAATTACATTCTCTACAGCAACCAAGGTCTGAAGTGTCGACATACTGCCCTGAAATTCATTGGCAACTTCACTAAAAATCACCAGATTTGCCGGGGAGTAAGGGAAGGTAGCAGCTCTCGCATAGGCAGCCATCACGTGACCTCCCCGTTTAATATTTTTTCACGAAATCTTCAAAAGGCACATCGGGGACCCCGGCCGCATGTTCCTGAAGATTTCAGGCCATAGCACAAACCGCGGCACCTGTAGGCTCGACTTAGAATTCAGAAAATGAAAGCACACGCGCTGATCACGCTTTAATAACCCACAGCCGTATCCAACTGGTACAAAACTTGGCAGATTCCAAGGCATATGGGTCTTGATCATGTATTCCAAATTTCAGGCAAATCCATCAATGGTTGCAAAGTTATTAAGGTGCAAAATTTTGGGTTTAACATGTAAATGGCTCCTCTACCATAATATATATATATATATATATATATTTATAGCATATCCATTATAGTGGTGCGGTAACACTACTATAGTCAGGGTTGAGCAGGCTGTTTAATGTTAAACCCGATTTTTTGCACCTTAATAACTTTGTCATCATTTAAAGAATTAGCACAAAATGTGGCATACATGGTCAGGCTGTCAGAGTCTAAAGATGTGGAAAGATTTGTGATGGCATTTTGTATGGTTTTCGAGATATGGAGAGTCAAAAACGTGAACCTCCCCCCAGTTTTTTCCCCTGTACTTAACATGGGAATTTTTGCTCTGATCTACAGCCTAGACAGTATGGACTTTTTACATGAATTTTCAGGGATGATGGCATTTATTCCAAGGGTGTGCCTTTGGATGATTTGCTTAAAAAATATTGTACAGTTTTTGAATTCTAACTTTTTGGGGGATAACGTTGAAGTGCAACTGAATAAAAAAACAGATTGAATGTTAAAAAAGACTCCGCAGTTAAGGTAAACTTCAATAAAAAAAATGTCCCAATAAGCGTAGTACATAAAAATGCTGGCATTTTGAAAAACAAACGTCAAAACCTAGATAAATGGGCCCCATTTAGCTACAGTCTGCTATCTGTTTTTGAAAATAGGAGCCACAAATATTTTTGTGAGCACCCAAAATCACAGATGCTCAGCTTAGCAAGAAGAGCCTTTCCCCTCATTCTCTGTATGAGAACAGCAGGTATTTCTTGACTTTTGCAGCCACTGTTGTAACTCTTGCTTCAGGCTGCAGTGTGAGTTGTGAGCTACTGTTTCCCTGGTGTCTAGTGGCACCACCCCCCAATCCATTACCGTCCCTGGCAATGTTCAGTGTTGCTGTATCCCCATTATTAAATAGATTCCCTCATGTCTAGTGGCACCCCCCACCCTCCAGATAACTGTCCCTGTTATTAAATTGATCCCCTCATGTCTAGTGGCATCCCCACCCTCCAGATAACTGTCCCTGTTATTAAATTGATTCCCTGGTGTCTAGTGGCTCCCCCACCCTTCTGATCACTGTCCCTGTTATTAAATTGATTCCCTGGTGTCTAGTGGCCCCCCCACCCTTCTGATAGCTGTTCCTGTTATTATATTCATTCCCTGGTGTCTAGTGGTGCTCCCAACCCTTTTGATCACTGTCTCCATTATTACATTGATTCTGTCATGGCTAGTGGTACTCCCACCCTTCTGATCACTGTCTCCATTAGTAAATTGATTCCCTTCTTTGCTAGTGGCACCCCCCCCCACACACACACACACCCTTCTGGCAACACTGAAAAACAAGAAAATGGTCCCTCAATTTTTTTTTTAAATCTACAAGAAAAAAACTGTCCCTCACTGATCTGACCCCATCACCCCAATCTCCCACTCAGAACCCCTCACCCCACGCCCCCCAGTACACCTCCACACACCCTACCCTAACACCCCACTCCCACCCTGCAGGCAGCAACAGGCATGCGGTGTGTCTTGGGGTTGTCAGCTGGGTGGGCCACAGGCCCTTATCTGCCGACACTGTCTATGTATCTATGTAGGTTACCAGATGAAGATCCGCTCTCTGATGGAAAACACATCTTGCTGCTGGAACCAGTGACTGCAATATGAGAAACTAATGTAAATGCAGTTCAATGTATTTCAATGGGTTTTTCAACTTTGATGCATAACTTGGCCATATTTGCATATTTTGACACCAAATTTGCAACATGGCCTTTTAGGGACCCCACCTCATGAACAATGTCAGTGTCATTTCCCAAATCCATCCAGAAAGGTGATTGTGCAGTCACTTGGTGAAATCTCCATTCTGGTGGGATTTGAAAATTTTCACCACCCTTGTTCATGAGGTGGGGTCATAAGAAGGCTATGTTGAAAATTTGTGGTTAAAATATGTACAAGTGGCAAAGTTATGTGCATTAGTTGAAATTTTACTACGCTTGCTCATAACTTTGTCAATTGTAAATATTTTGAACACAAATTTTGAAGATAGACATTTTTTAACACCACTTAATGACTGTGACAGCTGTCATTTTTCAAATTCTATCCAGCAGATGTTTTAACCCTGTGGCTCAGAATGATGTTGCAGTGGCGCAGAATGACATTTCAGTGAGTATTAGAACATTCTCAGCATGGAATTCATGAGGTGGGTAAGTAACAAGCCTATGCTGATAATTTGGTTGCAGTTTTGGCTGAAATGCAAGCACAGAGCCCAAAGGGCCCTGCATTTCCATGGCAAAATACATATACACATCTGTATAGGGATGGCAGCGCAGGGACCAGAGGGCTCTGTGCTTCCACAGGCAAATGAGAATGCAGTTATGCTATCTAAAAAGTAAGGAAATAATTTGCAAAAAAAACTGCATTAATGCACCAGTTAGGGTATTTTAATGCCACAGAATCAGGGAAATGTGGCATTAGGGTTTCTCATCCTAATGTCCCCCAACCCCTAAAGCAGGAAAAGGAAAAAAAATTTAGTTTTGGTTTCCTACCCTAACACCCCACCCCCACCCTGCAGGCAGCAACAGGCATGCGTTGTGTCTTGGGGTTGTCAGCCCTAACTCTCACCCCATTACCTTCAGATAAGGCAACAGAGGGTGGAGGTGGGTCTTGAGCTCTCATACCCAAGGGTAGTGATGAGCAGTGTTCCACAGGGCTCGGTGTTGGGATCAGTGTTGTTTGGGATATTCATTACAGACATATCATTGGGCATCAAGAGCAAGACCAGTCTGTTTGCTGATATCATCACGATGGGAGCAATGGTGGATGACCTAGGGGGATGGCAGGGGGTGCAAGATGATCTGGCAAAGCTGGAAACCTAGTCAGACACCTGGCAACTGGAGATCAATGCCAAACAGTGCAAGGTGTTGCATTTTGGGGTGAAAAACCCAAGGAGTTACCAGCTGGGGGGAGTGCAGCTAGCCAAGATAGAAGAGGAGAAGGATCTGGGGTGCTCATTATGGGGTCAATGAACAACTTGGAACAATGTAGGAAGGCAGCTGCAAAAGCCAACAAAATGCTGGGTTGCATTACAAGGGGTATATCCTCAAGGAGATGATTCTGCCACTGTACAGATAATTCATTAGACTGCACCTGGAGTACTGTGCGCAGTACTAGCACCCGTATCTGAAGAGGGACATTAAGTTACTGAAGGGGGTGGAGCACAGGGCAACAAAGATGATCCAGGGGTAGGGGACTTGCCGTATGAGTGGAGGCTGAGGGAGTTGAACATGTACTTGCTGGAGGAGAGGAGGGACACAGGGGCTATGATTGAAACCTTCAAGTACATGAAAGGAATAAACAAGACAGGTACAGAGTGGCCGTTCAAAGTAAGGGAGGGGAGGGACACCTAGTGCCATTATATGAGACTGGAGGGAGAAAGGTTCAGAGGGTAGATGAGGAGACACTTTTTTACAGAGAGGGTGGCAGCTAGGTGGAATGCATTACCGGCAGAATTGGTATCCAGTAGAACAGAGGGCTGATTAAAAAGGGCTGGGACTGGGCAAGAGGGAGGGTCAAGGGAGGGGAAGGGTGGGAGGGAGGGCAGCTGCAGAATAAGGGGTACTAGCTGCACATTTGAACAGACTTGATAGACCACTAGGCCTTTATCTGCTGGCAATTTCATATGTTTGTATGTTCATAAATGACCTGAGATGGGTACAGTATATAAGAATGGGGTGAGTGTTAGGGTTGACAACCCCAAGGCATACCACATGTCTGTTGCAGCCTGCAGGGTGTGGGTGGGGTGTTACTGTCAGAAACCAAAACTCCAATTTTTTTTCCTTTTGCTGCTTAATGGGTTGGGGGCATTAGGTTGAGAAACCCTAATGCCACATTTCCTACTTTTGTGGCATTTAGTTACCCTAACTGGTACATTAACACATTTTTTTTGCAAACTATGTACACAGTAACATATATAGTATATAGAAATATAGAAACATAGAAGTTGTCTCAGATAAGGACTGCTTGGCCCACCCAGTGTGCCCATTTTACCATTTTGTCCCTGCCAGTACTGCCACCGCACACCTTGCCAGATCTTCGGCTACTCCTCCCCCCCCAAAATTCCTACCAAAATTCCTTTGTGCTTATCCCATACATACTTGAAGCCAGTCACTGTTTTAGTCACCACCACCTCCGCTGGAAGACTATTCCAAGTGTCCACCACTCTTTCATTGAAGAAGTAGTTCCTCACATCCCTCCTAACTTTCTCCCCTTCCAGTATCATTGCATGCTCCCTTGTTCTTGAGCACCTTCTGTTCTGAAAAAAACTCCCCTCCATTACCTTATTCACCCCTGTGAGGTACTTATACATCTCTATCATGTCCCCCCTCACTCTCCTCTCCTCCAGGGCATACATATTGAGATCTTTCAGTCTCTCCTCATATGGCATATGATACAGTCCTTCCTAATTTTAGTTTCCTTTCTCTAGACAGCCTCTACCATATAGCTATATATCATAGAATCATATTACTTGATGGCAGAAAAGGACCCCATGGTCCATCCAGTCTGCCCCTTCCCCACCTTACGACACTATCCGCCTCCCTCCTAAATATGTTAACGCAGAAGTTATAGGATCGATAATGGAATCTGTCTTTAAAAGAAAGGCAGATCAGTTCCTGGTAGAGTGTGCAGTGATGTGTTTTTATGGGCAGCCCCGTAACAAATCTACAAATGCGATTGTATGTGGAATTTAGTTTTAGATACAACTTTTTTCAGTTGCAGAAATATAAAACAGATATCTATAATGTAATTCAGAAAACAACAGGCTGGTAGCTAGCAATCTACAAGATTTGATTATTAGAAACTGATTAATTTAAAAAGGACCTCTAACGTTTTGCGTAAGACCTTGTTAGGTTGATAGATATGGTCATCAAAAGAAAAGCAACTATCCAATACCACCCCTAAGTAACAAAAATGGTGAACCCTTTCAACTGAGTTCCCTTTAAATCAAGTATTTGAAAATCATGAGACGTTGCCTTTCGTGGGCCACCAAAAAAAACCCAAAAAACCCCCCACTGTTTTGTTCTTTTCAGAGTTAATCACAAGTTTATGGACAAAACTCATTGTTGTAAATGATCAAAACTGGTTTGAATCTAATGTTGTAAAGCCAAGGAATCCGTGTTGGAACTAAAAAACCATGATCTGTATATAGGAATAATTTGGATTTTACAGTATTTATTTTATTTGAATCTAATTAACAATTGACTCCCCGCATAACTGTTTGTGGCATATCTCTGAAAAATAGCTTTTGTACCAGGACGCTACACCATCAGAAAAGTTTAATTTGGCCACAGAGAGCAAAACCAGCTCACGGTCATCAAGGACGAAGGCCTTAGTGAGGTTTACAAAAACTGATGCCACAAACAGCCTTTTATCAAGTGCCCTATAGACATAGTTGGTGAACCTCACCAATGCTGTCTCAGTATTAAACCTCCACCCACCTCATGCCCCACCCTATGAATGCCACCAAATTGAATATCAAAGCATTATCCAGATCCAAATCCTGAAAAATTCTACATGAAGCAGGTTAGTACTCAGGTCTTGTTTCACACAGGAGCTGACTTCCCTTCTCATGTGGCTAAGTAACTGTAATGATGTATTAACGTAGATTTTTGCTATGAATATCCTGCTTGAAAAAGTTGAGTGATAACTTGCTTTGGGTGCTACACAAAACAGTGCCTATGTCCTAACTTGCCTAACCCAGGGCTCTTTAGGATTGGTATCTGGAGTGTGGGTTGGGAAACGACTGGGATCCAGTGGCTGTAACACTATATGGTTTGAGCTAGCCCTGGGTAAAGGTATACCCTGATCAGAGGTGGTAGTTCTGTATTTTAGACAGGCAGAGTTTGACGAGATAAAGGAATTAGTGTGGGGAAAGCTGGTAGGAGTGGACAAGTAAAGGGAAAGGAGAAGAGGTGGAGAGAAATGTAGGGGTCCATTTTGGAACCAACTAAATCATGCCTGAGAACAGTTGCCATAAGCAGCAAACACAAGAGACCGATCTGGTTCTCCAAGGTGGAAAGTGAGGCAGTGAGGGTAAAAAAAGAGGCCTTCATTAGCTACAAGATGAAACCGGATGGACAAGGAGTGAAGTAAGTACCAGATCAAGATGATGAGGCTAAGAAGGTGGTCAAAAATGAAAAGGCAGATGCTGAGCTGTAAATTGTGGGGAACAACAAGGGAGGTAGGGAAGAGTTCCTCCGGTATACTAAGGAAAAAAGGAAGATGAGAAGGGGAATTGTAAAGCTGGCAGAGGAGGGGAGGGTAATAGAGGATGACAAGCAGAAGGCAGCTGTTTTCAATGACTATTTCTGCTCAGTATTTACAGTGGAGGACAGTGGGCCTTTCCCAGAAAGTGGCATAAGGGCAGTAGCAAGTGGGATGCAAGACATGAGGCTGATGGAGATACTTGTAGAAAGAGTTTAGAAAAGGGCTTGCAGCCCTGAGAGTAGATAAGTCACCTGGACCAGATGACCAGATGGGATGCCCACAAGGGTGCTCAGAAAACTGACATCAGAACTGGCTAAGCCCCTGTCAGGGTTATTCAATAGCTCACTGCAGTGAGGGGTGGTTCTGAGAGATTAAAGGATAGTAGTCGGAGTGCTGCTCCACAAGAGAGAGGATAGGGAGGACCTGGAAATTTCAGGCCTGTCACTCTCATCTCCACTGTGGGTAAACTGATGGAGACTCTAGTCAAAGAGGACTTGGTAGCTGGCCCGGTGGTGCTGAGGGCTGAGGCGCTGGATGCCTTACCTCGCATCACGCCGGTGACCCGTGTTCGGGAACGGACATGGGGCGCCGGTAGTTGGAAGGGAGGAGAAGGATTGAGTGTCCCCAGGACTGCTCTCCTTCTCCGGGAAGGGGGGTTTACAGGGCTCGGCGATTGCCTGCCACCTAGTGGAGGCCCGGGGGTGGCACGTCAGCACTGGCAGTAGATGAGAGTGCAGCAGCTGCTTGGTGGGTGCACAGCAGAACATCTGGCGCAGCCGCTGCTGGTGCCATTGCATGCCGCACCTTGAGAGGGAGAGTAATCTGGAAAAGTGGAGTCCTCTGCGAATGACGATTGTCAACCTCCGTGATGGCCCGGGAAGGCACCTCCCCGAATGCTGATCCGGACCAGTGGGTTGAGTCGCTCCCCACCCTCTGCCATGAAGGGTAAGTCATGGGGTTATAGGAGAGGGTCTCATACCTGGTGCCTACATGGGGGGGAGGGGACGTCAGATGCTGGCAGAGGACTCCAGGGGGAGAAAATAGTAACTGCAAAAAAAAAAAAAAAAAAAAGAGGACCTGGTGATGGTCCAGGATAAATAGGATGGGGTTGTAGCAGGGAGGTCTTGTCAGACCAACTTGATGGTCTTCCTTCCTTCCTTCCTTCCTTCCTTCCTTCCTTCCTTCCTTCCTTCCTTCCTTCCTTCCTTCCTTCCTTCCTTCCTTCCTTCCTTCCTCTTTCTCTCTTTCTTTCACCAGGTAAGATACGCTAGGCTTACATATACCTATTTTCAGGCACAACCTGGGAGGATTACAGAGTTACATCATCATGAACGGCAGTGGGTTACAAGGACAGTGGATAGGGAACAAAAAGTAGATAAACTCTACTTCAACTTCAGGAAAGCATTTGACTTGTTGCCACTCAGAAGGCTGATGAAGAAGTTAGAGGATCTGGGAGCAGTGAAGAAGTTTGTTACATGGGTAGGAAGTTAGCTGAAGGAGGCAGCAGAGGGTGGTGGTGAACAGGGTCAGATCAGGGGAGAAGGATATCATGAGTGGGGTGCCACAAGGGTCAGTCCATGAACCTGCCTTTGTCAATATGTTCATTAGTGACACAGGAGAAGGAATACAGGGTAAGAGGTGCCTTTTTGCAGACAACATTAAGCTTCATGGCAGGGTAGACACAGAAGGGGGGTGAGGGATTTGCAGAGGTTTTACAAAGGTTACAGAGATGATCCAAGGTTTGGACGCTGAGATTCACTGCCAAAAAGTGCAAGGTAATGCACATAGTGAGTAGGAATCCTATGATGGAATATCTGATGGGAGGGGTTAGATTGGCCACTACTTCAGATGAAATTGACCTGGGAGTCATCATAAGTGACTCCCTCAAACAAACTAGGCAGCACAAGTGCAATAAGGCCTATAGCACAGCAACCAGAATGTGTAGGCATACTGAGAGGGTTTTGACAGTAGGAGGTAAGAGGTCATTCTGCCTTTGTAGTGATCACTGATTGGGCCACATCTAGAACACTGTGCCCAGCTCAGGAGCTCCCATCTGAGGAAGGGCAGACACAGACCAGATGTGGTGCAGAACAGGGTAACCAAGATGATTCAAGGCCAACAGGGCAGATTCTAGGAGGAGTGGCTAAGGGCACTGAACATGAACTCATTGGTGGCCAGAAGAAAGAGGGGCAACATGATAAAGACCTTCAAATTCTGTATGAAATAAACTACGTAAACTGAGGAGCCATTCAACAGGAATAGCAGTGAATAACAAGGGGACATCGTAAATGGAAGCTGGTATGGGGGAAATTCAGGAGGGATGTGAAAAGAAAATTACTTTCATGGAGAGAATAGTTTAGCTGTGGAACTGCCTACTGGCTGAGGTGGTGGGAGCAGAACCATAAATGTGTTCAAGCATGGCTGGAACAGAGTAAGGGGTCTAAAAGTTATGCAGGGGGTTAGCAATACAGTGAGGAATGGGTAGGAGATGAGGTTGTAAACCCCGTCAAGACAGTAGGTCAGGGGGTACTGTAGGGTAACAAAATAAAGACAAACTACATGGACCAGTGGTCTATTTCTGCTGGCAATGTCTAAGTTTCCATGATCTTTAGTATTCAGTTTGGTGGAGTTCCTGTGGGTGCTGCATGGGAGCGGATGGAGTTAGAAGTAAATAAAATCCTAACAATGGATTTCCTTATTTTTTATGGTTTAAAAACCCTTACATTTGCATTAACATAGTTTATTGCAATGGCTTTCCTATTTTTTTTAGATAGCAATAGTATCTCTGTATCTTGCAATGCCCTACATGAAGCATGAGGTCAGTTGTGACTGCCTGTCATGAAGCAGCAGCATGGTGATATACACTGCACCAGACCTGTAGCTTGTGTCACAAGTGGCCCTGTGGACCACTCATAAGACAGCTGCATAGTGACACACAGGGCACTAGACCACAAATGGCTTGAAGAAGGCAATCCCCAGTTTGGTTGCCCAGCACATTCATTTGGACTTATTTTTGCCATAACTTGCCTATTATAATCCCCATTGACCCCAAATTTGAATTGTAGCCAGTTAAGTCACGACTCCACCTCATGACCACATCATTGGTACCTTGTAAATACCACACAAAGTGTGTTTTAGGGGAGCACCCTTCAAAAACATATTCTGAATCAGATGTACCAGATGTTACTTATGTGGGGTGGTAGCATAACAAACCCTGAAAATTTGGTACCAAAATGAGCAAAAATGGCAAAGTTATAAGTAAAAGAAAAAAAACTTGAAAAGTACAAGAAGACCAAGAATGTGCATTCTGCACATGTGTCTGTGTAATGCCGCAAAGTGAGTCCCTCTAGTAATTTAGGACAGCAAAATCTGCATGCAAGGGGGCCTTCCAACCCTACTTCTTCCATCCCAATGAACAAACCCAGCAGTGGTGGTAAGTGGGTAGTGACACAACTTAGTAGTGCTGTCTGCCATACGGTAAAATTTGAAGATTTTTGAAGATGCCATGCAGGTGGGCGAGTGTTTCTTTCCCTCCAGACCACCCAAGAGCTCGGCAAAGAGCTGTCTCCATTGGAGCAAGGGTGGATCAAGCAGAGTCCTAGGGACCGAACCACCCACAAGGGGAAACAATAAAGGAGCCAGTTCAGAGGGTCTGGGCCAGGCTTGATCATGAGAACACCCATGGGGTGGCGACTAAGTGCAGCTCCACAGGAGCCAAAACAGTGAAGCATTACACCTTCATGGGAGCAGGAATTAGAGGTAGGAAAAACAGTCAGCCAAATGGACAGCTCCACAGGTGCCAAACATTGCAGTAGAGTTACAGCTCCACAGGAGCTGGGGCAGATAGGATAAAACACAACTCCATCCCTGGGGTGTGACTAGACTGACACCATAGGAGTAAAAGGGGCTAACTTTATTACCAAGTACATTCCCTTGAAAACAATACATAATGCAGTACTGAACTTTTTTTTTGCAGTTGATTTTTATGTTGTCTTACGCATGCACAAGTAACATTTTGTGGCAGTAGGAGATGGTAGTAGGAGAAATGCAGAGGTGTGTTAGTTTTGGCAAATTTAGGGCATGCTATAGAAGGTGTGTCCCTCATTCGCCAATTAGTGAGCATGCTAGCGGTGACACAAGTTTTATGCAGTGCCACCAACTTGAAACAAACTTGCCACTGCAATCAGAGACAAGCTCGTCATACAGTGGCACAGATTACAGCCCTCCCTACATGCCTTGCCTGGTGAAACATTTCAATAAACATGGCAGTGGCTCGCACCATCCATCTCTCACAATCCCTAGAAAGCCAACTTCAAGGGTGCCCAATCCCCTTGTCAGCACGTTTAATACTCCCCCCAAGGTTGTGTGGCACACTGGGATCCCACCACAGTGTGCCTCTGTGGTGTTCGGAAGCCGACCATATCGGCATGTTTCTGCCCCTGCCCCACCCCCAGTGTGGCCAACATCACCCCCCCCAAAGTCATGGGGCACACTGGGAGCCCACCCCAGTGTGCATAACATGTTTGTTCTTACACCTGTAAAGAAAGAAAACAGCGTTCCTCTTTTTTTAAAGTACCTGAAACAAAAAAAAGGCCCCTCGCTGTTGCGGCGCCCCTCCCCCAACCACCCACACCCCCCTCATCTCATACTTACCTCCAGAGGTTGGCACCGCGATCTTCGGTGGAGCGGGAACACATCTGCACACTTCAAGGCAAACTGCGAATTGAAGAAATGCCGATAAGCTGTATAATGGCATCAGTGGGGGAGGTTTCAAATTAGGTCGCTATCTCGGCCATTTTTTTTACTTTTGGCTCCACATTTTCAACATGGGGTTCTTGGGACCCCACCTCATGAAATAAGTCACTGTCATTTCGTTATTTCATCCCAAAAGGTGATTTCGTAGTCACTGTGCTGAATCACCTTTCAGGACCCATTAATGAAACAATAGTGCCACTGTTCATAATATGGGCTCCCAAAAAGCCTCTGTTGTGAATTTGGTGAATAGATTCCAAAAAATGACTGTGTTACGAGCGTACGTTGTGCAGTTTCCACGCACGTTCGTAACTTTGAGAATTTTTAATATTTTCACTCCAGATTTTCAACATTGCTATTTTTTCACACTTCCTTATGAACAGTAGAGCTGTCATTTTTCACATACTGCCCAAAATGTGTTTTCGCACATCTGGCACATAGTGGCGGGTCACTGTGTGAAATCAATGTTTGGGACACATTAAGAAAATCACAGTGACAGTGTTTATGAGCAGAGGTCTCAAAATGCCTATATTGAAAATTTGGTGAAAAAATTACCAAAAATGACTGTTACGAGCGTGTGTTGCACAATTTTTATGCATGCTCAAAACTTTGAGAATTTTTAATATTTTCACTCCAGATTTTCAGCATTGCCATTTCTTCATACCTCCTTATGAACGGTACAGCTGCCTTTTTTCACATCCTGCCTGAAATGTGTTTTCGTACATCTGGCGCAGAATGGCGTGGTTGCTGTGTTAAATCAATGTTCGGGAGAGATGAACAAAATCACAGTGCCACTGTTCATGAGTGAAGGTCCCAAAATGCCTATGTTGAAAATTTGGTTAACAAAATCCCAAAATTAATTGCGCTATGGCTGTATGTTGCGCAGTTTCTATGCATGCTCGTGACTTCACCAACTTTTCATATTTTCACTCCAGATTTTGAACATTACCATTTTTTTACACCTCCTCCCAAACAGTACAGCTGTAATTTTTCACATTCTGCCTGAAATGTGTTTTCACACCTGTGGTGCCAAATGGCATAGTCGCTGTGCAAATCACCTTCCGGCTAACAAACTGATAGTGCCACTGTTCATGAGGTGGGGTCACAAAAAGCCCATGTTGAAAATTTGCAGTGAAAATACCAACAAATGCCTGGGGCATTAGGGTTTCCAACTGTAACGCCCCACCCTGTAGAGACTGACAGGTGTTAGGGGTGTGACTCGGGATTTTCTGCTGTAATGCTGTAATGCTCACGCCATTCCACCCCCACCCGCAGCCTGCAGCCACTGACAGGCATCGAGGTGTGCCTTGGACTCTTCGGCCCCAGAGTTTACCCCATTCTCTTATACTGCTCCCATCTCAGCGTATTTCCTTATGGAATGGGGTGAGCGTAAGGCCCAAAGACCGCAAGGCACACACGCAACACCAGTGTCTGCGGTAGGATGAGGTGAAATGGCATGAGTGTTATGGCCGATGATCCAAAGGCACACCCCAATGCATGTCAGTCTCTGCAGAGTGGGCATGGGGTTGGCATCAGTTCAATACTTCACTGCCATTCCTATTATGCATCTCTTTAACTTCTGCACTACCAGTGCCAATGCCAGCAAAACAACATTCAGCATTGACAAATGCTTGTTTTTATTGATTTAAACATGTAATTACAGGGAATAACAGTGTTTGTGGTACAGAAATAACAGTCGGTTAATTTCAAGTCAATGCAATCAGTATACAGGGTACATATTATGAAGATACAGTAGTACATTCCATCTTCATTTACAGTTGTTGTAGCATTAGGGTTGGAACTACTGTACATCTTGTATATATATATATATATATATATATATATATATATATATATATTCTAGCTGTGCCATGAGGGGTTGCTGCACTTTCAGATTGTGACGCTATTCTAGCTCGTGTTGAGGGTATATTGGGAGGGAGTGATAGCTAGCTAATGAGAAAGGTTGCCTATGAGCTGATCACTATGCTACTTTTACCTTGGGGGGGCATGATTGGGGGGGTATCCTTGCTGATGTTCAATGTGGAACATGGTAATCCTGGAGTGCCTTTTCATGGTGGTCTCAATGAGTCTTTATATGGAGCTGCCTGCCTCCTAGGGTACTGAGGGTTGACATACTGGATATAGAGCCCCCAGATCTGATCATATTACAATAAGGTGTTTAGGGAGTAATGTGTCATCCTCGACAGAACAGCAAGAGACTCCAGAGATGCAAGCCTCTCAGCTACTGTGGGTATGCTCTCAGTTTTCTAGCAGTGTAGCATCAGCCATTTTGTCTCTGTGCTGGCTAGAAGTAGTCACTGTTGTTGTGAGCCAGTAAGGTTGGGTTTGCTTTCAGGAAGCCCCAGTATGACCAGTGCCGGAGATGAAGGTATAGGTATGTTTAGAATTGATGAGCAATTCAGCAATACTTTATTTATTGAAGTCTCAGATTAATACTTTAAGCTAAAAGCTCATTTACAAAGGTTCCACATTAAATACTGGTACCCAGAAGCTTTGGATCCTTGAAGAATTCCACAGAATGTATAAACGGTCTGTCCCCAGGGAGTTGCACCTCCAACAGTTATTACAGGGTAGCAGACTCAAGGTTTTCAACTGCACTGGGGTGCGATACCAGTGGTGGACTATTTTGCACCAAGAGACTTCTGAGATCTGGGCCTGCCTGTGAGCAAGTTTCCAGCATTGAGACCATGAGGTATCAGTGAATGTAATCTAGAGGGAAGTTTGCAATTTCTGCCTATCTTTGAAAAATGGATCTGGGTCTGTCTCCCAAATTTTCTTATATATGAACCCTGCCAGCTGGCTAGTTCATTCACTCCGACCGTTGTCAGTAAGCTTTCTAACTGCCCTGAGGAACTTTTACATCATATGGAACAGCCAAACCTCTTTTTCATCTCAAGGGATATCAAGCTTCTAACCTGGAGGTATCTCTAGAAATCATATTTTGGGAGATTATATTAGATTTGCAAATTTACATATGAATCTACAAAGAGTTTGTTAGGAGCCATATTATCTTGGATGGTGTTGATGCTTTTATCCTCCCACTCCTGCCAGTGAAACAGTTGATTGTCAATGTATAAGAAGGGATTGTTCAAGAGGCTTGTTTGCTTCCCAAGCCAGCAAGAGTTTTGTAAGTTCCCTGCCTTAGCTGAGGCAGTGTCCATGCCCTTTATTGTGAGCCACTTTTCATACATCTTGGGAAGCAGGTGGCCCAGGTATACAGTGGGGGACTTATTCCCTCGTAAGTCTGTCTCTATGACTCTCCAAGCTGGAGAGAGTCTGTTGAGGGGATGGAGCAGCTGGCATGTTTGGGTTGTGTAAAATGCATATGAGTAGGCCAGAAAATGTGGGAGACCCCAGCCTCCTTTGGTCCAGTGGGCCTTCAGTTTGGCTCTTCTGAGTCATGGTTGTATGCCATCTCACAATAAATTTCCCATAATCTTGTCCAGTTTTTGAAACTATTTTAGGGGAATCAGGACAGTGATATGGGCTAGGGTGTATAGCACCTTAGGGTTGGAGATCATTTTTATGGTGGATGTCTCACCTGTTAGAGAGAGGTTAAGATGCCTCCATCTGTTCATTTCTTCTTGAAGTTTCTTAATTAGGGGTTGGGGGTTAGCCATGCACAAGCCAGCTGCAGCACTAAACTTAAAGTATTCTTCCATGCATTGCCATATAAATTTATCTTGCCCAGCATTGCAACTGACTGTGAACTGCTGTATTTATCGTGCTCTGCACTGCAACTGACTCTGAACTCTTGTGTAAATTTATTTTGCCCTGTATTGCAACCGACTTCGAACTCTTGTGTGAATTTATCTCATCCTGCATTGCAACCAACTCTGAGCTGTTGTGTGAATTTATCTCACCCTGCATTGCAACTGACTATGAACTGTTAAATGAATTTACCTAGCCCTGCATTGTAACTGACTCTGAACATTTGTATGAATTTACCTTGACCTGACTTGCAACTGACTCTAAACTGTTGTGTGAATTTACTTTGCCCTGTATCGCAAATGACTCTGAACGGCTGTGTCAATTTGCCTTGACCTGTATTGCAACTGACTCTGAACCATTGTGTGAATTTACTTTGCCCTGCACTGCAACTGACTCTGAACTGTTGTGTGAATTTATTAGTTGGTCATAGCACAAGTGGTGTGTCCACCACTCCTAGACTTGGTCTATTTCCCACTTTTTTCCTTTTGCCCATAACTTGGCCCCAAAGTTTCTGGGCGATCAAGTTGCCACTCCATCTCATGACCACAAAAGTGGCACCTCATAAATCTGACCAAAATGTGTTTGAGGGAGCCACAAAAACACTATTGGGGGCAGATTTACATGGTGCCACTTATATGCACATCAGGTTGGGGGGGGGGACATGGCCACCCAGACAATTTGAGTTTGATATACCATAAAATGACACAGTTATGGTCAAAGGAAAACAAAGTGAAAAGAAAACCATAAGTCAAGACATTTACACAGTATGCTGATTCTTGGACTTAGTTGGGTTTTTTTTTCACTTTTTTCCTCTTACATCACAGTGTAGAGGAGCACATTGAGGGGCGTTGAGGAATCACCTTTGCGGGACATTGAGGAGCCATGAAGAGGGACCAATGGTGCGTGACAGAGGGCGAGGAGGAGGGTGACATGGGCAAAAGAGGGTGGGGGTTATTTCTTTAATCTGGGCATCTGGGTGGGAGGGCAATACTGTCAGTGGGGTTGCACACCCACTTCTTATGTAAACGTAACCTAATATCAGGGGATACAGGCACAAAGGGCTTTCAAACATTAGATAACCAAGCTAGAGGGGGTACTACAGTTTCAACTGGGCACCCACCATTGGGGTTTCAGTACACAACATTTTGGTGATTGAGAGGAGGGAACTGGTAACAACATTGAGCACCTGCTGCTGATACTAAACAACTGATCAAGCAAGGGGGACAAGCAGCAGAAATGGACACCCACCACTGGTACTTACAAATAATAAGTTGCAGCAATTCATAGGGGAGGTAGTATCAGCTGTAGAGCTGGACACCTGCTACTGATAAATAAAAAAATGAAAAAAAGCTGATCAGACAGGAGTAGGGATAGCAACAGTGGGATTGGGCACTTACCACTGGTAATGTTTTTAAACTGCTGTTTCAGGCCTATAAAATCACAGTCAGGTATGTACAGTCACTAAACTGAAGTTAGATTGCCTTCTGTTTTCATTTGGACAAAGAATGCATTTCAGATTTTTTTTATCTTCTTTTTACATCACCCAACCCCCATTTAATTTGTCTTCCTTCTTTAGGCACTTATACAAGAAAACCTGCAATAATTATGCATCAGTAGCTTCTGGTAGAAAAAAAAAGAAAACAGTTAATAATTAAAAGCAAAGGTTCAAGAAGAGAAAAGAGCCTTTGTCATAGAAGACTCAGATTCAGAATAGCAACAGGCAGCAAATACTTATGGGACATTTTATTTAACAAAATTAATAGGACCCTGCAGAAAAACAACCTATGGGTCTTTTTGAAATATATACATTAAGCCTATGCCATCATAATTCCATAGCAGCACCACCAACACCTTTCTATTCCTTTTTTTACCTGCCATCCTGTGTAATGTGCTCTAACAGATTATCAAGTATCTTTTTCTAAGAAAAGCTGTGTCTGTAGTAGAAGGTTGTGCTTGGTTTTAAATATGAAAAATTATGTCGTGGAAATCAGACTATGTTACCCTTCCCTAGTTTATAATTTCACCATTATCTCCCACATTGAATGACCTAGTTGCTAAGAGAGAGAGAGTTTCTAATGGGGTCAAAAGTATTGTATCTATAGAACTAGTGTGCATGTTAAGCAATATGCCATTATATACAGTACATCTTTGCATAAATTTTAAATTCAGAGAACAGTAAAAAAAAAAACAATTATTAGAGACAATTCTTGGTATATATATTATTATATTCTGCATTTGTTTTCTTTTCCTAATTCCATTTTTTTTTTGTTCAATCCATTTACATCAAACAGGACTGTGCCCTTCAGAATTCATCCCTTTTGCTGATTGTCTATGTCAGAAGTCCTGATACTCTGCTCATAACAGCTCAATTTGTTTCAGTGAAAATAATAAAAAGAATTATTATTAATAGTATCATTACTTCAAAAGGAGAGGTTCATTTCTTCATACTGTAAGTAACTGAAGGCAAGTAGTGGAAGGAGTTCAGTTCTAAGGGAAACTTGCTGCATACAAATGCCCTAGTAAAAAAAAGATGAAGAGGGTGGTTTATTTTATTTATTTTTATTTTATTGAAATCTAGGATTACAACTACCTGTTAACGTGTTTGAAGTAGAAGCCGAACTATGTCTAAATATTATATGTTTCAAAATATTCTCTGAGGAGTAAAAAGCTTTTTAAGGAACTTCTGACATCTTTGGAGGAACATTGAGCAAAATAATTTTGGACGCATTTCTGCCTATTTTTCAAATATTCTGTGCTACAAGAGTTCTTGCTACATTGCCTATAGGTCCAGTCCTTTTTTCAGCAGATGGCTACTAATCTGCAAGAATGTTACACAGTATGGCACTTCACATATAATAAGTTTCATAGGATTCCAGAAGAGCAAGCAGTTCATTAAGACATTTTTTTTTTCAGCAATTATTCTTTAAAAGATGTTTATCATTTTTTAACTATATATTTTTATTCAGAAATATTAAAAGTAAATTAATTTAAACAAGAATAAAAAGCTTGTGCCCAGTAAGGACGTATATGTTAAAGAATGAGGTTTTGTGCCTTTTAGTGTCTTGGTAAAAATGTTACATAGTTGTTAATTTCTTCTTTGACCATTTTCATCCTTTCATTATGTTTGCTTGCACGCATGCGCATAAGTGAAAAAAGAAAGACAAAGGGAGGGATAGTGAGACTGAAGGGGGAAGATGGGAGTCGCGTGGAGGATGACAACAGTAAAGCTGACATATTGAACAGGTATTTCTGCTCAGTCTTTACTGAGGAAGAGGGGGGTAATGGGTCTGAAAGGAGTACAAGGGGTGAGAATGGTGCAGAAATGGACACAAGTCCCTTTACACGAGAAAGGGTCCTGAAGGAACTGGAAGTAATAAGAGTTGACAAAGCAATGGGAAGACGGGTGCACCCAGGATCCTTAAAGAACTAAGAGAGGTGGTGGCTGAACCTCTGGCTATCCTGTTTAGCCAATCACTGGAAACAGGGAGGTACCCAAAGACTGGAGGACAGCAGATGTAGTCCCCTTATACAAAAGCGGGAACAAAGAGGAAGCAGGGAACTACAGACCAGTCAGCCTCACCTCGGTAGTGGGAAAGATCATGGAAGCACTTCTGAAGGAGAGATTGGTGGAACATCTGGTTGTCAGTGGACTGCAGGACGCAAGGCAGCATGGTTTCACCAGGGGGAGGTCATGTCAGACCAATCTCATTTAATTTTTTGACTGGGTGACTAGGGAGGTGGATCAGGGGAGGGCAGTGGACATGGCCTATCTAGACTTCAGCAAGGCCTTTGACACTGTGCCACATAGAAGACTATTCACAAACTGGGGAATATGGGTGTGGGCAGGACAGTAGTGTGGTGGGTAGGTAACTGGTTGGGTGGCAGGACACAGAGGGTGGTGGTAAATGGCTGTCCTCCACAGAGGGAAGAGTGATCAGTGGGTACCACAGGGATCAGTGCTGGGACGGTCCTATTCAACATCTTCATCAGTGACATTACGCAGGATTTAGAAGGCAGAATTTCACTGTTAGCTGATTACACAAAGCTCTGTAACAGAGTAGACACACCAAAGGGTGTAGACAGAATGAGAAGGGACCTGCAGAAACTTGAAGAATGGTCAAGGGTTTGGCAGTTGAAATTCAATGCCAAGAAGTGCAAGATAATGCATATGGGCACAAAACCCTGGCACAATATATCAGTTGGGGGGTGAGGATATAGCATGCACCAAGCAGGAAAGGGATCTTGAGGTTGTCATCTCTGATGACCTCAAGGTGAGGAAACAGTGTGACAAGGCATCAGGTAAAGCAAATAGGATGCTGGGATGTATAGGCAGGGCATCACCAGCAGGAAAAGGAGGTCATAATTCTGCTATTCAAGACACTAGTGAGGCCCCACCTGGAGTACAGTGTACAGTTCTGGAGACCATACCTACGTAGGAGACATAGACAGGGTAGAGAAGGTTCAGAGGAGGGCAACAAAGATGGTGCATGGATTGCATCACAAGTCCTATGAAGACAGGTTGAAGGAACTGAACATGTACTCCCTGGAAGAGAGGAGGGAGAGAGGATATGATAGAGACATACAAGTATCTTACAGGAGAAACAGAGTGCAGAAAACACTATTTTAGCGAAAATGATGTTCCAGGACTAGAGGGCATAGGATGAAGTTGAGGAGGACGATTCAGAGGAAACATGAGAAAGAATTTCTTCACAGAACGGGTGGTGGACAAGTGGAACACCTGCCAGAGGAAGTGGTGGGAGCTGAAACAATCACGGGATTTAAGAATGCATGGGATAGACATAAAGGAATTCTAGAGGTCAGGGGTAAGGGGAAACAGACTTCTAGGAAAACAAACTGAACTTACAAGCTCAAATGGGCAGACTGGGTGGGCCATAGGCCCTTATCTGCCGACACTGTCTATGTATCTATGTATGTATCTAAACATAGTGCCATCAACCGAGTTTTCGTAGGTGTGTCACCCTGTCTTCCAATTCAGTCAGTGTGTTTGCAGGCACAGCCACAGTTCACCAATGAATGCTGCAGCTGTCTATGACAGCAGTTGAAAGTGCAGTGTCGTACAGTTGGAAGGCAGAGCTCTGCTTCAGTGAGCAGCGATAAGATATGCTAATTAGCATATTGCGTGCTCATGCTTTCCCCCCACCCCAGACACACGCATATTGTGTGCTCATACGCTGTCCCCCCACGCACACACTGTATGGCCGATGGGGGTGCCCAAGCCCCGTCAGCTCTGTGCTCCCCAACAGGTTCAGGTGCATGCTGGGGCCCACCCCAGCATGGCAACCGTCTGTATGGTAGACAGGGGTGCCCAATCCCCCATTGGCTCCACTGTTCCCCCCCAACAGACTACCGGGTGTCATGCTGGGAGCCCACCCCAGCGTGGCAACAGTCCGTGTGCCCGATGGGGGTGCCCAATCCCCCGTCGGCTCCACTGCCCCCTCAAACAGCCTTCCAGCTGCCACACTGGGAGCCCACCTCAGCATGGCACAATCCCGCGTCGTCTACAAAAAAAAAGTAACCTGCAAGAGAAAACGTTCCCTTACTGACTGTCCTGACCCCCCTCCTGCCCACCCTCTGCGCACTCTGCCTCCCCACACCCCCACCTCACCCCATACTTACCTCCGGAGTCCGGCGTGACAATCTTCGGTGGACAGGTAACACGTCTGCACTCTTCAAAGCCGACCACGAACTGAGGAAATGCCGGTAAGCTGTAGAATGGAATAAACAGAGTTTTTTCAACTTTGATGCATATCTCAGGCATTTTTGGGAATTATTTTACCAAATTTTCAACATGGGTTTTTTGGGACTCCACCTCATGAATTCTGTCACTGCCATTTTGTTAATCAGCCCAGAAAGTGATTTTGCTGTCACTGCACAGAACCACCTTTCAGGACTGATTTATGAAGTGACAGTGTCACAGTTCATGAGGTAGGCCCCCAAAAACCCTATGTTGAAAATTTGGTGAAATAATTCCCCAAAATGACTGTTTTATGAGTTTGCGTTGCGCTGTTCCTAAGCATGCTTGTAAGTTCACAAATTTTCAATATTTTCACTCCAGATTTTCAACATTGCCATTTTATCACACTTTCTTATGAGCAGTGCAGCTGTCATTTTTCACATCTTGCCCGAAATGTGTTTCCGCGCATGTAGCGCACAATGGCACAGTCGGTGTGCAAAATCAATATTCAGGACAGATGAAGAAAATCACAGTGACACTGTTCATGAGTAGAGATGTTAAAATGGCTATGTTAAAAATTTAGTGAAAAAATTCCCAAAAATGACTGTTTTACGAGCATGCGTTGCGCTCTTCCTATGCACGCTCGTAAGTTCACGAATTTTCAATATTTTTTATCCAGATTTTCAGCATTGCTATTTTACCACACCTCCTTATGAGCAGTACAGCTGTCATTTTTCACATCTCACCCAAAATGTGTTTCTGTGCATAGGTACAATGCGCAGTCGGTGTGCGAAATCAATGTTCGGGACAGATTAAGAAAATCACAGTGACACTGTTCATGAGCAGAGGTGTTAAAATGGCTGTTAAAAATTTGGTGAAAAAAGTCCATAAAATGACTGTGTTCCGAGTGACCTTTGCGCAGTTTCCACGTACTCTCATAAGTACGTGCATTTCTAATATTTTCAGTCCAGATTTTCACCACTGGCATTTTTCCACACTTCATTATGAACAGTACAGCTGTCATTTTTCACACCATGGACGAAATGTGTTTTCGCACTTCCAGCGCAGAAATGCATGTTCGCTGTGGGAAATCACTGTTCGGGACAGATTAAGAAAATTACAGTAACACCGTTCATGAGTGGAGGTTCCAAAATGCCTGTGTTGACAATCTGCTGTAAAAAATCCCCAAACTAATTGCATTACGGGTGTGCGTTGTGCAGTTTCTTTGCACGCACGTGACTTCACCAGTTTTTTTAATATTTTCACTGCAGATTTTCAACATTGCCATTTTTTGCACCTCCCCATGAACAGTACAGCTGTCATTTTTCACATCCTGTTCAAAATGTGTTTTCACACCTGTGGTGCCAAATGGCGTAGTCGCTGTGCAAAATCAGCTTTCGGCTAATGAACTGATATTGCCACTGTTCATAAGGTGGGGGTCTAAAAACCCATGTTGAAAATTTGGGTGAAAATGCAACGAACGCCTGAGGCATTAGGGTTTCTGACCATACTGCCCCACCCTGTAGAGATTGACAGGCATCAGGGGTGTGACTTGGGATTCTCGCCTGTAATGCTCATACAATTCCACACCCTGCAGCCAGTGAGAGGCATCGAGGTGTGCCTTGGACTCTTCGTCCCCAAGGTTCACCCCATTCTCCTATACAGCACCCATCTCACCATATTTCCTGATGGAATGGGGTGAGCATAAAGGCCAAAGAGCCCAAGGCACACCGTGACACTTGTCGGTGTCTGCAGGGTAGGGTATGGTGAAATGGCATGGCTGTTATGCCTGACGACCCAAAGGCACACCCCAAATGCCTGTCACTCTCTACAGGGTGGTGGTGGGGTTGGCTTCAGTTCAATACTTCACTGCCATTCCTATTATGCAGCTCTCTAACTTCTACACTACCAATGCCAATGCCAGCAAGCAAACATTCAACATTGACAAATGCTTGTTTTTGTTTTGCCAACCACTAGTAAATAAGGATCATATGAATCTTGGTACTGTGATCTCAGAAAGTCTTTACTGACAAAGCAGAAGTGTATGTCAATTAAATAACTGCAATCTGAATGCAGATTTGGAAGAAAATAAAGTTTTCTTCCATTTAAATATTATAGATTTCATATAAATATGTGATTTTTGATCAACCAAAGGGTTGTGTTATGATTCAGCAGGTGATGTCCTCTTCAGTAAAAAGAAAAAGTGACTTACACTTAAAAACTAACACCAGGAATATTAACAAAACAAACAAACAAATAAACAAAATCCATAGAACTTACAAATGTGCAACAGAGCCTCAAGGCAAGCAGGGCTGAAAGGCGGCCATATGTATTGAGACCCACTGTCCTTTTGTCAGGGAGCTAGAGATCCCACTGTATCTCTGGGTGCTTCTTTACTGACCAAATCACTTTATACTTAAGTACAACCACGTGTCTAATCAAATATTAGGCAAGTCACCCAGTTCCTTGTGAAAAACAATTAAGCACTGAGGGAAGAAAAATTAACTGCTGGGGATTAAGTGCCAAGAAGAAATGGTCAGTGAAAGCAGCACCAATACAGCTTAAAGTGCAAGTGAACATCAAATACTATAGAAAATCTAAACATTTGATTAAATCTAAAGTTAAAAACAAGAAAAAAACAGACATAATTTTTCTACATTCACATAATAATAATAATAATATACATTAAGACTACATAAGGAATAAAGTATGGCCACCCATATTTTATTATTTTATAGCATATATATTTTTTTTTGTTAATTTCTTTATCCCGGTCGGCTGGCCCTTCATGGTGTACTAGTTTTGTTTCCCTGTATGTAGCACTGCGGTAAACCAGTTCATATTCTTTTTAATAATAATCAGGCATAAATCTGTCTTTACACTCTCATTTTATTTATATCAGTGTTTTGCTGTATTGTTTGTGTTAATGACAGTTGCAAAGAGGCAAAAAAGAGAGAAAGCAAGTACTTGGAAGTACTAGCGCTGTGTGCTGTCATGGTTACAGTGAGTGGCAGTGGAGACTAGCGGAAATGTTTCTTCTGGGTAAATGTGGTTATATGATTTGCAAGTCTGGGACATTATTTTAATGAAAAAAGATTGCAATTCACTTGATAGGAGCAGGAGTGTACGAGTGAATAAGGTAGGAGAGAAAATTTTGAAATTGTTGCCAACGAGTGTAAACTGACTGAGTGCCCAAACGAAACTGAAAGTGGATGCGTGGCAGTCAGCATGAGTAGAAAAGAAACTGAAAGTGGGCGGGCGGCAGTCAGAATGAATGGAAAAGAAACTGACAGCGGGCGGGCAGCAGTCAGCAGGAGCGGGGCACAGGTGCTTTGATCATGGAACATGCACAACAACTTTTAAAATGTGCATAACAACTTTTAGAATGTACACAACAATGCTTAGAACGTACACAACTTTTGGAACGTGCACAACAACATTGCTGCAGCCACCAAATTCCATTCAAATAAGCAATGACCATACACTATAAATAAATCTTTGAATTACAGGAGAGAAAAAAAAGAAATGTTGCAGTACAAAATATGCCCAAACAGAAGCCTCTATCCCATCTACAAGTATTTCCAAGCTCCCATAAAAATTGATCAAGCAGAGCTCAAGAGAATTCAAGAAACATTTGTTAGGAGATTGCATTATGTTAACCACCACTGGCAAAATAAAAGCACGTTAGAAATTGCCTGAAACAAACAAGTTATACAAGATGAGTATTCATTTCATGATAAAACATTATAACTAATAGGTTTCATTTTTCCCATAGAGAAACCTGTTGTGTAATTTGCTATAATTACCGGTTTCCCTTTTTTCCCATAGGGAAACCGTGGCGTAATTTGCCATAATGAAGGAGTGTTCATTACGGCAAACACGCTCAAGACGATGCCTGTGCGTGATGCGCGACACTGCACTTCCTCGCCTCGGCGACATCAGCCTGCTCGGGAAAAAACCGCTATTGGACACTTCAAACCACCACCCCGACTAGGCGGTAAGTACATAAAAACAAATCTGCCTCAGTCAGTGCTGTGAACAAAATAATAAAAAAAAAACTTAACAAAATCAAACGGTTGACTACGGCAACTACTTCACCGCAACCTGGCTGCACAGCTAGATTTTATTTTTATACAATTGTTGAGGCAAAAAAGGAAACTCAGCAATTATATAAATAAAAATATGGGTCTGCGTGAAACTCGAATGACACACCGGGGTTAGATGCTTTACATAAACCCCTCGAGATCAAACCCCTCAGGTGTGTGTAAATTCTCGTTACACACCCAGACCCATACTTTATCCTATATATTATAAAGGAGTGTTTATAATGGCAAACACATGCCTGGTTTCCGTTCTCCTGCACATGCATTAGCCCCACACTTCTCTTTCTCAGCACTGGACACCAGGGCTTAGCGCTGAAGACTTGCCGGTGACTACACCGCCACTCGGACTCAGCAGTAAGTCCATGAAAAAAATTACCGGCTAACAATATCTAAATTGGGCTACATTAAAAAAAGTAAAAAAAATGTAAAACACCTTTGTTTCAGCAGTTGCATCTGACTGTGAACCTCACTGAAACCCAGTCAGACCGCAGCTGCACATAGACAGCTTGTTATTTTTTATAATTGCTGTGGTGAAAAAATGATTCCCCACAATTATGTAAAATAAAATATGGGGTGGTGTGTAAAACTCGAATTTTACACACCCTCGGTGTTGGATGCTTCAATAAACTCACTGAGCTTTGCTCTACAGGTTTATGTACCATCCAACACCTTGGGTGTGTGCAAAATTCTTGTTACACACACCACCCCCTATATTATTCTATATACAATTAACACTAACACCGTATCAAATATTAAGAAACAGAACATAGAAACGTAGAATATGTTGGTAGAAAAGGACTGCTTGGCCCTCCCAGTTTGCCCAGATGGTCCCTGCCTAATCTGTCTCCCTAGGCCCTAACTGGTCTCCAGAGACCCTCCCTCTTCCTTGCCTATTGACTAATATTCTCCTATGTCTGTCCCACGTATGCCTGAAGCCCCCTACTATTTTTGCCTCCACTACTTCCCTTAGCAGTCTGTTCCAGGAGCTGTACAAGTAAAGGCTGCAGAAAACTCAACATACACTCCCTGAAAGAGAGGAAAGTGAGAGGGGACATTGATTGAAACCTACAAGTACCACACAGGAGTGAACAAGTTGCAACTGGGAGTCTGTTTCAGAGAAAGGAAGGGGCTAGAACAAGGGGGCATGTAATGAATCTAAGAGGGGACGTTAAAGAGAGAGGTGCAGAAATACTTCCGCACGGAAAGGGTGGTGGATGACTGGAACAGCCTGCCAGAGGAGATAGTGGGGGCAAAGACTGTGGGGAACTTCACGCATGCATGGGATAGGCAAGGGACATATTGGGTAGAGGAACAAGAAAGGGAGTGACACCTGTGACCAAGTAGGGTCAGTGGTGATGGAATAGGTAGAGAGAAGGGGCAGACTAGATGGGCCAAAAGGTCCTTTTCTGCTGACAAAATCTGTTTCTATGTTTCAGGTGTCCACCTCTTTTTCAGTGAAGTAGTATTTCCTGACATCCCTCTTATACTCCATCTTAATCGCATGCTCTTTGGTCCTGGTTCTCTTTCTCATTTGAAAGAGACACCCCTCCTGTTCCGTGTTCACCCCTGCGAGGTACCTATAGGTCTCTGTCAATGGATTTCCTTATTTTTTATGGTTTAAAAACCCTTACATTTGCATTAACATAGTTTTTTTGCAATGGCTTTCCTACCTTTTTTAGCTAGCAATAGTATCTCTGTATCTTGCAATGCCCTGCAAGAAGCATGAGGTCAATTGTGACTGCCTGTCATGAAGCAGCAGCATGGTGATATACACTGCACCAGACCTGTAGCTTGTGTCACAAGTGGCCCTGTGGACCACTCATAAGACAGCTGCATAGTGACACACAGGGCACTAGACCACAAATGGCTTGAAGAAGGCAATCCCCAGTTTGGTTGCCCAGCACATTCATCTGGACTTATTTTTGACTTAACTTGCCTATTATAATGCCCTTTGAGCCCAAATTTGAATTGTAGCCAGTTAAGTCATGACTCCACCTCATGACCACATCATTGGTACCTTGTTAATATCACACAAAGTGTGTTTTAGGTTATCACCCCTCAAAAACATATTCTGCATCAGATTTACCAGATGTCACTTATGTGGAGTGATAGCATAACAAACCCTGAAAATTTGGTGCCAAAATGAGAAAAAATGGCAAAGTTATAAGCAAAAGAAAAAAAAATTGAAAAGTACACGAAGACCAAGAATGTGCATTCTGCACATGTGTCTGTGTAATGCCCCAAAATGACTCCCTCTAGTAATTAAGGGCAGCAAAATGTACATGCCAGGGGGCCTTCCAACCCTACTCCTTCCATCCCAATGAACAAACCCAGCAGTGGCGGTGAGTGGGTAGTGACACAACCTAGTAGTGCTGTCTGCCATACGGTAAAATTTGAAGATTTTGGAAGACGCCATGCAGGTGGGCGGGTGTTTCTTTCCCTCCAGACCACCCATTAGGGCGGTAAAGAGTCATCTCCATTGGAGCAAGGGTGGATCAAGCAGAGCCCTAGGGACTGGACCACCCACAAGGGGAAACAATAAAGGAGCCAGTTCAGAGGGGCTGGACCAGGCTTGATCATGAAAACACCCATGGGGTGGCGACTAAGTGCAGCTCCACAGGAGACAAAACAGTGAAGCATTACACCTTCATGGCAGCAGGAATTAGAGGTGGGAAAAACAGTCAGCCAAATGGACAGCTCCACAGGTGCCAAATATTGCAGTAGAGTTACAGCTCCACAGGAGCTGGGGCAGATAGGATAAAACACAACTCCATCCATGGGGTGTGACTAGATTGACACCATAGGAGTAAAAGGGGCTAACTTTATTACCAAGTACATTCCCGTGAAAACAATATATAAAGCAGCACTGAACATTTTTTTGCAGCTGATTTTTATGTTGTCTTCCACATGTGGAAGCAACATTTTGTGGCAGTAGGAGATGGTAGTAAGAGAAATGCAGAGGTGTGTTAGTTTTGGTGAATTTAGGGCATGCTTTAGAAGGTGCGTCCCTCATTTGCCAATTAGTGAGTATGCTAGCAGTGACACAAGTTTTATGCAGTGCCACCAACTTGAAACAAACTTGCCACTGCAATCAGAGACAAGCTAGTCATGCAGCGGCACAGATTACACCCCTTCCTACATGCCTTGCCTGGTAAAACATTTCAATAAATATGGCAGTGACTCACGCCATTAACCTCTCACAATCCCTAGAAAGCCGACTTTGGGGGTGCCCAATCATCCTGTCAGCACGTTTAATACTCCCCCCAAGATTGTGTGGCACACTGGGATCCCACCACAGTGTGCCTCTGTGGTGTTCGGAAGCTGACCACATCGGCATGTTCCTGCCCCCGCCCCACCCCCAATGTGGTTAACATCACTCTCCCAAAGTCATGGGGCACACTGGGAGTCCAGCCCAGTGTACGCAACATGTTTTTTCTTACACCTGTAAAGAAAGAAAACTGTCCGCAGTGTTCCTTTTTTTTTTAGAGTACCTGAAACAAAAAAAAACAGTCCATCACGGTTGGTGGCGCCCCCTCCCTCAACCTCCCCACACCCCCCTCACCTCATACTTACCTCCGGAGGTTGGCATCGCAATCTACAGTAGAGCGGGAACATGTCTGCACTCTTTAAAGCCAACTGCGAACTGAAGAAATGTCAATAAGCTGTATAAAGGCATCAGTGGGGGAGGTTTCAACTTAGGTGGCTATCTCAGCCATTTTTTTGACTTTTGGCTCCACATTTTCAACATAGGGTTCTTGGAACCCCATCTCATGAAATCAGTTACTGTCATTTTGTTATTTGGTCCCAAAAGGTGATTTCACGGTCACTGTGCTGAATCACCTTTTGGGACCCATTAATGAAACAATAGTGCCACTGTTCATAATGTGGGCTCCCAAAAGCCTATGCTGCAATTTGGAGAACAGATTCCAAAAATGATCAGGTTATTAAAGGTAGTGTGCAGTTTCCACACGTGTTTACTAACTTTGAGAATTTTAATATTTTCACCAGATTTTCAACATTGTAATTTTTTCACACCTCCTTATGAACAGTACAGCTGTCATTTTTCACATCCTGCCCAAAATGTGTTTTCGCACATCTGGCGCATAATGGCACGGTCACTGTGGGAAATCAATGCTTGGGACAGATTAAGAAAATCACAGTGACAATGTTTTAGAGTGGAGGTCCCAAAATGCCTATGTTGAAAATGTGGTTAACAAAATCCACAAAATAATTGGACTAGAGCTGTATGTTACGCAGTTTCTATGCAAGCTCGTGACTTCACCAACTTTTTATACTTTCTCTCCAGATTTTCAACATTACCATTTTTTTACACCTCCTCCCAAACAGTACAGCCGTCATTTTTCACATCCTGCCGGAAATGTGTTTTCAAACCTGTGGTGCCAAATGGCATAGTCGCTGTGCAAATCACCTTTCGGCTAACAAACTGATAGTGCCACTGTTCATGAGGTGGGGTCACAAAAAGACCATGTTGAAAATTTGGAGTGAAAATACCAACAAATGCCTGGGGCATTAGGGTTTCCAACTTTAATGCCTCATCATGTAGAGACTGACAGGTGTTAGGGTTGTGACTCAGGATTTTTAGCTGTAATGCTCACGCCATTCCACCCTCACCCCCAGCCTGCAGCCACTGACAGGCATCAAGGTATGCCTTGGACTCTTCAGCCCCAAAGTTCACCCCATTCTCCTATACTGCACCCATCTAAGCATAATTCCTTTTGGAATGGGATGAGCATAAGGCCCGAAGACCCCAAGGCACACCGCCACACTTATCGGTGTCTGCAGGGTAGGGTGGGGTGAAATGGCATGAGCGTTATGGCTGATGACCAAAGGCACACCCCAATGCCTGTCAGTCTCTGGAGGGTGGGGTTGGGGTTGGCATCAGTTCAATAATTCACTGCCATTCCTATTATGCATCTCTTTAACTTCTGCACTACCAGTGCCAATGCCAGCAAAACAACATTCAGCATTGACAAATGCTTGTTTTTATTGATTTCAACATTTGATTACAAGGAATAACAGTGTTTGTGGTACAGAAATAACAGTCGGTTACTTTCAAGTCAATGCAGTCAGTATACAGGGTACATATTATGAAGATACAGTTTTACGTTCCATCTTCATTTACAGTTGTTGTAGCATTAGGGTTGGAACTACTGCACATCTTGTATATATATTCTAGCTGTGCCGTGCGGGGTTGCTGCACTTTCAGATTGTGAGGCTACTCCAGCTCGTATTGCGGGTATATTGGGGGGGAGTGATAGCTAGCTAATGAGGATGGTTGCCTATGAGCTGATCACTGTGCTACTTTTATCTTGGGAGGGCATGATTAGGGGTATCCTTGCTGATGTTCAGTGTGGAACATGGTAATCCTAGAGTGCCTTTTCATGGTGGTCGCAATGAGTCTTTATATGGAGCTGCCTGCCTCCTAGGGTACTGAGGGTTGACATACTGGATATAGGGCCCCCAGATCTGATCGTATTACCATACGGTGTTTAGGGAGTAATGTGTCTTCCTCGACAGAACAGCAAAAGTCTCCAGGGATGCAAGCCTCTCAGCTACTGTGGGTATGCTCTCAGTTTTCCAGCAGTGTAGTATCAGCCATGTTGTCTCTGTGCTGGCTAGAAGTAGTCACTGTTGTTGTGAGCCAGTAAGGTTGGGATTGCTTTCAGGAAGCCCCAGTATGACCAGTGCCGAGATGATGGGATAGGGATGTTCAGAATTGATGAGCAATTCAGCAATACTTTATTTATTGAAGTCTTGGATTAATACTTTGAGCTAAAAGCTCATTTACAAAGGTTCCACATTAAATACTGGTACACAGAAGCTTTGGATCCTTGAAGAATTCCACAGAATGTGTAGAAGGCCTGTCTCCAGGGAGCTGCACCTCCAACAGTTATTATAGGGTAGCAGACTCAAGGTTTTCAACTGTACTGGAGTGCGATACCAGTGGTGGACTATTTTTCACCAACAGACTTCTGAGATCTGGGCCTGCCTGTGAGCAAGTTTCCAGCACTGAGACCATGAGGTATCAGTGAATGTAATCTGGAGGGAAGTTTGCCACTTCTGCCTAGCTTTGAAAGATGAATCTGGGGCTGTGCCCCAAATTTTCATATATATGAACCCTGCCAGCTGGCTAGTTCATTCACTCCGACTGTTGTCAGTAAGCTTTCTAACTGCCCTGAGGAACTTTTACATCATATGGAACAGCCGTATCTCTTTTTCATCTCAAGGGATATCAAGCTTCTAACCTGTAGGTATCTTCAGAAATCATATTCTGGGAGGTTATATTAGATTTGCAAATTTACATATGAATCTAAAAAGAGTTTGTTAGTAGCTATATTATCTTGGATTGTGTTTATGCTTTTATCCTCCCACTCCTGCCAGTGAAACAGTTGATTGTCAATGTATAAGAAGGGATTGTTCAAGAGGCTTGTTTGCTTCCCAAGCCAGCAAGAGTTTTGTGAGAAACATAGAAACATAGAATTTGTTGGCAGATAAGGACCGCTTGGCCCACCTAGTCTGCCCATTTCCCTACCTGATGGATAAGCTGCAGATTCTAGTTAATCAACAGCTTACTTCCTCCTACCCCCCCCACTAGAATTGCCTTATGCCTGTCCCATCCATTCTTGAATTCTCCCACTGTTCCTGACTCCACAAGCTCCTCAGGAAGGCTGTTCCATGCATCCACAACCCTCTCTGTGAAAAAATACTTTCTAACATTACCTCTGAGCTGTCCCCTCTATCTTCAAATTGTGCCCCTTGTTCTTGCACATCTCTTCTTCTGAAAGATACTACCCTCTTGCACTTTGTTAATTCCCTTGAGATACTTGAAAGTTTCTATCATATCCCTCTCCTCCTTTCCTCAAGGGTATACATATTAAGCTGCTTTAGTCTCTCCTCGTATGTCTTCTGGTGCAGACCCTGCACCATTTTGGTTGCCCTCCTCTGAACAGCCTCCACTGTGTCTATGTCTTTGCGGAGATGGGGTCTCCAGAATTGCACGCAGTACTCCAGATGGGGTCTCACTAACTGTCTGTACAGAGGGATAACAACTTCCTGTTTTCTACTGTTGATGCCTCTCCCTATGCATCCCAGTATCCCCCAGCCCTCCTTACTGCCTTCTCACATTGCTTGCCCACCTTTAGGTCATCTGATATAATTACTCCTAGGTCTCTTTCAATTTTTGTTGTTGTTATTAACTCACCCCCATTGTGTACTCTTCCCCTGGGTTTTTGTTTCCCAGATGCATTACCTTGCACTTCTTTGCATTGAATCTGAGCTGCCACATATTTGACCATTCCTCCAACCTTGCCAAGTCCCTTTTAATTCTTTACACCCCACCCTGTGTATCAACCCTGTTGCAGATATTTGTGTCATCTGCAAAGAGACATACCTTTCCTTCCAGGTGCTCTCCAATGTTACTTATAAAGACATTAAAGAGGACCGGTCCCAGTACCGACCCCTGAGGTACCCCCGCTAGTTACCCTCCTTTCTTCACTGTGGACTCCGTTTATTATTACCCTTTGCGTCCTGTTGTCCAGCCAGTTTTTTATCCAGGCTACCATGCTGGGACCCACTCCAGGGCTGGCTAACTTGTATATTAATATTTTGTGTAAGACTGTGTCAAATGCCTTGCTAAAATCTAGGTAGGCCATATCCACAACCCTTCCCTGGTCTACTACTTTGGTCGCCCAGTCAAAGAAATCTATTAGGTTCGTCTGACATGACCTTCCTGCTGTGAAACCATGCTGCCTTGGGTCCTGTACCCCACTGGCCTCTGGGTACTCAACAACTCTTTCCTTCAGAAGTGATTCCATCATTTTCCCTACCACTGAAGTCAAGCTAACTGGTCTAAAGTTTCCTGCCTCTGCACTGCTCCCACTTTTGTGAAATGGAATCACATTTGCCTTCCTCCAGTCCTCAGGTACCACCCTATCCTCCCATGATTTGTTAAAGTGAGTAGTCAGTGATGTTTCTAGTTCTACCCTTAGTTCTTTTAGAATTCTTGGGTGAATCCCATCAGGCCCCATTGCTTTGTCCACCCTCAGTTTCAAGAGTTCTTTCAAAATCCTTTCTTCTGTGAATAGACTGGTATCGAACCCCCTATTCAGAGTTTCTCCCTTGTTTGGTTTAAGTACCTCCCCTTCCTCTTCCGTTGTGAATACTGAGCAGAAATATTTGTTCAGTATCCCTGCTTTTTCACTGTCACCCTCTACCCACATTCCCTCCCTTTATTAAGTCTATGAATCCCTCCCTTGGTCTTTCTTCACTCCCTAATGTACCTATAAAAGGTTTTATCCCCCTTCTTAACAGAGTTCACTATCTTTTCCTCAGTTTGTGCCTTTGCTATTCCGGCTGCCTTCCCTGCCTCCTTCTGCTTTAACTGATAAAGTTCTCTGTCCTGCTCTTGAATTCCCTGTCTCAGCTGAGGCAGTGTGTATGCCCTTTATTGTGAGCCAGTTTTGATACATCTTGGGAAGCAGGTGGCCCAGGTATACAGTGGGGGACTTCTTCCCTCATAGGTCTGTCTCTATGAATCTCCAAGCTGGAGAGAGAGTCTGTTGAGGGGATGGAGCAGCTGGCATGTTTGGGCTGTGCAAAATGCATATGAGTAGGCCAGAAAATGTGGGAGACCCCAGCTCCTTTGGTCCAGTGGGCCTTCAGTTTGGCTCTTCTGAGTCATGGTTGTATGCCCTCCCACAAGAAATTTCCCATAATCTTGTCCAGTTTTTGAAACTATTTTAGTGGGATCAGGACAGTGATATGGGCTAGGGTGTATAGCACCTTAGGGTTGGAGATCATTTTTATGGTGGATGTCTCACCTGTTCAAGAGAGGATAAGATGCCTCCATCTGTTCATTTCTTCTTGAAGTTTCTTAATTAGGGGTTGGGGGTTAGCCGTGCACAAGCCAGCTGCAGCACTGAACTTAAAGTATTCTTCCATGCATTGCCATATAAATTTGTCTTGCCCAGCATTGCAACTGACTGTGAACTGCTGTATTTATCGTGCTCTGCACTGCAACTGACTCTGAACTCTTGTGTAAATTTATTTTGCCCTGTATTGCAACCGACCCCGAACCCTTGTGTGAATTTATCTCATCCTGCATTGCAACCAACCCTGAGCTGTTGTGTGAATTTATCTCACCCTGCATTGCAACTGACTATGAACTGTTAAATGAATTTACCTAGCCCTGCATTGCAACTGACTCTGAAATGTTGTATGAATTTATCTTGCCCTGCACTGCAACCAGATCTGAACTGTTGCGTGAATTTAATTTGTCCTGCATTGTAATTGACTCTAAACATTTGTGTGAATTTACCTTGCCCTGTATTGCAACTGACTCTGAACTGTTGTGTGAATTTACCTTGCCCTGTATTGCAACTGACTCCAAACTGTTGTGTGAATTTACCTTGCCCTGTATTGCAACTGACTCCGAACTGTTGTGTGAATTTGTACTTAGCCCTGTATTGCAACCAACTCTGAACTGTTGTGTGAATGTACTTTGCCCTGCACTGCAACTGACTCTGAACTATTGTGTGAATTCACTTTGCCCTGCACTGCAACTGACTCTGAACTGTTGTGTGAATTTATTAGTTGGTCATAGCACAAGGGGTGTGTCCACCACTCATAGACTTAGTCTAGTTCCCACTTTTTTCCTTTTGCCCATAACTTGGCCCCAGATTTTCTGGGCGATCAAGTTGCCACTCCATCTCATGACCACAAAAGTGGCACCTCATAAATCCGACCAAAATGTGTTTGAGGGGGCCACAAAAATACTCTTTGGGGCAGATTTACATGGTGCCACTCATGTGTACATCAGGTGGGGGTGGGGGGCCAACATGGCCACCCAGACAATTTGAGCTTGATATACCATAAAATGACACAGTTATGGTCAAAAGAAAACAAAGTGAAAAGAAAACCATAAGTCAAGACATATACACAGTTTGCTCATTCTTGGACTTAGTTGGGTTTTTTTTTCACTTTTTTCCTCTTACATCACAATGTACAGGAGCACGTTGAGGGGCGTTGAGGAATCACCTTTGTGGGACATTGAGGAGCCATGAAGAGGGACCAATGGTGCGTGACAGAGGCCGAGGAGGAGGGTGGCATGGGCACTAGAGGGTGGGGGTTATTTCTTTAATCAGGGCATCTGGGTGGGAGGGCACTACTGTCAGTGGGATTGCACACCCAATTCTTATGTAAACGTAACCTAATATCAGGGGATACAGGCACAAAGGGCTTTCAAACATTAGGTAACCAAGCTAGAGGGGGTACTGCAGTTACAACCAGGCACCCACCATTGGGGTTTCAGTACACAACATTTTGGTGATTGAGAGGAGGGACCTGATAACAGCATTGAGCACCTGCTGCTGATACTAAACAACTGATCAATCAAGGGGGACAAGCAGCAGGAATGGACACCCACCACTGGTACTTACAAATAATAATTTGCAACAATTCATAGGGGAGGCGGTATCAGTTGTAGAACTGGACACCTGCTACTGATAAATAAAAAAAATGAAAAAAGCTGATAAGACAGGTGTAGGGATAGCAACAGTGGGATTGGGCACTTACCACTGGTAATGTTTTTAAACAGCTGTTTCAGGCTTATAAAATCACTGTCATGTATATACAGTCACTAAACTGAAGTTACAGTATATTGTCTTCTGTTTTCATTTGGACAAAGAACGCATTTCAAATTTTTTCTATCTTCTTTTTTCATCACCCAACCCCCATTTAATTTGTTTTCCTTCTTTAGGCACTTATACAAGAAAACCTGCAATAATTATGCATCAGTTGCTTCTGGTAGAAAAAAGAGAAAACAGTTAATAATTAAAAGCAAAGTTTCAAGAAAAGAAAAAGAGCCTTTGTTATAGAAGACTCAGATTCAAAATAGCATCAGGTAGAAAATACTTATGGAAGATTTTATTTAACAAAATTAACAGGACCCTGCAGAAAAACAACCTATGGGTCTTTTTGAAATATATACATTACGCCTATGTCATCATAATTCCATAGTAGCACCACCAACACCTTTCTATTCCTTTTTTTTTTTTACCTGCCATCCTGTGTAATGTGCTCTAACAGAGTATCAAGTATATTTTTCTAAGAAAAGCTGTGTCTGTAGTAGAAGGTCGTGCTTGGTTTTAAATATGAAAAATTATGCCGTGGAGATCAGACTATGTTACCCTTCCCTAGTTTATAATTTCACCATTATCTCCCACATTGAATGACCTTGTTGCTAAGAGAGAGAGTTTCTAATGGGGTCAAAAGTATTGTATCTATAGAACTAGTGTGCATGTTAAGCAATATGCCATTATATACAGTACATCTTTGCATACATTTTAAATTCAGAGAACAATAAGAAAGAAAAAAAAAACAATTATTAGAGACAATTCTTGGTATATATTACTATATTCACCATTTGTTTTCTGTTCCTATTTCTATTTTTTTTTTGCTCAATCCATTTACATCAAACAGGACTGTGCCCTTCAGAATTCATCCCTTTTGCTGATTGTCTGTGTCAGAAGTCCTGATACTCTGCTCATAACAGCTCAATTTGTTTTAATGAAAATAATAATACAAATTATTATTATTATTATTATTAATAGTATCATTACTTCAAAAGGAGAGGTTCATTTCTTCATACTGTAAGTAACTGAAGGCAAGTAGCGGAAGAAGTTCAGTTCTAAGGGAAACTTGCTGCATACAAATGCCCTGGTAAAAAAAAAAGATGAAGAGGGTGGTTAACATATTTGAAGTAGAAGCTGAACTGTGTCAAAATATTATATGTTTCAAAACATTCTCTGAGGATTAAAAAGCTTTTTAAAAAACTTTTGACATTTTTGGAGGAACATTGAGTAAAGTAATTTTTGACACATTTCTGCCTATTTTTCAAATATTCTGTGCTGCAGGAGTTCTTGTTACATTGCCTATAGGTCCAGTACTTTTTTCAGCAGATGGCTACTAATCTGCAAGAATGTTACACAGTATGGCACTTCACATATAATAAGTTTCATAGGATTCCAGAAGAGCAAGCAGCTCTTTAAGAAATGCTTTTTTTCAGCATTTTTTCTTAAAAAGATGTTTACCATTTTTAACTATATATTTTTATTCAGAAATATTAAAAATAAATTAATTTAAAAGAGATTAAAAAGCTTGTGCCCAGTAAGGATGTATATGTTAAAGAATGAGGTTTTGTGCCTTTTAGTGTCTTGGTAAAAATGTTACATTGTTGTTAATTTCTTCTCTGACCATTTTCATAGAGGTTGACGGCAGATAAGGACCGCAAGGCCCATCCAGTCTTCCCATTTGTTTTTCTACCTTATAAATGTGCCATTGGCCTTTGCTCTGTCAATGGCCTATCTATTCATACTCATCTGTATTGCTCCCTTAGGCCTATCCCATGCCTGTTTGAAGCCCTGCCCAGTATTCATAGCCACCACTTCCTGAGGTAGGCCCTTTCATTATGTTTGCTTGCACGCATGTGCAAGAAACATAGTGCCATCTTCCGAGTTTTTGGAGGTGTGGCAGCCCTCTTCCAATTCAGACAGTGTGTTTGCAGGCGTGGCCGCAGTTCTCCAATGCCTGCTGGAGCTGTCGGTGACAGTTCCAAAATGCAGTGGAGTGCAGTTGAAAGGAGAGCTCCACTTCAGTGAGCAGAGCCCCCCACACACATAGGCACATAGCACACATATTGCGTGCTGATGCGCCTCCCCACACTGTATGGCCATGAGGGGTGCCCAATCCCCGTCGGCTCACGCTTCGCCCAACAAAAGCTGCCCAGGTGCCCGCTGGGAGCCCACCGGCGTGGCAAAAAAATGTTACATAGCCAATGGGGGTGCCCAATCCTTGCTACGCCCACGGCTGCACGCCTCAAATCCTTTTCAGGTGCCATACTGGGAGCCTACCCCAGCGTGGCAAATCTTGTTATGGCCGACGGGGGTGCCCAATCCCCCATCAGCTCCATCCCCCCCAACCAGCATTTCCAGCTGCCATGCTGGGAGCCCATCCCAGCGTGGCAAACATCCCGCGTCGTCTTAATTTAAAAAAAACAAACAACCTGTAAATAAAAAATAGTCCCTCGCAGTCTCACTGCCCCCACCCGCACCTACCCACTGCACACTCTGCCTCCCCACACACACCCTCACCCCATACTTACCTCTGGAGCTTGGCGCGATGATCATTCGTGGACCGGGAACACATTTGCACTCTTCAAAGCAGACCGCGAACTGAGGAAATGCCGGTAAGCTATGTAATGGAATAAATAGGGTTTTTCAACTTTGTTGCATATCTCAGGCATTTTTGGGAATTTGGGGTGCAAATTTTTAACATGGGTTTTTTGGGACCCCTCCTCATGAATTCTTGCACTGTCATGTCGTTAATCGGGCCCGAAGGGTGATTTCGCCGTCACTGCACAAAATCACCTTTCAGGGCTGATTAATGAAATGACACTGCCAGTGTTCATAAGGTGGGCTCTCAAAAAGCCTATGTTGAAAATTTGGTGAAAAAATTCCTAAAAATGACGGTTTTATGAGCGTGCCTTGCGCAGTTCCTACGCACGCTCATAAGTTCGTGAATTTTCAATATTTTCACTCCAGATTTTCAACATTGCCATTTTACCACACCTCCTTATGAGCAATATAGCTGTCATTTTTCACATCCTGCCCAAAATGTGTTTCCGCCCATGTAGCGCACAATGGCGCAGTCGGTGTGCGAAATCAATGTATGGGACAAATTAGAATAATAACAGTGACACTGTTCATGAGAAGAGGTCTTAAAATGGCTATGTTGAAAATTTGGTGAAAAAATTCCTAAAAATGACTGTTTTACGAGTGTGCGTTGCGCAGTTCCTACGCACGCTCGTAAGTTTGCAAATTTTCTATATTTTCACTCCAGATTTTCCACATTGCATCTTATTACACTTCCTTATGAACAGTACAGCTGCCATTTTTCACATGTCACCCCAAATGTGTTTCCGCACATGTAGCGCACAATGGTGCAGTCGGTGTGCGAAAGCAATGTTTGGGACAGATTAAGGAAATCACAGTTACACTGTTCATGAGCAGAGGTCTTAAATGGCTATGTTGAAAATTTGGTGACAAAAGTCCATAAATGACTGTGTTACGAGTGAGCATTGTGCAGTTTCCACGCACTCGTAAGTTTATGACTTTGTAATATTTTCAGTCCAGATTTTCACCAGTGGCATTTTTCCACACTTCCTTATGAACAGTACTGCTGTCATTTTTCACATGGCTGGAAATGTGTTTTCACACTTTCAGCGCAGAGATGCGTGGTCGCTGTGGGAAATCATTGTTCGGGACAGATAAAGAAAATCACAGTGACACTGTTCATGATCGGAGGTCCCAAAATGCCTGTGTTGACAATCTGCTGTAAAAAATCCCCAACCTAATTACATTATGGGTGTGCGTTGTACAGTTTCTATGCACACTCATGACTTCACCAGTTTTTTTAATATTTTTACTGCAGATTTGCAACATTGCCATTTTTTACACCTCCCATGAACAGTACAGCTGTCATTTTTCACATCCTGTTCGGAATGCGTTTTTGCACCTGTGGTGCTAAATGCCATAGTCGCTGTGCATAAGCAGCTTTCGGCTAACAAACTGTTATTGCCACTGTTCATGAGGTGGGGGTCACAAAAAAAACATGTTGAAATTTGGAGTGAAAATACCAACGAATGCCTGAGGTGTTAGGGTTTCCAACCATAACACCTCAACCTGTAGAGAATGACAGGTGGCATCAGGGGTGTGACTTGGGATTCTTGCCTGTAATGCTCATACATTCCACATCCTGCAGCCAGAGAGTGGCATCGAGGTATGCCTTGGACTCTTCAGCCCCAAGGTTCACCCCATTCTCCTATACCGCACCCATCTCACCATATTTCCTGATGGAATGGAGTGCGCATAAGAGCCAAAGACCCCAAGGCACACAGTGACACTTGTCAGTGTCTGCAGGGTAGGGTGTGGTGAAATGGCATGGCCGTTATGTCTGATGACCCAAAGGCACACCCCAATGCCTGTCACTCTCTGCAGGGTGGTGGTGGGGTTGACTTCAGTTCAATACTTCACTGCCATTCCTATTATGCAGCTCTGTAACTTCTACACTGCCAACGCCAATGCCAGCAAGCAAACATTTGGCATTGACAAATGCTTGTTTTTGTTTTGCCAACCACTAGTAAATAAGGATCATATGAATCTTGGTACTGTGATCTAAAAAAGACTTTACTGACAAAGCAGAAGTGTATGTCAATTAAATAACTGCAATCTGAATGCAGATTTAGAAGGAAATAAAGTTTTCTTTCATTTAAATATTATAGATTTCATATAAATACGTGATTTTTGATCAACTGAGGGGTTGTGTTATGATTCAGCAGGTGATGTCCTCTTCAGTAAAAAGAAAAAGTGACTTACACTTAAAAACTAACACCAGGAAAATTAACAAAACAACAAACACAGAAACAAAATCCGTAGAACTTACAAATGTGCAACAGAGCCTCAAAGCAAGCAGGGCTGAAAGGCGAACATATGTACTGAAACCCAATGTCCTTTTGTAAGGGAGCTAGAGATCCCACTGTATCTCTGGCTGCTTCTTTACTGACCAAATCACTTTATACTTAAGTACAGCCACATGCCTAATCAAATATTAGGCAAGTCACCCAGTTCCTTGGGAAAAACAATTAAGCACCGAGGGAAAGAATAATTACCTGCTGGGGATTAAGTGCCAAGAAGACATGATCAGTGAAAGCAGCACCATTACAGCTTAAAGTGCAAGTGAACATCAAAAACTATAGAAAATCTAAACATTTAATTAAATCTAAAGTTAAAAACAAGAAAAAAACAGACATCATTTTTCTACATTCACATAATAATAATATACACTAAGACTGCATAAGGAATAAAGTACGAAACATACAGAAACATATAGAAGTTGACAACAGATAAGGACCACAAGGCCCATCCAGTCTGCCCATTTCTTTTTCTACCTTGTGAATGTTCCATTGGCCTTTGCTCTGTCAATGGCCTATCTATTTATACTCATCTGTATTGCTCCCTTATGCCTATCCCATGCCTGTTTGAAGCCCTGCACTGTAGTCATGTCCACCACTTCCTGAGGTAGGCCGTTCCATGCATCCACCACCCTTTCTGTGAACAAGAACTTCCTCACATTACCCCTTAATCGGCCTCCCTCTAATCTCATGCTGTGTCCTCTTGTCCTGCTAATTTTCTTATATTGAAACATGCTAGAATCTTTCATCTTGTTAATGCCATTAAGGTGTTTGAATGTTTCATTCGTATCACCTCTCTCCCTCCTTTGCTCTAGAGTATACATATTGAGCACAGTTAATCTGTCCTCATATGTTTTCTGATACAGTCCCTGCACCATTTTAGTTGCCCTTCTCTGGACTGCCTCAATTTGGTTAATGTCCTTGTGAAGGTGTGGCCTCCAGTACTGCATGCAGTACTCTAGATGGGGCCTAACCAGTATCTTGTAAAGAGGGATTATTACCTCCCTCTTCCAACTTGTGATACCCCTACTAATACACCCCAACATCCCTCTAGCCTTACCTACTGCTTTAGTGGTCTGCTTCGATGATTTCAGGTCATTGGTGATGATGATGCCCAAGTCTCTATGGCCACCCATATTTTATTTTTTTATAGTATATATATTTTTTTTGTTAATTTCTTTATCCTAGTTGGCTGGCCCTTCATGGTGTACTAGTATTGTTTCCCTATATGTGGCACTGTTAAACCAGTTCATATTCTTTTTAATATTAATCAGGCATAAATATGTCTTTACTCTTTTATTTTATTTATATCTGTGTTTTGCTGTATTGTTTATGTTAATGATAGTTGCTCTAAAACTGGCACACACCACTTACTCTGCTGTACCTATTCTAACTAAATGTGCCTCATGTGCCTTGTACTTTGTGTATTCTACATTATGATGTTCGCACGTGACATGCGAGTTTGTTTTTTCTAACTTGTACCTTGTTGTCTCATGACGTGTAATCTTTTCCTAATTATGTACCATGTTGTCCCAAGTGTGTAAGTATGTAATTTCCTGTACTCTCCCGGGTTGTACCTGAAAATAGGCAAATTGTCTTGTCTTGTGTACTTACCTGGTTAACAAAAGCTAAATAAATAAATAAATAAATAAAAAGGGCAAAAAAGAGAGAAAGCAAGTACTTGGAAGTACGAGCGCTGTGTGCTGTCATGGTTACAGTGAGTGGCAGTGGAGGCTAGCAGAAACGTTTCTTCCGAGTAAATGTGGTTATATGATTTGCAAATCTGGGACATTATTTTAATGGAAAAAGATTGCAATTCACTTGATAGGAGCAGGAGTGTATGAGTGAATAAGTTAGGAGAGAAAATTTTGAAATTGTTGTCGACGAGTGTAAACTGACTGAGTGCCCAAACTAAACTAAAAATGGATGTGTGGCAGTCAGCGTGAGTAGAAAAGAAACTGAAAGTGGGCAGGCGGCAGTCAGAATGAGTGGAAAAGAAACTGACAGCGGGCGGGTAGCAGTCAGCAGAAGCGGGGGCACAGGTACTTTGATCATGGAACATGCACAGCAACTTTTAAAATGTGCACAACTTTTAGAATGTACACAACAATGTTTAGAATGTGCACAACAACTTTTAGAATGCGCACAATAACATTGCTGCAGCCACTGAATTCCATACACATTAAGCTATGACCATATACTATATAGAGGATTGTATATGATCGCTCATACACAACAAGGGTATTTTTCATTCGAAAAGTTTACATGGTAACTGGAGACCTTGAGAGTGTAGCTCGAGAGGTCTCATTACCATGGAAACCTCGAGAGTTGAAAAATACCCTTGTTGTGTATGAGTGATCATACATAGTCTTCTATAGTGTATGGTCCCTCATACTAAAACTGCACTTACTTTTTTTCACTTTTGAGTGCAGTTTTCTCTTCATCTGCCCAGTTTCACCACCGCGACGGTTCCTGGCACATCACCGGTCTCCCGATCGTGCATGCGCACCCCAGCTTCCAAGCATGTGCACCCACCTTCTAGGTGTTATGCTGCACTAGCTACGTAGCTAGTGCAGCACAACAGCTACGATGATGTAGCTAGTGCAGCATAACAACGCTGTTGAGAGCATGGATTTCCATGCTCAACAGTGTTCTACCATACACTATAAATAAATCTTTGAATTACAGGAGAGAAAAAAAAAAATAAATGTTGCAGTACAAAATATGCCCAAACAGAAGCCTCTATCCCATCTACAAGTATTTCCAAGCTCCCATAAAAATTGATCAAACAGAGCTCAAGAGAATTCAAGAAACGTTTGTTAGGAGATTGCATTATGTTAACCACTACTGGCAAAATAAAGGCACGTTAGAAATTGCCTGAAACAAACAAGTTATACAAGATGAGTATTCATTTCATGCTAAAACATTATAATTAATAGGTTTCATTTTTTCTCATAGAGAAACCTGTTGTGTAATTTGCTATTATAAAGGAGTGTTTATAATGGCAAACACATGCCTGGTTTCCCTTCTCCTGCACATGCATTAGCCCCACTTTTCCCTTTCTCAGCACTGGACACCAGGGCTTAGCGCTGAAGACTTGCCGGTGACTACACCACCACTTGGACTCAGCAGTAAGTCCATGAAAAAAGTCACCGGCTAAAAATATCTAAATTGGGCTACATTAAAAAAAGTAAAAAAATGTAAAACACCTTTGTTACAGCAGCTGCATCTGACTGTGGACCTCACTGAAACCTAGTTGGACGATGGCTGCACATAAACAGCTTGCTATTTTTTATAATTGCTGTGGTGAAAAAATGATTCCCTGCAATTATGTAAAATAAAATATGGGGTGGTGTGTAAAACTCGAATTTTACACACCCTCGGTGTTGGATGCTTAAATAAACCCATCAGGCTTTGCTCTCTGGGTTTATGTAGCATCCAACACCTTGGGAGTGTGCAAAATTCTTGTTACACACACCACCCCATATATTATTCTATATACAGTTAACACTAACACCGTACCAAATATTAAGAAACAGAACATAGAAACATAGAATATGTTGGTAGAAAAGGACCGCTTGGCCCTCCCAGTTTTCCCAGATGGTCCCTGCCTAGTCTTTCTACATAGACCCTAACTGGCCTCCAGAAACCCTCCCTCTTCCTTGCCTATTGACTAATATTCCCCTATGTCTGTCCCATGTATGCCTGAAGCCCCCTATTGTTTTTGCCTCCACCACTTCCCCTAGCAGTATGTTCCAGGAGCTGTGTATAAGATGGGGGAAGTGGAGCTTACAGTCACCAAGCAAGAAAGAGACCTGGGGGTCATCATATCTGATGACCTCAAGGTAGCTGGGCAGTGTGGCAAAGTAGTGGAAAAAGCTAGCAGGATACTGGGGTGCATTAGAAAAGGGATTTCTAGCAAGAGGGAGGTATTTCTGCCATTGTACTTCTCACTGGTGAGGCCCTACCTGGAGTACTGTGTCCAGCTCTAGAGGCCATAACTCTGCAAGGACATTGAAAGAGTGGAGGCGGTACAGAGGAGGGCAACCAAAATGGTGAGGGGGTTCCGTAAGAAGCTATACAAGGAAAGGCTGCGGAAAACTCAATATGCACTCCCTGAAAAAGAGGAAAGCGAGAGGGGACATGATTTAAACCCACAAGTACAACACAGGTGTGAACAAGGTGCAAATGGGAGTCTGTTTCAGAGAAAGGAAGGGGCTAGAACAAGGGGGCATGTAATGAATCTAAGAGGGGACGTTAAAGAGAGATGTGCAGAAATACTTCTGCATGAAAAGGGTGGTGGATGACTGGAACAGCCTGCCAGAGAAGATAGTGGTGGCAAAGACTGTGGGAAGCTTAAAGCATGCATGGGATAGGCACATTAGGTAGAGGAATGGCAAAGGGAGTGATACCTGTAACCAAGTAGGGTCAGTGGTGATGGAATAGGCAGGAACAAGGGGCAGACTGGATAGGCCTAAACCTTTTCTGCTGACAAAATCCATGTTTCTATGTTTCAGGTGTCCACTGCTTTTTCAGTGAAGTAGTACTTCCTCACATCCCTCTTAAACTCCACCTTCATCACATGCTCTTTGGTTCTGGTGCTGTTTCTCATTTGAAAGAGACACCTCTCCTGTACCCTGTTCACCCCTGTGAGGTACCTATAGGTGTCTATCATGTCCCCTCCCGCTCTCCTCTCTTCCAGTGTGTACATGTTGAGATCCCTCAGTCTCTCCTCCTAGGGCTTTTGATGCAACCCCTGCACCATTTTAGTTGTCTTCCTTTGGACTGCCTCCACCCTGTCTATGTCCTTTCTGAGGTGCAACCTCCAGAACTGGATGCAATACCCCAGGTGGGATCTCCCCAGCAAGCAATACAAAGGCAGCACCACCCCATCCTCCTGCTGGATATACCTCTCCCTATGCATCCAGTATCCCACTGACAACATATTCCATGAAAACTTTACAGTAACTTGGCAGTAAATATTGTGCATGGGGGTCACGTGACGGAGAGCCAAGGAGCAGCAGCATTTTCTGGAGCTCCTTGGGACACCGCTTAAAATTGTCTAATTTTATTGTCAATCTCCACACAATCTATCTGTAAGCTACACCAACTGTTTTCTTTTTTCTTTCAAATTCACCTGGTAGTGGCATCTATGTCTACCAACACTACGGATATGGCAATGCACTGTTCCTCTGCAGTGCAATCTCTCCTCGAGAGATCCCAGGCAGCCAGACGCCCCAAACTGGATCAGTTTTTTTTAACTTAATCCCATTAAAGCCACGTTGTTCGACATGGCAGGTGATTTCAAAGCCCTTAAGTCTGCCTTGAATCTCTTACCATCTGCATCTCAGATGCTGAATGTAGAAAAATCTGTGAGGAATGGACTAGCAAACTGGAGCCAGAGGTTGTCACTCTGTGCCAGAAGGTACAAAAGCTTGAGGAGTGGCTGGAGGATCAGGAGGGCCACAACCGCCATAATAATTTGGTGGTTGTTGGCCTTCCTGAAAAAGTAGAGGGCACGACTACTGCTAGTTTTATGCAGCAGCTCTGAGAACAGATAGTGGGACCCTCTGCCAATGTTCCACATTATGTGATAGAGTAGGCTCATAGAGCTTTGTGTCCAGAGACTGACCCTAGGCAAAAACCCCGTCCCATTATTTTTACGTTCTTCAACTTTCTGGACAAGTTGCATATCTTGGCGAAAGCCCGCAATATCAAGGCGCTCAGCTGGGAAGGTCATCAGATCTGCATTTACAATGATCTTAGCCCACAAGTCCAGGCAAAGCAGGCTGAGTATAAAGATATTAAAAAAAAACAACTATATATGGCCGGAATTCATTTATATATGTTATACCTTGCACAAGTCCAAGTCGCTACGTAGAAAGGAGAAAAGCATAGAAACACAGAAACACAGATTTTGATGGCAGATAAGGACCGTTTGGGCCACCCAATCTGCCCATTTCCCTACCTATTGGATAAGCTGCAGATCTTAGTTAACCAACAGCCTACTTCCTCCTAGCCCCCACTAGAATTGCCTTATGTCTGTCCCATGCACTCTTGAATTCCTCCACTGTTTTTGTCCCCACTACCTCCTCAGGAAGGCCGTTCCATGTGCCCACCACCCACTCTGTGAAAAAAATACTTCCTCATGTTGCCCCTGAGCCATCCCCCCTCTATCTTCAAATTGTGACCCTTGTCCGAGCGCATCTGTTTTTGTAAAAGATGCTACCCTCTTGGACTCTTTTGATTCCCTTGAGGTACTTGAAAGATTCCTTTCTGGCTCGGATGCTAAAGTCAAGCTTCCCACATTTTCTCCCAATCTTTTTCCAGCTTCTAAGAGCCTGGCCCACTGAAGTGCTTGTTTGCTATGCCGCTTTTGTCACAGACAGCTAGTCCCTTTTTTGAAGGCAGCATCTTTTAATGTCTTTCCTAACCATTGTTGGCCTATAGCATTTTCCCTTTTCTTTAATTGTACTGATCTCCCTCCCTGTTTTCAACCCCAGCCCATACCTGTCTGTTTTCTGTGGAGGCTCCCTCCTGCATCTCCCTGCTGTCTTTTCTAGACCTGCGATTTTGCTTGCTTCAGATTGCTGCACTCTTGTAAGGCGGCAGGCCTGTCGTCGTGATGCACTTCCACACTGTATTTACACCTTCCAGCTGAACTGCCCGACCCTCGAGGAGTGGATGTATTCGTCTCTCTTCTGGGCAGACCAAAACTACGGTTTGGATCCCAGTCTTCTTGAGACTGTATTTTTTTTCATCAGCATGGAAACTAGATCTGTGGCTTTGTGGGATCACAGAAATGATCCACTTTGTGGATGCAAGTGACTTTTTTCTTATTTACCTATATTTACATGTTCACTGCATTTTGTATTGGGACTTATCTTCTTGCAGATCTGCCATGGACTTTTTCATACTGCTTTGTGGGTCTTGCTCATTCTAGGTTAAGGTTGTTCTATTAGACCATGGTATGGGGTAGTCGGGGATGGGGTGGGTGTTGAAGAGCAAAAAGAAGTTCAGGTTGTTCTTTTTTTGCATGTGTTTTAACCTCACACTGTCTTCACTCAAGTACTTAAGTCTGGCTTTGTACATAGAAACATAGACTTTGATGACAGACAAGGACCGCTTGGCCCACCTAGTCCACCCACTTCCCTACCTACAGGATAAGCTGCAGATCCTATTTAACCAACAGCCTATTTCTTCCTACCCCCAACAAAAATTGCCTTGTCTGTCCCATGCATTCTTGAATTCTCCCACAGTTTTAGACCCCTCAACCAACTCCGGAGGGCTGTTCCATGCGACCATCGCCCTCTCTGTGAAAAAATACTTCCTCACATTGCCCCTGAGCTGTCCCCCCTCTATCTTCATATTGTGTCCCCTTTTTCTTGCACATCTCTTTTTCTGAAAGATGCTACCCTCTTGGACTTTGTTGATTCCACTTAGGTACTTAAAAGTTTCTAACACATCCCCCCTCTCCATCCTTTCCTCAAGAGTATACATATTAAGCTCCTTTAGTCTCTCCTCATATGGCTTCTCTTGCAGACCCTGCACCATTTTAGTTGCCCTCCTCTGGACTGCCTCCATCCTGTCTATGACCTTGTGGAGATGGGATCTCCAGAACTGGACACAGAACTCCAGATGGGGTCTCACCAACTGTCTGTACAGAGGGATAACAACTTCCTGTTTTCTGCTGGTGATGCCTCTCCCTATACATCCCAGTATCCCCCCAGCCCTCCCTACTGCCTTCTCACATTGCTTGCTTGCTTACCTTAAGGTCATCTGATATGATTACCCCCAGGTCCCTTTCCATTTTTGTTGTTGTTACTACCCCCCCCATTGTGTAATCTTTCCCTGGATTTTGTTTCCCAGGTGCATTATTTTGCACTTCTTTGCATTGAATCCAAGCTACCATACTTCTGACCATTCCTCCAATCTTGCCAAGTCCTTCTCATCCTTTCCATGCCTCCTTGTGTATCAACCCTGTTGCAGATCTTTGTGTTATCTGCAAAGGGCATACTTTTCCTTTCAGTCCCTCTGCAATGTTACTTATAAAGACATTAAAAAGGACTGGACCCAGTACTGAACCCTGTGGTACCCCACTAGTAACCCCTCGTTCTTCAGAGTGGACTCCATTTATAATTATCTTCTGTGTCCTGTTGTCCAGCCAATGTTTTACCCAGGCTACCACCCTGGGACCCACTCCCAGGCTGGTTAATTTGACTATTAATCTTTTGTGTGGGACTGTGTCAAATGCCTTGCTAAAGTCTAGGTAGGCCATGTCCACAGCCCCTCCCTGGTCTACTACTTTGGTCACCCAGTCAAAGAAATCAATTAGATTCGTCTGACATGACCTTCCTGCTGTGAACCCATGCTGCATTGGGTCCTGTGCCCCACTGGCCTCTAGGTACTCAACAGTTCTTTCCTTCAGAAGTGATTCCATCACTTTCCCTCCCACAGAGGCCAAACTGACAGGTCTGTAGTTTCCTGCCTCTGTCTTGGTCCCACTTTTGTGAAGGGGAATCACATCCACCTTCCTCCAGTCCTCAGGTACCACATCATCCTCCCATGATTTGTTAAAAAGGGTAGTCAGTGGTGTCACTAGTTCTCTTCTTAATTCTTTTAGAATTCTGGGGTGAATTCCATCAGGCCCCATTGCTTTGTCCACCTTCAGTTTTAGGAGTTCTTTCAGAACCCTTTTTTCTGTGAAAGGACTGGATCGACCCCCCATCCAGAGTGCTTCTGTTAATTGGATTAGGCACCTCCCCTCCTCCTCTTTTGTGAATATCGAGCAGAAGTATTCGTTCAGTATCACTGCTTTTTCACTGTCCCGCTCTGCCCACCTACCGTCCATTCTATTCAGCCTCACTATCCCTCCCTTTGTCTTTCTACGCTCCCTGATATACCTATAAAAGGTTTTATCTCCCTTCTTATCCGAGTTGGCTATCTTTTCCTCAGTTTGGGCCTTTGCTATTCTGACTAAACTCCCTGCTTTCTTCTGCCTTAACTGGTAAAGTTCTCTGTCCTGCTCCTTCTGTGTTTCCTTATACTTCCTAAATGCTATCTTTTTCTTCCTAACCTTCACCGCCACCTCTTTCGAGAACCATAGTGGCTTTTTCTTTCATTTTAATTTGTTTATTTGCTTCACACTAAGGCTTGCTGCCTCTGTGATGGCAGTTTTGATGTTTCCCCATAGTTGCTCCACCCCTCCTTCTAGCCTGTTTGCTAGTGCTTTTCTAAGGCACTCTCCCATCTTGCCAAAGTCAGCCCTCCTGAAGTTCAGAACCCTCACTTTTGTATGGCGTGACTATGTAGCTGAGTTTATCATGAACCACACTGTTTGGTGGTCACTTGTTCCCAGATGGCTACCCACTTCTAGATCTGAGATCCTCTCACTGTCCCCATTTGAGAGTACAAGGTCTAAGATTCCTCCCTCATGAGTGGGTTCCAAAACTAGCTGTCTGAGGCATGCCACCTGAAGGGCATTGAGAATGGTCCTGCTTTTGGATGTGACTGCAGCAAAGGTTCTCCAGTTAACATCTGACATATTCAGGTCCCCCATCAACAGTATCTCCCCTTTCTCTGCCATCCTAAGGATGCCTTCTATCATATCCTTGTCTAGACAGGTCTAGCACTACCCCATGTACAACATAGCGTGTTGGCATTATTTTGTATGCTTTAGCAATCAGCCCCTTAGGGCCTTTATGTGGTATATGAGATGCCTGCGAGACCAGGGACTGGCACTCTCTTGAGTTCACATCATGGTCCCATGGTTTAGGATTGCGGTCTTACGACCAGGGTTTCAGCTTTTTTCTACACTGTTTGGGGTATTTATCCATTCTAGTTCCATGTTTTATGAGTTACTGTTCTTAATAGCTGTTCTATTGTTGCTTGTTTGGAGGGTGGTATTTTGGGGTGGTAATGGTTTTTTGTTTGCATTGTGAACATGGTTGCTGTTTATTGGTATGCAAGGGTTCTTTATCTGGGTTAGTGTAGATGTATCTCATGTCATGTATATCTCTCTATGGGTAGTCATATTAATCACATTTCTTGGAATGTAAAGGGTGCAGGGTCCCAGGGCAAGCGTTACCAGATCCTGAAGCACACTAGGTATTGGCTGCTCATATCCTTTATCTCCAGGAAACACATCTTTTGACTTAGGAAGTTACTCTTTTTCACAGACAGTGGGTCGTCCAAGCTTATGGTGTGGGGAATAGCACAAAGAGGGGAGGAGTAGCCATCCTTACTGGTCATCAGGTCCGCTTTCATTTAGTTACCAGTACTGAGGACCCAGAAAGGCACTTTCTCTTCTTACAGGGTGTTTTAGATAGTACATGACCCTTATGCAGATAACCCTTTTTTCATCTTTCTCCTTAATGTCTTAACCCCCTATATTCACCTTCCTATGATTCTCACTGAGGATTGGAACCTCACTATTACAAATCAACTGGACAGGTCTAGCACTACCCCATAAGGTCTGTCCCCAGTGCAGTGTGCCCTACAATATTTTATGGATTCATTTGGGCTTTGTGACCCCTGGCAAGCCCTTCACCCAACTGTTAGAGAATGTATACATTTTATTTGGCTCCCCATCATTCCCTTTCCAGAACTGGCTATGTTATTTATTTTTTTTATTTGGAAAATGTTTCACCAGGAAAGACAACATGAGCTGTGAATAGTTTGTTTCCAGAAGTGACTGGGTGGTGGGTGGGGGGGCAAGAGGTGGGAGAACAGGCAAACATTTAGCAATAACAGAGCAATACTGGTAAAATTACTAAAACAAAACAGTGCCGTACAATTACAGAGCAGAAATAACCCAGACCAACCAGCCAGGGTAAACAAAACCATGTTTGGATATAATATACATTGCAACAACCCAAGAGCAGGTGAACCAATAGGGTAAAGGTTAGAGGATGGATAACACATTTGAAGTGCTACAAGTAGTAGGCTGAACACACAGTTTGAAGTGCTTTTGTATACCCAAGGGAGGGCAGTTATAAGACAAGTGGGGAAGTGGACAGGTGAGGGGTATAAGATGGGGGATGGAAGAGGGGGAGAGAGGGACAGCCAAGATCTAACCCCTTCTGGATGCTGAGAACCCTGCAAGGGGGACAGGACCAGACAGAAAGAGAGGGGAGAGAAAGGGAGCAGGGAGGTAGAGAAGAGAGGGAAGAGAGGGATACGGAAGTAGGGAGGTGGGCGGGTGATGGATTTGAAAGTGGAGGAAAAGAGAGAGGGGGGAAGAGAGAGAGAGACAATCTATACCCCTTCAGGATGCAGAGAACCCTGCAAGGGGTCAGGATTAGAAAGTGGGGGAAAGAAAGAGGGGTAGAAGAGAGGGAGCCATGATCTATACCCCTTCATGATGACAGAGAACCCTGCATGGGGGACAGGACCAGGCAGAAAAGGAGAAGGGAGGAGGAGTGGAATGTGACAGGTGACCAGAGAGGAGGAGAGGGATAAGGAATAGGGAAGCTGAAGAAAATAGAGGTAAATGAGGAATGGAAAATGGGAGAGCATCAGTGGGGGGGGAGGGGGAAGGACAGCAGTAGAGTGTCAAAATAGCACACTAGGTTGTGGATGGTAATAGAGAGTCAAAATGGCACAGAAGGTTGTGGTAGGGGTGGGAGGAGGGGGTATAATAGGTGGTAGCATGTAAGGAAGTAATCAAAGGAAGGGTTCAGTTAGAAGACAGGAGGTAAGTCAGGGATAGAGGAGTAGGGGATAGTGCGCAAGGGTGGTGAAGGTTGTGAAGGGGGCTAGTAACAAGTACAGTTAGGAGAACTGAAGTAAAGTAGAGCTGAAGGATAATGTGCCAGGGTTGGGAGGGTTGAAGGGGGGCTAAGAACAAGTGTAGTTAGGGGAATAGAAATTATGAAGAGCTAAGGAGGTTAAAAATGGGGAAAAGGAAAGTTTGATAGGAGGTGGCAGTGAGTTCCAAAGCTTTGGGCAGTGGTAGGAGAAAGCTTCCTGGCCTATGGAGGTAGAGCGACGAGGAATAGCTACAGTGCATGCATCAGTGGATCTGAGAGGGTGGGAGGAGGGAGGTGGAGCAGAGAGTAAGGAGGAGAGGTAAGAGGGGAGAGTCCCAAACCAGAATTTAGAAGTGAACTTGGTGCAGTGAGAGAGACACCTGCATGCAAGGGAGGGGAAAGATAGAGAATGATACAAGGTACAGTGATGTGTGCAGAAGGGAGAATCAAAAGCAAAATGACAGAAAGCATTGAAGAGAATATCCAACCTGGTAAGGGAAGACTTAGGAGCAGCACTATAGACTATGTCGCAATAGTCAAAAATAGGGATTATCATTTTCTGAACAAGATCAAGCCTAACCGGTAGTGGTAAGGAAGTACGGTTCTTGTAAAGGGCACCAGGCATGGAGCATAGTTTTTTCAGGATGGCGTTGATATGTACAGAAAAGTTAAGGTGTATTTGAAAGAGGTGGTGTCCTCTAGTGTTGTTCCATCAAGGATGTGGAAGGAGGGAAGGGAGGGAAGCCTAGAGAGTATCTGCCTAGTACCAAAGGTTATGGAGACTGTCTTCTTGGCATTGAGGAAGAGTTGATGTGAGCTTAGCCAGCGTTGAACATTATTAAAGTCAAGCTGTAGTCTGAAAGTCACATCAAAGGGCGATTAGCTAGAGGTGAACAAGACCGTGTCATTAGGATACATATGGATAGAGAATGAGGAGCATACTGAAGGTAGGTGATTTAGAAAAATTGAGAATAAGAGTGGGCCAAGTACAGAGCCTTGAGGCAGACCAGTAGAGATGGGTAGTGGAGGGGACGTAGAGTCTGCTATTTTAATAGATTCAGTTCTATCTACCAGGTAGGCTCTGAACCAGTTGCAGGCAGACAGAGACAAGCCAGCTAATGAGAGAATTTTGAGGAGGAGGGAGTGGGAGACTGTGTTGAAAGCCTTGGCAAGGTCGACAAAGATAGCAGAAGTAATGTGACCTCTATCCATGGCAGAATGGATAGTCAGTGAGTCTAAGTAGGAAAGTAGTTGTGGAGTGAGTCTTCCAAAAACCAGACTGGAAGAGAGTGAAGGAGGAGGAGTCGTCAAGAAAGGAAGAGAGTTGGGAGAGAACAAGGTATTCCTGAAGTTTAGCCAGGGTGGGTAGAAGCAAGATGAGGTGGTAAATTCCTAGGAGTTGAGAGATCACCTCCATTTGGTAGGGGGAGAACTGTAGCATGTTTCCAGGCTTCAGAGATAGTTGCAGTGTGGAAACACAGGTTGAGGAGATCAGCGAGAAGGAGGAAAATAGGAGGAGCAGAGAGGTATAGCAGCTTAGGGTCAAGGCCATCGGGGGAGCTGCCCTTAGCTGAATTGATAGAGAGCAGTGCCTTTACGGTGTCAATGGGAGGGATGGGTGAAAAGGCAAAACCCTCTACTAATTGGTGTTGGGAGGAATCGGGAGGGAGGGAAGAGGTAGTAGAGTGGGGTGGGAGGGAGGCTAACAGGGTGGAGGCACAGGAAGTAAAGTAGAAATTGAATTTTGCCATTACAGGATGGTTGGCAATGAATTGGTTGTTTATTTTGAGCAGTGGGGATGGGGGTTTAGTTTTGGGAGAGAAAAGTGAGTGAACTATTTTCCAAAACTTTGAATGGGTTGTTTATGTTAGTATTAAAGGTGGACCAGAAATATTCCACTTTGGCCAGGCAGATGGCTTTGGTACAGGCATTTCAGAGTGTCCGCTAGATAGCATAGTCATGAGGGAGTTTGGAGGATTTGTGGGTTTTCCATACTTTATCACGTGCTTGTTGACAGGCTAGGAGTTCAGGGGTTACCCAGAGGAGGTGACTACCTCACACTCTAACTTGCTTCAGGGGAGCATGTTTGTTCCAGATGTTGATGAAATTATCTTTGAAATAAGCCAGGGCGTGATTGACAGTTTTGGTTGAGGAGCTAGGGGCCCAGTCAACGTGAGTTAAGTTATTTATCTTATTTATTTGCTTTTGTTTACCAGGTAAGCACACTAGACAACCAAGTGCCTATTTTCAGGTGCGACCTGGGAGATTACAGAGGTACATTCAAGAACATCAGGCAAACAATAGTACAAGGTATGATCAGGAGAAATCAAAGAGTGCAAGGGCAATACAAGAACATCAGGTTTTACATGACAGCATGGTCCAGGCAATAAAGGCAGTAGTCAACATACCATGGCAAACAACACCCCAGAAGGATAAGGGAAGCAGGTAAACTCAAATTAGTACAATTGGGGGATGGAGAGGCCAAGTCAACACATGAGGCAAAACATGGGGTGGGGCAGCGAACACGTACACATTAATAAGCAGGAGGGCCAAAGTGGACCGGCACAATCGAATCTTCTAAGTAGCTGTAAGCTCACTTGTGAGTAAGGGTTGTGAGAGTTATGATGTAGAAGGGCAAGGTCTAATGTTTTGTAAGAGCGGATCATTAGTAGTTTGTAGGGTACCTTAGGTCTGTGTACTTTCCTAATTATGTAGATCATAGGATGATCACTAAGAGCTTCTGGCAGTAGACCAGACTGGATTATCCCGTGAGGATGGGAGGTGAGAGCCCAGTCTATGAGAGTGTGGTTATGGGATTTGTGGTTTAGGCGAGTAGGCCCTGTGATTAATTGGGACAGGTTAAGGGCAGCTATTTTAGTATGGGTCTTATCTAGGGTGGATGACAACCAGTTCAGGTTTAGATCTCCTAACAGGTAGAGCTCACCTGAGGAGGTAAAGGGCCCAATAGTGGTGATTAGATCAGTAACTACAGAGTGGTGTAGACCAGGATGGCAATAGGCTGCTGCACTAAATATTGGTACGAAAAAAGGTAGAGATAATCTAATGACAAGGGCCTTATTGGCACTGGGGTCAGTGGCAGATAGAATTGTAGTGACTTGGAGAAAGGAGGAGGAGGAGGAGGAGTAGATAGCTATGCCCCCACCCCTACCAGTGTGGTTCTGACGGGTAACAGCATATCCAGGAATTGTGATAGAAGCATCAGAGATTTTGTTTGTAAGCCAGGTCTCTGATACAATGAGGATGTCTGGATTGAGGGTCCCTACAAGTAGGAATAGCAGGTCAGGTTTACGGGGAAGACCATGAATGTTAATGTGAAGGATTTTTAGGCCATGGGGAAGTGAAACTGGGGTTGGAGCAGAGGCTGAGGAGGGGGGAGTGAATGGGATCATAGGAGCCAACTTTTGTTTTTCCTGGGAGGGCTTAACAAATGGCCAGGGGTCTGGGTGCCGCCAAGGCCCTCAGAAGCTCTGGGGTTTTTGGTGCTCTGTGGTGCATTTTGAGGGCTTTCCTTGAGAGCTAGCACAGCATAACAAACACAATTTCTGTTCTAGCACATTACCCAAATTTGCCTGAATTTTTGGTTACTCATCACCTTGACAACCTACTGCCTTGGAAGGGGTGGTGTCACCCACCTACCTTAACCCCTCCCCAGCTACTGGCATAGCCTTAGATGGTGTCACCAACCCACCCTGACCCCCACCCCAGCTACTGGCATATCCTATGGTGTTGTCACTCACCACCTTGAACCACTTCCCACCAGGTAAGGGACACCACCAGTGTCTGCAGCGCTTGCTGGGGACTCCCCAGCAAGTGCTGCAGCCACTGGTAGTTTCCCTGACCTGGTGATTTTTTCTGCAGTCTAACCCCCAAATCTTTTCTCAATAAAATTAATTTGCCAGAAATATGGTCTGCTATTTTATTAAAATGCCACCTACTTCCCACAGGCCAGGGATATCTCTTCCTGCCCTATCCATGGTCTGTGGAAAGTGGGTGGCATTTTAATAAAACACATGTAATGTGTACTGTCAAAAGCCCTCTGGCACACAGTAGGGGAAGGCAGAGGTTGCTATGCAAAAATACCTAAGCACACCTTGTCTGTTATCCACCACCCAGATTAACAATGTGCTGATAACCACCTGGCGTGTCACCACAGCTTACGCATCAGTCTTCACTGTGGAATGGTACTGGAAGCATTGCTTCAGTCTTGGTAAGCCAACCACAAGCCAGATTTAACTCTTTTAACACCTACTAAAAGGCATGTATCTCATTAGTTGCCACAGTCCCCCCCCACACACACACACACTATCATAGGAACATATGTGGCCATGGGTCCTGTAACCCACTGCCTAAATGATACCTTTGCCTTCACTATTTTGTGCCACAGACTCACCCACACTCAATATCAACCGAGTTGTTGATTTCCAACCACCACTGCTTCCTGTCATGTCACCCCTAAAAATGACAGTTAACAAAGAGTTACTGACTGTTTCTGGACAAAGACATCGTCATCAGTACCACCATTTTATTGCACAACTAGTTTGTAGCCATACTCAGTCAGCTCATCAGAGAACAGCCCCCTGAAAATCTGATGGGCCTTATGCATAGGAGTAGTTGAAAATCAAACAGGGCAACAGACAGTACTGGTGAACATATTTTTGTTGTCAGGCAACACCCCTGCTAACACATTTTTCCTCCTGTACTCATTGCACAGTTACTTTTTTACTTGCCCAGTCACCCTCCTGTCTCACCCCATACTCCCTGAGCTTCACTTCAGTTACACTACACATTTTACATTGCACATTTCCTTTTCTGCTGCTACCCTCGTGTTCAGATTATTCTCATTTGAACCACTGCCCCCGACTCAAGTGGGACTGGACTGGTACCAGTATCTAAAAATCATTGGTTTGTACAGTGCTCCAGGAAACCACATTTATGAAAGGCACTATATAAAACCAAGTTCTATTCCATCATATTCTGTCATACTTAGAGGTCATGCTTTGTATCTAAGGGATACTCAGAAATTGGATAAGGGTGAGTTCCCCCGAGGACTCATCTGCATGGCACAGTGTTGAGCCTTATTTTCAATGAATGGCTTTGCTAGGACTCTACATTAACTGCTGAATTATTCAGACTAACTCTTTCACAATGCACAGCTTAAACCCTGACTCAGTCAGTCCAATCTCATGTATTTCATCAGTGGTGCTTATTGTCAAAACACAAAACTACTGAAGTGTCATTTCGCCATCAGTTCCTGCAACACCCTGCTCAGAGAGCTCCAGTTCTCCATCTCAGGGATGGGGTGGCAGGTGAACAGCACAGTCCTTTCTGGCACTGACATAGACCTTTGGTGAAGTAGTCACCCTTCTTGCTGCCAGTCCCTCAATGTCCGCAATATTCTTTTGTGGTAGCCCCATGCCAGCATCTCCTCTCTTCTACAGTCTATGGTACAGGGCTAATGTCATCGCTTTCTTAGCCTTTTGAGATCCTTCCTATTGCTCCATAAGAGATCCTCTTTGCTCTTGGTGCCTAACAGGTTTGTGCAACATCACACTTAATGAATGTTGTGCTTCTTCAGCCTATGTGGGTCCTATTGGTGACTCTTCATTCCTGATAAGACCCTCTGATAGAGCACACCTGCTCTTCCAGTCCCCCTCACCTTTCTGATATCTGTCTCATAACATTACTGGGTGGGTACTGCTCAGCTTTTACCCAGAGAAGATTTAAAGAAAGCTGTTTGCCTCTAATAATTGCTTGAGGCATGGTGCTCTTCAAGCTGCATCTGAATTGTTGTCTACATTGCACTCAGTCACGGGTGTTACCTTTCAGGCTTCTCCATCCCCTTTGTTGCAGGGTAGGCACAAAGCCAGCTCACTTGACCACAGGAAGAGACATTCTTGCCCAGCCTGCTAGTACCGGCTGATGCAATCTCAATCTCTAATCTTGTGCCTGGGCCTGTGGGGCATAAGAAACAATGTGCAGGTATTGCACTCTTGCCCTAGGAGGAGAAAACAGGTCTACGAGCTCCAACAGCACCTCCTACAGCATTTCCAGAGGTAGCACTGCTATTGTATGTAACCACAGGATGCCTGCCACTCTAACCCCAGAACAGTGTCATAAGTGGACCTCCATATTAGATGAAGGGAGGGACAGTAAAGACGGTACCAGTTGTCTTCCTGCCTCAGCATTATTTACACCAGTCTCCTGCCTGCCCATTTCAAAGCCATCAAACATCCTGGACCCCTCCTCTGCTAGATGTGACCTCACCACAGTAGGATGGATAAGCACACACATGGTAGAACAGCGTTTTGCTAGGGGGAGGGGCATGCCAGGGGGTCAGGACATGAGGCCACGGAAGAATCAGGGCAAGCAGGTGCAACTGAGGGGAAGCTGGAGTGGATGTTCATAGGTAACCAGAAGCTGAGGTGAGGCAGGAAGCGGGCTGGAGAGATAACAGAATAAAAAAAGGAGAGCCAGTTTTATGAACCTCTTCTTCAACACTGCTAATTGTTGATGTTTTAGCAGTATGTCACTGCCAGAGAGGGACCTTTTTTTACCTATCTTATGCCAGTGGAGGACATTAACACACAATTTTTTCTATCTAGATGGCCAGTCATACCCAACCCCGACCCTTCCCCTCACCATTGAAACATAGAAACATAGACTTTGACGGCAGATAAGGACCGCTTGGTCCATCTAGTCTGCCCATTTCCTACCTACAGGATAGGCCGCAGATCCTAGTTAGCCAACAGCCTATTTCTTCATACCCCCCCACAAGAATTGCCTTATGTCTGTCCCATGCATTCTTGAATTCTCCCACAGTTTTAGACCCCACAACCTCCTCAGGAAGGCTGTTCCATGCATCCACTACCCACTCTGTGAAATAATACTTCCTCACATTGCCCCTGAACCGCCCCCCTTCTATCTTTAAATTGTGTCCCCTTGTTCTTGCACATCTCTTTTTCTGAAAGATGCTACCCTCTTGGACTTTGTTGATTCTACTGAGGTATTTAAAAGTTTCTATCATGTCCCACCTCTCCCTTCTTTCCTCAAGGGTATACATATTAAGCTCCTTTAGTCTCACCTCATATGGCTTCTCTTGCAGACCCTGCACCATTTTAGTTGCCCTCCTCTGGACTGCCTCTATCCTGTCTATGTCCTTGCAGAGATGGGGTCTCCAGAACTGGATGCAGTACTCCAGATGGGGTCTCACCAACCGTCTATACAGAGGGATAACAACTTCCTGTTTTCTGCTGCTGATGCCTCTCCCTATACATCCCAGTATACCCACAGCCCTCCCTACTGCCTTCTCACATTGTTTGCTAACCTTAAGGTCATCTGAAATGAGAAAGAATTTCTTCACAGAACGGGTGGTGGACAAGTGGAACACCCTGCCAGAGGAAGTGGTGGGGGCTGAAACAATCACGGGATTTAAGAATGCATGCGATAGACATAAAGGAATTCTGGAGGTCAGGAGTAAGGTGCAACAGACTTCTAGGAAAACAAACTGAACTTACAAGCTCAAATGGGCAGACTGGGTGGGCCATAGGCCCTTATCTGCCGACACTGTCTATATATCTATGTATCTATGTATCTGATATGATTACCCCCAGGTCCCTTTCCTTTTTTGTTGTTGTTACTACCTCCCCACCCATTGCGTATTCTTCCCCTGGGTTCTTGTTTCCCAGGTGCATTATTTTGCACTTCTTTGCATTAAATCCTAGCTGCCATACTTCTGACCATTCCTCCAACCTTGCCAAGTCCCTTTTCATCCTTTCCACGCCTCCTTGTGTATCAGCCCTGTTGCAGATCTTTGTGTCATCTGCAAAAAGGCATACTTTTCCTTCCAGTCCCTCTGCAATGTCACTGATGAAGACATTAAAAAGGACTGGACCCAATGCTGAACCCTGCGGTACCCCACTAGTAACCCTCTTTCTTCAGAGTGGACTCCATTTACAATTACCTTCTGTGTCCTTGTTGTGCAGCCAGTGTTTTACCCAGGCTACCACCCTGGGATCCACTCCCAGGCTGGTTAATTTGACTATTAATCTTTTATGTGGGACTGTGTGAAATGCCTTGCTAAAGTCTAGGTAGGCCATGTCCACAGCCCCTCCCTGGTCTACTACTTTGGTCACCCAGTCAAAGAAATCTATTAGATTCGTCTGACATGACCTTCCTGCTGTGAACCCATGCTGCCTTGGGTCCTGTGCCCCACTGGCCTCTAGGTGCTCAACTATTCTTTCCTTCAGAAGTGACTCCATCACTTTCCCTACCACAGAGGTCAGACTGACAGGTCTGTAGTTTCCTGCCTCTGTCTTGGTCACACTTTTGTGAAGGGGGAATCACATCCACCTTCCTCCAGTCCTCGGGTACCACACCATCGTCCCATGATTTATCAAAAAGAGTAGCCAGTGGTTTCACTAGTTCCTCCCTTAATTCTTTTAGAATTCTGGGGTGAATTCCATCAGAACCCATTGCTTTGTCTACCTTCAGTCTTAGGAGTTCTTGCAGAACCCTTTTTTCTGTGAAAGGACTGGGGTCGACACCCCTATCAAGAGTGCTTCTGTTAATTGGATTAGGCACTTCCCCCTCCTTTTTTGTGAATACTGAGCAGAAATATTCATTCAGTATCCCTGCTTTTTCACTGTCCCCCCTCTGCCCACCCACCATTCATTCTATTCAGCCTCACTACCCCTCCCTTTGTCTTTCTACACTTGCTGATGTACCTATAAAAGGTTTTATCTCCCTTCTCAACTGAGTTGGCTATCTTTTCCTCAGTTTGGGCCTTTGCTATTCTGACTTCCCTCCCTGATTCCTTCTGCCTTAACTGGTACAGCTCTCTGTCCTGCTCCTTCTGTGTTTCCTTATACTTCCAGAATGCTATCTTTTTCTTCCTGACTTTCACAGCCACCTCTTTTGAGAACCATAGTGGCTTTTTTCATTTTGATTTGTTTATTTCCTTCACACAAAAGCTTGCTGCCTTTGTGATGGCAGTTTTGATGATTCCCCATTGTTGCTCCACACCTCCTTCTAGCCTGTTTGCTAGTGCTTTTCTGAGGCACTCTCCCGTCTTGCCAATGTCAGCCCTCCTAAAGTCCAGTACCCTCACTTTTGTATGGCTTGACTCTGTAGCTGAGTTTAACGTGAACCACACTGTTTGATGGTCACTTGTCCCCAGATGGCAACCCACTTCTAGATCTGAGATCCTCTCACTGCCCCCATTTGAGAGTATGAGGTCTAAGACTGTTCCCTCATGAGTGGGTTCCGAAACTAGCTGTCTGAGGCCTGCCACCTGTAGGGCATCAAGAATGGTCCTGCTCTTGGATGTGGCTGCAGCAAATGTGCTCCAGTTAACATCTGGCATATTCAGGTCTCCCATCAACAGTATCTCCCCTTTCTCTGCCATTCTAAGAATGCCTTCTATCATATCCTTGTCCATTCCTTCCCCCTGACATGGGGGTCTGTACACAACCCCTGTGCGGATTGTGGTGCCCTTTCCAGTCTCCAAGGTGACCGACAGTGCCTCCTCTCCTCCCTGTTTCCTCTTTTGTTCAGTTGCTTTTATCCTTTCCTTTACATAGAGAGCTACTCCTCCCCCTCTTCTCCCCTGCCTGTCTCTCCTGTAGGTTATGTACCCTGGTATGTTAACATCCCAGTCATGGTTCTCAGTGTACCATGTTTCTGTGACTGCTACGATATCCAGGCATCCCTTCCATCAAGGCCACCAGCTCAGGGAGCTTGTTGCCCAGACTACGGGCATTGGTACTCATTACCCTCCATTTCCTGATGGCCTTGCTCCCTTTTGCCCCATCCCTGTCCTTCCTGCCTTTGTCACTTTCTCCATTTACCCCTGTCCTTCTCTCTATCGACAACTCTGTGTTGGTGTTTGCCACACTTACTACCATGATTTTTGGGGGGGCTAGGATTTCCCTGCTCCTTTTCAGTGCCTCCCCCCTTGGCTAGTTTAAATGCTTGCCAATGAAGCATTTAAACCTGTAACCTAGGATCCTGGTTCCCCTCCCGGACAGATGCAGCCCATCATGCCAGTATAGGCTTGCATCACTCTAGGTGGACCCCCAGTCCCCAATGAAGCCAAATCCACCACCATCAAAAGGGATTCAGGGTTTATATAGATTGAGAAAGTGGTGCAAAACTACACAGTTTCTCACAAATAGCCAAAGGGCAGTTAGCAGGGAAAGACAAGAGACAAAACTGGGCAAGGGCATTCTGCAACAGGCTAGCGCAGCAAAAAACAAGCCCTCCATCAAATGCAATGTCAAAAAACTGAGGCAATATTAAAATAGAAGAGATGGGTTGCAACTGCCGTCAAGCCAAAATAGTGATTCTGTGTGTGAAATAAGCCTCTGCTACCCCATTTTACACCTGTTCAAATGAAACACAAGATTAAGGAAAATACCTTTTTCTCAATTTTGGATACATTCTAAAAAATTCAGTATAAAAAACAAATACATGTTCAAAGCACCTTTGTGGACATTTCATATATTTGTAGCATATAAAATATTAAAAATGTGTCTTAAATGTTCAAAGCACAACCGTCAGTACCAATTGAAAAAAAAGCATCCCTTGATATGATTTGCTGTTGGAACATCAAGCATTAAATTATGCACTTGGTCACCAACTGAAACTGCAATCCAGCCCCCCCCCTCCCCTTCACCCACGTTCTGCTCCCCAAATGCCCCTTTGTCCGACTCCTAGTCCTAGAGTAAATGTAGGAATTCGGAAGTCTGAGTCAAATTTGTCCTAAGTCCTACCTTGTTGGCTTCGGGCTTTCTGACTGCATCCTGGGCCTCCGAATCCAAGACAAAGCCGGTTGCTCCCTTATGTCTGTTGCTGCCCATATCTCCATTCCATGCTGTGTGTTTGTTCTCCCTCCCATCTACCGAGTGAGCCCTAGGACTGGGAGTGCCTCCTGCTTAGGGAGCCCACAAGGATGTCCCGAGTCTCAACACCCGACTAAGGAAATGACGAGAGTATCGAGGAGCAAGCGGGGCCCCCCCCCCGACACCACTGACAATACAAATTGCGCACAGCACTGGTCTGTTAAAGCTTGAGTGAGAGTGGGGGAGGGAAAGTGACTGCAGATGCCTGATGCAGCAGCAGTGCCACACCAAACTTGATTCCTGCCAAAAATGGCACAAGCTGATTGGCTGGGCTGGTGACTGGCTGGTGAGGCAGAATGGCATCAGCATTCCTGAGCGTTCTGCCTCTGCCCTCAATATAACCCTAACTGTAGCCTGGAACTGTGTGTAAATTCCGGGGGGGACAGAGCCCCCATCTAATATTCCCGGTGGGGCTTCAGCCCCTCAGCACCCCCCATAGTCGGGGCCTATGGATGGGGTAGGGGCTTTACTGAGTGTTGGACCCGGGTTAGGATTTATGTCTCCTGCCGAGAGGATTAAGAGAGAGAGAGAGAGAGAGATAACAGTGAAACGCAGCTTGATTCTCTTGAACCAAGGTTTGTTAAATGGTTTAGGTGAGTGAAGTGAATAACTGTAGGTGGAGAGCTGAAATTTAAGGATGCACAGCAAAATGAAGGAGTAAGGTAAAGACATGAGTGGGACAGAAGGTCGTGTTGAGAAATGGGTCCAGGTATGATAAAAAGGCATTGGAGCTGCCACTTGGTTGAAGCAAGGGGTTAGCAGGGCAATAGGGTTTGCAAGGGAATTGTGGTGGGGAGTGGAAGTATTTAGCAATTGAAGGGATGGAAGAGAGACCAAGGTGAAAAGTACAAGGAAGAGGTGCAGGGGAGAGACACAGAAAGAGATCACATTTCCAGGTTTACAGAATGGCTTAAGGGGGGTGCTGGGTCACAGAGGTGCAGAGCTGAGGGAAAAACATGGAGGGTAATAGATGGGCTTAATCTGGGGACTGGGTCACAGGCGTGGAGAGGAGGAAGAAAAGCTGAAGGCAGGGTGGGTCAATGCCGACCTGCAAAGGGAGGTAAGTAATCTGCACTAAGTAAGCAGAGTACAATGGGACAGTGAGTCTTATGTTGCCCCTATTGGCCCAATGCTATAAAGAGCAAATGGGAAAATCAATACTTAAAAACAAACAAAACAAAAATAATCTAAAATAAAATAAATTAATCTCTCTAAACAGATGATAAAGCAGGCTGTCCTGTAGATGTGCTTCAAAAATAATGAAACCAGGTAAAGCAGATATAAACAGGCTGAGGAGGTTCACAGAATCAGAGGAGGAACACAAGTAAAAAGTCACCAAGTTCACAATGGGCTGAAGAAAAGATGGCTATAAGGTCTAGTGCAGTCTGTGAGGTCCGGGTTCAGCATACCTTCTTTTGTGAGTGGAGAAGATGGCAGGAGCTCCAGGCGGCACGGGGTGACCTATTTCCTGTTGTCTATTTGATTATTTCCTGCTTAGTCATCATTAATTATTTCCAGCAGGAAGCACCACTCAACAATATCTTCCCTCCTCTGTGTCACTGAACATATCCAATCTGCCTCTGACCAAGGCCAACTAACTGCTGCTATTTTGTCGATTTGGCTAAGGCCTTCGATTCTGTCTCCCACACCCTGCAGTACAGTGGTTTGAATCCTACCTCAAAAATAGGCAATAGTCAGTCAGGATTGCGAACTCCACATCCTCTCCCTCTCCCTCTCCCCATCGTCGCTGGTGTTCCCCAAGTGTTCATTTTAGGCCCAATTTTATTCTCCCTTTTCATCAATGCTCTTCCTGCAGTCTGCACAAGGTCCCATATACATATGTATGCAGACAACACTATAAGTTTCGCATCTGGCCCTGTTCTAAGTGACGTCCACTATCTACTACAGCATGACTGCAGCAACATGCAGTCTTGGTTTCATACAAGCAATCTCAAAATAAATACCTCCAAAACTGTTTCCATGACCTTAGGGTCAGCCCAAAAACTAACAAGAACACCCAGCCCCTCTGTAATCACCACCCTGGATGGAAACACACTAAACAACGTCTCTTCCTATAAATACCTAGGAGTATGGCTAGACCCCCTGCTAAACTACTCAACCCACATAGATGCCATCACTTCAAAGCTGAACGTCTGAAAAATATCTGGGAATTAAATATTCTCTCACAGTGAATATTGTAGAAACATTGCCCTGGTAGGGAATTTAATCTTGGCTGCCATTAAATGCTCTTTTATAACAAGGAATGAAAACTGTATTATTCAACTTTATAAATCCTTCATTAGACCACATACAGATTACACAGTCTCTTTTTGGGCTCCATATCTACAAAAAGATGTAGAAATAATCAAAAGCATGCAAAGAAGGATCACTAAACTGATACCCAGGGTTAAAAATGTACCTTATGAAGGCAGACTAACTGCCCTGGGACTTTATGATTTACAGATCAGGAGGGACCATAGGGATTTATTATTATTATTTAATATAATAAATGATAATACACTCACAAAAGAATGCAAGATTAGATTTGCAGAAAAACCTCAAATCTGCAGTGCCATAACAGGCAGATTTTTATCCCTAGATCTTTTGCTAATAAATGGAAGTGCTTTTTTACTATTAGGGCTGCTACCTTATGGAATTCTTTACCGCAGCAGTTAGTAGATATTACCAGCTTTCAGAGGTGTAAAAAAGAATTGGACCAACTTTTACTGGGGCCAGATACCTAATTCACTCCATTGATATGGGGAGAGTGGTCTCGATGAGCTGAGTGCCTCCTTTCACTCTTTAAAACCGAGTAATAAAAAAAAGGTTCTGCCCGAACCTTGGTCACAGAAACTGTGGCTCCCTCCCACTATCTGTTAGATGCACATTACTAACAAAAAGGATCACTCCCATCTTTGGTTATGCAGACATTGTGTATAAAACGCCACCCCCTTCACCTCGCTATCCAGATTGAACTCCTTATTCCATGCTTTTTGCCGTTTTGTAGTAAATTCCCCTTTCACAAAACACCACTGCATGCTCCTTTCCTCCCTCGTGTTAGCACCCCTCTCCTATCACCCTTTTTGCCACTCCGTTTCTTTTATTTCCAAATTTTGGTTCGACCTAGTGCCCCCCTACCTGGCTGAAAAATTAACCCCTGCAGACTTTTCTCCTTACTCGCTGCGCTCTAGGGAATCTTGCTCCTTCACCCTCCCCATGGTAGAGACATCCATAAAGTAGCTAATTACAGGCCCATATCATTAATTAATCAAGACTTGAAAATACTTGCCAAAATATTAGCTACTCGCCTTAGTTTGGTCTAGGATTCTCTTATTACAGCTGATCAAGTGGGCTTTATGCAGGGCAGGCATTCATCGGACCATCTTCATAAACTGACCCACATTTTCTCTGTGTCGGGGGACCCTAGACCCCAAGCAGCACTTGTGTCCCTAGACACAAAGAATGCTTTAGATAGGGTGTCATGACAATTTATTTTCTTTACCTTGTCTAGTTTTGATTTCCCATCCAATTTTATCCAGTGAATTCAAATGCTATACACCTCTACTACAGCCTGAATGAATTGTAATGGAGTTTTTTCTCCTTCGTATCAGCTGTACAGAGGCACCAAGCAAGGCTGTCCCCTCTACAGTGCATGTCCTAAGCATACAATTGAAAGTCTCTCATATATACAATTAATTCGAGTAAAATACAACTATACTAATGAAAGCGATTTTAGTGAAGCCAAGGTTAATCTCTTTGAGAGGTTGCATTTAAGAGGGTACAATGAAAAAATATTACAGGAGGCATTAACACAAGTGAACCAAACTGAAAGGGCAGATTTATTGAAGTATAAGAAACTGGAGAATTTTGCAGATAGAGTTGCTTTTATAATCACTTGTGGGCCTGTGTCTATGGATTTAAGGGCTGTTATAAGAAAGCACTGGTCGTTATTATAATTGGATAAAGAAGTAAAGGATGTTTCAAAATCTAGTTCACTTATCACTTTTAGAAGAGGTAAGACTTAGGGATTTATTAACAACAAGTGAATATAAAGGTGAAGAAAGACATACTTGATTGGGGCAGAAGCCCTTTGGCTTCCATCCTTGCAAAAGATTAAAATCTGCAGGAATGCAGTTGGAGGGAAGGAATTTGTAAACCCAAACAGGTTGGGAGTCAGGGAAGTATTGACTACCCATTTTATTACTTATGATACCAAGTTTGTGGTTTATGTCATGTAGTGCTCGTGTGGAAAGACCTACGTGGGCCAGACCTCACACAAACTTAAGGAAAGGAGTCAGAAGCACCACAGGGCAATAAACCATTTAGATTTGCACATTCCATGGGAAAACATCTTGCAGAGGTGATAGACAGTGGGATTCATGTGTTTAGATATATGGGGTTTGATCATGTTCCAGCCCCCAAGCGGGGGGGGGGGACAGGGTACTAATGCTAGCCCAACGCGAGTGAGGATTTTTTAGCTGAGAACACTGAAGCCAAATGGCTTCAATGGGGGTATGGACTGGAAACCTTTCATTCATTAAATTGTAACATCAATGTGTAAAAATGATGGTTTGTGAAAAATGAGTGAGGTTGATGTAACACTGCAATTTACATTTCTATAACAAACTTTGAAATGATTGATTAGATGGACATTTTTGAAAGGTATTTTTTTACTATAGCGCTATAGTAAATTTGTGATTACTGAAATAAATAAATAGCTTTTAATTGTGATGTTAATATGGCTCAGTTAGACTGTCCTCTAGTGCAGCAGTGTCTTTGGAAGTGAAAGGTAATTACCTCATTTAGAGCTCATAATACTGCACAATTCCAGATCCATTCACACTAAGGAGAGCTGCACTGGATAACAGACTCCTTTTACCTAGTAATATCTTTAATTGATTTATTTAATAATTGAGTTGGTTTTGGACAATTAAGGTAATAACACTCGAATTAAAGTAGTTCACTTGCCCTATGCATTGTATATAATCACTGAGGTTTTGGGTTGTAGTCACACCTCCTAAGGAAGGGGTTGGAACACCGAAGCGCAAAGGTTGAGATTTTGTGTGGGAGCTTTAAATCTTCATATAAACACTGCCTGTTTTAAGCCTTTATATGCACACTGTGAAGTCGATTTGAAAGTAAGTGTGTTTTGAAAAAATATTTCAGTAAAGAAACTCTTTTTTTGAATCACAGTTTGGAGTGCTGGTTATTTTTTTCTAAAGAAGGCTGTCCTCTTTTCCTGATCCTTTTTAATCACTGTCTGGAACTTCTTCTTTAAAAAATTAATGCTAATCCTGCTATTTGCACAATTTCATTAGGTATTAACAGTGTAAGATTTCAGTTTATGCAAGTGACATTCTTCTCCATATCACTTCCCTTCAACATCTGTCCTGGCTACTCTCCAAACCATTTCTGATTTTGGCAATCTTTCCAATTTTATACTCAGCGTCCATAAAACCTTGGTAATGCCACTTAATTCTTCAGTACATAGGGCTGATATTATTACCCTCGGTTTAGTTTGGAGCCCCAATTAGCTTAAATACCTTGGCATTGAAATGGCTAGATCCTCCTCTGTGCTCAAAAAATTTAATCTTGATGTCTTACTTTCTGCTATCCAATAAGACTTAAAAGATGTAAAGCCCTTCCTCTCATGCTTTAGGGAAAAATTAATGTAATTAAAATGAATATTCTTCCATGGGTTCTCCACCACTTACACATGTTGAATATTTATCTCCCGTCATCCTGGTTACCCTTGTTTTCATTCCACAATATCTTCATTTATTTGGAGAGGTAAATCAATTAGATGGGCCTATCATAAATTAGCAGCATCTAAACTCACTGGGGGACTCCACCTACCGCATTTTCAAATTTAACAGTTCACTAGCCATATCAGTAAATATATTTATTGGCTTCTTTCTGACCCACCAGCAGCCTCTACTTCTTATGCCCCTCCTTGGCTCTTCATCAAGTGAGAAAAATGCCACTTGGCCAAGGTCACCCATGCAGCTGTTTTGTACGGATCAATAAAAGTCTGCTAAACTCTCTCAAAGTCCATGGCAATTCATCAAAAAGCTCTGGCTCCCTCTTTCCAAAGACATTTCCAAAATCTGTTAGACAACCCCCATTTTAAAACTGCAGATCAAATCTTAGCTTACATGGAAACATAGAAGTTGATGGCAGAGAAGGAAAGCAAGGCCCATCCAGTCTGCACATTTCTTTTTCTACCTTATGAATGTGACATTGGCCTTTACTCTGTCAATGGCCTATCTATTCATACTTATCTGTATTGCTCCCTTATGCCTATCCCATGCCTGTTTGAAGCCCTGCACTGTATTCATGTCCACCACTTCCTGAGGTAAGCTGTTCCATGCATCCACCACCCTTTCTGTGAAAAAGAACTTCCTCACATTACCCCTTAATCGACCTCCCTCTAGTCTCATGCTGTGTCCTCTTGTCCTGCTATTTTTCTTATATTGAAACATGTTAGACTCTTTCACCTTGTTAATGCCCTTAAGGTGCTTGAATGTTTCAATCATATCACCTCTCTCCCTCCTTTGCTCTAGGGTATACATATTGAGCTCAGTTAATCTGTCCTCATATGTTTTCTGATGCAGTCCCTGCACCATTTTGGTTGCCCTCCTCTGGACTGCCTCAACTTGGGTAATATGTCCTTGTGAAGGTGTGGCCTCCAGTACTGCCGCCCAGTACTCCAGATGGGCCTAACCAGTGTCTTGTAAAGAGGATTATTACCTCCTCTTCCGACTCATGATACCCCTACTAATACACCCCAACATCCCTCTAGCTTTACCTACTGCTTTAGTGGTCTGCTTGGATGATTTCAGGTCATCAGTGATGATAGCCTTTAAGTCTCTTTCTTCCTTGTGACTGCCAGCAATTCCCTCCCAGACTATAGGTGGCTTCAGGGTTTCTCTTCCTATGTGCATGATCATGTACTTCTTTGCATTAAACCCAGTTGCCACTCTTCTCTGACCATTTTGCTAGTTTATCCAGATCTCTTCTCATTCTGCCCACCCCATCTGGATCATCTACTCTGTGGCAGATCTTGGTGTCATCTGCAAACAGACGAACCTTACCCTCCCAGTCCTTCTGTCATCCTCCCTCTTTGTTTCTTTGAACCTCCTGGATGCCAGCCTTTTCACTCTTACCTTCCTGGGCACTTTCTTTGAGGAAACAAAAACCACTATGGTTCTCAAAGGAAGTGGCTAAGAAGGTAAGAGTGAAAAGGCTGGCACTCAGATGGTACAAGGAAACACAGAGGAAGGAGGACAGGGAAGTGTATCCAGAAAAACAGAGGGAGGCAGGGAAAGCAATTAGGAGTGCAAAGGCACAAACTGAGGAAAAAATAGCCCAGGCAGTAACAAAAAGGGATAAGACATTCTTCAGGTGCATTAGTGAAAGAAGAAAGAGCAGGGATGGGATTGTTAGGCTAAAAGGGGGAAGGAGGACAGTGTGTGGAGTGGGACCTGGAGAAAGCAGCACTCCTGAACAAATATTTTTGTTCAGTATTCACAGACGAAGGGGAAGGTGTGAGACCTCGGTAAAGTGACAGGAGCATCGACGGAAAGGAGATGGGCACCAGTCTATTTACAGAGGAGAGAGTCCTAAAGGAACTCGCAAAACTGAGAATGGACAAGGCAATGGGGCTGGATGGGATACATCCAAGAATATTAAAGGAGCTTGGATAGGTGCTCGCAGGACTCCTGACAGCCCTGTTCAACAAATCACTAGAAACAGTCGTGGTTCTGGAGGACTGGAGGAGGGCAGATGTAGACCCTCTCCACAAAAGTGGGAGTAGGGAGGAGGCTGGCAGTTACAGAGCAGTCTGCCTGACCTCAGTGGTGGGGAAATTAATGGAATCACTGGTAAAGGAAAGGATTGAGGTGTATCTTGAATCCAGCTGATCATGGGATCCTAGGCAGCATGGATTCACAGCGGGAAGGTCATGTCAAACAAACCTAACTGGGTGACCAGGGAATTAGATTAGGGAGAGGCATTGTACGTGGCCTACCTGGATTTCAGCAAGGCCTTCAACACTGTTCCACATAGGAGGCGTGTAAACAAGCTGAGCAGCCTGGGAGTGGATCCCAAGGTGGTAAACTGAGTCAGAAATTGATTAAGGGATGGAACACAGAGGGTAGTGGTAAACAGAGTTCATTCAAAGGACAGGAGGGTGACCAGTGGGGTGCCACAAGGATCAGTTCTGAGGCCAGTCCTCCTTAATGTCTTCATAAGTGACATTGCAGAGAATCTGGAAGGGAAGGTATGCCTCTTTGCAGATGACACTAAGATCTGCAACAGGGCTGACACTCTGTGGGAGAATGAGGAGGGACCTAAGCAGGCTTGAGGAGAGGTCAAGAGTGTTGCAGCTAAGATTCGATGCAAAGAAGTGTAAAATCATGTATTTGGGGAACAGAAACCCAGGGGAGGAGTGCATGATGGGGGTGGAGGTACTGACAACCACCAAACTGGAAAGAGACCTGGGGGTAACCATATTTGATGACCTAAAGGTGACTAAGCATTGTAAAAAGGCTATGAGAAAAGCCAGTGGTATGTTGGGGTGCATAGGAAGAGGTATCACCAGCAGAAAAAATGGAGGTGGTGCTACCCCTGTAAAAATTATTGGTGAGACCCCATCTGGAGTACTGTGTCCAGTTCTGGAGACCACATTTGCAGAAGGACATAGACAGAGTAGAGACAGTTCATAGAACGGCAACAGAAATGGAGCAGGATCTGCACCAAAAGTCATATAAGGAGATACTAGAGAACCTCAATATGTATACCCTGAAAGAGAGGAGAGAGAGGGCGGATATGATAGAGATCTTCAAATATCTCAAGGGCATAAATAAGGTACAAGAAGGTAGCAGCCTTCAGAAAAAAAGATGTTCAAGAACAAGGGGTCCTGATATGAAGCTGGAGTGGGGAAGACTCAGGGGTAACATAAGGAAGTGTTTTTTTCACATAAAGGGTGTTGGATGCATGGAACAACCTCTCAGTGGAGATGGTGGGGGCAAAAATGGTAGGGGAATTCAAGAATGTATGGGATAGGCAAAAGGGAACCCTAGCAATAGTAAAGAGAGAGGGTTAAAGCTGAAGATCAAGTAGAATCTGTGATATTGCAGTAGGTAAGGAAAATGAGCAGACTAGGTGGGCCAAGTGGTCCTTCTCTGCCATCAGTTTATGTGTTTCTATCTTTCTTATGGGACTTAATGTGGTGGATCTCCTTTTGCAGGGTCATCCCAAGTCTTTACATGCTTTTCAGACTACCCATCAGGTCCCTAAGCAGCATGCCTTCATATATTTGCAGATTCTCCATTCTGTTGCTCAACACTTGGGCCCTGCTCCTTGGACTTCAGATACTAGCTCTTTTGTTGATGCCCTGGCCCATGCTGCCACACAGCTCAATGCCATCTCCCAGCTATACAGTCTCCTTTTTTAGCACTGCATTTGAAAGAGCCTTGCAGACCTTCTGCAATCGATTGGAAAAGGGAGACTTTTTTGACTAAACAACAGTGTGGAATTGCCTCACAGTCACCTCTCCATCTGTGATGCACTCCGCTCTGTCCATTAGCAGTGGCACAGCACTATTTTATTTCAGTCAGATGTCACAGCAGAACACGGCACAGTCAGCCATGTCCAAGATGGCAGCTAAACTGTACTGTGCAAGTGCAACTACCTGCACATGCACAGTAATGTTCAGTGGTCATCTTGGACATGGCGGATTGTGCTGTGTTCTACAGTGACCTCCCTTTTTTTTAGCATATATATTTTTCTTCCCCCTCAACTGACCCTCCCTTTCAGCACCCACCCCCACGAAAAACACAACAATGACACTGGGGGTGCCCAATTCCCCAGTGTTGTGATAATAAATCCTTTATGTTTGTATAACACACCCCCACTACCTCGCATGCACGGTTATTTGTCTTTGTTTCTTTTTTTAAATATAGATGTGTTGCCCTCCCTCTCAGTGCCCCCCAAAACATAGCATTGACACTGAAGGTGCCCAGTCCCCCAGCGTCACAAGCTGGACTCCTCTGCCCTTTTTTTTTTTTAAGTCTTTCAAAAGAAAACCATCCATTGATGTCTTTTGCAGCCATTGCAGCCGACCCTCCCATTCAGCACCCACCACCCCGCACCCCCTAAGCCCTTACTTACTCATCGGGGGGTCCAACACCATAATCCTCTCTGGACTGCAGACACGTCTTCACTCTTCAAAGCCAGACTGTGAATTGAAGAAACAGGTATGTGGTTCAAAGTATTTCAATGGTGTTTTGAACTTAGTGGCATAACTTGGCCATTTTTGCCTATTTGTGGCCCAAATTTTCAGCATGCCTTTTTGGGGATCCTGCCTCATGAACAATTGCACTGACATTAGGCAAATTTGTCCCAAAAGGTGTTTTTGCAGTCCTTGTGTGAAATCGCCTTTCGGGCAGAAGTTGAAAATTGTCAGTGCCCTTTTCCATGTGATGGGGTCATAACAAGGTTATGTTGAAAACTTAGTGTAAAAATATTAAAAAACAACAAAATTCTGAGCCTACGATGAGTTTTGTGAACACAGGCTCGTAACTTTGGTAAATGTCAATATTTTGTACCCCAGATTTACAACATAGCTATATCTTTGCAGCACCTCATGAATGTGACAGCTGTCATTTTTCAGATCCTAGCCAAAATGTTTTTTTTACATCCCTAAAGGTTATTTCATGGTCCCCGTATGAAATCACCTTTTGGACAAGAGTTGAACATTTTCTCTACCCTTGTTTGTGAGATGGTGGCATAAGAAGACTATGTTATCAATTTGGTGTAAAAATATTTAAAAAAACACAAAGTTATGAGGCTATGTTGCATTTTGCAAATGCAGGCTCATAAGTTTAGTAATATTCAGTAGTTTTACAACAAATTTTCAACATAGTTATTTCTTTGCATCACCTCATGAATGTGACAGCTGTCATTTTTCAACTCCTATCCCAAATGTGTGTTTTTGTGTCCCGAAAGGTGATTTAGCAGTCCCTGCACAAAATCACCTTTAGGCCAGGAGTTGAAAATATTCTCTGCTCTTCTTCACGAGGCAAGGTCATAACAAGGCTATATTGAAAATTTGGAGTAAAATATTAAAAAACAACAAATTTATGAGCCTATGTTTCATTTTGCAAATGCAGACTCATAACTTTGGTAATTTTTAATAGTTTTCCCCAAATTCCTGAACTGCAGCCCTATCGGTTCTGGCCAGAGTTTGCTACTACAGCATTTAGTGAATTGCAAGGTGCTTGTCCTTATTGGGAGGCAGTGGCATAGCATGGTTGGCATGGGCCCTGGTGCAAGGAATGAAGATGCCCCCCCCCCGTGTATGGTTAAAAAAAGGGTGCACTTTCAGTCAGCTAGTGAAGTGGCCTTTTCCATGCTTTTTGCTGAGAGAAGACATTAATGATTTTGGAGACATTTCGTTTATTTGCACGTTCATTTTCGATGGATAAAAGAGTGAGGACGCTTAATCGTTCTTGTGCCATTGTACCTCTTAATTAACTCTTGATAAGTTTTAGTTTTAAAAATGAGCACTCCACGGTTGGCACTGTTACTGGTATTGTCATAAACAGTAAGTATGCCATACAAATGTCCAGAAAACTTGAAGCAAGAGCATGATTTTCTATCAACAGCAGTTCAGCTACTTCCTTCACTGTAGATTTCCTTGAAATGTCTGATTTCAGACAAGCCCTGAATGACACTAGTTGGCCTGGGAGCGAGGGTGACAAGTCAAGTCATATTGTTTGACCAGATTTTATCTGGCAGCATATAACTCGTCAATGGTAGCTGAAGTCAGTATGGAAGGGAGAATAGCCTTGAATGTGGCCACCACTTCATTTAAACCTACAAAGCGGTGAGATGCGAGATGGCTCTGTCCAGTGTTATGTAAAACACAGTAACTTTGAAGTTTTCTTTAGCAGACGTAAGCTTATGATCTTCACAAAGTTCATTGTGGAACCCTTTTACTCTTGGCACACGACGCTCTTCAAATTTCTCTGATATTCCCCAAGCTTTGGCCATTTCTAGGGCAGTTTCATGAAAGGTTTCAAATTTGTTTCTGGATTCCTGCAAACTATTGTGGGCAGTTTGAAGGAGTGTGGCGGCTTTGCTCAGGTCTTCTTGTGGTGACTGCAGCAGCTTTTAAACACAGTTGACCGATTCAAAAAATTTGATGAACAGTACAACTAAAAATACAAATTGCAACTTCTCCATTTGCAACTTCAGAGCTATTGCCTCCATGATTTCTTCTTTCTTTTTACTACTAAGTATTATCTTGGATAATGCTTTGAGGATATCTGTAAAACGGTAACAAACAGCCACTAAGGAGTCATACCACAGTGACCATCTGGTTAAACATAATCTCTTTAATGTGACATTAGAGGAGGATGTAAATGACAGCATGTACCAGTGCTTTTTGCTGTGTCCAAAGAAGGTGTACATATTTTCTACTACACCAAAGAAGTTCCTCACTCCTGGTACATCTGACAGGGCATCATTCAGGACTAGATTCAAGATATACGCAGCACAGTGAACATACAGTAGGTCGCTTTTGCTTGTCTGGCTTTAATTCTTGCTTGCACGCCTGCATATATGCCCTCATAGATGTAGCACTATCGTAACCTTGGCTTCACATTTTGGATATGTGCAACCTATTATTTCCAATACTATTAAGAATCGTCTCTTCCAAGCCAGCCACTGGCTGGTCCTCTACTTCCATGACTCCCATGAAAGACTCATTTATTTTTATGTGTCTTGGTTTCCCGCTTTCATCAATATCGATGGACACATAGCGTATCACTTGAGTGAGCGGATCCTTTTTCACAATATATTGAGTGGTGTCCATAATGGCAGAAAAGAATGGAGCATTATTGACATAATCTATTATTTCATCCTTGGCACAGTTTGAGAGTATTCCAATCAATTCATTCTGTGTGTCAGGGCTTAAATATTTAACTGTTCCCTCCAGCGTATTTATTAGCTTTTCCAGTACTGGATCATACTTTGCAAGAAGTGTAATAATGGAAAGAACATTTCCACAGTTTGCACTGGACCTTATATCTGCGGCTCCTGGATGCCAGCTTAGACATGGCCAAAGCCAATGTAAAGTTGATAATTCTGTCAAGCACTTGTCTCCAGAAGTTTGCTTCTTTCTTGATAGATTCTTCCAGATCTTCTGTTAATGTCTTGCGAAAATGCCATTGTTCCAGTACCATGCGGCACTGAAGGTGGAGGGTTGAGTTTTCATGCAAGTCTACTTTTGATGACAGATGGCCCCAATCATGTAGTCCATTTACCCATGTAGCATTAGCTCTATCCTTTGTTGGTATAAAACAAGCAACAAGCCAGGCAATATAAGCTGTCTAAGGCTGGTGAGCCACACAGCCATGCGTCCTGTAGTTTAACAGCAGCTTTGTTTACCTTCTCGTAATAGGTTTCGGAAAAACAGCTCCCCTTCTGAAGAGGATCGTGTGGAAATGGGCCAAATGGTTGGCATGGTCCATACAATATTATGAACCGCTTGTCTTGAGCACTGAGAAGCTCACTGAAGTGTGCTTTGTGGGTGGGAAACTTTTCTGAAGCCAGTTTATCAAGATGCACATTGTTACTTTCAATCATTGCTGAGGTACCTTCACCATGACCATCTCTCACTTCACTGCTATCTACACTGTCACTTACCACATCATTGTCAACCTTCGTATTACTACTGGTATTGTGTTCATTATTACTGATCTGTTCTTCAGTGTCTAGTGGCACTGAGTCACCCACATCAGCATCTGCAACCTGCCGGACATCATCACTGTCTTTCAAAGGTTTATCTCTATAAACCTCACTGCCCTTGGAAGTGTCTGCACTGTCTTTCTTTAAAAGGTTTGAAATTGTTGGTAACTTCTTTAATTTTTCAGCCCTCTCTTTGCTCAGCTTTCTCTTTGCTGCACTGCTGAGATGCTTAGATGGAACACTCGACATTGTTATACTTAAAGCTTGTTGAACTGGCACTGGCTAAATATTTTTAGACCTCACTCATGCACTATGATCAGGGAGACTGGTTTACCGTGATTGATAAAGTGGAAATTCTGTTTTGCAGATTGAACACTCTATTACAATTGAATTATGTCTAATAAAACGGATTTAAAAAATGTGATGTGTTTGTACTCTTGATGTGGATGGGGAGGGGTCAGAGGGAGCCGCGAGGGGCAGACTGAGGAGTAGATGCTTGGTGTGTAACTTTATTTTACTTCAAAACAGCCTTTTTAACTTGATTTTCTATTTTATTTTTGGACTATGAAAAATCTGTTTGTTTATTTTTTGCTGTTTCTTTGGGCCTTCTGCCCTGCAAGACTTGCAAAGTTTACTTGAGGTGTTAGATTGACCCACCTTTCCCAACATTCTCTTCCTCACCTGTCTGTCCATCATTGTCGTCTTTGTCTTCCTTCTTCTTCTTCAAAGTCTGCTTAAAATGCTTTCTCTGTTTTTAAGCCTTCAAAAACTTTCTTTATTTCCTTTTGGGCCTTCTGACATTATCTTCTTTCTTCACCCACCACCTTTCCCCACAATGATCCCCAAGTCTTTTCTCCCCATTCAAAACACCTTTCTTAAATGTTTTATTTTTAAAAGACTTTTCTTTTGTTTTTTTCTTTGGACAATCAGACCGGCCTTGCTTCGGGTGTTGCTGCAGCAGTCAATGCACACCACCAGCCTCTCGCCTCAATCTCCTCTCTCTCTCTGTCGCTCGCTCTCTCTTTCTCCCCCTGAATCTTATTCTTTGTTCTTTCCTTTTATGTTTCCAATTTTTTTTTCTCTTTAAAAAATGCCGCTGTTCCCTTGTTCTGGGCTATCTGACCAGCAGCTGTACTCAGGGTCAAGCTCACTAACCTCACTTACTTAAGTCACTGTAGTATAAAAACTGCACACACACACAAGTTCTGCCTTTCCCCAAGAACTCATCCCCTCCTCTCCTCTCCTCTCCATCTGCCTCCCCAGAAGTCTTTCGTAACTCTTCTTGGTGCTTTTCTTTTTATCTTTCTCTTTATTTTCTTTAGAAAAAGGGCAACAATGCTGTTCTTATTCCCTTGTTCTGACTTGGGCCGTCTGACCCAGCAGACTTGATGTAGTCCTCAAGCTCACTGCAAGCAAGTGTACATGCACACACACACACACACAGCACACAGCACAGCACACACAGCCCAGCCTTTGCTTTGGCCTTCTGGTGCCTGGGCTAAGGGCTTTGCTTGCCTTTAAGTCTGTAGTGTATAGTTTTTTAGAAGACCCTCCTCCTTCTCTTAATCTAATCCCCACAGTCCCCCCAAGTCTCTATCTTTCTTTTATTATTTTGCTTTTATTTCATAATAAAACAAAATCCTTTCCTGTTTCTTATTGCTATTTGCTTGCTAATATGCAGCACAGCTCACTCAGACTGCACACACTAGCCCAGCCTTTGCTTTGGCTTTCTGGGGCTGGGCTAAGGGCTTTGCTTGCCTTTTAACTTTAAGTCTGTAGCATATAGTTTTATTAGAAGACCCTCCTCCTCTTAATCAAACTCCCGAGTCTCTGTCTCCTATTTTTTGTTCTTTTGTAAAAGTTTTGCTTTTACTTTATAATCAAAATCTTTTATCTTCTTTCCACTTTCTGTTATTCTTATTTCATGGATTTGCTTATGCAGCACTCTGTCTAAGGGCTTTGCTTCTTGCCTTTGAGAAGTCACTCAGTCTGTCTGTCTCTACAGTTTTTTAGCAGATCCTGGTCCTCCTCTCAAACTCCCCCAGTCTCCCAAGTCTCCTCTGTCTATTTTTTTTATTTTATAATCAAAATCTTTTAGCTCCTTATCTTCTTTCCACTTTCTGTTATTCTTATTTCATGGATTTTCTTATGCAGCACTCAGGCTTAGGTCTAAGAGGCTTTGCTGCTTGACTAAGAAGTCAGTCTCTATAGTTTTTTAGCAGATCCTGATCCTCCTCTCAACTTCCCCAGTCCACAGAGTCTCCTCTGTCTTTATTTTTTTTAATTTTATAATCAAAATCTTTTATCTCCCTTGTCTTCTTTCCACTTTCTGTATTCTGGTATTCTTATTTCATGGATTTGCAGTTAGCTTATGCAGCACTAGTCTGCAACAGTGCCATCACGTCTTGTTCCCGACCCTAACTGAATCTTAATTTCTTCTGGAGTTCTCACCTGGCCTGAGGCCTTTCTAGGTTATTTATTGTATTCCAATTCCTCCTCTCCTCACTTCAGAGTGAGTCCCCTTCCTCCCCTTATTGGGTTCTCTGACTCAGATCTCTGTGTTACCCTCTGAGAGACCATGAGGTGTGGTCTCACTTTTACACTCTGCTGTAGTCTGCACTGAGCCTGAAATGAATGGTCAAATAAAATAATTTCTTTAACCCGGTCCCAGCCCTCTCTAGTCTGTCTCCCTCCTCCACTCCAACTGACGATGACCAACCATTCAAATCCAAGGGTCCACAACTACTTGAATCTTCTTCCTCCTTGCCCCCCCAAGTCAAACAAAGCAGCAAGCTGAGCTGTGGCAACAGCCACCCATAGAATATATGCAGTGGTGGTGATGGTTGGTGGATAACTGTTGTAGCTGCTACAGAGGCATTAAAGAAATGGAATGCTCTGCTCCTGTTATAGTCCATCTGTACCCACACTGTCTCCAAGTCTGTCTGCACTGACTGACTGCCTAAACAGTAATGGCACTAAGGCGCTTCCTCAGAGCTGACTCAGCTGATAGCTCTGCCTCTTGTCCTCCCCAACTCACTGCCACAATGCAGCCATTGGTGGGAGCCCACTAATGATGGGCACAGGTAGGCAGAGTAGCTGTCTCAAATTCGCTGCCTCATCTGTCATTATGAGTGAGTGATGAGAGACAGACAGCGGGGGGGCTCCTATTTTCAGCTCTGATGATGGCTCGGTGGCTCTCGGTTGCTGCTCCACAGTCCCCCAGCCCCCCATGTGTTGTGTTGATTAGTCCATCACATGGAGTGTCTATTAACAGTTCAAGTCCACTCCGATTAGAATCCAAGGATGGCTGGGTGGTGCACCGCAGTGGCGAGCGCATGCCTCATAAGTGTCATCTCACCGTCTGTACAAGAAAGAAATGGGACTTGTCTCAGCAGCGAGTTACAGTGGATGGGATAGTCCGCTCTTATGAGGTGGAAAGAATGGATGGGCCCCTCCAGCTCCTGCACCTTGGTGCAGTTGCACCATGTGCACACTCCATCCCCATGCCCCTGTCGGGAGGCTGCATATCCGACACGTTCATTTTGTTGTGAACTGATTTGGAGAGATTTACATACTTACATGAAAAACAACAAATTGTGGCTGATGCAATTTTGTTTTCTAAATAATATGTGTCTAACTCCCGCTAAATTGGCTAAGACAGGTAGATTGTCTCAAGATGTTTGCACTAGATTTGGGAGCACACCTGGTGCCCTGCACCATATCTATTGGGATTGTCCTCAAGCACGCCTGCTTTGGGCTTTAATTAAAACATAATTCAGCTCCTTGTTGGGCTTGGATGAACTTTTCACTCCTCAGGTTTGTCTTCTTGGTGATTATTCAACTGTATCTATTAGAGAACAGAGACAGCATATATCCTTGATCCCTCTTACTACTAAGCATGCTATTTTATGGCAGAAGAAGCCAGAAGGTGAAGTAAGGAAACATATTCAGTTCAGTGCTTCAGAGTAACTGGTAACTGGTATTTTTCTTTTAAACTTAGATTGTAGGCTTGTAGTGACACTATACTTTCTTTCTGTGTTGTCTTTACTTATAATTGTTTTTGGGCTGTTGAAAATTTAAAAAATAGTGGTGGTGTAATTCTGTGCTGTCTTTAATTGCTGCAAATTTTATCTTGGCTTGTCTGACTGTCCTGTAGCTGGGTGAAGGGTGTTAATTGTCTGGCCTCTGACCTCAGCTACGTGATAACTGGAGGTGGGGCTTAGTCACAGTTAAAGCAGCAAACAGAAGTTCATCTTCTCAGAAGAAGCCAGAAGGTGAAGGAAGGAAACATATTCAATTCAGTGCTTCAGAGTAACTGGTAACTGGTATTTTTCTTTTAAACTTAGATTGTAGGCTTGTAGTGACACTATACTTTCTTTCTGTGTTGTCTTTACTTATAATTGTTTTTGGGCTGTTGAAAATTTAAAAAATAGTGGTGGTGTAATTCTGTGCTGTCTTTAATTGCTGCAAATTTGCCCCCCCACCCTTCCCCAACTCTTAATTATATGCCCTGATAAATCTGATTGACAGGAGCTAAACACAGGGTATAGTAAGAGGTGTGAAGTAGGAGGGCATAAGGAGAAGACCACCCTCAGCACGACAAGTTTTTGACTCATTTATTTATTTATTGGTTTCTTTTCCTTAAAAAAATATATATCTGAGGATCAGTTACAGGATTTTTAGTACTGTAAATAAATAAAAGAGAACTAAGAGAGCTTCAGTAGCAGATAAGTAGTGGAATTGCAGTATAATGTGGGGAGTGGTGCTAATGCAGTGGCTGGGCAGCCATATTCAGGCAGACCTTCTGGACACTGAGGTGCTGCCCTATCTGCATGCATCTCTCGGGACTGTGGGATGAGGTAGCCAGACTCAGAGCGGGAGTAAACTGGGTCAGGAGTACCATCACCCCTGTCCAGGAACCACCCAGTCCAATGCAGCTGCCTCAAAGGATGCCGAGAACGAGGAACACTTGGATGACAGTGGGCTCAGGGAGGGTTAGAGCAGTCAGGCAGAGGCACATCCCAGATCCTATTCCTCTCAAGAACTCATATGCCACACTGGCAAATGAGTACAACCAAATAGAGGTACCCAGGAAGTGGAAGGAAAGGATGTGGAGGTTAGGCAAGGAGGTGACCTCAGTGGGGAAAGCAGTGGACCCCAGAGGAGGAGGAAGAATCCTGGTGGGGACTCCATCATAAGAGGGATGCAGCTAGGAACACAGGAGGGAGGACAGGGAGGGGAGGTGCCTACCAGGTGCCACGGCATGGAGGGATGGAAGGAAGATACTGGGGATCACTGGAAGGCAAGACAGGAGGGTGAGCTGGATGTCATTATCCACCTAGGTACTAATGACTTGGCAAATAGGGAGCCAAAGGAAGTTCAGGAAGAGTTTAGGAAACTGGGGAGGGGTCTCAAGCAAGTAGCTACTTCTGTCACTTTCTCAGAAGTACTACCTGTGAGAGGCAAGGGAGAGCATAGGAGTGCATGCACCAGGAACTTTAACTCATGGTTGAAGAACTGGTGCTGTGAGAAAGGGTTTGGATTCATTGGTGACTGGGGACCCATCTGGAGGGATGGAGGTTTGTTCAAGCCTGACGGCCTGCATCCATCCTGGAGGGGAATCCAAGCACTCAATGATAAGTTTAAATGCTACATTGACAAGCATTTAAACTAGCAAAGGGGGGTGGCAGGCCAGCAAGGATGATACCTACTTGCTCACCCCCCACAGCTAGTAATGGAACCAGTGCACCAGAGGAGTGGCTATCTCTGCAAAGCAGTGTGCAAAAGATGGAGATTAGTGTCCAAAAGGTGGATAAGCAGAAAGGGCAAATTCAGCAGAAGGGCAGACAGCAAGGAGAACCAGGGATAAATGACAACCAAGGAAGGGCTGGAGTAGAACAGTGAAGCAGTCTAGGAGGTCAAATCATGGAAAGCCATGTGCAAATGCCAGGAGCCTTAGCAACAAGATGGAAGATCTGGAGGCTGTCATGGTACAGTCAGACCTGGACATTGTGGCCATCACTGAAACCTGGTGTAATGATACCATGACTGGGAGATGGCCATACCTGGCTACAACATATTCAGAAGAGACAGAGCAGGCAGGAAGGGAGGGAGTGGCACTGTATGTGAAAAATGACATAAGGGCCACACAGATCAGGAGGAACAAAATGGGGGAGAGATACTGTGGGTTAAGCTGGAAAGGAAAATGGGGCCAGCCATCCGCACAGGTGTGGTCTATAGACCACCAGCCCAGGAGGAAGAAACAGATAGGGAGCTGATGCTAGCCATCCAAAGGATGGCAGACAAGGGTGAGGTAGTACAGGTTGGAGACTTCAATATACCAGACGTGGACTGGAGCATCCCAGCAGCAGCATCAACTAGGAGCAGATTTATCCTGGACTCCCTTCAGGGTGCCTTCCTCAAGCAACTGGTCATGGAACCAACTCAGCGAGAAGGCAATACTGGACCTTGTGCTCACAAACAGGGACAGTGTGATGGGGTAACAGTGGGGAGCACCTGGTAACAGTGACCACCAGTCATTGTGGTTTGAAATCACAGAAAGAGCAGAACCAGACCACACAAAAACACGTATCCTGGATTTTAGGGGCAGACTTTGGGAAAATGGGAGATGCTTGAAAGAGGCATTAAGAGATGGGACAGGAATCAGGATTGAGGAACAGTGGGCAGTATTTAAAATGGGGATTATAAGAACAACAGAATTATGCATTAAGCAGGTTAGCAAGAGAAAAGAAAGGAGACCATTATGGTTTTCCAAAGAGGTAGCAAAGAAAGTGAAAGCCAAAGATTGCATTCAGGCAATACAAAAGACACAGGCAGAAGGGATAGGGAGAAGTACCAGGAGAAACAAAGGGAGGCAGGGAAGTCAGTAAGGAAGCCAAAGCTCAGACAGAAGAACACATTGCAAAATTAGTGGTTAAAGGGACAAAACCTTACAGGTACAAGTGAAAAAAGAAGGACAAAGGGAGGGATAGTGAGACTGAAGGGGGAGGATGGGAGCCGCGTGGAGGATGACAACAGTAAAGCTGACATATTGAACAGGTATTTCTGCTCAGTCTTTACTAAGGAAGAGGGGGGTAATGGGTCTGAAGGGAGTACAAGGGGTGAGAATGGTGCAGAAATGGACACAAGTCCCTTTACACGAGAAAGGGTCCTGAAGGAACTGAAGTAATAAGAGCTGATAAAGCAATGGGGCCAGATGGGGTGCACCCAGGGTCCTTAAAGAACTAAGAGAGGTGGTGGCTGAACCTCTGGCTATCCTGTTCAGCCAATCACTGAAACAGGGAGGTACCCAAAGACTGGAGGACAGCAGATGTAGTCCCTTGTACAAAAGTGGGAACAAAGAGGAAGCAGGGAACTACAGACCAGTCAGCCTCACCTCGGTAGTGGGAAAGATCATGGAAGCACTACTGAAGGAGAGATTGGTGGAACATCTGGTTGTCAATGGACTACAGGACCCAAGGCAGCATGGTTTCACCAGGGGGAGGTCATGTCAGACCAACCTCATTGAATTTTTTGACTGGGTGACTAGGGAGGTGGATCAGGGAGGGCAGTGGACATGGCCTATCTGGACTTCAGCAAGGCCTTTGACACTGTGCCACATAGAAGACTATTACACAAACTGGGAATATGGGTGTGGGCAGGACAGTAGTGTGGTGGGTAGGTAACTGGCTGGGTGGCAGGACACAGAGGGTGGTGGTAAATGGCTGTCACTCCACAGAGGGAAGAGTGACCAGTGGGGTACCACAGGGATCAGTGCTGGGACCGGTCCTATTCAACATCTTCATCAGTGACATTGCACAGGATATAGAAGGCAGAATTTCACTGTTCGCTGATGACACAAAGCTCTGTAACAGAGTAGACACACCAGAGGTGTAGACAGAATGAGAAGGGACCTGCAGAAACTTGAAGAATGGTCAAGGGTTTGGCAGTTGAAATTCAATGCAAAGAAGTGCAAGATAATGCATATGGGGCACAAAAACCTGGCACAATATATCAGTTGGGGGTGAGGATATAGCATGCACCAAGCAGGAAAGGGATCTTGGGGTTGTCATCTCTGATGACCTCAAGGTGAGGAAACAGTGTGACAAGGCATCAGGTAAAGCAAATAGGATGCTGGGATGATAGGCAGGGGCATCACCAGCAGGAAAGGGAGGTCATAATTCCGCTTATACAAGACACTAGTGAGGCCCCACCTGGAGTACAGTGTACAGTTCTGGAGACCATACCTACGTAAGGACATAGACAGGGTAGAGAAGGTTCAGAGGAGGGCAACAAAGATGGTGCATGGGTTGCATCACAAGTCCTATGAAGACAGGTTGATGGAACTGAACATGTACTCCCTAGAGAGAGGAGGAGAGAGAGTATAGTAAGAGACATACAAGTATCTTACAGGGAGGAACAGGGTGCAGGAAAACACTATTTTAAGCAAAAAGATGTTTCAGGACTAGGGGCATGGGATGAAGTTGGAGGGAGGACGATTCAGAGGAAACATGGAAAGAATTTCTTCACAGAGCAGGTGGTGGACAAGTGGAACACCCTGCCAGAGGAAGTGGTGGGGGCTGAAACAATCACGGGATTTAAGAATGCATGGGATAGACATAAAGGAATTCTAGAGGTCAGGGGTAAGGGGAAATAGACTTCTAGGAAAACAAACTGAACTTACAAGCTCAAATGGGCAGACTAGGTGGGCCATAGGCCCTTATCTGCCGACACTGTCTATGTATCTATGTATCTATGTATCTATGGCTTAATAACTAACAGTTAAGTCTGAATAGGTACAGAAATTGTTACTTAATCTGAGGATTGAGAAGTCCATTGCAAGTACTTGTGCCATTCTGTCATCCTACCAATCCTGCTGGGGAAGGCTCCACACTTTGTATTCTGTATTGCTGAATACTGGCACCTGAATGTACCTTTCACATATTGTCATAGTCTCATTATGCTGAAATATTGTTTTTTTGTTATTTTTTCTTGATGTGTCTATATTTCAGTGCATCTCGCTGTATTTAAGTGTTTATTCTCTTGTCCTACCTGTGCTCTACATTTTGCTTTACATTTTTACTGTATTGTCTATCTTCGTCATATTCTGTGTTTTGTCTTTGTCTTTTGATTGGTTGATATTCAATAAAACAAATAAAAACAAATATTGTGCACAGTTATTTTTGCCAGAAACAGGCAAAAATGATTACACATATAGGACTATATAAAGGGTGGATGATCAGGGATTTCATTCAACCCATTTGGTGCAAGAGCCTTCAATTCATAGATATATTTGCTTCCTTTTAAGCTTGCTCACTCCCATAACGCATATCTGAGTCAAAACATTCTATGTTTAACCTTATGTAAAATGGCCACCGCAGGCTGAACTTTTGACAGTATATCACCACCTCTGGGGGGGGGGGTACAGATACAGTATGTTCAATTCCTACAAAAGAAAAATCTGCAGCATTACTATGATATTGCTTAACATGGGGACCAATTATATTGTTCATTACTATGATGACACTGCTTAACATGGGCCCAATTTTATTGTTCATTACTATGATAACACTTGTGGTGCTCTCAAGAAGATGATGATGTTATATGATGAAGATGAGTGCGCTCTACTCTAAGGTGGTGAAAAGAGATGAGCGGGGCACCAGAGGTCTGAATTATATTTTGGATAGGATAACTGGTATCCAGACAAGGAGAGGCAGGAGTCAACTAGTAATTTTAAATGACTTAGGCTGGACGCTTTTATTTGGAACCAAGGGTAGACAGACACAGTCACAAGAAGAGTAGGGCTGCTCGATTAACAATAGGGCAGATTATATCGAGGATACTGAAATACTTTTGATCTACCACTTTAATGTTTACCTCAGCAAATATAACCTGCAGGCCTACTGCCACTCTTATTCTAGTACTAGTTTATACTGTACTCTATACTTCACACAAGAACCCAGTCTTTGGCTACTCAGCACTACATTAGGGTGATCAGCATCATACATCTACAAAGAGTCCAGAATTTTACAAAGGTCCAGAGATCCGGCGTCTCCGTGTACACCGTCATTCTTCGTTGGTAGCTACAAGGGAAATAAAACAGAACTGTGGAACCCTAATCTCAATTCCCAGCAAGGACCTAGATAAGGACACTGGGTGGTGAGAGGTTTGGTAAACAGACCATATATCTTCGGCAAAAGCCCACTATCTCCGAGGCTGCCGGAATGTAGAACCAGAGCAACTGGTTCCTGAAATAACACACACTGAAGCAAGAGGTTCCTTGGCCAAAACCCACTTCTAGGGTTGCCAAGGATGAAGAAAGACCAAGATCTGCATGGCGATGAATCCAATGGAGGACTACCACGATCCAACTGATGCTGCAGCACTCCAAGGGCCAGCTGGACTCGGAAGGAACTCTGACAGGACCAGGAACCATTGGAATCTGAAGAGATGATGGTTGAATCTGCAATCCTCAGGTCAGGAACTAACACAAAAAGAAACGGCGGACACGTCCCGGACTGGGCTTCGACGGACTCGACTTTCGGCGAACGACCAGGTGGGGGCGCAGAACAGGTTCTCCAAGATGAGCTCTCTCTCTTCTGTAGAGGGCGACCAACTTTGGGACATCTGGAACAGGAACCATACAGAACGGCGCTGGCACGGCTGTTGTGATGCGTTTCGGCGGACGTACTTTCAAGCTGTGAAAACAAGAAAACGGCGGGTACGACTAGTACAACTGACGACGGACTTCGACTTCGGCGAACGACATGAACGGACGGGATGAGTTGATAGATGATCTTTCTGGAGTGAAGAATGCTGGAAGGATGTCTTCTTCTGAGTAGAGACTGATTCTGAGCACGTGGTGTAACAGACCACACTAGGAGACTGCAGTGTGGTAGAAGACTGAGTCTGTCTTCGTACAGTAGTAAACATATAACTGAAGAATGCCCAAAGAACTGTGGAATAGTACAATAATTTGCCGGGGAGGGCAAATTATAACTTCAGGGGTAATTGTTACTGATAAGGACCAATGTCCAGGTGCTTAGAGCAATAGTTCAGGTACTTGGACCAATAGTTCAGGTACTTAGGACAATAGTTCAGCATAAGCAGTACAGTAATCACAGTAAATTCACAGTATAGGCAATTAGAACACTCTCAAATGAACCCCTGTTTCTATAGGTAGGGTACTTCTGGGATAGGATCCCTTACTGTCCGTTGTGGCTGGGGCCTCCCTTTAGACCAGGCTTTACCTCGGGCCTAATGCCCTACCATTACCTCGGGCCTGAAGCCCTACGTTAGCTTGAGCCTGCCTTATTCCACTAGGCTGGGGCCTCCCTTTAGTACCACTGGGCTGGCTTGCCCTATTCCGCTAGGCCGGGGCCTCCCTTTAGTACCACTAGGCTGGCTTGCCCTATTCCGCTAGGCCGGGGCCTCCCTTTAGTACCACTAGGCTGGCTTGCCCTATTCCGCTAGGCCGGGGCCTCCCTTTAGTACCACTAGGCTGGCTTGCCCTATTCCGCTAGGCCGGGTCCTCCCTTTAGTACCACTAGGGTGGCTTACCCTATTCCGATAGGCCGGGGCCTCCCTTTAGTACCAGGCTTTACATTGGGCCTAATACCCTACCATTACCTCGGGCCTGAAGCCCTACGTTAGCTTTGGCCTGGTGCCCCATCTTAGATTGGGCCTGGAGCCCCTCATTGGATTGGGCCTGGTGCCCCACTTTATATTGGGCCTGGAGCCCCTCTTTACAATGGGCCTGATGCCCCACTTTATATTGGGCCTGGTGCCCTACTTTATATTGGGCCTGGAGCCCTCCTTTATATCTGGGCAGGAATCGCCCTTTTAAAAGTATTGCCCCTTTAAATCTGCAGGCTTCCAATGCCTGCTATCATTCAGTGCAGCAAATCCCGCCTCCGCTCCGCCCCTTCATTAATATTCATAGGCCGCGCTAAAGGCCTTGCTTTTCAGCCCCTCCTTTGGGGCGTCGCTAATCCCGCCTCCACATGAATATTAAAATTCACGGGTCCTAGCGACCCGATAGCTAAGCCGGCACGCCCTCTGGCGCCTAATGCGCTATTTTTCTGAAATTCAGTCCCCTGCAACAAACTGGCGCTCAACTGGCAGCGTGCTGCCGCCGACTCACCGCTCTGCAATCCTGACTGGGGTAGAAGTACTGTTGGGAGGCGGGAGGGATGCTGGCAGGGGAGGAGGAAATGCACAGGCAGCCGGGAGGATGACTCAAGGGCCTCTGATGGCCCAAACATGACTCCAGCGATGTGGCTTCTCTGCCACGGCGTGGGAGAATCTAAAAATCACTCTCGGGGCAAAATAAAGAAACGAAGGGCTTTTAAGCCCATAAAACATGGTGGGAGCGGCGTTTTCATCTTCGTGGTGCCCCGATGGCACCACCGACCATGGACTACTGCAGCAGAGGGAGTCTTCGGGCAGGGGAGGCAGCACAGGACCACAGCAAGTCCAGAGGGATGGCTCCAAACAAAAGGTAAGCCCTAACTGTCCCCCTGACTTCTGGGTCCTGGCTCCTCAACCTCTTCCCAGCAATCACTGTCTCCAACTCAACAACTATAGAATCCTTGTTTAAACTTGAACCTCCCAGGGTTCTATATCTGCTGGATCGGAATGCTGTGCATGAGCCACCTAGCACAGCATTCCATCCAGGCTATTATGACCTGCATTGCTTGTAAATTCTATCTTTTTACAAGGTTGCAAGTGCACAGGGCACTTCTCTATTATTTACAATATTTTCTCTGTAATGGCACACTTTGGGGCATTACATTCGGGCCCGCCTAAAAATACATGTCCCCATGTATTCCCTTAACATTTTATAAAATCTATCATCTTATCAACTTCTGAAATCTTACTTAATACTCTATAAAGTCTTACGTTAATAAAACACTCTTAAAATCTCTAAAATATTTTTACTAAGCCACTCCAGCTTTGGACTCCTTGGATAAATTATCTCTATCCTGCCGACTATGCCAAAAAGTTTTGTTATGTGTGGTGCTCAAGAAGATGATGATGTTATATGATGAAGATGAGTGCGCTCTACTCTAAGGTGGTGAAAAGAGATGAGCGGGGCACCAGAGGTCCGAATTATATTTCGGATAGGTTAACTGGTATCCAGACAAGGAGAGGCAGGAGTCGACTTAGTAGTTTTTAAATGCCCGCAGGGCGGACTTTTTATTTGGAACCAAAGGGGAGTAGACAGACACAGTCACAAGAAGAGTAGGGGCTGCCCGATTAACAATAGGGCAGATTATAACGAGGATACTGAAATACTTTTGATCTACCACTTTAATGTTTACCTCAGCAAATATAACCTGCAGGCCTACTGCCACTCTTATTCTAGTACTAGTTTATACTGTACTCTATACTTTACACAAGAACCCAGTCTTTGGCTACTAGCACTACATTAGGGTGATCAGCATCATACATCTACAAAGAGTCCAGAATTTTACAAAGGTCCAGAGATCCGGCATCTTCGTCTACACCGTCGTTCTTCATTGGTAGCTACAAGGGAAATAAAACAGAACTGTGGAACCCTAATCTCAATTCCCAGCAAGGACCTAGATAAGGACACTGGGGTGGTGAGAGGTTTGGTAAACAGATCATATATCTTCGGCAAAAGCCCACGCTCTCCGAGGCTGCCGGAATGTAGAACCAAAGCAACTGGTTCCTGAAATAACACACACTGAAGCAAGAGGTTCCTCGGCCAAAACCCACTTCTAGGGTTGCAAGGATGAAGAAAGACCAAGATCTGCGTGGCGATGAATCCAATGGAGGACTACCACGATCCGACTGATGCTGCAGCACTCCAAGGGCCAGCTGGACTTGAAAGGAACTCTGACAGGACCAGGAACCATTGGAATCTGAAGAGATGATGGTTGAATCTGCAATCCTCAGGTCAGGAACTAACACAAAAAAGAAACGGCGGACACGTCCCGGACTGGGCTTCGACGGACTCGACTTTCAGCGAACGACTAGGTGGGGGCGCAGAACAGGTTCTCCAAGATGAGCTCTCTCTCTTCTGTAGAGAGCGACCAACTTTGGGACATCTGGAACAGGAACCATACAGAGCAGCACTGGCACAGCTGTTGTGATGCGTTTAGTGACGTACTTTCAAGCTGTGAAAACAAGAGAAGCGAATGCGACTGGTACAACTCACGGTGACGGACTTGACGAATGACCACGAGCGGACGGGATGAGTTGATAGATGATCTTTCTGGAGTGAAGAATGCTGGAAGGATGTCTTCTTCTGAGTAGAGACTGATTCTGAGCATGTGGTGTAACAGACCACACTAGGAGACTGCAGTGTGGTAGAAGACTGAGTCTGTCTTCGTACAGTAGTAAACATATAACTGAAGAATGCCCAAAGAACTGTGGAATAGTACAATAATTTGCCGGGGAGGGCAAATTATAACTTAAGGGGTAATTGTTACTGATAAGGGCCAATGTCCAGGTGCTTAGAGCAATAGTTCAGGTACTTGGACCAATAGTTCAGGTACTTAGGACAATAGTTCAGGTACTTAGAGCAATAGTTCAGGTACTTAGGACAATAGTTCAGGTACTTAGGACAATAGTTCAGCATAAGCAGTACAGTAATCACAGTAAATTCACAGTATAGGCAATTAGAACACTCTCAAATGAACCCCTGTTTCTATAGGTAGGGTACTTCTGGGATAGGATCCCTTACTGTCCATTGTGGCTGGGGCCTCCCTTTAGACCAGGCTTTACCTCGGGCCTAATGCCCTACCATTACCTCGGGCCTGAAGCCCTACGTTAGCTTGAGTCTGCCTTATTCCACTAGGCTGGGGCCTCCCTTTAGTACCACTGGGCTGGCTTGCCCTATTCCGCTAGGCCAGGGCCTCCCTTTAGTACCACTAGGCTGGCTTGCCCTATTCCGCTAGGCCGGGGCCTCCCTTTAGTACCACTAGGTTGGCTTGCCCTATTCCGCTAGGCAGGGACCTCCCTTTAGTACCACTAGGCTGGCTTGCCCTGTTCCGCTAGGCCGGGGCCTCCCTTTAGTACCACTAGGCTGGCTTTCCCTATTCCGCTAGGCCGGGGCCTCCCTTTAGTACCACTAGGCTGGCTTGCCCTATTCCGCTAGGCCGGGGCCTCCCTTTAGTACCAGGCTTTACATTGGGCCTAATGCCCTACCATTACCTCGGGCCTGAAGCCTATGTTAGCTTTGGCCTGGTGCCCCATCTTAGATTAGGCCTGGAGCCCCTCATTGCATTGGGCCTGGTGCCCCACTTTATATTGGGCCTGGAGCCCCTCTTTACAATGGGCCTGATGCCCCACTTTATATTGGGCATGGTGCCCTACTTTATATTGGGCCTGGAGCCCTCCTTTATATCTGGGCAGGAATCGCCCTTTTAAAAGTATTGCCCCTTTAAACCTGCAGGCTCCCAATGCCTGCTGTCATTCAGTGCAGCAAATCCCGCCTCCACTCCGCCCCCTTCATTAATATTCATAGGCCGCGCTAAAGGCCTTGCTTTCCGGCCCCTCCTTTGGGGCGTCGCTAATCCCGCCTCCACATGAATATTAAAATTCACGGGTCCTAGTGACCCGATGGCCATCGCGGCACTCAGCCACCCTCTGAAAGTGCCTAATGCGCTATTTTCACAAATTCAGTCCCCCCTGCAACAAACTGGCGGTCAGCTCAATGCGTGCTGCCGCCGACTCACCGCTCTGCCATCCTGACTGGGGTAGAAGTACTGTTGGGAGGTGGGATGGATGCTGGCAGTGGGAGGAAAATGCACAGGCAGCCAGGAGGATGACTCGGGGGCCTCTGACGGCCCAAACATGACTCGGCGATGCGGCGCTTCTCTGCTGCCGGCGTGGGACCGAGATTACTTTTAAAAATCACTCTCGGGGGCAAAATAAAGAAATGAAGGGCTTTTAAGCCCATAAAATGTGGCGGGAGCGGCGTTTTCATCTTCGTGGTGCCCCGATGGCACCACCAACCATGGACTACTGCAGCAGAGGGAGTCTTCGGGCAGGGAAGGCAGCACAGGACCACAGCAAGTCAGAGGACGGCTCCAAACAAAGGTAAGCCTAACTGTCCCCTGACTTCTGGTCCTGGCTCCTCAACCTCTGCCCAGCAATCACTGTCTCCAACTCAACAACTATAGAATCCTTGTTTAAACTTGTACCTCCCAGGGTTCTAGATCTGCTGGATCAGAATGCTGTGCATGAGCCACCTAGCACAGCATTCCATCCAGGCTATTATGACCTGCATTGCTTGTAAATTCTATCTTTTTACAAGGTTGCAAATGCACAGGGCACTTCTCTATTATTTACAATATTTTCTCTGTAATGGCACACTTTGGGGCATTACACACTGCTTAACATTGGCCCAATTATATTGTTCATTACTATGATAACACTGCTTAACATGGGCCCCAATTATATTGTTCATTACTATGACAACACTGCTTAACATGGGCCCTATACTAATTATATTATAGTGTACAGTGGAGTGTTGTTCTGTATAGAATTTAATCCCTTTCAAAGTGCTATTCTAGCACTGTTCCAAGGTCATGGAATGCTGTTCTACCCTACTGTGGTAGAACAGCATTCTAGAACCTCTAAAGACTGCATGAGTCAGTTTCATTTTGAAAGCAAAAGAACTCACAAAACACATTTTTCACACAGTACTATACATTATAAAAACTACAGGATGAGCAACTCTATGCACAACCAGTGTGCTTTGCCACCTTGGGGTTCTGATTCCCATGGACCTCTTGAGCTTCGCTCTCAGGGTCAGAGAGAATCAGAACCCATCTGTGGCAGAACACACTGGTTCTGCATAGTTGCCCATCTAGTATTCTCTATGTTCATTACTATGACAACACTACTTAACATGGGTCCCAATTATATTGTTCATTACTATGACAACACTGCTTAACATGGGCCCCAGTTACATTGTTCATTACTATGACAACACTACTTATAAAATGGGCATTTAAAATAAACAAATCTGATTGGCTAAAAGGCCTTCAAACTTGTGTCCTTATCAAGTGATATCCTGGTCAACCGGCACTAATCTTCACCCTGTGAACACATAACGACACTGTATCACTGCCCACTGGCCACAGTAAACAAAAGCAGAGACTGGTACACACTTCACAATCAGGTATTGGGCAGGAGGTCTCACGCAGAATGACCACACAGCAGTGGTAAAGCAAGCACCCATCGAGAAATGGCAAAATATTCAAAAATCCACTGCACAGAACAGAACACCTAACACTGTGTGTAGCTAATGTCACCCTTCCTGCAGAACCCCCTAAACAGTTTTATTTTTTGCTCACAGTCCGACACATTTCTTCCACACAAGTCCAACTCTTGCTCCCACTACTCAGCGTTTGTGGCATCGCAGCCCCCCCTTGTGCTGCCGTACTGTCCTTTGAATTCAACAGCAAGAGCCGACAACTAACTATGGCAAACCATATCAAGAAGGGAAAAAACCTTTTTTTTAAACAAAGCAAATAACCTGCGAGCCCGACCGCAAAATAAGAAATCACACTGTACGGCAGCCGATGAAGAACATGCTCAATCCCACTCAGGCAAATGATCCATGTCAACAGAAAACAAAAAAGAAATATAACAACAAAATTAAATAAAATTACCAAAATAAATGCTGTCTGTATATTGGGGGGGTGGTGGACAGTTAATACAGAATCCATAACAGACTCGGTTATTCCCACTTACTGCTAACTGCATGTAGCTACAACTCCATGTTCAAAGTAATAAAATATTAAAACAAAATAAACTTGCTTTGGGGTATTTCTATGTCTGTCTGTGTTTCTGTTGACATTAGAAACACAGACAAACACCGGTCACCACTATTAACTTTTAATGCAAAACCTCCATTCAACACATAAAGAGGGACTTTTTTTTTCTCAAATAAAAAATCATATTTCTTCATTTTTTTCTTGTATATCCTTATGTGATTTTTTTAATAAAAATTTATTTACAGTGGGCTCATTTTATAAAACGTAGCACACTCCAGTGTGAGTTGGCCCTGATAAGAGCACCCAGGGGGCTATAAGGCACTCGAGCAAGCACCTTATGCCTTAGTACACCCCTGGACATGCTCTTATCAGGCAAAAACCCACACCTCATCATGTGTTATTGCTTGCTTAACATGGGCCCTAATTATATTGTTCATTACTATGATAATGAGAGAAATAAATAACTGGTTGAGATTTTGGTGTCTTAAACAGAATATACAATATATCACTCATTGGGAGGACTTTTATGGCAAATCAAACCTCTATTGTTGGGACGGACTTCACCTCAGTAGGAGGGGTAGTAGGCTCTTGGGCAAAAACATAGCCCACTCCATTAATGGTTGTTTGAACTTCCAGTAAAGGGGGAGTTGTATGATTTAAATACAGCTCTTGAACCTCAACCATTCAACCATTTAAACCTCTTCTAAATCCCACAATTATAAGTAACCAAAACTCCACTCAATTGAATACTACTGGTTCTATCCTTAAATCAAACATACATATTATATTAACTAATGCCAGAAGTCTACGTAACAAAAAAGAAGAACTTACTTACATCCTTCAATCACAAAAAATATCAATTTGTGGAGTTACTGAAACTTGGTATAAGGATGATGATTGGAACACTGACATAAAGGGATATAATAAATTTTACAAAAACCGAATGAAGATAAAAAGGGTGGAGGTGTTATATTATATACTGGAGAAAACCTGAAAGCAAACACAATTAAAACTAAAATAAGTACCAATGAGAGTTTATGGGTTAAAATCTTTCTCCCCCAAATTCCACTAGTAATTGGGTTAATATATAGATCTCCTAGTCTAACCAATGATGAAAATCATAGTTTAATCGAAGAAATATCCGAGGTACACATTGATACTCCCTATATACTGATGGGTGACTTTAATCTTCCAACTGCTAATTGGGATAATTATACATCAGCTTCAAATATTGAAAATAAGTTTATAGATGTTTTCCTCCAATCTAATCTTGAACAGATAGTAAACGAACCTACCCGTGGCAACAATATCCTTGACATTGTACTCACCAATGCTAATGAGAAAATAGATAACACTAAAATACTTCCTCCCTTGGGTGATAGTGATCACTGTTTGGTTAAATATGAATACATAACAGATCTGCCATGCACAAATGGTATTACTAAAATCAAAAACTTTAATAAAGCTAACTATATAAAAATAAACGATTTTCTATCAAAATGGAATTGGGTGACTGAACTAAATAACTTGAATTTATTATAAATTTGGGATATAATCAATAACAAAATCAACATTTGTCTCTCCAATTGGGTTCCTTATAGAACGAAGTATTGCAACAATAAACGTGTGCCTCTTTGGTGGTCTTCAAAAATTAAGAAACAATTGCTAAAATGAAGAAAACTATATAGAAAATATAAAAAAGCTAATTCCAATAGTCTCCTGGAAAAGTATCAAATTTCAGCCAAAAAATTAAAACACATGATTAAATCGTCTAAATCTAAGATTGAATTAAACTTAGTCACAAAAGTCAAAGATAATAGAAAACAATTTTATAACTATATTGGTTCCATGAAAGAAAGACATCAAACAATAGGACCCTTTAACATCAATGACATACCTATCCTTGATGAAACAACCACTGCTACAATTCTAAATGAGACATTTTTAAAAGTTTTTGAAACTAAGGAAGTTGCAAATAGGCCTCTTCTTGCAAATAACTCCAGTTTTCCTGTTTTTACAAAAATGGAGGTTGAAAAACAAATTAAATCTTTAAAACCAAACAGTTCTCCTGGTCCTGACGGTATTCCACCCAGATTTTTGCACATTAGTCATTCAATTTCTGGTCCACTAGCTATGTTATTTAATTCATCCATCAGAGAAGTCAAAGTTGTTCAGGCCTGGAGAGAGGCTATAGTTACTCCTGTACATAAGGGTGGATCTAGACATGATCCAAATAATTATCACCCTATAAGCCTGATTTCCATCATAGGTAAAATTATGGAAAGATTGCTTTAAGCCCATATTATAAATCATTTAGAAAGATATAAAATAGTCGATATCTTTCAACACGGATTTGTGACTGAAAGATCAGTTTTGACCAATCTACTACAGTTCTTTGAACCAGTGAGTGCTGCTTCGGACTTGGGTATTCCGGTAGATGTGATATTTTTAGATTTCTCCAAAGCTTTTGATAAAGTATCACATAAAGTTTTATTACAGGAATTGGTCAAAATTAAGTTGCAACCTAATATTATAAATTGGATACAGTCATGGCTGGATAACAGAACTCAACAGGTATCAGTTAAGGGTCACCTATCTGAAGCGGGTGTGGTAACTAGTGGTGTTCCCCAGGGCTCCGTCCTGGGTCCGATACTGTTTAATATTATGGTTTCTACAATGCCTACAACTGATAAGATATGGGTCACAAAATATGCTGATGACTGTAAAATGGGTAGTTTGGTAAGCACATTTCATGATAAGTGCTCACTACAAAATCAATTAAATAACCTATCTAACTGGGCAAAGGCTTATGGAATGTTTTTTAACGTTGACAAATGCAAAGTCTTGCATTTGGGCAAAAATAACATGCCCTTCAACTATTCCTTAAACAATATTAATCTAAAAAGTATTTCAGAAGAAAAGGAGTTGGGAGTCATAAACTCAAATAATTTAACCTTTGAAAAAAATAATATAATTTAAGTTAAAAAATGTAATAAAATAATTGGCTCAATTTTAAGAAATATCAAAAGCAGACACTCCAAAGTTATTATACCACTTTACACCAGTGTGGTACGTCCCCATTTAGAATACTGCTCTCAATTTTGTGCACCAACTACAATTGGGGGTTTAAAACTCGTAGAGGGTGTTCAGCGTAAATTCACTAAGAAAGTTTAATCTTTACATAATAATAGTTATGAAGACAGATTAAAAAAAAAAACCTATTTTCTGTCAAATACAGACAAATAAGGGGAGACTTAATTTTAGTATACCAAACCTTAAAAAATGATTATTTAAGATCTACAATTGGACTTACTACAGCCTCCAATGTTAAGTCAACTAGGAACCATGGACATAAGCTCATTGGAGAGAAATGCATATCCAGTAAAAGGAGTCTATTTTTTACACAAAGAGTTGTGGGATTGTGGAATAACTTACCTGTAAGTGTTGTTAATAGTACTAATCTAAGTATTTTTAAACAGAGACTAGATAAACATATGGGAAACAAAAAGTTTGACTTCCACCCATAGGATATATGGGTGGCGAGCATATAATGGGCATCCTTTACATTTGCCTACATTGCTCGTACACTTCTATGAACCTATGAACCTATAACACTGCTTAACATGGGCCCCAATTATATTGTTCATTACTATGACAACACTGCTTAACATGGGCCCCAATTATATTGTTAATTACTATGATAACACCACTTAACATGGGCCCCAATTATATTATTCTATACTATGACAACACTACTTAACATGGGCCCCAGTTATATTGTTCATTACTATGATGACAGTGCTTAACATGGGCCCAATTATATTGTTCATTACTATGACAACTCTGCTTAACATGGGCCCCAATTATATTGTTCATTACTATGGCAACACTACTTAACATGGGCCCCAATTATATTGTTCATTACCATGATGACACTGCTTAACATGGGCCCAATTATATTGTTCATTACTATGATAACACTGCTTAACATTGGCCCAATTATATTGTTCATTACTATGATAACAGTGCTTAACATGGGCCCAATTATATTGTTCATTACTATGACAACACTGCTTAACATGGACCCTAATTATATTATAGTGTATAGTGGAGTGTTGTTCTGTATAGAATTTCATCCCTTTCAAAGTGCTGTTCTACCACAGTTCCAAGTTCATGGAATGCTGCTCTACCCTACTGTGGTAGTACAGCATTCTAGAACCTCTAAAGACTGCATGAGTCAGTTTCATTTTGAAAGCAAAAGAACTCACAAAACACATTTTTCACACAGTACTATACATTATAAAAAATACAGGATGAGCAACTCTATGCACAACCAGTGTGCTTTGCCACCTCAGGGTTCTGATTCCCATGGACCTCTCAAGCTTTCGTCTCGAGGTCAGAGGGAATCAGAATCCTTCTGTGGCAGAACACACTGGTTCTGCATAGTTGCCCATCCAGTATTCTCTAACTTCATTACTATGACAACACTACTTAACATGGGTCCCAATTATATTGTTCATTACTATGACAACACTACTTAACATGGGTCCCAATTATATTGTTCATTACTATGACAACACTGCTTAACATGGGCCCCAGTTATTTTGTTCATTACTATGATGACAGTGCTTAACATGGGCCCTAATTATATTGTTCATTACTATGACAACACTGCTTAACATGGGTCCCAATTATATTGTTCATTACTATGACAAAACTGCTTAACATGGGCCCCAGTTATATTGTTCAATACTATGATGACAGTGCTTAACATGGGTCCCAATTATATTGTTCATTACTATGACAACACTGCTTATAAAGTGGGCATTTAAAATAAATGAATCTGATTGGATAAAAGGCCTTCAGACCTGTGTCCTTATCAAGTGATATCCTGGTCAACCGACACTAACCTTCACCCTGCGACCACATAATGACACCGTATCACTGCCCACTGGCCACAGTAAACAAAAGCAGAGACTGGTACACACTTCACAATCAAGTATTGGGCAGGAGGTCTCATGCAGAACGACCACATAACAGTGGTAAAGGAAGCACCCCTCGAGAAATGGCAAATTATTCAAAAATCCACTGCACAGAACAGAACACCTAACACTGTGTGTAGCTAATGTCATCCTTCCTGCAGAACCCCCTAAACAGTTTTATTTTTTACTCACAGTCTGACATGTTTTTTCCACACAAGTCCAACTCTCGCTCCCGCTACTCAGCGTTTGTGGCATCGCAGTTCCCCCCCGTCCTACCGTACTGTCCTTTGAATCCAACTGCAAAGGCTGACAACTAACTATGGCAAACCATATCAAGAAGGGAAAAAAAACATTTTTTTTTTAAACAAAGCAAATAACCCGTGAGCCCGACCGCAAAGCAGGAAGTCACACTGTACAGTGGCAGATGAGGAACACGCTCGATCCCACTCAGGCAAACGATCCATGTCAACAGAAAACAAAAAGAAATATAACAACAAAATTAAATAAAATGACCAAAATAAATGCTGTCTGTATTTCGGGGGAGGGGGGTGGACAGTTAATACAGAATCCATAACAGACTCGGTCATTCCCGCTTGCCGCTAACTGCACGTAGCTACAACTCCATGTTCAAAGTAATACAATATTAAAACAAAATAAATTTGCTTTGGGGTATTTCTATGTCTGTCTGTGTTTCTGTCGACAGTAGAAACACAGACAAACATCAGCCACAACTATTAACTTTTAATGCAAAACCTCCATTCAACACATAAAGAGGGACTATTTTTTTTCTCAAATGAAAAAATCATATTTCTTCATTTTTTTCTTGTATATCCTTATGTGATTTTTTTTTATATATAAATTTCTTTACCAAGGGCCCATTTTATAAGTGCAATAACACACTCCGAGATGTGGGTTATTGCCTGATAAACACACAGGGGCATAAGGCACTCTGCCAGCCTTCATGCCTAGTACCAACTTGCAGGGCTGTTTATCAGGCAATAACCCACACCTCATTGTGCATTATTGCTTGCTTAACATGGGCCCCAACTTTATTGTTCATTACTATGGTAACACTGCTTAACATGGGCCCCAATTATATTATTCATTACTATGATAACACTACTTAACATGGACCCCAATTATACTGTTCATTACTATGACAACACTGCTTAACATGGGCCCCAGTTATATTGTTCATTACTATGATGACAGTGCTTAACATGGGCCCAATTATATTTTTCATTACTATGACAACACTACTTAACATGGGCCCCGATTATATTGTTCATTACTATGATGACACTGCTTAACATGGGTACTAATTATATTGTTCATTACTATGATAACACTGCTTAACATGGGCCCTAATTATATTGTTCATTACTATGACAACACTACTTAACATGGGCTCAGATTATATTGTTCATTACTATGACGACACCGCTTAACATGGGCCCTAATTATATTGTTCATTACTATGACAACACTGCTTAACATGGGCTCAGATTATATTGTTCATTACTATGACGACACCGCTTAACATGGGCCCTAATTATATTGTTCATTACTATGACAACACTGCTTAACATGGGCTCTAATTATATTGTTCATTACTATGACAACACTACTTAACATGGGCCCCGATTATATTGTTCATTACTTTGATGACACTGCTTAACATGGGCCCTAATTATATTGTTCATTACTATGACAACACTACTTAACATGGGTCCATTATATTGTTCATTACTATGATGACACCTGCTTAACATGGGCCCTAATTATATTGTTCATTACTATGACAACACTACTTAACATGGACCCCGATTATATTGTTCATTACTATGATGACACTGCTTAACATGGGCCCTAATTATATTGTTCATTACTATGACAACACTGCTTAACATGGGCCCCAGTTATATTGTTCATTACTATGATAACACTGCTTAACATGGGCCACAATTATATTCTTCATTACTGCTTAACATGGGCCACAATTATATAGTTCATTACTATGATAGTGCTTAACATGGGCCCCAATTATATTGTTCATTACTATGATAACAGTGCTTAACATGGGGCCCAATTACAGTATATTGTTCATTACTATGATAACACTACTTAACGTGGGCCCCAATTATATTGTTCATTACTATGATAACACTGCTTAACCTGGGCCCCAATTATATTGTTCATTACTATGACAACACTGCTTAACATGGGCCCCAGTTATATTGTTCATTACTATGATGACAGTGCTTAACATGGGCCCAATTATATTTTTCATTACTATGACAACACTGCTTAACATGGGCCCCGATTATATTGTTCATTACTATGATGACACTGCTTAACATGGGTACTAATTATATTGTTCATTACTATGATAACACTGCTTAACATGGGCCCTAATTATATTGTTCATTACTATGACAACACTACTTAACATGGGCTCAGATTATATTGTTCATTACTATGACGACACCGCTTAACATGGGCCCTAATTATATTGTTCATTACTATGACAACACTGCTTAACATGGGCTCAGATTATATTGTTCATTACTATGACGACACCGCTTAACATGGGCCCTAATTATATTGTTCATTACTATGACAAACTGCTTAACATGGGCTCTAATTATATTGTTCATTACTATGACAACACTACTTAACATGGGCCCCGATTATATTGTTCATTACTTTGATGACACTGCTTAACATGGGCCCTAATTATATTGTTCATTACTATGACAACACTACTTAACATGGGCCCGATTATATTGTTCATTACTATGATGACACTGCTTAACATGGGCCCTAATTATATTGTTCATTACTATGACAACACTACTTAACATGGACCCCGATTATATTGTTCATTACTATGATGACACTGCTTAACATGGGCCCTAATTATATTGTTCATTACTATGACAACACTGCTTAACATGGGCCCCAGTTATATTGTTCATTACTATGATAACACTGCTTAACATGGGCCACAATTATATTCTTCATTACTGCTTAACATGGGCCCCAATTATATAGTTCATTACTATGATAGTGCTTAACATGGGCCCCAATTATATTGTTCATTACTATGATAACAGTGCTTAACATGGGGCCCAATTACAGTATATTGTTCATTACTATGATAACACTACTTAACGTGGGCCCCAATTATATTGTTCATTACTATGATAACACTGCTTAACCTGGGCCCCAATTATATTGTTCATTACTATGATTACACTGCTTAACGTGGGCCCCAATTATATTGTTCATTACTATGATTACTCTGCTTAATGTGGGCCCCAATTATATTGTTCATTACTATGATTACCGTGCTTAACGTGGGCCCCAATTATATTGTTCATTACTATGATTACAGTGCTTAACGTGGGCCCCAATTATATTGTTCATTACTATGATTACAGTGCTTAACGTGGGCTCCAATTATATTGTTCATTACTATGATTACAGTGCTTAACATGGGCCCCAATTATATTGTTCATTACTATGATTACAGTGCTTAACATAGGCTCTAATTATATTGTTCATTACTATGACAAAAATACTTAACATGGGCCCTAATTATATTGTTCATTACTATGACAACACTACTTAACATGGACCCCGATTATATTGTTCATTGCTATGATGACACTGCTTAATATGGGCCCTAATTATATTGTTCATTACTATGACAACACTGCTTAACATGGGCCCCAATTATATTGTTCATTACTATGATAACACTGCTTAACATGGGCCCCAATTATATTCTTCATTACTGCTTAACATGGGCCCCAATTATATTGTTCATTACTATGATAACAGTGCTTAACATGGGCCCCAATTATATTGTTCATTACTATGATAACAGTGCTTAACGTGGGCCCCAATTACAGTATATTGTTCATTACTATGATGACACTGCTTAACGTGGCCCCAATTATATTGTTCATTACTATGATAACACTACTTAACATGGGCCCCAATTATATTGTTCATTACTATGATCACACTGCTTAACATGGGCCCCAATTATATTGTTCATTACTATGATTACACTGCTTAACATGGGCCCCAATTATATTGTTCATTACTATGATTACAGTGCTTAACATGGGCCCCAATTATATTGTTCATTACTATGATTACAGTGCTTAACATGGGCCCCAATTATATTGTTCATTACTATGATTACAGTGCTTAACATGGGCCCCAATTATATTGTTCATTACTATAACGCTACTTAACATGGGCCCCAATTATATTGTTCGTATCTCCATTTTATGGCCCTTATATGTTCCTGTATTTGAATTTTAAGTATCCTGGTCATGCTGGCTACATAGATTTTGATGCAGGAACACTAGGCAACATAGACAACATTATTTTCAAAAAAAGCTGATGAACTGTCTGATAAAAAAATTGTCTGTACTAACCAGGTATTTCTTTTCCTGTGTCCATGTCCTTACAAGCAAAACAACCCAATTTATTTTTCCACTACTCATTACCAGAGACATCAGAAATGTGCCTATGCACAAGTATAAAAGGACAAGGAACCTAAGCACAAAAGCACCAAGGCAAGGGTTACCCAAAAAAGTTAATTGGAAACAAAGCAAGGTTTCTAAGAAATATAAAATTACATGTACCCCCATAATACATTATGGCGATATGTGTGACTTTGCATATCTTTAAAACCTGACTTTGTTGCCAGTGCCATTTTTTGGGTATCCCTCACCTCGGTGCTTTTGTGCCGAGGTTCTTTGTCTTTTTAGCTTGCTTTCTCATTTTGGCCCGCCATGATCCACACCCGCAAGGCCACATAAGAGCTGACCCCCCCAGGGTTAGATGCAAATGAGGAACACTGATGAGTCCTGAAAAGAATGAAGCATGTGTCTGTGTCTTTTGTTCCCTGCCTTTGCAGATCATGTGAGAGACCTTTTGACACCATGCAGTTCCACATAAAGCAGAACCAACTTTAATTTTCCTGACAATTTACATACAGAATACATTCTATGATGCTTTTCATTATGGGTGCATGTGAGATTTTGTATTTGCTTGAAACGAGGCTTTGTTGGCAATGCCCTTTTTTGGGCAACTCTTGCCTTGGTGCTTTTGTGCTGAGGTTCTTTGTCTCTTTAGCTTGCGTTCTGATTTTAGACCCACCATTATCTAAATCTGTAAGTCCACATAAGGGCTGGTTCATTTTTCAATTGTCAACAAATGGCCCAAACTCTCTGGTGCAAGGTCAGGTACTAAACTAGGTCAGCTAACCCTGGGCTCAGTAACGAGAACAGTGAAGTTTGCACTCTGGTAGTCATAGAGAAAGGATGATTGAAAGTAAATATCCAAACAAATTTGGTAAAACTGAATGGTCCTTTGTTACACACTAATTGTGGGTAGAGCAAAATACAATCACAGACCACAATTCAGGTGAATCGGGTGAGACTTCACTGTTCTTTCTGGTTCATTTCTCCCCTGGGTTAGATGCAGATGAGGCACACTGATGAGTCCAGAGTAAGATGAAACATGTGGCTGTGTCTTCTGTTCTCAGCCTTTAATTTTTTTTATCATGTAATATTTTATTATTTTCATAAAAGATAACATGCATTCTATCCACAGTCATCTAGACCTTTTGGAGTCATACTAATATAGAGTGATTCTGGTATTCAACAACAGTAACACTCATATTAACATCAACCTTGAGTGAGGCAGTATAGTGCAGTGGTCTAAGGCTCTGAGCTGCAAATCTGGTGACATCCAACAGACCAGACCGTGGTTTGAATCCCACAGCTTCCACTTGCATACTGTGTGACCCTGAGCAAGTCACTTAACCTCCTTGTGCTCCCAGGTTGCTCCTGTAAAAAAGCTTTCAGCTTAGTGTGCTATACCTGGTTAAACAACTAAATAAAAAAAAAAACCTTATGTTCTTGACATACAAAAGAAAAAAATAAAAGAACATTATTGTCTTTCACTATAGGTGCATATTCCTGCTACATATAGCTACAAGTTACAAGTCAACACTTAGGAAAAAGCCTGTCCAAGTTGGTTCTGAATTTCCTACTAGTGGAAAGTGGGGATAGTGTTTTTATGAAGGAGGGTTGCTAGGTGGCGGTAGGGGCACCGAACATAGATGCGAGTTTAAGTATAGGTCCCATTGTCTATGGTAATTTTGGGTCTGATTTTTATTGACAAATGATGGCCTTTTAAAGGTTGTAATTTGACTGCGCACCAGACCAGGAGCGAGGGAGCCTTGACTTGCCATCACCTCATTAGGACTACCCTTTTGATTTCAAGAAGCACCGCCGTGACCCAACACTTTGTCTGTGTTGAGATGGGGCCAGGTTGAGAGGTGCCTCCAGGATGGTGAGCACTGGGGAGTCTTGAATAAGAACCCCTGTCACTCTAGTGTAGTCCTCAATGACCCCTTTCCAAAAAGTAGCCAGATTAGGGCATTGCCAGGTGATGTGGTGCAGTGTCAGTGTCAGTGGCTCTGTAGGTAGCACACTTGCCTCTGAGGCCAGGAGATCAGAGGGCTGTGGGTTCCGTTCCCACATCTGGCACTTGGGTTAATATCCCAGTACTGACACTGTAGTGCAGCATGAGAGGGGTGCTGCACTTCTGAGGTGCCGTCTTTCGGATGAGACGTTAAACCGAGGTCCCATCTGCCTGCATTGGTGGTAGTTCAGGTGGATGTTAAAGATCCCATGGCACTTATCAAAAAGAGTAGGGGAATTCTTTATTGCAGGTAAATTACATCAGAAAAGAAACACAATATATCTCAAACAGAAAAAAAAACACAACATAAACATAGTTCAAAAAGACAAAGCAAACATGAAGCTGTAATAACAAAATTCAAAATAAACAGCCCATAAATTTCCAATATACAGCAAATTGTCTCCTACCCATCTTCAAAAACTCAACAGATTTAATCTTTCGGATTGCAGTCTCAATTTGTGAAATTATCACAGAGTTTGGCAGCACAACATGTTGAGTATAAAAAAGACATTGGGCTTGCCACAAATGAAATTTTATGCTGGCAAAGACTATATTTAGTGTACTAGGATGATACCTCTGCAGAAAGCCCGAATAATCTCCTAATATTAGAAATTTATAAGTAACAGGACCCCAATTTCATTTACTCCTCAGGGCCGACAAGAAGGAAACAACAGACTGACAGGTTATAAAAAATTTTTCTAAAGATTCCAATAAACCATGACAGCCTGGTCGTAAACAATCCCTCTCCTCTACAGCCTTATGTTTCCAATTTCCTCAAACACTTAATCTACCAAAACGACACAGCCAAGTCACATCCCACATATGTACTGGAACCCTAGGATCCCTCAAAAGCTTGAGAGCAAACTGTAATTTGGTCAGGCAACACTTGGGGAAATCCACCTGAACTGTGAAGTTCATTTCCATTATCCTACAATAAATCTGTTTCCTATTTAATAAAAATGCTTCATTTTTTGACAAATGCCATATCTCAACTTTTTAAAACCTGGAACTGCAAACTCAGGAATGTCTAAACCTTTATCCCTCTTAACCCCCAAATCCCACCAATACTGAAAAAAAGAATTAAACAACTCATCAGACCATTCCACCAAAATATCCTCCACACCTCCTGGACCATCATGCAAAATAGAACTAAAAAAAAGGAAAAATAAAAAACAACCCTGATTAATCATGTCCAAACCCCCATCCCTGATTCGTAAATAAGTAAAATCCCTCTCAATGGGGTTTAATCTGTTACCCCAAAGAATTTGAAAAAAAAACAACTCAATAACCGTGTTTCAAGTTGCAGCAGTATGGGAAAAACATAACTAATGTACAAAAATATTGGAAGGAGAAATTTTTTTATAATTGAGACCCTTTTTTTTTTGAAAGGGCTCAAGACTTCAAAATCTACACCTTTCATTCTTCTATCACTAATTTCTCATTCCAATTTAGAAAGGCAGTATCACAATTCCAGAAATACACCCCTAAAATCTTAATTTGGGAAGAAACTATGTGTATAGAACCAAGTCTGGAAACTGGAGTCCCAGTGCCCAATTGCAGGCCTATACATTTATCAATATTAAGACTTACCCCTGAGAACCTGGAAAATTCTTTAAAAATTTGCAAGGCTCTAACACCTGATACTGAATCCCATACCATAAGGCAAATATCATCTGCATAAGCAGAAATATTTTGAGGAAGAATACCTAAAGTTGGAGAAATCCCTTGAACTAATTCATCACCCTTAATCCATCTAATCAATGGATCTAATACAAAAGTGAAAAGTAAAGGGCTTAATGGGCACCCCATCGAACTCCCCTCTTCAAATCAATACTATCTCCTATTAACCATTAATCATTGGAGAAAAAGAGGCACTGCTATACAATAACGTAATCCATGCCAATAATTGAGTAGGTATCCCATAATACTGTAAGACAGTAAATAAGAAATCATGGGAAACAGTGTCAAAAGCTTTTTGCTGATCCAAAGCTAAAAGAAATCCCAATAATTTATTTTGTCTGCCAAACTCAGTGAGGGCTCTCAACAATAATACATTTTGCTTAATATTCCATCCAGGAACAGAGTATGTTTGTGCGGGATGAATCAACACAGACGCAACCCTTTGTAATCTTATTACATAAAATAGAAGAGAAAATCTTATAGTCTGTATTAAGAAGGCTGATAGGCCTCCAATTACATATACAGTATCACATCTATCCCCTGATTTATAAATAAAAACCATTAGTGCTGAAACAAATTCCCACACAAAACACTCTTCCGTCTCAGCTACAGCATTAAATACATAAGATAAAATAACACTAAATTCATCCACATATTGTTTATAGAACTCGTGTCAGGCCATCCACTTCTGGAGAGACCCCTGGTTGTAATTTAGTAATAACCTCCCTAACTTCTAGAGTAGAGATAGGCTTTGCCAGCTCAGTTAATAAAACAGGATCTAATCGAGGAATCAGAAAAGGGACATCCTGCCCCCATGCCTTTAAAAAACAGATTTAGAACCAAAAAAAGAAAACAAGTGAGAATGAACAATAGCCAAAATGTCTGCATCTGAGGTTTTAAGACAACCAGTACTATCATTTAAACTAGTTATTACCTTATGGGATACTGTATCCTTACATGCTGCATAAGGATCAGAATATGGTTGTTTAGTTGTTCTATATCTAAACTCTGAGTGCAAAAAAGATGCTCTAGCAGAGTGATAAGAAAACATATTTGACTTAATTACATCCAACTGGGATTTAATTCTACTATCTGCTACATTAGGTAAAGACATTAAGGTATAAAACTGATCTCTTAACAGCAAATAATGCAAATAATCCTTATTTCCAGTAAATCTACCAAATCTATAAAAATTTTTTTTAAATTCAGCTTTGATATCTATCCACCAGTGCATCCAAGCATCATAAAGTTCAGCCACTGACTTTCTATAAAAAAATAATTCTGATAATTTTTGTTTTATCACAGAATGTTGTAACAAGGAGGCAGTTAATTTCCATCTCCTTGTAAATGAGGGAAATTTAGGGGGAATATCTTTCAAAGAGACCTCACAAAATAATAGAACATGGTCAGTAAATTCTGAAAAAGAAAGTCTAAATTTAAGGGGGTATAAAAAATAGGAAATGAAAAAAAAAATCAATCCGGGTAGACAAGGAACTCCTAAAATACTTAGCCCCTTTATCCCGATGCAGAACCCTATATGCATCCTTAAGACCTGCAAGTGCAAAAGTATCCAGAAGAGCATGCGAATCACAATATATTTTCTTTTGGACAGAATCCTTAAACTTTAAATCTAAACCACAATTCATATCCCCACCCCAAACCACATGTCTTTCAGCAAAGAGAAGGGGTTTAATATAACCAAACAAATCTATTCTAGCCGCCATATGTTGTGGGGCATAGGTATTTATTAGCCAGAAAGAAAAACCATGCCAACAGCAATCTACCAAAAAAGCCCAACCGGGAACAATATCCAGAATCCTCTGTACTGAAACATGAGTATCATGGAATAAAATTTCCAGCCCATCCGCAGCATCCTCTCCAAATGTCCAAAAGGAAATTCTCCAAGGCCACAACTTTTTAGTATGAAGAACATCCTGTAGAGAAAGAAACCTAGTTTCCTGCAGAAATATAACATCAGCGGGAATATCTTTACAGAAGGACAAAACTGCAGCTCTTTTCAGCTTATTTTGGATACTTCGGACATTGAGAGATGCCACACGTAAAGAGGCCATGCAATAAGATAAAAAAGCTACTCTTTATCCTTCTTTCGCTTCCTACCAACTTTCTTTTTAACCCCTCTCCCAGACAGAGTAGTATCATCTTCACATTCTATTTCAGAGACAACCTCTGACCAGGAGGAAACATCAAATTTAGATCCAACATCTCCATTTTGGGAGAACTGAAAAGTGTTTTGTAATGGGATTTGCACAGGGAGGGCCTTATTTTTACTCCCAGATCTGGTCACCCTTTTAGGGAGTTGAAACTCAGCTCCAGGGGAGGCATAGGATCTGGAAGCTATGATACTACTTCAGAAGTTTTAGGGGAAGAAGATTCCATAGCTGTAAGAGCAGAAAAATCAACAGTACTCCCAGAAGGGTCCTGGTCTGTGCTACCAGGAGCAAAAGGAGGAGTATGAGCACCAGACTGACCAGCTGCCTGCAGGAGGGGGGTCCTCCTCAGCCAGAGCTGAAGGCTTATGGGACCTACATCTATCCTGGGCCTGGTTAATAAGGGTATCCTTATCAGGGCCACCAGGCCTATTTTGACCTGCCCAGGGACACTGATGGTATGCATGGCCTTGTTCATCACAGAGGTTGCAATGAAATATGTTCCTACATACAGCACTGTCATGGTCATAGTCCCCGCATAAAGCACAACATATCCTATCACAGGTACTGCTGAGGTGCCCACTACTGCCACACTTATAGCAGGCTTTTGGCCGGCCAGGATAAAAACACACACCTCTATCTTTACCCAAGAAAAAACTGTTGGGAATATGTCGAACTTCATTCTCAACCATCCTTAGCTTTTCCTTAAACCTCCAATTTCTGGTCCAAATACCTTCTGAATCCATAATGGCTTCAGGAGGACCCAAAACATCACATCTCTTTCCCAACCAAAAAAGAATATTCCCCACATTAACACCCTCATTCCTAAACATAATAGTAACAGATTTAAAGAGGGGTTTAGTTAAGGGAATTGCCCAAAAGGGTGTCCATAAAGCAGTCATTTTAAGTGTCTCATATTTCCTCCAAAAGGAGTCCAAACCTCAAAGTTTTAAAACTAATGTCAAAATTGTCTTCACCCTTAATATTAGTAAGAGCAAAAATATCCCTAGCCTGGAAGTTCATAGAATTAATTAGCAATGTTCTGGCCACATAAAGCCTATCAGGGTGTTCCTGTAATCCACCTCTGTACTGCAACCTAACCACATTGTGATGAGGAGCCTGTTCAACCTTATTGCCCTTAAAGAAGTCTGAAAAAAAGGGCCTCATGGACGCTGTCCATCCTTAGGTGAAGGGGGGGAGAGAGAACCTAGGGGATCTGGTTGGGGAGCAAAGTCCAGAAGGTCCAGGTGCAACACCCGACAACCCCATCTCAGCACCCAGCCCCACACCCCTGTAGTCCGTGGAGAAATGTCAAGAGAGTGTTCAGAGGTAGTAGGAATGGCAGAACCGCCGACAGTACCTGCCACAGAAGGCCAAGAAAGATCCTCCATGGTGCCCGAAAAGGAAATCCACTCCGATTCTGGAATCCATTGACCATCAGCCTGCTGAACCCAGCCAGCATTCGGGAGAGATGTATCCCTCAACCAGTCCTCTCCCATAAAGGGAGCATCTCGCATCGAAACAGGAGCCTGCTTCCGCATACCAGCAGCAGTCATCCCCGATGCATCAGACGCTACTAACGCAGGATCCTCACTCCTGTCAGTCACTCGCTGACAAACTCCAGCAGTCTGACAGGGATCCTCAGCAGGTGAAAAAGCTGGTATAGGTGAAATCTCTTTCCCGGAATACTCCGTCACAATCTGGGCCTGCTCATTTTGAAAAAATGCACTCGCTGTCTCTGCTACCTCCAAATCAAGAGGCATATCAATCGGGACTGCCAAACCAGCATCTTCAATTGCAACAATGCTCACAGTATCCCCTCAGGAATCCACAGTTGTGGTCAGGGATAGAACCACCAGTTGCTTAGACAAAACATCCTCTCCATCCACCATCCAGACCCAGACTACCATCCATTCCTTAGGACAGCAGCTTCCCCTACCAACGAGTAGGGGAATTTCCCCCGTGTCCTGGCCAAATTTCCCTGATTCACTAAAAATACCACCAACAGCTTAATCTGGTTCAAGGTCAGTTGGCATTCATCTGTATCCCGGTCGTGCCTGAAAATAGGCAGGATTTGTCTAGTGCACTTACCCGGTCAATAAAAACTAAATAAATAAATGTGCAGTAGATCAGCCTCAGGCTCCTGGCACCTCCAACATTGGAAGTGTGGCAGTAGCCTCCTTTGTTGTAGTACCTTTGGGGTGTGGTACCATCTCAGCAGTATTTACAGTTGCATTACTTGACTTCTTGCATCTGTGTATGATTTATGTACATCCCTTAAGCTTTTGTCCCATCCCCCTTATGATATTTCTGTCCATAAGTCACTCACCCATTGTGTTCTACTCTTGTCTGTGCTGGTTGGCTACTTGTCCCTGATCAGTCTGTACACTTTGCCAGTGAATCCCTTACTTTTCCCGAGTCTATGCAATTGTGCAAGCCAGTACCATCCCTTTGCTGGGCATTTGGTCTGTTGACATTCCTACAGTACTTCCCTCACCTGGAGGTACCTCCAGAAATCTGATTTGTGGAGCTTTTACTTGTCCTGCATCTGCTGGAATGACATCATGTGTCCACTGTCATCTTCTGTCAAGTCCCCTATGGTATGTATGCATTTCTATTTCCACATACTCCATGCAAGGGTTCTGCCACCCACCTGAATGTCCTTGATTTCCCAAAGGGGTGTGTATTTCACTAGGGGGTGTTTATTACACCCCAGTGCTTGTGTGAGGTGCATGCATTTTCTCCAAGCGTTCCAGGTATCCCACATCACTGAGAAGTCCTTGGTTCTCGGTCAGGCCTTACCTCCCAGTAGAGTACCCAGCCATGTCTGTTCTGACATATCCCTTTCAAGACATGCCCATGTGGTCATTTCTGGTGTTGAAGGGAGAAACCATTTAGTGGCTTCAGCAAATCTGTATGCTAAGGTGTAGCCATAGAACCATGGCAAACCTAGTCTCCCTCTGGTCCAATGGGCTGTGACAGGGTAGAATAAGACCCTGTCCCAGCTGTTATGGAGAGTTTGAATGCAGAGATCTGTGCTGTTCTTTCCTTTCCTTTCCTGTCTCTTCTCTGTCTGGTTGCGCAACCAAATTTTCACATGAAACCTAGGATTTGATCAATCCTACAGTCTTGCAATTCTTTACCTCTCACTGTCTCTCTACCTTCACTTGCTGTTCTGTTTCTTTTCCTCCCATGCATATCTGCTGGTATAAAAATATATGCAAATAATTATGTGGAAATGTAACTGATATTGGGATCCCTTTGTTTAGAAATTATATAGTGTTAATTTTGAAATGCATATAATTATGGTTTGAGATGATTGCAAAAAGCTATTGGAAACTCAAGAGGTTACCTTGGTGCAATTTTTAAGCCTTTTGCAGAAGAGCTGTGGAAAAGGGGCCTCAGTTCTGGGACATTGTGTTCCTGCCAGCACCTGACTGATACTTACAAGAACATTTTAGAAAAAACAGGATGCTTGTTAAGAAGGGGGGCTGCAAAGACTTATAAGAGAGCGAGAGAGAGAAAGCTGCACTTTCTTGCAAGAGGGACACAGCGATTGAAGGAAAACTCAGACGCATCTTCTATTTATTCTGCCTTTGTAAATAGTTATTCTGAACAATTTTTTTTTGTGTTGCTGCTAGTACTAATAAAACTCTTGTTGCAAATTTTACAACTCCTCATGGTTTATCCTATGCTTCCTAACCTATACCTTGATGACAGATGGGACCCAATTACAAGACGCATGGCGCAACTCGCGCGGGCGTATGCGAGTTGCACCATGCGGTGCAATGCTGGGGACCCTGCACCATATTCCAGGACAGGCAGGGTCCCTGGCACCTACACCCATGACTTGTGGCAGCTGCAGGCTAGTGCCACAGGAATGGTGCATTGGGCCTGGGAGCCACAAGTTGTGGCCTGCAATCTACCGCCCCCCCGGAGCGCCCCATCCCAAAATGCACCAGCAAGCACCTGGGGACATTGGGGGTGCTGGCCAGTTGGCACAGATGATCAGGGGGGCATGACACAAAATGGATCTGGGGATCCCTGAAGTTTTTGGGGGTGGGGGCATGACAGAGTGGGGGGGCATGGGGCACAGTATTGTGATTTCTGTGGCACTGTGGGGGGGCATCCATCACTGTGCCAGGACGGATGCCTCTTAGACCATCTCCTAGCTGGTTTAACTATGTTATGCCATACTGGGTCCTGGAATGGTGTAAGTGGGTTATGTCAGATGCCCTTCCAGAATAGCGCGCAGTCGCTGCTGTAACCCACCCTTGTGCCATGCCGCTGTGGGTTGCAGGCATAGTGGTTGGTGTAGCCCACTTTTGGTGCAACTCGCATATGGCATGGTGCAGTTCGTCTCTAGGAATCACAACTTGCAGTATGATCTGGAATCGGGCCCATGGCATCAGCCTAAGTGGAATTTATGCCGTGCATACTCTAAGCCAGGGGTTTTGTGAGTGGGTACTGGACCTAGTATCAGGGAAGCATAAAGCAAGGTATGGATTCTGCAGCAGCAAGTCCAGGAGTGGTTACCAGGAGAATGGCAGCCAAACTAGCAGAGACAGAAGTCCAAGCTGAGATTGTACTGCCAGCACAGGTTATGGAAAAAGAACAGGCAGTGACAGAACCTGAAGGCCTGATGGACTTTTTCAAATGGTGGGCTATACAACAAAAAGAGATGGAGAAACAGGGAGAGAAGAGAAGCAGCAGATGAGAGAAGAGATGCAGTGACAGGAGCAGCAATGGCTGGATGCCTTGCAAGCTATCAAAGGTTGAGGATCTGGCACAGATCCAGATGAGCAACAAAACACAATCAACTTAAAAGCCATTAAACTTACAAAGTTGTGTCCCTCGGATGATATCGAGGCATATCTGACAACTTTAAAAGAGTTGCCAAAGCCTGCCAATGGCCAAAGCAGTAATGGACAATCAGACCAGTACCCAACCTGACAGGGAAAGCCCAACTTGCTTACAGCAATATGGAAACTGCACAGTCAGAAAATTATGACCTGGTGAAAAGCAAAATCCTGAAAATGTATGACATCTCAGAAGAGACCTGCAGGCAGAGATTTCGATCTCTGAAGTACAACTTAGTCGACAATCCTCGAGAAGCCTTCACCTGACTCAGAGAACTCCTGATAAAATGGCTCCAACCAGAGGGCAAAACAGTCCCACAGATCATTGACACATTTGCAGTGGAGCAATTCATCAACATCCAGCCTACAGATGTGCAGCTTTGGGTAAAGGAACACTGACCAGAAAATGGGGAAAAGGCTGTTTCTTTGGCTGAGGATGACCAAATGGCCAGACAGATGCCACAGCAGTGAGGTAACAGCCAAGCACCAGTAAGGCACTCTTTTTCCCATTTAAACTGCAAGTCTGATAAGAACTCGGTTGGGGGAAACAAATCTGTGCCCAAAGACATTATTTGCTATAACTGTAATAAACCAGGCCATACAGCAAGAAACTGCCGTAGTAAAGAGAGTGGCACTGGAGCAGATTTTTCCTCAGCAAATTGGGGCAAGCACTTAACAGATGTGAAGGTGGGGGATAAGACTCTGAAGGGACTCATTGATTTGGGAAGCAGACAGACCCTAGTGCATGTTAAAGTCCTTGGAAAACATTGTGCAAAAGGACCAAATAATGGTGTTACCTGCATCTATGGGGACACTCAATACTATCCCACCATCCAAGTGACTCTGTCCATTAAGGGTGTGTCACACCAAATGAAAGTGGGGGAAGTACATAAGTTACCTGTACCTGTGATTATTGGAAATAACTTTCCAGGATTTTCTGAGTTAATCAAAGAGGGAGTAAATCCTGATGTTTTAGGAGCTGTGGTGACAAGAGCTCAGGCAAAGAAAATTTCAGATGGTGGGTACTCTTTTCCTTTTGCTGATTTTGATTCAGACTTGTTTGAGCACAGCTTCAAGATCCAAAAATCCAATAAAGAAAGACAACGCCTGAAGAAACTGTGGCAACAAATGACAGATGGATATAAGTTAACATATGCACATGCTGAAACTAAGCTGATTAGTGATTGTGGTTTTCTTTCAGAGCAAGCTAATGATGTTTCTCTCCAGGATTATTTTAAACAGCTAGGGGTGAAACCAAAGCAGGGTGGACCAATGTTTAAAGAATGTAATGGGTTACTGTACAGAGTTTGCGTTAAACTTCAGACATGAGAACAGACAGAACAAATGGTTATACCACAGAAGTATAGAACAGAGTTGTTACAGATGGCACATGATAGTCCTATGGCTGGTCACCCAGGGAGGGATCGCACCTGTGCCAGATTGCTGTATAGATTTTACTGGCCTGGAATTCATGAAGATGTTGCTACCTATTGTAATTCCTGTGCTAAGTGTCAGAAAGTAGCCCCAGTCACTAGAAAAGATAAGGTGCCCCTGGTGCCCCTACCCTTGATAGATGTGCCTTTTGAGAGAATTGTAATGGATGTGATTGGTCCTTTAGACAAAAGTGAAAAGGATAATAGATTTATTCTGGTAGTATGCAACTATGCTACTCGATACCCAGAAGCAGTTCCAATGCGTACTGTTACAGCCCCAAAAGTTGCAGCTGAGCATGCCAAAAAGTTTCAGCAGAGTGGGCATACCTAAAGAAATTATTACTGATCAGGGTAGTAATTTTGGTGCTACATTACTGAAGGAGCTGTACAGACTACTAAGCATCACTGTCATAAGAACCTCCCCCATAACCCTCAGACGGACGGTCTTGTTGAGTGTTTTAACCAAACCCTAAAATGCATGTTAAAAAGGTTTGTAAAAGAGGAAGGGAAAGATTGGGACCAATACTTGCCTTATCTACTTTTTGCTTACAGAGAAGTGCCACAGGCATCAACAGGTTTTTCGCCATTTGAAATGCTGCATGGTAGGCAGCCAAGAGGGTCACTGGATGTGATAAAAGAAATGTGGGAAGGTAACCCCACTAAGAAACAAGATAACCCCACTAAGAAACAATCTATAACGTCTTATATGTGTGCCCTAAGAAAGAAGCTGGCACAATATGTTGAACATGCCCATAGTAATCAGGAAGAGGCCCAAAATCAGCAGAAGGTATATTATGACCATGGGGTAAAAGAAAAGGTTTTTGAGTCAGGTGAAAAGGTTTTGCTACTGTTACCACAACAGAAAATAAATTGTTAATGAAATGGCAAGGGTCTTAGAAGATTCTTAGACATACTGGCACCGTTAACTATGAGATCGAGACCCCTGATAGGAAAAATCCTACTAAGATATACCATGCTAACCTCCTCAAGAAATGAGTTAAAAAAATGCCAAAAGCTGCTTTGCTAGTTTTAACAGAAACTGACAAGGAAGATATTGATGTAGCTTACAATAGACTGGAACAAACTGTAAATGCTGATGCTGTAAAGGTGAATGTTCCCTTGACCTCAGAACAAACTGAAGACATTCGTAATGTACTTAAGATATTTAACAGTACTTTTACCACAGTACCAGGCCGAGCAAAAGGGGTCGAGCATGTGATAGTGCCAAGCAAAGCTCGCCCTATTAGGCAAAAGACATACAGGTCACCAGAGCAGTTAAGAGCTGACGTGGTTAAGGAAATACAAAAAAAATGAAAGATCTGGGTATCATAGAGGAGTTGAGGAGTGCTTGGTCATCTCTAATGGTAATTCTAAACAAAAAAGGAGGTGGGGTTAGAATCTGCCTTGATTTTAGAAAACTTAATCAAGTGTCAGAATGTGACAGTTATCCTATGCCCAGAATAGATGATTTGGTGGACAGACTGGGGAGTGCAAAGTATATCAGTACCCTCGATCTCAACAAGGGTTACTGGCAATTCCCTTTTGCTAAAGAATCCAGAGACAAAACTGCATTTGTCACTCCTGTTGGATTCTGTCAGTTCACCACCATGCCATTTAGTTTACATGGTATGCCAGCTACATTCCAGTGGTACATGGATGTAATTTTATCACCTCACACTGGTTATTGTTCTGCATACCTGGATGATGTTGTGGTGTACAGTCCAGACTAGAAAAGCCACCTGGAACATCTATGAGCATTTATCCAAGCTATCAAAAATGCAGGTCTGACTATCAATCCTACCAAATGTGCATTGGGCAAATAGGAAACCAGATATTTGGGCTATGTGTTGGGAAATGGAGAAGTTAAGCCATACATTTCTAAAATTGAAACTGTAGCTAACAGCCCTCTCCCTAAAACAAAGAAACATGTCAGGTCATTTTAGGGTTGGCTGGTTATTATCAGAGATTTGTTCCCCACTTTGCTGAGTTAGCTACTCCCCTCACTGAACTCACGAAGAAACGATTCCCAAATAATGTGAAATGGACCCCACAGTGTGATGAAGCTTTTCAAGCCATTAAGGCTGCATTCTGTTCAGCCCCAATTTTAAGAAGCCCAGACTTTGAGAAACCATTTTTGTTACAAACAGATGCATCAGAGGTAGGCCTAGGTGCAGTACTGAGTCAAAATATAGATGGACGGAACATCCCATTCTATACATCAGTAGAAAATTGCACGACAGAGAGAAAAGGTACTCCACCATTGAAAAGGAATGTTTGGGCAGCAAAGTGGGCCATGGAGTCCCTTAAGTTTTACTTGCTAGGAACTGACTTTGTACTTAGATCACAATCCTCTCTGTTGGCTTAACCAAATGAAAGACAAAAATCCCAGAATCACAAGGTGGTACCTGGCACTACAACCATTTAAATTCAAGGTGATACACAAATCTGGTAAAGAGAATAGCAATGCTGATTTTCTGTCAAGCTATAGATCAGGAATTGAGGGTTTTGAAGGTTGAAAAACAAATGTATGAGTTTAAACTTCACTGTTTGCTGTACTGTTATAGAAAAAAGGATACTGCACATGTGATTAATTTCTGAAAGTTAGAAGCTAATGTTTGAGAAGTAATAGAAGGTTTTGGAAACCTTTTAAATAAAACAGGTTCCCTCTTATGGAGGGGTGTATGTGACACGGTGGAATAGAACCCTGTCCCAGTTGTTATGGAGAGTTTGAATGGAGGGATCTGTGCTGTCCTTTCCTCCTGTCTCTTCTCTGTCTAGTTGCACAACCAAATTTTCTTGTGAGACCTAGGATTTGATCACCCCTACAGTCTCACAGTTCTGTGCCTTTCACTGTAGCTCTACCTTCACTTGCTGTTCTGTCTCTTTTCCTCCCTTGCATATCTGCTGGTATAAAAATATATGCAAATCATTATGTGGAAATGTAACTGATATTAGGATCCCTTTGTTTAGAAATTATATAGTGTTAATTTTGAAATGTATATAATTATAGCCTGAGATGATTGCAAAAAGCTATTGGAAACTCAAGAGGTTACCTTAGTGCAATTTTTAAGCCTTTTGCCGAAGAGCTGTGGAAAAGCAGCCTCAGTTCTGGGACATTGTGTTCCTGCCAGCACCTGCCTGATACTTACAAGAACATTTTAGAAAAAACAGGATGCTTGTTAAGAAGGGGGGTGGTTGCAAAGACTTAAAAGAGAGAGAGAAAGCTGCACTTTCTTGCAAGAAGGACACAGAGATTGAAGCAAAATTCAGACCCATCTATTTATTCTTCCTTTGTAAATAGTTATTGTGAACAATTTTATTTTAATATGTTACTGCTAGTACTAATAAAACTTTTGTTGCAAATTTTACAACTGCTCTTGGTTTTTCCTATGCTTCTTGACCTGTGTCTCAATGACATGTGCCCTCAACTTTGTTCTGCTAAATCTTGGGGCTTTTCCCTCCCATAGGAGTTTCACTATTTTCCTGTCCAGTGTCTGAAATACTTTGGCTGGTGCTTTCACTGGCAGATTACAAAATATGTACTCAATTCTGGGGAGGGTAAACATTCATATAGCTTCTACTTTGCCTTTGAGTGAGAGTCTCAACTTTAGCTATCTTTGAATGTCCCTCCTAATCGTGTTTAGGACAGGATTAGAGTTCTCCTCAGTCAGCTGTTTCCAGCTAGCACGGATCTCAATCCCAAGGCATGTAATCCCGTGTGGGGCCCAGACCACTGGGATTCCTTGCATGCTGGTTTTTGTGCATGCCAAGTTTGGTGGTGAGATTGTAGACTTTAAGCTTACTCTTAGGCCTGAGACCACCACATACTCCCTAAAGATATCGAGGACCGGGGGTAGGGAGGCTGCAGGATTCTCCAGAGTGAGTAGGAGAGCATCTGCGTATAAGTTTATTAAGTACTGCTTGCCCTTGATCCCTATGCCCTTTACTTCTGCAGTATTGAGGAGCATCCACGCCGGGGGTCTAGTGCCACCAAGAACAGTAATGGGGAGAGAGAGGACACCCCTGCCTCATGTCTTTTTCAAGTACAAATTGGGGAGAGATGTTCCTGTTGGTTAGGACTGCCACTGTGGGGGAGTTGTAAAAAGTGGCTATCCTGTTTTTGAAGTTCAGGCCAAAGCCATATGCCCCCAACCTATCGTACATATACCCCCCACTTCACCAAATCAAAGACTTTGCAGAAATCAAATACCAATGCTGCCATCAGTGTGGTGAATTGCATAGCTGTCCACCTAAGGTTTAAGACCAGTCAGATGTTATCCGCTCCAGTTCTTCCTTTGCTAAATCCAGCCTGGGATGGGTGTATGATATGCGGGAGGACTATTTCCAGTCTGGTAGCTAATATTTTGGCTAGGACTTTAGTGCTGACAGATGTCAGAGATATATGCCTGAAATTTGCACAGTCCAAGGGATATGTTGATTTTTTTTGGCAGTAGTTTGACTATAGCCCCACTCATCATAGGAGGGAGGATGCCCTTTTCTTTTGCCCCTTGTAAGGCATAGGGCCGGGGTAACTTCCTCAGCCATCAACCTGTATAGATCCATGGAAATTCCATCCAGTCCTGGAGCCTTGCCAGGCACCAGTCATCCCAAGGCCTTCTTGATCTCCTCTTGCAATATGGGCTTATCCAGGTTCATCATCTCCTCTTGAGTTATCTTAGGCAGCTGTACCTGCTCTAGAAATGCCACTATCATGGGGTCTGACCCCCTCCCTATAGGGGGAGCTTTTGAGGAGTAAAGAGCCTGGTAGAATTGTCACACAACTTCATTAATCTCTAGGGGTTTTCAGACTATTTCTCCATTTTTGGCTCTAAGGGCATGTATTTAGGAGTTAGTTTTTTGTTTCCTTAGATGGTACACCAATAATTTCCCTCCCTTATCCCCCAACTCCCAAAAATTATGTTTTGATCTTAACAATTGCCACTCTGCCTTCCTCTGTTGCATTATATTTATTCTTTACTTGAGTCCGGTAATGCCTGCAATAAGTCCTTAAAAGGGTTACCTTTATTTTATTTATTTAGTTTTTGTTGACCGGGTAAGTGCACTACACAAATTCTGCCTATTTTCAGGCACTACCCAGAGAAGGGGGATACAGATGAATGCCAACTGATCTTGAACCAGATTAAGCTGTTGGTGGCATTTTTAGTGAATGGGGGTAATTTGACCAGGGAACCAGGGAAATTCTGCTACTCTTTTCGCTAGAGGGTGTTGCATTGCTGTGGGACAGTGAACAGAGTGCAAGAAGCTTTCGTAGGAGCAAGATGTGTGGGGGGCTGAGGAGTGGGTCTCCTCCTCGGCCTTTCCTATTCTACAGGCTACGATGGAAATTGAACCTGCTTTGGAGGAATCGTATGTATTGGCCACTGAACATATGGATGGTTTAGATGCTGACTTGATATGTATGTCTGAGTCAGAAACCGGAGATCTGACTTCTGATCAGAAGGCTGTCTTTGAGAATAAGGTGGCTGATATTCGCTTGCAGATAGAACTGGCCAAAAAGCACTTTGAGGAGACTAGGAACTGATTACAAGAAGAATTACGACTGCAGGAGGAGCGATGTGCAACTCAGGAACCGGAAATAGTAGTGAGTAAAATGGAGACCGAAGTGTGTGCAGAGAGTTTGAGAGAGGCAGAGGATCTGTCTTTATCTTCTAAAAGTTATGTCTCTCCTGGTTCTTTGGTAACACAGATAGAGGATGTGATGGCGTCTATTTTGGGAGGGAGTACACGGAGAGATGTGCAGCAAACCAGAGATGTTTTTTCTCCTCAGAATCTTGGGAAGCAACTGCAGCAAAGCAATGTACCTACTCCAGAATTAATAAACTGTGGAGAGTCTGGCCCTTTAACCTGGATTGTTTTCTCCACTGGGGTCTCCTCAGGAGGGGGGAAAAGTCTATAGGCAAGGAGGGAGTGGGGAAGGGCCATAGACTGAGATCACAGATCTCTGAGGCTAATAGTAAATCCCCTGGTATTGTGCTCACTACTCCTGTTATATCTTCATCGGGTCCTTCCCCTATTTCCGTGGACTGGGTCTCGTCTGCATTAACAGCTGCTGGGTGGATAAAGAATGATTTGGGTACAGGATGGAATGCTAATCTCCATGAAATAAAAGATCCTGGTTCTGCCCCTGATCAACCCCTTAATATCCCTATTCCTTCTACTGGATTTAGCGATGGCTCTGTTTTGACTCCAGGGCAACTTACTCCTATGGTACAAGTTGCAATTACTCAGTCTGATACTTCTAATGCTTTATTGGAAAATATTAAAAATTTAGAAGGTGTTGCTTCTGTGCCTAGTATACCAGATTCTCCTTTATTAGCTACTGGGGAAAATTTGGCCTGCCCTACTCCTTTGTGCCAGGTTACTACCCCAACGATACATATAGGCCCAGAACCCTCCTTACAGGCTCCTAATAATGTCTGGCATGATAGCGTTAAGGATCATCTCTTTCCTCGTGATGCTAGGCTTCTATCAGAACCTGCTATGAGAAGGAATTCTGTGTGTTTGAAATATAGGGGTAATATTTCCAATGTCCCTGACAGGCATTTTGTGGGGTGGGTCTTGCTTAAAGATAGTATTAAATACTATGAGGTATATGCCCTCATATGTGTGCCTGGGGATTCAGTGTTCAATATTAGTTTTAAGCACCCTGCAGGCCTGGAACAGTTTTGGAAACAATACCAGTTATTGAAATGGTCTCCTTTATGGAAGCCATTTTTGGCAAACCCCCTGACCAAACCCCAGACGAAGAAAATAACAGTATTATTTTGGAATGAAGGGGTGAATACTGCTGATATCACTTACTGGTTACAACAGTGTTGCACGGTAAAAGGATATCCAGAGCCTATCTTGGATGATGAGCAACTTTGGACTGGTGGATGAAAATATCAGGTTGTATTAAACTTGGAGCATGGACTGACTAAGCATCTGCCTAATTGTTTTTTTCTAGGGTGAGATCATGGGGTGGTTTTTTACCCAGGACAACCCAGGGCTTGTTTTAAATGTGGGGATGTTGGGCATTTAAGCAATGCCTGTGATAAGCAGAAGTGTGGCCTTTGTGGTGAAGTGGGTCACTTTGAGGCTCAATGTCAGCAACCCTTGAGATGTAATTTATGTGATGAGCAAGGTCACACTTTTCGTAACTCTTCCTGGGCTTCCCATAACAGTAGAGATCTGGCTATACAAGCTGAGCAAGATGCTTATGTGACTACAATGCAAAAAGAGAAGTTACGCATCCTGGAATTATTAAAGTCTGCCCCACATAGAGATTCCATGCCCCACAGAGTAGCTCGGCCATGTAAAGAGGCCTCCACAGAGGAAGTAGCTCTGGAGGGAGAGATACCCGAGTCTCAGTCTGTTGTTATGGATCCTGCATCTACCACTGTAGAAACTAAAGATGCCTTGGATACCATAGCTAACACTGATTTATGTGACCTCCTTGACCAGAATATGATTGAGCCCTGTGGACAAGATAACCTATTTGTAGACTCTGTACAGAATACGGAGATGGTGGTAGGGGAAAACTCTATGCTCCTCCTGATGTCCAGCAAGATGACGTTTTTCAGAGTTACTAGATCAAAGGCAGGGAAACCCCCTATTGACTCTTCAGCTGTGCCTAAGTATTTGGATGGTAATCCAGTACATAATTCCTATGCTATGTTGTTTGAACAAGAGGGTGAAGATGAAAGTCATGACTCAGATTTATCTTCTATTGCATCTTCGCAAGCAGACAATATCACTGATGGAGGGCCTGTTGCAAAGCCCAAGCCTAGGAAACGTAAAAAGAAGAAATGAGTGTGAATGATTATTTGTCATGCTTTGTTACTATGTTTTTTCTCTTCTCTATCCTCTATTTCTTTTGAATGTTGTAATTTCTCTTGTCACTATTAATGTGAATAGCATTAAGTGTTTGTAAAAAAGGCGGGTCACCTTTGCTAGTCTTAGGGAAGGGAAGGGAAAGGACATGTTATCCTCTTACAGGATACTAGATTACATTCTTTGATAGAGGTGAGAGAAGCTCAAAGGGATTGGTGATGCGGTATCTTTTTGGTCATCAGGCGAAGAAGCTTGTTCAGGTTTTGGGTTTTATTCTCGGGCTTGACTGTACGGGTATTACAGATCTTTGATGTTCAGCCTGGGACAGCCACGGCAATGGATGTGGTTTTGTGTAATGTGACTTACACATAAATTATACAGCGACACTAATGCTTTGCTTAAAATCTTAAAAATCCATAATTTGTGTGATGTTTATGATATTTTTGCAACAGGTTCTGACACATACTTTTTACAAAGGAAATTTATCTACAAGGATTGACTTTTGGTTTGTGTCTCATCGGGTTACTTGTCAGGGAGTAGGGATTGTTCCATTAGAAACTTTGGCTCATATGGCTATTAAACTGGAATTAGGATCAGTACAGAAGATTCCTATGGGAAGTGGATGCTGGAAGATGAATGTGGCTGTATTACAGGAGGCTCTTATACAGAATTCTATAAAAGAATATTTGATGTTGAGGACTGATGTTTCTTTCCTATATGATAGCCCCCATAGAATGGTGGGAAGACACTAAGAGAGATCTGAAACAACTTTATATGAGTATTACTAGTGAATGAGCTAAAAATAAATATAGTCAGTATTTGGGACTTAGAGCTAAATACATGAAATTATTAACTCAGGCTATTGATCTCCCAATAATGTGAAACTACCGCTACAGTCAATTAAGGATAAAATGTATATTCATTTGAAGGTGTCTGAAGATAGGGCAGCACAACAGCAAAAGTATCAGACTAGGGGAACAAAAGAGCAGGTGAATCCATATGATTTGGGTTTACATGAGGCTCAACAGCTAGTAATGACCGCCTTAAAGGATGACAAAGGAGCTTTAGTAGCAGATAATAGTGGGCTTATGCTGTTAATTCAGGAACATGTCAAGGCAACTTTCCAGAGGGATAGGGTAGGGTATACAGATTCATTTGCGCACAAATTGGACATCCCACAATTGAGGAACACAGAGGTGCATGGTTTGGTAGTTCCTATTTCAATAATAGAAATTAAGGAAGCTATTTCTAAACTAACACCAAGGACTACTCCTGGGATTGATGGAATATCTAATGGTTTCTATAAATGCTTTTGTGACATATTGGTCCCTTGATTGCAGATTATTTATGAAGCTATTTGGGAAGAAAATAGGTTGGTATCTAGCATGAAGGAGTGAATTATGACTTTCCTATATAAAAAAAAAAGGGGATACGCAAGAAATTAAAAATTGGAGGCCTTTGAGTTTGCTGAACTATGATTATAAAAGTCTGACCAAAATTTTGCCTAATCGTTTAGCTAAATTTGCAAAGCATGTCATTAGTCCTGCACGGACTTGTGCAATCCCAGGTAGTAATGTTATCCAGAATTTGACTTTCATTAGAGAAGTGGTGAAACAAAGTTTATGCATGAATTTAGATGGTTATTTACTGACTATTGATCAGGAAACTGAATTTGATTCTGTATGACAAGAGCATATCTGGGCAGTATTGCAGCACTATGGTGTTCCAGAATCTTTTTTGACATTATTACAGACATTATATACTGAAGTACAGGTTACCCCTATGGTGAATGGGCATCTAGGTATACCAATATACTTAAAAAATGGTGTTAGACAGGGCTGTCCACTGAGTCCTTTACTGTATGTGTTTGGACTAGATCCCATACTAAGGAGAATTGAAAATGCTACAGACATCAAAGCTATTGAGAACAGGAATGGGGTTGTTTTTCAGAAAGTTACTGCTTATGTTGATGATTGCGTTTTTACTGTGGTGGATTTGGAATCTGGTGAACAGATTTTAAGGATAATGGAGGAAGTCTATAATACTACTGGTATTATGATTAATATAGGAAAAAGTAGGGTTTTAGTTCGGGGTGCCGCACAGGTTGTGGAAGAGTTTCCCATCTCTATGACAAATGAGGAAATTAGGATATTAGGTTTGTTCTTTGGTTCTAGAGAATTAGAAGGGAAGAATTGGAATATGGTTTATGACCAGGCTAATTTAAAAGTTAAATCATGGCTTTCCTGGAAGATGACTCGGAAGAAGAGGATTTATTTGTTAAGGGCATATATAGCTCCCATCTTTTTATATGTCTCTCATGTTTTTTCCACTTCCTTTTGGTATGCATTCTAATATTGCATTCTAAGATTATGGGCCTTTTTTTTCTTTTCTTATGGGGAAGTAGGTTGAATCCAGTTAAGAGGATACACACATATAGGGCATGGAAAGGGGGGGGGGGTTCTAAACATGATTCAGCCCTTAATATTTTTTGGGGGAAATTTCTTTTTTAGTTCAATTCGTCCAGTAGTTTTAGAATCTGAGGGTATGGGAATTCTGTGTATGCAATTATGGGGATCCATTTTTTTGACGGCATGGGGTAGGGTTAAATGGCACCCCTCAGAGCAGGCTCTTCCGGGGTATTTACAAACCACTCTAAAGTATATTAGGACCTGGAAAATTGAGCTTGGTTGGTTTTTGGGGCATGAGAAAAAGCATTTTTATAAAATTGTGCTAGAAAAATGGTATAAAGAGGAGCCTTTATTTCAGGTACCTGCTGTGATTAATACAGAGTTGTTACTGGAAAGTACTGTGGAACCTAGAATTCCCCTCAAAATGCAAGATCTGATATGGTTATGAGGTCACCAGAGATTGAATGTAAAGGGCAATCAAAAACATAAACAGATTGATGATAGGGGCTGTGGGGAAATTCTCTGTCATGATCAAATGGAAACTATGCAACATTTATTCTTTGACTGTGTTAATTTTCAAGGTTTTTGAAAACAATTAACTAGTTGGTGGGGAGAAAGCCTCTTTCAATATATGAACTATGATATTTTGGTATTGGGGCAAATTCCTGCTTCATGGATGAAATGGATGAAGAGTACTATTTATGTAATTTTAGTTTGTCTTAAGTGGTATTTACGGCAAGCTAGATGTCAAAGATCTCCAGAAAATAAAGAGGTCACCCAACAAGAAGTTTTGTTTCGCATTCAGGGAGAACTTGATAGAATCTATGACTATGAATTTTGAACTTTAGGATAGGTTGTGGGCTCTAAGTTATGGAAAAATGTTGGATGGGTGGGCTAATGCTTACTATTTTTCTTTTGGTTTTTTTCTCATTAGCGCTTTGTAATTAAGATGCCTCTGTTCTAGACATAGATATATGTATTGGGGATGGGATTGTTAATATTGCCACAGTTTAGTTCTGGTGAGGGGTTATGGTTATTTGAGCACTATGTCTGGGAGGTAATGGGAGATGAGGTTTGTGGTGAGTCCTATGAGTTGTATGATATTTTTGCTCTATTTCTTTATTGTTCCTTATGTTGTATTTTTGAATATTGAATAAAAATGTCCCCTACTCCTTATGAGAAGTGCCATGAGATTAACATCTACCTGAACTAGTACCAGAACAGGGAGATGGGACCTCGGTTTAATGTCTCATCCGAAAGATGGCACCTCAGGAGTCCAGCAACCCCTCATACTGCACTACAGTGTCAGTATTAGGATATTAACCCAAGTGCCTGATGTGGGGATAGAACCCACAGCCTTCTGATCTCCGGAACTCAGAGGCGAGTGTGCTACCTGCTTAGCCACTGACCTAGAACTGGGCTTCCAGATTCCCCAGCTCTTTCTGGAACCTGTTCAGCTCTTCATGCCTCCGTTTGTTCTACACAGCAGAATACAAGATTATACAGCCTCTAATATAGGCCTTGAAGGCTTCCCAAACTGTCCCTGCATCAACCTCACCATTGACATTCATCTCAAACTAGAGACTAACCTGTTCCCTGATCCGTGTGCCAAATTTAGGGTCCTTAAGCAGCAATGGGTTGCACCTCCATCTGGTGGATACTGGCTGTGCTCCTAGAGGAGTGAAAGTCAGCCCAGTAGGTGCGTGATCTGACACTACCATTGGTTCTATGGTCAGCTGGTGTGCACCTTGTGAGGCTACCCCATTGGTTAGTCAAAAATCTATCTGGCTATGCGAACCATGCACCGAGGAGTAGAAGGTGTAGTCTCTTCCTTCAGGATTTTCACCTTGCCATGGGTTCTGCAATCCCCATTCTTCCTCTAGAGCCACCAAGGCCTCTCTGACTCTGGGGTGCATGTTTGGGGTTGGGTGTGAAAATGTCCTGGACTAGGTTAAAGTCTCCCGTAACCAAGAGTGGCATATCCAGTTCATCTCCTTTTGCTTCTGCCAATGCATGACTGATTTGTGGAAAAAAATTAGGCTTATCTTGATTGGGTGCATTCAGATTAACTACTATGGCCCTGCCCCCTTGGAAACGCAAGCCTAACTGTCATTCATCGACCCGTCTATCCATTTTAGACCGCTCAGCAGTCCATTGGTACAATTTATGTACTAAAATGGCCACACCTTTGGACTTTGTGGAGGTTGAGCGGTGTAGTACCTTCCCCACCCAAGCCTTCCGCAACCAGTGAACAGTTTTGGCTGTCAGGTACATCTCCTGAAGGAGTGCCATGTCTGTTCACAAGTGTTTCAGATGCTGCAGGACTTTGGTGCATTTAACAGAGTCATTTAGGCCTTAACATTCCAGGAGATGCACCTCACCTCGCCCTCTTTTATTTTGGAATTCATTCCAATTTTCTATGACCCCCCCTAGCCACTTACCTGCTGAGCTGCTCTCTAGTCCTTGATTTCATACTGTGGTCCTGCTCCCCTCTCCTTGGAAGCAGTGAACTCTCTAGAGTACTTGTCATGAACACATTCTTTCCCTCCTATGGGGTGGTACTCTGCAAGAGAACAGAAAACAACACAAGAAAGCAAGGCTAGCACAAACTATTTGTGTACTTGTTAATGTAGGATCCTACTCTGCCTATGGCTCCTTTCTGCAGACTATTGGGAATCCATGTAGCTACTGTATCTACTTTATGCAATATACACACCTGTCTCTAAAGCCAGGTTTTGAATGTATGCATGCTAACACTAAGGTGCCTGTGGTGTCAGCGAAAGGGGAGCTAATCTATCTAGCCCCTGCTTTGCCACCTAGGTACTGTTTGGGAGATTAGGGTGGTCTTTAGCTATTTATAATCCCTCCTACTTGATCTGATCTGCTTATCCTAGTGATAGGTCAGCCCTCTATGATGTATTGCCTCACTGAAACATAGAAACATAGATTTTAACGGCAGATAAGGACCGCTTGGCCCATCTAGTCTGCCCATTTCCCTACCTACAGGATAGGCCACAGACCCTAGTTAACCAACAGCCTATTTCTTCCTACCCCCCACAAGAATTGACTTATGTCTGTCCCATGCATTCTTGAATTCTCCCACAGTTTTAGACCCCACAACCTCCTCAGGAAGGCTGTTCCATGCATCCATTACCCTCTCTGTGAAATAATACTTCCTCACATTGCCCTGAACCACCCCCTTCTATCTTTAAATTGTGTCCCTTGTTCTTGCACGTCTTTTTTCTGAAAAATGCTACCCTCTTGGACTTTGTTGATTCCACTGAGGTACTTAAAGTTTCTATCATGTTCCCCCTCCCTTCTTTACTCAAGGGTATACATATTAAGCTCCTTTAGTCTCTCCTCATACGGTTCTCTTGCAGACCCTGCACCATTTTAGTTGCCCTCCTGGACTGCCTCTATCCTGTCTATGTCCTTGTGGAGATGGGGTCTCCAGAACTGGATGCAGTACTCCAGATGGGGTCTCACCAACTATCTGTACAGAGGGATAACAACTTCTGTTTTCTGCTGCTGATGCCTCCTATGCATCCCAGAATACCCCAGCCTTCCCTACTGCCTTCTCACATTGCTTGCTAAACTTAAGGTCATCTGATATGATTACCCCAGGTCCTTTTCCTTTTTGTTGTTGTTATTACCTCCCCTCATTGTGTATTCTTCCCTGGGTTCTTGTTTCCAGGTGCATTATTTTGCACTTCTTTGCATTGAATCTTAGCTGCCATACTTCTGACCATTCCTCCAACCTTGCCAAGTCCCTTCTCATCCTTTCCACACCTCCTTGTGTATCAACCCTGTTGCAGATCTTTGTGTCATCTGCAAAAGGCATACTTTCCTTCCAGTCCCTCTGCAATGTCACTGATGAAGACATTAAAAGGACTGGACCCACCTGAACTCCTGGAACCCCACTAGTAACCTCTTCTTGGAGTGGACTCCATTTACAATTACCTTCTGTGTCCTGTTGTGCAGCCAGTGTTTTACTCAGGCTACCACCCTGGGACCCACTCCCAGGCTGGTTAATTTGACTATTAATCTTTTGTGTGGGACTGTGTCAAATGCCTTGCATAAAGTCTAGGTAGGCCATGTCCACATCCCTCCCTGGTCTCTACTTTGGTCACCCAGTCAAAGAAATCTATTAGATCTGACTGACATGACCTCTCGGCCAGAACCTGCACTGCCTTGGGTCCTGTGCCCCACTGGCCTCTAGGTACCAACTATTTTTCCTTCAGAAGTGACTCCATCACTTTCCCTACCACAGAGGTCAGACTGACAGGTCTGTTTCCTGCCCTGTCTTAGTCCCACTTTTGTGAAGGGATCACATCCGCCTTCCTCCAGTTCTCGGTACCACACCATCCTCCCATGATTTATTAAAAAGAGTAGCCAGTGGTTTCACTAGTTCCTCCTTTAATTATTTTAGAATTCTGGGGTGAATTCCATCAGGACCCATTGCTTTGTCCACCTTCAGTTTTAGGAGTTCTTGCAGAACCCTTTCTTCTGTGAAAGGACTGGGATCGACCCCCCTATCAAGAGTGCTTCTGTTAATTGGATTAGGCACTTCCCCCTCCTCTTTTGTGAATACTGAGCAGAAATATTCATTCAGTATCCCTGCTTTTTCACTGCCCCCCTCTGCCCACCCACCGTTCATTCTATTCAGCCTCACTATCCCTCCCTTTGTCTTTCTACGCTCGCTGATGTACCTATAAAAGGTTTTATCCCCCTTCTTAACTGAGTTGGCTATCTTTTCCTCAGTTTGGGCCTTTGCTATTCTGACTTCCCTCCCTGCTTCCTTCTGCCTTAACTGGTACAGCTCTCTGTCCTGCTCCTTCTGTGTTTCCTTATACTTCCGGAATGCTATCTTTTTCTTCCTGACTTTCACAGCCACCTCTTTTGAGAACCATAGTAGCTTTTTCTTTCATTTTGATTTATTTGCTTCACACAAAGGCTTGTTGCCTCTGTGATGGCAGTTTGATGATTCCCCATGTTGCTCCACACCTCCTTCTAGCCTGTTTGCTAGTGCTTTCGAGCACTCTCCCATCTTACAAAGTCAGCCCTCCTAAAGTCCAGTACCTCACTTTTGTATGGCTTGACTCTGTAGCTGACTTTAACGTGAACCACATTGTTTGATGGTCACTTGCTCCCAGATGGCAACCCACTTCTAGATCTGAGTTCTCTCACTGCCCCGTTTGAGAGTATGAGGTCTAAGATTGCTCCCTCATGAGTGGGTTCCAAAACTAGCTGTCTGAGGCTCTGCCACCTGTAGGGCATCAAGAATGGCCCTACTCTTGGATGTATGCTGCAGCAAATGTGCTCCAGTTAACATCTGGCATATTTAGGTCTCCCATCAACAGTATCTCCCTTCTCTGCCATTCTAAGAATGCCTTCATCATATCCTTGTCCATTCCTCCCTGACATGGGGTCTGTACACAACCCTGCGGATTGTGGTGCCCTTTCCAGTCTCCAAGGTGACCCACAGTGCCTCCTCTCCTCCTGTTTACTCTTTTGTTCAGTTGCTTTTATCCCTTCCTTTACATAGAGAGCTACTCCTCCCCCTCTTCTCCTCTGCCTGTCTCTCCTGTAGGTTATGTACCCTGGTATGTTAACATCCCAGTCATGGTTCTCTGTGTACCATGTTTCTGTGACTGCTATGATATCCAGGCATCCCTCTTCCATCAAGGCCACCAGCTCAGGGAGCTTGTTGCCCAGACTATGGGCATTGGTACTCATTACCCTCCATTTCCTGATGACCTTACTCCTTTTTGCCCCATCCCTGTCCTTCTTGCCTTTGTCACTTTCTCAATTTACCCCTGCCCTTCTCCCTATCGACACCTCTATGTTGGTGTTTACCGCACTTACTACCATGATTGTTTGGGAGAGCTCGGATTTCCCTGCTCCTTTCCAGTGCCTCCCCCCTTGGCTAGTTTAAATGCTTGCCAATGAAGCATTTAAACCTATCACCTAGGATCCTGGTTCCCCTCCTGGACAGATGAAGCCCATCATGCCAGTATAGGCCTGCATCACTCCAGGTGGACCCCCAGTCCCCAATGAAGCCAAATCCCTGAGCTCTACACCAGTTTTTCAAATACTGATTGAATCCCATGGTGTGGAACACCCTAGCCTCTCCTATGCCATAGATGGGCAGCACCTCCGAGAAGGTTACCATGCGTGCTACTTGTCTAAAGCCCTTCCCCAATTCCACAAACTCTTCCTGCACTTCTCTAATCCCTTTCTTAGCCAGGTCATTTGTTCCTAGGTGGACAATGACATCCAGCTCCCTCCCCTGTGCAGCTGCTCCAGCAATCCTGGAGGATTTTCTCCTGTCCCTCCAAGCCATGGCCAGGCAGGCACCTTACCTCCCTCTCCTTCCTCCCCAGTTCTACCTTCCTAGCAATGGAGTCCCCACCAGGAGTTGTTTCCTTCTCTGCGGGGTCCCCTGCCACCCTCCTGTGGGTCTCCTTGTGGAGGTTCCCAGCATCCTCCTCAGTCTCCACTCAGGGTGCCTCCATAGAGGAACCACACTTTGCCAGAATGGCATAGGAATTGTGGAGAGGTACAACTGGAGGGATACGCCTCTGTTCCACCGCCCTCACCCTCCCTGAGCCCACTGTGGTTCAAACACTCCTCTTTCTTGGCAACCTCTGAGGCAACGGCAGTGGCACTGGTGGTCCCTGGATGGAAGAGGAGGTCCCACAAATCCTGGCTAACTCAGCCTGGAGATGAGCAACCTCCTCCCTCAGCCCAGAGAGGTGCCTGCAGATGGGACAACACCGCATCCTCCAGAATGTCTCCCGGAAGACTGCTGCTCCACAGCCACTGCACTGCACCACCTCAATCATGTCTTATTTCTGGCCCTTAACTGTTTGCAATCCTTACTCTTTCCTCTGTTTTTTTCTCTCTTCCTTACTTTCTGCCTGTGTGCCCTTTAAGCTCCTGATTGTCCTGTTCTGAGACAAGAATATCCTATATTCTCAGTGAGACCCCTTACTTGCTCAGAGGCAGACCTCCAGCAGCTAGAGGGGGCCGAGGCTACTCTTCCCTTCTAGGATGGTGGGTTTTGGTGGCTCTGTGGTCACTCACTTCCTGCTCCCAAACAGGAAGTTCCTGTTGTCAATCAAATCCTGTGCCTATAAAAGTAGAACTAGCTTTGGGTGGAAGGGAAGGAGGGCAATATATTCCCAGTAGAGAAGTCCAGTCACACAGCAGTCCTTTCTCCTGGTGTCTTCTGCCAAGCTATTAGCTGAATCTTTCTAAGGCAGTCTTTAAATTTAGCTTCCTTCTAGTTAAGCCACTCCCCCTACTTACTAGATCTTTCTACAAGTAATTTAAACCTCACAGCTATTAAGTCCTTTTCAATCACCTGAGATTTACACCTAGATAACTGTTCAGATAACCATTCAGTTCAGTTAACTCAGACAAATACACACTTTTTTTTGTTTTGTTTGTTAGTTTTTTTTTTACCCTAAATTAAAGGTACAAGTACAAGAGTTCTTTTTCTTTAGTCCCAGTAGAGAAGTCCAGTCGCACAACAGTCCTTTCTCCTGGTGTCTTCTGCCAAGCTATTAGCTGAATCTTTCTAAGGCAGTCTTTAAATGTAGCTTCCTTCTAGCTAAGCCACTCTCCCTACTTACTAGATCTTTCTACAAGGAATTTAAACCTCACAGCTATTAAGTCCTTTCAATCACCTGAGATTTACACCTAGATAACTGTTCAGATAACCATTCAGTTCAGTTAACTCAGACAAACACACACTTTTTTTTTGTTTTGTTTGTTAGTTTTGGTTTTACCCTAAATTCAAGGTACAAGTACAAGAGTTCTTCTTCTTTAGTCCCAGTAGAGAAGTTCAGTCACACAGCAGTCCTTTCTCCTGGTGTCTTCTGCCAAGCTATTAGCTGAATCTTTCTAAGGCAGTCTTTAAATGTAGCTTCCTTCTAGCTAAGCCACTCCCCCTACTTACTAGCTCTTTCTACAAGTAATTTAAACCTCGCAGCTTGAGATTTACACCTAGATAATTGTTCAGATAACCATTCAGTTCAGTTAACTCAGACAAACACACACACACTTTTTTTTGTTTTGTTTGTTAGTTTTTTTACCCTAAATTAAAGGTACAAGTACAAGAGTTCTTCTTCTTTAGTCCCAGTAGAGAAGTCCAGTCACACAGCAGTCCTTTCTCCTGGTGTCTTCTTCCAAGCTACTTACTCTGACTATCTTAACATTTTACCCATGGATTGCACTTCTTCTAGCATTCATTTTGCTCTCGTCCCAGTACTTATAGTCTTCTTGACTCGAGGATGGGGAATAGGGCTTCCAGTGACTGTTGCCTGTGTTGGCTACTTTTTGCGGTGGGGGTAGCCTAATAAGTTTCCCTCTATAGTGCTATATGGGCTGTATGTCTTCTGGTCATGAGTAGGCATCTCACCTTGACTTGCTCTTTCCTACTGACCTCCATGTGATACTTCCTTTCATGTCTGTTTCAACCCATGGGTCTATGCTCCGCCCATCCCTTGGTGCCCTGACCCTTCACAGCTCAGTTACTACTTTTCTTCTAACATGGCCTTCATGGTTTCTTTATTTTGTCCTAAGTCATGGGGGGATTGCTTCCTGGGTGCCCTGCTGGTCCTTTGACACTACCAGGTAGTTGGTGGAGTGGGTCAGGATCCCAACGTCAATGCCTGCTAAGTTTGTTCACAGCGATGCATCCAACTTAGTATGCCTGCCCCGAACCCTCTTTCTGCTTACCCCTACCCTTGACTATGTACTTTTTTGGACCATTAACACCCCCTCTGAGTCCCCTTTTCCTGGTTTACAGCTTTCCTTAACCTCCCCTCTTAATAGTGCCACCTCACACTCGCCTGCCACCTTAGCCCTAACATAGTCATGTATTTTACTGATCCCTACCCTTTCAGGCATCAAGCTTGACACTAGCGAGCCCCTCCATTTTTCCTCCCTCTTTCCTCCAGTGGTACTGAGCCCTCCGTTCCCTCTCCCTATTGCTTGGTGGCAGCTGCCTGCATGCCCTGAAGCCTAACTGTTTATAAAGAAACTTCTTGCACAACACTGCAAAACCCTTAATATATCACAATGCGAACTCTGAAATATTAATAACCAAACTTAAAATGCATACCTCAAAAGGAAACTCCTTGTGTGGCTGCTTGCCACTGCTTCTAGGCATTCTCGTTGGCTAGTAACTTTCAGTGCAGTCTTTCTTCTTGTTCATCCTTTGTCAGTAGCAGCTACTTCAGTGTATAGCTGATCCCCTGGCCTAGTCATCTCGAGGAATCTACTCAGAACTGTCCATTTCTTTGGCCTCGAAACCTTCCACTGTGCCCACCCATTCTGTAGTTGTTTTCTGGATCTATTTGTCTTCCAGCCTCTCCTCATGACCTTCTACTGCATTTTCACTGCTGGGAGAGTTGTCCCTTAAGTATTTTGCCAGTAGCGACTTCTTCCTGTCCAATGATTTTATTTTTCTGCCCTTTCTACTCCTGGAATGATGCCTGTACCTTTGAGTTTGAGGATGCTTGGTGATCTCCTGTCCTCCATTGGGCTTCTTTCCATTGGACTTGGAGAGAGTATGGACTTTCGCTGGAGGCAACAGACTTTTGTCCACCATTTTAGGGCATATACTGGGCACTGCCATGTTACATTCTTTGGTGCTCCTTTGTTTTTGTTCCCCTGTCTTCTGCCTACCAGGATCTTGGTTCCTCCTCAGGGGTTTCTTGTTGTGTGGGGACCAAAGTGTTCTGGGAGTTGTAGTTCCCAGTCTTATCTATGGTTAATGTCTCTGGAACCAGTTTATAATCTCTTGGGGATTGTTTGCCAGTATTTCTTTACCATTCTTTTTAATGTTGAGACTTACCAGCCCCCAGAATCTGTATCTGATGTTCAGATCCTTCAAATCTTTCTTTATGGGCCCAAATGCTTAATGCCACATGACCACTTCATGTAAGAAATCCCGGTACAATGAAATGTTTTGCCGCCCTGTATTCCAGTTCTCCCTAGTTCCTTGCCACCATCAGTAGTCTTTCCTTAGTAGAGTACCTGAGAATGTATACTATTATGGGCCTTGGATTTGCACCTTGCGAAGATGGTTGCCTCCATATGCAGTGCACCCTTTCTACATCTATGGGGCCCCTCCATCTGTCATCCATTAAACGAGGTAGAAAATTGTTCAGAAAAATTTTAATGTTAGGACCCTCCAGCCCCTCAAGGATGCCAAGGAGTCTAATATTATTGTGGCTCCCCCTGTTCTCCTGGTCCTCTGCTCTCTCCCAGAGTTTATTAAGCCTAGGTTCATGGGCCTCCAGGCATTCAAGAATCTTGTGCTGATGCACCTCCAGGACATCACTCCATCATTCAGAGACATTCATGTAGTCCTGGTGGTGCCTGACATTTTCTGTTGTACCAGCCAATGCAATTTTAATATCTGCCATATTTATTTATTAGCTTTTGGTAACCGGGTAAGTGCACTAGGCAACAATCCTGCCTATTTTCAGGCACGACCCGGGAAAGTATAAGACAGAATACAAATAAGCACAATTGTACAAATTCATAAATAAAAACAACAACATAGTGCATACAATATAATACAGGTTAGAGTACATTTTACCAATAGGTCAATTCCCGGCCAGGAGACCTAGTGGTGATTAAGTCTAGGTGCATTTGCAGTTTCTAAGGGTGTAGAGGTGAGAGAACAGTGAGCTCTTAAAAACATGGTGGGAGGTGGAATTTGTAACCTGCAGGGGTAGCGAGTTCCAGAACTTAGGAGCAAAATTGGAGAATGCCTGTTCACCAATTTTCGTAGCACAGGGTCTAAGAGAGAGCAATGGGATGGAAGAGGACCTAAGGATGTGGGAGTGGGAGACCAGGATAAGCAGGTCAGCCAGAGAGTCCGGATATGGTGGTCTAGTAAGTGAGTCAATAAGACACCCTAGGGAGTAAGCCCAGCGTCCCTGAGGTGATAGCCAGTTTAGGCCAGAGTATAGGAGGTAATGATGAATTAGGCAAGGGGCAGATAAGGTGAACCCACAGATATTGTTGTAGGAAGTGTCCCATTTGCCGAGCACATTGGCAGAGGCAGGGAAAAGAACTGGGAGTGCATATAGGAGCTGCAGAAGAAGTACTCCTCTAGCTACTGATAGTCTGGCTGATGGAGTGAGGGAGTGGCAAACACGGTAAGCAGCACCAATTTTTGCATTAACAGCCCGACAGACCTTGTTGACATGGGCTGTAAAATCAAGAGCAGGGTCGAGTGTAACCCCAAGATGTTTGAAAGAAGAGGTGTTGGTGACCAAGGTTCCATCACTGCAGCGAACCAGGAGCTTAGGAGCCTCAGAGGGAAATTTCTTTGAGGATTCAAAAAGCATAGCCTGAGCTTTGCATATGTTTAGGATTTGGTGGTTGTCCGAGAGCCATAATTGCAGGGACTGAAAGTCATGTGATAGTTTGTGGTTGATTTCGTCAATTGATTTAGATGAGGAATAAAGAACCAGGTCATCAGCATACATGAGCATGCTACTGTTATGAGAAGGACTGGGAATATCATTAATGAATATAGAAAAGAGGAGAGTACCAAGTATGGACCCCTGTGGAACACCACGGGTGATAGGTATGGGGGAGGAGAGAGCTTTATGAAAGGCAACAGCCTGGGTGTGGTTATCCAGGTAACTGTGGAACCAGGATAGGGTAGAGTCAGTGGCTTCTATGGTTCATAGCTTTGTCAGCAGAAGTGGGTGGTGGACCATATCAAATGCTTTGGACAGGTCAATGAAAACTGAACCAGTTAGTAAGCCCTTTTCCATATAACCTTTGACATTACTGGTTAGTTGGCTCAGAGCAGTGGTGGTACTGTGCCCCGCTGTAAAGCCGTGTTGACAAGGGGTTTGGAGTTTGAACTTGGTAAGGTGCTCTGAGAGCAGTCGATGGACTAATTTCTCTAGGAGCTTGCTGAGAGTGGGGAGAAGAGAGATGGGGCGGTAGTTAGACAGTTGTTTATCATCTCCCTTCTTAAAAATGGGTATTGTTCTAGCCATTTTCCAGACAGGGGGGACTGAGGAAGTGCTGATAGATAGGTTGAAAAGTCTGGTAATGGGCCTAGCAAGCCAGGTAGCAAACTGTCTAAGTATCCCAGGATGAATACCATTGGGGTCCAGGCCCCCATGAGCTGAAATGGTTTTGAGAAGTTTAAGTACTTCATAGTATGAGACCTGAGCCAGTTCCAGGGTAGAGGGAGTAAGGGTGTTGGAAGAGGCAGCTCACCAGGCTTTTTGAAGCCCAGCAGATGAGGGAGAAGGTAGCAAGGAAAAGAGGGAGTTGAAAGCGTTGGCAATTGTGAGTGAATGGTTACAGTGTGTATCCTTTATGTACATATCAGTAGGTATCTGAGGCTTGTGGTTTCCAAGAATTTCCTTGATTTGGGACCAGTACCTTTTAGGGTTGGAGGCAGAGGATATAGGAGATTCCTGTAATAAGAACTTTTTGCAAGGTGTAGTTCCTTTTTACTGTTGTTCTGTGCAGCTCTATAGACTTCAAAGTCTGTTTGTAGATGTGAGATCTTCCAAGCAGACCACAGTTTATCTCTACATTTCAGTAGTTGAGGTAGGGGACGCATGAGCCATTTGGTAACTTTCCCTTTTACCCTACGCGTGGTGACTGGGATGTGTTTGTTTTGCAGCAAGAGTAGTACCGAGTTGAAATAGCCTGTGGCAAAGTTAATGTCCTCAGAATAGTAAAGAGGAGACCAGTCCATTAGGCCAAGATCATGAGCGAAGGCATCAACATTGAGGTGGCAGAGGTTGGAGAAGGTTATCACTTTTGAAGGGAAGGAGGAGGAGGAGGTATCCCATATACCATAAACTGGATAAAGATCACTAATGGTGTCAGGGAGTACTCCTGCCGAGGTTATGAATTCCTTCCTATTTGTAAGGATCCAATCAAGTAGGGTGGCACATGCACCCCCACAGGAGATCCTAGTGGGTTCCTGAATAATCTGAGATAGGTTAGCCTTGCTAACCATGAAGGATAGGTGAGAGGAGCTAGGTCCTGCCCAGTCTGGGTTAAAATTGCCAAGACAGATGATGTCACTTTTCCCTGTGACTGATATCAGATAATCAATGAATTCACTAAGCCGTAGCCTGGAGTTCCTGGGAGGAATATATATCCAGAAAATATGGATTTTTTTAACTCCTCCAAGCAGAAGTAGGGAATGAAGGACCTTGCAGTTGGACAGCGGGGGGTCATGCATTAAGGTGATGTTCAGGTGAGATTTGTGCTAGAGCGCCAGGCCACCACCTCTTTTTGAACCAGTGTGATATACCCGAAGCATTTTATATCCATGAAAGGAGCATTGTGAGTCAGTAATTAAGGGTTTAAGCCAAGCTTTAGTGATGGCTAAGATATCAGGGCTGTTTACCATGATCCAAGCCTCGAGATCAGGAGACTGGCAAGAAGGCTCCTGATGTTGATGTGTGCAAAGGTGAGACCATCTGTTTGTGGCAGACAGTGAGCAGGGAGAGCCTGTGTGTGTGATTAGGTACCTGTGCAGGACCAGGATTAGTCTCAACATCCCCTGCAAGTGAAAGGGATAGGGTAAATATCCAGTGTAAGGCAATAATGTAAGCCCCTGCTGCACAACCAGGGGATATAGTGAACCTTAAATGAATGTGACGAATTAATAAGCACAGATGCTTGACGATAAGCCCTGATGGAGGAAAAGGTATAGGAAAGGGGTTAGCTAGTAGGTTGGAGAAGCAGAAATTGCCAGGAGAGCATACATTGGAGTGTGTAGTGATTATGGCAGGACAGGTGAGAGCTGAGAGTGAAAATAACATAAGCGTCCCAGCGAGAAGGGTAAGTAAAGACGTGGAAGCCATAGTGACAAAGGAGAACCAAGATAAAGAGGGAGAGAGAGAGATATGACATAAAGAAAAAAAAAGGGGGGAGAGTAAGGGCAGAAGGTGGAAAGATGGGTGGATGTCCAACAGGAAAGAGAGCAAGGTAGCACAAAAGATTGAAGTGCAGGCAACCTCTAGTGGCAACTGACTATAACGAGCAGATGGTAAACAAGGGACTTACAAAAAATGAGAGGAGGAACCACCTCCGATATTGCAGGATTTCACTCTATAAAAATAACACCAACCAAGGGTGGGATGGTATTGAGGGTGGGGTTGGGGAGCAGTTGCGCAGCAACTGTGAGGCTTCGCTACTGCTGGCAGCAGCTCTCTTTCTCTGTGGGGCGTGGCACAGTTCGTACCTGAATTCCAATTCAGGAGGTGGGGGGGGAGAGCCTCCCTCGATTGCCCTCACTACCAGGAGTCCCTCAGAGCTTCAGTGAAAGAAACAGAAAGGTACACCTATTTATTTCAAAACCTGGTACTACTGTCCATCGTATGTTAATTCAAATTGAGGAGCCATGTTAGGCAGTCCAGTGCGTTATCAGTCATGAGTTCTTCAAGCATGTGGGTTATATATCCTATGGAATCCTCCACACTGCTGTTTTTTCCCTGTGAGGCCTGTGGTTCCTTTGCAGCCATGGTTGTGCCTGTGATCCCTTTCTTTACAGTCCATGGATGAACAGGTAAAATCTTCTAGTCTTTTGGTTGTGCAGTGTTGTATTTCTGCCTGTCACTGTGTGGTGCTGAGGATTTCACTCATCGCGGCACTGTAAGTTAGACCCATCCCTTCCCCTCAATGGAGGAGGTGATGCTCCTGCCTGCTTCTCTTTCCCCAGTCCCACTAGCAAGAGCAAGGTCCAGTTTCTATCCACCTCGTGACACAGCCTCTTTTTTCCGGTGCATGCTACAACTTGTTCGAGCTATGTAAAGGTTACTTTTTGTGATCGATGAGTGTGCAATGCATTTTGCAAGCTCCGGTAGCTCCGGTTTCTACCTTTTAGAGTGCCTTCCTCTCTTTCTTCTTCTTTAAGATCAGTGTGGAAAAGGACTAATGGGATTAAGCAGCCATCTTAGTTGTGGCCAAGCCAGGCCCCCCACCCATTCTTAGCCTTTTCAAATTTGTGGGAGTCCCTTTGGTACCATGCATTCCTGATTACAGCAGAACCCGACTAAATGTGCATATACATTTCCTTCTTTGCTTTGCATTATGGGGGTATGTGTCATATTGTATATCTATGCACAAGCTTGTCACTTATAATGAGTTTCTTTATGAATGTTATTGTAGGTTTCCCCTAATATGTTTGATAGATGTGGGTCATTAGAAATGTTTTCCTAATGTTTTCTCACAATGTTAGCCAAAGCTGGTGCCTTATTCATAAAGTTGGTAACCACTGTAACAGGTGGAGAGTCCAATCTACTTCTAATTTTTGGCTTCAGCAATTCTTCCCTTGGAATTGCTCTGCCTTATGTAGTGCCTGTTTGACCAGTTTGTGAGAACATCCCCCCTGCTGGAACCTTATCATAAGGTCCCCTGACTGTACTTCAAATTTTTATCACATAAGGCATTTTTACAAACTGGCCAAATGGTACCGTTATACTATGGATCAAACTTTGTGCATGTGCACTATCAGCTTGCAAAAATGAATTACTTGAGGTCTCCTTTCTAAAGGTAACTCTTTCAATATCCCCATTGTTTCCCACTGTGCATCTTAAATCCCAAAATCAATTGCTGATTTGTTCAAATTTGATGTAAAACACAAATTACAGTTATTAATTTTTAGCAACTAAATAAATTAATAGCCTCCTATTCACCACCCTACCATATATAAAAAATATATAATCTATAAAATGATACCATCTGCCCCCCCCAACAGATGTCAATTGTTATCAGCATTAAACACATGGAGCTCTTCCCACATTGAAGAATACATTTGCATACAGTGGGGCCATGGTGGTCCCTATCACAGTAGCCACATCAGCTGGAGATAGGAAGCCCCATGATAAGAATCAGTTTAGATCTTTAAAGGGGAGTTCAACAACCTTAGCAATTTTAAATGTTTAATAATTGTGTATGAAGTCTTGGGAAGAGGGAGACATGGTGAGGATGGTATTAGTGGATTACAGAAACCTTTTGATTTGACAGATTCCAAAATATTACTAAAGAAATTACAGAAGTCAAGCATTCCAGTTTATATTGTGAGGTGGATTTATGATTTCTTAGAGGGTAGGTCTCAGTTGATTGAAAATAAGGGAGTTTAATCAGAGGTGGGGTATATGTGTGGGGGAGTGCCACAAGGAACAAAGTTAGGACAGTTATATTGTTCCTAATAATAATAAATGATTTGGAAACCAATGGACCTTGCATCAAGTATGTGTATGATATCACTGTAGTTCATAGGTTCAGTGAAATAAGTTTGAGTACCATGCAGAATGACTTCAAAATTGAAAAAAGTCAAAACTAAATTTGATGCAGATAAATTTGGATAAAACCCAAGAAATTTGATTTGGGAAAACTAATAAATTGGTGTTGCCCCCCCCCCCCTTATCTTTTGGAAGGGAAATGGTTAAGATGGTTGAAAATGTAAAACTTTGGGGTATTACTATTCAACATGATTTGGGATGGAAATAACAAGTGGGGGGATGTTAAAAAAAGAAAATTCAAGAGTATATTTCATGACTATATTAAAAGAGGCCAGTGTTAGGATGATTTGGTATATTTTTATTATACCATAGTTAGACCAATACTACAATATGGTTCCTCAGTATGGGATGTAGGACTTACAAAAACAGAAACAAAGAGTTAGAAAGAATAAAAAATGGCACTATGAATAATTTTAAGGACCGTGGTCTCATATGAGGATGCTTTAAAAAAGTGCAATTTGGCAAGGTTAGATGAAAGGAGAAAAGGAATGGCAAATAAATTGTTTATGGAGATTTGTGATCCCCAACACAAGTTACACTCCCTGTTACCACCAAAAGATGTGGCTGTGTACGGTTTAAAGAAACAGGTTAGATGGCAAAAAACAGTACTTAGAACAAACAAGTACAAATCATTCTTTTTCATGTGTTTTTTTTAGATTAATTTTTTTTAATCAATATGTTTGGTTGAGTGAGTTGAAAATATTGAATTATGTCATGAAGATTATTAATGTGTTATAACTAGTATGCTTTTAAAAATGTATAGGCCTTTCTGTATTTAGGAGTTTGTTTAAATTGTTTTATAGATTTTCTTATGTATCATTTTGCTATGTAGTTGGTTTTCTAAATTGTGTGTAACTTCAGCCTCTTCTTTGGGGGTATTTGGCTGCAATGTGTGTGTGTGTTAACTAAACTAAACCATCAAACACAAAATAATTGTGTAATAAAATCCAATATCTGGAGGAGGAGGAGGAGGTCAGATGGAAATGTGCGATTCTGCTCATTTGAATTTCACCTCTCCAAAAAGAATGCTTCTGCATCTATGCCAGAGAGATTGTGGTGGGATGACTTCTATATGAGACTGAGAAGTGGAGTTAGGATGCTCATCCTATGTTAGCCAGAAAAACACCTTTGTTTTCTTAATTCCTGAGCCAGAAAAACTTACACTTGCTTTCTGGTAGCTAAATATTGCATATCCATGATAATTTTAAGGCTGCAGTAAAAGGGAAGCTATCATTATAATACTCCAATTCACCTAAACAAACTACCATAACTTTACATGGAAGTTCTTCCCTACCATGGAGCTATAAAAGAACTATAGAGCTGTTAAGCGGGTACTGTGTAACTAAATGATTCCAACAATGTTCTGTGAGCCTAGCAAGTTTTGAAAATATAAGTTTAAGACCCTTTACTGAAACTGGAGTTAACACTTTTCCATATTCTTCTGAAATAACAAACTGTGAGAATAAAAAATGGCATTATTTGAGTCCTTGATCTGTTTTTGCTAATTGGGCACTCTGTCCAAAGTTTTTGCATTGACCTGTGATAGAGCCAACAGTTGTGAGCAGCATTCCCAACTTGTAAATAAAATGATTAAAGACTGTAGACATGTGCCAAAAACATGAACTTTGCTTGATAATGCCATAAAAACCATAATATGTAACATAATTTGAGTATTTCTGTTTCAAATTTTCTATTATACCAGTCTGACTTACCGAAACTGTGCCTGTAGAATTTCATGTGAAAATCCTCTTTTTATGGAGCTACTGTGTGACTAAGTGTGATAAGAGTTTCAGCCTGTACTCCTTCTGTTAGTTATCATTAAAGAAAAAACTTTTATTAAAGTTACTGTGGTGCTGGAATTTTCTGGAAAAAAATAATTCATACTATAATATGTTACATAGCACTTACATACTTATTGTTGTGTTCCAAAATATGTTGAGACCAACCCGTTAACATTGAGCAGCATTCCCAGCTTGAAAGGAACTAAGGGATTTTTAAAAGGGGTAAGCTCTGCTGTTTGATTTAACAAACAGTTCAAGTGTGTCATAAACTCTGAAGCTTTGCCATTCAAAACTGTAAGCTTGTTGAAAAAGAAAAATTTGTTGGAGTGGCTTTAAATATCTTTTGACCAGTGAAGTGTAAAGGAGATTGGTTTCTGCTAATGCTGAATATCATAAAACATACAAACCAATAGTATTAAAAACTGGTCAACTTGGGACAGACTCTATTTTTGTCAATATTTGAGTTCAAAGAGACCTTATGACTATAGAAGGGATTACAAACCAGGAGCACATTTTAAGTGTGAAACCATCCTGGGGTGTGAAAAACGTTGCAGAAAAAGAAGCCCACATACCTGTATTATAATCTATAAGCCAAGAACTGTGTCTCAAAAGTTGTTTGGGTCAAAGTAAATAAAAAACAAGTATTGGTTTTAAAAGAGCTGCTAGCGTTGGAGTCGGATAGTAAAATAGAATCAAAGCAGGAGACCAAACCAAGAAGAACTCCCAGACTGCAGACACAACCACAAACCTTCTAAAAAATCTACTAAGAAATCAAAAGTCAAAAAAAGTTCTAACAGACAAAATAATTTTTTTTTTATATAACTAATAAACCAGTAAATGAATAGAAAGAAATTTTAAAAAAACAGGTAACATCCACTGTAAAACCAATAATATCCTTTGATTTTAACCTTGAATTTTTAGTTTAGACAGTGATTGCATTTCCAGATTTGAAACAATTTAAAAAGAAAACAATCAATGCTACAGATACAAATAAACAATTATTGTTTATTTCTTTATTGCCACATCTGAGTTCAGCTTGCATGCCTATAGCTAAAACTACACATGTGAATAAACACACATCTAAGTTTGGGCAAACAATTCTGACACAGGAAATATACATTTTAATCTCCTGGTCTGGATGGGTTTTCAGCAAATTTCTATAAAACCTTTACCACAGAATTGTTTTCTCTGCTTCATCATATTTATCTTTATATTTTTAACCATGGTATTTCTGATCCCGTCATTCTAGAGGCTTTGATAATTCTCTTGCTCAAGCCCAGTAGGCCCTCTGATTTGGTTTCTAATTATAGACCCATCTCATTCATGAATTATGATATTAAGATCCTGACTAAAATTCTTGCTCAGAGAGTGGACTGGGTTTGGGATGGACTCATCAGTAGGGAACAGGTAGGGTTTGTGTCCACTGGATCCTCTGTTGATCGTCTGAGGAAACTAGCTCATTGTCTTCTCTGTGGCTAGGGATTCTGTCACTCCTATGGTATTGGTTTTCCTGGACACAGAGAAGGCCTTTGACAAAGTCAGCTGGGGTTTCTTATTTTTGACATGTGAGAAATTTGGTTTCCCACAATATTTTCTTCATTGGGTCAGGACACTTTACTCTTCCCTGATGGCCAGGATCTACTACAATGGAGTATTTTCCACTTCTTTTGTTTTGGCTGCTGGCAGCCGTCAGGGTTGTCCCCTCTCCCCTTTTCTTTTTAATTTGTATCTGGAATCTCTTCTCCTATGGTTAAAGTCATGTTCTGATTTATTCAGTATTTCTGTGGGACCCAATACTCTCCAATTATCAGTGTATGCAGATGACATTCTGTTACATGTAGCCCACCCTCGAACCTCACTGCCAGCTGCATTGAAGACTATAACAGAATTTTTATGGCTTTCCAACTATAAATTGAATCTCAAAAAAACAGGTTATGCCGCTCACAACTGTCGTTAAAGAGGATACAATTTCATTGGGTTTGACTTACTCCACTCATTCTCTTGGATATCTAGGTCTGCACCTCATGAAAGATCCACTTTAATGTGTAAGCTTAATTTAGATGACCTGATAGGTAAACTTCAACAAGATCTTCAAAGGTGGCAGGCCCTTCCCCTGTCTTTATGGGGGAGAATTAATATTGCCAAGATGAATGTTTTACCCCATATTTTTTAACCTGTTAATATGTTGAATTCCTGGCTTCCTTTTTCCTGGTTTCAGTGAGTCCACAGTATGAGTTCTGAATTTATTTGGGCCAAGAAAGCCCCAAGGCATGCTTACAAGAAGCTTGCCACTCCTAAAAATGTGGGTGGCCTTAAACTACCTCATTTACTTATTTACTATTTTGCTAGCCACCTTAATAAGATGTTCCAGTGGCTTCCCCCCTCCCTGATGATCCTACTTTGTCCTATTCACCTATATGGCTGGACTTAAAACTAGACACCCTCAATAGTACAGGTGTATCTGTGCCCTCTTTGTTTTTCACTCCTTGGAAATCTCTGCCTTTGAATATGGGTAACACCATCATGGGTACCTCACTTTGAGTTTATTTCCAACTTTGGTCTCTGTTGAAGCAATCTATTTCCAAGGATATTTCCTAGCCTATTCTCTGCAAGTATAATTTATGGATTGGCGGGAGAGTTATTACCAATGAATGGCTCCCCCAGCTGAGTGACCTCCGGGTTTGTGACCTGCTTTCAGGTAGCACTTTATTATCCATGGCTGCTACAGGTATGATTGACTGCCTTGAGTTAGGAAATTGTTATGCTTTTAACATTTTCCACCTAAGGCATGTTTTACTTCAATGATTCAGGCCAGGCAAATGGACAACTGATTTGTCAGTGTTTCTAACTAATATTAAACAGCTGGTGCTACAACCCCATGCTGTCTCCACCTTGTACTCCATGCTGCTAGTGAAGGTCTTTCCAGATCTGGATGGGTCTTCTTCTTCCTGGGATACCTAGTTTCCCCTATCCCCTTTACAATGGCAAGATGTCTGGTCTGATCTCTAGCATTATGTTTTTCAGGATAGATTAAGACTCACTCAATTTAACATTCTTAATAATCTTTATTTTACTCCTAAAAAGCTAGCTAAAATGAGGAAGTTACCCTCTTCTGTGTGCGCTCAGTGCAGACAGGATGAAGGTTCTACCCTACATATATTTTGACATTGTTCTAAGATTGCCCCTCTTTGGCATCTTATTGAGGCCAAAGCAGACCCACTCCTGGGATTACAGGGTCTATTTAGACCTGAGATTTGCATTCTTGGGGGCTACAGTTCTATATCATCAAGGAACACAAATTCTATATGGCCTTAATCTCACTCTCCCTGAAGAAAGTGGTCCTGAGGCACTGGCTTGACCAAGTTTCTATCTCCTATCAAGAATGGCTCCAAGAATTGTTATTTAACTTAAGAGTGGAATGCATGATTGCTAGCATCAGATATAAACTATCCCTTTTTGGTAAGAAATGGGGTAAACTTTATATCCTTTATACTGTTTAGAGTTGGTTGGTTTAAGGTGGATATTAATATTGAACATTTCACTGTTTTCTGTCTTCCATGAATGTACCTTTTGGAAGGTTATCCCTGTTTTCTGTGTTTTATGTTTTGCTTATTTACTTTATGGTGACTCCACCAGGGTGGGGGTGGGGGCTTGGGCTGAGAAGAGGGCTGGGGGATACTGCTTTATGCTGTTTGGTCTCTGTAATGCATTGTTCTGTCTTTATTTTCAATTCAATAACATTTACCTAATTAAAATAATAAAAAAAAGAAATTAGCATTTTGCAAAACTCAGGTAGCTCCTTAAAATCTACAGAACCCAGCAGCAAGACATTTGATATCAAGATGAAATATCAAGATGGAACAGACCATTCAACTGATCATGTGGTATATCCTAAGGTTGGCGACAGCAATAGTAATCCAGACAGGAATCTGCAAGAAACAGTTGTGAAATATGAAAATATTACAGTAAAAAAGGACAGTAGCGATTGTCTTAAAAACTACTATTGATGCTCCATTTGACGAAGGGTAAATCTTTGGAAACATATAATCTGGATATACCGCATAACACAGTCAACATTAGAACACAAATGGATAAAGACCTGATTGTTGACAAAAATGTGGGGAAAGGAATGGAAGAAATCAATATTGCGAAAATGTATCACAATCAACAGACTAATAGTGATAACAGTAATATTCCAGATTCTCTTGATGGATCATGCCTTCTCAAAATGTGGAACATGAAGAAAATTATTCCACAGATTCTAAAGATGATTCAGAACCCCCACCCCACCCAAATTTTGGGCTACAAAAATACCGAAAAAGCTTTCTGATATTGAAAAATAACTGACTTAAACTGAAAACCTAACAACAGAGGTAGAAAAGGTTAAAACATAATTGAAGGAAAATCAAAAATAAATGGAGGTTTTGACAACAAAAGTAAAAGACGTTCAAGAAAGGTGAAGCATTACTAACTAGTGGACAATGACAGCACCAAGAGATATGTGAATGAGAAATGTCTGAAAAAATTAGACTTTGAAATGTGAGCTACAGTAGATGCAAAAATGTTTGAGTTCTAGAAAGCTGGGAACAAACGGCAACACTAGGACAAACTGCTACAGAAATGTTCAGTATTTTTTGAATAATGTTAAAAATTTGACTATTACTACTAGTATCAATTTCAAAATCAAATAGAATTAATTGAACATCCCAATGAAAACAATCAGAACATATGCCCCCAAGAGCAACTGCATTAACATTTCCTCATTCAGTGGATAATGACACCTTTATGCAATCAATATTTATTTATTTATGTTATTGAATTTTGTTGACCAGGTAGGCCCACTGAGACTAGAAGTCCTTTTTTCAGGAGTGACGGGAGGTACAGATGGTAACCAACTGAAACTGAACCAGATTAACCTGTTGCTGTTTTTTTAGTGCATGAAGGAAATTTGGCCAGGACACTGGGAAAATTCCCCTGGACAAGAATTTAGATGGATATATTTTACTCATAGACCAAGAAGCAGCCTTTGATTCAGTATGACATGACTACCTGTGGCAGATGTTATGGACATATGGGATCCCGGAAGTTTTTCTTTCTTTGATTAAAGCATTATATATTGAGGCTCAAGTCAGACCACTAGTAAATGGGCACTTAGGACCAGCCATGTATCTAAAGAAAGGGGCGCACCAAGGCTGTCTTCTGAGCCCTTTATTATATGTGTTCAGTTTGGATCCACTGTTACGGACCATTGAGGCAGACCCACAGGTAAAGCAAATCACAAACTGGTCAGGTAACAGCTTTGGAAATGTCTCTGCATATGCAGATGACTATGTGCTTGTGGAAGCAGACTTAGAATCAGGGGCCAGAGCTCTAGAAATCCTGGAACAACAGTCTGACTTAACAGGAATAGTAATAAATAAAACAAAAAAGTTCGGCATTGCCACTGGGGAATGCAGAAGTCACATCAGGGTATGTTATACCAATTAGAAAAGGGGCAGTTAAGATATTAGGACTGTACTTTGGAACAGAGAATGCAGCACAGGTGAACTGGGAAGAAAACTTTATCACTGCACAGCAGAAAGTACAAAAATGGAAATCTTGGAACATGACAAAAGAGAAGCAAATGTTTTTGCTTCATACATTTATAGTTCCAATCTTCCTGTATGTGGCATGCAGTATATCTTTCTCTTACTAACTGACATGCACACTAAAATGCAGAGTCTGTTTTTTCAGTTAGTTTAGGGCAATAGGCTCAACCCTGTCAAAAGGTATCATACCTATAAAACCTGGCAGGAGGGAGGTCTCAACATGATACACCAAATGATGTTCTTTTTTAGCTTATTTTTTATACTAATATCAGACCACTCCTCCATGGGAAAAGTAATTTTTGGTCCCTGGCCACACAGTATTGTCAGATACAGTTCTTTGTAGCTTGGGAGCTGGGGAAATTGAGCATAGGAGAAAAGAAACTGCCACCCTATGTGCAGCATACTGTATGTTGAAGTACATCCGTCTTTGGAAAATTGAATTAAGCTGGTTTCAGGGAATAGGACACAAACAGTTTTATGGAGAAGTTCTAATGAACTGTTATTATGAAGAACATGAGTTTGCTGTGGGTCCACAGATTCATGCTAAATATATACTAGCAGCCACGTTAGAAAAGGGCATTCCCCCTAAGATGAAACATGTGGCTATGTGGCTTTGCAAGCATGGCAAACTTAATGTGAGGGCAACCACAAAGGTATATAAGAATGTACGTGTTTAGCTGAGAATTGTTTTAATCAAATGGAAACAATGCAACATCTGTTTTTTGAATGTGATTTTATACAACCCTTGTGGAAAATGTTAGCTAACTTTTGGAACACTGCTTGTTTTACTAACATGACATATGAAGTGTTAGTGTTTGGACAACTATCTGCACTGTGGTTGAAATGGGATAGGAGTACTGTATATGCTATTGTTGTATGACTTAAGTGGGTGATTTGGCAGACGTGCTGTCAGTCATTTTTAAGAGGTGAAGAAATCACACTAAATGATGTCCTCTTTAAATTGCAATCAGAATTGGATGCCATTTACCGGTATGAAACTACTCACATGAGTGCAGATGAATTTAAACAGTTATGGAAAGGCACTGATTGGGTTGGATAGTGGGATACAGGAGCTAAATACCCAGAATGTTTGCTAGAGTGCATATTTATTTTGCTCACACTGATTGAGAAAGACTCTAGAGCAATACTTGTTTACATAACAACAATGTGGTTGCATGTCTTGGTTTTATAAGTAGTTTATTATTTGATTTATATGATGCTGTATGTATGTTATATCCTAATGAGTGCTCTGGGGTGTTTTTCTGTTTTGCACAATGTGACTAGAACATGTCTGTAATATGATTTTTTTTTGTATAATCTGTTATTAAATGTTTTCCATGTATACACATATAAACAAAATCACAGCAACAAAACATGTAAATAAAAAAATAAATCAACATCAATGTTGTAATAATTCATCTTGTTAGTGCACATTTTCTAAAAATAAAATTATGCTTAGACATTAAGAATTGATACCTGACATTTCCTTTAACCTGAATGTCAGGTTGTTCCCTCTGTGGGTGTCTCCTCCTCTCTGAGGGTGACCATCTTCCCTCACACCACCACTACCCCTCCATCCCTTCCTGTAATACCATGGCTTCCATGGGGTCTAAGGCAGCCATAAAAGGTGCCCATGTTTGTAGGAAGCCCTCTATCCTATCCCTCACCATCAACATGGGTTTTTCCAGTGTCAGAGTCTGCAGGGTCAGGGTGCGCCACTGTTGTATTGAGGGTACTGCATTGGAGACCCAAGTGTTTTGTATACAACGTCGGGCTAGTATTAGGAGAACCGTGGCCCACCTAAGGAGTGGAGTCCACTCCTCCCCACCTAAATTCTCCAGCCCAAACAGACAAATAAGAGGGTCTAGTTGGAGTGTTCTCCCTGCCATTTTGCTCACCTCCCCCAGGACAGATTTCCAAAACACCTGTAGGATTGGACACGCCCAAAAGCAATGGTAATATGTCCCTTGTTCCCTGTCACATCTGCCACATATAGGGGAGACTGTCAGATAGAATTTATGCACTATTGCAGGGGGACAGTACAGTCTCTGAACAAACTTGTAAGAAGCCTTCTTAAATGTATTACATACCAAAATTCCCATATGCATGGAAAGCATTAGTGTCCAGTTGTCCTCTTCTATTGTCACCCCCATGTCCCTCTCCCACGTCATTTTCATTTTCTGGGTGAATTCAGGCAGACATTGCTTCCCCAACCATGCTGCCTTTCTAATAAATCACTTAGGGTCCCTCTTGGCCTGGTATATCAATTGCTCTATCTGGTCCAATTCAGGTGGCCCAGCGTTGCCCCTCCCTAAACCTATAACATAAGCTCATAGTTGTAGGTACCTGAAAAAAAGATGTTTGTCCAGACCCAAGTATTGCTGCAGGTCACCAAATGTACACAGACTCCCTCTGAGGAACAGGTCTCCCACACTCTTTATTCCCTTGGTCTCCCACTCTCTGAACCCTGGATCTTCCAACCCCAGCAAGAAGAAGGGATTCCCAGACACTGGCAGCAGCAATGTTTCATCCTGTCCTACCTTCCTCAGTCATGTAATTTGCCCCCACCCATCCAACATTGCTATTACCAGTGGATTTCTTTCTCCTAGAGCTTGGTATGCGTTACGTCCTCTTTTATCCAAATATCCTGCGACCCTACCCGGGCAGCCAACCTGCTTGGGATCTACCCAGCTAGCCAGTCTTGGCTGATTTACCCAATCCTGGATGTATCTTAGCTGAATGGACAAAAAGTAATTTCTGAGGTCCAGGAGGTATGATTTGTTTTTGTTTCATTAAAATAGTCCCCTACTCTTTTTGAGTAGTGCCATAGGATCATTAACATCCACCTGCACAGGCAGATGGGACCTCGGTTTAATGTCTCATCCGAAAGACAGCACCTCAGGAGTGCAGCATCCCCCTCTTGATGCACTACAGTGTCAATATTGGGATTTACCCCAATTGCCTGATGTGTGGCTAGAACCCACAACCTTTCGATGTTCCGACCTCACAGGTGAGTGTGCAACCTGCTGAGCCACTGACACTGAAGGAAGGATTTAGGAAAAAAAGAGTTGTATTACATGAGCCCACTATAATGATGTATCATGACCTACCTCTAGGTATATTAGAAGTTGGAATGAAATTTGATTGACTGAAGTAATTACTTTAGGGCAAAGGATTCTGAGCAATGCTTATTCCAGCAAGAATGAAAGTCATAGTTAACAATGAAACTGTTATTTATAACACAAAATAACAGGCAGAGAAGGACTTAAAGATTAGACTTCCAAAGATGTTTTTCTAAAAGTTAAAAGAGTTCTATTCTTCTGGGTTGAGGGTACTATTGGCTCTAGTTAACTGATTATGTGATACTGGGACCAAGATGGCCCTACTCCTAAAACTAGGCTGGCATCAGACTGCCAACAAAATTGTCTGGCACCATCACATTAAGTGTAAATTTTTTTGGCATTATATATAAAATACATTTTTCTTTTATAAAATGTTCACTCTTTTACAGGCTCCAAATTATTTACAGTATACTATTAGTATTTTGGGACATTTATTATACTGTTGGTTGGAACTGATAGGGGATTGGAATGGCAGGGGAGCAGAAATCTGACACAAATTATGATGGCTACAACCTTACTTGCAATAACTATGGGCTTCTGGAATGTCAATGGGATACATTCATACGTAGAGGAATAACATTTTACACAAAACAACATTAAAGATATTGGATATACTTATACTCAAGGGGACCCAGTTAATTGAAGAAGTTAAATTAAAAAGGGTCTGATTTGGCCAACTCTTTTATTTAAACAATTCAACTAAGATCAGAGGAGTAGCCATTTTAGTAAGAAAAGGTGTCAATTTTCAATGTATTGATATTTTCAAAGGTGAAGTTGGGTGATTAATATTGGTTAAAGGTTTCTGCTATGGTGAATAAGTGGTTTTGGGATCAGTATACTCACCTTTTACTGCTACAGTATAACCAGATTACTATAGCATAGGTTCAAATAAATTCAGCTAGATTAATATCATCAAGAGACAATAATTCATTAAACAATCCATTATTGGGGAAAAATACTGCTCCATCAGCAGAGAGTACTATAATTTCTAATATAATTTCAGGTTTTTTTTAACAATCTGTGTGATGTATGGAAATATCAGCATGTGAATTTATTCATACCACTCCAAGCTATTTAAATCATTCACTAGAGTTGATTATGTCTATGCAAGTTCTATTTGAATACAAGATATTGGAGAATCTATTTATGATAATGTTGATATACCTGAAACAGATCGTTCTTTATTGAGGATTAAAGGGGAACTCTCAGCTACCCCATAGTAATAACTGTAGGACATAGAGCTCCTGATTAAGCAAAACAGCTTTAAATGTGATTTTTTAGTTACTTATATTTTTGTAACTTTAGTTCATATCTGGTTTATCCTGCATTCTCCACCTGCCTTGCCATCAACAGCGTTCACCGTGGCCAGTCTTCTGATGATGTGGATGACAGGCTAGGCTGCGGGGATACCTATGTGCCTGAACATTGGACTTAAGTCTCACAGTGTAGAACAGCACTTTCTCTGGCTTATTCTACCAGTACAAATCGCAATTGGTACTAGTAGAATACGCCCCAAAAGGTGCTGTTCTATATTGGGAGACTTAAGACAGATGTTCTGGCATATACATGTCTCCATGGCTTAGCCTGGCCCCCCACATCTTCAGAGGGCTGGTCACAGGGGACACTGTTGATGGCATGGAAGGTAGGGGGATGCAGGATCAGACAGATACAAACTAAAGCTACAAACATTTAAGTAACTAACATAACATTGGAACCATGTTGGTAGATGGGGACCGCATGATCAATCTAGTCTGCCTGTGTTTCTGCCCACCTCCCTATTTATACTGCACCCTGATGTGTCCACAATGTCTGTCCCATGTGAGTTTGAACTCACGTACTGTCTTGGATTCCACCACCTCCTGAGCTAGGCTGTACCATGGGTCTATGACCCTTTCTGTAAAGAAGTACTTCCTGAGGTTGCTTTGGAACCTGCCTCCCTCCAGATGCAAGTTGTGCCCCCTTGTATGTGCATCCCTGTTTTGCTGTAAGAGGTTTCCTGCTTGTGTTGTGTTGAGTCGCTTAATGTACTTAAAAGTTTCGATCATGCCCCCCCCGTTTCTTCTCTGCTCAAGGGTGTACAGATTTAGTTCCCTGAGTCTTGCTTCGTATGCCTCACAATGCAGTCCATGTACCATCTGTGTAGCCCTTCTCTGTACTGTTTCCAGGTGGTCTATATCTTTTTTGAGATGGGGCCTCCAAAACTGACCGCAGTACTCAAAATGTGGCCTCACCAAGGACCTGTAGAGAAGAATGATAACCTCGACTTTCTACTTATAATTCCCCTACCACTGCAGCCAAGGATGCCACTCACCCTCTGTGCTGCCTTTTCACACTGTTTTTCAACCTTTAAGTCATCCGCGATGACTACTCCAAGGTCTTTTTCTGTCTTTGTCTCCTCTAATTGATGCCCTCCCAGTGTGCACTTTATCCCTGGGTTTCTTTTTCCTATGTGCATAACCTTGCACTTCTTGGCATTAAACTTCAACTGCCAATCCCTAAACCGTTCCTCGAGTTTTTTCAGGTCTGCTTCCATATCTTTCGCTCCCTCTTGCATGTCTACTCTGTTGCAGAGTTTTGTGTTATCTGCAAACAGGCAAATCTTCCCCTTCAAGTTGTTTGCAATATTCCTGATAAATATGCTATTAAGGATATGTCCCAGCATGACCCCTGTGGAATGCCACTGGTCATTTTGCCTTCCCTTGATAATGATCCATTGACAAGCACTCTCTGTGTCCTATCTTGCAACCAGTTAGTGATCCATTTCACTATCTAATGACTGACTCCTGTATGCTCTAATTTGTTAGCTAGCCTTCTGTGGGGGACAGTGTTGAAGGCTTTGCTGAAGTCCAGGTGCACAATGTCTACTGCTCCTCCCTGGTCAACTGCTCTGATGACCCAGTCAAAAAAGTCGGTCATAGTGGTTTGACAAGAGTGTCCTGCTGTGAAGCCATGTTGCCTGGGCTCAATCTTTCTGTTATCCTCCAGGTACTTCACTATCCTCTCCTTTAGCAATGACTTCATAATTTTTCCTACCACCGAGGTCAAACTGACCAGTAAGTAGTTTCCTGCCTCCTCCCTGCTTCTGTTCTTGTATAAGGGTACTATTGTTGCCCTTTTCCAGTCCTGAGGTATTATTCCACTTTCCAGTGACTTGCTGAAAAGCTCAGTCTGTGGTGTGGTGAGTTCTTCCTGAAGCTCCTTCAGTACCCTAGGGTGGATGCCATCTTGCCCCATTGCTTTATCTACCTTGAGCCTATTCAGCTCTTCTAGGACCCTTTCCCTTGTGAAGGGTCTTGTGTCTGCTCTTGCAGTGTTGTGTACTGACCTAATTAGTGTAGAACCCTTCCCACTGCCTTCTATGGTGAAGACAGAGCAAATGGAATCATAAATAAATGTCATTTAAGGCTGTTTTGCCTAATCGGGAACTCTATGTCCAACAGCATTACTGTGGGGGAGATGAGACTTCCCCTTTAAGTTTATCGCAATTAAAGTAAGAAAAGTTACCCTCGTGTGGCAATTTAATAATCAATTCTTCAGAGATGCTGAATTTATAATAATAATGAAACAGCATATAAAAAATTTCTGGCAAGTTAATCACACAGTTGAATATCCTATCACTCGAATGTGGGATGCTTTAAAAGCAAACACGAGGGTGTAGATAATTAATTATCAAATATCAGCATGTAGAAAACAAAAAAATACTCGAGGAACAAGATAATGGGTGGGATTTTTGAAGCTCCAAGATCACTGCAAGTCCTGGCACACTGATGATATGGCACATGGGGCTTGCAGCAATCTAATGGGATTTTTGATCCCGTGCTGGCAATTGCCACAAGTTAGATCACCTTTTCTAGTCTAATGTGTGGCAATTCTGGGGGATGTTTTACAGAGCTTGTGCCAGATATATGGCACAAGCTGCCATAAACCATGGAAACTGTCGCAACCGTGCCCGAGAATGTAAAATCAGGTGCATTTGCAGCAAAGAGTTTGGCGCACCGCCAGAACCTAGATGTGATGGTGTAGGGCTGAGTGCAAACCCTGCGCCACCCTTCAAAAATCCTGCCCAGTGAGTTAACTGAGCTACAGCCAGGTTTAGTTTGGGGAGATACTTCACAAGAACATAGAAAACAGGAAATATTAAAAATAATGAGTTAAGTAAACAAATTGAAATTAATGTTTTGAAATTAAAATGTAATTATTATCATTTATTTATTTATTTAATGTTGTTAACTGGGAGAGGCACACTGAGCTGAGGCTCATTTCCAGGTGCGATCTGGGGGAAAGAGAGTTGGGAGGCATACAATACACAGTACATGGATACAACAGGTACAATACACAACACATGGTTGAAATAGGCATGCAGAGTACATTAAATACCTGATGCAGAAAGCATTAAATACTTGAAACAGGTATGCAGAGTACAATGCTAAATTAATTTAGGCAAGGTATAATGTGGATTACAGGTACAATAAGTAAGTGCTAAATACTGAGATGCAGGAGAGGAGAGGAGGAAGGAGAAGAGACAGTGCCAAGAGGGCACATAGAAAGTGGAGTAAGCTGATGACAGGGTGCACAGGAGGAGCCAGTTTCACTGAGCAAAGGGTGAGCATACAGGAGAGAGCTCAGACACTACAAGGGCAGGAGTCCATGAACATGGGTGACTGGGAAAGGGCATGTTTCAGAAGACCGACAGACAAGGAGTGTCTGATATGGAAGGGGAGGGTGTTCCAGAGTGAGGGCAGTCTGTAGGCGAAAGCCACTGAACCAGAACAAGAGGAGGGCCAAGGGAGGGAGAACATATAGGGTATCTCTAGATTGAAGAGGGTAGGAGGCCATTGGGGAGGGAGACAGGAGTGAGACAAGGTAGGAGGGCAAGACACTGAGCTAGAATTTAGAGATGAAAAGAGAAGAGTGGAGTAGGCAGAGGTGATGAAGGGAGGTGAGAGAGAGAGGGATGAGTAGAGGGAGTAGTGATGATCACAATGCTGATAACTCACGTAAAGTATTAGCTTTTATGTTACAAAATCAACAACAGAGTAAACTAATACTACAATTACTGTAGAAGACAATTCTGGGAATGTATAGACAACAAATATGGCTATGGGAAACAGCAACAACTTATTATCAAGAGCTATACTCTGGAAATGGGCAAGTCAATCCAACAGTTTCAAACTCAGATTTTTTCAGAATAAGAGTGTCACTTTCTGTTGTGTCTGGTAGCTTAGTAACCAATGAAATTTGTTTTTAAATCACATACTACACACAAGATGTATCCTCTCTGAAGGACAAGCTCCAAATGTAAATACAGTCTGAGAGTGTATCTTAGAAAATGAGCACTTACAGGTCTAAAGCTTTGATTTTTAACTTTCTATTAGTAGACTCACACTGACAAGTGTGATGACATCATCACATTGACACTCATGTGACAATGTCATGAGTGCTGCTTCTGGAGTCCCACCTTAGAGTAGCAACAATAGAAAATTTAAATGGAGGTGAAGGAACAGGCCTCTCTTCCCTCTTATCCTGCACACAGAGCACATGGTAGTCACTGAGAACCATCTGGTAAGCCTTATCCTACAGTTTGTAAAAGCATTACTGATTTAAATTGAAAAACTGCTTGTGTCAGTCTGTTTGCATCTATTACAGGATGCAGCTAATTTTTGAGCATTTATTCAACCCTACTACTGGAAAGGGATGCAGGACACATAGGCCCAGATATTCAAACTGCACCAGGCTGTGGTGCAAGCCTGGGCACAGTGCAACTTGGCTGTGCAGGGGCGTTGACTGGGTGATATTCAACGGAGCTGCACCATGGCACAGCATCATTGAATATCACACCCTGGCCACCTGCAGTGAGCACGGCACAGTTGCACTGCACCAGCGCAAGTGGCCAGAGTGGAGCAGGGGGATGCACTAGTGCAAGTTCCGTTGCGCCATGTGCAGCAACCACGATATTCAGAAGTGCACATGCAAATAGGGCCATAATGTATGCAAAGCGCAAATGGGGCCATTTGCATGTCATTATGTCTCAATTTGCATGCAGGTGTGCCGTTCCCCAGCAACTTGCACCTGGTGCCCTGCCAGGCAGCAGCCGTCGGGGACCAACACCCCCTGCACAGTGCAGTAATGTGCCCCACAGCTCGATCGCAGGCTTCAGTAAATATAAAATAGCGTCCTATATCCCTGGTTGTCCAGTGGACTGCTCTCAGCCGATCACGGGCATGTAAAAAATAAAGAATCCAACATCCCTGGTGGTCCAGTGGACCCCCCTCCCCACCCCCAATGATCCCCCTGCCCCTCTCCCCGGTCAGTGGCGGGCAGCAGCACCGAACCGCTTGCTGCCCTCTACCCACCGACTGACACCGTAGGTAGGGCTGTACACCCATTGGCCCACAGCTCACATATCTGGAATGTAGTACAGTATAGGCTGCATGCCCATTGGCTCACACTGCCAGGACCAATGGGCGTACAGCCCTACCTACGGTGTCAGTCGGTGGGCGGCGGGGCGGCAGGCAGGTGGGTTGCTGCCGCCCACCGCTGACTGGGGGGTACGGGCCGGTGGGGATCAGTGGGCGGTGGGGAGGAGGGGTCTGCTGGACCACCAGAGATAGTGGACATACTTTTTTGATACAAATTCCCACGATTGGGCTGAGATCGGTCCACTGAACCACCAGGGATATTGGACGTTATTATTTTTAACAGATGCCTGCGATTGGGCCTGGGAGGGTGCCACCACGGAGGTGCAGCTGGAGCTCGAGTGGCCACCCACAGGTGGCAGCTGCCGTGTTGCACCCTGCAATACTGCATCTCACCTGTGGGTGGCCAGCCGTTGTTTCTTTTTTTGGGGGATCAACTTTGTGCGGCGCAAGTAGGGGTTGCACATGCATGGACTCAGCACGCCCGGGCTGAATAGGGATTACAGGTATGCATGGGTACCCCATCTTGGCGCTTACATTACTGATGTGTTCAGGCATTGGGATTTGTGCCAGGCACCCCTGTTTGAATATTGTGCTGTCGCATCAGTGGGCTGCACATGGTGCAACACTGTTGCGCCATGCACAACCCTTTTGAATATCTGGGCCATAGAGATTAAGCATTTTAAAAAAGGTAAAAGTCTTACCATATTTATTTTGATGTTGCACGATACTAATAAGGGCTTCTAATTAATGGACAACTTATATAGCATATCAGGAACTAGTGTTGCCAAGAATTATGGAAAGGTTAAGATACTTATGTGAATAGTTGCAAGAAGATGTTTATGCAATATAGAATGGATGTTTTCCCTCTACAATACTGCATTTCTTCTTTCTACTATTTTGATTTGTTTTTTTGCAACATTAATGCTATTTTGTTGTGCTCTGTCTAGAGGTAGTATGCTTACCAGTGTATAATGTTACAGTATTAGACAACTTACTTATTTCAGTCTGATGATGATTTATTAATACCTATCTGGTTGAAAGGGTTGAAAGGCAACAACATTTAACAACGCGAGACTACAGCTTGAAAATATAATATGATTTTTCCTATTGTCTCTTAACTTAGAATATTGAGTATGCTGTTATAATTTACAGTTTGCAAATGTGCTGCTTAGAGCTGACGCCATATGGGAGCCCATATACCTGAGACATAAGGTGAGATTACTTAATGGAGTAGGAACTTTGATTCTAATTTTAAATTATCATGATTCAGTAGTGGAATCTGTTAGAATATTTTGTTGTTTTTTTATGACGGAGTCTTGACCTTACTGGGGGTTCTATGTAAGATGATTTAACTGCCCTTTCATGTATTGAAATTAGCTGTAAATATTGTAACTATTATTATTTTTAATATAGTCCTAACAGTGGTTCTGCTTATGCCCTGAGGAAGATATGTGTCCTCAAAACGTTGGCTATGAAGACGCAGGCTTCTTAAACAGTGTATGGCATTTAATAAATAACTGAGGATTATGATTTCTTAGTTGTGAGTTGGTCATTATTTCCTAACCAGTGGATTTTGCTTGATATATGGAGACATCAGCATGTGGATAAGCAAGTTTATTCATACTACTCCAATCAATTTAGATCATTCACTAGAATTGATTATTTCTATGCAAGTGCTATTTTATACAGTTCATTGGAGAATCTGTTTATGATAATATTGCTATAACAGATCATTTTTTTTTAATGAGGATTAAGTTTATCTCATAAGGTAGGAAAAGTTACCCCAATGTTGCAATGTAATAATCAATTCTTATGAGATGCCTAATTTTTAAGAATAATGACACAACATATGCAACATTTTCTGTCAAGTTAATTACATAGCTGAATATCCTATCACTCAACTTGAATTTTATTTCATATACCACATTTATGGGATAAATGAATATATTTTTCTGTAATGCCTGGATACTCATTAAATACATCAAAAACATCTGTACTATCTGTCAAACAATTATCAATCCAGGAACTCACCTTATTCAAAGATTTCAAAGTGACAAACTACATTAAATGCTTAAGTGTCACACTGTATTCTGAATACCATCAACATTTAGGGAATGTTAAAATTAAAGTTGTAAATGTATTTAGAAAATGTGAAGAAAATATCACTATGGGGATGCATAAATACCCTAAAAAATATGGTAATGCTCCATATATTATTTATCTGGTACTTCCATTGAATGGATATATAATCCAATATTGGTTATCAAATATTAAACACATATTCAATGTTTCTTTTTATGGAGAGGAGGTGTGACCAGAATTGTATGGGATAAATTAATAGAACATTGTTCAAAGGGAAGATTGGGATGCCTGGATCCTTATTTTTACTATATTGCCCAAAAAACATGGGAAATATTACATTTACTGACCCACTATTGAGAAAATCTACACCATTTAGGAAAAAAGAAATCACTCTCTACAATAGTTTCCCAATTTAGAAAATGATAATCTTGCCATTCAAGACTATTTGATCAATATGAGATGATTTGCAAAATAATTTATTGAAGATATGTAAAGATATTAATAAAGTGATAACTACATATATTAACAATGGTGAAAGATTAAACATTTATACATACTAGTATTTTCTGGAACACTGGGGTCTGGTGAAACAGCATTAAATTAAACAAAATTAAAAAGCTGTATTCAAACAAATCTAATTAATTGGTACCATCTGGTTAACAATGATAGATTTCTGAGCTATGGACAACCTCTGGAATTGATAACTCAATGTCAGACTAACGTTACTATTATGGACTATAATACAATTACAGCAGAACTTACGAAACTGATTAATGGATATAGTTATAAGTTAAATCAAGTGTCTTTATTAAAAGAAAAGCAGTCTATATTTTTCTAGCCCATCATAACATAAAGTTAAAAGATTAATATCCTTCTTATCATCTTGTCTTAGATGAGAAGTTAGTGAAGAGCATATTTCTTGGCTGGATAACAGAGATAGGAAATTGATTACAAGTTTATGATATGGCAAGACAATTTAATAAAAGCAAACAAATTGTATAAAACATAAATAAATCTATATAGAAAAAAATTATATCCAGGAAATATTTTACCCAAGTAAGGTTACATAAAATATGCAGAATGGCACATAACAAATGTTGGCATGGATGTAATATGCCAGATAGCCTCCTATTATGGAGCTGTTCAAGCATGCAATTTTTGTGGTTAGAAGCATTTATCTGACACAGAAAAAAATACATGCTCTGGGCACCATGTCTGTTAAAAGGACAAGTCCTACGTATTGGAACTGGATGACCCTTTCCTAGTTTTCAACCACAGAAATAGTTTAATATATTTAAGGATATTTAATTTATGATGCTTATTCCATCATATATATGATAAGTATTTGCCTCCAACATTATGGATTTAATGGTTGCGGTCTGTCCTCCTTTGCCCCCTCTCCATTCCTGAGAACTAAATAAATTATGTGGAAATGAAAGTATTATTATCAAACGAAAGACAGAAGGATTACATTTGTTAAATGAACCTGTATAGACAAGAAAAAAAGTGAAACGTACATACAGTATGTATTCTTTAATGACTCAGATATAACAATTATATATTCTATATAAATGAGATGTTATTTAAGATTCACAAATCAAATGCAGGATATGAAAGACTTTATAACATGCTAAAAATAGCTAATAATGAAATTAATTGATGCTGTATTTAGGGTTTCATGTTGAGTTATGTTTGTCGCACATTGTCTGTTTTCTGTTATCTTTTTAGTTAATAATGGTTTAGGTATTTTTGGGTTCATTTTTTATATTTATTATTTGCATTGTCTTCTATTAACAAAAATTAGATAAAAATATTCTTAAAAAAGTTGATGAGGGATTGAGGTCCTATATACTGTATGGCACGGAGGAGGACGAGTAAAAACCTTTATTTTATATAGGATATAACCATTTCGACAATAAGAATTATTAAGTCCTGTTTGATAGTTTTGATAGGTAGGATATTGCATATTGTAGTATAAAAATGATATGCATATCTACATATATCTATCTATATATATATGTGTATATATATATATATATATATATATATATATATATATATATGCACGCAGTAAGCATGAGCATACCTGTTGTGTGATAAATCTGTGTATCTGAGCTACTACTGTACTGTATGTGTATAAATGTGAAATCTCACATTTATACACATAGTAGACATGTCATCACAGATTTATACACATAGGCCCGGATATTCAGACTGCACCACAAAGAAGCACAAGAGCAGGAGCAGGCACAAGTGCAGTGTGCCCCTGTGCAACACATGCAATATTCAAACACAGCACAGGCCAAGGTGCACTTGCGCAACATGACTGAACATTACGCCAACTGCACCATGGCACAACCAGGGATGTGCAGTGGAGCAGGGCTGATGCACAGCAGCACAACCAGAGATGCACAGTGGAGCAGGGTAGTAGTGCAGTATCACAACCAGGGATGCACAAGGACAGGGACAGGATGCAGGGGTGGACCACCCAAGGAAGCCATGGGCAGAGGGGCATGCAGCAGACCAGACAGCGTCCCCCGCAACCCATGAACTGCATAACCAGTGGTGAGCTGGATGGACCACCAGCCCATGAACACCAGCACTGAATCCACAGCCGGGGCACGGTGCCCCGGCACACCCCCCTGGTAAGCAGTGACCACAACACAAGGAGGGCCGGCCACCCAGTGCCACCCCATCCCACCAATGCAGAGCATACCCTGTACAGTGATCCCCAGACACCTGGCCCAGGAACAGTGCCCAACAGTGCATGGCACTGAATGCATGCCACCACCCCCACCATTACAATGCAACCCTGTGCACCATGGAGCCATGTATGGCAGCCCCACTGTGAGCACCCCGCAACAGGTGGCACCAGCCAATGACACAACAACTGCAGACACAGTGCCACCCTGCATGCCCCCCATAACACAGCAGAGAGGCTGACCCTGTGTAGGTACCCGAGGAACCCCGCATGCAACAAGGACTGCCCTGGACCCCACCACCATCAGGACAGCACCCCACACACCCATCCAAGCACACACCCTGTCCCAGCACTGGCCCCAACAGCCAGCACAGCCACCTACAGTGGTACATGGAGGCATGTGCCACACAGAATGAGACACAAGGCATGGACAACTACCCACCCTGACCCAAGGGCACCCTGACACAGGACCACATTAGTGGGGCAACAAATGCCACTGGTGTGCGATCAATGATGCTGTGTACCCATGGCCTGCACCCCACCATGGCACAGGTGTACCAGCCATCCTGCACATGCACCATGAAGCTGTCTGCCACCAGCATGCGGCTGGAGCACAAGTGACAGACATCTGAACACAGACCCCACAACAGATACCAGCGACTGCATGGGGGGGGGCAACAACAGCATAGGCCACAGAGCCACCCGAGGCAGACATGCACCATACCAGTGACAGGAGGTAAGCCACCATTGTCCATGGCCAGAGGGTGGCCGGCATAGACAGCCACCAATGACAGGCCAGCAGACCGTACATACCATAGACATGCAAGGGGGACAGCTGCATGGGCCTTGGACATACTGACAGGGGTGCCAGGGACACAGCACATGCACCAGGGACCACTGCACACAGGCATACAGTGCACAGGGAACAACACAGATACCACAGACAGGGACCGAGTCCCCCACCCACACCATAGTCGGTTCCCTGCCGGACACACACACGCCCAGGCCTGCACCACCCCCGACGCCATGCAAACTACTGTAGCCAAGCACTATATGCCTGCTGCAAATCAGAGACCACCACAGTTGTCATAACAAATATGTCTGTATTCGAGTAGTGAACAGTGCAAAAAAAAAAGCAAAACAAACTATTTACAATGTGGGGGGCCACATACCAGGTGGGGGTGGGTATGGGGCAAGGGTGTACAACAGGGAGTGGGATGAAGGGGTGTGAGGGTAAGTCCAGTGGAGGAATGTACAACAGGGGTGTAGTGGGCCTAATGTTGACCCCTCTCCCCACTACGATCTCTGTGTCTCCTCCTGTGCTGCCTTCCTTCACCCTGTTCCATCCATTGGAGCAGCTTCAGGGTGGCCCTCACCAGCTTCAGAAGCTCCTGAACACTCCGTTCTAGGGCAGTCCAGTATTGTTCACCTAGGACAAGGGAGCAGAGTCATTATGCATTACTGGCCAGACCCCTGCAGCCCACCCAATGTGCATGGCATACAGCCATGGGCCACGCCCCTGTGATGGCATGCAACCACCCACAATGTCCGTGCCCACATGATCCACCTACCCAGGCACCCACAGCCATGTGGAATGCTGCACACACACACCGCCCATGTCCCACATAGCACCACCGTGGCCGTGCAGTGACATGGCTATGCAGTGCGAAGGCAGTGGCATAACCATATACTCAGTGCACGGATGGCCCACCTGCGACACCCACCCACACATGCAGTGTCACTGGACAGTGCTGAGTGCACCATATGGTGTGCATGGCAGTGGGGCCAAGTGCTGGTGGACATGCCCCGCCACCACCCCTGCAACCCAGCATGCACAGATGTAAGAGGAAACACGGCAGTCACCTGCATCCAGGCCAGCAGGGCGCTGCTGGCCCATGGCCCCTTCAACGTGTCCCGGCTGCATCGGTAATGCATCCACTTGGGCCTACTCTGCCTGTTCTTGGGCTAGCCTTGCCATACGGCACTCCTTTGGGCCTAGGGTGCAAACATGGAGAAGGAAAAATCAGTACAAGCCAGTAGCAAAAGCAAAGCCCCCCCCCAGTGTGTGCGTGCCTGCACAGCCCAGCCATGACGCACCACTACCCCCACTAGATGACCCCCACCCCCCTGCAGGGTGGACCTATGCAAACCGCGATACCCGGACAGATGGACACTACCAGTGTTTGGATGGAGTACCTACCTGGCCGTGGTACGGCACCTTGCTGGGCGCATGCCTGCAGACACCCCAGTCAGTCATGGTCCTGCCGCTGTAGGTCGCCATACTGGTGGCGACACTGCCCCACTGTCCAGATGATCCCAGTCACCTCCTCCAAGCCAACAGACACCTCCTGCCACACAGCAGTACGTGGCCTGTTTAGGGGATCCTGCCCAAATAGGGCACGAGCATGTGGCTCAACTAGGGCTACCATGTTGGCCAACTCAATTGCGCTCCACACCTGTGCTCTCCTACGAGGCATCCTACTGTTGGTATCGCAATCAAAATGGTGCTCTGTAGTGCACGTGCCCCACATGCAGAGGCAGCGCAGTACTGCTCTGCTAGTCCCTATCACGCTGTCACCAAATTGCATGATAGGGGTGCACCCATGTGGATGCATGGTGCCTAGGGGGCAAAGGTCCGTGCACGGAGCACCACAGCACTATTGGGATGCCCTGCATGTAGTACAGTAGGGTGCTTGTGTGTGATGCCCTGCAGTGGCCTGCCACGCTGTGGCTCCATGGCATCTACGGCACACCAAGGCACTAGTGCCACATGGGCGAACAGCGCACTAGCACCACAGGCACAGTGGTGGCCATGCCCTGCACTGCCTCCCTTGCACAGCACATCAGCAGCACCACATGCATTGGCGTCAGCACCCTGGGCATGTGCCGTGTGGTGTTGAATGTGCGCATCACAGTGCTGTGCCATAGCCTGAGCATGTTCACCAACATTCCGTAAGGCGCAACAGCATGATATTCAGCCAGCATATGCAAATTAGCTCATTAGCCATCCCACGGTGCAACCACTGCATTAGCATCCACTTACAGTTGTGCCTTGTCTCATTTGCATGCGTTGCGCTATATAAATGCAACATGGGGCTGCAGAGGACATGGTTAGGTATTGCAGTCTATTGTGGTGGGTTGCATGCTGTTGGGATGTGGGGACTGTGGTTTGTGAGGGCTGAATGGGACTGCACAGTCCAAGGTAACACCTGTCATTCCCACAGGCTTGAGCATGACCAAACATGAATAAAAGGAGGAACAGGGACGGGGGAGAAGGAGGAGGCCCAACTTCACCAGGGCTGAATCAGATACCCTGTTTGAGGCATATCTTAACAGGGAACCACTACCCAGTAGACAGCGGGGAATGCCACAGGCCTGTGCTGCGGCATGGGGTGAGGCGGCATGTGCCGTGAACCAGCATGGCAGTCACCAGTGGTCCGTGCAGGAGTTTAAGAAGAGGGTCGGCATGGACAGATGGTGGATCAAAGACAAGGTGGCTGCCATCAGGGCTGCACGTGCTGCCACCGGTCGAGGCCAGCTGGATGTACCATGCCTGATGCCACAGGAGGAGCGGGTGGCCAGCAGCATGCGGTGTTGTGCCATTGAGGGCATTCCTGGTGGTGGCTTCCAGATGGGTGGCAGCCCATCACTGTATGGCAGGTCCTGTGCTGTCACTGTGTGGGTGGTGGAGGGAATGCCACAGGGCAGGGTGGAGCCACTAACGCTAATGTGTTCCCTTACAGCTCCTGAGCATCTACATGGGTCAGCGGTGGTGGGTGTGTCCACCAAGAGGGATGCCCTGGACATGGAAGATCGCCCATCCACCTACACAGGTGTCCGAGGGACCGGACAAGTGCATACCTGCATGTCTGTCCGGACTGATGAGGGTGGTGTGGGTGTAGACGAGGCCCTGCCTGTGTGCCAGCGTGCCAGCACCCATGGTCTCCAGTGTGCTGGGACCCAGATTGGTGCCAGATCCAGCACCAATGATGATGGACCACACGTCCCAGACAGTGATACATGTGGGACACAAGATGGTCCCACAGCAGGCAACCACATGGGCATTGCCATGGGCGGTGCCGCTGTGGTGGCCTGTGTAACAACACAGTCCCAGCCTGTGCCTGTATGCCCCAGTGGGGCAGCACTGGTATGCGTCCAAGGCGGTGGGGCTGTTGCAGCCGCTGCAGCAGCATCAGTGAGCCCTGGCGATTGGCAGCCAGAGGGGCAGCATCAGCAGTCAGCCAATGGTGACGGGGGGACAGTGTCGGGGGCGGTGGCAGTGCACCCTGTGTGGATGTGCCCCAGCATGACTCTGGTGTGCAGCACCCATCATCAAGGGGTGCTGGCCAGCAGAGCCAGGAACACCATGAGGAACACCATGCCAGACTGGCGGATGACCTCTTTGATGAGCACAACCACCTACTCCAGGCTTTAGTAGATCAGCAGATGCGGCTCGTGATGGTGGTGGATGCACTCGGTGTGGTTCTGCACCAGGCAGAGGAGCAGCACAGCAGGGACCACAGTCTACTCCTGGCAGAGACGGCCCGGCAGTGGGCGGATGTGACTGTTGCCATTGACAGGCAGACCAATGCATTGACAGCTGTCATGGCCACATTGGACACCCAGTTGGGTGCCCAGCCGCCACAGACACCGTGCAGTGTCATGTCCACCCCCTATTCCTGGCACCGTGTGACACCTGCTATGTCGACACCGAGTTTGGCTGTGGGCATACTGAGCACTCCTGGTGCAGGCATGTTCGGTGGGCTGCAGACCCCTGCGTGAACACGGTCACGTTCACACAGTGTCACCACTGGGGGACCGTCGGTGCCACCCCATGAGGCCAATGGTCAGCCTAGCATGGCTGGCAGGTCTCGGTGGGGCTACCCACGTATCTGTGGCAGCTGTGGTACTGTGCCGCATGACTGACCTGTCTCCCACCATGGCCACTGTCTGTCGCTGCCCTATGTGCAGTGTGGTGTGCATTGTGCGACACATGGGTGGGGTACCCAGCCCTGCACACACACAGTCCCTGTGCACACCCTCCCAGCTGCTGGCCACTGTGGCATGTGCATGATGATGTCTGTGTTGCGCTGTTCAGCAGTGTGCAATGGTGCCCAGCATCTGAGGCACGCACAGTGATGGCCACTGGGCATGGTCATGTGTGGACCTGTGTGGGGTTGGGGGTGGCTGTTAGGGTTGGCGTGCCGTTTATCCCTTGTGCATGACTTGTGGGATGTGTGTGTGTGTGTGTGTGTGTGTGTGTGTGTGTGTGTGTGTGCGTGTTGTGTTCGGCCCTGCCCATCCCTGACGCTGTGTGGGGTGCCACACTCAGACACATTCCCTTACCGCTGCTCACCCCTGGTGTCCTGCCCTGCCTGTCTGTGGGCTGTGCCCTTGCCCTTAGTGGTTGTGCATGGCCCCGTGACCTACCTGTGTTGTCCAAAGTGCTGTTCTGTAATGGTGTCCCGGTGCAGCTGTGACATCCGGATCATACTGGGGTATCTTCACCCAGGGGGTGACTGCCCATCACCAGCTGGACCGGCGTCCTCATCGTCCCCACCGCTGTCCCTCTCTTTGACCTCTACAGCTATCCCATAGTCAGTGGCCATGTTGTGCAGGATACAGCAGGCCAGGAATAGCCCACAGGCCTTCAAGGGGCTGTACTGTAGAGCACCGCCTGATGTGTTCAGGCACTGGAACTGTGCCTTCAGCATCCTGAACACCCGCTCAATAACATTCGTGTTGTGGCATGTGCCTCACTGTACCATAGCTGCGATGGGGTCGTGGGTTGCTGGTATGGTGTGAGCAGCCAGGGATGTAGTGGGTAACCACTGTCACCTGTGTGTAGAGGATGGACATTAGAATGGTGGTCTGCATTGCTATGCCATGGGCCAACAAGGCCGGTACCCATGGCACCTCTGACTATGCACCCCCCCACATCTGCTCATGTCATTCTGTGTGATATGCATACTCACCTACTAGATGGCCAGTGGGGATGTCCCCACTCTCAAACCTGAGGCACAGTGCAGACTGGTGCCAGATGAAGGCATCATGTGCTCCCCCCAGGGTGCATGGCACAGACATTGGTAATGCGTCTCCTGGCATCGCACACCATCTGGCAGTTTATGCTTGCGTAACCCTTGCGATTGATGTATGCCGCACCCTCCAGGCCAGGTGGCATGCAGATGGCCACATGGGTGCAGTCAATGGCCCCGAGCATGCCAGGCAACTGTGCTACCCTGTGGAACTCCTGTATGTGTGCTGTGCACTCCGCCTGTGTGCTGGGGAAACAGATGTACTCCGCAGCATGTGGCAGCAGTGCGCTGAGGAATTGTGTGAGTAGGCGTGGCGCGGCTGACTGAGTTATGCCTGTCGTATCCCCTGTTGGTCTCTAGAAGGTGCCCGTGATGAGCAGGCACATGATGGCTGTCACCTTTGTCCCCACTGACAGAGCATGGCTCCGTCATGTGGGTGCCTGCATCTCATCACTGCACAGCTCACAGAGCTGCCTCAGGATCGCCTGGTTCAGGTGGTACCGGCGCCCACAATCTCTGTGTCAGAGTACTGTTCGAAGCTGGTGCAGGCTTGGTACTGCCCGTTCTGGGTGTACCACCAATGGGCCCTTCCACGGCCATGCCTCCCTGCTGCCTGCCTTCTCACACCCCTCATTACTGCCTCCATCTGGAAGGTGGCACTGGCCGTGTCCCTAGCTGGTGTCCCCCCCAGGTGGCTGTTGTCCTGTTCCCCCCACTGTCCATTCCTGATGCTCCCCCTGCACCCGGGTACACCTCCGGCCTTTGACTGTGGCTGTCCTGCCTCCTGCCACTACCCTCAGTCCACTGTGGCACTCTACACCCTTTGCTGCACAGTGGCACAGGCACACCCACTCCTACCCTGTCTATGGCTCAGTTCTGGTGGGCCCTGTCCTGCTCCTGCCCAGTCCTGTGCACTGCTTCCTTCTATACCACCCTGGCTGTCTGTCACCACGCTCCCACCTGTGGCTTCCTTTTTTGTGTTCTTGTGCCCCTCTCTTGCTCCCTTTTATTTTGGATCATTTCCGCTGTCACGCAACTTCTGCTTGCTCCGCTATTGCACATGGTGCATGCTGTTGAACATCGCACTGCGTATGTTCATGGTTCTGCCCCCTACAGTTGCACATGCATTCATTACTGTTGCACTCTGGAGCATTGCTTATTGTGCTGCGTAGCCGCCTCCCACTGAATATTGCACAATGGCACATTTCCGTACTTGCGCTGGCACTTCCTTGTTGCACATGGTGCATCTGCTCTGAATATCCGGGCCACAGTTCTTACATAGTTTATATCATGTGTTAGTCTGACAGCAGTAAGTAAGCCCCGAATAAATCTGCCATTCGTATTCTCCTTTTTAGCATGAAACTTAAAACAAAAGTAAAATCATTTAAGGAAAAAAATCATCCTTTAATAACCAAGTCTCCTGAAGACAAAAAATATCATGTGACACTAAAAAATGACTACCATTCTTTATCCATGATTTTATTTAGTATCCCTGTGATGTTTCAGGAGTCTATACTAATTACATCATAATTAATTGAAATATCATCATTATGTAGTCACGCGTCTTCCGGTTGGAGTACAGAGAACTAATTAGATAGATGTACAGTATTCAGATTATTATGATGCTGTGAATTATCAGAAATAGCTTGCTGTACACCTCTAGGCATCCCTAATTCAGAAAAATCAATTACATAGATGCCCATTTGACCCAGACTGCCAGCATGGTCCAGTATATCTTTGGCCAATGCCTTGTTACACAGTATTAAATTGATTTGGCCATAGCCATTCCAACTCATAGCCCTTTCTATATGATAGATATCCTCCTCCAAACATTTTGTTTTCAGGATATCTTGGAACATAAAGAGTATCTTACTAAGCAGTGATACCTTAGATTCATTTTCTTGTTTCTGCAGACTGAAAATATGCAGAACAGGATATTGTTGAATATTAACATCAGTTGTACTTAACTCACATTCCAACAGGGATTCAAAGGGTAGATCTTTCTATATTTACTAGGGAAGATGAAGCTATGAGATTTGGCTTACTTACTTCTAAGCCCAATTTACACATTTTATTTTGGGCAGCCTAAAGTTGATATAAGACCAGCTCATCATCACGTATAATGGGTACATTATCATCACAATTAGGGTTCTTAATTATAAATGCCTCAAATAACGAGGACTGTGACACATCTATTTCCAGTTCTGAGCGTAAGAGATAGATCATTTATTTTGTTAATGTTTTTCGGGTCTCATGGTTTCTTATATACCCCTTTAGTTATAGCATCCATTCCTTCCCTGTAATCCCTAATTTATTTCTTCTAGTTACCCATTTCTTCTGGCTGGAGTACATTATTGTAATCTTCTTGAACTATATGAATGTTGATACAATGCACCTTTATTTCTAGAAATGAGCTTTGCCTGATTACCTTGTATCGAACTTATGTTCAAACATATTTGGATTATGGATCTCTATTTCAGTGCCCATATTTGAAGTGGGATATGGAATTGGTGGAGAGAGTGCAGAGTAGGATAACCAAAATGGTTTCCTGGTTATAAAGCAAAACCTACATCGATAGTCTCATGGAAACTGGATTATTTGGATCTGCAAAGCAGAAGATTAAGGAGTGACCTGCTACTATTATTTAAAATCCTCCACTCCCCAGAATTAATGTAACAGAGTGGGTTGAGGTTCTGCACTAGAATACCTAACTACCTAAATACCTAACCTAACATCCCACAATAAGCAGCTTTTTCTACCAAAGGTAAATGCAAATAAGAGAAATAACTACTTCACTACTAGGTTGGCAAGAGCTTGGAATCAATTACCTAAAGAGATAGTTAATCAAACAACCTTCCTGGGATTTAGAACCAAGCTAGATAATTATTTCAAATCTAAACAATCCTACTAGAAGTGGGAGACAATCTCAATGGGCAAGTTGTTTTTTTTTTTTTGTCTTCTTTACCTAGTAAACCTAGTAGGGCTTTTAGAAGTTGGAATCGATGGGACAGTAGATTCTAGATCAAAGCAAACATCCTGAGTAGAGATCGCATTCTGTGATGTTTGAATCCCCACAGAGGTTAGAACATTCATATTCAAAGTCTTAATTTGGGCATTAGTGTATTAGATTTTAATATGTCCTGTCTTTTTATTTTATTCTTTTTTTCCTTTTCCCCTTCAAACATATTTTTGTGCCTTCCATCATTGTATATAAATGCTAATTTTTTTGTTATACTCCCAGCACACCATACAATTTCCCCCTGATCTCTCCTTTTTTTAATCTCTCTCTCTATTGCAAAGTCTCAAGTGCATTTTTATATTTAAGGACATCTTGATGCAAGTCAGCAAACTCCATTTTTAAACAGCAAATATTATATTATTAAAATGTTAGCCATACTGTATGTGGGTGTCCCAAGGCATCTGTCATATCTTTGTTAATGCTAGCTGGCTATTTAGTATAAATTGTGTTATCAATGAAGTTACAAGGATCAGTATCTAAAGTAACAGTAACCAGTTTATTTAATTCCATTATCCCAGGTTCTGAATGTACTGTATCATGAATAATATTAAAGCTGCTACCCTCTGGTGACAATGGGCTAAATAATTAAATTATTTTTGTAACTGGCTTTCTTCAGTTTCTGTTATTACATCAGACTCAGTTACTTAGCGATAATGTGTCTTATTAGGCTGGGCTCCTATATTGCACCTATCTTTACTAATACAGAATTTATCAAGCTTCTGTTGGCCTTTCACCAGATCATTATTTATTTTTAAGGGTATTCTTTTTTCCCTTCTTCCATAACTTCCTTTTAGAAATATAGAACAACAACTTTTTCTGAAATTGTTCTGTTTCATTATCGCTACCTCCTGTATAGCTCCAACGATGGAAGCATCAACCATCTCAATGGCCTGCTCAGCTTATTCCAAATGTCCCTGTTCCAAGCTGTTAATATAATCTAGATAATAATCAGTGCCTATCTCATAATTGTCTCTTAAATTATAAGTCTTGCTGATAACTGGTGCCAAGACTAAAGGAGAATGTTGCCTAATTACTTGAGTAACCACCATGTTCTTATTCTTCACATGGAGAGAAAATTTAGATAACTGAGTGGGGTGGGGGTCCTGCTCATGATCAATGGACATTGCAAGATTACTTTGGGTCTTACTTTTACTACTGTATGTTTACATAACACTTATTCTACAAAGACTACTTGAAGCAGTAGAATAAGAAATATGTAGGCAAACAAAAAGAAAGTGATAATGTCCAAATATGTCCAAGTGTGTGCAAAGCTCACAAATATAAAATGAATATAAAAGGAGATCATGACTCCGGTCCAAAGGGAGGCTTCATGGTATGCAATCTTCCACTAAAACTTGAACTGTAGAATCTTGTAAGTAAAAGCACAAGTTGAGCTTATGGAACCAGGCTGAATAGCAGAAATATTGATAATATGATAACATAACTTTAAAAAAAAAACCTGTACGATGTCTAGTTGGTTCAAATATGACCAGGCCGATATTAAGTGCCATAAAAATATTTAAAACTCAGACACAATAGTGCCTTATTATGAAATGGTTGGAAGACCATAGGAGGGCAGCAGGCAAGCTACTCAACAATCTCTGAGACCTCGATTTCTTAATGACCAGACCAAGAGCAGTGACTTTGGGCTTACTCTCCGACAACACAGCTTCCTGTATAATGCAGCAAGCTTCTTTATATAAGTCAGTGGTTTGCTTCTAAATCTCTGTAGACCAAGAATACTAGACAGCAAATACCCTAAAATGTAAAAACAAACAGAATCTAGTATGCTTCCCAAGAAATTTTTATAAATGTCTGTTTTCAGGTAGAAAAAAATAACTCACTCAGCATCTAGAATTATAAGTTGTCATTTTATGTCTATGTTATCTCTTGCTTAGTAAAACATGTGGTCTGCTTGTTAAAAAGACCTTTTTTTTTAGAAAGGGATCGAAATCTCCTATGAAGAGATCCCTGTCAAAATGTCCCAGAGTAGAGCACAAAGATGCCGAGGTTATGAATAGAGTGAGCATGTTTTCTGTGGAATGCAAGAGAGATATAAAAGAATGTGAGCTGTAATTGGTTCTCGAATTCAAAAACTGATGAGTTCAGGTAATTGCATATTCATATCAATTAATGAATATGCACAATATGATTTGAAAAAGTCATAGTCAAACCAATTATACAAAATCCCTCTGTACATACAAAAGAAAAAATATTATAAAAACTATATAGTAGTAGGGGGTTTTAGGGTATTTGCTGCCTAACTGTTATAATTTGATTGACTATAATATTTGACTATAGTGCTTTGGAGAGTGATGTTTAAAGAATTAAAAGTCTAAAATAGTGAGAGTGCTAGGGTGAAATCAGTACAGGGTCTCACCAGTTAGCCTTAGACCTGAGAGACAGACTCTGGCATTCAGAATCAAAGAAGAATGAGACCAGTTCATTGGGACAACCACTCCACCGACATACTCCTCTTCACTGTGACTTTCTCCTCCTCATGTTAACCACACCATCCTTTGCTGGGAAGTAACTCCCAGACTAAGGGGGTCAGCGTTACACCATCAAGCTCTACTCTACCCCCAGTGATCACCCGTTGCATCAAACACACAGCAGTGGGCTCTGCACACACAGCAGTGGGCTCTGTTCTGTTGGTTCTATTTTATATTCAGCAAAAATCATGTCTCCACTCACTTCTTGAGCAGTTTCCAGATCAGACATTATTTGCAGCTTTCACCTAGCTCCTCACTCCACTCCTCCTCCTCCTCCTCCCTTTTAGGCTCCTTCTCTCCAGGTTCAAACCAAAAGGTAAAATGGGTGGTTTTCTGAAAGAAAGATGTTTTAAGATAAATTGATTATAAAATACAAAAGGCAATGTAAGGCAATGATGAAATATCGATTAAAAGTATCCTCAAGCATAAAACGACATAGATCTGCCAGCTGCTCCTCAGCATGCAGTCTCCTGGCAGCCATCTTCCCTCATCAGATCATTAGACCAAGTATCATAATGAGGAGGGACATAGGGAAGGTTATGGCTGGTGCAGAGAGATACAGAAGCTTGGGGTCAAGGCCATCTGAGCTCATACCCTTGTGGGGGTTAACAGCTAGAAGGGCATTAAGAGTGGCTGAGGGAGTAGTAATGTGAATGAGAAGGACAGTAAAGGAAGATCGGGCAGGTGGGGGGAGAGGGATAGGAGAGAGAAGAAACAGGCACATGTGGTGAAGAAAGAGTTGCAAGAAGCAGCAACAAGATTGGGGGTGGGAGTTTCCAACCCTGAAAATGGGTGGGGAGGACTGGGTTGGGGCAGAAGAGGGAGTAGATAAATTTCCAGAACTTGGAGGGGGAATTAAGTTTGTTCTGGAGCATGGATGCATAGTAACTGGATTTTGCAAGCCTGGTGGCTTGGGTGCAAGCATTGCAAATGATCTGATATTTTAACAGGGTGACAGTGGAACCCGTGGTTCTATAGGAATGCCAGGCCAGATTATGAGCTTGAAAGCAGGCTAGCAGCTCAGCTTAAATCCAGGGAAAGAGAGAACCTTGAACCTTGCTTTTCCTTGGGGGGGGGCATTGTAGTCCCAAACAGCCATAAATGTGTTATGGAAGGAGTCAAATGCTGAGTTGATATTGGTGGCTGTGGAGATATGGGGCTAGTTGGTGGCTGGCTGGTCTGCATGGAGGGAAGATAAATCTAGCAAACTGAAGGACTACAGAAGAATGATTTAGAGGGGGGAGGTGGCTTTGAAGTGATGGATCATATGCGCACAGTAGTCCATATGATGATCACTGAGCATATCTGGGAGGATACCTGCATCCACAATTCATGAGAGACAGTGTTTTTCTGTAATTCACAGAATGACATCACATGATAACTGTTTTTTTCTAAGATAATTTGATACCCGTCTTTCTCCATCTGAGGTAATTGACGGAGCTGTTTTCAAAGTTTTCTAATTTGTTATTTCAGTGTTATGCAGTCCAATGGAAAAAAAAGTTAAATTCTAGTCCCTTATGGACTTTCTTTATGGCTGTAATAGAGTGGCAGACAAAGGATGTGAGGACAGTGTATTGAGAAGGGTTTGGAGCATGAGGACTCCAGTGGATTAAGGCCACATAATGGCCTTCTCTAATTCTACACATAACAAATAATTTGTATTCTGATACTCAAACCATTTGTTTGTTTTATTCTGAATGCCCATTGATATTGAGAAACAGACAGAAGTTGGAGAGACCAAACCCGCCAAACGTCCCATGTGATTTAAGCCTTTCCATGCCAATTCCAGGCCTCTTATCTCTCAAAATAAAACTCCTTGCCAATCTGTTTAACTTTATGTGTCAAGACTTTTCAATAAAAACTGGAAGCATGCTCATCACATAAAATATTTTAGGCACTAATATTAGTTTTATTAAGTTAGTATTTCCTACACTTGAAAGATTACATGTCTCCCATTTTTTTAATTCATTTTAACATTTTTGTGTTGTTTTGCACATGTGCAAGCAACATCTTCTGGTAGCAGTAGAAATGTAAAGGTGTGTCAGTGTTGGCGAATGCAGGGCACACTTTAGTAGGTGCGTTTCTCATTTCCCAGTTAGCCAGAAAGCTAGCGCTGACACAAGAATTATGTAAAGTGCCACCAACTTGAAAGAAATGTGTCACTTCAATCAGAGAAAAGCTCATCATGCAGCGGAACAGATGACACACCTCCCGTACATGCCTTTCCTGGTGATACATTTCAATAAACATGGCAGCGGTAATCCCCAAAGAAAGCTGACATCAGGGGTGCAATCCCCATGTCGGCATGTCCACCACCACCCACATTGTATGGCAAACTGAGAAATATAAGAATACTTTATTAAAGGAATAATGCCCAACAGGGTGGGTTTAATGCTGGGATAACATCCTCCCTAGGGGGTGTTGGGCCTGAGGCCACTAGCCGAGGGTGTCCAACACCCGAGAAGGGATGTTATCCCAGCATAACACCCCCCATGGAGGGCATTATTCCTATTATACAATGGCTTATTGTTTTATACAGAATAAAAAAATAATTTTAAAGAATGTTTTTGTCAGTGTGTAATAATATTTTTGTTTCTTAAGAGAAGATGCTACAAATCATCCAACAAATGCAAGAAACAATCAGCAGGGATGTTATGCCAGGATAACATCCCTGCTGTGATGGCCAACTGACCAATCAGAAGCCAGAATTATTTATTGCCATTGTATAACTAAATATATTCTGGGTGAGTGGGCCTATATTTTTCTATCTGCACTTTAGATTTGCTGTTGCCTAGATCGGAACGGCTACTCCCTGACTGAGTTTTGTTTTTCTTCCGAGGTTGAGTGTATTGGACGTCTTCTAGATGCACAAATATTTTGAACATCTATATGATGGTATAGGATAGTTTTCAAAATCATCATGCTACACAACAGTTTTTAAAATCTACAACTGAAATAAGTTCTCAGTTGGAGACCCTATCTCTGAAACAATGCGTCTTCCCAGTGAGTTGGTCAGACTCTTGTGAACCAAAAATAAAATGCTGGTATGACCAGATGTTTACATTTTTAAGATGGAAGCCTCATTCTGAAATAACTATCTATCCCAATGCCATCCCAGGAAGCCAGCGAACAGGACCTTCAGATATTGGGTCTAATGCTGTCATGCTTAAATTTGGTACCATGGGCACTTCAGACCACTTCAGCTGTGCATCCTGAGCACGTGGGACCCTGAATCGGGGAATTACAAGTTCATCATCAACCTCCCTCAAAAAGTGATCCTCTCCCTGTGGTGGGGGCCAACAAACACAACCTGCACAGGAGGATGCCATAATATGAACAGTTCTCCATGATCATTATTAATGACATGAGTTTATTGGGTTGGTGGCTATGACAGGCACAAACTCAGCCAAGGCAAATCTGTCAAATACTGTATATTGCCTGGCTTCTAATTAGAGATGAAATTGATCTTCTGACCTTTGCCTGCATTCCTTCTTTTTTCTTCCTATTTCCTCATTCAATGTTTACATTTTTGTTTATTTAAAAACTTTGCTCATTTTCTTAATACCCATTGCATGATTTTTTGCAATGTTTTGGGAGTGCTTACATTGGGATCGAAATTAAAGGTGATCACCCTTACAGTAAATATTCTTCAATGTTCAGTGTTCGTATTTTAAAGAGATTCACCAGGATTCCGGTGTGCTTTACACCACCTGGTACCTTATGTCACCAAAACGCTGTCTGTTCATATTTTATAATATTTTATGCTGTTAGTTTAGAAGTTGAAGAGATCGTATCTTTGCTCCCCCCAATACCTTCCATTTCCTGGTTGATCGATCCTCCCATGATCACCCCCATGCTCAGGCATGTAATGATGTGTGCCCAGGGAGAGTGTAGGCGCATGCTCCATTAAAGTCTATGGGTCGCAGTTTTAACAATGTTTTTATATATATAATAATAGGCATTTTGGGGATTAATCAAGGGCACCAGTCGAGGCTAAGAAGGCCCTTCTTGGTCAGCTGTGCGCCAGTTAGCCTCTAGATAACTGTTATATAAAGCATTGTTAAAAATTGCCCGCAAACGCTAATGGGCGTGCCCTCTTGTCCTGGGCACACCTAAAGCAAGTGCCTGAGCATGGGGAACAGATCATGTAAGGAGGTCGATCATTCAGAAATGGAAGGATGAGGGAGCAAAGATATGATTCATCGAGACATACTACACAACATAAATGTTATAAATATGAACAGATAGCACTTTACCAACATAAAGCACCAACATATGTGGTGCAAACCTAAGTGACAAAAGATTGGTGAATCTGTTTAAGAATTTGGTTTAGATAAGTCCTTAAATTACTAAGAGTTATGTGCAGTTTAGTGCTAGTATGTATGTAGTCCTTTGTGTGTTACTCATGCTTTGTAATTGTTCTGTGGACTGTATGGATTCTATAAGGTTTTGTATGGCACTAATATTGTTTTTATGTTATTATAACATTGTAAACTACACAGGACCACCTTGTAAATATGACCTGTGGTCCTAATGGTGTGTTGTGACCAATTAACCCTGTATAAAAATAAAGATTTTTACTACTATTTAAATGTAATTAGCTATGTTACACTGTATGTAAAATGTTTTTGTAACTTATCATTTAATGAGATATACACAGGGGATGGTTTTCAGCTGAACTCTACATCTGACAAGATGGCAATGTGCCATGAGGCACTGATGCATCCTGTGTACTTGGTGATTTTTGTCAGATAAATCCTACTTATTCTGTTCTTCCATCTAGATTTTTGGCATATTTTGCACACAGAGTTCCCTTGATTGCATAGCTTTGTGAATTACAAAAGCACCCTTCTCCGATCTCACAGTATGTGTCAGCTTCTCCATTTAATTCGTCTCACTTACTGCACCCTACTATTCTTCCCTGTTTGGAGGACATTTTTTAACAAGCTTGTCATGATGATGATTCTGAATTTCTTGGCTGCTATGACCAGAATCAAGTAGCTGCTGTTTAAATTGTATATTTATGACAGCAGCTCTGAGCCATATGTCTACTAGTTGTATTATCCGTTAACATTCCATTACACACTGTAACAAAAGGAAAAGGAAACCAACGAATGGCAGAGACACAACATGTTAGTGTATAGCTAACCCCCTTCCTGGTTTCTAGGGGTATGATGGTGGAATGTCTGTGGGGAGAGGGGACCACAACAGAAACTGCAAAAGATGACATGTTTTTGATTCCTCAAGCCTGGGGGGGAGGCAGATTCCATCCACAGAGCAGTGTTCTAGGAGGCAAACATGATTAGCAACACTTTAGGATCAGGAAGACATTGAAATAAGGTTCAAACGACAATTATAAACAACCTGGATCCTTTAGTGAAACTTAATTTCTTCATGGAGTGATGGTAACTTCATAGCAAGCTATTCCATTGGGGAAACGTTAAGGCATTGGATTGAGGGGTCCCTTAAATCAATGTCCACACATTGTCCATAAGTCCATAATATAAGCATCCATTATCCACTGGGGCATCATGCTGACAACCCCTAAAACAGGGCAGCATACACTTCACTTCTCATAGCTGTTTACACAGACACAACATGCAGTACTGAGTACTTGTTCTCCAATGGGCAGCTTCAATACCCAGCTTCCCACATTGGTGATACTCTCTTTCTCTCTCTTTCTACAACTTCTCTTAAAGGCCAATTGCTCAAGGCCCTCTCAGGTTTATTGGCATTGCAACCGGGCCAGTAGATCATCATCCAGACTCAGCCCTTCTCCCCAAACACTCACAAAGCAGCTGTGCTCTCAAACATAGGGGCAGCATATATCCACATGAGTAGTTCATTTTCCCTCTCCCCAGTGCTGTACAGGTGATTCTCTCACTTTCCTCCACTTCCAAATTTTGCAGGCAAGGGCAGGCAATCATCCTCAGGGGGTCTCTGGTGCCACACTGAACAGCACCCACCACCTTCTGGCCAAGAACTGACCCCCCATGAGAGGATCACGTGATGGCCACCAGAGCAGATGTGCTCTTTACTGCTCCTGCACTCCCATCCTTTCAAACTTAATTTTATAGGCATCAACATACCTTAGAAGATACTACTCAGACAGTTTTCATTGTCAGACACCCTGGAGAATCTACTAGTGTTACAGTTGGAGTATGGAATCAGAAATGCGAGACTCTCTCCCACGGCACACTTTACAAACTACCCCGATGTGCGACAAAAGCTCCAAGCATGCAAAGTCTCACTTAGTCAGGACACCTAGCCAGACAACCTCCCAGGCCACATTGATGGAGGATAAGTTTCTTGAATTCCTGGCCCCACTGAAGGATATGCTGAACTCCCTTACACAAAATTTTCAGAAAATGCAGCATAACTTGGAACAGCATGCACAATGCACTACTGATACTAAAGTGAGAATCTCCTCTTTGGATGATTGGAGAGTCCATATGGATCCAGATATAGTGGCCCTTCAGCGCTTTGTTAAAGGCCTAGAGGAAAGGTTAGAAGATCCTGAGGGACATTTCCACAGGAATAACCTCATTATTTTAGGTCTCCCTGAGAAAGAGGAAGGCACTGATGTGGTTAGTTTCATTCAAAAACTCTGTACCAAGATTGCAGGCCCCTCTCCAAATTCTGCCACTTATATTATTGAAAGGGCCCACAGGTTGCTTAGACCGATACTGCAACTAGGATCACCTCTAAGACCTCTTATTTTTTGGCTCCTAAATTTTTGGGACAAGCAACACATCCTAGACAAGATTAAGGAGCTGAAGGAGGTACTGTGGGAAGGCAAACGGCTTTGCATTGAACAAGACCTTCCCTTCTCTGTCCGACAGAAGAGGATGGCTCTCCACCCATTTGTCTCTAAACTAATCATCGCTGGTATTAAATTCAGAATGTGATACCTGGCTACCCTTCAAGTGTATAAAGAAGAAAAATGGCATTGTTTTGACTCAGCAGAACAAGCGTCTGAAACCCTCAAGTCTTTCTACCCTGAGTTATTTAAATGAAACGGATCCTTACAGGGTTTCTGATAAAATATGTTCTCTTGGACTTGAATTGACTGCAGGATGGACCTATAAAACAGCTTGCTATACATGGCAGACTTAATTAGTACTATACAATGCTGGAATTAAGTGCACTTCACAGCAGTGGGTATTGAGTTACCTGCTCTAGCTGATTTCTTTCATTGTTAATTGCTGCTTTTCTTATTTTGAGTAACAAGCTCCATCTAGTGGCAGCTAACATGAACTGCCTGCTGATGGTCAGTCCATCTATTTTCATAGGAGTTGGTTTTACATTTTCCTTCTTGTTTTTTAATGGTAGCTGCTAAACGGCTTGCTTAAGTTTAGTGATGCACAGGACTGTTCCTGATATCTGACCTGCTCTCATCACCATCTGTTAAAATGGTGGTGAAATTAGTGAACTTTGTTTTGCTCTCGGGGTTATAGAGAGACTTTGGGAGGGCTTTAAGCCCGAGGTTCAATGGGCGGAGCAACAACATCACTCCCCCATTGAGCATAAATACATCACCTACACTCTACAACCCTAGGATTAATTTTCATTGTTTACGGACAGAGGCTCTGCTCCTCCTCGCTCCTACCCCTCAGCTGCTGTCTTGCCTCAGGGTGCCTCCGACCAAGGGATATCTCGTTCTCCCTTGAGTGCTCTCCTAGCTCCTCTCGCCATGCTGTCCTCATTTTTCTTTCCAACTTGCCATCACAGTTCCTTTCTCCATGTAAGCCCTGCCTTCATCACTTGTTTTCTTTCTTTGCTCCCCAATCCCTCCTAGTCTGCCTACCTCTCCTTCCCGCTCGATCCTAGACTCTCCGAACTCCGTCCCAGCTACCCTTACCGTGCCTTCTCTATTCCCAATTGCAGTTCTGCAGACATCACGATGGGGATAGCGGCTCATTCTGCACGCTGTGCTGCTAACCTGCCATATTCATTCATGTCCACTCCTGTACATTTTATCTCCTGGCTCTCCTCTTTCTGTGATCCTCCTTTGTCCTGGCTTATCTCCCAACCCACTTGGCTGAGCTTTTGCCTGGCTTCTGAGTTTCCCTCTTTGTTCGGGAGTCATTCCTGGATTCGGCTGCCACCTGCTTGGGACGTCTCTGGCAGATCCTTTTCTGGTTCTATCATTCTTTCCTGGGTACTACTGTGTGAGTGATTTGCTTGTCATCGTTTAGCCTCGTCATTTTATTTCTGTTCTCTTTGCTCGAGTATTTCCTTTAGCGGTTTTAGTTCTGTTCCATTACGCAGTTTATTTCTGCTGTTCTGTGGGGGGTTTAGAGGGCAGGAGTAAATTAATAAAAATAAATAAATAAATAAATAAAAGCAACCATATATGGGGGCTGTGAACCACATCATGGGGGGGGTGTACAGTGTGAAGGCTCGCTGTTATTAGTGTCATCATTGCAGGGAAGCTAGCACCTGCTAGTCCTGGTCTTATGGCTTATATCAGCCCTTTCATCAATGTCTGCTCGGCATGCCATCATACTGAATGTATTCGGTCTTGACTCCGGTCACCATTCCCTCATCCTTCCCTCATGGTTAGTCTCTATGTCGCATTACTCAAGTGATTCTATCTTTGACTCCTCTGCTATTTCCTCCACCGGCATACCTATCCTGCATTCTATGGCTCTGCATCGAACCACGGCCCTCCTGCCGCATGTATTCTGGTTCCTGACTCCAAGCCTGCCTTATTTGCCTCATTGTTTACCTCCTCACATTGCTCCTTTGACTGTACCTCTCATTTCACCTCGCCTCTGCTGCCTTGGATCTACTCGATCTCCGTGTACCAGCTGGGTCCTCCACTACCAGTCTGAACCTCCCTTCTGTCCTTTGTCCTTTCATACCTCGCTTTCCTGTACCTGCCCCTTCAGCTTCATTTCATTATTGTATCTCATCCGTTTCCTATTTTCCTTCCTCATCCTAGCACCTTTTTCCTCCCAACCGACTTTGTCTGACCTGCAATGGCCAATTCTTTCGGGCATGCCGATCGCACCTCCCATGCCACCTCATTGATCCGTAGTCTCCTGCTCCTGTGTCCGGTTCCTGACTCCAGTCCTCACTACCCGATTCTATCTCATCCAGCCTCCCTTCCTGGCTACCTTCTGCCATCGGATGTTATAGATTTCCTCCAGTTATGGTTTCACTCTTTATCATCCTACTTGCTCGCCTTCCACAGTATCTCGCCTCAACCTGCTCATATTTCAATCATTCCGTTGCCTTGCCTCGGCTGCCTCCCTCTAGCCTGCAGCATCAGTCACCCTGATTTGACTCTGTCTTCCTTCCTGGCCATGCCTTCCCATCCATCGCCCCTTCTATGGACTGGCCAGAGGCTATCCACTATCATTCCAGTTTATTTCACATTTATTTCTGAATCTACCTCATTTCAAGGAGCCTACTTCATCTCATCACTCTTTTCATTTCCAGTGCTACCTCATTTCGAGAAGCCTATGTGGTCTCATTGCTCTATCAGGAGTAGCACCCCTCTAGTTCACGTACCCTCTGGTCCCTGACATGCCTTCTTGGCCTCAACGTATATCTCCCTTCGGGGCGCCTCCTTCCTTGCATCACTCTATTGAATCCTCTGATCTCTCCTCACCCCCACATCCGGATCCATTCGTTGATATCGTACATTCATGTCTTATCAGCCTCGGTGTCTTCGTCCTCATCTTGCTCAACCTTTCACTCAATCTTCTGCTTCCTGCTTCAGGTTTCACGCTGCCCCACCTGGCAGTGGCTGCGGTCCCAGCCCCTCTGACCTCTGCACTGCTCTGCAACCTCCCAGTGCACCAGCACGCCTATTCCCGGACCGATCAGTTCCAAATCCTCCGGGGGAGGGGGGTTTCACTGCAGCCACCTCTCAGTTCTTTCCGATCGAACAGCTTGCCAGCTTTTGGATGCTGCCTCTATTTTCTTCACCTTTGGCTACCTCGTCTTTCTGCTATGCTAGGATGCTTTTCCTCCCCGTCCCTTTACTAGGTTCAGCAATTGATATATCTCTGGTGTTTAGTATGGCTCTCATTCCCTCTGCCACCAATTGTCTTGACTGTCCTGTGCTCATCTATTTCCATTGACTCTGGCTTAGTTTTCCTACCTCACTTTCCCCATCTGCTACTCCTGCTTTAGCGTCCCTCATTCTGCTCCCTCTCCTGGGCTCTTTCTGCATACTCATCCATCCTGGTTTCAATCCAGTCATGGCTTCTATCTCATCTTGCCATGACATACCTATTCATTTCCTTTGCTATTCCTATCCTCTGGTCTTCCCTGGCTGACTCCATCAACCTTTGGTTGACCCAGGCATATGTGCCACCTCATCCAGCTTGACCTCCTGTCCCCTTGCAGTGCCTTCCTCCCTCAGGAGTCTATTTGCTCCATGTTATCCATAGTTGCCCCCTTTGCCAGGTCATCCTTCTTCTCCTTCTCCCCTCTGTTCCATGATGCCTGGCCTCAACCTGCTCTTCTCCTTCAGTTCCTCTCTCGGCATGCCTTGACTTGGTTTGCTGCAGAGTCTGCGCCATTCCCTTGCTCCGTCTGGCTATGCCTCTCCTGAACAGCATATGGCCTCATCCGACTCACCCCGTGCAGTCCTTCTCCTGTTCCAGCTGGGTCCTGTGCTACCCTGTTGCCCTCCCCATTGTCCTTAGTCCTTTCATACCTCACTCTCCATTATCTGCCTCCATGGCGTCCTTCACTCATCTTACCTCACCCATTCCTGTTCCCTTCCTTGGCCTAGTGCTTCCTCTCATCCTGACCATCATGGATCCTTTCTACTCTTGGTTTCCCTTCTTCTTGTATTTTATGCAATTTGACTCCCCTTGATCGCCATCCTGCGCTTGCCCTCTGGTTTGCAGACTCTCTGGTTCCTGATGTGCCTTATTGGCCTCGATGTCCGTCTCCTTTTGAGGAGCATCCTTGTTTGTCTCTCTCCCTGGTACTGATACATTCATTCAAGTCATGTTCCTGTTCATTCCCGTCTTCTCCTCTTCCAGTTTCGTACCTACTCTCCAGAATTCTGCCCTCATAAGCTTCCCTCCATTCTTCTCTTCATTCGTCATCATACTTCGTTCGATTCTGCTCACTCCTCTTCTACCTCGTCCAGTTTCGATTCTCGATCACTTCACCTGAGTTGCCTCCGATTCCTGATCTCCCTTCTGGGCCTCAGAATATACCTCTTTTCAAGGTGCCTCATTGGTGTACTTCTTTCGTGCCTGTTTCATTTCGGTTCTTTCCATCTCCCCCTTTTCCAGTTCACTTCCAGCTGTCCAGGTTTTCCTCCACTCTTGGCCTGCTCTCAACATTCTTTTTGGGCATACCTATCATAATTCCTGTGCCACCTATCAGCTGTGGCCATCCTGCTGAATGCATCGAGTTCATAACTCCAGTCATATCGAGTTCATGAATCCAGTCATCTTACACTCAGCATTACTTCACAGCTCATCCATCTACATCGCCTACTCTAACATCCCTATCACTCAATACCATTCTACCTCATCGACTACAATCTCAGGATCTAATCATTCATGGTCTAATGTGTACATTGCATAATCAAGAATGCCTCTTCAACCTCAGTGCCTGCTCACTTGCATAACTCTATCAAACGCATCGCTCCATCAAGCTAGTCTACAATATTATTGATCTCCTCATTGACTCATCTGGAATATCCTCGTGAGCACATCCAGATACCCCTTGCTGCTCTGACTCATAAATGGTCTTACTCCTTCCTATCCTTGCTTCTGGATCTAATATCTTACATCGACTACTTGAGCATACCCTCCTTAGTTCCAACAAGTTGTATCTAGTTTATCATTCCTTCAAGCATTTAATCATTGACTCTGATGCTACTCATTGACTACAACAACAGGATCTAATCATTCATGCCTCATCACCCTCAGTTTCTACTTCCTCGCCTCACTCAATCAATCATACCTATTTTAGATCTTACGCTACCTCATCGACCCACCGACCTCTTGCAGTGATCATCACTATCAGTATTAATCGTGCCTCATGTTCGCATTCAATCTTCGCACAGCCTCATGTTCCATCCTTGATCTATGCTTTCTTTTAGGGATCTTCCATATTCCATCATCATCCTCACTACTCGTATCTCCCTAGTCACCGAATCCTTTCTTTTAAAAATATACATCCTCAATTCAAACACCGTCAGCCTGGAGTGAAGGCGACCTAGGCCTTGGATTCTCAGAGGTCCTCCTTAAAAAGAGTTTTTTTTCCTCTTCTCCGTGCCAACAGTCATAATATTAGTTAGAATTAGTGATTTTCTTCTTAGCTAGTTAGGTTCCGCTGTTGGAGGAGGCAGATGGTGGCTCGGCTTTCCCCTCTCTCCTCAGGAAGTTAGCCCTTCTCACAGAATTCATTACTCACTTCTCTATTCAATGCTCAACAATCTAGGTATTCTTTTTGGGCTTCTTTCTAACCTACCTTTAGCAGACTCATTCATTTCCAGCACCTGTGGGGGGGGGAGAACCCTCACTAGGGTTCCTTGCGTCGTACCCCTACAGTAGGTATATCCCACGGATAGAGAGGCGGAAAGCCACATAAAATTCAAGTTACTCATGTTACACAAGCATCATCATATTGTATCTAGTTGCATAAGCACACTGAATGGGAGGGCTTTAAGCCCGAGGTTCAATGGGCGGAGCAACAACATCACTCCCCCATTGAGCATAAATACATCACCTACACTCTACAACCCTAGGATTCATTTTTGTTGTCCACCATCCAGTCCTCCTCCTTCAGCAGCTAGCCTCTCTTACCTGTGGGCTTCTTCCTAACCTACCTTTAGCCGACTCATTCATTTCTGGCACCTGTGGGTGGGACCCTCACTAGGGTTCCTTGCATTGTACCCCTACAGGAGGTATATCCCATGGATAGAGATGCGGAAAGCCACATAAAATTCAAGTTACTCATGTTACACAAGCATCATCATATCATATCTAGTTGCATAAGCACATTGAAATAATATTTACCATTGATCTTTAATTTGGACACTGTGGACATCATGAAATTATTTACTTCGTCTAAGCTTTATTTTTCCTTATCATCCACAAGTTGCTAGGGGTACTAAGAGACATAACGATCACTGTTGGACTTAGTATGTACCCGATATACTACTAGAATGTTTGGTTCATTACAGTCATTGAGTGTTTAAATGTTAGGTTGATATGGATCTGTCCTTGGTTTTAGAGTATACCTTGGAGGGGTGGGAGCATACACTGTGGGAGGAGTTATATTTCATCAGGATCAGAAGAATTTGGTGGATTCAGTCGTTAGGACTGGGGTATATCTGTGTGTTTTGTTTTAATGCTACAGATGCAGGGGGATAGCTGGGGAGAGGGATGAGGGAGGGTTTGGTTCCCAGAGGTACCTTAAATTTACATTGCTTAATGTCAGGTCTTTGACACTAGATTTGCCTAGATTGCTGATATCTAAATCTCCTATACTTTACCCATTTTATTTTTCCTGTAATGACTATGCAGTTTATTACTTGAAATATTAAAGGGTCCCGCTCTAAGAGGAAGTGCTACCAGATCCTGTGGCACCTTCAATTGCTGAAATGTCAGGTAGTCTTCCTTCAGGAAACACATCTACTTTCCAATGAGGGGCCCCTTTTTTGCAGATAGGTGATAGAACAGGTTTTAACTGCAGGAGATTCATGGTCCCAAAGGGGAGTGGCTATCTTGATATTTAGGGATATAAGCTTTCAGCTATTCCAAGAAAAAGCAGACCCTGGTGGTTGCTGTCTTCTTATTCATGGAATAATGGGCCGCACTGAGATAATCCTGGGATGTATATATGGGCCAAATAGGGACTCCCCAGTTTTTCTCTGAATTACTGACCCAATTGGCCCAGTTTGCCTATTTACCAACTATACTCACGGGGGATTGGAACCTTATTCTAAACCCAGACTTGGATAAGTCAGGGTGTAAATCATCGGGCTTGACCCGTGCTCAATGCTCTCACCATGAAATGATTGCCATGTGTGGTCTTTGTGACCCATGGAGGGTGCTGCACTCTTCTGACCGGGCATATAATTTTTTCTCACCGGTCCACAAAACCCTTTCCCGTTTAGACTATTTTTTAACCAGTAGGGCTCTTTTGCCAAAGATTACAGATACTGGGATGTCACCCAGAACTATATTGGACCATTCACCCACTTGGCTGAAATGTTCCTTGCCCTCTGCACTGGTCCAAAATAAAATTTGGAAGAATAATAACCAAATCATAAAGGATGATTCAGCAGTTACTGGTCTTAGGAACTTCATTAACCAATTTATGGTTTTCAACGAAGGCTCTATCCCTGATAATGGGAAATTGTGGTGCTCTCTAAAATGTGCCTATGGGGAGAACATATCTGTTTGGCCTCCGTAAGAAAGAGGCAGCAGGATGCCTTGCTTCATTCTACTCTTGCCCAAATTAGATCTCTGGAAAGGGTAGTCTCCCTAGATAACTCAGAGAGGCACCATGTTCAATTGGCTACTTTGAGGGATCGATATGTGGAGAGTCTGAGGGAGCAGGCTGAATATGCCATAATAAAAACTCAGTCAACCTTTTTTTTTTTTATACTTCAGCTTTATTAAAACTCTTCATTTCAAGTTCATAACATCTTGTATATGACCTTATATCATAACATACTCTCATTATTTTATACAAATTACTAAAACCGACTATTCAATTTCCATGCAGTTTAACATAACTAAAGTAAAACTTCAGCCTTCCTACTAATTGGAGAACTCATTCACTTCATTCTTGTTCCAATGCTCTTTTGGGAGTCCCCCTCCAGCCCCCCCACACCAAATGCCCTTGTGTAATGCCACATCAGACCCCTTCCTCTTACCTATCCCACCATCCCTCTTTCTACTGTAAGAAACCCATTCTTGATTTTCTAGATTATAATAACCCGCCCTCCCATATACTGCTAGAATTTCCGATTCTTTATTTTCTTACCAGTTAGATTATCCTTCGATCTGTTTCAGGACCCACCTTCTTCGCCAACTCTCTCCTTCAACATTTCCCATCTTGTCCACCTATTTATATAAAGATGGCAATTTTGTCTGTGTGAAACAGTAACTCTCTCTAATACTTTCATTCCCTCTATTATTTCCACCCACTCATCCCAGGTAGGGGCCTTAGGCTGTAGCCACCTCCTAGTTATTGCCTTTCCCGCAGCAGCAGTCAGTATGTTCCATATGTACTTCGCTTCTCTCCCCTTCAGATTCTCCGGGTGCAAACCCAGGATCATATGTTTGGTCCCAGTGGAGACTCTATACTAAACAATTTCTTCATATATTTTTGTATTTTCTCCCAGAACTCTCTCAATACTGGGCAATTCCAGAAAATATGCACTAAATTCACCCTCCCCGCTTTACAATTTCTCCAACAACCAGCTGGGTTCGGAGTGTACCCTTTCCCCGGATAATATGCCACCTTAAAGAACCGTATTCTTAACTTCCACAGAAATTCCCTCCAGCTTGGGGACGTAGTTGTGTTCCACATATTTCTCCACACCCCCAACCAATCCTTAGCAGTTAAAGTTATCTGCAGTTCTCATTGCCATCTTTCTTTAATGTAATCGGATGTATGCTGTAGGTCAGTTTAGGTACTTCTTATATAAGATAGAGATGGCCCCTTCCCCCCTGCTCGAGTTCCATATGTTTTCAAAAGTATTCGGTATTGGGGCCCCCTCCCTCCCTTTCTCATTGATTTGTTCATCTCCTTTGTTATGTAATCTCTCATCTGGTAATAATATATTAGCTCTCCTTCCCTCCAGCCAAATTTAGTCTGCGCTTCCTTAAATGAGATAACCTGTTCCCCTCTCAGAAGTTGCCAAGGGGCCAGAAATCCCCTCCTCTCCTGTTTTTTATACCAGGGATCTATAAAGGCAATACTCTCCTTATTTATAGTCCACCAAGTATATTTCCACCTATAGACCTTGGATAGGCCTTTCATTAGTCCTTGCCTGTAGCCTGTTAAGGCCGTCTCTGTCCCCACAAATGGCGTCGTACCCCACCCTGGCTTTGGATTCAGAATTGTGCATTGTGCTAGTGGGGGGGGGATAGGGCAATTGCCTGGTCCACCTCCTTCCACCTGGCCTGATAATCTGGGTGCTGTAACAACAAGATCACTCTTGACTGTGTTGCTATCCAATACCCCATTAGCATGGGGACTGCTAATCCTCCTATCTCTTTGGGAAGGTATAAAGTCTGTCCCTTAATTCTGGGCTTCCGGTAACACCAAATTAAGTCTCCTAAAATTTTTTTGCCACTTTCCTATTTGTTTAAGCGTTATTGGGGTGGGCACACACTGAAACAAAACAAAAAACGAGGTAGTACGCTCATCTTAATTGCCTGGACCCTTGTCCAAATGGAATCAGGAAAAGCCTTCCACCTCTCATATCCTCCTGCACCTGCTTCACCACTGGCAAGTAATTTAATTGGACCATATGAGTAGTTACTTGCGTCAACCTCACCCCCAAATATTTCATATGGGGTAGGTCCCATTTCATAGGGAATCTCGTTTTAAGCTTGTGCGTTGGTTGGAAGTTTAGTTTCAATACTTCTGTTTTACCTTCATTGAGTGTGTAACCTGAAAGGGCTGAAAATTCCCTCAGGTGCTGAAACAGGTTTGGTAATGAGACCTCCGGGTGGGTCAAGCACATGAGTACATCATCAGCGTATAGTGCTAGTTTTTGCGGGGTCTCCCCTAATTGTACCCCCTGTATGTTTTGATTTTCCCGTACCCCTTGAGCCAATGGTTCTAAATATAGTGCGAACAAGAGTGGAGAAAGTGGGCATCCCTGCCGCGTTCCTCTCTCCAGTGGGAACACCCCGGAATGATGTCCATTTACCCGTACGTATGCCTTTGGAGAGGCATATATCTTCGCAATCCAGGTCACAAATTGCATTGGAAATCCAAACCGACCGAGCACCGCCCAAAGAAAGGACCATGAGACTTTATCAAACGCCTTCTCAGCGTCTAAGCTGAGGAGGATAGCAGGTTGCCCGGTATGACTCAGATGGTCCAGGACATGCACTGTCCTTCTTAGGTTGTCCTGGGCTCGCCTTTCAGGAATTAATCCTGTTTGGTCCGTATTTATTAACCTCGGTAGAAGTTGTTGTATTCTATGGGACATTACAGCCATGAATAGCTTATAATCCATATTAAGCAAAGAGATGGGCCGATAAGCGGAACAAAATCTGGGATCTTTATTCTCCTTTAGTATTACCGAAATAACCACCTGTGACCATGACTCGGGAGGAGATCCCTCAGTCAAAAGGGTATCATTAAATACTTCTAGCAATAGAGGTGAGAATTGGTCCTGAAAATGTTTGTATATCTCTGCCGGGTAGCCGTCTGTCCCTGGGCATTTATTTGCTTTTAACCTAGATATTTCCTGTCTAAGTTCTTCACTGGTCACCGGTCTACCAAGTTGTTTTTGAGCTGACTCTGAAATTCTGGGGAGAGTGATTTTGTCCAGATACTGCTCCACCTCTTGCCTCTCACCCTGGGAAGGGGCCCTATAAAGAACTCTGTAATATGATTTAAAGGCCTCTGCTATATCCGGTGTAGGTTGTTTAATAACCTTACTTTGAGGATGTTCCACCCTAACTATGTGCACTCTTGCTTTTTGTTTGCGTAATCTGGCTGCAAGCATTCTAGCTGCTCTGGGGCCCCCTGCATAGTATCCCTGTTTTATAAATAACAACTTCTGTTCGATCTGATATTCCAATTGCTCATTTAGTTCCTTCTTTAGTTTATTTAGTCTGTCACACACCTCTCTATCATATTTTACTTTTAATTTAGCTTCCCAATTTTCTATCTCGCTTCTCAAGGATTCTGTTTTTCTTTCCCTTTGCTTCTTTTTATACGCCGCTATGGATATTAATTTGCCCCTTACAATGGCCTTTACAGTATCCCATAGGAGTGCTGAGGGTATGTCCGGGGAGGCATTCTCTTCTATCACCCATTTAATAGTATCCTTTACTTGTTGTTTAACCTCCTTATCTTGCAGTAAGGAGACATTTAGTCTCCAAAATGTTTTTTTCTGAAAGCGCCCCAGGTCCACCTGCAGAAAAATTGGAGCATGATCTGACATCGTCATAGATCCCATCCAACTATCCTTCACTCTGGTCAACATCTCTTTCGGCAATAAGAAGTAGTCTAACCTTGAAAAGGTTTTATTCGGTGATGAAAAGAAGGTTTAGTTTCTTTGCTTGGGATGTCCTTTTCTCCACACATCTATATATCCCAACTCCCCCAGAAATTGCCCCATCTCCATGAGATCGCCTTCTCTCGTTGCCCTGTCAATGATGTACTGTCCATCTTAGGATCCATTGTTATATTTAGGTCGCCCCCTATAATAACCTGTCCCTCCGCCCATTCCTGTAGTCTCAACATTATACTTCTATAAATTTGAAAATCAGAACCAGGCGGGACACATACTGAAGCCAACGTTAGGATCTCTCCATGATATTTCCCTTTTAGGAACACATATCTCCCCTATTTATCCGCACACTTATCTATTACTTCAAATGTTGTTTTCTTAGGTACCAGTATCGAAACTTCCTCCTCCTTCCCCGCCATAGGATGCACTGGTCTCATAATTAAAACCCATTTTCCTAACTTGGTATGCTCCAGAGGAGAGAGATGCGTTTCCTGTAACATTATAAAATCAGGTTTCTCTTTTCTGAGCCAAGCCAGTACTTTGCTCCTCTTGACCGGGTTTGTTAACCCATTAACATTAATCGAGCATATTATTGTGGTACTATCCATTCTCACATCTTTCAGTAACTTTGCAATTACATTCTACACCTTTCTTACCCCTCCAGCCCACTCTCTCATTTAGCATTTTGGCTCGGTCCTTTAAACCTGTTACTACTACTTTGCCATCTATCCAATTCCCACGTAGTTCCTCCCTCGGTAATAAAACCTCCCCACAGGCGCAAAGTAACTCCAAGGTATTAGTGGCTTCTCTTCCATTCCCTTTCTCACCTATATCTTTACCCCGCATTCGTAAGTTAAGGGCTGAGGCCAGAGCTCCCTCCCATTGAGCAACATTCTCCCATTCAGGCTTACTTAATGTTAAGAAAAACCTTAAAACAGTAAACATATAAACAGGGATGTCTTACAAATAACAGACCCCCTTAAATTTGTGCAGACTTACTCAGTGTCTGCTACTTAATGTAACTATATAACTCTCTTTGTTATATAACAATTCTTTTGCTTCCAAGGTAGGGGCACCCAACTCTGTGGGGCCCTTATTCTGCTCTTTGCAAGATCGAAGTTTGAGCAGATACGAGGGGTAAACGTCTCCTTTGTTTAGAGATCTCCCTCAAAAGGAAACCACCGCTTACGGCGGGTTCTCTTCTATATTATCCTCCCACGCACCAAAGACTGTTGTATTCCCAGTTGATATCACCCCCCGCTCTCCCTCCCGCCTCACCGATCCATTCTTTTAATATTTCCCTCCTTCCCTTCCAATTGTCTAATTTTACTTCTGGAGGCTAGGCACATCCCTCCACTGCCCCTTCCGCCCCACCCCCCAATTCTCCCCATGTCTATAAATATACAGTACATTTCACACTTCTCACCCCCCTCTCCTCCTTCCCTCGTCCCCTTCTGCCCAGACCCTTCCTTTTTATAAAAGCCTTCCTCACCACTTCTCCCTTCCCCGTCCACCCTATCCCCCCTCTTCTTAGTCAACCTATATTGATCAGGGAGATAAGGCCAGACACCCACTTGCTCTCAGATTGTGTAAGCAAGAGGCCTCACGTCTGGTACTCTCGATTGAATCCCAAATTGACAATTCCCAGAAAATTACACCTAAAGAGATAGTCAACGAATTTGCCCTTTATTATCAGAGTTTATATGACGTACCAGTGAACCCCCCCTTCCCTCACTGAAATTAGGGACTATCTATCCCATATCCAGCTCCTGTGTTTAACTCAAGATCAACAGGCTTCCCTGCTTAGTCCCATATCTCATCAAGAAATTCAGGTGGCCATTAACTCTCTCCCTTCAGGCAAATCCCTGGGCCCAGATGGTTTCTCTCCCAATTTCTATAAATCCTTTGCCACTGAACTTATCCCAATTCTCCACAAGTTACTCCTCTCTTTAACAGATTCCACCTTAGAAGAGGCAATAATTGTAGTTATGCCTAAGCCAGGAAAGCCCCCTAACAAAGTTACCAGCTATCGACCAATATCACTAATGAACTATGAGGTTAAGCTCGTTGCCAAAATACTAGCCAATAGAATTATGTGGGTTTGGGAGGGACTGATTAGTCCTGAACAGGTCGGTTTTATGAAAGGTCACTCATCGACTGCTCACCTTAGGAAGTTATCCCATATTTTTCCTGCCTTCAGGGATGCCAAAGTGCCTATGGTGTTGGTCTCCCTGGATGCAGAAAAAGCATTTGATAGAGTGAACTGAGCATTCCTGTTTGCAGTCTTGGATAAATTTGGCTTTCCGGCAATGTTTACTAGATGGACACAAGCCTTGTACTCTCATCCCAGTGCAAAGATTTATTGTAATGGATTATTGTCGGATAAGATTGAACTTCACTCCGGTACATGTCAGGGGTGCCCACTCTTGCCCATCTTGTTTAATCTTTATTTAGAACCCTAGCTTTTTCTTCTAAAATCCTCCCCCCTCCTTAGGGGGATCCCAGTTGCCTCGCTTGACCTCAGACTCTCCTCATATGCAGATGATATCCTGTTGCATCTTTCAGACACTGTCATATCAGTTAAGGCAGCCCTTCAAATTATTCAAGAATTTGGTATGTACTCTAGCTATAAACTTAATAAACCCCTTAGTAGTAGCCACAGAGTTTCAACAAATGGGGCAGGAATGGACTACCAAACTTAAATATTTAGGTATTATCCTTGTACAATCTAAGGTATTATTGAAGAAGTTAAATTTGGATGACCTGGTCCACACTGTCTGTCAGAATTTGCAGAGATGGAATTCCCTTCCCCTATCTTTGCAAGGAAGGATAAGCATAATCAAAATGAATATCCTTCCCCAATTATTTTATCCTCTTAACATGTTAAATTTGTGGCTCTCTCTTGCTTGGTTTAAGAGAATACTTGGAATTATCTCTTCCTTTCTATGAACGGGCAAGACTCCACATATGGCTTACAATCGCCTAGAGCTCCCAAAAGACAGAGGGGGCCTTAAACTCCCTAATTTCCTAATCTACCATTTGGCTAGTCACATTGCAAAATATGCTAAGTGGTCTCGGTTACTAACTTTTATAACACCTACCCATTATTTCCCCTTATGGCTTCAAATACAGAGAAACCTGATAGGGAAATATGGCATCTCATTAGACCGTCTACTTTTCATATCCCCTAAGTGTCTGCCAAAACAACTCTGGGGCTTACCCATTTTCACTTCCCTAAAATTCCATGTACAACTCTGTAGAGCCCTGCATTACTCTATTTTTATTTTATTTTTTTTATTTATTTGTACAATCAGATTTACAACCTTTGCATCAGAGACTCGCTTGCAAAGGCACCTAGTCACAGTGAGGACAAAACAATAATACAAAGTTCTAAATACAGACAGTGAATACATAAAATATATAGGTAACAGTGATAAAAGCATTATAATGTATGGGTAGCCCTTAGTACCCACTGAAATCAAGCAGATTACAACCTTGTAATCCCATTGTTGTGATGTCAGAATCTTATAAACCTCTCTCATCGATGTCATAGCAGTGGGTTTACAAAACGGAATGCCAGTGTTATTCAGTATTTTACCATGGACTTAAAAATTAATGCAAATTCCTGTTCTGCGATTGGCTGGGTGACACCTTTCTGCCATGGTAAATCCTACGATATACCCATGGCAAAGATGCCAGTCAGTCGCATTTCAAATAAATGAATCTGACCCTGAAAATGAATGCCGCCAAGCCACCATCTTGTTTCCCTTCCTTAAGCAAGAACCATTAGCACACCATTAATAACAAAAACAAATAAACCGATACAAATCCCACATCGAACACAACATTTTTGCAAAATGTTTCTCCGTTAATCGCTTCTTCACCGCTCACTAATTGCCACTGTGAACTGACCCCTCTACTCCTCTGTACTATCGTTCCACAATGCAAGCCGCACTGAGACCACGGCTCTCTCCCCACTCCTTATGCGATCCAAGCAACCCCCCCCCACACGCCAGTGCTGTCAACCCCAACAAAACCACAGCACCAGATGAAATGCCACAATGTGCTGCCTGAGTCTGCCATTACAACTCCTTCACAATGGAACCATTTAAATGTAAAAGCGGCACGGGCGCCACACAGACCCTGAAATAACACCCTGAACTTCCGCACTTGTAAGTCCAGGAGACGAGACTGCCATTACCTCCATGAGCTCTGTACTAGAGCTTAACAAAAGTTCGTTTTAAACAAAAAATCTGAGCTCCTGATCAATCTGCACAAACATCATGATGCAGTGTGTCTTCTTGAAACATCGTGGCTTTCTGCAACACTTTAGACATTAAATAAAAAAATACAGCTTCTCATTAACCTGCAGCAATACTGTAGCTCATTCACTTATTGTCTGTCCTGTCAGTTTCTCGCTCCTCTCACAGCCATTTATCTTGCCTGCAACACTGTTCAAGTTTTTTTTTTTAAATGATAATACAATAGCAGTATACTAAGTGAACAGAGCTACCATCTCCTACAACATTCTACTTAGAAACAGGGAACTATTTAACACACAGAGGATGGACATTACAGGAAAAAAAATTAAAAAAACAAGTTCTTCTCAAATAAAACCTTGTAAGTAATTATTTAAAAATTTCTAGCCATTGTATAATCACAATAAGCCACTCGGGGATGTGGGTTATCGGGGGATTTACCACAGCTAGCGAGGATTTACCCACTTGGCTACATCTCGTGGGCAAACCATGCCAGCCATGGTAAATCCCCCATAACCCACACCCCATCATGGCTTATTGCTTAATTCTACACACCCAGAATGCAATTGTTAGCCTCAGTAAAGTATTCAAATAACATTCCAGTTGTCTCAGTTTACTGTTACTGAGTCTAGCAATCTCTATGTCTGATAGAGATTTTAACCTTGGTGCTATTTTGGCCTGCTGTCATTCAGTCCATGTATCCTAATAAATTGTTTTCCTACACAATCATGTGGCTGTAGTGCAGATTTATTAATAAGGTAAGGCTAAATTACTTGTGTTTCGGAGGGTAACTTCTCATGTTGTGTCAGATACACTATAAATGACAATGCCTGATGTATAGGTGATAACCATGGTGTAATCATCTCAAATGGTTGCTAGGGCAATTGTAAACCCTCAAGCTGTGCTCTCGAGGTTTACTGATGCTCTAGCAACCACTCGAGGTGATAATACCATGGTTATCAACTGTACATCAGGCATTATCCTCTATATTACAGTGATACAGAGCATTATGTACGGTCAATTTACATAGGTAACGAGTGATACAAATTGGAGATATAAGTCCCTGCAATGCAGTAACAGTGAGGGCAGAAACATATTGTCAGGTAGGAACAGCTAAGGGGGGGGTGAGCAGTCCAGAGGACTTTGTCAAGGTTGGAGTGAGCAAGATAGCATGAGTCTTCGGAAGCCCGAGGAGGATGCTGGGATTTAGTTAGTTGCATTTACAGCAGCATGAGTTGAAAAGGTGGTCACGAAGGTCGATTTTAAAGGGACCAATTTTGAACATGTTGGTGATAACTGGGAGGGAGTTGAACCAGGAGGGAGCCCTGTAGCAGAAGGATCACTGGACTAGGGTGGTCCTGGTCCTGGGCACCTGTAGGGTGGCCTTATCTGAGCTGTGAGTGGCCACAGTTGAGGTGGTGAGTTAAAAGGATGCAGCCACCCCTGGGGTGGAGAGCCCGAGAAGAATTTTCTTGGATAGTGGGCAGGTTTGGTAGTGGAGTCTTTCTTCAAGGTTGAGGAGGTTTGCGGTGGCATAGAGTAGGCAGGTAAGGGTGAGTCTGGGTGCCCCGATCTGGAGCCTGCAGGAATTGTTTATAAAGATTTGGATTTTAGTGATTGCAGTGTTATCAGCAGTACTGTATATAGGCAGGCCATAATCCACTAGAGACAGGACAGAGGATGTGATGGCCAGCCGGAGCACATGGGGAGGAAGGCAGTCCTTGTGCTGGTAGAGAAGGCTTAACTGAGAGTTGGTGGCTGCTGAGAGAGCATTTATGTGGTGGTGAAAAGTGAGAGCAGTGTCAAAGGTAATCCCTAGGTATTTATATGTGGACACTTGCTCTAAGGGGTGCTGTGTGCTGGGGAGGATTAGGAGGGAGGCATTTCTGGACTTGTTTTGGTGGTGGGTGAATAGCATAGACTTGGACTTTTATAGATTGATAACAAGTCTATGATCCTTGAACCATTTTTCAGCTTGGTTAAAGGTGAGCAGGAGACAGTCCTGAAGTGAGGCAGGTTTATGGTGAGAGGCAAAGAGAACTGCATCATCTGCATAAAGAAGAATTTTGCCAGTGCAGACACTGGGCAGGATGTTGAGGTAGAGACTGAACAAGAGGGGCCCCAAGATAGAGCCCTGGGGGATCCCGGAGTGAACTGGACAGGTGGTGGATAAGGTCCCACTGATTTTTACACACTGGGAGAGAGAGCTGAGAGGTAGCTGGAGCACCAGATGAGAGGACCAGTGGAGAAACTGATTTGGTAGAGGGAGTCAAGCAGGAGGGGATGGCAAACAGTGTCAAAGGCCTTGGAGAGGTTAATGAACACTGCACCAGCAAGATTGCCAGAGTCTAGGGAGGAGTGCAGATAGTTGGAGAATTCAAGGAGGGCTGTGGTGCTACTATGTCTTGTATGGAAACCGTGCTGCTCAGGGCATAGTATGTTGTATTTGGTCAGGTACTCGGTGAGCTGGGTGGCCACCACTTTTTTGATAGCTTTGGAAAGAGGGGGGAGTATGGAGATTGGCCTATAGTTGTTTGGGGAGGACTTATCACCACTTTTGTGTATGGGTGTGATGATAGCCATTTTCCAGACACTGGGGAACTGACCTAGACAGAGGGATTGATTTAGTAAGGCAGTCAGTGGGATAAGGACATCATCAAGAACTTGGCGCAGGATCCTGGTATCCAGGGTGTCGTTGCTAGGGCTATTGCTACCCAGAGCTTTTTGCAGGTACGGTCTGGCTTCTTGGGTGGAAATCTTGTGAAGGTGGAAGTGAGGACATTGTAGGACAGGTGGTTGGGGTTCTGGCACGGGATCAAAGAAACTACTGGGGAGGACAGAACCTTGGTCAGTGAAGGTGGCAATAAGGCAGTTAGCTATGTTGAGGGGGTCCGTGGTAATAGAGCCATCAATAGAAAGCTGGGATGGGGATGGAATGTGTTTTCCCATTCAGCTCTTTTATATTATCCCAGAAGGTCCAGGCTGAGCCCCAGGAGGAGGTAAGGGTGGCCTGCTAGTGCTCCACTTTGGCCTTGCGGATGGCCCATGTGCACTGATTGCATGCAGCATTGTAGGCTTGCCTATCCAACACTTTGCCTGACTCCACAGCAATATGCTGGAGGTTGTCCCTCTTCCGGAGTTTTTGGAGCAGGGATGGGGTGACCCAAGGTGCATTTTGTTTTTGTGAGCGATGTCTGGTGAGTGGTGCATAGAGATCGCAGGCCTTGTTGAAAGCCTTTGTGAAGAGGTCGAGCGTGGCATCAATGTTTGGGGCATGGTTAATAGGAGACCAGTCAATCTGGGCAAGATAGTGCCTGAGTTTTTCAAGTCCTCCTGGACAGAGGCGCCTATGAAGAGAGGATTGAGTTACTGGTTTGGGGGTGATGGAGGACCAGAGGAAGAGGATAAGGGAGTGGTCACTTAAGGAGTCCAAAAGGATTTTAATATCCTGGACTTTTTGGGGGTGGTTGGAAACTATGACATCCAGGAGGGTGCTGGTTCCTCTGGTGGGGTTGAGTCTAGTGGGCTTGGAGACTAATTGGGTCATGTCAAGGGCAGCAAAGGAATCCCTTGCTTGTGATGCCGAGGTGCTGAGCCAATTGACATTATGGTCCCTTAATAGGACTTATTCAGCTTTGTGAGGGAGAGTTGAGAGATACTCTGTGAGTGACAGGATAGCTGGGTTTTGGTTCCAAGGAGGCACGTAGGAGACCGTGATGTAGAGCGGACCCCTGGTAGGATCAGGGATGATTTTGAGGGTGAGGGCCTGGGCTCCATTGTCAAGCTTGGGAGTGGGGAGTGCATGACCAATAATGGTGTCACATAAATAAACAGGACATCCTCCCCTTGTTTGCCTAATCAATCTTCCTGATAGAGGGTGTACCCGGGGAGTGAGATGAAGGAATCGGTGGTAGATTTGGAGAGTCACATCTCCACTAGTGCAATAATGTCAGGTTGGTGTTGGATGACCCAGCATTGAAGCGCAGCAGATTTTTTTTAGCAAGCTGCAGATGTTCAGAGATGCAATGCCTAATATTCTGCATGTCTCCCAGCCAATTTGTGGAAACTCACAGTTTTAAATTGGATGGCCTTATGCTGCATCCTAGGAGTATACCTTCTTTGGAGGGAAAAGCAGTTCTTGATCTTCTTTCTAATGGTTATAGTCCCCCAGAGTAATGAGTTATTAGTGAGTCTCAAAAAGACAGATCAATCCATTTTTTTGGATTTTCCAGATCCATCCCCTGTTGGTTGCATGGTTTCGATTGTCTCCATGGGTTACTAACCAAAGTGAGCTTCTCTATTCATTCTAAACACTGGCTTGGCAGCCTCACTTGTTTTCTTTATTGGTTTCTGTTTTAGTCATTGAGCTCTTCCCTGACAACACGAACCAACTTAGCTGCTGGTCCACGTCCTTTCCGGCCCAGGTGTTTAACTGGAAGCAGATATGGATGGATCTATATCATCTGCTGTTCAACGACAAACTTTGTCTCATCCAATTTTATATTCTAAATGACTTATATTTAACCCCAGTCCGGTTAGCCAAAATGGGGAGACTCCCTTCATCCCTCTGTACTAGATGTGGTCATACTGAAGGCTCTCTTAGGCATGTTTTTGGGGATTGCCCTAGAGTTGCCCCCCTCTGGGAGAGAATTAAGACTGAGATGTATCCGCTTCTGGGGCTGGAAGAATTTTTCCTTCTGGAGATTTGTCTGGTAGGAGATTTTTCCAGAATTCCTGTTAAAGAGCGGAGATATTGGATGGCACTGATCTCTTTATCTGTCAAGAAAGTGGTCCAACGCCACTGCAAAGACCCATCTGATTTCTCATATTCTGAATGGTTAAATGAAATAATGCATAATTTGAGGACTGAGAAAATGATAGCCAGCCTTCATAACCGAATGTCAGTTTACAAAAAGAAATGGGAAAAGTTCCATGTATTATTACTGGCTTCTCTTTCAGCATAATGGATCTAACTTAAGTTGGTTAATAAGAGATCTGAAGCAATAAGAGATAATTCTGTAAGTCCTCCCCTTCCTATCTGCTATTACTGTTTGAAAGTAATGCAGTTATGTCTTCTATGAGGAACCTGTATGCTACCATACACCAGCAGTCCTTATTTGTATGGATCACATTGTGCCTCTGGGTTTGGGGTTAGGGATGGAGAGGGTGGGAATGTGGAACTTAGTGAGAATTTATTGTTTTGGTAGTGTTTTATGTTATTGTAAATGTATTTGTATAGTTGGTTACTGTTGTTGTTAGATATAATAATAAAGAGTAATATATGGAGATACCTAAATAATACCACAGTATCCCATACAAAAAAATCCTGGTAATACAGCAGTAGCCAAAGTGATAATACTATTGTTGGCAAGTGATAATACTATCGTTCAGAGCTCATAATATTATCATTCGAGCTCTGAACGATAGTATTATCACCAAACCTGAAGAGCGCAACCGCAAGATCTTCCAATAGCATTACACTAGTTCCTGACATCCCCTAACGCAATCCTCCTAGCCCTGCGTTGACGCTCCTAAAACCACGCCTCCTGATTGGAACCAGTTCCTCTGTGGGTGGGCAGAACCGTTCAAAAAACATGACGGCCGTGTCTCGCTAAGCAAGAGAATATCGTCCCTTCGCTTTACGGGCAGCATTTTTTTATTCCCCACAACTGTCTGATTAAAGAAGCAAGGTAAGACTTCCTTTTTCAAGTAAAACATACGTAGGACCGAGTTTATGGGTGGGCGGGTGAGCAGAGGCAGAATGGGGATGGAAAGCACACACAAATGAAGGTGAGTGAGTGAATCCTCACTGCAGCAGATGCACGGCCTCACAGCACCACATTCACAGAACTGCTACAAACAAAACTGGGCTCCATATATTACAAAAAATAAAAAATAGTTGAAGGTCTGTCACTTGGGAGTAATACCATCTCGAGGTTCTGGGGACAGGGGAATCTCTCGAGCTTCGAACTCGAGGTTTCTTTGTCCCCAGAACCTCTCAATGGTATTACTCCCTTCTAATATATGGATTCTTAAAATAATGCTATTGAAAAGCATTCAAAAAAATCCCGATAATACTATCGCTCCTGGAGTGATAATACCACCTTTCCAGAGTGATAATAGTATCGTTTAGGTGCCGTAATACTATCGTTTGGGACCTAAGCGATAGTATTATCACCAAAGCTGAATCGCGGGTGCAAATCTGTCTTCTAACGTCTTGCAAGCGTGCCTTCCAATTGGACACTTTACGTGTGTGGGTGGGCAGAACCCATCATAAAACATGGCGGCTGCCGCCCGCTTAGCGAGAGAAACGCAATTGTAGAAGCTTGTATTTTTATGTACCTACTACTCTGTCCCATTTTCCACTATGTATCTCTAATCTCCCATGCATCCTCTACAGTGGCAATGGGTCACGGGTATCACGGCAGACAGCGAAGAAAATGGGGACGGGGCCACGCTGCCACATTCTGATGCTCCTAGCAACCCTGTCAGCACACAGACCCCTGACTGGATCCATGAAATGGAGGTGAGACAATCCACCTCGGATCCATATATTAAAAAATAACAAATATCTTGGTGTGGATCACAAGGCAGTAATCCCATCTCGAGGTTCTGGGGACATGGGAACCTCTCGAGCTTCGCTCTCGAGGTTCCTTATGTCCCCAGAACCTCTCGATGGGATTACTGGCTTGTAATCCACACTAAGCTATCTATTATTCTATTTGTAATAGATCCTCACCTATCTATTATTCTATTTTTATTAAATAAAAAAAAAAAGAACTGACCCCCATGACCAAGAGGTCCCCAGACTGAATTATTTATTCAGCCCCTTAGGGCTCTCAACTTGCAGTGGGAAAGGAGGGATCAGAATCTTCAGGGGGTCTGTGGTGCCTCACAGATCCAACCCCCCCCACCCTCACTCAAGAACTGACCCCCTATGGGTGAGGGTCCCAGGGTCCAAATTAATTCAGCTGCCACATAACATTTTCTCATACAGATGTGAAGTCCAGGCTAATTCTCCATTCCTTGACTGCAAAGTCCACCAGTTGCACAGGTTTGAATCCCATGGAGGCTACTTGCAAGGCACATTGGGCTTCTCCTCCAGATGGCATCATCACTCCCTCCACCCAGGGATCTCATAACTCAGGCCTCTTCCACTTCAGCTATGGGCTATCTCAGGCCGTCCTCCAGAGAAAAATGGTTAGCTTGCAGGAGCCAGGCCGGGCTTGCCTGTTAATCCCCTTCATCACTCTGCAAAACTGAAAACAGCTTCTTGCAACCTTTTAGCTACAAGCAGCTGTCCCTCCCCTCAGGAAGCCAGCATAACTAGCTCCTAGCTCCCTGAGGCTCCAAAGAATTAACCCTTTAGAGGGTCACAGGTATAAAGCCTTTAAATTAAAACTAGTGTCCAGTATACTTCTCTAGTGCTCTAACCCAAAGGGTGGGTTACAGCTCATCTCCATTTTAAAGCTCAACACCCTCAGCCAGCACTCTAGAGTGCCTACCAGCCACCCCCCCCATGTCCTATAGTGAAAAGGGATTGTGCAACTCCCCTTCTACCCAGGCCAAGAGAAACTCAGGCTGCCTCACCACAAAGGTGCACTATCTCTGTACTAAAGAAAAGAAAATGGGCCCCTAGAGCTCGACTCTTCAAATTTGCTCGAGCTCACCCTGGCCACCCACTCTTCTGGATCCTCAGGGCAGATTGCCTAAATTCCCAGAGAGTGGCATCCCAGGTCTAATATCTACTATCCCTGTCCACACTAACTAGCTAATTAAGCCTACCTAAACACTGCCCAATTCCCTGCTGCCCATTACCCAAACTTCTTTTGCCTTATACATCTCCCTAGCTCTTTGAGGCTCCTGGTCACAGGCACGAAGCCCTTAAATTAAAACTAGTGTAAAGCCCAGTACACTTCTCTAGCGCTGTAACCCAAAGGGTAGATTACAAGTGAAAGATGTCAAATGTAAGTGCAAGCAGCTCTGTAAGGCAAGAAGCTTTGCAGTACCCCATTTCAATTAATTAAAAGGATTAGCAATCTGTCCTTAATGAATTCAGCTTTGCTTTCTATTCCCAGGGTGCAGGCAGTTCACTGGGCTTTATCTCTCTGGTGGTGTCTTAAGGAAACGTGCAATGACTCAGACAGTGACTAACATCTCTTTACAAGCATTTTACTCTGATTACTAAAATGTTATCTGTGCTGTCATTTTGAAATGTCTCAGCACCCCATAACTGGAATGTTTGATCTTGTTTGTAAAGCTGACTGATTGATATATAGAAGTGTTTGCACTGTGATGGGAGGGGAAGGGACCTGCATTTCTAAATTTGAGAGGACATAATATCATCATAATTATCACAAAGTGTGATGAAGCAAACTAGTAAGAGAAACTGAAACGTTTATTGACTTCAAAATTCATATTTAGTTTTACCCCTACTTTTAGGATACTGTCTATCCATAACAGTGGAGAGTTAAGAAACAAAACATAGTCAGTCAGGGGCATGTCCTTGTTAAAACTGTAATGTAGGACTGTGCAGGTAATACAGGACAGTATGTGTATGCATGCATATGTGTGTGTATCTGAAGGCTATGCAACAGAATGAGAGACAGACAGAGACAGAAAGAGAGAAGATAGAGTAGAACATGGTTCAGACTAGTGATACATAAAATTTATTTCATGATTGCCATATATAAGGTTTAGCCCATGAGTCTAACCACATTGGGATGGATTTTAAGCCTTCCTCAGTTGCATTTTGTACCACCAGAGTTTTTCTGCTGCAGGCAGTCTATTTATATGAATTTTGCATTTGTATAAATTCTGCATTTGTGCAACTTCTGGCCCTCTTTTAAAAAGCATACTGTCTGAAAGTTCCACTCCATTCTAATGTTTCAAGCCCCAGTACTGGTGTTAAATAGTACCAAAACGGAGGCCCATGGCTATTTTACACCAGTCCTGAAGTATGGAAAATCCTACCCTGCTTACTCAACCTGAAATATGTGTTGCTGGGTTTATATGCTGATTAATGAAGGAGACCATGTGATTAGGGTTGTGCAGGTAATGAATATTAATTCACAAATACCACAAATAGTGTGCTTTCCGTTTATAAACCTCCTCCCCATATGTGGCTTACTTGTTGGGCTTAGGGACCTTTGCTGCCTTTTCCCCAGCTGGACCCCTCTGACTTCTTATTTATTTATTTATTTATCTGAATTTTGATGACCGGGTAGGCCCAACAAAGACATGATGGTCCCTTTTTCAGTGGCAACCCAGGGAACCTAAGCATTCTACAAGTATTGGTCATTAAACAATGTACCAGCAGTGGTCCCAACAGTAGTAACAATAACAAGTAGAGATATTAGCAATATGATACAAAGCAGAACATAAAATAGGGAACAAGCGTATATTCTATGATATAACCACTTTCCATCTCATATGTATACAGGGTACATAGACTGGAACATAAGACAGGTAACATCATATATTCTAGGACAATAACAACTTTCTGTCTCATATTCCACAGTGTACATAAAATGAGACCAAGACATAGGGATTATCCCCTGCCTGTTAGGCAGGGGGCTATGTGCAGTTGCAAGTGCCCAGGGAAAAGAATAGAACTGTGTACTGCTTTTTAAATTGTGAGAGGGATGTACAGGAGAGAAATCCTGGTGAAAGGTTGTTCCATTCATATGCAGCAGCAAATGAGAATGACCTTGTTCCAACTGCTAAGTGAGTTTTAGTTATAATTAGTAATGGTTGGTGAGATGATCGAAGGGACCTGGTAAATGGTTTCCAAGTCAGCAGTTTAGAGAGGCTGGATGGGGAAGGGAGGTGTACTAGTTTGAAGGTGGTACAAAGCAAGGGGGGAAGTCCAGTTTAGCCTCAAAACCTGGCCAATTTAAGGTGCTGAGCACAGCACAGTGGTGAGTCCTGGCCAGGGCTTCTTCACCTTTAGGTCCCCCTGACGTACTAGATTACTGTGTGGGAGACCAGCAGGGCATCAGGCATGCCATCCACGAGTCTTTTTTATTTTAAGTGTGGGGCCACAAAGAGTGTTCTCATGTTCGGCTTCTCTGACTGCTTTTCATTGGCATCTGACTGCATTTGTGTATTGGCACTCTTGGAGGCTGTAATGTACTTTCTTGGCACCTGGACTCTGGATCATTGACTTTCCCTTTGCTTTCCTGTTTATTTCAGGGTGGTGAGTGTTTCAGTTTTTCTTGTTTCTGACTGTATAGCTGCAGAAAAGCTGGGGAACAGATGGTGGAAATCCATGGAGTATCAAAAGAGTGGAGTCTGAACTTGTGACTCAGAACCTGCCTGCTGTTTTTACAGTAATGATTGAAGAGCTGATGGATTTATGATGAATAGACTGAATTAACTTCTGATTTGGTCCCCATGATAGACCGCAGTGAGAGACAGTGGTAATAGGGGTGGGAGCTGAACACAATGGGCATGACAGCCACACTGAGAGAGGTGGTTGCTGCTCTGAGGCCTGGCATCTTGAGTAATCTGTTCCACTGACTTTGCCGTGTAAGCCATGTTGTGGGAGAGTGTAGAGAAAGCAGGCTGTATGGCCCTCAATCTGTTTTAATCTTTCTTGAGTTAAAACCATCTGTTGCCCAGAACTGCTCACTGTGCCTTGTCACTACATCATTTGGTAGTGTTGGTAATTTTGTGGACAGTTTATCCCTCTTGGTGGCAGCAACTGGGATTTTTCGTATTCACCATCTTTAGTGGACTGGATTTTCTGTTGGACTTTTTGTTGGACTTGGATGCATTCGTAAACAGAGAAAAATAGATACATATAATTTGCTGGCAGAAAAGGACCACTTGACCCACCCAGTCAGCTCAGATGGTCCCTGTCTAGTCTACCTCCACAAACTCTAAATGGTCTCTGATTACCCTCCCTCCTCCCTGCCTATTTGCTAAGATTCTCTTACTGTATGTCTATCCTATGCATACTTGAAGCCCCCTTAATGTTTTCACCTCCACCACTTCTTCTGGTAGTCTGTTCCAGGCGTCTACAACTGTGTCATTGAAGCAATACTTCCTCATATCCGTAAGTAAAAGCTGCTGTTTAATATTTTGCACCACCTGTTGGCCATTTATTATTTTACAGCATATGGTTAGGGCTTATTGTGTGCGAAAAGTAGTGGCTGCTGAAATCTTGTTATGCGCGTTCTAAAAGTTATGCACATTCTGAAAGTTATTGTGCACGTTGTATAATAAATATTCATCAACCCCAATTAATATTTATCAGCCCTGTTCTATCCGCCATATGATTGGATGAAAGAGACCTGTTCAAACAAAAAAATCCAAACAAACATGGTGGTGGCACTTAGCAAGCAGTTCACAGAGACATCTTTGGACATGGATTGCTGTAGTTGGCTCCAAGTAATCAAACCGTACTAATTGAACCTTTTTTTTATTCAAATGCTACTGTAAACATAGAAACATAGACTTTGACGGCAGATAAGGACCACTTGGCCCACCCAGTCTGCCCATTTCCCTACCTATTGGATAAGCTGCAGATTCTAGTTAACCAACAGCCTACTTCTTGCAACCCCACACTATAATTGCCTTATGTCTGTCCCATGCATGTTTGAATTCCCCCACTGTTTTAGACCCCACGACCTCTCCAGGAAGGTGGTTCCATGTGTCCACCACTCTCTCCGTGAAAAAGAATTTCCTCACATTACCCCTGAGCCATCCCCCCCCTCTAACTTTAAATTGTGCCCCCTTGTTCTTACACATCTCTTTTTCTGAAAGATGCTACCCCCCCCATGCTACTTTACACAGTTAGCTACCCCTAGCACCCATACTGGGCACAAAGTTCAGCAAATTTTAGACAATTGGTACCATCCCTAGCTTTGGGAATGTATGCCAGGCTTATTACTCTAGAGATCAAGAGGTGGGGGTGTGAAAAAGCAATATGACCTATTTGGTATTTACAATAACCAGATCCTGAGGAGAGAACCTTTTGCTAGGGCTATGCTAGACCTAACTTCTGGAGGGGTACCCAGTAACTCTACACAGGAAGCAATAACGTAACTGTCCAGACCATAGTTGAGGTTCTAGAGTGTGACTTTATTCCAAAAGATGTTCTCTAAAGCAAGAGCAGACCCCCAAGGTTTACACATCGTGGCACTAGGAACCTGTAGAACAACAAATTAACTGTACTTGACAGAAAACTCTCTTTGTATTCCCACACTGTAGGACACTGCACATCTTGCACTGGTACCTATATTCCCACATTTCATAGGACATGTGACACTTCTTCCAGTGGCACTGGCCACAACTGAAAATTCATTTGGTAATGGGACACTTGCACTTTGTTTCCCACATGTCGTAGGACATTGAACATTTCTTCCAGTGCCACTGGCCACAACTGAAAACACATTTTGCTAAGAACCAGCACAACCCACTTCAGGGGGTAAAATTCTCTTCAGACATTGGCCCTTTGTCTAAAGTAACCAGGTGCCCTTACTGAACCTGTTAGTCCTGAACTGGTTACTCCAGATGGGGATCTGCCCACCCTTTGCTCCCAAATCCATACTCAGCTATTCAGAGTTACACCTTAATCATTTGAAATACACTTTGGAAAATGTTTTTTGAATGAAATGTTGGCATCCAGCACTTGAATCACTACACTGGTAGTGGAAAAACTAAAGTCCTGAATAATGTGATATAGTCATACCTTTGGACATCACACACTTCAGCCAACTTTAAATGAGAACAGTCTCACACTTCTGAATTTCACAGAAATGTTGTGCACTTCCCTTTTAGCTAGAGAACACAGCAGCACAGGTACTTGCTTTCTGTAGCAAAAGTCAGATCCTGCTCACTGCTAGACAATTCAGGCAGCTTCAGATATCCTGGATCAAAAAGGGGATTGCCGCTTGGACCCATCCCCTAGCAGTCCTGTTCACCCCTCCAGGGATACAAATCAGGAGATACTGCTGTAGTTAATAGTTTCCAACCACTTCACTTGACAAACTGTAGAATTACCAGGACTAGGGTGAGAATGCCGGGCCCTCAACTCAGAGCCCTCAGCTGAGCAGTTCTCACTCCTCCAACTTCAAGCTGCTGACTCATACTGACTCTCGTCTCAACATTCTAAAATCCCTTCTCACAGCTGTCCAAGGGTTATGTTGCTGCAAGAGTTCCAAATGAGCTCATAACTGCCATCTCAGCTGAAATCAAGTAAACAGAAGAGTGAGCAGGTGAAAACCCCATTTAACTAGTTAGTCACCAGCTGCCTCTCCTGTCTAGCACTGATACTGAAGGGATTCTTGTAACCCCAGGGGACTGGGTGGTTATACTGCTACAAAAGTTTCAACGGTCAGCAGTGGAACAGGACCACATCAATGGACTTAGCAGCACACTGAGCTGCCAGCAACAACCAGGAGCAAGAGCACAAGGTATGGAACATTGTTAAACTTAAATCTTCAGGAAAATAACTTTTTTATAATCTTGGAGAGTCATATACTGTAACAAATAAAGCATGGGCACCCATACACAACTTGCCCTGTATTTCTATCTCAGGTTTGAGATATCAGCATGGATCTCTTGGGCCTCGCTGTCAAGGTCCATACACTGGTATTTCAACTCCTCGATGGAAACACAGGCTCATTGTGTATGGGTGCCAATACTTTATTCCTTATATATCTTATCTTTCATTTTGATGGTGTGCATGGGGACATGTGAATGATTAGTTAGTTTTATAATTGTTTATATGGTGGTACATTTGCAGGTTAGGTTGGGGGGTAAGTTTGTGGGTGTTTTGTTGCATTAATAATTTTTTGGTTTGTGTGTGTTTTTGGTTTTATTTTATAAGCCACTGGGTTAGGTACTATGTATAGGGGAAAGGGTATTGAGTGGCTCAGTTATACCCCAGACCACCTGTGGCTGCTCTGTCCCTTTGAAGGATCTCCAATGGTGATCTACCATCCTGGGAGGAGTTCCATCCCATTGTAGAAGAAGAGGTGAGCCAGGTGATTTCAGGTTTGTGTCCTACTAATTGTTCGCTGGACCCCAGGTCTACTTGCTTTCTTATTGGCAGCCTTGAATCCTGGGGCCAGTATACACTGAGATTGTTGGGTGTTTCTTGAGAGAGGGTGTTTTTCTGTCAGCTCTGAAAAGGGTGGTGTTGAAGCTTCTCCTGAAAAAATCATCTTTGGACCCCAATAGTATGGTACATTACAGGCCTGTCTTGAGCCTTCCCTTTCTGGGGAAATGATCAAGAAGGTAGTTGCAGCACAGCGTGAGGCTTGCTTAGAACTATTTAACATCTAAGAACCTCTCCGGTCAGGATTCAGGCCCTGCCATAGTACTGAAACTGTTTTAGTCAGAGTGCTCCATGATCTCCTGTTTGTGAGACTAGGGGCTCTGTTCAGTCTTGGACCCTTCTGATCTCTCATTAGAATTTCACACAGTGCGACCCCAAGGGTATTCTGCATTCTTTTGTGTCATTTTATAGGGACCTATACTCGAGCCAGTCACCCTCTGCACATGATCCTTCCAAAATGTATAGGTTCATGAAAGACTTGCCACTGCCTACTTTATCACAGGGCTCTAGGTCTAAGTTAGTTTCCCCTATAACCAGTGAGGAGGTATTGTCAGCCATAGATTCACTTAAGTCTGATAAGGCACCTGGCCCTGACGGATTCACCCCATTCTCCTATAAGACATTTAAAGCTGAAATTGCCCCATTGTTGAAACAACTTTTTGCTTTTTGGTCCGAGGGTGGAGTTAGGATGTGTCACTCTTCAAGCCAGAATATTTTACTACCTAAGCCGGCAAACCTCCAGACTTGGTTGGTAACTATAGACCTATCTCCTTACTGAATTTGGACGTAAAATTTTTGCTAAGATATTAGCTTCTAGGCTAAAGAGTATCTGGCATGAGCTGATTAGTCCAGAACAAGCTGGCTTCGTGGAGGGACGCCTCGGCTGACCACTTTAGAAACTGTTTTATCTAATTCGCATCAGGCCCCTAGTGTTGAAGCTTCTTTATCTCGTTGACGCTGAAAAAGCTTTCGATCGGGTGGAGGGCCTATATGTTTGATGTTCTTCTTAAATTTGAATCCCCAACAATTTATACAACTAATTAAGATACTCTATTCATGTCCAACTGCTAGAATTCAGTGCAATAATTTAATTTCTGTTCTTTCCGTTACGGAGGGGAACTCGTCAAGGGCACCCTTTGTCACCATACCTGTTTAACCTGTATTTAGAACCTCTAATTAGAGCAATCAAGACCGACAAACAAATACATGGCATTAGGATTGGAGATCAAGAACACAAACTGTCGGTATTTGTGGATGACATTTTACTTCACATTAGGGACACAACCTCAACCCTTCCTAGAGCTTTAAACCTTATCGAGGATTTTAGCAGTTTTTAAGCTTAATCTTTCCAAAACAATTTTTCTCCCTCTTTCCTCCAATCTGGTAAAAGGAGGGTGTCTATCTTTGGGCCTTCAGTGGCAACCTAAGTCTTTGGTTTATTTGGGTATCCAAATTTCTAGGAATTTGGAGGAGCTGGCCCAGATGAACTTAAGACCAGTCCTTAAAGCTATTAGAGAGGATCTGGAGAGATGGTCGAAATTACCCCTGTCTCTTTCTGCAAGGATCAATACAGTAAAAATGGTGGTTTTGCTGAGAATCTTATATCCACGTCTCAATCTGAACATATACCTCCCCAAATCCTTGTTCAACAACTTAAGTAGGCTTTGCTCAGAGTTTATTTGGAAAAGTTAACCGCCCCGCAGAGCCTATTCTAAACTCTGTCGACATCGGAGATTGGGTGGCCTGCAGCTACCCGACTTTTTTAAATATTACTTGGCTATACATGCAGCCAGGACTGTTTTATGGACCGGGAAAATTAAGTCTCCTACTGCTGCCCTAGTATTTGACCAGGCAGTAGCGAAGGACTTAAAGTTAGACCTAGAATCTTTTCTATATACTACTTGGTCCAAAATACCTAAAAAGTTCAGGAACACTCCCCTGGGGTGGGATATTAGGGCTATTCATCAGTTATATGTTGGGCTGAAAGTTAACCCTAAATACGACTTTTCACAACCCTTGTTGAAGAACCCAAATTTATTAATAGGTAATCAACCTATTAGAAGCGAATTTTTGCCATCCCAGCCTAAGACTCGGATTTCGGACCTGTATGAAGGTAACTTTTTGTTGCCACTTTCATCATTAGCTTTAAAATTTGGAGTTAAACCCCAGCATATGCTAAATTTGGCCCAAATCAGGAGTTCTATCTCCTCATCAATGAGGAATGCCAAAAGATCGGATCTAGTGGGGGATCTATGGGCGCAACTGTCAGATGTTTGTTCATCTGGAAGGCTGGTATCTAGGAGCTACCAATATATTGTTAAGAAGTTTGAATTGAAATTATCTCCCATCCCTTATTATTGGAAAGTTAATAAGTCCTTAGATTAGCCGGAAGGAATCTGGGAGAAAGTATGGGATGATATTTATACATGTATCAAGCAAGACAGGCTAAGAGAAATTCAATTCAAATTGTTGCATAATATGTATTGGGGTCTCATGGAAATTACCTTTGGAATAACAAATGCTCCCAGCCTGTGAGAATTGACGATGGCTCTTAGCTACTACTTTTCATAAACTATGGTCCTGCCCTAAAAGTACTGAATTGTGGGAGGTGGTCAAAGGGCTAAAACCTTTATGATCTCACAGCACTCTTTACTCCAGAGATATGTATTTTGGGATGTACAAATCTGTTCCAAACAATATCTTAAGAGTCCGGATAGCACTTGTGGCATCGGTCACTAAGTTGGTGATTCTATGTCATTGGCGAGAGACATGGACTCCTTCTTTTAAAGAGTGGTGGGAGGAATTTTTGTCTGCTTTATGTGCTGAAAGAACTGTGTATGTATTGTCTAATACTCAGCAGAAACTTGACAACTACTGGAAGAAACTAAGCCGATGTTTAAGTGATAAATTTGGTTTCTAGAAAGGGAGTATGGTGTGTATGTTTGGCCTTTAGGCCCATTACCTTATTTTGTTGTCTTTTATACCCTTTCCTATCTTGTTTACTTCTGTTTCTTCTTTGTTTTTCCTTTTTCCCTAGGAGGTCCTTATACTGTTAATCCTTCTTTTTTTTTTTCTTTTTCGTAACCTTTGCCTCCCTCTTATTTGATTATTTGATTATTTGCTTATATTCCTCCCTTTATTAAAGTTTGTAGGTGGTTCATGTCAATGCTCCTGTCCTCCTGTTTACCTAACATTTGTAGTATTTACTTTGACGGATAGCTGCGGTGGGGTGGGCTGGGGGTGGGTTGAGTTGGGGGTTAATGTTCAGTTTGTGTTATTTTTCCTATTGTTTTAGTAATTGTATTTTTTGTCACTGTGCACAAACCCTAACTGTAGTTGATGTAATGACTTTACATGTGTGCACTTGTATAGTTGTTGTTTTCTTTTCTTTATAATAAAATATAGTTATTGGCAAAAAAAAGAATTTCACACAGTGGAGCAAGGTGTACTGACAGATCACCTGAGGAACTATGTGAAACTCACTGGCACTGTTTTACACTGGTTTGAATCCAGCATTACTGGGAGGTTGCAGCAGCTTGCACTAGGTAATTTTAACTCTGAAGCTGCTGCTGTCACCTGTGGGGATCTACAAGGATCGATCTTGGCACTATTGTTTGCCGTGTATATGCCAACTTTGGATGAGATAATCAGGTGGCATGGTGTTGAGTTTTACTGTTATGCAGATATATTCAGCTCTACCTGTTTTGGGCTCCAGGTGGGTCTAACGTAGCTTCATTGCTAGGGTGGTGCCTGCAAGAGATCAATGACTGGATGACCTCCAACTGATTGTGTGTCAATTCAGGTAAGACTGAGGTTCTGATTGTTGATCCTGGTACACATGGGTCAGCAGTGATAAATGGTGACCTTCTTTTACCATCTCTAAATGGTCATACACTTCGAGCTGTGGATGTGTTAAAAAATTGTGGCATTCTCTTGGACTGCAAACTGACACTAGAACAGCAGGCATCAGTGGTAGTTCAGAATGGTTTTTGTTATTTTCATAATATTTCCTGGATTAAGCCACATCTAGTGCCAGCCGATCTGGAGATAATAGTCCATGCCTCTGTCACTTCCAGACTGGATTATTACAATGCACTTTAATTAGGTTTATCAGGACAGTTGATGCACCACCGGCAACTGGTCCAGAAAGCTATGCCCCAGGCTGATGGCGGGAACTTCCTGGAGGGATCACATCACACCAAGTTTGTGCAATCTGCACTGGCTGCAAATTTGGTGGTGTGTCACCTTCAAGATTTGCTTTTTAACATTCAAGGCCCTATATGGTCTGGGCCCATGCTACCTGAAAGACCTGTTGTTGCCCTACACACCTACTCGCCCACTCCACTCCACAGATGTGGGCTTGCTCCAGGTCACTCATTCCCACTTAATGCAGTCAGGGGATAGAGCCTTTGAAGCTGTTGCACAGCTGTTTTGGAAATCTCTTCCAGAGGTTGACCAGGTGGGAGTTTAGCTCAGACTCTATTTTTCAGTATGGCTGGACTCAGTTCTTAGCCCCCAGGACTTCTGGTGGGACCAGGATCAGATCAAAGAGTACCACTGAGCACATCCATAGTGTCTTCTGACACTAGGACAGGCAGTGGGGTCAAGGAAAAAATGGAACCAGTGTGACACTGGACTGAGCACTGCCACAGCACTTTAAAGAAGTAGAATAAATAGATATAGATGGTGATGGCAGAAAAAGGTTATTGGCCCATCCAGTCTGCCCATCCTACCTAAAAATTCTGTCTATCCCTAGTGGCAATCTTCCCCTTTGCTACTGTCCCTTCCCCCCTTTTTTCAGCAAAACCCATATACCTCTCCCATCCTTACTTGAAGCTTCTGCTTGATTCGGCCTATATTACTTCCTCTGACAGCATATTCCACTTATCCACCACCTTTTCTGTGAAGAAGTGCTTATGGGCATCCTTTTAGAATCTCCCAGCTGCCAGCCTTAGCGAGTTCCTCCTCATCCCTGAAGAAGAAGAGTTCCTTGGCAAACCCTCTATTTATGCTGTGCAGATACTTGCATCTCAGTCCTGTCACCTCTTTCCCTCATCATCTAAGGAGTGTACATGTTTAAGTCCTGCAGCCTCTCCTCATACATAATTTCTCCCTAGGTCTTGGACCATCTTAGCTGCCCTGTGCTGTACTGTCTCCACCTTGTTGCAATCTTTCTTCAGGTCTAGGCACCAGTACCTTGCACAGTGTTCCAGCTGTGGCTGCACCAGTAGCCTGTGCAGTAGGAGGATCACCTCCCAGCTTCTACTGTGTATCTCCCTCCTTATGACTCCCAGTATTCTTTTTGCTGTGCTTTTATTTATTTATTTACTGCACAGTGTGGTTCCAGTTGGATATGGGCAGGGAAAGCATCCAGACTAAGACCAAAATCTTGGATTTCAGGAGGGTGGACTTCAGGAAAAGTAGTGAAGTACTAAAGAGCCATATAGCAGGCATCAGAGCAGATATGGGGGTGTACGGAAGGTGGTTCATCATTAAGGAAGGAATAGTGGTTGCTACAAATGAGTGCATTAGACTAAGGGGGAAGAACACAAGGGCCAAAGTGTCCAGCTGGTTTAGTTCTGGGGTTGAAAAAGGCAGTAAGGGAAAAGAGGTTGGCCTATGGAAAATTCAGGAAGACCAAGAGAGATAGGCTAGGGAAAATTACCTACGGTTGGCTAGTGAGGCAAGTAAGGAAGTCGGCGAGCAAAGGCACAAAGGAGCTGCAGATAGGTGAAGGAATTAAGAAGTGGGAGAAGGCTTTCTTTCACTATATAAGTGAGAAAAGGGACAAGAAGGAAGGGATTGTTAGGCTTAGGAAAGGGGTGGAGTGGGTGGAGGATAATGGGGGAAAGCAGAGATACTAAATGAATACTTTTGTTTCGTCTTCACCAGGGAGAAGGATGGGCCAGTGCCTTCAGGAGGAAAAAGAGGAGCAGGGGGAGGGGAACACAGATGTAGTGATAGAGGAAGATAGAGTGAGGGAGGGAGGGGCTCCTGGCATTGAAGGTGGACATATCACCAGGCCCCAACAAAGTACATACAAAGGTTACTAAAGGAACAGGCTGAGGAGCTGGCAGGGACACTGGCAGACCTATTTAATAGTTTGCTAAAGTCAGGTGTGGTACCACAAGACTGGAGAACAGCACATGTAGTGTCCCTCCACAAAGTGGTCCCAAGGCTGACCCAGGGAATTACAGACTAGTCAGTCTGACCTCCATTGAGGACACGCTCATGCAGACCATACTAAAGGAAAGGTTGGTGGAATATCTAGAGAAGCATGGTCTCCAGGATAAGAGGCAGCGTAGGTTCATGGGGGGAGATTGTGTCAGCCAAGTCTGATTGCCTTCTTTGACTATGTCACTAAGACAGTAGACAGGGGCCAAGTGGTAGATATCCTCTATCTTGATTTCAGCAGGGTCTTTAACTCTGTGTCCCACAAAAGAATGATCAGGAAGTTGGTGGATCTTGGGGTTGGGGAAAAGATGGCCAGATGGGTGGAAAACTGTCTGAGGGACAGAACCCAGAGGGTGGTTGTTGGGGGAGAGTTATCTGGCACCAGAGAGGTAACCAGTGGGGTCCCACAGGGATCAGTGCTGGGGCTAGTGTTGTTCAATGTCTTTATCAATGACATTGGGGATGGCATTAAGGGCAAAATGTGCCTATTCACAGATGACACCCAGCTGTGTGGGAGAGTGGACACAGCTGAAGGGATACAGGACCTACAGGAAGATCAGAAAAAGCTGGGGAGGTGGTTCAGGATCTAGCAGCTTGGCTTCAATGCCAAGAAATGCAAAATTATGCATATTGGAGCCAAGAATCCCAGGACAGAGTAGTACCTGGGTGGAGTCTGAGTATCTGCATCAGAGGAGGAGAAGGACCTGGGAGTGATGATCACTAGTGACCTGAAGTACTCCATGCAGTGCAAGAAAGCAGCATCAAAGGTAAACAAGATGCTGGGATGCATATCTAGGGGGATCAGTAGTAGGAGAGAGGAGGTTATAATGCCCTTGTACAGGTCACTGGTAAGGCCACACCTAGAGTATGGAGTTCAGTACTGGTGTCCACACCTCAAAAAGGACATTAACCTGCAGAAGAAGGTCCAGAGGAGGGCTACAAAGATGATAGCCAGTCAGCAGGGTAAGGCATATGAAGAGAGGTTGAGGGCACTGAAAATGTACTCCCTGGAAGACAGGAGAAAGAGAGGGGACATGATTGGGACCTTCAAGTACTTGAAAGGGATAAATAAGGTTGATAAGGAGAGTCTCTTTAAGCTGAGTGGCAACCATAACATGAGGGGGCACAGTCTTAAGCTGGAGGGTGGGAGGTTTAGGAGGGAGATCAGGAAGCACTTCTTCACAGACAGGGTGATGGACACTTGGAATGTGATGCTGGAAGAGGTCATCTCATCGAAGACAGAGGGAAGCTTTAAGAGAGGCTGGGATAGGCATAGGGGAAAGGTAAGGATCATGAATAGGGAGGATGGGAGGTGTGGGGAGGGAGGGCAGGGACATTAGCACAAGCTGTGGACCCTGCAATACGAGCAGACTCGATAGACCAAATGACTTTCTTCTGCTGGCTTCTTTTTATATATGTATGAAATGTTTCACCAGGAAGGCACACTGAGCATCAAGTCGCTCATCTCCTGGTGCAACCTGGGGGGAAGGGGTACAATAGGAATGAGACATTAAACATTTAAGTTACAAGATCAATGTTAACATACAGTTGTAAGGCAGATGTTGCAGACAGTGTTACAACAGTGTACACATAATAGATAGAAAGAGTGGACAATAATAAGTGCCGGGTTAATAAATAAACAAATGATTACATGAAAGAAAAGGGGGAAAAGAGAGGGAGGGGTGAGGTGGAGAGAGGGGAAGAGTCATGTCCCTGGAGACCACTTCAGGATGTAAGGAACCCTGAAAGGGGACTGGGGGAACCAGAGAGAAATGAATAAGGCAGTGTCCCAGAGAGACCCCTTCAGGATGTGGGGAACCCTGCAAGGGGCCTGTGGGGGTAGATAGAAAGGGTGATAAGGCTGTAGGGATTTAAAGAGGGAGGCAAGAGAAGGAGGAGGTGTGACAATGCTAGGAGGGGGAATAGGACATAACCCAAGAGAGGACCCTTCAGAATGTGGGGTACCCTGCAAGGGGGTTGGGGAAGGTCAGTAGATAGGGATTAAGAGAGTGATAGGAGAGGGAGTGAGTGAGAATTGAACTCTTATGGGGAAAAGGAATTCTCACCTTTTGAGGAGATGGGACCTAATCAATAGTCCATCACGATGCATTGGACTTTGCTAGTAGTCATGGAAAGCTGAGATAGTGGCTAGATAGAAGAGCGGAGATATGCTTAGGCTCAGTTGGACCCCTTCATGATGATGAGAACCCTGCAAGGGGGATTGTGAAGACTAGGGAGAAAAGCAGATGGGGAGGGGAAGGAGAGGAGGCAAGCCTAGGCCCAGTAGGACCCCTTCAGGATGCTGAGAACCCTGCAAGGGGACTGCAAAGGCTAGGGAGAAAAGGTAGAATGGGGTTGGGGAAGGAGAGGAGACATGTCTAGGCACAGTAGGGCCCCTTCAGGACATTAAGAATCCTGCAAGAGGACTGTAAAGGCTAGGGGGACAGGTAGATGGGGAAGGGGAGGAGAGGAGAGGAGGCAAGCCTAGATGCAGTAAGACATCTTTGGGATGCTGAGAACCCTGCAAGAGGACTGCAAGTCTAGGGAGAAAGGAAGGGTGGTGGGGGAAGGGAGTAAATGAGAGATACAAGCCCCTTGGGGGTTAGGAGAGGGATCCATGGAGAGCATTTGGGGTCCCTTACATTCTGTGAGAGATCAAGGGAGGCCAGTAAGGGGGAACAATTTTGGGGAAGGGAAGGAGAGCTATAAATTTCAGGGGTGTGGGTGCACAGGGTAAAATGAAGGTGCTGGTGTAGGGGTAAGGTTTGTGAAGGGCTTAGAGGAGGGAATTAGAGAGGGGTACAGCAGGAGCAGCTAGGTGCAAGGTAATTATTGAGGGCAGAGCTGATGGAGTAGGTGGAGGATGAGTGCTGGATTTGAGGAGGGAGGGAATTCCAAATTTTTGGGAGGCGGTGAGAGTAACTGGGTTGGCCGATTTGGGTGGATCTGCAGGGGACTACCAGAGTGCAGGAGTCGGTTGACCTAGGGAAGGGGAGGATGGGAGGGGTGTTATAAAGGAGGAGGTGAGGTAGGAAGGGAGCTCACCCAACCAGTGCTTGGAGGTGAATTTAGCACAATGGGAGAGTCACCTATTTGTAAGCAAGGGGAAGGATAGGGCACGATAAAGATCACAGTGGTGTGTGCTGGGGGGGCATCCAGGCAAAGCGGCAGAAGGAATTGAATAGGGTGTCCAGTCTGGCCAGGGAGGACTTAGGGGCAGCACCATAGACTACGTCACAGTAGTCAAAAATGGGCAGTATCATCTTCTGAGCAAGCTCATGCCTAGCCATAGGAGGGATGCAACTATGGTTCCTGAAAAGAGCACCAAGCTTGGGGCGCAGTTTTTTCTGGATGATGTCAATATGTCCAGAGAAGTTTAGTCATTGGTCCAACCAAACACCTAAGTACCTGAAGGAGGATGTGTCCTCAAGTAAAGTCCCATCAGGGGTGTGGAAAGTGGGTAGGGAGGGAAACCTAGAGAGTCTCTGCTTTGTGCCAAAGATCATGGAGACAGTCTTCTTGGAGTTGAGGAAAAGTTGATGGTTAGCAAACCAGAGCTGAACCTTGTTGAAGTCTTGCTGTAAGCTGGTTGCAACCTCAGCAGGACAGGAGACAGATGCATACAGGACTGTATCATCAGCATACGTATGTGTAACAGAGGAGGGGGAGCAAACAGAGGGAAGGTCATTTAAGAAGATGGAGAATAGGAGGGGCCCTAATACAGAGCACTTGGGGACTCCAGTGCTAATCGGGGGAGGGAGGGGAGGGGAAGTGGTGTCCAAGATCTTAACTGATTGAGTTCGGCCAATAAGGTAGGCCTTGAACCGGTTTGTGGTGGAGTGAGATAGGCCAGCTGCCAGGAGTGAGTTGAGGAAAAGGGAGTGAGAGATGGTGTTGAAGGGGTTGGCCAGGTCGACAAAAATGGCAGAGGTGATTTGTCTGTTGTCCATCCTGGTTAGGATGGAGTCAGTGAGCCATAGGAAAGAGGTGGTGGTGGTTGAATATTTTTTTCCTGAAACCAGACTGGAAAGGGGTGAGAAAGGAGGTGTCAGATAGAAAAGAGGTGAGCTGGTAGAGGACAATGTGTTCTTGAAGCTTGGGAAGGGTAGGGAGGGAGGACAGAAATGGGGCAATAGTTGCCAGGGGCTGAGGGGTCACCCCCTTTTAGGTAGAGGGAGGACCACTACATGTTTCCATGAAGAGGGGATCGAGGCAGTAGAGAATGAGAGATTTAGGATTATTGAGAGGGGATAGGCAATGTCCAAAGCAGAGAGGGAGAGGAGTTTTGGGTCGAGGCTGTCAGGGAAGGCACTTTAGAGGGGTTGATGGTGAGGAGGACACTTAGGGCATCATTTGGGGTTACAGTAGCGAAAGAGAAAGGGAGGTGGGAGGGTGGTGGAGGGGGCACACTGGTAGAGGGTGGTGGGTAGGAGGGGAGGGATTTCAGTAGCTCAGTGGTGCAGGAAGTATAGTAGGAGTTAAATTCCGCAGCTACGGCTGGTGGGTTAGACACTAGTAAGCTATTAACTTTAAGTACCAGTGTGGCAAGATGAGGGGGTAAATAGGGCATGGACCACCTCCAGAACTTTAAAAGGGAATTTATGTTGGTGATGAAGGCAAATTTGAAATATTCGGACTTGGCTAACCTTGTAGCCTAGCCCTGGTGCAAGTGTTTCCGAGCATGCAGTAGTTAATGAGGTCACTAGGATGCTGGGTAGCTTTCCAGGCTCAGTCTCTAGTACTGAGGCAGGCCAGAAGTTCAGGGGTTATCCAAGGTAAGTGGTTACCTCTGACTGGTTAGCTTGAGTGGGGCAAAGACATTCCAGTTTACAAGAAGATTTCTTTGAAGTAGGCAAGGGCCTTATCAACTGAGGGGAGAGAGGTTGGGGGGGACCAGTCAGAAGTGGCAAGTTTACTCAGGAGAGATTCAAGGTCTAGAGACTTGAAAGAGTGTAGTTGTATGGTTTTGTGTGGTGATTTAGTTCTGTGGGCTTTCCTAGGCCGGTGAGGAGAAGCTGCTGTAGCAGGAGTTGGTGCAAGGCTATTTTTCATTCTACAACAGGTATGCCACCATTGCCATAAGTGGAATAGACTTCACTGACCTTTCTAAGACTTCTTTGGATTTGCCTGTCTGAGGCACAAAAAAAGAAGAGCGGAGAGGTGGCGGCCTGATCAGGCCCTGGGTCCAACATTGAGTTTAGGTGTGAGTCCTAGCAGTGGCAGGAGCCCCTACTCAGGTGTTTTGAGGGTTCTGGAGGTGCCAGGAAGACCCGTGGGGGTTGAGTGTGGCCTGACAGACCTGCCCTCCTATTCTTGTGCTACAATTTGAAGAAGAGGGACAAGTTCTTTCCGCTATTTAATTCTTTTATATACATTTTTTATTTCTCTTGCTTTTTGCATCCTGTTTATGCATTTCTTTAGTGTGTTTTGGACACAAGAGTGAGTGAGTGAGGGAGAGTGAAAGCAAAGTGGGGTATCCCATGGTTTTAATGTTTTAACGCACTTTAGTGACTCCTGTTCTGCTGGCACTAGAAAAGCACATAGATTAAAAAGTGTTAAATTAACTAATGTGAGTATTTAAAATCGATTAATAAAATGTAATATAAAAAGGAGTAGTGGACTTCTGGTTCACTAGGTGGAAGAAACAGACCATAGGGATTGGACCAATTGAGCTACGAGGTTTAGACCTTAAAGTGCAGGTGCTGGCATTCTAGCAGGACAAGTGCCATTTTTGATTGCATTACCAGAAAGACGTGCTGCAAGGAGCAAGAGTTAAGTGAATTTCCAATTCTAGGAGTGTTTGCTTGGGTGTTATATTAGTTGGACAAATAGAACGGAGCTCCTGGGTAGCAATATATTGCCTGATGTTGAGTCTGGAAAGCCTTGAAAGTGAGCAGCTATACCATAGTTGTTAAAACTAACCTGAGCTGTAACTAGTGGGGATTTGAGAGCAGGCATAAAATTGTATGGTAGAAGTTGCATGGTCTGAATTCCCATTGGGGATTCAGGATATGATAAACTGTAGATGGGTTTTATTTGTCTCGCTCGCTCTGTTTATTTAGCTAAAAAAAAATTTAAATTAAAGGAAAGCATCTTGGAGGTGTATTAGCAAGTCAATATTTTAATGAAAGATTCCAGATATTTAAACCCTTTATTACTGAGTTTTTGTCTTGTTTCCCTTGCATGTAACTAGTGGAGAAGAAGGAGAATCCAAGGAGATTTATCTTGCACGATTGACTACATCCCTACACGAGTTGTGTGCTCTTTTTATATTGTCCTATTGGGAATGGAGAGCTGCACTGCAGAGGTTGTTAACTAGCCCAGGGTGGAGAAGGATCAATAGGCCTCCTTAAAAAACTGAATAGAATTACGCTATCACGCCAGTGGAAAAACTTTTGAAAGAGGGTGCCTGACGAGGGCTGACGAGGGCTAGCTGTTCCCATCTAAAACTTTGGATTTGAAGTGATAGGACCTGTAGGTTTTCACCAAGCTTAAAAGCTTGAAAGTGGGGTAGACTTCCTTACCAAAGGACATTAAAGGACATTAAAGATAGCAAGGGTCTTAGAAGAGCAGCAAAGACATTGGGGGTACAAAGGAAACAAGGACAGGAAAGCTCAGAAGGACAATAAGCCCAATGCCAAGATTGCCAATAGACTAACAAGGACAATTGGACCATCGAGTGGTAACGTAACTGGGGATTGTAATTGTAATAATTTAATTTTTATTTATTTATTTATTTTTATTTAGTTTTTGTTGACCGGGTACGTGCACTAGACAAATCCTGCCTATTTTCAGGCATGACCCTGGGGAGGGAGCTACAGATGAATGCCAACTGACTTTGAACCAGATTAAGCTGTTGGTGGTATTTTAGTGAATGGGGAGAAATTAGGCAGGGCACCGGGGAAATTCCCCTGCGCCTTTCGAGAAGTGTCATGGAATCTTTGACATCCACCTGAACTACCACCAGAACATGCAGATGGGACCTCGGTTTAATGTCTCATCTGAAAGATGGCACCTCAAGAGTACAGCACCCTCCTCATGCTGCACTGCAGTGTCAGTAATGGGATATTAACCCCGGTATAATAGTGTAATAATAGTGGCTATTGATTTATTTATGCACTAAAAGAGGTGTTTAAGCATTTGGACAATTTTTGGTTGCACGGATAGGGGCACTTGAGGTTTTTTCTTAGTGATTTAAGCAGGAAATTATAGCATTTTATGATATTTTGTACTTGGTACTTTATATTCCATACTGAAACTGAGATTTTATGCTATTAGAGGTTCACCAGGGGTATTTTTAAACTGATCAAATGTATGGTAGGATTCATTGACTTGTTGAAGATCTTTCTTGTATATTATTATATTGTGAGGGTTCTCAGGACAAGTTAGAAGTTTTTTTGCCCATCCTAGGTTTCCTGAGAATTAAAATTGTGCCTAAAAGAAAGAGAGTAAAAGATATAATGGCAGTTAAAACAAGAAGTGATGTGGCTCCAAAGGGAAAGGAAATGGCTCAGAAAAAGCAAAAACCCAGGGCACAGATAAGTCAGCCTGAGAAGAAAAGAAAAAATAATATAGTTAATAAAGCAGAGAAAGCAGCAGAGAAAAGAATACATCTTGAAAAAGGGAACAGGCTGAATCACAGTTTATGTCAAATCCAGAATTACCACTTATATGACTGAGTATAAACTAGAAGAGGATGAAAAAAGGATGTGGGAGAATAAAGAGGGGGGAAGGTTATGACACCCCAGAGTGGAAGTGAGAATGGAAGTGAGGAAAGGAGAGAGGTGGGGGATTGGAGAAGAAGGTTTGTAGGGAGTGAGGGTATGAGAGAAACCTCAGTTGGAGTTAGTGATTGGGAAGCAGAATGCGAAGCGAGAGTGGATATGAGTAAAGATGGCATTGAGAGCCAGGTGGGCCAAGAAACAAGAATGGATGAGGTAACAAGGGATAGGAAAGGTTTGGCATCAGGGTTGAACAAAGTTAGAGACCAGTTGTTATATATTATGAAAGGACTCAAGGAGATAGATAGTAAACAAAGGGAAGGTGGTAAAAGTAAGTTTGGTAAATGTGAGCAAATCAATAGATTGCATGAGTCCTATATAAGTGAACAAATTACAAGGGAGGAAGAGAATACTTTGTTCATGAGCCAGGAAGAATTTAGTTATAGTGACTTGGATGGTCTCTCAAGAGAAATAGGGAAGGCTTTAAGGGACCCAATACAGGCTGATATTCTGATCTATGAACAACTGATCAGAATCTCACAAGATCTCAAATTTACAAAAGGAATTTTAATTGAAAACTGAAAAGCAATTCAAGAGTTACAGATATATATAAAGGGAAAAAGGAGAAAGGATAGACAACGAGTTGGAGGAAGAAAATGGACAAAGATTGGTGAGCCAGGGTACTTCTCTAGAATTAATTATGTTACCCTCACCAAGGTTTAGAAATACTAGTATTTGTGAAGACTTGAAATTTAAACATCGAGACTTATGGAGAAAAGGGGAAGCGATGGAAAAGGGGAGAGAAGCAAAGTGTAAAAAAGAAGAAAGATGGGGTAAAGAAATGGGGGATTCAATTACAATGGAGGTAAATAAGATAGCGGAGGAGGAGGAGTTAGAGCTAGGCCCCCAGAATGATAAACCCCTAAAGCAAGGTAAACAGAAAGGGAAGAGGTCAAAAAAAGGAGAGGCAAAAACAAAAGAAGCCAAGGGGGAGAAGAAAAGGAATAAAAGAGGGAAAATTGAGAAAACTGAGATAAAGGAGGAAAAAATAAAGGCAGTAAGTAGCAACATAAAGGTTATAGCAGGGAGCAAGGAACGGTCAAAGTATCTGAGTAAAATTAGACTTGATAATGGAGAAGACAGAGACGGGGAAGAAAGAATAAACGAAGTAAGGAAAAAGGAAAATGAGAATAAGGAAAAGAAAGAGATGAACAAGGACTTTGATAAGTTTATGATAAAAATGAAAAAGACAGATTAGGTGTTACCATTATATGAGTTTGAATTGATACCTGATGAGAATGAGAGCTTTCTGAGAGATAATATTAAGAAATTGCTATCATGTGTTATCTTAATCAATAAGACATTAATATCCAGTTTTGGTAGTATTAAACCAGGGAAAGATGAAAATTGGGTATTATTAGTGACAAACCAGTTTGTTGTCCTGCAAACCATAGTACATAGTAAAGTAAAATTGGTGCAAATGGTGGGAATAAAGTGTGGCAAAGTTGGGACATTAGGATATTTTGTCCTGGATTCTTTTCAAAATAGGCACATTAAGCCAAGTGAGAATAGGGAACATGGGGGCTTGGCCAATCAATTATCTATATTTGGCTTGGACTATTTGACTAATGGAAAGTGTAAATTTAAAATATAAAATAGGGAATTTTTTTGGAACCTTTGACAAAAATAAGCAGTCTGAGAAATAAAATATACAAGGCCAGAAGGTGGGAAAAGAGTGGCAAATTAACTCTGTGGCTGGACAAAAAAATTGGTTTATGATGAGTTTGGGAGTATAAACCCAGAATTAGACAAACTGGGGATTTATGTTATGATAGATGATGAAGGAGTGGATGACCTGAAGGTCCAAGATGTCAAGCCAGAATGGCTTAAAATGATGGAAAATATTAACAAATTTGCTGTTTTAGAGGACTTGGAGGATAATTGACAAAAAAAGACAGCAGAAAGTATAGATGAGGTTGGATCGGATATTAAATCATTGAAGATCCTGTCCTGGAATGTAGCAGGTATTAGAAATAAATTGGGAGATTAGGAGTTGACAAGTTATTTTAATGGATTTGACATTATTTGTTTACAGGAGACTTTGGAAAGTAATGAGACCATGTTGAATGGATATAAAGTATTTAATTTACCAGCAACTAAGGACAATAGGATGGGGAGGAGGAAGGGTGGTTTGTTAATTTGGGTAAGGGTAAATGTAGTGACAGAGGTAACAACTATAAAAGCAAACTCAGGAAATATCCTGGGCTTAAGAATTACTCTGGGAGTCAATTCAATAGTTATAATTAACATCTATATACCTCCTGTTGAAGGAAAGGGAGTGAGAGAAGATACAATCAAGAAATTAGGAAAAATAATCGATGATGTAGTGGAAGATAATCCATAAATTGGATTATTGGTAGTGGGGGATGCAAATGCTAGAGTGGGACATATAAAAAGACCTACTAAAGATATAGAACAATACATGGTTGTAGAGGATAAAGGGAATATTAGAAATACCAGAAACACAAGGGACAGGAAATTCAGCGATCATGGTTTAAGATTATCCAAGACATTAAGAGAAAGAAACCTGATGCAAGTGAATGGAAGGTTGAAATCTGATCCAGAGGGTGAATATACTTTCATGAACTCCAAAGGGGCCTCAGTGATTGATTTGGTATTGATAAATATAAATCTGGTTCCAGAATGTTTGGACCTTAGAGTGGAAAACAAAGGAGAAAGTGGTAATTTCCCCCTGGTGGTTCATCTAAAAAAATGAAGGGAGAACAGAAGTGACAGAGGAGGGATTTTCAAATTTGATTAAAATAAAAAAGGGGTGAATTGGAAGGAAATTAATGGATAATGTTTTCAGGACATACTGGATATCAAGGGTATAACACAAAGCATGAGAGACTTTAGTGACATTGGGGAAGATGAATGTTTTATCAAATATGAGGGTATTATTACCAGGATTGCTAACTTGGTCCAGAAGGAGGTTAAGATTTACCAAAAAACAAGGAGCAGCATGGTTTAACAAGGACTGTACAGTTATGAAAAGAAAATTAAATAAACCAGGAGCACGCTGAAAATACCATCTCAACATGATAGGAAGGAATTAAATTAAAGCAGGAAAGAGTATAACAACATAATTAAGAGAAATAAGGAAAGATTTAGGCAGAAACTGTGGATAGACCTGGAAAGGGCAGTGTTGGAGAAAAATTCCAAAGAATTTTGGAAAATAGTGGCAAAGGGTTTAGGAAGAAATAATCAAGAAATAGGTGTTTATATTGAGCCACGGGAATGGATAAACCACTTTAAGCCTATTTTTAGTGAAATTAATATAAAAAGGGGAGGGGGGCCAGGATAGTGGATTGGATTCCCCTACAAGAGAAAATAAAGTAAGTGTAAGTTATATTAGTGGTGAATAAATTTAGTAGGCACATGGCTCTGGGACTGGATGGGATTCCGATTGATGTTATTATGAATCAATTAGATTTGTGGGCACCAATATTGACAAAATTATTTAATTATGTGGGTAGTACAGGAAAGATCCCACGTTCATGGGCACAATCCATTATAGTACCAATTTTTAAAAAAGGGGAAAAAAGATCCAGCTTGTTATAGGCCTATAAGCCTCTTAGATAACACCCAAAAATAATGACAAGAATAATCAGTAAGAGATTACTAGAATGGATGAAGGTAAATAATTTGATAGAGGAAGCCCAGGTGGGATTTATTGAAAATCACTCTACAATTGACCAGTGTTTTGTACTCAGGCATTTAGCGTATAAATACTCCAAGATTAAACAGCAGAAATGATTTTGCAGGTTTGTGGATTTTAAAATTGCGTTTGATAATATTAACAGGGAATTGATGTGGATTTGCCTTGAAGAATTAGGAATGGAGATTTCTTTATTGGATATCATCAAAGTGCTATATAAACATAACCAGTTTAAGATTAGGTTTAACTCTAAAGGAGAGTGTATGAAGAATTTGCAGGGAGCAAGGGGTCAAACAAGGATGTGTACTTCTCCCTATTTTATTTAATTTATACTTGAATCAGATAATGGAGAAGATGTATAAGGATGAATATCACATGATTAAAATAGGGAAGAAGGCTTGCCCTTATCTAGCATTTGCGAACGATATTGTCTTGATTTCAGCAAGCAAGTGAGGAATTAATAGGTTATTTAGTGCATTCCAAAAAGAATGTGGTAGTGCTAGATTATGTATTAATGCAGAGAAGAAAGTAATGGTCTTTGGTATTAACAATAAAAGAAGGCAGAACATCCAATATAATAATATCCAACTTGAACAGGTAAAGTATTTTAAATACTTGGATATAAATATTAATGAAAACCTAATGTGGAATAAACATATTGAAGAGGTAAAATCCAATATTAAGAAGTTTGTACCGCTAATCACCAGCTTCTTCTATAAATATGGATGAAGCTCTATTCAGGGTGTATTAAAAGTTATTAATGCAAAAATAAGATCCCAAATCCTGTATGGAGTGGAAATATGGGGCCTGGATATTGAAGAAAAAATAGAGGGAACAATTAATGTATTTTATAAGAAGGCAATGGGATTACCAAAAGGAGCCCCTGCAGCCCTAATAAGAATGGAATTAGGCCAGCTATCAATAGAAAACTTGGTACAAGAAATAATTATCTTGTGTTTCTTCAAGGTATACACACTGATAGACAAGCGATTGCCAAAGCAATGCTTGGATGAGACTATTAATTATTATGACAGGAAATTTAAATTCCCAGTTATAGATATTTTAGAAAAATGGGTAAAACCCTATGCATTGCTATGCCATTTAGAAGAAATATTAAGGAGATCCCAAGAAGATATTAAAGGAAAGATAAAGATAAAAGTGAGAGATATATTCAGACAAAAGGATATGTAGAGATGTTCAAGATATACAATAAGTAAATTGTTGGCAGTAAATAAGAAAATATTTAAAAAGGAGAGTTATTTAAAGATCATTAAGAATCCAGAAAGGAGAAATTTATACATAAAATTTAGGTTTGAGTATCATACGAGTGAGAGATTTAACAGACTGATGAAAATGGAGGAAGCTAGAAGGATTTGTAAATGTAATATAGAAGAAGATGATTTAAAAAATGTATTAATTACATGCCCATTATATCAGAAGGCAAGAAGAAAAAATTTGGGGCCCATTTTGGAATCTTTGGAAGGGAACCCTCAGATCTTGATGGAAAAAATAATGAATTCTCAATCAGTAAGAATACTAGAGGTGGTGATCTCTTATTTTAAAATTACTGATAAACAATGTATTCATATGAGGAAAATTAAATTGTGATGAGGGATGGCTAGTGAAAGTAGGAAGTGAATTTAATTTAAGTATGAAGGAAGAATTATGTAATATGATTGTAATTATCAACAGTTGATATATGGGATTTTATAGAATATTTATAGCTGGATGTTTACATGAATGTAATTGTAATAATTGTAATAACATAACTTATTAAACAATAAAATTGAATTGAATAAAACTGAATTGAAAATGGACTTTCCTAACTATGAATATTGGATTGTGATCAGTGAGAGCATCGGGGAGGATGCCAGAGGTGATAATGTAGTGGGAGCGGGAGGTAAATGCCCAGTCGAGTAGGGAGTGTTGTTGTGTCTTGTGGTTTGGGCAGGTGGGTTCCAAGATCAGTTGGGAGTGGTTTAGGGCTCCAATTTTGTTTTTAGTTTTGGTAGTTTTAGGTGACAATCAATTTATGTTGAAGTCACCTAGGATGAATAATTCCCCAGAGCAAGCAAGGGAAGTGATGGAGGTTAGGAGGTCTAGCACGACCAAAGGATGGACATTTAGGTGGCAGTATATGCTGGCTATGAAGATAGAGAGAGTGAAGGAGAGAGTCACATGGATAGCTAGGGCACCATGGATCTCAGGATTGGAGGATGAGTAGATGATGGAATATTGGATGGAGGCTAGGACATAAATGGCCACACCACCACCTCTGCCAGCATGGTCTTGCCTTAGCAGTGAGTAGCCAGGAATGGAGACAAAGTGGTCAGGGATAGTGCTCTCTAGCCAAGTTTCTGAGATGATTAGAATGTCTGGTTTTAGAGTGCACTCCATGGTCTGAATATAGTCTATTTTTTGCAACAAGCTGCGGGTGTTTAGATGTAGGATTTCTAAGCCCTTTGGGAGGGCTGAGAGAGGAGAGCGGAGGGAGGTAGTAGAGGAGGAAGCACCAGAGGAGCTAGGGGTAATAGAGCCTGGGTTGGGATGGATATCCCCAGCGGACAGCAAGAGGAGAGCGAATAGGAGAAAGTGGAGCTTAGGGGATTTTGGAGGGGCTGACGAGAAGGTTGGGAGTTTTGAGGAGAAGGTAGTGAATGAGTGAGGAAGAAGAAGGTGGAGAACCGCAGTGAAAGTGAACACAGTTATCAAAGTTGCATGAGAAATAGTGATAGAGTGAGATCATATTTCAAATGGGGGGGAGGAGTGATAGCTTGGATGTGGGTAGGGGATTGGAGATAATAACTGATGGGGATAGGAGAGTTATTAGGAATAGATGAGTAGTGAACAAGTGGAGGTGGTAAAGAGAGGGATATGAGCAGAACAAGGTGAGAGAGGAGGGTAGGGGATGCATTGTTCATAAAGACAGAGAAGTTAGTGAGCAACTGACTTAGGAACAGGAAGAATTTGTAAGTAGGGAGCACGGTGGGGCTGGTCAGATGGAGGGGGTAGCTGTAGCTTACGAAGTGATCAGAAGGGGAAACCCAGCTAGTTATAATCAATGTAGTGCCCTCTAGAGGTGGAACAATATAACCTGCCTCAGGGATAGTGGGTACTTAGTTATTCACATGTAGTTTGGTTATTCTCATGTAGTTTGGTCACCTGACACTCAGGGGCTATAAATAAAAGTGTCAAGATACAGTGGAAGGGTGGGGAGCCGGCCTGGCCCAACAGTCAGAACCTGCACTCTATCAGTTTTATTCAAGAGCTGTAAACACTTGATAGTATAAGCACCAAGGCGCCTGTGCTTAACAGTCAATGACAAAACAAATTAGTTCACAATAGCTGTAGTAATGAAATTTTGAGAGCGCAGAGGCAGCCCCGCTAGTATATACACACACTGAAAACTAAACGGCAATTAATGCTCTAATGATTTAAAACAGTTATGAACAACCTTATTTACTAATATTAAGGTTTGCCAGACTTAAGCAGTAGAACTTTGAATGAGAGTAGTGCATAGTGTAGAGCCAAGGCAATTCAAAAGATATTAGCCAACAGGAGCACACAGGAAGGGAGACCAACCAATCAGGTTGCAGAGGCAATATAGCACTGCTTTCCAGTTGGTCAAAAGGTCACCATGCCTGTCATTGTTGCTGGCTGGACAGGATGTTGCAGGAGGCAGCTTTGGAGGTGCCGGTTGCCCCGCTAAAAGGTCCTGGAGGGCTGTGGTTGCTTGCAGGTTTTTGTGGTCTCCAGTTTTGGAGGTGCCGGTCTGGCTGCAGGCTGAGGCACAGTTAGGAGGGGGCCTGGAGGGCTTGGACAGCAGTGGAGCGCCCACTCAGGAGCTCCTCCAAGGAGAAAGTAGCAAATGGAAAAAAAAAATAGATCCAGTAGAAATGATGAACTGCAGAGTCCAGAGTCACAGAAAGTGTAAATTTCTTCGATGTGATGAACTTTGGCCTGGGCATATGCATAATGTGAAAACTTTTGTCTGTATGTTGCCTTTGTTTTCAAAGTGGTTGTAGAGTACCCCTTTAGAGAAAAGTACATTTAAAGATGATTTAAAATGAAAGTGCTGTTACCTGGTGGTAAATTACATCCGGTGGAAATGATGAACTGCTGATGTCCAGAGTCACAGAATGTGTTAAAATTCCTAAGAGGTGATAAACTGTGGCCTGAGCATATACAGGATGTGAAATCCTTTTGTCTGTAGGTTTCCTCTGTTCTTCAAAGTGATTGTTGAATAGCCCAAGTAAAATTCCTTTAGGAGCAGATCAGACGAAAATGTTGATTCAATCGCAGGACCCAGCATCACCTAGTTTGTCAGACTTAGTTGCTAGACTTATTGTTCCTTGGGATGGCTTCCAAAAAGTTGATTTAAAATGAAAATGCTGCTACCTGGTGGTGATGTTTTACAGAAATTCAGTCCAGGAGACTTTCACAGATGTTGTGTGTGAGAATGACGAAGTTACGCCAAGCAGAAAAACTCTCTTCAGGATTTCCTGAGAGGGTTCCATCTTCTGTGCTAGCAGTCCAGTGCTAAACACAGCCGGCCACAGGATGCTCCTCAGCCTACCCTCAAGAGCAAAGATCCAGGATTCCCTTAGGGGGTTCCATCTTCTGCACTGGCGGTCCGGCTCTGAACAAAGCCAGCAGCAGGGTACTCCTTAGCCTGCTCTCAAGAGCAGGGATCCAGGTGTGCTTCAGGAAAGCAGCACCAGCCCAGCCTGCTAGGCGTGAACTCAGTTGGTGGATGGTGCCTGAATTTGGGTCTGCAATAGACTGATTCAGCTCTCCATCTCTCCCTGATTGGCTTCAGCTCCTGGGGATTTGAACTGCCTGTCACCTTCTCCTGGAGCTCATCTCACTGCTGCCTAAATTTTTTTTCTGTTCCTAACCTCTGCAACCTAATCTGTAATGTGCCTAATGTACCCACTGCTTAATTTGAATTGTTAGTGTAGGGAAATACAACAATTTATGAATCGCTAAGAGTAGGAAACTATAGCATTTTTGGAGTGTTTCATCTGCCTTAAGCTATTTAAGTATTAACAAAGTTTGAAATAAAAAACTGCTTTGTCTAATTGCTGAATCACAGTTTCCCACTTCTGCAACACCCCCCTTCACTTGCCTTTCCTTCTGTATACTGGTGATGCTGTTGGTACCTAATACTAGCCCTCTCAGAGCTATTCTCTCCTCCTCCCTCCCTCCTGTCTAACTAAGCACCCATAAAATCTCACCTTGTTACTGAATTATTTTTGTCTCCTTACTTTCCCCACCTCCCAGACTCTGAGGCCTTTGTCCTGTTGGTGCATATAAGCTGATTTTTCCCTTCTTTCCTTCTCTGTTTAGGATTCCCTGAGGGGGTTCCATCTTCTGCGCTAGGGTCCAGCGCTGGGTGCTCCCCAGCCCGCCCTCAAGAGCAAGGATCCTGGTACACTTCTGGAAAGCAGCTCCAGCCCAGCTTGCTAGCCGTAAACTCAGTTGGTGGATGGTGCCTGAATTTGGGTCTACTATAGGCTGATTCAGCACTCCGTCTCTCCCTGATTGGCTTCAGCTCCAGGGGATTTGAACTGCCTGGCACCTTCCCCTGGAGCTCTTCTCACTGCTGCCTAAATTTATTTCCTTTTCCTAACCTTTTTTTTTTCTTTCCATTAGCAGATTATATCTTCTAGCCACTAGAGGGCTATATCTCTGGTAGGAGTGTGTCCACTCCACCTTTAAGAGGTTATATGTAGCTGCCACTAGGGGCTGCTATCCTATCTGGCACATCAAGTACCTACCTAAATACTATGATGCTGACTCATCTGCTCCCTCACTTATTTGTGCTCACATTGCTCATTTTGCACAGTAATACACCGGGAGACTGCTACCCCTCCCAACCTCTCTGCTACGTGCTCTATAAAATCTACCTTACTCCTGGTACTCTCACCTCCCATTCTCTCTCAGTACATAGCAGCTCTATGCCTTATGACTGGTTTGACCCTTGCCATCAGGGATGGGTTACATGCACCCATACTTTATCACGCTCCCCTCTATTCCTAATGCCCACCCTCTGGGAATTCCAACAACAACTAAGCTGGGACACCAGACAGAGGTGGATAGCAAGACATACCTACAGGCAGTTAAGATTATGCCAGCTCAAACCTATACTTATGTTGTTGCTGCTGTCTGGAAATATTCACCCAAACCCTGGCCCCAGCCCACCACATAAGGCAGCCACTTTAATGCAGTTGGGGTTACTTACATTAGCAGCTATGAACATCTGCAGTCTCCTCTCTAAACTGGATGCTCCACAAGTCTTTGTTAACCAACACAGTCCAGACATCCTGACAATTGCTGAAACGTGGCTCACACCAAAAATTCCTGACACGGCTATAGCCCTGCCAGGTTACACCATCTTCAGACTGGACAGGACTACCAAGAGAGGAGGGGGATGTGTAATCTATCTCAAATAGTCACTCATGGGACACCCCCTGCCGGTACCTACTGCTGGTTCAACCACACAAATACTAGCCATAAAAATTCTGCTAGGTGCCCATAATAAGGCACTTACTGTAGCATCAGTGTACATCCCTCCTAAAGAACAGGGGAGGGGTCTCAGTTCTGTCATGGACTTTATGAGAAACCAACTCCTTGGCTTGGAGTTAATTCTGATGGGAGATTTTAATGTTAATTGGCTTGAACCTCAGAATGGGAGCTTTAGGGATGCCATCTCTGCTACAATCTTTTCTCAGCTGGTTAACTCCCTGATTAGATCCAACTACAAAATGGGATCAAGCAGCCTGCTGGATTGGGTCCTAACCAGTCATCCTGATCTCATTACTAACACTACACTCCTTCCGGATATGCTCAGTGACCATTCCCCTGTCATCTGCGCATGGACAAACAAATTCTGCAGACCTCCACTAAAGACAATCACCAGCAGGGTTTTAGCATAAGGTCATCTTGAGCCACTCAAATGCCTCCTTAGAGTGCAAGATTGGACTCCCATAGACAGTGTGAAGGATGTCAATACGGCACTTGGTTATTTCATCAACACCTTTAATGCTGCCTGCAACTCCCACACACCCCTAAAAAAGTGGAAAATCAAAGGCCCTTGCAACCCCTGGCTCTTTGCAGACTTATTAGCTCATATGAAATCCAGGGGCCACCTCTGGCATCATGCTCGAGCTGCTGGCATGCAATCAGACATTCAAAAATACAAAAGAGCGCAGAATGATTGCACAAGGTCCATCCACCTTGAGAAAAATAAATACTACAAGGGAGTGCTTACTAACACATGGGGCAATGGTAAAGCTTTCTGGAATAATATCAAAGATGCGCAGGACCTAGAAGGCAGAATTTCACTGTTCGCTGATGACACAAAGCTCTGTAACAGAGTAGACACACCAGAGGGTGTAGACAGAATGAGAAGGGACCTGCAGAAACTTGAAGAATGGTCAGGGGTTTGGCAGTTGAAATTCAATGCAAGGAAGTGCAAGATAATGCATATGGGGCAAAAACCCTGGCACAATATATCAGTTGGGGGTGAGGATATAGCATGCACCAAGCAGGAAAGGGATCTTGAGTTATCATCTCTGATGACCTCAAGGCAGGAAACAGTGTGACAAGGCAGCAGGTAAAGAATAGGATGCTGGGATGCATAGGCAGGGGCATCACCAGCAGGAAAGGGAGGTCATAATTCCACTTACAAGACACTAGTGGAGGCTGCACCTGGATTACACTGTGTAGTTCTGGAGACCTTACCTCACGTAAGGACATAGACAGGGTAGAGAAGGTTCAGAGAAGGGCAACAAAGATGGTGCATGGATTGCATCACAAGTCCTATGAGGACAGGTTGAAGGCACTGAACATGTACTCCCTGGAGGAGAGGAGGGAGAGAGGGATATGATAGAGACATACAAGTATCTTACAGGGAGGAACAGGGTGCAGGAATGCACTATTTTAAGCGAAAAGATGTTCCAGGACTAGAGGGCATGGGATGAAGTTGGAGGGAGGATGATTCAGAGGAAACATGAGGAAGAATTTCTTCACAGAACGGGTGGTGGACAAGTGGAACACCCTGCCAGAGGAAGTGGTGGGGGCTGAAACAATCACGGGATTTAAGAATGCATGGGATAGACATAAAGGAATTCTGGAGGTCAGGGGTAAGGGGCAACAGACTTCCTGGAAAACATAAACTGAACTTACAAACTTAAATGGGCAGACTGGGTGGGCCATAGGCCCTTATCTGCTGACTCTGTCTATGTATCTATGTATGTATCTATGTTACAGGGAAAAACCCCAAAATCACCCACTTTATTGACATTGATGGGAGTACAACTCTGGACACCCAAACTATTGCCAATACCTTTATTAACACATTCATGGACCTTAGCAGTGTTCTTCCATCAGACTTTTTTGATGCAGATGTCACCCTGGCCAATCCTGTAAGCTGTTCCACCATAACCAGTCACCCGCCATTCTACTTCAAAGAAGTCTCATTGCATGAAGCCCGAAAATATATCCGTAAAGCAATTGGTAAATCTAGACACAGTGGGGACTCCCTTGACTTCAAACTACTGTCCCTCACCCTTGAGGAAGTGTTAGCGCCTTTAACCAGGATCTTTAACCTCTCACTCAGACTCACACAGTTCCCCAATAAATGGAAATCAGCCACGGTTACCCTAGTCTACAAAAATGGAGACAGGACTCTTCACGTGAACTACCGGCCTATCTCCATATTACCACCTCTCTCTAAGGCTCTTGAACGCATTGTAGCTGACCAGCTTACTGAATATCTTGATAAAAATAAGATCCAATGTGCCCAACAACAGGGGTTCAGAAAAGGGCATAGCACCACCTTGGCCGTTATGGAATTCACCGGTTCTATACACAGCTCCCTGGACCATGGTTAACTAGTTGGTGCTGCCTTCATTGACTTGACAAAAGCATTCAACACAGTCCACCTCCCTCTACTACTGGAACAACTACTTACTGCAGGGCTCTGCTCTGACTCCACTGCCTGGTTTAAAAGTTATCTGGACAACCGCACTCAACAAGTCAAAATTGTCGACATCCTGTCTAACTCAAGACCTGTTCACTCTGGGGTTCCTCAAGGGGCCTTTCTGTGCCCACTCCTATTTAGTCTCTTTCTAAACAGTCTCCCAAGCTCCTGCCCTGAACAAATTCTATTCTACGCAGATGATGCCATAATTTACACAACTCCCCCAGAGCCTATACCCCTAGAGTACCAGCTACAACTCAAATTTGCCTCAGTAGAGAAATGGTTTAGTCATCACAAGTTGATACTAAACTATAAAAAAAACTAAGCTTATGCTCTTCAGCAGCTCCCATAACAAGCACAATAAACATCCTCTAACTATCACTAACTGCCTTGGTACTGCCCTCGAACAGGTACAATTCTTTAAGTATCTTGGAGTCACCATAGACAGCAACCTATCATATGGCGTGCATATAGATAATGTTGGCAAAATTGTAAATATTCATATTGGTCTACTTTACAGACGCAGATGATCTCTGACCTCTGAAGCCTTAAGGATAGCTGTACAGAGCTCTGTTATTTCTATAATTGACTATGGACTGATCATCTATGGCTCTGTGACTGATACCACCCTCCAGCGTATCTCCACTGCTCTTAACAAGGCAAGTCATCTTGTCTCAGGAGCCCACCATCTCACCCACACGTGTGACCTCTATGCCCTAACCTGTTGGCTACAGCTTAAAAATTGCATCAAATACCAAACGTGCCTGATGGGCAAGTACATAACATTAGGCCTCTTGCCACCTGGAGTACAAAATCTTCTAAGCCCCTCTCGTAATCCACACCGCACCCAAGGTTCTGAATCTCAGCTCCTACAGGTCCCTCATCACCAAACCACCCAGGGGCAAAGATCACTCACCTACAGGACCCCCTTTGGATGAATGCTTTCAGCAGTGACATCACCTCTGAAACTAAGCTGTACCGATTCAAATCTAAGCTTCAGTCACTACTCTCTACGGCTAGCACCTGTCACTGTCTCCCTTAATCATGTTTTCCCATACCTCGACCTTAGCACTTGACCTCTTCCATAGTAACTTGGCACTCTTGCCCCTACCCTCCCCCTGCATCCTCCTACCCCTTCCACCCTTCCTCCCCTCCCTTGCCCCACCTCTCCTCATGTCTTCCACTCCCACCCCACTCTCTTACTCTTCCCAGCTCACCCTCCCACATCCCTTCCTACACCCTGTGCCCTGTTGGTCTTGACAAAGCCTGCTGGTCAATATCAATGTACTGTATGCATTTTCCTGTGCCTGAAACTGATTAGCATAATGTGTCTCTGTTGTTTTACATTGACTGCCCATCATGATTTTGTGTCCATTATGATTTTTGTACCTCCTATTTACACTTTATTGTACCATATTTTACTGGCCCATTTAATCTGTTGTCCTGCCTACTGACGTAGAACCTTTGTAAGAGAGCTCTTCGCTCAAAGGTATATGTAATCCAAGACTTAAATAAATAAATAAATATGTAACCCACACCCCCTTGCCTTTTGGCAAACGACAGGGGGTATGCTGTTTGAATCTGACAGCAGTACCAGGTAGGAACTGAGTTCGGGGAGGAATAGGTTACTCGGCACAAGGGCTAGATTTGGCTACTCTGCACAGGGGCACCCAAGTAAATCCAAACACAGGAAGCAATAACTGTAATGTCCAATACCAGGAATGGGATTCTAAAGTGTGGCTTTATTCAAATCCAAGCAGAACAAACAAAGCATAGACGGACCCCCACGGGGCTACACTTCTGGTAATGCAGATTAAAAAGAATCAGAACACTTCCTCAACACTTCAGCCCTCAGGCTCTGAACCCACTGGGTATACAGCCCGGACTTGCACACTGCTTTGGGTACACAGTCTGAACTTGTACACTATTCTGGGATTTCCCTGGCTCAGCTCCCCCGCCAGCCGCTCAAACACCTTCCATTTGTCATGGAAACATTTTCTGGTGGCTCCCTAAACCACCTAAGAGCCTTCAACTCCATAAGGGAAACTTCCTTTTAATCCCACGTCTGGGTACTTTCCTCAGGCACTGGCCAAGTACCCAAGAGAAAGTAAAAATGCCACAGAGCAAATCCGTAGAGGTGAATTTGGTTACTACTGATGGGGGGTCTCCCACCTCTCACTTCCACAATCCATACCCAGCCATTTCTCTGGACATTAAACATCTCTTTCTATAAAGCTTGGCAATGTAGATTAAAGGGTAAAGGCATGTCACAGTTCCTCTACTTGTCTTTGCTTTCCCATTGTGCTGGACTTGAACATAGTTTTACTTGGCTTAGCCCATTACTCTAGGTCTCCCACTGATTAAGCAGTCCAATCCCCACTTTACAACAGTTCAGGTGAAAACATAGGTCCTATGTCAGAGCGGACTCACCCTTTGGTTGCAGGTGCCCCACAGGCGATTCCTCAGAGGAATTTCTTCCCCACAGCTTCTGGTGCTGCAGCACAACTTGAAATAAGGCAGCTTCTTCCCTAAGCCAGAACCAGGAGGATTGCCCCTGGAATGACAGGCAAACCTTTCCACCCCATCCCCTCAGGGATGGGGCACAGGGACCATTAACAGTGGTCTCCACCACTTCACAAACAGCTTACAGTGTTCCTCATTTGGTGGAAATAAACACCTCCCCTTACAGTAGCTCTATGACAAAGCTTTAGGCTCAGAGAGCCTGTCCACAGACTGCTGTGCTGCTTCTCTCTTCAAGACTGCACACAGACTTACTACACTGTTCAAAAAATCCCCAACATTCTATCCTAACTTCCAACTGCAGATTCCAGTGTGGCTCATGCAGCTGCGAGAGTTCTATGGTGATGTCATCCCTCAGTCTCTGCTGAGACTAAGAACAGAGTGAGACAGTGTGAAATCCATTTAACTGGAGTTTCACAAGCTGCCTTCCCTGCCTACCACTAGGTCTTACTGGGATTCTAGTAACCCCGGGTAACAGGGGGGTTATACTCACCCTGGGCCAGGAAAATGACTGTCCACAGTCATTATTTACCTGGCTTAGGCCATCTCACCCTATGTGCTACTTGCGGAGGGGGGTGATCAGGCCCCTCCTACCATGCGGTGCTAGCACAGGCAGGCAACACTAAGGGCCTAGAGGCCTTTGGCTGACATATCAGCCTCTACTCTACCCACTAACTATGGGTGCCTAGTGGCTCTGGTAGAACTGTCCAGAGCATAGCCCTAATAGATCAGCACTGCAGTCCCTACGGCTGTTCAGGACCACAGCCTGTCTATCCCCACCTAACCCTCTAGGGAAAATCTGTCTGCCTCTAACTCACATCCCAAAACAAAACAAACAGGGGACCTCCCAGACCTTGGGTACCATGCAACCACACACCAGGAGCTAATACCATACCATTACATTACTCCATCACTCCCCCACAACCACACCTGTGGAAGGAAAGGGTTACTACACAGTAACAACAACAACAACAGTACTTTAAATATCACACACTAAAGTACTAGTGAGGAACTCTGATGAGCCCCTCCTCCTCTTCTTGTCTTCTCTTCTATATTCTTCAGGATCATCTTCAAGAAAAAAGAAAGACAACACACACTCTTGATCTGCATACACAGTCTGCCTAAACCCCTACCATCAAAACACTGGAGAATCCCAAAAATATTTTTTTTTTTCAGAAAAAGGTAGAAAAACAGTATATACACTAGAAAACAGTAGAAAACAATGACATTATTTACAATACACATTTGGGGGATGGAGTGCCCTAAAAGTCCTATCTAGTGATCACAGTGCCCGAAGGCTAGTCCATTAAAAAGTCTCTCCTGGGTCAGAGCCCGGTGAAGCACAGTTCTAGCAGGCCAAAGTCCCGAAGGGGAGAGTCTTTGAGGACAGTTCACACATCTGGAGTCTGCTAGTGTAGGGTGTGTACTGCAATGTCATAAGAATAGAAAGTTTGGACTTACCAGCCCCTTGTAGAATGAACAACACACACCGACCTGCTCCTCGGTCAAAGACTCTCCCTGGCAGCATTCTTCTGATACAGCTGGATGGACATCTTCTGAGAATGACAGGAGGGCACGTCTGGAAACTGCTGGGATGATGTCATCTCTGGAGATGGAACCTTGGAACAGGAACAAAAAGGAAAACAGCTGGTCTGACGTCATCCAGTTACCAGGCAATGAATCAGGATACAGTTGGGCTGGTGTCCTCTCTGGATCTGAAGTCATCTGGTGGGCCAGTCGATGGATTCTGGAAAGTCAGTACACTGTAGAACTGATGAATGTGGGGCACCTGAGTCCTGGATGTCCATACTGGCGGAACAACAAAGGCACTGCAATGGCTGGAGTGGCAGCACTGACTACTACTGCTCTGCTTTCCATCTGGTAGGCATGGGCATATTTGCAGGGAGGTCTTTGCATTGAGGCCAATAGTACAGCGGGTCAGGAGCTTGAATTATTACCCCGTCTGGGCGCACTTAATTCACACTGTGAAAGGTTTCACGTCCCTCTCCATCCACTATTATAACAGTGTCCATAAACAGTGCCCTGCCTTTTTTCCACTGGCTGTATTTTTCATGAAACATTATGTTCCTGACATGCTTGTTTGCACCAGAATGCACACATTTCATTGCTTCGGCCCAGATCCAGGATTTCCTGCTGTTCTCAATCTCCTCCCAGACTCTCCAAGGAAAGGTAGGAAAGGACGTCCCATAGATTTCATTCGCCTTCCTACGAACCAGTCTCTCCTCTTTACTAGCTTTGGTCAACTGTCCGCTGGCCTGGCTTGGGGGTGGTCAGCCCTGGTTCTGACAGCTACGCATTCTCAAAGAGACAAAGAATGGATCCCTGACTTCTTCTTCTTGCACAGCCAGGGCAGTGGCATCACCACTCTCTTCCATGCATTCCTCTGAGGCAAGAGCTTGAGGCTGTGTACCCGTTCCTTTTTCACAAGGCCGCATAGGTTCCCCATTTTCTTCTTCCTCACTGAGAATCTGTGCCCAGGAGTGAGCAGTCATCCTCACTCCTGAGACTATCCATTCTTCGCTGAGTGTGGAGGTCGATACCTCCCATTCAAAGGCCTCCCTCATCTCATCTTCTCCTATGAGACTTGGGCTAGGCCTCCCTCTCCAAGGGTCTACTGATGCTCTGCCTGAATTGTCACTCTGTGATCCAGCATCTGAAACATCAGCATATTGTTCTGTCTGTAAATCTACACCCTCTAGCTTTGTGCCACACTCCCCCGAGGGGCCTTCTCCAAGTGGCTCCGCCTGGTGCTGTGAGCTGCCAACTGCAAATTCTTGAACTTTTGTCCACGTGGGAGCCAAATGAATCTTGAGTGCTTTAAACAAACCGTATTTCTCTAAGCACCCCGAACAGTGAGGTACCATGAAGATGTCCCTTCCAACATTTAAGCATATTAAACACACTTGCACTGAGTATCCAGGAATCGCCACATGAGGAGGCAGTTGTCCTCCATAGTAACACCTCTCAATGTCCCTTAACTTGTTTACTTCTGCTACTACTGCAGCCTGGGCATGATCCGGGTATCGGGCTGGTCCTGAGGCCATGACTGCAGAGGAAAACAAACGCTCACTGTTATTGAAAGTCCCACATCACTGAACACTTTCTTTCATTTTCAAAATGGCTCCTCTGCTGCTGTGTTTACATTACTACCCCACCCTGTAATGGCGGCGGCAGCACTCCTGTGTATCAACATTCTGAAATTGGGTCAAGCCACTGCGCATCCAATTTACACACTCTACTGATAACTTTGCTCAAAACTGCACAAACTTGCACTGTTCTTTTTCCTAGCACATTCATATGATTTACCATGGACTTTTCACTTGCTGAAGACATTGACCTAGCTCACAGTCCCTTAAAGCCTCAGTATTTCAAGCACAGGATTGCCTGTATGCAACTCATAGTGTCTCTCATGGCTTTAAAACTTTAAACTGACGCTGAACCCATAACTATGCTCACAGTCGATGGCTTAACAGACTTGCTCTTGCTGGTAAAACTTGACACAGTCTTTATTTACAAAGCGACTACACTGTTGCACACAGATTCAGCCGGCTTTTGGCAAAAATCACTTGTTTGAGCAATTATTACTGTTGGTACTCACTGTTATCAGTAGCTGTTTGCTGCGATGATAAAACGGCCTGCAGCCAGTCTTGGAGGCCTTGGGACAGAAGCGGGTTGGCAGTCCTGCCACTCATCCCTCTGATCACCACACTCACAATCCAGTCGATCGAGATGCGGGTTGAGCCCGAATTTTAGACGGAAAAGTCCAGTTTTTTTAACTTTTACAGCGCTTTTAGTCACCGCGACGCTCCTCCACTAAGCCAGTACATGCACTCCACTCACACTCCCTCTCGAATGCTGGGCAGTCGCTGTAAAGCTGGCTTGGGGTTGGGACTGATTGCAGTCTCACCAATCACACGACGCCATGCAAATGAGCCTCTTTCCCTCGCGAGTGCTCTTCTCCTCATGGCGATCGTCGAGCAGGCAGATTTAAACTGCAAGACCACTTCTTTTTTCTTCTCTGACTCCATGGCAGGAGCCCATTTCAACCATTTTTCATGGCTATTAACACAGCAAGTCTCTCAGTTCACTAAAAAGCATTTCCAACGTCCGGGGCACAATTTTCCTGTTGCTACCCCTAATCTTCCACACTTTTCTTTATCACAACAGTTTTTAAAAGCTGGCAAAACGTTGTAATTTTTTTTTTTGATGCAGGAGAAGGGCATACTCTCTCAGACTTTACTGCTCCTTGGTAAACAGTTGACATTTTAACAGCAGCATATGGACAACAGCACACAGCGACACACTAGTTAACCTTGCTTCAGCTTTTTGGGCTACCCACTGTCAGATAACCAAAACGCTAGCCCCTTGCCTGAGCACCTTTCCTCCCTAAGTTAATATCCAAAGCGGTGCCTCCATTTTGTAACCCCAACCCCCCTGCCTTTTTGCAAATGACAGTGGGTAAGCTGTTTGAATCTGACAGCAGTACCGGGTGGGGGCTGGGTTCGGGGAGGAATAGGTTACTCGGCACAAAGGCTAGGTTTGGCTACTCTGCACAGGGGCACCCAAGTAAATCCGAACACAGGAAACAATAACTGTAACGTCCAATACCAGGAATGGGATTCTAAAGTGTGGCTTTATTCAAATCCAAGCAGAACAAACAAAGCATAGACGGAACCCCATGGGGATACACTTCTGGTAATGCAGACTAAAAAGAATCAGAACACTTCCTCAACACTTCAGCCCTCAGGCTCTGAACCCACTGGGCACACAGCCCGGACTTGCACGCTGCTTTGGGTACACAGCCCAAACTTGTACACTATTCTGGGATTTCCCTGGCTCGACTCCCCTGCCGGCCATTCAAACACCTTCCATTTGTCATGGAAACATTTTCTGGTGGCTCCCTAAACCACCTAAGAGCCTTCGACTCCACAAGGGAAACTTCCTTTTAATCCCACGTCTGGGTACTTTCCTCAGACACTGGCCAAGTACCTGAGAGAAAGTAAAAGTGCCACAGAGCAAATCCATAGAGGTGAATTTGGTTACTACTGATGGGGGGTCTCCCACCTCTCGCTTCCACACTTCATACCCAGCCATTTCTCTGGACATTAAACATCTCTTTCTGTAAAGCTTGGCAATGTAGATTAAGGGCTAAATGCATGTCACATTTCCTCTACTTGTCTTCGCTTTCCCATTGTGCTGGACTTGAACATACTTTTACCTGGCTTAGCCCATTACTCTAGGCCTCCCACTGATTAAGCAGTCCAATCCCCACTTTACAACAGTTCAGGTGAAAACATAGGCCCTATGTCAGAGAGGACTCACCCTTTGGTTGCAGGTGCCCCACAGGCGATTCCTCAGAGGAATTTCTTCCCCACAGCTTCTAGTGCTGCAGCACAACTTGAAATAAGGCAGCTTCTTCCCTAGCCGGAACCAGGAGGGTTGCCCCTGGAATGACAGGCAAACCTTTCCACCCCCATCCCCTCAGGGATGGGGCACAGGGACCATTAACAGTGGTCTCCACCACTTCACAAACAGCTTACTGTGTTCCTCTTTTGGTGGAAACACACACCTCCCCTTACAGTAGCTCTATGACAGAGCTTTAGGCTCAGAGAGCCTGTCCACAGACTGCTGTGCTGCTTCTCTCTTCAAGACTGCACACATACTCACCACACTGTTCAAAAAATCCCCAACATTCTATCCTAACTTCCAACTGCTCATCCTGTAACTTTAAAATTGCAACCAAGATATGACAGCATGTATTACCAATTGTTGTAATCCACAATGATGTAACAAAATTGTTGTACTGTATTTGTCCTCTTTGTGATGAGGTACCTTTGAAAATGAGCCTCTGGCTCAAAGGTTTGTAAACTGATGTACAAATAAATAAAACTGCAGATTCCAGTGTGGCTCATGCAGCTGCGAGAGTTCTATGGTGATGTCATCCCTCAGTCTCAGCTGAGACTGAGAACAGAGTGAGACAGTGTGAAATCCATTTAACTGGAGTTTCACAAGCTGCCTTCCCTGCCTACCACTAGGTCTTACTGCGATTCTAGTAACCCCGGGTAACAGGGGGGTTACAAATAAATAAAATGTAAATCCGCAAAAACTAACCTACAGACACAGACAAACAAAACATTCACTCACACAGCACTCCTGCCTACAGCTACAGTGACAGACTTGACAAGTAACACCACCCTGTAGCAGTATGCAGACAGTATGCAGTATTATCACCCCTAAATTCTTCTCTTCCATATTGCTGTCCAGAACCCCTTCTATTTTGAAAGGCCTCACTGACATCTGGGAATACTACATCAGCTGACTGCTTCTTATCTGCATATGTGTTTACTCAGTTGAAGAACTCGACCAGATTTGTCTGGCAAGACCTTCCCCTTGTAAACGCATGGCGTCTGAAGTCCTGTAGCCCATTCCCTCCTGGAAAGTCCACCAGGTCATCCCTAAGCAGAGATTCCATAATTTTCTCCACTATAGATATCAAGCTGATTGGTCTATAGTTCCCTGGCTCACCCCTCTTTCCACTCTTGTGCAGAAAAACTACATCCACTGTCCTCCAGCCCCCAGGGACCACCCCTGTGGCTAGCAAGTAATTGAAAATGTCTGCTAGTGGTCCTGCTATAACCCCTGCTACCTCTTTTAGCAACTTTGGGTGCAAGCCATCAGGTTCCATAGGTTTCTTTATGTTAACCCCTGCTAGCTTTTCCAACACCCTTTTCTCTGTTATCCGGAGTGCTTCACCAGAGTTTTTGCTCCCTCCTTTCCTAACTCCACATTCTAACAGTGGCCAGTCCTTTTCTTTAGTAAATACTGAACAAAAATAATTGTGCAGTATCTCTGCCTTCCTCTTGTCCACCTCCTCCCACCACTCATTGCTCTTAAGACTCACTATGCCTCCATTGACCTTGCACTTCTGCCAGATGTACCGGAAGAACACCTTATCAATTTTCTTCACCCCCATTGCCAAACAGAGCTCCATCTCTGCTTTGGCCTCCCTGACTTTCTTGATGATTTATCTTACTGCTTGCAGATACTTTACTCTGTCTTCCTCCTTTTGACTACCTTTATACTTAGAAGCAGGGTTTAGTTAAGTCCATTTTGGGAGTATTCGACTCCAAAACAAGGCAAAACATCCAAAATAAAGGGGAAGGAAGTCAGTGACTTCGAAATGGAAAGGACTAAACTGGACAGCTTCCAGAACTGAAGGCACAGAAGCTACAAAATTATGGATTTGTCTAAAAGAAATTGTATTTTACCACTTACCTTTTTATGAACACCCATAATGTGATCCTTCCTACAATACTGGCTTTCAGATTGTGGGATCTGGGAAGTAGTTTGACTTCCAAAAGATTGGAATGGCTTCCAGATTTTGATTCATGGAAGTATTTGACTACCACTAAAAATGAATTAACTGAACCCCTGCTTAGAAGATGCTTTCCTTTTGGATCTTACTGCCACCTTTACACTGGATGTGAACCACATTTGCTCCTTAGCCCTTTTTCCTTTAGATACATTAGAAATTGAGCTATCTGCTGCTGCTATCACTGCCTTTTTAAATGCTACCCACTATTTTTCTTTGCCCCTACCTTCACTATGCTTTTTGTGCTTTTCATCAATTTTTCACTCATTTTGCTGATGTCCACATTTCTGAAGTCACATACCCTTATTCCTTTTGATTCTTTGCCTATCCCCACCTAGACCTCCAGCTCTACTGTTCTGGGACAGGACATGAGTTCTATTTCAACAACCAGGCCAGGAATCCACTCCTTCCTAGGGTCCTGGACTCCTGGGCAGGCAGCAGAGCTGGCACCAAAGATCGAAAGTGACACTGGGCACAACACAGTATCTTTCCCAGCCCAAGGGACATCAGCAACCTAAGTCAGACTCCTCAAAGACTTGGGAAAGCTAGATCCTGAGGGCGATGGGTGGTTGCTACACATTGTTTAGGACTTATTTATGCCCTGTTTAGGATATTGGACTAGAGACTAGTCTGTTGTCCCCTAACCCAAACAAGGAACAACTCCCACTAGCCAAGTGGCACCCCCCCCAAATCCATTGCTGTATTTTCATAAATCAGCTGACAGCCTTGTCTTGTTCAGTATGCAACAGGGGGCAGCAGTCTTTGCATCTTGGAGTGACACTAGACAGAGACCAGACTGCTCCCCCCAGTACCAGTCATGCAATGAATGAGGAACAACTCCCTCTAGCCCATCCCAGATAGCCAGAGCTAGTTCCATGGCCATCCCCTAACCATCCACTGCTGTCTTTTTCAAGTCAATTGACAGTCTTATTTGTTCAGCATGCAATACTATATGGGGAGAGTGGTCTTCACATCATGGACTGAGACTAGGCAAAGGACAACCTGCTCTCCCAATCACTGGCTATGCACCAAATATGGTAAAGCTGTCAGGTGGCTTAGAAAAAGATGGCACTAGCAATACAGTCTGCTGCAGAGTGTGGGGATGGTAGGAAGGGGAGCTCATCCACACAGTGTTTGTGTCTACTATTGTCCAACCCCCAAATAATGGTGCATGAGGAGAGTTTGAAAACGCCACTACCAGAAAAATATTTTGACTATTACTTTACATATATACTTGAACAATTTGGGACAGACTCTTCTGGTGTTTTATAAATTCATATTCTGTTTAGTTGAAAATAACTGTATATAGGATGTGACTGGGATTCTCAATAAGAACTTTTTTTCTGTAAAGTATTTAATTATTGCAGTGAAGTATTTCCACATTTCCATATTCTGTGGGCTATTTGCAAACAATCCAGCTATAGGATAAGCACAAGCAAAAGAAGTTTGTCACTCGCCAATCACCACTCAAAAAAGCTGCCCGTTTTGTTGACGAGTAATTAGATAGCTATTAGATATGGCCAGTGGTAAATGTAAAGATATTAAACCATGGAACATGCAGAAAATGTGCCATGGATTTACTCCACCACCCCAAATCCACTCTTCTTTAAGAACTGTCATTGTGTATACGGTGCAATGTAATAGGGTTTCTTTGGAATCTTTACTGTAAAGTACTTAGTTCACTGTAGTAACAGAGATACATAGTTTTTACCTTCTTTGCAAAAAACTCAGAAATTTTTAATTTGTACAGTATGTCTTGTGCATGAGACAGTTAAACGTACAGTAAATGTATTATGGAATGTAACCCCACCCCTCTCTCCTTTATAAAGTCTTATAAATGAATATGAATGTACAGCACTTATTAAATCATTTGAATATTTATCAGACTTATTATTGCAGATATAATATAATTTATGTTACAGGGCAACCTGCTGATTCATAGTAACATAGTCATTTAATGACAGAATGAACTCTAGGTTCATCATGTGTCCCCTGCTTCATAAGTGGATATGAATTATTTAGAGGGGCTCCTTGCCCGCTCTACTACTCACACTATGTAGGGATTCCCTTATTAAGCAAACATTTGTCCAGGCTTACCTTGAGAGCCCGTACATTCTTCATGTCCACTGTCTCTACTGGCAGGCTGTTCCATAGGTTCGCCATCCTCAGGTAGTAGTGTTTTCTAAAGTTGTTACCCTTGAATGTACCATTACAGAGCTTCAGGGCTTGACCCCTTGTCCTACTGAAGGACTTCAGATCAACATCTCTGTTCAATCTTGTTGCTACCCTTGAGTATGCGAAAGACTGAGGTCATGTCCCATCTCAGTCTCTAGTTCTACGAGATGAACATGTTAAGGGCCAGCAGCCTCTCTAAATAGCTTTTGTCTTCGATATGTAAGCCCTGAGATTCCCCTTGGCTGCCTAGATGCCAAGGGGTTAAGTTCTAATCCCTTGCTGTTCATGTATATTAGAGGGGCTGTGCACAGGAGGAGGAGCCAGACTGATTGTAATTGTTGGTTCCTGGACCAAAGAGGGAGACTGAGTGAGTAGAGAGGGGAGTAGTTTGTTGGATTCAGGGACTAGAAAGATGGACTTTCTCCATCTTTATATGCAGCTCAGCCTGTTTCCCCGCATGATATGTTAGCTCCAGCATGGCGTGAAGTGGCATAGGACTTTGATAAGCTTTGCTGTGAGGGAGTTTGTGCAAAATGAACTTGCTCAAGAATAAGATTATGAGTAGGATTATAATGCTGCTGTGAACTATGAAGAATGCTGTAAGTTCATACTGGAGTTCATACTGGAGAGAATAAGGAAGTCAAAAGGCATTAGCCCATAAAGACCTCCCCCACCATTCAGTGGCGATGACCTAAGTCACCAACTTCTGTAAGAAATCTATCTAACCTTTTTTTAAAATACTTATACTTTCAGCATCAGCCACCTCCTGTGGCAAAACCATTCCACCATCTAACTGCCCTATTCTTAAATCCATTCCTTCTCCACTCTGTTTTCACCATTTCCTCCCTCAATTGTTTACTATGACACCGTAAATAATAAGGTTTATCTATCAACTCCAACCCCAAGTCAAACTTTAACATTTCATCTTTCAGAATTTTTAATAATAACAATAAATCACCCCTCTTTCTTCTACTCTCTAATGTCCACAAATTCAATCCTTCCAACCTCTCATCATAAGATCTATCCCTCCCACCATTTATCATTTTTGTATAGGTTCTCTGTGGCCTCTCCATTACTAAACATCTTTTACAAGATAAGGACAGAAAACTGCAGAGCAATAATCCAAAATGGGCCTGACCATTGTCTTATACAATGGCAGCAACACCTCATCACTCCTAGATTGGAAGCCCCGCCTGATGCAATTTACCAACTTCATAGCTCTACTTGAAGTTTTTTCTACAATGCGCACCACTTTTAAGATCGTTCTGTACATATACTCCCAAATCTTTCTCCCCCTCTGATATATTTAATTTTAGTCCAAGTATGCCATATGACTGTTGAATGTTATGCCTCCCAAAATGCATTGTAATGCATTTTTCCTTGTTAAAGGTCATGCCATTGATCTTTGCCCATTCCAGTATATAAATCAAATCTTGTCCAAAAATCAATCTATCATCGAAGGTATCCACGACTCCCCCCATCTTGATATCGTCAGCAAATTTAACCAACTTATTTTTACATGATATCCTTAAATCACCAATAAAAATGCTGAACAACAAGGGTCCAAGCACCGACCCCTGCGGCACACCACTCTTCACCCTCTGTGGATCTGATAAGTGACCATATAATCTGACCCTCTGAGACCTATTTGCCAACCATTGTTTTACCCATCTCACTATGGCCCCATCCACTCCCAGTCCTATCAGTTTTTCATTAATTTTACAATGTGGGACAGTATCAAAAGCTCTACCGAAGTCTAACATTACCACATCCTCATTTCTGCCTTCATCAATGTGTTTAGTAACATATTCATAGAAAACCACCAGGTTTGTCTCACATGACCTATTAGCCACAAATCCATGCTGATCTCTATCCATCAAGTTCTTACTCCTCATATATTCCAAAATAGATTCACTCAGAATTCCCTCAGTGATCTTCCCTATAATGGAGGTCAGACTCACTGGTCTATAATTCCTCACCTCACTTCTACTACCCTTCTTGTATATAGGTACCACATATGCTAGCTTCCACATCTCTGGCACCACCCCTTCTGCCAAAGATTTTTGTCCCAGCCAAGTTATAACCGGCACCAGTATATCCGCTAACTCCTTCACTAAAAGAGGGTGTATCCCATCTGTACCTGCAGCCTTCTCAACCTTCAACTTCATAATCCTACTCCTCACTTTTGCAGATTCTTAGCAGCCTTGAACTACTTATCTGCTGGAGCATCCCTGTGGGATCCTCACCACATTAAAAAAAAGGTTTTATTGTTCAGCAAAAGCTTTTGCAATGCAAAAGAGTTATTAAAATTGTACATAAAATACCACTTTATCATTTCTAAAATAAATTATTTCAAATTTTCAGAGCCAGACAAATACATATGTGCAAAGTATCAATAAATCCACCAACACATCAATCTCCTTATCCAAGATTGAAAGTCTAGCTGTTAAACAAGTATGTTGCTTACAGGTGTAAAGAAGATAAAAATGTCATCAGTTTTTCCAAAATCATTGAGTTTGTATTGTTAAACAAATAAATGATTAACAGGTCAGGAGGGAGATCCTTGCCACATCAGAGTTGGTGAGGTAGAGTGCGGAAGTTGGAGTCTGTGCATGCCTAGAGTGGCATCTCCCATGAGGATGCGAATGCCTGCACCCTTGCTGTGGTACCCACAAATCCCTGTCCTCTCCTGGGAGGTAGAAGGGGAAGAATAGTCTACCTGTCCAGAAAGATGGTGCTCCCCATCCTGAATGAGTATATCAGCCGCTTTGGTTCCAGATAAAACCGGGGAAATGCATTTCTGGTAAAATGTTTAAATTAATGCAGGTACAAGAAGAATATGATCCCATCTATTTGATCTCAGCAACCCTGGTGGGGGCCTCTTCCTTGTGGGGTCCAGTGAATGGATAGGTGGGCTCAAGGGTCTTGTGCAATCATGGTCCCTTGGAGGGTCACTTGACACCCAAATATTGTAGCCCTCAGGTCAGATGACTCTCCTCTGGGAGGCCAGGGAGCTTGGAAAATAGTGGGGAATTTGTAAGAACCCTTCAGGTGAGGAATACTGTTTGTCAATGTCACAAAAAACAGCTGAAGCGCAACTTCTTGCGGTGTTCCAATATTTATTAAGAGCTGAGTAAGTATAAAAAAATAAAATGGACCCAAGGGTATGGCAGTGCCTGATGGGTTTCACAGTTGCATTGCTTTGTCATAGGCTATGGAGCATGGCAAAGGCTCTCTTAAAGGGGCACTGTCAGCTTTGCCCCTCGTTTTGTGGTAAATCTCAATAAGTGGGTCTATAGGCACATAATCATAAGGTAGTCAGTGTTGAATGCCTGTGCATAAAGATAAAAGTGTTCAGCTTACCAGTTTTTTGTAAATTTTGATAGTTTATCATTACTGGTAGCCTAACTTTAAATCTCTCGCTACCGGAAGCCGACCGGTGCCAAGGACGCACTCCAGAATGCACGTTTATGGGGGAGCACTTCCACGACATGCACATTTTAGTATCCACATGGCAAAAAGCACTGCATCCATTAGAGCGTGTAATAAGAAAAGGTTCCTGGTAACTATAAGCATAAACCGGGACTGGTTAAGCTACAAAGTACTTCTCTAAGCTGGTACCCTTCTTTCCCTCCTTCCCTGCTTTCTTCAAGCCTTCCCACCATTCCTCCTCTCCTTCCCCCTCCTCATATGATCCTCTCCCTTTCCTCTCCTCTTCTCACTCCCCCTTCCACCACTCTTATACACTCCCTCCTCCTTATGCATCCTCTCGCTCCTGTTGGTTGCCCTTTTGCTACTCACAATGTTTTCCCCAGGTTATGCTTATAATTATTACCTTGTTATGTTTTATCTGAGCATTACATATTACATGTACCACATACAGTGCTTTATGTATGATAACCTTATGTATGTAATTTTCTTTGACTGTATACATGTCTTAGGGCCTCCTTGTGAATGAGCTTGCTCAATAGAGTTTTCCTGCAATAAACTTGAACTTGAACTTTCCTGAGGTGTGGTCTCTAGAACTGGATGCAGTACTCAAGGTGAAGCCTCACTAGTGATCTACACATTGGCATGATCACGTCTTGTCTCCTACTTGTGAGTCCCTTCCCTATGCATCCCAGGATGTCACTAGCCTTCAGTGATGCCTTTTCTCATTGTTTGTTCACCCTTAAGTCATCTGAAATAATAACCCCTAAATTGCACTCATTCTATAGCCATTAGCTGTTCCCCTCCCATTAAGTATACTCTCCTTGGGTTACGTTTTTCCAGGTGCAGCTCCCTCTGTATACTCTTCTTACCCTCTGGCCTTACTATGTTTGTGTCATCTCTCCCTCTAGTGTTGACATCCTCCTCCTGAACCCCCCTCCCCCCATCCTTCCCAGCAAAGGGTCGACCCTCCTGGTTGGCCCGTTCATGCCTTCTTTTTCTATTGTTAATATAATCTTCTTACCACACCCTGTTACTTCTATACCCTTAATTTAATTTGTTAACAATCTGCACACTCTGTATTATCTGATGTTGTTGTTGCTATTTTTTTACTGTAGTACCAGCCTGCACTAAGTGTCCAATTGTATTGTTCCTTGCTCTGTTCCCTTCTGCCAGGACCATCTTGAAAATGAGCTTGCTCAATGATGAATCTGCCTGGTTAAATAAAGTTTTGATTGATTGATTGATTGACTGAGTGCATAACCTTAAACTTTTTTGCATTGAACTTCAACTACCAGTTTCTTAACCACTCTTCTAGTTTCCTCAGGTCGGACTCCATCTTTTATGTCCCATCAGGTGTATCCACCCTGTTGCAGATCTTTGTGTCATCCACAAACCGGCACACTTCCTTTCCAGCTCATCTGCAATGTTGCCAATGAATATATTGAAGAGAATTGGTCCCAGCACCCATCCCTGTGGTACTCTGCTAGTCACCATGTCCTCTTTTGACAGAGTACCATTCACTAATACCCTCTGAGATCTCCCATTCAGCCAATTTTTAACCCAGCATGTTATCTTATGTCCAACTCCAATGTGTTTCAGTTTACTGACCAACCTCCTGTGTGGAATGGAGCCATAGGACTTGCCAAAGTCCAGGTAGATCACATCAACTGTCCTAGTGACCCAGTAAAAAATATCAACCAGGTTAGACTGGCAGGACCTTCCTGCTGTGAAGCCATGTTGTCTTGGGTCTAATTGATTACTTGCTTCTAAAAATGCCAATATCCTCTCCTTTAGCAGGGATTCCATCAGCTTTCCCATCACTGAGGCAAGGCTAACAGGGTGGTAGTTCCCAGTTCTTTTTTACTCCCACACTTGTGAAGCAGCACCTCCTTAGCCCTTTTCCAGTCCTCTGGAACATCCCCACTCCTCAATGACATGTTGACGAGTTTTGCTAGGGGTGCGGACAGTTCCTTCCCAAGCTCTTTCAGAATTTGTGGGTGTATCTCATTTGGCCCCATTGCTTTTTCTACCTTCAACTTGTTGAATTCATCCAGGACTCTTTTCTCTGTGAAAGGAATCGTGTTAACCCCTCCTGTAAGGCCATCCTTATTGCATATGGAAGGCCTATTACTATCTTCTTCCTGCATGAAAACTGAGCAGAAGTACTTATTTAGTACTTCTGCCTTTTCTCTGTCATCTTCTGTAAGATGCCCATCCATTGCAATTCTAACAATACCACCTCTGCTCTTCCTCTTTTCCCTTATGTATCTGTAGGTTTTATCTCCCTTCTTGATTCCCTACACTGTCTTTTCTTCTGTTTGAGCTTTTGCGATCCTGAATGCCCGCCCTGTTTCTTTTTATTTTTCTGAAACATGTGACACTTTTTGCACATTGCTACACACCTACGTTTTCCGTTTGAGTTACTTGGATATGATTTGTACTCTGAACTGCCTGTCTGCCTGGATATGCACAAGTGTCATTTGAATGGCCTCTTCTGTCAGGAATGCAAGTGTAAATAAAACTCCAGCCAAAGTTAATTAGCACCCTTTTTCTTCCATTCCTAAAAAAACAGTTGTCTCCCCTTCCCAACCCAGAGGCACAGCTGGCACAAAGACTACAACATAAGTAAACCAAAATATAATTGTATCCTATCCAGAGTACTGATACATCCCTGAAAAATTAACAGAAGTAGTGCATTGGGGGGAGCAGAGAGGCAGAGCCAGCTAAAGCTCCCCCTTCCCATTCACTTTGCACCTGAGGCAGCTAAAGGTGAAGTGTCAGCTATTTTCTAGATCCATTTTGATACTGCTTTCAGAAGCAGTGCATTAGGGAGAGCAGGGGGGTAGAGCGAGCTAAAGCTGCCCTTCCCCCTTTCACTTTGCACCTGAGGCAGCAAAAGGGGAGGGACCTGTGATCTGTGAAAGCAATGTCAGGTTTCGCCAGATCCATTTTGATTTAGCTTGCCCTAGATAAATTGACTCCTGCCCAGAGTGTCCCATCATGCTCATGTCCCACAGCATGAGTGTAACAGAACAGGAGTGGAACAGGTAACTGGCATCTTAGGTCTTGGCAGGTGTTGGCAGGCAACTGCAGATGATCAGAGGCAAGCAGTGGGCTCTGTCAGATTGACAGGAGACGGTAAGGCACTCTTAAGCTCTGAATACACTTACTGTTACACTGTATACTGTAGGTGGATACAAGTGGTGGCATAGTGGGTAATTGCTGGGAAAAAGGAGGTGGGTAGCAGCTACAGGTTGGAATACAGGAGACACCCTATCTGGGTTAGGGTGCTGTAGCTGTTCAGGAAGAGCAAATGGGGAAAATTGGTAAAAGAGAGCAGTAAAGAAATCAAATTAACTTTATTTATATAGCACCTTTCAGAACCAAGGCGCTATACATAAAATCATATACATAATATAAATTAAAACAACATTAAAATATGACAACCATAATTAAATAAAAGCTAGACTAAATAAATATGTTTTTAAGCCAATTTTAAAACTATCGACGGTTGGGCATTCTCTCAACCAACGAGGTAGAGAATTCCATAGGGTTGGTGCTGAAAAGGCAAAAGCACGTGAACCTGATGTCTTCAATCGAACCCTGGGAATCTCTAGCAATCCCTCATTGGTGGAACGGAGAGGATGGATGGGGCAATAGGGAATCAGGAGATCTTTCAGGTATCCGGGTCCCTGGTCATGTAGGGTTTTAAAGGTTAGTAAACCAACCTTAAAGTGATCTGCCACCTAACAGGCAGCCAGTGCAGTTCGCGGAGCACCGGTGTCAAAAGCCTGGCAGCCGCATTCTGCACCAGCTGTAGGCAGTGGATATCAACCCCAGGTAGCCCTAGGTAAAGGAAATTACAGTAATCAAGATGGGTAGTGACAAAAGCATAGACCAATGTTGGAAGATCACCCGACGGAACCAGGTGTTTCACCCGGGCGATATTCCTCAGATGGTAAAAAGAGGATTTGACAACAGCTGATACCTGAGATTTTAAGGTCAGTCCATCATCAAAAATAACCCCCAGATTACACACCTGATCGGAGGTAGGGAGTGGCATACCACCAAGTAACAAACCTGAGGGTTGTCAAGCTCCCAAACCCGCCCCCAGACGACCTGGGTCCACTACCAGTACCTCAGTCTTATCCGGGTTCAGTCTCAGCCAGCTGGAACTCATCCAAAGTCTGATCTCTGCAAGGCAGTTGTTTAGCATGGAGAATGCATCATCCTGGCTGGGGAGAAAGGACAGATACAGCTGGGTACCATCTGCATAGCAGTGAAAACCCAGACTGTATCGCCTGATGATTTCTCCCAATGGCAGCATATACACTGCAAACAACATGCGAGCTAAAATGGAGCCCTGTGGTACCCCATAAGGCAGGGAATAAGCACTAGAGGAATAAATTCCGGTGGCAACTCTCTGAGACCTGTCTGTGAGGTAAGAATGAAACAATTTGAGGACTGTACCAGACAGCCGACAATAAACCCGCAGGCATTCCAGCAGCACACCATGGTCTACAGTGTCAAATGCAGCAGAGAGATCGAGAAGGACCAGAATGGTACATGCCTTTCAATCTCTAGCCATTAGGAGATCACTCAATACCCGGACAAGGGCAGTCTCCATGCTGTGCTTCTTCCTCAAACCAAACTGGAGAGTATCATAGACATTGTGAGTCATAAGATGATCGTCCAGTTGCAAGGCAACTGCCTTTTCAATAACCTTACAAATAAATGGCAGGTTAGAGATAGGCCGGTAGTTAGCTAGACAATCTGGATCCAAGGAGGGTTTTTTAAGGAGTGGTCAAATGACCACCTCCTTGAGGGTGTCGGGAAAGAACCCCCCCAGGACTTCCAGACAATGTCAGCAAGGATTGGGCAGATAACTTCTACACATCCTACTAAGAGGGGTGTAGGGCCCAGATCCAAACTACAACTAGTTGGTTGCAATATCTGGATGATCTTTACAATGTCATTGAACTCCAGCTGGCGAAGGTCTGACTAGACAGACCGAATACATGCTACTTGCTGTCGATCACCGCAATCCCCCATAGGAGAGGTCAGACCGATGCCAGACCTGATGCTGGCAACCTTATCTGCAAAAAACTGAGTGAACTCCTTGCATCTTAGCTGAGAAAAAGCTTCTCTTGGCTGGAGACAGATTGGATTGCACAATCTGTCCACAGTCCGGAAAAGCTGAGCCGGTCGGTTCTGTGCAGCAGAAATCTCCCTAGACAGGAATTCTGCCTTCTTACGGGTGATTTCTAATTGATAGCCAACATAATGTGCCATCAACCTAAGCCTGCCAACATCATTGCTGGACTTCCACCAGGCTCTCTCCAACCTTCAGCCAATTCGCCTTAACTCCTTCAAGGAGCCATCAAACCAAGGGCTCCTTGGACGGAGGGCGAGAGGCTGAACACGAACAGGAGCAATTTTGTCCAGAGCATCTCCCACAGCCTTATTATAGGCTAGTACAAGATCATCTGGACTCATGCATCCACCCGACAAACCCGATAGATCCAGTATCGCCATTAGGTCACTGAGGTGAATACCCCTTAAAGGGCGGTACCGAACCATCTCCATAGGGGCAGACCTATTGGGGGGCCCTGAAGCTGAACCTTATGGTGTGATGGTCAGACCAGCGGACTGGTTCCACCCCCAGATCAGCGATCTTCATACCCAAAAGAAAGATCAGATCCAATGAATGGCCCCCTACATGGGTCGAGGAGGTAATTACCTATGTTAGGCCCAGCATTGTCATCAGCTGGAGGAGATTTTGACCAAGGTGCGAAAAGTTCATCATCGACCCAGGCATTGAAGTCACCCAGAACTATCAGTCTGGGTAACCTCAAAACCAAGTCGACGATGAAGTCTGCTATCTCCTGCAGGAATTCTCCACCATCACCTGGTGGACGGTAAATGAAGAGGATCCCACAACCTACACCCTCTCCCAGGATATATTCAAAGGATCTGGTAGTTCCTAATGGCACATCCACAAGGCCCAGCTCAGTCTTAAACATAATGGCCACACCCCCGCCCCTACGATCCAACCTTGGACAGTGTATCACCGAGAACCCGGCTGGAACTACCAAGGCCAGTATAGGGCTTGGATTTTCATCCAGCCAGGTCTCAGTGATGCAAGCCAGATCAGTTGATCCAACAAGATCAGCTATAATAGCTGTCTTGTTTTTTATAGATCTGGCATTGCACAACACTGACAAGGTAAGATGAGTTGTCGAAGAAGACCTCAGCACCTGTCCATTAACATCGGAACCCTTGGGTATGGGGACAAGACAGGAATAACCCCTATCCTGACCCCATTTCGCCCCAGGGTGTCTCCTGAGACAAGGGGCAGAAGAGAAGCTACACCTGGAATTAACAACTGATAAAATGGAAAGCAGGCAACTTAAAGCAAGTCCTGACAGAGGGTGTAGGTGGGAAAGGAGCAAGTAAAGGGAAGGAACAGGAGTGACAAGTTACACTTAGAAGCACAAGGGAGTGATTCATCTTAGCAGATATTGGAGTGGTTCAGTACAATAGTTGTGGAGCTGCATTATTCCAGGAGACATTTTGGAGATAGAGGTGCTGCCCAATCTGCATGCACCTCTCTAGGTTGAAGGTGGAGGGCACTGGTCTCCATGTCGAGCTGGCGAGGATCCAGAGGACCTCTTGCCCCATCCAGGGGCCACCAAGTCTGCCACTGTTGCTCCAGAGGTTGCCTAGGCAGAAGATGGCCGACTGGACCTTGGTGGGCTCTGGGAGGGTGGGGGTGGCAGGTCAGGGCACATTTCTCAGCCTGCGCCACTACAGAATTCCTTCACCATTCTTTTTTTTCTGTAATCTTTTTATTAAGTTTTCAACAAAAAGATAACAATGCACATTTGGACATCATACACAATACAAACATCAACAAGCAAACATGCAAACAAATCCATGCAACCCATGATACATTTCCATTCCCTCTTGAAAATCACATCCTACTTACTTGACAAATCTATCTTGTCCCACCGCCCCCCCATTATATAAATATAAAGAAAATATGGATTATTTCCGAAAGCATTTTCCTAATACAGTCCTCACTAATTGATGGGGATTTCTCATACCTAGGTCACCACTCCCTTTTAATTAACCATCCTATCCCAATCCCAAACGAAGTATAGCCTCCTCCTGAGTACTCAGCAAAGCCAGGAAGGGTGCCCACTCTCTATAAAATGCTTCTTCTCTGTCTCTAATCACCAGAGTTAGTCTTTCCAACACTAAAGTTTGAATACTTAGGCTGCGCCATTGCTGGATGATAGGTACTTCACAGTTCACCCATGTGTTCTGTATGTTCTGCCTTGCCAGCACCACTAATACTCTACTCCACCTCGGGAGTACTTCCCAGTCTCCTCCTCCTCCTTGTATCATTCCGAACAACCCCATGACTGGGTCCACTGGTAAGGGTATCCCCCCCCCCATCTTAGAGACCTCTCACAATACCCCTTTCCCAAAAACTTGAAGCACCTTACAGGTCCAAAAGCAGTGTATATACGTTCCCCTTTCCTCCCCACATCTGCCACACAGAGGGGAAATCGATGGGTGTGCTTTATGAACTATTACTGGGGGATAATACAATCTATGCAGGAATTTATAATAAGCTTCCTTAAATCTATTACATATCAGAAGGCCCATCTGTCCCTCCAACAATAGCTGCCAATTTTCCTGCGTTATGCTTCAGCCCAAGTCTCTATCCCATAATTGTTTAGTTTTATAGGTTTGATCTGGAAAATGTTGTTTCCTTAATTTTGCTGCTCTCCGAATAAACCCCTGGGGTTCCTTTTGTGCCAAATTTATTAATGTTTCCATCTCTTGCCATCCCTGTGCTTGGTTCCCTTCCCTTCCCATACTCTGTATGTATGCTCTAATCTGCATATAGCAAAACATTTGCTGTCCCTCCAGACCCAAACTCTGCACAATGTCTTCCATTGGGCCCATGACCCCCTTTCTTAGTAAACTTCCTATATTCCATACCCCCTTATTCTCCCTCTCCCGAAAGTCTTTATCCTCCCATGCTGGAAGGAAAAAGGGATTTCCCACCACTGGAAGCAAGATAGTTTCTCCCCTAAGTCCCCTTTTCTTCCTAATATGCTCCCATGCTTCTAACACCGCTTTCGCCATTGGATTACCTCCACCCTGGGTGTCATAGGCCTTAAATCCTTTACTATGTAACTACGCCAATAGATGGCCCGGACACCCCCATTGTTCCAAGTCAACTCAACTGGCTACTGCAGGGCAATGCACCCAATCTGCCACATATCGCTGCTGAATGGAGAGGTAGTAATTTGACAAATCTGGGAAGTTGAGTCCCCCACCCCCGTCCTGTCTTGGCTTTCAATTCCTTCACCATTCTGGCGAGTTAGGACTGCCGGAAGGAGGCACCTGAAGTGGTGGCAAAGGAGGATGTGGGGTCTTCTGAAGGGGATGCCCTAAGGTGGAAGGTAGAGGTCCCCTGCAGAGAAGAAAACATCTTTTGGTGGTGGATTCAGTTGTGAGTGGGAATAGATTTGGGAACAAGAATGTGTGGAGAGAAGGAGATGAGGTGCTCACCTGCTGCCTCGGCTCAGAGGGAGGGACAGCAGATACTAAGGATCACTAGGGTGGCAGGAAGTCTGGATGTCATATTTCACTTGCAGACTAATGACCTAGTGAGGGATAGGGCTGGTGTAGTACAGGGAGAGTTCAGGGAACTGGGGAGCAGCCTAAGGCAGGTAGCATGAATGCTGGCATTCGCCAAGGTGCTACATGTTTATGGCGAAGAAGAGGATAGGGAACTCTGCACCAGAAGCTTCAACACTGGGTTGAAAAAGTGGTGCAAGTAGGAGGGGTTGCCATCCATTGGGGAGTGGGGACCAACCTGGAAGAATATGGGTCTATACAGAGGTGATGGCCTGCATCCTTCTGGGAGGGGGATTGCAGTCCTCAGTAGAAGATTTAAATGTTACTTTGGTGAACATTTAAACTAACCATGTGGAAGTTGGTAATACAAAGGGAGGCATAAATTCCCCCCACAGACACACACATACAGCTTGAAACAACAAGAAAAGAGGACTCTGGTGGAAGAAACTCCCTCAGGGCACAAGGTAAAGGGGGCATAGGCTTTTTAGGGACAAGTGTGAGACAAGAACAGAAGATGTGGAAAGAGATGTTAAGGAGGTAAGGCACAGAGAAGGTAACAAGAGGGAGTGGGAGTGAAGGCATTTTCACGTGGCAGCAAGGGTAGGAAGGGTTGTTACGGGCAGGGTGGCAGCAAGGAGTGGAAAGTCATGTGTACCAATGCAAGGAGTCTTGGAAATAAAATTCCAGACCTGGAGGCCATCATGGTGGAGGTAGACCTGGATCTTGTGCCCATAACTGAGTTGTGGTGCACAGGGAACCACAACTGGGACATGGCCATACCAGGCTGAACTCAGTTCAGAAGGGATAGGAAGGTGAGGACGTGTGTGTGTGGGGGGGTGCTGTATGTGAGGGAGGGTATCAGAGTGACAGAAATGCGAGGGAGCCTAGGGGAAAAGGATGGGTTGGAGGTGCTGAAAATCACCCTAGAGACAGGAACCAGAACCCCTGTTTGCACTGGGGTGATGTACAGATCTCCAACACAGTGGGAAGAATTGGATAAGGCACTAGGGGAAGCCATTAGCATGATGGCAAAAAGAGAGAGAGGTGCTGCTGGTTGGAGTCTTCAGTCTGCTGGTGTAGATTGCAGCCTGCCAGCCACAGCCTCGGCTAGAAGCAGGGCCTTCTTGGACTTACTGCAGGGGATGTTTGTTGGGCAACTAGTTAATGAGCCCACTCGAGATGGGGTAATACTGGACCTGATGCTCACAAATAGGGACTGTATTGCAGATGTCACTTTGAGACCTGGGAAACAGCAATCACATTGCAGTGTGATAACATAAAGATAGCAGCAGAGACAAGCCACACAAGCACTAAGGCCCTGGATTTCAGGAGGGCAGATTTAAAAAACAAATGGGTGAATGCCTTAGGGATGATCTAGCAAGGGAAATTGCCAGGAAGGGGTAGAGGAACAGTGGGACAAATTAAGGGATGGAATTGTGAAGGCAATAACCTCTGTGCAAAAGAAGTGTGTAAAAACAGGAAAACAAAGAGACTGCTTTAATTCTCAAGGGAAGTGGCTGAAAATGTTAAGGCAAAATGGGTAGTATTCAGGAGGTAAAAAGAGGCACAGAGGGAAGAGGCTAGGGAGGTGTACCAGGAAAAGCAGAGGGAAGCAGGGAAGGTGAAAAGGATATTAAAAGGGGTAACTAAATGGGACAAGACCTTATTCAGGTACGTAAGTGAAAAGAGGAACACAATGTTAGTGATTGTGGGGATAAGAAGGGCAGGGGGAGATTGTTCAGATGAAGACCAGGAAAAAGCAGATATCCTGAAAAAATGCTTCTGCTCAGTCTTCATAGTGGAGGGAGAGGGGGATGGACCACATAGAAGCAGCAAGAACACTGGAGGGAGATGGATACAAGTCCACTCACAGAGGAAAGTGTCCTGAGAGAACCTGCAAATCTGAACATGGATAACACTATGGGGATGGACGGGGTGCATTCAAGGATGCTGAGGTAGCTCAGGGAGGTACTGGCTGCACCTCTGACAATCAGCATAAAAAGGGGAAGACTCACACTCCAAACTTCTCAGTGCAAAATATAAGCTAACAAGTCAAATGAAACAGTGCAAAAAGATTTATTGACACTTACATCAACCCGTATACTGTATCAAGAGAAGACCAGTCAGATATAAAGTGTCCCTTAGCCTGAATAAACACCCGATGGCATTTCGTGCTCAAAAATGGCCCTTTGTCAAGGGTAAAATGATCAAAAAGTACTGCTTAAATTGTATGAAAACATGACATCATAACAGGTGTAATAAATATTCCCACCCTCAAGACAATCCTTAAAGATACACACACTAAACACTCTTAAAAAACTATGTAGTTAGAGCAATGCCAAATGTTAAATAAATATGACATATAAAATATAACATACATAGATGGCATATAAACACCACCCCCACAGCCAAAAAAATAAAGATATATATAGATATGCTTCTTATAATCTAACAGGAAGCCTAGTGGTGGGATTTGAACAAAATCACAAGTCCATTTTGTTAAAAAAGACTGATGTCCAATATAGCAGTATAACAAAAATCTCAGTGGTAGGACTCGAACAAAAAATAATTTCTCTCCCAGGCTTCACATCTTTTCGTGTAGTTCAATCCCCAGGCTGCTGGTAGTTGGCACTTCACAAACATAGGTATACAATTCATCAACACTGCTGGTAACTGCTAACAAACTAGAGAAAGAAGCATTAGGGCAGCATTACAAGTAAAGCATAATGTTACTTAAAATATGAGACCGGAATTACTAACATTGAACCACAAATAATATTACAAGTAAGGCAAAGTATCATCATATCATTACAGGAAGGGGAACAATTAAAATTAATCATTTAGACCTGTTTTTTTTAAATTGTCAAGCTGAAACATCCAGAAAGCTTCCTGCCTTAAGAAAGCAGCATCAAGGTCACCCCCACGAATTCCCAGAGTTATTTGTTCAATTCCAAGGAAACACCAGCTATGTTCATTTTTATTCATACGTTGATCTATGTGAGCTGCTAAAACATTCTCATTTCTGTTATTGTCTATGTCAAGCAAACGTTCCCCCACACGCAGTTTCAGAGCTCCGGTAGTTTTTTCAACATACTTAGCCTCACACTTACATTCAGCTGTATAGATAACACCCACAGTATCACAGGTAATCAGATGGTTGCTGTTAATATTTGTCCTGACACATCATTACTAAAGGTTTGACATTTTTCGATACTGGGACAGAACTTACATTTCCCGCTTGGGGCATTACCACAAACCTGCCTACCTGTCTGACACCCTGCCGCTGGAAGTGGCGTAGAGAGCTGACCAGTATATCCCCCAAATGATTTGCTCTCTTATAAACAAAATTAGGCTGCTCCTTAGTGAACTGGGAACATACAGGATCAGCTTGCACAATATGCAAATTTATTAGAACGATGTCCCTCACTTCCTTAGGTCTCTCTGTATAATTTGTGAAGTATTTTAGTGACTCATTCAATTCAGATATTGATGTTCTTTCTTTCAGCGCCGATAACACACTCCTGTCTTGTACAGCAGCCCACTCTCTAGCCCCAACAATGTCGGACTCTCGATAACCTCTTTCACCGAACCGTAGAGACATTTCAGCAGCCCTATCCTCATACACTTGGTCACTACTACAATGTCTGTGTATTCACAGAAATTGTCCACATGGAATGTTTCTTACCAAATGTGCTGGGTGACAACTTGATGCCCATAAAACAGAATTTGTATCACTGTCCTTTCAATATAGATCAGTGCGTATTACCCCTTCTGTAACATTCTGAATCAGGAAATCCAAATAGTTGATACTTTCACAACTAATACCTTGGCAGAAGACACCAGGAGAAAGGACTGCTGTGTGACTGGACTTCTCTGCTGGGACTAAAGTAGAAGAACTTTTGTATTTGACCTTTAATTAAAGGTAAAAAAACTAACACACACACAAAAAGAAAAGTGTGTGTTTGGGTTAACTGAACTGAATGGGTATCTGAAGAGTTATCTAGTGTAAATCTCAGGTGACTGAAAGGACTTAACTGCTGTGAGGTTTAAATTACTTGTAGAAAGATCTGGTAAGTAGGGGGAGGGCAGCTAGAAGGAAGCTACATTTAAAGACTGCCTTAGAAAGTTTCTGCTAATAACTTGGCAGAAGACACCAGGAGAAAGGACTGCTGTGTGACTGGACTTCTCTACTGGGACTATATTGCCCTCCTTCCCTCTCCTCCACTCCCCCCCTACCCAAAGCTAGTTCTATTTTTATAGGCACAGGATTTGACTGACAACAGGAACTTCCTGTTTAGGTGAGTGATCACAGAACCACCAAGGACCCACCATCCTAGAAGGGCAAGAGTAGCTCTCCGGCCCCCTCTAGCTGCTGGAGGTCTGCCTCTGAGCAAGTAAGTGGTCTACTGCGAAATATAGGATATTCTTGTCTCAGAACAGGACAATCAGGAGCTTAAAGGGCACACAGGCAGAAAGAAAGGAGAGAGAAAAAAACAGAGGAAAGAGTAAGGATTGCAAACAGTTAAGGGGCCAGAAATAAGACATGATTGGAGTGGTGCAGTGCAGTGGCTGTGGAGCAGCAGTCCTCCGGGAGATGTTCTGGAGGATGCGGTGTTGTCCCATCTGCAGGCACCTCTCTGGGCTGAGGGAGGAGGTTGCTTGTCTCCAGGCTGAGTTGGCCAGATTTGTGGGACCTCCTCTTCCATCCAGGGACCACCAGTGCCACTGCCATTGCCTCAGAGGTTGCCAAGAAAGAGGAGCGGTTGGACCACAGTGGGCTCAGGGAGGGTGAGGGTGGTGGAAGAGAGGCGCATCCCTCCCATTGTACCTCTCCACAATTCCTATGCCATTCTGGCAAAGTGTGGTTCCTCTATGGAGGCACCCACAGTGGAGACCAAGGAGGATGCTGGGAACCTCCACAAAGGAGATCCACAGGAGGGTGGCAGGGGACCCTGCAGGGGAAGAAAACAACTCCTGGTGGGGACTCCATTGTTAGGAAGGATAGAACTGGGGAGGAAGGGGTGAGGGAGGTAAGGTGCCTGTCTGGCGCCATGGCTTGGAGGGACAGGGAGCGAATCCTCAGGATTGTCGGAGCAGCTGCACAGGGGAGGGAGCTGGATGTCATTGTCCACCTAGGGACAAATGACCTGGCTAAGAAAGGGATTAGAGAAGTGCAGGAAGAGTTTGTGGAATTGGGAAGGGGCCTTAGTCAAGTAGCACGACGGTAACCTTCTCGGAGGTGCTACCCATCTATGGCATAGGAGAGGCTAGGGTGTTCTCGCACCACGGATTCAATCAGTGGTTGAAAACTGGTGTGGAGCTCAGGATTTGGCTTCATTGGGGACTGGGGTCCACCTGGAGTGATGCAAGCCTATACTGGTATGATGGGCTGCATCTGTCCGGGAGGGGAACCAGGATCCTAGGTGATAGGTTTAAATGCTTCATTGGCAAGCTTTTAAACTAGCCAAGGGAGGCACTGAAAGGAGCAGGAAAATCCTAGCCCCCAAATAATCACGGTAGAGTGCGCAAACACCAACATAGAGGTGTCGATAGGAGAAGAGCAGGGTAAATGGAGAAAGTGACAAAGGCAAGAAGGACAGGGATGGGGCAAAAGGAGTAAGGCCATCAGGAAATGGAGGGTAATGAGTACCAATGCCCGTGAGTCTGGGCAACAAGCTCCCTGAGCTGATGGTCTTAATGGAAGAGGATGCCTGGATATCATAGCAGTCACAGAAACATGGTACACAGAGAACCATGACTGGATGTTAACATACCAGGGTACATAACCTACAGGAGAGACAGGCAGGGGAGAAGAGGGGAGGAGTAGCTCTCATGTAAAGGAAGAGATAAAAGCAACTGAACAAAAGAGTAAACGGAGGAGAGGAGGCACTGTGGGTCACCTTGGAGACTGGAAAGGGCACCACAATCCGCACAGGGGTTGTGTACAGACCCCCATGTCAGTGGGAAGGAATGGACAAGGATATGATAGAAGGCATTCTTAGAATGGCAGAGAAAGGGTAGATACTGTTGATGGGAGACCTGAATATGCCAGATGTTAACTGGAGCACATTTGCTGCAGCCACATCCAAGAGCAGGGCCATTCTTGATGCCCTACAGGTGGCAGGCATTAGACAGCTAGTTTCGAACCCACTCATGAAGGAGCAATCTTAGACCTCGTATCTCAAACGGGGGCAGTGAGGATCTCAGATCTAGAAGTGGGTTGCCATCTGGGGACAAGAGACCATCAAACAGTGTGGTTCACGTTAAACTCAGCTACAGAGTCAAGCATTACAAAAGTGAGGTACTGGACTTTGGGAGGCTGACTTTGGCAAGATGGGAGAGTGCCTCAGAAAAGCACTAGCAAACAGGCTAGAAGGAGGTGTGGAGCAACGATGGGAATTATCAAAACTGCCATCACAGAGGCAACAAGCCTTTATGTGAAGCAAATAAACAAATCAAAACAAAAGAAAAAGCCACTATGGTTCTCAAAAGAGGTGGCTGTGAAAGTCAGAAGAAAAGATAGCATTCTGGAAGTATAAGAAAACACAGAAGGAGCAGGACAGACAGCTGTACCAGTTAAGGCAGAAGGAAGCAGGAGGGAAATCAGAATAGCAAAGGCCCAGACTGAGGAAAAGATAGCCAACCCAGTTAAGAAGGGGGATAAAACCTTTTATAGGTACATCAGCGAGTGTAGAAAGACAAAGGGAGGGATAGTGAGGCTGAATAGAATGAACGGTGGGTGGGCAGAGGGGGACAGTGAAAAAGCAGGAATACTGAACGAATATTTCTGCTCAGTATTCACAAAAGAGGAGGGGGAAGTGCCTAATCCAATTAACAGAAGTACTCTTGATAGGGGGGTTGATCCCAGTCCTTTCACAGAAGAAAGGGTTCTGCAAGAACTCCTAAAACTGAAGGTGGACAAAGCAATGGGTCCTGATGGAATTCACCCAGAATTCTAAAAGAATTAAGGGAGGAACTAGTGAAACCACTGGCTACTCTTTTTAATAAATCATTGGAGGATGGTGTGGTACCCGAGGACTGGAGGAAGGCGGTGTGATCACCTTCACAAAAGTGGGTCCAAGACAGAGGCAGGAAACTACAGACCTGTCAGTCTAACCTCTGTGGTAGGGAAAGTGATGGAGTCACTTTGAAGGAAAGAATAGTCGAGTACCTAGAGGTCAGTGGAGCACAGGACCCAAGGCAGCATGGGTTCACAGCGGGAAGGTCATGTCAGATGAATCTAATAGATTTCTTTGACTGGGTGACCAAAGTAGTAGACCAGGGAGGGGCTGTGGACATGGCCTACCTAGACTTTAGCAAGGCATTTGACACAGTCCCACACAAAAGATTAATAGTCAAATTAACCAGCCTGGGAGTGGGACCCAGGGTGGTAGCCTGGGAAAACATTGGCTGGACAACAGAACACAGAAGGTAATTGTAAATGGAGTCCATTCTGAAGAAAGGGGGTTACATAGTGGGGTACCGTGAGGGTTCAGTATTGGGTCCAGTCCTTTTAATGTCTTCATCAGTGACATTGCAGAGGGACTGAAGGAAAAGTATGCCTTTTGCAGATGACACAAAGATCTGCAACAGGGTTGATACACAAGGAGGCGGGAAGGATGAAAAGGGCGGCAAGGTTGGAGGAATGGTCAGTAGTATGGCAGCTAGGATTCAATGCAAAGAAGTGCAAAATAATGCACCTGGGAAACAAGAACCCAGGGGAAGAATACACAATGGGTGGGGAGGTAGTAACAACAACAAAAAAGGAAAGGGACCTGGGGGTAATCATATCAGATGACCTTAAGGTTAGCAAGCAATGTGAGAAGGCAGTAGGGAGGGCTGGGGGTATACTGGGATGTATAGGGAGAGACATCATCAGCAGAAAACAGGAAGTTGTTATCCCTCTGTACAGACAGTTGGTGAGACCCCAACTGGAGTACTGTGTCCAGTTCTGGAGACCCCATCTCTGCAAGGACATAGACAGGATAGAGGCAGTCCAGAGGAGGGCAACTAAAATGGTGCAGGGTCTGCAAGAGAAGCCGTATGAGGAGAGACTAAAGGAGCGTAATATGTATACCCTTGAGGAAAGAAGGGAGAGGGGGACATGATAGAAACTTTTAAGTACCTCAGTGGAATCAACAAAGTCCAAGAGGGTAGCATCTTTCAGAAAAAGAGACTTGCAAGAACAAGGGGACACAATTTAAAGATAGAAGGAGGGCGGTTCAGGGGCAGTGTGAGGAAGTATTATTTCACAGAGAGGGTAGTGGATGCATGGAACAGCCTTCCTGAGGAGGTTGTGGGGTCTAAAACTGTGGGAGAATTCAAGAATGCATGGGACAGACATAAGACAATTCTTGTGGGGGGGTAGGAAGAAATAGGCTGTTGGTTAACTAGAATCTTCGGCCTATCCTGTAGGTAGGGAAATGGGCAGACTAGATGGGCCTAGCAGTCCTTATCTGCCGCCAAAGTCTATGTTTCTATGTTTCTATGTCTATATTTGACTGAAAAACGTAAAAAAGGGTTAGAATGATGCAAATAATCTACAAATTTATGTAACTGTGTCTCAGTCCCTTTCCATATCATGATCACATCATCAATGTATCACCTGTACAATTCAATCAGGCTGATAATACAGATTCAGGTCAGGGTCTTGCATGGTCATGAGCTCCCAAAGCCCCATATATAAATTCACATAGCTTGGAGCAAAGGTCGCTCTCATGGCAGTACCAGTTAATCGTAAAACGTGCTTACTCAAAAAAATTGAATTATTTTTTTAAGATTAATTCACAGCACTTAACGAGAAACCTGATGAACTGGATATCTAATTCCCCGACTTGTTCCAAGAAAATGCCACAGCTTCCAGACCACCCTCATGTGGAATCCTCAGATAGAGGGATTCCACAACGAAGGTGACAAGAAAAGAACCAAAATCAAAGCTTTTGTTCTCAAGTAGATGCAGAATATATGTGGAATCATGTACAAAAGAAAGGAGTCTCACTGCCAAAGGGTTCGAGAATGAATCAACATATTTTGAAATTGGTTTAGTGAGACTCCCAATACTTGCACTTCTGACAGCCCTATTCAACAACTCACTGAAAACAGGAGTGGTTCCAGAGGACTGGAGGATGGCAGATGTAGTCCCACTTCATAAAGGTGGCAGCAGGGAGAAGGCTGGCAACTACAGGCCAGTCAGTCTAAGGTCAGCAGTGTGAAAGTTAATGGAAACACTACTGAAAAAAAAACTAGTGGAGTATCTTGAAGTCAGTGTTGCAAGATTCACAACAGCATGGATTCATGGTGCGGAGGGTCAAGTCAGATGAACTTGATCAATTTTTTTGACTGGGTAACCAGGGAAATAGATCACAGAAAACAGAAACAGAATCTGATAGCAGTTAAGGACCTCTTGGCCCATCCAGTCTGCCCATTTCTCTCTACCTACACTATTCCCGCAGACCATGTCCAATCTGCAGCGCTTTCTCTCTCCCCTCTTCCTTTCCACTATAATTCCTATGTGCTTACCTCATGCATTCTTGAACCACACCACTGTTTTCGCCCCCACTACCTCCACTGAAAGGTTGTTTCAGGAATCCATCACTCTTTCAGTGAAGAAGTACTTCCTCACATCTCTCCTGAGACTACCCCCCCCCAGCTTCATAGCATGTCCCCTTGATCTTAAGCACTTTTTCTTCTGAAAAATACATCCCTCTTGTACCTTATTTACTCCTGTGAGGTATTTAAGGGTGTCTAAATCTATCCCCTTCTCTCTCCACTCTTCCTGGGTGTACATATTGAGGTCCTTTAGTCTCTCCTCATGGGGCTTTTGATGTGGACCCTGCACCTTTTTAGTTGCCCTCCTCTGGACCTCCTCCACTCTGTCTTTGTCCTCCAGAATAGGGCACAGTACTCTAGGTGGTGTTTTACCAGCAATCTATACAGAGGCAACACCACCTGCCTCTTTCTGCTGGTGATATCCCTCCCTCTGCACCCTGGTATCCCACTAGCCCTCCCTACTCCCTTGTCACACTGCCTGGCCACCTTTAGGTAATCCATGAAGATTACCCCCGGTCTTTTTCCTGTTTGGTGGCCGTCAACACCACTCCATCCATTTTGTACTCCACCCATGGGTTTCAGTGCCCAAAGTGCATTACTTTGAACTATTTTGCATTGAAACCCAGCTGCCATACCCTGGACAGCTCTCGAGGTTTCTCAGAGCTCTGCTCATCCTCCCTTCCCCCCGAGTGTCCTCCCTATTGCAGATCTTGGTGTCATCTGCAAAAAAGCAGACCTTCTCTTCCAGTTTCTCCACAATGTCACTTATAAAGACCTTAAAGAGGACCTATCCCAGCACTAATTTCTAAGGCACCCCACTGGTCACCTTCCCTTCCTCAGAGTGAACTACATTTACCACCACCCTGTGTCTCCTAGCCAATTTCTTATCCGGTTTACCACCTTTGGACCCACTCCTAAGCTACCAAGCTTGCTTACTACTCTCCTATGTAGAACTGTATCAAAAACCTTACTGAAATCTAGGTAGGACACATCCACCACTCTACGATGATCTACTTCCTTGGTCACCCAGTCAAAGAAGTCTATCAGATTCATTTAAAATGCCCTCCCCAGGTCAGGGTGGGACAGTGGACTTGGCTCACTTAGACATCAGCAAGGCCCTCGACACCATATCACATAGGAGGTTTATAAGGAAACTGGGAAGTTTGGGAGTGGGACCCAAGGTGGTCAACCAGGTATAAAACTTGTTGACAGGCAACAGAGGGTGGTGGTAAACAGCACTCACTCGAATGAGGGAGACTGCCCAGCAGGGTACCTCAGGGCTCAGTGCTCAAACCAGTCCTCTTCAATGTCTTCATAAGTAACTTTGGGGAAGAGCTGGAAGGGAAGGTATGCATGACAAACAAACAAACAAACAAACAAACAGGGACTGCTCCAGCTCCAGCTGCAGCACATGGGAAACCAAACTGGAACCAAAACAACAAACCAGGCTGTCAAAAGCCCTACCAGAAAACTGTCATATGCTGACCATGATGTAAAGTATACAGAATACTTATTGCAAGACTGGGGGCTAGCCTCCTTACATTTTGCACCTAATCCAGGTGCTGAATCATAGAAAGGCTGCCTCCAAATGGTGAAGGACAGTTATGCGGTCAGTTTAAAGTGACATACACCTTTTAAAGTGGTATATCCTGAGAATAGAACACTCTGGTAAAAGTGCAGAAAACAGTTAATACACCAAAAAAAAAACAGTGCTACAAATGAGTACATATACAAAGAAGCAAAGCATTTATAAAAACAATGAAAAATACATGCTCAAGGGATGGTATCCGAGCAACAAAAGCCTCCTCCTTTTGAGTCTCATTCTTAAAGGTGTACCATATGGAAAACATTTCTTGGGATTTTGAGCTATTGAGGTACACCTTGATGTGCCACCCGAACATGAAAATCCATTGTTTAAAAGGAAGAAAATAATCGTACATTTTTCTTAATGAAAATTAAATAACCTGCCATTTTGTATTCTATCATTATTCTGAGTTGTTGGATGATGCATATCATTTCCCCCAGTTGTTTTGTTACCTTCTTATGTAGCCACCCTCCAGCAGTTTTGTTACTTTTGTAGGTACTGTACCCTTTCACCCAGGGTGCATTTGGGAGCAAACTTTTGCCATAGAATGCTGTTTCCTGGCCAAAAGATTAAATAAAATAAATCAATTCTTAAAACTGTTGTAAGAATCAAACTAGTTGTGTGCATAGTACTTCTAGTGTCAATGATTGTTTCTAAAAAGTTAGTTGAATTTTGTCAATGTCTGTATGTAATAGTAAATTATAATATAGTAATTTAAGGTTGGATGGGACTTTAGGTCCATCATGTCTGCCCCTAATTCATTAACAGGAAGGAATATGTTGTGCAAACATATACCAATTTAAAGTGGTTCCCTACAATGTTGGACATACAATTAACTACTACACATTACTATGGTCTTTAGACAGAAGGAGGCCAGGGGACTCATCTGGACTGCTCCCACCTCTCAGTGGTAGAAGTTCACCTCTTCCCCTGCCCCCAGTTATTTCATCAACTTTATTTTTGAATGTTTTCTTCTTCTGACTCTCTACACTGATCTTAGTAGGCTGTTTCACAGTCCTTCAGTTCTCTGTGGAAAGAAAACTTTCCCCTATATTTTTACAAATGTTGGGTTTAATTTGTCTACCATGCCTTCTAATAATCTGCCTTTCTTTCCTTAATTCCATGCATAGCATGTCCATTAAGTTGCTGTCCCAGTTGATGTCATACATGCAAAGTAGATCACCCCTTATTCTTCTATCCTGATGACTCATCGTCCTCAATTTTAGTAGCATTTGCTCATAGCTTACATCATGTATGCCTCAGACAACCTTAGTTGCCCTTCTCTGCACCCTATCCAATCCCTTCTTATCCCCCTAACACTATATGGTAACTAGAAATGAGGCTATAGGACTATTACTTAAATGAGGGGAGTGTACTGAGTGGCCTACACAGGGATCAGTCCTGGAACTGGTATTATGTCAAATTTTTGTGACTGATATGGGTGAACGTATTACATCATGATTTCAAAACTTCACTGAAGACACAAACTATTACAGAGCATTGCTGCAACCCTGAATCAAGCACAAAGTATTCAATCTGCTCAGAATCAACGTAATGACTGAACAAACAAATGGGGAGTGAGACTAAATAAGGAAAAATGAAAGGTCATGCACCTAGGGAACAGAAACCTAAAATGTAAATCCTGCTTAGGAAGCACACTGCTTCAGGAAACACACGTAGAGGAGAATCTAGCGATACAAATAACAAACACGTTAACTTGTACTGAGCCATGTAGAGAGGTAATCAGCAAGGCAAATAAGGTCTTTGGCTGCATTAAACGTGACCTCCTCTCCAGATGGTCCAGATGCAGGAATGTAATAGCGCCACTGTACAGAAGTCTGGTTAGGTCATTTATGGATTTTGGCTCACCCTCTGCAGCCAAACGTTTACCCATTTTGTTATATGTTCACAGACCCCAAATCTTCTGAGTTTTACATCTATTACTGAGGGAGGCACCAGGTCAAAGGCCTTACTGAAGTTGAAGAACACTACATCAGCTAGTTATTTTCATGAAGGCACCTACTCACAGGCTCAAAGAAAGCTAATAAATATGTAATGCCTGACCTACCTGATCTGAAGCCATGCTGTGTAACACCATTCTTATTTTCATCATTTTCATCTCACTACAATGCTGCCAGTAGATTTAGAATGTATTAAAATTCTGGATTTCTATAGATGTCAACAGCACAGCAAGGGTGAGACTGTATTTACTTTTTAGAAAATGAGTAAAACATTTCCTGGTCTTTGATTGACAGCCAATCAATCAATCAATCTTTATTTTACCAGGCGAAACACCGTTGAGAAGAACTCATTTACAGGGTGGACCTGGGAAGGTGTACATAAATCAACAATAAAACAAACAGATTGGAGTTAGCAAACATTACAGATCATAATATACAATACCTGGGATAATAATGTAGCAACACCCTATATATATAATTTCCATGATATACGTAATATATACAAAAAGTACAAAAGTACAGCATAACCCCTGATTGTTTTGAAGGGTAAGTAGGCAGTAAAGGTGAAATGGGAGAGATGAGGCAGAGGCAGGTCAGCCACGGGTAAGAGAGGTCAAGTTACAGTATACTATGCCTACAGTGCGTCAAGTGCCATAAGAGACTGAGAAATAACTACTCCTGGTGCCAGCCTGCCCTTACTTAAACAATATTAATGTGGCAAAGCAAAATCTGTCCGCTGCCATTTTTTCCTTGTTTAGCGAGACTGAGCTCTGTCCCCGGCACACAACTGCACAATTGAACAATCGAACAAATGAAACATACATTATTCAACTGTTTTCAGACTTTTAACTGTAATTGAACTTCCAGCTCACTGTGATTTTTCTCCTTGCTGTACTTCCAAACACACTCCCATCTACACCACGATCCTTTGGCTGCCCAACCTCTTCTTCCACTGCCGCAGGCTAGCAGAATGTCTCCATCTGTGGCAGCCACAACTGCAAAACTACTGCTCCTCTCATCCATGTGGCAGTTTTGTGGTCGCCAGTGATGATCAGGGTAAATAACAGTAATGAAACGGGGGTACAAGGAAGCAGGATGGGAAGGACAGCAAGGAAGGGGGAAGTCAAACAGGACACAACATTTACCACAGTAGTAAAGCACAAAACACAACATCACCCTCTCAATCAATCAATCAATCAAATCTTTATTTATCCAGGTGATCACCATTGAGCAAGCTCATTTACAAGGTGGACCTGCTGCTGGCAGGGAAAATTGTACAGTTGCAAATAAATACAAATACACATAATACAAAAAGGAACAACATGTTTACAATACTGATAGGAGCAGAGTATTTACATTCCAAGTCACACGTACAAGAAAGATACATAACACAACCCTAACATAATATATATATATATATATATATATATATATATATATATATATATATATACACAGTTCCACAGGAGCAGGATGTGTATGGATGTCATATACAAACCACAGAAGAAAAAAGAAAGATTATTTATATTCCTGTCCAGCAGAAACACGTTACAGGCCTGGATGGAAATTCCTAAGCTATGGAGGTGTGCATAACAGTGTGCAAGCCTTAGGTAAATGCGGCAGAAGTGGGGTGGTGAATAAGAGGGATGCAGAGGGTGCTAAGGCAAGTGGGGCAGAGGAGGGGGGAGTAGTAGTGGCAAGGGCTGATTTGGATAAGCAGCTGGGACTAGTGTTGAAGAAGAGAGGAACAATAGTCAAGCTGCTAGGAGCGATAGAAGCAATTAGATTTCAGCAAACGTTTTGTCATAGAGGGTCTTAAAGAAGGCAGGACTGACAGGTGAGCTAAGTCTCAACAATTTTTGTATCCTATTCCAGAGAGTAGGCAGGGCATAGCTTATGGTGGCCCTTCCAAAGCGAGTTTTGGCCCTTGGGACATTCAAAGAAATCTGTGATTAACTTCTTAAGGCTGAGTTCCTAATAGGACTAAGGGGGAGACAGTCAACAATGTGTTGTGGGAGTTTGTTGGTTAGGGCTCGGAGCGTCCATAGGGCTGCATTTCTATAACGCCTGTATTGAAGGGAGGGCCAACCTATGGCTGCATATAAAGAGCAGTGATGTATGGAGTACTGGAGGCCAGTTATAAATCTCAGTGCTCTATGACATAATACATCCAGTTTTGCAAGATATGAGGCAGGGCAATGGCCATAAATGAAGTCGGTGTAGTCAATTAATGAAAGGAACATAGATTGGACAAGCTGTCTTTTTGCGTCTGTGGTCAAGAGACGTTTAATTCTGAAAAAAAGACCAAGTCTCTGCCTCAGTTTTTTCAGCAGTTCTTCTGTGTGTTCCACAAAAGAGAGTTTGTTGTCTAGCCAAATACCAAGGTATTTGAATTTAGTCACAAATTCAAGATTTTCTCCTAATAAGGTAGAGATTGATGGTAATGGACTAGTGACAGCAGAGTAAGCCCGTGGGCCTGATGGTGAGAAAAGAAATGGCCTTGTTTTTTCTTTGCATTTAGTAGTAACTTTTTGCTAAGGAGCTGGTACTGCAGAGTATTAAAGTCAGCTTGTAACTCAGCACAGGTAGCTTCAGGAGATTCCAGGCTTAAGTAGAGCACTGTGTCATCAGCAAACAAGTGAATACTGGCATCTTTGATGCCTACGTCCAAGCTGTTGATATAAATGGCAAACAGTAATGGGCCCAGTATGAAGCTCTGGGGGACACCTCTTTTTATTGGTGTAAGTGGAGAAATTTCTCCATCAGCCTTAATTTGTTGCTGTCTATCACAAAGGTAGTCTTGGAACCATCCCAGTGCGGTTGAGCCAATGCCTATAGTTTTTAAGAGAGTTTTTTTTGGAGAGGAGCAGGTAGTGGTCGACAGTGTCGAAAACCTTACTGAGGTCCAGGAACACAGCTAGGTCTCATTGCCAATCATTAGTAACTTTTGCCAGTGCCGTAATTTTAATATGCTTAGCTCTAAAGCCAGACTGCATTGGGTTGAGTAATCTAGCATTGTCTAAGAAAGATCTCAGCTGCGTATCCACAATTTTTTCCAGAAGTTTTGAAAGTATGGGGAGAAGAGAGATTGGTCTATAGTTATTTAGGTCACAGGGGTCCCCTGCTTTAAACAGGGGAATGATGTGAGCAGTTTCCATGCCTTGGGATGGAGCCTGTGCTAGGGACCATTGAATAGGTGTGTTATAGGTGTAGCAAGTATATGGTATGCTATTTTCAAGAAATATGGGTCGAAGGAGTCAGCCCCAGCACTTTTTTTAATATCTAGTCATAGAAGAAGATCTTCAACTTCTTTTATGGTGGTAGGTGAAAAGGAGAAGTCCATGTTATTGCTACTTGGTTGTGAATGCTGGGTGTTGGTCTGAGGAAGAAGGCTACTTGGTGTTATCAAATGCCAAGCCAGCAGTGGCAAAGTGATTGTTGAAAGCCTGTAGTATCTCTAATTTATTGTTAATGATAATATTATCAGTGGTAATTTTGGAAGGAAGAGCACTTCCTGGAGAGTGGCCAGATAGCTCTTTTATGGTGGACCAGAACTTGGTAGGGCAGTTTGACGCAGAGAGTAGCTCGGTTTGATAAAAGTTGGCTTTGGCCTCTCTGATCAACTTAGTACAGACATTTCTAGTTGCCCTGAAGAGACGCCAGTCTGTGTCGGCACGAGATTTACGAGCCTTTTTCTAGAGGTACTCTGTTTTGAATAAGGCAGCCTTCAGATACGGCATCTGTCAGATGAATACTGGCATCTTTGATGCCTACGTCCAAGCTGTTGATATAAATGGCAAACAGTAATGGGCCCAGTATGGGCCAGCAGTAGAGGCACTACTTTGCACAAAATGTTTTCAATACATTAAGGCCCAGATATTCAAAAGGGTTGCGCCATGCGCAACAGAGTTGCACCTGTGCAAGTCCAAAAATGTGCCATTCTGCAATATTCAGCAGGAGGCAGCTGCGCCACCCAAATTGCAATGCGCAAGAGTGCAATGGTAATGAATGCATGTGCAACCGTAGGGGGAGGAACCATGAATAAATGGCGCAGTGTGATATTCAACAGCATGCACCATGCTCAATAGGGGAGCAAGCGGAAGTTGCGTGATAGAGGAAATGATCCAAAATAAAAAGGAACAAGAGAGAGGAACAAGAACGCTATAGGGAAGCCAGAGGTGGGAGCAAGGTGACAGCAACAGAAAAGAGGGTAGCAGTGAGTGGGACTGGAGAAGAGCAGGACAGGGCACACCTGGGAACAACCAGCAACAGGACAGGAGTGGGGAGCCTGTGCCACTGTGCAGGAGAGACAGGGGAAGTGCCACAGTGGACTGAGGGCAGTGGCAGTGGGCAGGACAGCCAAAGGTTGGAGGTGTACCCAGTGCAGGGGGAGCATCACAAAGGACAGCGGGGGGAACAGGATAACAGCTGCCGGGGGGGGAACACCAGCCAGGGACATGGCCAGTGCCACCTTTCAGATGGAGACAGTAATGAGGGGTGTGAGAAGGCAGGCAGCAGGGGGGTACGGCCGTGGAAGGGCCTGTCTGCAGTATGCCCCCAACAGGCAGTACCGAGCCTGCACCAGCTTTGAGCACTACAGTGACACAGAGATTGTGGGCCGGTACCGCCTGAACCGGGTGATGCTGAGGTGGCTCTGTGAGCTGTGCAGTGATGAGATGCAGGCACCCACACAACGGAGACATGCTCTGTCAGTGGAGACAAAGGTAACAGCTGTCATGTGCCTGCTTACCACGGGCACCTTCCAGAGACCAACAGGGGACACAACAGGCATAACCCAGTCGGCTGCATCACACCTACTCACACAATTCCTCAGCGCACTGCTGCCACATGCTGCAGAGTACTTCCATTTCCCCAGCACACTGGCGGAGTGCACAGCACACATACAAGAGTTCCACAGGGTAGCACGTATGCCTGGCATGCTCGGGGCCACTGACTGCACCCATGTGGCCATCCGCATGCCACCTGACCCGGAAGGTGGAGCTTACATCAACCGGAAGGGCTATGCCAGCATCAGCTGCTAGGTGGTGTGCGATGCTAGGGGGCACATAACCAATGTCTGTGCCATGCACCCTGGGGGAGCACATGATGCCTTCATCTGGCACCAGTCTGCACTGTGCCACAGATTCGAGAGTGGGGACATCCCCACTGGCCACCTAGTGGGTGAATATGCAAATCACACAGGATTACATGGATTTTGGGGGGGCATAGTCAGAGGTGCCATGGGCACTGGCCTTGACAGCCCATGTTAGAGCGACGCTGACCACCATACTAATGTTCGCCCTCTACACACAGGTGACAATGGCTATCCACTCCGTCCCTGGCTGCTCACACCATACCAGCAACCCATGACCCCATTGCAGCAACAGTACAATGAGGCACATGCCACCACACGCAATGTCATAGAGCGGGTGTTCGGGATGCTGAAGGCACATTTCCATTGCCTGGACACATCTGGTGGTGCCCTACAGTACAGCCCCTCGAAGGCCTGTGGGCTATTCCTGGCCTGTTGCATCCTGCACAACATGGCCAACGACTGTGGGATAGCTGTAGAGGTCAAAGAGGGGGACAGCAATGGAGACGATGAGGACGCCGGTGCAGACAGTGATGGGCAGCCCCCCTTGGGTGAAAGGACCCCCGCCTGATCCGGATGTCACAGCTGCACCGGGACACCATCACAGAGAAGCACTTCAACCAACCCAGGTAAGTCATGGGGCCATGTGCAACCACCAATGGCAAGGGCACAACTCACAAACTCACATGGACGAACCCCAGAGGCACATGGCGGCAAGAGAATTGGCTGACCGTGGAACCGCACACGCCGTCAGGGATGGGCAAGGCCTAACACGACACATGGTCACACACACACACACCCTACAAGACATGCACAAGGGGTAGGAGACTCACCGACCCTGACCACTACCCCTAGTCTCACACAGGTCCACAGATGACCACACCCAGTGCCCGTCATTGTGCATGTCTCAGACACTGGGCACCATTGCACAGTGGCAGCAGGCATCATCATGCACACACCACAGTGGCCAGCAGCTGGGAGGGTGTGCACATGGACCGAGTGTGTGTGCAGGGCCGGGTACCCCACCCGTGCATCGCACATTGAACAACACACTGCACACAGGGCAGCATCAGACAGTAGCCATGGTGGGAGACAGGTCAGTCACATGGCACAGTGCCACGGCCACCACGGATGCGTGGGTGGCTCTGCCGAGACCTGCCAGCCATGACAGGCTGACCATTGGCCTCAAGGGGTGGCAACAACGGTCCCCAAGGGGTGAAGCTGCGGGAACGCGACCGTCTTTGAGCAGGGGTCTGCAGCTCACCGAACATGCCTGTGTCAGGCGTGCTCAGGATGCCCACAGCTGAACCCGGTGTTGACATGGAGGATGTCACACAACGCCGGGAATGGGGGGCGGACATGACACTGTGCGGCATCTGCGGCACATGGGCAACAAACTGTGTGCTCAATGTGGCCATGACAGCTGTGAATGCACATGTCTGCCTGTCAATGGCAGCGGTCACATCCTCCCACTGCTGGGCCATCTCTGCCAGGAGCAGAGCGTGGTCTCTGCTGCGCCACTCCTCTGCCTGGCGCAGAACCACACTGAGTGCGTCCACTGCCCTGACAAGCTGTGACTGCTGATCCATGGACGCCTGAAGTAGTCAGCTGTGCTCATCAAAGAGGTCATCCGCCAGATCGGCATGATGTCCCTCATGGTGTTCCTGGCCCTGCTGGGCATCACTCCTTGATGATGGGCGCTGCACACCAGAGCCATGCCAGGGAATGGCCACACACAGTACACTGATGCTGCCCCCGACACTGTCCCCCCATCGCCATTGGCTGACTGCTGACACTGCCCCTCCGGCCGTCGCTCACCTGGGCTCAACGGTGCCACCGCAGCAGCCACAACAGCCCCACCAGCCTGGACGCACACCAGTGCTGCCCCACTGGTGCAGACAGGCACAGGCTGGGACTGTGATGTCATGCAGGCCTCCATGGTGGCACCACCCATGGATATGCCCATGCTGATACCTGCTGTGGGGCCATCCTGTGTCCTACACATATCACTGTCCATGATGTGAGCTCCATCATCATCGGTGACGGATCTGGCACCAGTCAGACTCTCAGCATGCTGGCATCCATGGACACTGTCACACTGGGACATGGGCAGGGCCTCCTCCGCACCAGCTCCACCAACTTCAGTCCAGACAGGCAGGCAGGTACACTGTTGTCCTGATGCTCGGACACCTGTGGAGGTGGATGGGTGCTCCTCTGTGTCCAGGGTATCTCCCTCAGTGGATGAACCACCACCACTGACCCATGTAGACTCTCAGGAGCTGTAAGGGAACACAGTAGAATTAATGTCTCTGCCCTACCCTGTGGCATTCCCCCCCCCCCACTCAGTGACAGATCAGGACCAACCATGCAGTAATGGGCTGCCACCTGTCTGGAAGCCACCACCTGGAACGCCCTCTAGGGCACAACACCGCATGCTGCCAGCCACCCACTCTTCCTGTGGTGTCAGGTGTGGCACAGCTGGCTGTCCACCACCAGTCACAGAACATGCTGCCCTGATGGCAGCCACCTTATCTTTTATCCTCCTCTCGTCCGTGCCCACCTTCTTCTTGCACTCCTGCATGGACTGCTGGTGGCTGCCATGCTGGTTGATGGCATGCGCCACCTCATCCCATGCCGCAGCACGGGGCCTGTGGTGTTCCCCGCTATCTGCTGAGCAGTGGTTCCTGGTTAAGATAGGCTTCAAACAGGGCATCTAATTCTGCCCGGGTGAAGATGGGCCTCCTCTATCTCCCATGTCTCTGTTCCTCCTCCACCTCCACCTCACGTTCAGTCATTATTGATCCTGTGGGAATGACAGGTGTTACCTCTGAATGTGCAGTCCCATGCATCTCCCGCACACCACAATCCACACTGGCAAACAGCATGCAACCCACCACAATAGACTGCAATACCAGACTATGGCCTCTGCAGCTCCATGTCGCATTTATATAGTGCAACGCATGCAAATGAGGCAAGGCTCAATTTAAGTGGATGTTAATGCAGTAGCTGCACCATGGAATTGCTGATGAGCTGTTTTGCATATGCTGGCTGAATATCGAGCTGTTGCGCTTTGTGCAATCATGCTGAACATGCTCAGGCAGGGGCGCAGCTCTGTGACATGCACAGTAGACACCACACGGCGCATGCCCAGGGTGCTGACGCCGACACCTGCTGCGCTGCTGACATGCTGAGCATGGCAGGCAGTGCAGGGCACATCCTCCACTGTGCTAGTGGTGCTGGGTCACTGTTCACATGTATAGTGCCCTTGCCCTGGTGCGCCGTAGGCGCCGTGGTGCCACAGTGCAGTAGGCCGCTACAGGAAGTCACACAGAGGTGCCCTACCATGCTACACGCAGTGAGTACCAATCGCGCTGTGGTGGTCCGTGCACGAGAGACCCTTGACCCTGTGCCTGACCTTTGCCCCTAGGCACCATGTGTCCGAATGGGTGCACCTCTATCGCGCTGTTCAGTGACAGCATGATGGGGAATGGCAGCGCAGTACCATGCAGCATCTGCACGTGGTGGACGTGTGCTAGGGAGAGCCATTTTGAATCAGAGATAGTCCAAGGATGGCACGGCGATGAGCAGCGATCTGGAGCCAGGTAGAACTGGCAAACCTAGTTGCACTGGTTGTGCCCCATGCTGATGCTCTGTTTGGTGAGGCACCCCTGGACAGGGCCAGGAGTGCCGTGTGGGAGGAGATGGCAGTGGCGCTGGAGGAGGCAACAGGGATACAGAGGACAGCTGAGCAGTGCCAACACTGGTATGGGGACCTACAGTGGAGGGACCCGGACAGGCTTGCCCGCCTGCGGGCATGCGCCAGGAGAGGTGCTGTTCCACAGCCAGGTAGGTGCCCCATCCATACACTGGTTGTGTCCATATGGGTATCACAGTGGGCATGTGTCCACCACATGGTGGGTGGTCTGTCCAGTGTGGGCAGTGGTGGTGGTGGTGAAGTGGTGGGGGGCTGAATGGTTTGGCTGTGTGGGATCGCACACACCTGGGGTGGGGGGCCTTTGCTACTGGATTGTACTGATGTTCCTCTCTCCATGTTTGCACCCTAGGCCCAATAGAGCATCGACATGTGAGGGGGAGAGGCAGAGACGTGAGCCACGTCCCCATGCCGGAGATCCCATACAGGCTCAGCGCCAGGATCATCCCAATGATGGTGAGTGCCTTACATCCAGGTTTTCTGTGCATGCTGGTTAGCAGGGCGAATGGTGGAGTATGGCCACCATCCATTGACACCACTGCCATGCACGCCACATGGTACAGTCAGCACTGTCCAGTGGCACTACGTGTCTGGGTGTGCATCACTGGTGGTCCATGCGTGCACAGGGTACATGGCTGTGCCATTGCCTTCGCACCGCAAAGCCATGTCACTGTACAGCCATGTTGTTGCTGTGCAGGACTTGGGTGGTGGGTGTGTGTAGTGGTCCGCATGGCTGTGTGCACCTTGGTGGGCAGGTCTTGTGGACACGATCACTGTGGGTGGTCGCATACCATCACAGGGGCGTGTCCCACGGCTGTATTCCATGCACAATGGGTGGGCTGCAGGGGGCTGTGCATTCACGCCTATTGACTCTGCTCCCTTGTTCTAGGTGTATGATGGATGGTGCACATTGAGAGGGCACTGCAGGAGCTGCTTCAGGTGGCCAGGGCCTCCCTTGAGATTCTGCAGAGGATGGAACAGTATGGTGTGAGACTGAGGCATGGCAGGAGGCACCATAGGAGCAGGAAGCGGGGCTCCTGCTGAAATACATCCAACCCTGGACTACACCTCCCCCCTTGGACCCACCCTCACACCCCTCCTTCCCTCTCCCATATGTTCACCCCTGCCCCTTACCCACCCCAACCCGGTTTGTGTCCCTCACCCCTTTTGTTTTGTATATATATGTACATAGTTTTGTTTATACTGTTACAATACATTTGTTTAGTTATGCCTGCTGTGGTGGTCTCTGATTTGCAGCATGCTAATGGTGCTTAGCTGCAGTGGTGTGCATGACATCGGGGGTGGTGCTCTCATGGGTGTGTGTGTGTGTCCATAGGGGAGGCGGCTTTGGTGTGTGCGTAGCTCTCAGTCACTGTCTGTGGTCCGTGTGTTGTTCTCTGTGCACTGGATGACTGTGTGCAGTGGTACACGGTGCATGCACTGTGTCCATGGTGCACCTGTCAGACCATCCATGGCCTGTGCAGCTGCCACCCTTGCATGTCTGTGACCTGCACAGTCTGCTGGCATGTCAGTGGTGGCTGCCCATGCTGGACTGCCACTGTACCCAGCACAATGCCAGGTTGTCTCCTATCACTGGTGTGGTTCACGTCTGCCTCAGGTGGCACTGTTGCCTCTGCTGTTGCTGTCCCACCTCGATGCTGTCACTTGTGTCTGTTGTAGGGGATGTGCTCCATTGTCTGTCACTTGTGCTCCAGCCACATGCTGGTGGTGTACGGCATCGTGGTGCCTGCACAGGGTTGCTGGCACACTTGTGCCATGGAGGGGTTAATGGCCGTGTGTACATAGCTGCCATGGCCACACTCCGGGGGCTTGGTTGACCCGCTACTGTGTCCCTGTGTTGGTGTGCCCTTGGGTATGGGTGGTTGTTTGTCTGTGCACTTGTTGCATCCTGTGTGGTGCATGCTTCCATGCAACACTGTGGGTGTCTGCACTGGCTGTTGTGGCCAGTGCTGGGGCTGGGATGGGGTGTGTCCTTGGGAGGGTGTGCAGGGTGCTGTACCACTGGTGGTGGGGTCCGAGGCATGCCCTGTCACGTGTGGGGTACCTTGTGTGCCGACACATGGTCAGTCTCACAGCTGTACCTGGGGGACATGCATGGTGGCACTGTGTATACAGTCATTGCATCGCTGTCTGCTGCTGCCCACTGAAGGGTGCTTGTGGTGGGGCTGTCTTGCATGGTTCTGTGGTGCACAGAGTTGTATTGTCACAGTGGGGGGTGGTGGCATGCTTGGGGTGTCCTGCACTGTTGGGCGCTACTCCTGGGCAGGGTGTATGGGGATCGTGGTACAGGGTGTGCTCTGCATTGGTGGGGTGGGGTGGCACAGGGTGGATGGACATCCATGTGTGATGGTCACAGCTTGCAAGGTGCTGTGCTGGGGCACCATGCCCTGGTGGTGGGTTTGTTGCTGGTGTCCCTGTGACAGTGGTTCTTCCTGCTCTCCTCCAGTTGTGCAGTGCATGGGGTGTGGGGGGTGATGTCTGTTCTGCTGTGTGCTCCTCTGCCCATCCCTGCATCCTGTCCCTGCGCATCCCTGGTTGTGCTGTTGTGCTGCTGCCCTGCTCCATTAGGTGTCCCTGGTTGTGCTATTGTGCATCTGACCTGCACCACTGCACATCCCTGGTTGCGCTATGGCGCAGTTGGTGTGACATTCAGTCATATGCCACAGGCGCATCTTGACCTGCGCGGTGTTTGAATATCATGCGTGTTGCACATGGGCGCAGTGGACTTGTGCCTGCTCCTGCTATTGTACACCTTTGTGTCGCAGTTTGAATATCCAGGCCTAAGTATTTAAACAATTTTTTTAATCTGACATTTTTTGTCCTAATATACAGCCCAAATACCATTTTCTAAGTGAAAGAATGCCCTCCAGTGTGGACAGTATGGGCTTACTAGACCTTCCAAGGTCCATAAGTCCCTCCATCTGTGGCATTGGGCCTCCTTGCACCCCTGACATCTGGTATAACCCAATACAGCCCACCCTTGAGGGTATCATTGTTCGCCTAATGATGGATTAGATGCTGTCTCTGAATTTGGTTGCTCTCTCCCTCAGAAAAGAGAGTGGATTTAATAAGGAATTTCAATTTAAATTGGGAGTGCAGGCAGTCAGATGGGGCCAGGGATTTACTGATTGATATGGGCCTGCAACAATTGAATACTACTGTTCCCCCTATACCTGTAACTTCCCCTCTTGACTCATCCTAACCTGCTACTCCTGCCTCTGCTTACCTCCCCAACATGACCTCCCTCAATTAGGGCAGTCTCCACATAGCACTGCATACTTGTTGCACCCTTGCACATATTGCCCCTTACTTTTCTATTGCGAGTGTGATAGATCCATCACAGCTGATATCCTTGGATATTGAGTAGCTTTTGTATTTTGCACTTTTTGTATGGTCTGATATACTGTTAATCTGTTTCTACCCCACGTCTCCCTCCCCCGGGTCACACCTGGAAATGAGCCTCAGCTCAGTGTGCCTTTCCCGGTTACTAATTTTAAAATAAATACATGACAGAAATAACTCCTGTCAATCACAAATCTGGCTACGAGTCAGTCATAGAATGAGTAATGGTTTCTAACCCATTATGTTTGGTGACCTCTAGGATCCTTCCAGACTTAGTCAGTGACCACTGCACAGTTTTTTGCAATGGGTCTGCAAAAAGTGTTAGGAAACAGCTAACCTACAGTTTTACATGTAGAATTAGGAATTTGAATGTGAACACATTTAATAACTCTTGACAATGATAGACTGGAATTTTCTAGACAGAATTCAGAATTTGAATGATGAATATGAACAACTTTGTAAGACATTTTTGGATATATGTGACACATTTCTCCCAGTAAAAAGGCTTAGGGTAAAGGGGAAGAAAAAGGAGTGGATTACTCCAGATTTTTTGGAGCTAATGTGTAATCGGGACAAAACATGGACAAAATATAGGAAAACAAGGGATGCTTCCATCCTTCAGGAATACAAAGCCTTATGAAATAGGTGCAAGTCAAAAAAGAGGTTAGCTAAAGTTACATATGAACATACGAAAAAGCCAGTAGAAAGAGGCCTTATTGGTCTATCAAGTCTGCTTGAAACTGCAGCCATCCACCCTCCCACTCTAATTCTCTTTTTTACCCCATCCTACCCTCCCTTCCCCCCTTGAAACTTCCCACCATTTTTGATGATATCACCTCCTCTGGCAGCTCATTCCACCTGGACACAACTCTTTCTGTGAAAAAGTGCTTCCTCAATTCCTTCTTAAATCTGCCTCCCCACTAGTTTCAGATTATGCCCCCTTGTTGTCCCCTTCCCCTATTAAACTAAAGATGCCCTTTTTTCCAGCCCTGTTTATACCCTTCAGGTACTTGAAGGTATGACTTCATAGTGCTGTATTTTGTACTTACTGTTCATGTATTTATTGTGGATGTCTTCTGGTAAAACTGGATGCACGAGGAAATGGACATCTTGCTCACTTGCCTTCCAGTATAAAATGAATATAAATAAATACATAAAAAAAATGTTCTCCATAAGGATGGACTGCAGTATCTCTCCCAGGATAGATGTTAGACATACTTGATAATCATGCGATAAACTGACATCACCCTTTTTAAAATCAGGATAACTGTTGCAGTGTGCCAATCTAATTGGGAGTTTTTAATTTTGCACTGAGTTACTAAACATTATTGTCAACTGATGTAATAGTTTATCAGTCATTATTTTAATGAGATTTATTGCTATATTATCAGGACCCACTGCCTTATTTGGCCTCAGTTCTTTTAATGTTTCTTTTACCATTCCATTTGATATTTTTAGACTAGTATCTAGATAGTATTTTTCAGGACTACTGTCCCTACCCTCATGTACTGGGAGTATACAATCCTTAATAAACACTTGGCAGAAGTGGTGGATAAAAGTCCCTAGATATTATGAATTATGCTATAAAGATACAGGGCAGGATTTTTAAAAGGATCCAGCCACGATGTATCCACTACTATTTTGAAAAACAGAAATGCATCCAAATCTGTTACACCATCGATTAAAGGGTTTACCAGCATGAGAAGTATGCATCCTAATTAAGACACAAGTGCAACCACACTGGCAGTTGTGTCTGTTTTGTGTCGAAAAGCTTGTTTCTTTGTTGTAAACAGCTGCCACTTCTAAAATTAGCAGCAGGGTGGGCTTGATGCAAGCGAGTAGACACTGATACGAGAGTGGCATGCACTTGCATCCATGTCCAACCCCTTTGAAAATCCCACCCACAATGTCCAGAAGTAGCTTCCACAGTATGTGAACATGTGTGGAGCAAGAATACATTTAGGTATATAATGGAAAGTGCCAGATATAATGCATAACACTTGCGAGGTACAGCATGGCTGCACCACTAATTGTTAATCCAGTACTGCCAAGTTTAAAAATGGTTACATAAAAAGCACCCAGAGAAGAATCTCAGAATGTCAGAAATAAATTATTTCTATAATGGTTTATTAGACTTTTTAAGGGGAGGCACTATAATCTAAAGATGAGGGCACAAAGCTGTGAATCTAGAGACCCAGTAGACCTGTCTTTTAATCCCACACACACTACTTACATACTGTGTGACCCTAAGTATGTCACTTAACCTCCCTGTGCTCCCGGGATGCACTTGGAAATGAGCTTTGGCTCAGTGTACCTTTCCCAGCCACACATTCTGAAATAAAAATGCTTTTCTAATATTTTTTTATGCAGTTTATAATATAAGTTGTTTTCTGGACTCATTTTTTTTACTTATTTCCATTCCTGCGGTTAGTACCCAGTGCAGCTCATCTGTATCACACTTGCCACTCTGAAGTCGACACCCATTATGGCAGACACCCCTGGCACCAATCTGTAAGGAAGGCATGATATCTCTGTCAGACTGAGTGGAGAGGACAGCTGAGCAGCTGTACCTGACTTCTGCCAGTATAAAAAGTGCATGCATGCTAATTTGCTGTCATGCATCAAGGGCACATTAAGAAAGGGCCTGCTGATATGGTTCCCCACCCTCGTGCTCAGGTCTGCAGGGGACAGACATTTATTGTAGATGCCACCAACTCTAGTCCAAGTGCATCATGCATTCTAACAATCTACAGTAAGCCTCCTGCAGTCCCCACTGGGAACCCTGGTTAAAGGTGTGAACTCAGATCCCCACGTACTGAAAGGACATGCTCACCACTAAGGCATTAGGCCAGTTTATTTTTGTATTATTCATATGTTCTTCTCACATTTATGTATTGAGAAAAAGAATGCTGTGGTTGCAAACATTCTTATACATACCACTCAGTATCACCTCTCCTGCTAGTGTCATCGTGCTGTTATACTGTATTGCCCATGTGACATTCTTGTCCCGGGCACCCTCTAGTGTTACAGTACTAATGCAGCATACTAACATACTAAAATGCCAGCAGAATTGGCCTAATGGTCTTTCGTGTCTGCTCGTTTGGTCAGCCCCCACCCTGGGTGCTGACCTTGCTGTCCCCCTCGCCTTCTCTGGCTTCTCCCTTCCCAGTTCCAGATATTCTTGCTGCATTGGATTTTGCTTCCAAAACCCTTCCCCTGTACCTGTCCCACCCCCTCTTGAACCCCTCCACTGTCTGTGCCTCCATCAGCCCCTAGGCAGTGCATTCCATGGCTCCACCACCTTCTCAGTGAAGTAGCACCTCCTCCTTTCTCCCTGAATCTTCCCCTCCAGCTTCCACCCATGCCCTCTAGTGGCCCCTCCTCCTTCCTTGAAGCACCCACTGTTCCTCCCTATTTACCTTCTTCATGTACCTGAAGACCTCTATCATGTCCCCCCGGTCCCTTCTCTCTTCCAATGTGTACATATTTAGCTCTTCGAGCCTCTCCTCATAGGTCCTGTCCCCCAAGCCCCAAATAATTTTGCTTGCCCTCCTCTGGACCCTCTCCAGGAGGTTAATGTCCCTCTTTAAGTGTGGCCTCCAAAACTGCACACAGTACTCAAGGTGCGGCCTCACCAAGCAGTTATACAGAGGGAGTATCACTTCCCTCCTTCTGGAGGTGATCCCCCTAGCGATGCATCCCAGCATCCTGTTGGCCTTGGCTGCTGCCCTCCTACAAGTCTCAGAGTTGTTCATCTTGACATCCACCACCACCCCAGGTCCCTCTCAGCCATTGAGACTTGTAGCATTCTCCCAGGGTGTACACTTGGCCTGGGTTTCTGGTCCCCAGGTGGAGTACCTTGCATTTCCTGCATTGAACCTCAGCTTCCACTTTCTAGACCATCTTTCCAGAGCCTCCAGGTCCCCCTGTAGGGCCACCTTCCCCTCCTCCCCATCCACCACTGCCCCCAGTTTTGAGTCATCTGCAAAGAGACTCATCTCACTCCTGATTCCTGTCCTTATGTCAGGGACGTAGATGTTGAACAGAAGGGGCCCAAGACTGATCCTGTGGGACACCACTAATGACCTCCTGGGGATGAGACTATCCCACCAACTACGACCCTCTGGGTCCGGGTCCTGGAGCCAATTGCTATCCATCTGATCATTTGGTTCCCACCCCATTTCTCCCAGCTTATCCAACAGGCCCATGTGAGGAACAGAGTCAAATGCCTTGCTGAAGTCTAGAAAGAGGACGTCCACTGGTCTACCCAGGTCCAAGGCACTAGTCACCCAGTCATAGAACTCCACCAGGTTTGTCTGACATGATTTCTGGGATGAATCCATACTGTCCATCGTCCAGGCACCCTGACTTATCCAGGTCCCCCTAGCCTCTCCCTTGACAATGCCCTCCATCACCTTGCCCACCACCCGTGTCAGGCTGACAGGCCTATAGTTCTCTGCCACCTCCCTTGGTCCCCTTGTGGATAGGCACTATGTCCGCCACCTTCCAGTCTTGGGGCACCCACCCTGTCCTCAGAGAGATGGTGAAGCTCGCCAGGGTTTCGCCAGGACATCCGCAGTTCCTTCAGCACTCTGGGATGTAATTTATCCGGCCCTGGTGCTTTCTCCGTCTTAAGGGAGCTGAGGGCTTCCTCATCTCTCTGCTGTGATTTCCACTTCCGTACCTCTTCTTCCTGCTTAGCCCTCCCCCACCTGCCAGTGATGCCTCCCCTCTCCCGGACCCGATCGGTGGGGTCCCCCTCCTCAGTATCTCTGTCTCCTCCCATGTATGATGTAGCACCCCATTTTCCTTGGTGAAAACCGATGTGAAGTACTCATTTAGTACTCAGCCTGCTCCCCTTGGTCTTGTGCCCATCTCTCCTGATTTAATCCTGCTAATCTGCCCTTCACCCTTTGTTTTTCCCCAATGTATCTAAAGAACCCTTGTTCCCTCTCCTAATTTCCCTGGCCGAGGTTCTGCTCCTCCTTGCCTTGGCAGCCCCTCACCACCCTAGCGGCCCTTCTAGCCATCATTCGTGCTCCCCTCGATCCCTTTCACCCTTGAGCACTTGAATTGCTTATAGGCTGCCTTCTTTCCCTGCACCACCTCCTGGACCTCCCTGGTCCACCAGCAGGGTTTTTGGGCCCTACCGCATTTTCGTCTTACTCTTGCACAGGTGCTGGTAGCATCCTGCACCCCTCTCCTGATGATTTCCCGCCTACTATCAGTGTCCATGTCTGACCCAATCCCATCTAAATGCTCCTTAAGGATCCTTCCAATTTTCTTAAAATCTGCCCCCCTGAAGTCGGTTACTTCTGTCTTTGTGCAGCCTTCTACCCTCCTAGGTCCAGGCAGAACCAGACCGTGGCATGGTCACTCCCCGCCAATGGGTCCCTTACTCCAGGCTCCCTCAATCTGGTCACTGTCTGCCATGACCACATCCAGTACCCGACTCTCCTTGGTCGGTTCCTCACCTGCTGAGTTAGGAACGCATCTTGAAAGACATCCAACAACTCTGTTCACTGGTCACAGAGGATGTCATAGTCTCCCAGTCTGTTCCTGGCATGTTTAAGTCCCCAACACCACCACCGTTCCTCTACCCAGTCTGCAGTGTCTCCCAGCATCTGCCACCAGACTGTCCTCCAGCTCCTCCGCCTGGGCAGGGGGTCTATACACCACTCCTATTTTTACTCTCTTGCCCCCCCCCTTGTTATCAAGGTGACCCAAATCACCTCCACGGTTCCCTCCGCCTCCTCCACTCCTCCTATGCCAATGCAGTTTTTGACTATCATTGCTACCTCCTCCCTTCCTCCCCTGTCCTTCCTGAACATAGTGTAACCCTCCAGGTTCAGGTCCCAGTCATGTCTTGCAGAGGCCCAAGTCTCAGTGACCGCTGCCACATCCACTGCCCTCAGTTAGCATCGCCTGGAGCTCAGGCATTTTATTGCCCAAGCTCCTGGCATTTATGCAGACTACCTTCCACCCTTTCCTATGGTTCCATTTCCCTGTTCGTGTTCCCATGATTTTGTTTTCCCTGGTCTGCACTTGCCAGTCGGCCTTTTCCTGCAATCCTCCTGGTCCCCAGGGGGGTGGAGACAGAGTCCCTCCTTTATCGGCACCCCTTGACAACCTTTTCTCCCATCCCGCCCCCTTCACAAGTTTAAACCCCACTTTTCACCAGTGAACCCCTCTATTTTGAACTTAAGGATTCCCCTTCCCTCCAAATTGAGATGGAGTCTGTTTCTAGCATACAGCTCCTTATCCTCCCAGGTCTCCCCCCAATCCCCCATCAACCCATACCCTCTGGCCTCACACCACTCCCTGAGCCACTGGTTTATCTCCCTAATCTTCCTTTTGTGTTCCCCACTAGCTCTTGGCACCGGCAGGATTTCTGAGAAGGAAACGGTGCATCCTATGTCATGACAGACCCTGCCGAGCTTCCTGAATCTTGCCTGTATCTCTAGCTCGCTATTTCCCTCAATGTCATTTGTACCCAGGTGGACCAGTATGTCTGGGGAACCCCCACAATCCTTTGCCAGCTGATATACCTTATGCTTAGCCCTGTGCACCGTTAGTCCAGGGAAGCATCTTGTTCTAATTGGCCAGGCTTCTCCCTCCCTATCCCATTTGATACCCCTGATCATAGAATCCCCCAACAGGAGCACTCTGACTGCTGCTTTTCCTCCATTTCTCCCCTTCCATGTCCCTCATCCTTTCTACCGGCCCCTCCACCCAGCCAGCTCCTTGTTCCTCCTCCTATCTGGGTGCCACATGCCACCCCCTCCTTATTTACCATGGCCACCCCTTCCCCTCCAATCCTATGCCTCTCCTCCTCCTGAGTATCCTTCTGTACCTGCTAATTCCCCCTCACTGCTCTCATGACTGGTTCTTTTCTCCCCATCTGCTAAACTAGCCTGGCTCATCCTCCTTCCTTCCTGTCTCCATTTAGTTCCTCCTTGCTCATCGTGCTCCCCTGACCCTAACCCCTCAGCTTCCTTTACTGAATCCTCCTTGTACTTCTGGTCCTTCTCCTTACCTTTCCTCCCAACTGGTCCTTCTCCTTGTGCTTCCTCCCTCTTCCCCTGCCCCTCCTGCTCTGATTCACTGCTCCCATTTTCCTGCGATCCAGGTCCCCGTTCTTTCTGCTATCTGGCCCTGCCTCCTGCTCCCCACTCCCTTTCCGTCTCTAACCACCTCTGTCGTAGCTACATCACCCCCCCTCATCCTCGAGCAGAAGAAGAGAATTGAAGTGGTTATTGAGTGTAAGGTCTAATCCACCTCCCCGCCTTGCTTCCTTCTGTCCAGCCCTGGCCATCTGCCTACTTCCCTGAGAATGTTGTCCCTCCTTCCCTCCTTTGTGAGGGTCCCCAGTTACCTGCCTGCTTCCTTGGTAGTGTCTTTTGGACCCTCTGCCAGTCCCCATGTGACCCTGAGTATTCTCCTGCACTCCTTTCCTATGCTCCACCCCCAGTGCTTGGTGCAACCCATGGAGATTCCCAGCCCCTTCCCAACCATACCACCCCCTTCCCCAGCTTTTTCCTAACCCCAACCTCCTCCCTAAGCTGTGCCAGCTGGTGGCACACTGGGCAACCACCCGAACTTCCAAGCCCAGTCCAGTATCATGGCTGCTCCACACCCTGTGCTCCCACCACCCTCCCAAAGATGCTGGCCCTAATGACTGTGGTTCCATCCCTTCCAAATAGATTTCCTTGGGTGAGCCACCAGGTTCCCCTAGTCCAAGATACCACCCTACTGCCTAATCAGGTCACCCACTAATCTTAGAGACAGTCCCACTGTACACCAGTAACCCTGTTACTAGGTGCAGTACAACACATTAAACTTATAAGGAAATGAACAACTCCTAAGCTCTCTCTCTCCCAGCCTTTAAATCCAACCCCAGTGGCTAGAACTGCATGAGCTGCACCTGTAGCCTTTTCCTCAATTGCAGGGCAGGTGTTCCCCTATAAATTAGCAGACTTCTGGGGGTAGGGTGGGGAGGGCGGAGGTGGGCAGACACCTGACTCGAGAGAGTGTATCAGCCTGTGTCCCCTCTAAGCCCGGCAGCCAAAGAACCAGGCCCAAGGAAATCCCACCAAACAGGTTTTAAATCAGAAGAAAGAGGCCCCTACCAGCGCAGCCTGTTACACAGTGAAACATCCACAAAATGAGCCCACTTACAGCCACCAAATCAGTTTTCAAACTTCCAGCAGTCCCCAAAACAATACCCTGCTAGCCCCTTAGAAGTAAGAAAGAAAAGAACTAACCTTCTACCAAATAAAATCCACAAGAACCCTGTGAAAACAACAAACAGCAGCTACTATCCTGGAACACAACTGATTCTGTCCCCTTCCAGTTCTTTCAGCAGCTGTGCTTCAATTTGGAACTCCTCAGCTGTTTAAGAGAAAACAGAATGTTTAGAGGGAAATGAACATTTTCAATCACAGTATACCCCTTCAAACATTATACCAGCATTTCTCAAATGGTGAGGCCAGCCTCCTTGGGGAGGCCCCGACCCGTTCAGGAGGAGCCTCAAGCAAGTCTGAAAACGTATCTTATCTAAATTGTGAATTTGGATTGTTTTGTGTAAAAAGATTAGACAAACTGAAAGTGGAAAATGGCAGGTATATTTATGTATTTACAAATGTGTGACCAGGAAAGGCACATGGAAAAAAGGCTAATTTCCAGGTGATTATTTATTGAATGTATTTGTGTACACATTTATGACTGGAAAATGCATACTGAGTCAAGGCTCATTTCCTGGTGTGCTTCATAAAATGGTACATGGAGCAAATTTAATTCAGAATGAACAACAGTGCAAACAAATAGGAACAATATGTATATTTCAAGAGACAACAACTAAGGCATTAGACTGGTTGCAGAACAATACAAATACAAGGGTTAAGCAGGGATGCACTCGGAGCAAGAGCAGGAGAGAGCAGCATCATCTCTGAAAAGCTGTTTAAGAGCAGGGTGAGCAGGGAAGAGGCAGAGGGGCTAGAAAAGTTCCAGACAGAGGGGAAACAGACTGATACAGCAGTCTGACCCATGGAGGTAACAAGGGTTTGAGAATCAGAAGTGTGGAGCAAGTAGGATAACCTGGGGTGCTGAGGTTGTACAGAGGAGGAGAACATTAACTTGAACAAAATGAGAACAAACTCAGCCAGCTATTTAATGGCATTTCATGTATTCTTGGTGTACTGTGCAAAGTATGATATTTTTCTTATGGGGAGGCCCAAGATTATTTCCATATTTGGTTGGCTCCAGATCTTTTCCATGACTTGGGGGAGGCTCACTGTGACAAAGTCTGAGAATTAATGCATTATACGTAACAACAGATAGTGGAGAGTACAGAATGGGGCTGGTTGCAGGTTCTCATAAAATATTTGTCAAGGTAACCCAACTGAGCATTAATGTAGCAATAATTCCTCTTCAACCTGCAACAGCATTATATGTATATATATAGAATCACTAACAGGATTTTCTGCTTCTTATTTATACTGCTACCCTGTCCTACAGGCTGGCACTTCCAATTAATTTCCCTTTATTGCCCCTTCTGCAGCCCCTGGTGCCTATACTACATGCAGCACCCACAGCCCCCTTTTTATATTTGATGTGCATGCACACAAAATGTTTTGCTGCAAGGAAAGGTGGATTTGGGGGATGTGTCACTGCTAAGCCCATTGCAGTTCAATATAGCAGGGGCTTGGCAGCCTAGACCAATGACCACACACTATGGTCATGACACTACTCTCTGCTTGCTGGGCAGAAACTTTGTGTACTTCAAAGGACTGAACCACTCCAATCAGAGAGAGCTTTGATCATTTGATTTGCATGAAGCCAGTCAGGGAACAGCTGAGTGGCTTTCAACATCAGGAGCCTGTCAGCACTGATGCACATGCCCAAAGTAACAGCTTGTTTTCACCTCTGTATTTCTGTATGTTTAAGCACACATTTTCATTGTTAAAATACTTTGCTATGTTCAGGAGACTGTCAGCATTTTAGAAATACAAAAATCCCACATGGTAAGTTAAATTGCTTGTTTAAAACTGCTTATCTTCTGCATATTTGATTTTCCTTTGTGGCTAACTGGACTGATTACTAGAATTCTGTGAGAATCTGCATCAATATGTTTTGCAACTTTTGGTGGGTTTACATCTAAAAGAAGTTTTCCTCACTTTTAAAGTGGTATTGCTTTGTGTTTGTTTTAGTTTTTAATTCAGGAAGTGTGTTTTTAAAACTGCTTATCTTGTCAGCATCCTCAGAAGGGCTGAAATAACTGCATATTTGATTTTCCTTTGTGGCTAACAAACCACCAGGCTGTTTTGGGGCTGGAGAGGTTTACCTGTGTCTGACTTGGATGTCTGGATTTTTCTCTGTTTGATTAGCAGGGTACTTTCTCTGTCAAATTGTTGTGTAGGGTATCTTGCTGACAGGAAAGCACTCACCGCGATGTGGGTGAGAGCTTTAGTTGATTGTTTTGTGAGGACACAGTTTAGGCCCAACCCCTTCCCACCCCTCACCCCACCCACCCCTGGAAATAGTTCCTTTATACCTGAGGTTCTGACATCATTTCTGAGTGCAAGGTGCATTTCACTGTCATATCATCTCTAGCACACTGCACTGACAATATAAGCATACACATTGTATAATATATATATTTCTATATAACAAATCACACTGCGCACACACACACACACATACAATAAAAAAAACTAGATAAACATGTGGGGCGTAGTGCAATGTAATGGCTGTGGGGCAGCAGTCTTCCGGGAGTCTTTCTGGAGGCTGAGATGCTGCCCTATTTGCAGACAACTATCTGCCCTGAGGGAGGAAGTTACCTGTCTTCAGGCTGCACTGGACAGTAGTAAGGAAACCTTCCCCCAGGCCACACTGGACAGTAGGAAAGAAACCTCCCCCATCCAGGGAGCACTAGTGCCACCATCACTATCTCAGAGGTTGCAAAGAAAGCACAGCAGTTGGACCACAGTGGGCTCAGGGAGGGTGAGGAGGATGGAACAGAGGCACACCCAGTCAATTGTTCCACTCCACAATCCATACACCATTCTGGGGGAGCATAGCTCCCCTATGGATGCACCCGCAGAGAAGACTGATGATAACTGTCACAAGGGAGGCCCACAGGAAGGAGGCAGAGGACACCACAGGGAAAGGAAGCAGCTCCTGGTGGGGGACTCAATTATTAGGGGTATAGAACTGGGGGGAGCTGGTAAAAATGAAGTAAGGTGCCTGCCTGGTGCCATGGCTTGGCGGGACAGGAAGCGCATCCTCAGGATCACGAGAACAGCTGCAAGGGATTCTGAGCTGGACATAATTGTCCACCTAGGGACAAATGACTTGGCTCATCATGAGATTAGAGCAGTGCAGGAGGACATTGCAGAGTTGGGGAGGGACCTAAGACAAGTAGCACACACAGTATCCTTCTCAGAGGTGCTGCCTGTCAAAAGCATGGGGGAGATGAGGGTAATTGGCACCATGCAGTTTAATGAATGGTTGAAAAAATGGTGTGGAGCACAGGGGTTTGGCTTCATTGGGGACTGGGGTTCCACCTGGAGGGACACCAGCCTATACTGGCAGGATGGTCTGCATCTGTCCAGAAAGGGAACAAGTCTTTTGAGCAATCAGTTTAAATGCTTCATTGGCAAGCTTTTAAACTAGTCAAAGGGGGAGGCACTGACAAGCAACAGAAAAATCCCAGCCTCTCCCTACAAAACAGGGTACTAAATGAGAAAAAGACTGAGGTAGAACGGTCAGTGGGGGATGCTGCAACAGAAGGTAAAGCCATCAAAAAATGGAGAGCAATGAGTACCAATGCCCATAGTCTGAATAACAAGCTTCCTGAATTAGTGGCCTTGATGGAGGAGGAACATCTGGATATCGTGGCAGTCACAGAAACATGGTACACACAAAACCATGACTGGGACATAAACATACCAGGATACACCGTCTACAGGAGAGACAGGGAGGGTAAAAGAGGAGGAGGAGTAGTTCTTTACATAAGGGAAGGAATAAAAGCAACAGAACAAAAGGGTAAACAGGGAGGAGAAGAAGCACTGTGGGTAAATTTGGAGACAGGCAATGGCACCACAATACACACAGGGGTTAGATACAGACCCCCTTCTCAGGGGGAGGAAATGGACAGGGAAATGATAGAAAGTATACTTAGAATGGCAGAAAAAGGGGAGATATTGCTGATGGGTGATCTGAATATGCCAGATGTTAACTGGAGTGCAGTTGCAGCTTCCACTTCGAAGAGTGCAGTTATTCTAGATGCCCCACAGGGGGCATGCCTTAGACAACTAGTACTGGAGCTCACTCGAGAGGAGCAATATTAGACTTGATTCTCTCAAATGGAGATGGAGAGAGGATCACAGATGTAGAAGTGGGTAGCCATCTGGGAACTAGCGACCATCGAACAGTATGTTCACAATAAACACAGCAATAGAGTCAAGCCATACAAAGACAAAAGTACTGGACTTTAGGAGGGCTGACTTTGCCAAAATGGGTGAGTGCCTAAGGAATGCACTAGCAAATGGGCAGGAAGGAGGGGTGGAAGAACAATGGGGAATAATAAAAACTGCCATCACAGAGGTAACAAGCCTTTGTGTGAAGCAAATAAACAAAACAAGACGATGCAAGAAACCACTATGGTTCTCAAAGGAAGTGGCAGTGCAGGTTCAAGAGAAAAAGCATCGGGAAGTACAAGGAATACAGAAGGAGAAGGACAGAGAACTGTATCAGTTAAAGCAAAGGAGGCTGGGAAGGCAGTCAGAACAGCAAAGACCCAAACTGAGGAAAAGATAGCCAACTCAGTTAAGAAGGGATAAAACCTTTTATAGGTACATCAGGGAGCAAAGGAAGACCAAGGGAGGATAGTGAGGCTTAATAAGGGGAGAAAGGGTGGGCAGAGGAGACAGTGAAAGGCAGAGATACTAAACAAATATTTTTGCTCAGTATTTACAAATGAAGAGGAGAGGTACATAAAAAACAGTAGTAACACTCTGGATACAGAAGTTGATACTAGCCCATTTACAGAAGAAAGGGTTCTGAAAGAACTCTTAAAACTGAAGGTGGACAAAGCAATGGGGCCTGATGGGATTCATCCCAGAATTCTAAAAGAGCTAAGGGTAGAACTAGTGACACCACTGACTACCCTTTTTAACAAATCATGGGAGGATGAGGTGGTACCCGAGGACTGGAGGAGGGCAGATGTGATTCCCCTTCACAAAAGTGGGAGCAATGCAGAAGCAGGAAACTACAGACCTGTTAGTTTAACCTCAGTGATAGGGAAAATGATGGAATCACTTCTGAAGGAAAGAATTGTCGAGTATCTAGAGGCCAGAGGGGCACAGGACCCTAGGCAGCATGGATTCACAGCGGAAGGTCATGCCAGACAAATCTGATAGATTTCTTTGACTGGGTGACCAAAGTAGTAGATCAGGGAGGGCTGTGAACATGGCCTACCTAGACTTTAGCAAGGCATTTGACACAGTCCCACACAAAAGATTAATATACAAGTTAGCCAGCCTGGAGTGGGTCCCAAGATGACAGCCTGGGTAAAGGATTGGCTGGAGAATAGGACACAGAGAGTAATAGTAAATGGAGTCCACTCAGAAGAAAGGAGGGTTACTAGTGGGGTACCGCAGGGTTCAGTATTAGGACCGGTCCTCTTCAATGTCTTTATAAGAGACATTGAGGAAGGACTGGAAGGAAAAGTATGTCTCTTTGCAGATGACACTAAGATCTGCAACAGAGTTGATGCACAGAGGTGGGGTGGAAAGGATGAAGGGACTTGGCAAGGTTAGAGGAATGGTCAAATGTGGCTTAGATTCAATGCTAAGAAGTCCAAGGTAATGCACCTGGAAACAAAACCCAGGGGAAGAGTACACAATGGGGTGAGATACTAACAACAACAAAAATGTAAAGGACCTGGGGTAGTCATATCAGATGACCTAAAGGTGGGCAAGCAATGTGAGAGGGCAGCAAGGAGGGCTGGGGTTACTGGGATGCATAGAGGAGGCATCACCAGTAGAAAACAGGAAGTTATTATCCCTCTGTACAGACAGCTGGTGAGACCCCATCTAAGTACTGTGTGCAGTTCTGGAGACCCAATCTCATAAAGACATAGACAGGATGGAAGCTGTCAAGAGGAGGGCAACTAAAATGGTACAGGGTCTGCACCAGAAGACATATGAAGAGAGACTTAAGGAGCTTAATATGTATAGCCTCGGGAAAGGAGGAGAGGGGGACATGATAGAAACTTTAAAGTACCTCAAGGGAATCAATAAAGTCCAAGAGGGTAGCATCTTTCAAAAAGAGAGGTGTGCAAGAACAAGAGGGCACAATTTGAAGATAGAGGGCGGGCAGCTCAGAGGTGATTTAAGGAAGTATTTTTTCACGGAGAGGGTTGTGGATACATGGAACGGCCTTCCAGAGGAGGTTGTGGAGTCAAAATCCGTGGTGGAATTCAAGCATGCATGGGACAGTCATAAGGCAATTCTGGGGGTTGGGGGTAAGAAGAAGTAGGCTGCTGGTTAACTAGGATCTGCAGCTTATCCAGTAGGTAGGGAAATGGGCAGACTGGGTGGGCCAAGTGGTCCTTATCTGCTGTCAAATTCTATGTTTCCAAATGAACTACTCATGCATGCACATGTTTACTAGCCCCAGAACTGACAGTGTCCCTTTAAATGTAAACAGTCTGGGGTATCCACCCCAGTACCACTTCTTTAGACCCCCTTCCCCTCCTGGTCACCCACCCCCATACCCCAACAAGCCTGACACTGAGGAGCCCAATCCCAGTGTCGGACAGGATGTATCTGAAATAAACTGTGCCTCAAATTTTTTTTTTAAACCCGCAAAACAGAAAACCGTCCATCGATGTCTGTTGCAGCCACCACCGTAACTGCTTCCCCAAAGCCGTCCATCGATGTCTGTTGCACCGTTAGTCTCACCCAACCTCCCACTCTGCAACCTCTCACCCCCAAGCCCTTATTTACCCACCAGCAGTCCAATGCTGTAATCTTCTCTGGACTGCAGACACCTCTTCACTCTTTCAAAGCTGGACCATGAACTGAGAAATCAGGTATGCGGTTCAAAGTATTTCAATAGGGTTTTGAACTTAGTGGCATAACTTGGCCATTTTTGAATATTTTTGCCCCAAATTTTCAACATGCCTTTTTTGGGACCCCACCTCATGAACAATGGCAGTGAAATTAGGCAAATCTGTCCCAAAAGGTGAATTCATGGCCGCTGCACAAAGTCACCTTTGGGCAGGAGCTGATAATTTTCTCTGCCCTAGTTCATGAGGTGAAGTCATAAGAAGACCATGTTTAAAATTTGGTGTAAAAATATTAAAAAACAACAAAGTTATAAGCCTACATTGAAATTCGTGAGCATGTTGAATGGGGGCAGGTCGTGGACGTCCTATACCTGGACTTCAACAAGGCGTTCAATTCAGTGTCACATGGCAGGTTGATCAACAAGCTGAATAACCTGGGAACTGAGGACAAGCTGCTGGGATGAATCAAGAGCTGGCTTCAGGACAGGAACCAGTGGGTGACGGTAGGGGGAGAACTATCCAAACCTAGACCTATAACCAGCAGGGTTCCGCAGGGCTCAGTACCCGGGCCAGTGCTATTCAACATCTTTATTGGCAACATAGTGGATGGGATCGAAAGTAAATTCTGCACTAAGGTTTGTGGGAGGGTGGACACAGACAAGGGGAGACACAAGCTCAGGGAAGATCTGGCTAGGCTAGAGAAATGGTCAGGCATCTGACAGTTGGGATTCAATGCTATGAACTGCAAGATCATGCTCTTGGGAGCTAGGAACCCAGAAGATGGTTACTGGCTGTACAGGTGACCATCTCAAAGGAGGAGAAGGATGTGTGGGCATTGATCAGGGGCGACATGAAACACTCTACATAGTGCCATTAGGCAAAGCCAAAGCAAATAAAATGCTGGGCTGCATCCCAGGAGGAATCACCTCTAAGAGGGAGTTATTCTGCCCCTGTACACATCACTGGTAAGACCACACCTGGAGTACTGTGTACAGTTCTGGTGCCTTTATCTGAAGAAGAACATCAAGCTACTGGAGGGGGTTCAGCGGAGGGTGACCAAAATGATCCAAGGCATGGGGAGCAAATCATATGAAGAGAGGCTACAGAAGCTCAATGGCATGTAGGCCCCCCTCTCATTCTGAGAGGGGATTAATGCTCACCTTAGGGTCCCCCTCCTCTTCCCCAGGGTTTAGTTTTCTGAAAGAGGCTCTGGGGGAGCAATTTCTGTTGACCACCATTTGGGGGCAGCAGAGAGAAAGGTAAGGAGAGTATACATAGTAGGGATCAAGGAAACATCCTGGTCTTCGGAGGGAGAGAGAGAGCAGCGGGCAACAGCAGCAGGGAAGGTAAGGGACCCCGCCTACGCAGGGTCAGCAGCTTCAGTGGCGATGCACCAGGTCCCTGAGTGGGCATCCATGGGGGACATCAGTGGAGGCAGTTGCGGTCATTTTAGGTCCAGGCCCTGGGGGGGGAGCTGGTTAGTGAGGGCAGCCAGGGATTCAGGAGGGTGAGTAGAGTAAGACCGCTGGGGCCACAGTAGGCCCTGATTTATGGATCAGGATTCTTGGGTTGTCGAGGATGCAGCAGGCTGTGGCAGGGCCGCTGCAGGGACTGGGGGCTGGTGAGAGCAGTCCCGGTCCATACCTCACTTGACAGGGCAGCCCAGGTGTACAGAGAGAGAAGTGGGTTTGGCCATTACTTAAAGTGGGGCCTACTTGGAGGGGTAGGTCCTGGGGCCTGTGGTTAGAGTCTCCAGGCAGGCTTTTGTGATGTGGGTTCCAGTCCCGATCATTGAGACCCTTTAGGCCTGTTCCTGTCATGTTGCGCAGCTCAGGTAACATAGAGAATTGAATTGGGGGGAGGTGCCATGGTAGCTGCTGTATTCAGGAAAAAAAATGGGTGCTGGAAATAAGAGGCAGAGTAATCTGGGGACCAGGTGTTATAGGCATGAGGATTTGGGGCTAATTCGTAAGGCAGGAGGATTAGCAGCTGAGGTATTAGTAGGCTGCAGGGAGAGCGCACCTTTACGGATGGAATACTTGGGGGTGGCTTGGAGGAGTTTATCGTTCCTTACTCAGGACACTGCTCATAGTAAGGGCAATATGGGGAGCACTGGGGAAATAACTTAAAGAGAGCCCTATAGTAAAGAGAGTGAAGCTAGTAAGGTACTTACCAGTGCCAGAGGGTTTTCTGTTTGGAGCTTCACATTCCAGGAGTATTTAAAAAAGTTCCTTGTTTCCTGGTGAAAGAACTGCTGCTAAAGTTTGTGCTTGGGAAAGTTCTTGCTCTGCCTAAAAGTGTCTGCCCTAGTGAAGTCTCCCTTATTAACATTTGTCAAGAAGTTTAGCCCCATGAAGCTGTAATTTCTTTCTTTCCTTAAGCTACTGGGACCCCTAAACCCTGCTAATCATTTAAGAATTCAGGAGAATAAAGCCTGATTTGTCTGTGGAGAAATTCGGAGTCCAGTGTTTATTTTATTTATTTATTTTTATTTATTTATTTAGCTTTTGTTAACCGGGTAAGTGCGCTAGCCATAAAATGACTGTTTTCAGGCATGACCTGGGAGAGTACAGACATGCAGAAACTTAACAGGATAAAAATTTATAAGTGCTTTACATACAGTGGGTTAAAGAGGATACAATATGTCAGAACATACAAAGTAAAGCGCTTTACATAAAATGAATTAAAGTGGATACAATATATCAGAGACATACAGAGTAGACCATTCATGAGTTCGTAGGTGCCTACCTATGCAATGAATAGAGAGGACCTTGGACAATAAATTATCACCTACCTATGCAATGAATAGAGAGGACCTTGGACAATAAATTATCAGGTGACATATCATATGAACAGAACAAGGTACACAAAAACAAAAACAGGTAATACAAAATGAAGAAATAACGTTTGAGAGCAGTGGGTGTCATTAAGGAAAAGGTCGGTAAGTGAGGAAGAGGGGAGCAAGCCATGAAATTAGATTATATGAGTGTATGTAAGTGTAAGGGAGATGCCTGCAGTGCAAGACTGTATATGGGCAGGGAAAGGGAGCCGGGACAGACTGAGGCAGTAAGAGGGTTATATAGAGGTGAGGAAATACTATTGTATGGCAAGAGACATCAGTCATTAGGTAGGGTGAAAGCAGGAAAAGGTATCAGCAATCAGCAGTTTTGAGCATAGTATTCTCTTCAAGCATGTGTGGGAGCTAGAAAGTCTAATGGCGAGGGGAAGGGAATTGCACAGCTGTGGAGCCACATGCTCAAATACAACAGTTCCTTTCCTAGTGTGGCACCTCGGCAAATTCAGAAAGGATTTATCAGCTGATCGTAGACCATGGAGTGTGTCCTGAGGAACAAGAATAGCTGCAAGACACCTTGAGGTATGATTTCCGAATTATCAAATCAATGAGAGAGCCTACTAGCTAATGAAGAGAGCCAACCAAGATCATTATAAAGTTGACAGTGATGTTTAAGTCGAGGAGCAGAAGAGGCATAGCAACATATGCTGTTATACGTAATATCCCATCTGAGTAGGTCAGTTTTATGAGCAGCCCCAAATAAGGGAGCCCCATAGGTTAGGGTAGGGAGCAGAATCCCCCTCGCAATGGCCATTTTAGCTTATGGCATGGGCATAAAACTAGTCTTATATGCAAAACCCAGTTTGGAGTTGACAGCTCTGCAAACAGACTGCACACGAAGATTAAGATCAAGAGACTGATCTAGCAGTATGCCCAGGTACTTGAAAGAGGTCACACATTTCCAGTAATTGATCTTCTAATTCATGCACCGTCAGTGCTGTTGTGCAAGCCCAGAGCTTTGAGGCTGATCCAAGCAGCATGGCTTTAGTTTTGCTAGTGTTTACATCCAGTTTGTGGTCGTATAACCAGTTTTGGATATTGTTAAAGTCAGAGGAAAGGGTTGTATTGATAGTGTCTATATTAGTAGAACTTGTATAGATGACAAGATCATCAGCATATAGAATAGCAGAGCAGGATTTTAGAGCAGCTCCAATGTTATTTATATAAAGAGAGAATAGGAGGGGCCCTAGGATGGAGCCCTGAGGTACACCAATGTTAATGGTGGTACTGTTCGATAGAGAGGAATTAAATTTCACCACTTGAGTTCTATTTGTCAGGTAGCTTTCATACCAGTCAACAACAGAGGAGGAGAAATGCAGGTGTCGAAGTGAGGAGAGAAGCAAAGTGTGATCAACAAGGTCAAAAGCCTTTGTGAGGTCAATAAAGACAGCCCCAGTCAGATTGCCAGCATCCATTTTTGAAAGAGTGTCTGTGGTAAATTTAAGGAGTGCAGTCATTGTGCTATGTCCTTTCCTGAAGCCATGTTGGATATCCGAGAGCAGACTGTGCTTAAGTAGATAGTCAGTTGTCTGAATTGCGACAATTTTCTCAAGGATTTTGCTCAGTACAGAGAGTATGGCAATTGGTCTGCAGTTCATGACAACCTTAGGATCCCCTTTTTTAAGTACAGGTGCGATTTGAGCAGCTTTCCAGAGGTCAGGGACCATTCCACCTGAAAGTGATTATGTATAAATTTTGGCCTGCGGTAATGCAATAAGGGGAGCTGCAAGTTTCAAGAGGTGGGGATCCAGGGAGTCTGAGCCAGAGCTGGTATAATCAGAGATGGACCTCATGAGCTTCAGGACTTCCTTTCTAGACACAGCCTTAAAATAGAATGGAGGAGTATAAGGAGGCACAGGGGACAACACTTCTAGCTTATCCAAACAGGTTCCTGATGAGGAGTGGGAGGACACTGCAGTGGAATAGAAGGAAGAAGTATATTGGGAGAGAGCAGTGAAATGCAGGGTGAAAGAATTAGCTATGGTTTGTGAGTCATTGCAATGCATCCTTTATTTATCAGCATATCACCAGGGGTAGTTGACTGTGAGGACTAGGAAAGATTTGTTGTGTGACCAGAATTTTCTGGGATCATTGGCCGAGTTAATCAGTAGGACTTTACAGTACTTGCTCTTAGCAGCTCTGACTTATCTTTTACATGAATTCCATAGCGTACGGTAAGTGTTGAAATCTGTTTGCTGGCCTGATGTTTTGTAGCGCTTCCAGAGTTTCTCTCTAAGGTGCAAACTTTTGAGCAAGTCTTTGTTTATCCATCTTGTTGCTTACCCCTCATTCTCCAGGTGATCTTTGGGGCATGTTTACATTGAACCGTAAGGAATCTAGTGATGAAGAGGTTAAGAGCGTCCTGAGAACAATGTGATAGGTAGATCTCTGATCAATCAATTCTGGAGATGTCATACAGAAACATCTCTTGGTCTAGGTGAGCAAAGTTTGTGAGAGTGATGAGACATGGTGGAGGAGATGGAGGTGCCCCCAAGGACAGGATGCAGAAAGTAGGAGAGTGGTCAGTTAAGGCATCAGCAAGAGTACCAGCAGCTGAGATGTGTTCGATCCAGTTTACCAGCACCCAATCCAATAGTGTGCCTAGAGGTGATGAAGACAGACTTCTAGTCAGCACTGTTACCATCTGATGCAGGTTGTAGCTATGAGTCAGAGACTGAAGAGAACTGAGAGCTGCCCCAAGCCAGTTTAAGTTTAGGTCCCCTAAGATGACAACCTCATTATGATTAAAAGTCTGAGAGGTATTTTCCAACAGGTACTCTAGACCTGCAATCCCTCCCGCTGGTGGGTTATATGCACAGATAACATGCAGTTTCTTGGCTCCCAACGCAGGGGTAGCATGCAAGTATTCACATACCGATTGAGCATCTGGGATAGCAAGAAGAGAGACAGTCAGATTATTTTTGTAGTACAGAGCAACTCCACCACCACGTTTGTTCGATATCCTATCCCTTTCGAATAATAGAGTAATTTGGCAGGGAGCAGAGAGAAGTCAGTAACCGATGGTTTTAGCCAGGTCTCAGTGAGACAGAGGATATCAGGATTGTACAGTTTCACCCATGATTCCAGTTCCATGAAGTGACACATCAAACTTCTTATATTTAAGTGTGCAATTAACAGCCCATGTTTGGACATACTATGTATGTCATCTGCAGAGAAGTAAGCATCTAGCGGCCCAGGATTTGTCTCTATATCCCCAGATAGCAAAATGGCAATGATGACATGGAACCACAGCCCAACGTTTAGAAAAGGATGGGATAATGTAGACTTGTTCCGTAGTTTCCTAAACATATAGAGAGAATGGTAGGAACAGCCCTATTGGTAGAGAAGAAGATTAGTTTGTAGTATCCTTGTATTGTAAACAATAAGATTGGAGAAAGTAAAAATCATAGTGCTCGAGACTAGATTTATTTGAGCGTTCCTCATTCCATAAGGGTAGTGTAATTCTGTCAAGGCAAAGTAGAACAAGAAAATTTACGAGGGCAACCCCCAGACAGCTGTTGGGCATGGTGTGGTTAATTGTTTGAAGGGTGATAATGAATTAATCAGTCCTTTTAGTTTCAGGGGTTCCTTGGGTCCCAAAAGGGGTTTGAAGCATCAGATGATTCTGTGCCCTCCTCTTCCTAGGATCAGTGGGGGAAGAAATCTGGTGGAGAGCCTGAAAATTAATTGTATCCTGCCCCTTTCAGACCCACCAGGGACTGAAATCTGAGGCCTGGTTTTCTCAAGAATAGCATAAGAAGATGTCTCAAGGCAAGAAGTATTTATTCCAACCTTACGTTAAAGGAGAAGTCTGATGGAGATTTCTGTGTTGTGGTTCCCCTTCTCCCAGAACAGCTGGCCCCTAGACGATTGGGGAAGCAGGGCTTACAGGTGGATATGATAGAAACCTTCAAGTACCTAAAGGGTATAAACAGGGCTGGAATGGAGGGCATCTTCAATTTAAAAGGGGAAGGTACAACAAGTGGGCATAGTCTGAAACTAGTGGGTGGTAGATTTAAGAAGGAATTGAGGAGGCACTTTTTCACAGAAAGGGTGTGTCAGGGTGGAAATAGTTGCTGAAAGAGGTGATATCAGTGAAAACGGTGGGAACTTTAAAGGGTGGTGGGACATGGTGAAAAAGAAAATTAGAAAAAGAGGGTGGAGGGGAGAGCAAAGGGAGTGGAGGAGGATGACTCCTGGAAGGGAAGGAGGGTGGCTCCAGAGAACTAGACTAATCTGCACACTCAGGCAGACTTGGTAGACCAATAAGGCCTGTTTCTGCTAGTAATTTTGTATGTTGATATGTTTGTAAGTAACTGGCAATTTTCAATATTTAGACCCCACATTTTCAATATAGCTATTTCTTCACAGCACCTCATGAAAGCGACAGCTGTCATTTTTCAGATCGTGGCCAAAATGTGTTTTCATACCTGTGGCATGGAATGATGTTTCAGTGGTGTGGAATGATGTTCTGGTGGGGACTTGAAAATTTTCATCTACCAGATTCATTAGGTGGGGTAATGAGAAGGGTATGCTGAAAATTTGGTGTATAAATACGGTAAAATGCCCAGATTATGACTGAACATTACACTAGTTCAGTGTTCCCTCATAACTTTGTTAATTTTCAATATTTTGACTCCAACCTTTCAACATAGCCATTTTCCACACCACCTCATAAATGTGACGTGTCATTTTTAAAATCCTGTATGAAATGTGTTTTTGCACCTCTAGTGCGAAATGACACTTCAGCCAATATACTATAAATGGTACATGTCATGTCCATAAGGTGACTATTAAAACAAGTATCTTCAAAATTTGGGGTAAAAACTGCAAAAAGCACACACACACATACACACACACACACACACACACACACACTCAACTACCTAGTATTAATTATTGTGGTGTTGCTGGATGTGTTTTTTTTCTTTCTCTGTTTGCTGCCTGCCTACCACCTGCAATTGATTCACACCATGTTATCTCTAGCATGTAAATATTTCTTCTTAATGTTATTTTTTTCTGTTAAGTTTATATTTCTGAATTATAATGTTAACCCTTTCTTTTTATCACTGTAACTGCATTTACTCTCTGATTTTGTATTATACTGCATTGCCTGTTACTGCACTCCCAGGTCACCCTGAAAAAGGGACTGTAATTGTCTCAGTGGACTTACCCAGTTACCAAAACATAATAAATAAAATAACTTTTAACATTTGTTTATGTCACATTTCAATTCAACAGGTAATGGAATTTGAGATTTAACCATTTTCTTCTTCTCTCCACATGATATGTTAAATTTTGTGTGACTACCTCCCGGGGAGGTGCTGAATTGTCCAGGAACGACATCACATCATATCCTGCAACTGGTTACCTCTCCATACTTTCTTACTGATTTGTTCCTGTCTGGCTGACCTCTGTCTTTTCATGGCTCCATATAGGTAAGTCATAGAAACATAAAGACAGAAATTGTCTGCAGATAAGAGCCTTCAGACCACCTAGTCTGCCCCATTACACCTAACAACTGCACTTCTTCATGAACTGCTGGAATTAGGTTGTACTCCTCCACCGACTATCAGTAATCCTTAATGCCTAACCCAAGCATTTGTAAAACCTGTAGTTGTTTCTTCCCCTACCACCTCTGCTAGCAGGCTGTCCATCTACCTCCTTCTCTGTGAAGAAGTACTTTCTTTTGTTCATTTTGAACCTCCCTCCTCCAGTTTCACATTGAGCCCCCTCGTTCTTGAGCATCTTTTTCTCAGAAAAATAGTATTCTCCTGAACCTTATTTTTCCCTGTCAGGTACTTAAATGTCTCACTCATATCCCCCTCCTGGGAGTACATATTTAATTCCTTTAGCCTATCCTCATAAGGTTTGTGATGTAGTCCCTATACCATTTTGGTTGCCTTCCTCTGAACCGCCTCCAGGCTATCTATATCCTTACGTAGATGAGGCCTCCAGACCCAGACACAGTACTCCAGGTGTGGCCTGATGAGTGTCCTATGCAGTAGAATTATTACCTCCCTTCTTCCGCTGGTGATTCACCTGCCTGTGCATCCCAACAAGTCCTTTTGTTTTGTTTTCTGGTTCTCTCTGGTCCACTATGCATTTGTTCCTACTATGTACTTTTCTTCTCCCTCACCAACTTTGTCTGTATCACACTCACATAGGGCCTGTGGAGAAAAAACCTATATGTCCATTTGCACCGCCTCTGAGGCACATTTCCCCTTTCAGGACCCCTATGTTTTTATTGGTTCGACCAAGTTTGAGGGGTGTCTGCTATATGCCTTTTTACCACATCTATGAGGTATGCTGAAGGTTATAGTTGTAGTCTGTTTAGGCCCAGGCTTTCCTTTCCTCCACTTGGAGAACATTATGGTACTCCATGGGTTTTGAAATGAAGGTTTATAGGATTTTGAGGGGGGGGGCTGAAAATACCTTGTGGGCAACAGAATCTTACATATGCACTATCTTGTGGAGGTTCCCCCTGTGTCTGTATATAGTTCTTAGGTTCTATATGTTAAACTTAGATGTTGATGTTTGTTTATTGTTTGGTACAGATGGACCAGCATTAAATGTTGTGGTTTTCCAAATCCTCTATGTGGGGGTTGATTATACAATTTTTAAAAGGGAGGCATTCTGAATCAGGGAACCGATACTGCATTTTTCCTCCATGTGTGTTATTATGGTGCAATTAGCACATACATTTGTCACATGGAATGTGAAAAGCCTGAATCATCCTATTTAGCATAAGGCAATCCTCACCTATCTTAAAAAATGTAATCCATTTGTAGCTATCCCACAAGAAACTCACCTTAACCCATAAGAGGCCTTGAAACTTAAGTGGGACTGGATGGACTTTGAGTTGCACTCAACATTTAATTACCACAAATGTTGGGTCTCCTTGTTACTTCATAAACAGCTGCCCTGGAATATCCTGAGGCATATGTCAGACTTGGAAGGATGGACACTGTGTGCTGGCCGAAATTAGCACTCCTGAACTACATTTCATCCTTGGAGGGATCTATGGGTCCAATGAAGGTGCTCCGGTTTTCTTCACCCAACTGGCTCATAATATTGAACAATTTAATCAGAATAATCTTCCCCTTTTTTTAGAAGTAGATTACAATATACTTCTAGATGGCATTCTTGAGTGGAGTACCCCTCAGGTTCAACTCCCAGTGCTGCTTCCACTGTACTTCAAGCCCATCTTGAGGAGTATGCCCTTTCAGATGGTTGGAGGCTACTCCATCCCATGGTTAGAGATTATGCTTTCTTTTCCCCCGTCCACCAATCATACAGCCAAACTGATTACTGGTTGCATTCTCCCACCTTTACACAAGCCCTAGTTCAAGCGTATATTAGAGACATGGTCTTGTCAAATCAAGCACCAGTATCTATCTCCTTCCAAATTATCCCCCATCAGAAAAGACCTAACAGGTGATGCCTTAATCCCCTTCTCATGCATGACCCTAAATTCCATGAATTTATTGGCCGGGCAGCCCAGTCCTATTTTCACCTAAACAACACTCCAGAGGTCAACTCAACTATACTATGGGAGGCCTATAAGGCTTATCTGAGTGGAGTTATAATGGGGTTCGCAAATCGCAGGAGAAGAGATTGGGATGAGGAGAAGAAACTGACACAGGAATTGCAACATAGGGAGCAATAACTTAAACTAGATAAGGATACCATAGGGTAAAACCTGTCAGCCATCACCTCCTTAAAATATCACCTACATTCTTCTATGACGGAAAGCTGAGTTAGTATTAATCCGAACTAGACATAGATTCTGGGAGGGAGGGGATTGTGCTGGGAAGTTACTCACACACAGACTAAAGGTGCAGCATGCAACAAGACACATTGGGGCTCTGTGAGATGAGAGAGTGCTCTGCACTTCCCACCATTTGTAATAATCTTGATTATACCCATCTTTTACTTCCGTTCTAGAGCTTTAATGATTTCAGCAAATACACTGGTAAAGGATGTGAGGCACTTACATGCAATTACTCAACACATGGCAAACTTAAACCAGTATCACAAATGATTCATTACTGAAGTAGCATTAATGTAGTGCTTAAATTATCTTGGTCTCCTGTGTAAAACAAAAACTACACTTGTAATCAGCAGAACATAGTGTAGCACAACATTCCCTCCAACATGGAATTCAAGCCATTCTGTTCTTTATAATTAAGGACATGCACATGACAGCTGGGTACTGATCCGTTACAATTCACTTACCGTTGAGTTTTATTCAGGGACAGTCATGAGCCCCTGCTTGTGACATCACAATCTGTTGCTGTTGAAATTACCATGATGTCACAAGCAATGCATTATAACTTCAGCTCCCAAATACACCCCAGCTACAGATGAACTGTAAAGGGTAAAGCTCCTGTTGATTTGATTTATTTAAATTCTGACTCATCCATGAGGTAACACGTTCCTTTACATGGTCAACCAGACTGTTTGTTTATGTACAGTAAGTACGTGTAACAATGATGACTGCAATTACTTCAATTTCAAGGCCCCGTGCAGTCGCAAGGGACTGTCTGTAACTGGCTGCACTGACCACTGAGCACCTATTCCTTTTTTGCCCCCCCCCCATATTACTACGATCAATGGGATTGCAAGCCTTTCCCTGCTTGGTCACTTACTGGGTTGCAACTGTGAGGAAAAAGGATCAGGGGTCACCATGCAAATCAGCCACTGGGTCATGTTCAAAGCATGACATCCCCCACTGACGTGGTCTCAAACTTTAGTGACATCCCCTATCTGTAGAACTGTTACAGGCAGTGGGGTGGTGGTAGGAGTGGTGATACCTTGCAACAGGGAAAAGGAGTGCTGGTGCAGGATGGAGAGCAACATGTGGCTAGTTTGTTTATAGCAGTGTACAAGGAAAAGGGACTGGGGGGGTTTTACTGAGCAGCAAGGACTGGATATGGGCCAGAAAGTGGGAGGGAGCCACTGAATCATCTGAAAAGACCTGAGTGAGGAAAAACAAAATATCTAACTTACCTTGACCCACAAGCAGCCCTAATGGTGAGGGATGGTGCATGGGGGATGTGGGGAAGACTATGGTGGCTGAGGCTGTAGGTGTGGAATAGCATCAGGTGAGTAGTGCTTTGCCATGCCCAGACCCTAGTGCCACTCACATGCCAGCACATTAATGGCTGCGAAGTAAACCCCATTACACTAACTGCTGGCTGAATGATTTGCACATGCAGCCATGAAAACTCCTTCTCCAGCAGCTGCAGCTGTATGTCTGAGTTTAATGTACAACATATTTTGAGTAGTAGTGCAACAGGATGCCTCTTTGCACCCCAGATGCATGCTGCCACTTACTGCAACGATATGGGGCCCCAGTGTTTTGGTATGCAGTGCAAATTAATTCTGCAAATTACAAATGAGATTTTTTTCATTTCTATTTTTTGTTTAGGTATAGATGCTTTGCATTTAGTTCCTTTATGAAATATAGGTCAGTTGAATATACTCTTTTTATTATTGCTCCATATTGCCATTTGGTAAATGTATTAATTTCTGCTGGCCCGGTGGCGCTGAGGGTTGAGGCACTGGATGCCACACCTCATACCACGCCGGAGACCCGGGTTCGGGAATGAGCCTATGCTCCCAGAGGTCGGCAGGGGGGGAAGAGATTGAGTGTCCGGAGGACTGCTCTCTCTTCCTGGGGAGTGTTGGGGAAGTGATCGCTTAAGGAGCGACCTCTGGCGGAGGCTGGAGGTTGCCAACAGTAGTGTTGTGGCATATGCCGGGGGGGGGGGTAAAGCCATGGCAGCACATTGCCTTGACAGATGGGCTCCACAGGGGTGTAACTAAGTAAGAAAAAAAATACCTCCTCCCTCTGATAGGCAAAAGCACCTCCCACCCATGAACCACACTGCAGTAGTTGGGCACGGCTCTCCTCTCCAGCCCGGTGCTCAACCATCTAGAAAGAGCACCCTGGGTGGGGCGACTCTTCCCCGGAGGGTAGACCTGGGGTATGACCAGTGTTCGGGGGGAGAGGAAAAGTCAGGCCACGAAAGGAGGTATAGTCCATGGTGATGGGCGGTTGCTGGACAGAGTTCGGAGGACACAAGGAGAGGGTGCAAAAATATATTTTGGAAAAAAAATGTATTAATTCCCACTTAAATGACTACCTACCTTACTTTATATCCATAATACAATTTATTCATGTCTTTACTAAAATTAACTTACCTCAAAACTTTAGCCCACCAGTTAACTTTTCATTTATTTGTGCATTTATTTACTTATTTAAAACGTGTTAATGGGGAAAGGCACACTAGGCCAGAAACACAATTCAGAAAAAAGTTATGTAACCCCAAGGGGCGCTATCCCAAGGGCTACTACCCCTGCCTGATTTGCCACTAACAGGTTGAGGGGCCTGGATCCGATGGTGGGTGCCTCCACCCAGAGGTCGGGGTTAAGACAGTCTGGTATGACTTGGTCACAGCCCTCTGGGTCACTGCAACCCCCCCCCTTTCTTCCCACTAGTGGCCCACACAAATCAATCACAGTACCCTTACAATATACACTTACCCCCAGGCTTGAACTAATCAGCTTGCTCCGGGGACCCCCTGAAAAGTAAGATGCTGTTACACAATAATCACTGTACAACAATTCACCATAAACACACAAGTTAGCCAGTATACCTTTGCAAACAATCAATCTGATTTATTTAGGGGGAAATAACAAGGACTGGGGGAATCAGTTGATTAGCTTACCACTCTAATATATAAGTATCTATCTAGGACACTGTGCACAGGCCTAACCTATAAGTCACTGTCTCTGGGTGCCCAGACAATAAAGGCTAGTCCCACGACGCAGCTGGTTGGGGCCCTGACACAGAAACGAGCATGTGATTCCTATGAAGATTAAATAGAGCCAGCAGGCTCAATTAGTGTAGCCAGCAAAGTAACCAGAAGGTCTTGCCCTCACTAGGAACATTTGACAGGGAGCTACCCTGATTTAGTACTCACGACTCCAGGAGGAAGAGCGCTCTCACACCACTCTCATGACCAAGCCTGGACTTCAAACACTTCTCCACACATTTATATGAAAGGCAGAGGGGTACCACGCCAGGCAGCTGCTGTATACCTCCTGATTGCTTTCACGGCACTCACTGTGCCCAACGACACAGCTTCACATGTCCTGACAGACTGAGTGCGATTGATGCAGATTCTCCAGTCTTCTACAGGGTGAGCCGGGTAGGTAGCTGTGCTTTTGACAGCCTCCTCTGACCGCTGCCTAGCGGATTTAGTCCAACCTTGCTGGCGTTTTAAAACCCTCCGACTTCTGGCCTTCCACAAGTGCTTTCTTCGCGAAAGCTCAACAGCGCAGGAGCCCCAGAGCTTCTTTCTTGCTCACAGCCACAGCGTCTCTTCCCCTTGGCAGTTTTGGCAAGGGCTCTCAATTCGGGCGCCGCCCGATCCCATTGGTGGGCTACAAATCTCAGACACTTAACTCTATCCCCATTGATGCAAAAAGGGCGCCCTAGCCCAGGACTTCATTTCCCAGAATTACGGGCTATATCCCAGATGGCCAGCTGGTTCCAAATTGAGTCCTGATCCTGGTTGGTTTAGAAATTCTCCATTTTAATCACTCCTCTTTCTCCCCATTGGCCCAGTTCAATAGTCCAGGTCCAAAATGAAGGGGCCAAGTGCACACAGTCCCAGCTGCAAAAGAAGCAGGTTAGACAAACTGTAATTCCACCAATACTCTCTAATTATAGCCAAACAGTTACATTTTTCAAAAGGGTTCCCGTTGCACTTTTCAGCGACTACACAAAGGGAGCGATTTCCCTTCAGCTCAGGCGGGATTTGAGCAAGGCACCCCCGGTCCCCCTTGTACACACCACTAAAGCCTACGAGCAGGCAATTCTTAAAGGGACCATACTGGAGGCTTTGAAACACCCACAGAGGCCACATTTTGGTGTCATTGTGCCAAACACCAGTTAGGCGAGGAGCTCCTAAGCAGCTCCTGGCAGACTTTTAGGAACCCCCATATCAAAAGGGGGTTACAGTTACAGGCACAAAAGTACAGTGCTGACTAAAGGGACTAGTTCAGTGTACAAAACAGAATATCAGCTGGTATAAGATACTACATTTACAAACTTGCCAGTATTTACAATGGCCAAAAAAGTGACAAGTATATTTAGTAACGCGGAATATCAGATGTCAAAAATTTACAAAAGTACAAATATTTACTGTGTTTAAGGTAATAAATCATTAACTTATTTGAGCTGTTGAAACATTAAAGCAGTGATATAGGTTTGCAAAAATGTACAGAGTAAATGGTAATAAATCATTAAATTAGGGCAACAGTGTGGGAGTGCAGTGGGGGGCAGGGGGAGGTAATGCACCAACCAAAACTAATGTACCTGGCCAGCTGCAGGAGCAGGGCAGGGAGAAAGGAACAGCTAGGAGTGGCTTAAGAGAGTAAAAAAGGATAAGAGATGACTGGAGTGAGGAATGTCATGTTTAGATTTTGATGGTAAAAAGGGAAAGGTGAAAATGTTTAACCAGGAAAGGCACACTAAGCTGAAGCTTGTTTCCAGGTGCGACCTGGGAGCACAAGGAAGTTAAGCAATTTGCTCAAGGTCACACAATATGCACATGGTGGCTGTGGGATTCAAACCCAGGTGTCTAGGTTTGCAGCTCAGAGCCCTAAACCTCTGTGCTATACTGCCTCCCAGTAAAAAGCAGCTGGGGCAGGGTCAAAAACACCATGCCCCCAGCTGCTTAATGCCCACACACACCGAATTAGAAATAGTTCATTTGTATTAGTTTAGTATTGTGGAAATGTCAGTACTTTAAAAAAGCATCTCACATAACATGATGATCCTCACTCGCTAAGCTTTTCTCTTTGAATGAACGTTATGGTCATTGAAATAGTAGCGCTTAGTGAGTGAAGCTTGCCAGTGCCTGTGTTGGGCATTTTTTCAAAGTACTACCATGTTATTAGGGAATTCATACCCATCACTGCTATCAATTGAATGGAATGTGATGTATCATCCCAACATACAGTACATTATAAATAATTCTGTATCTGCCACTTTAAGTAATTAGGGGCATAAAAGAATCATTGCCCTCACAAACCCTGCACCCTGACAAAAGCTCAGCACAAGCCAAAGTGCTGGGGTGTTTGTGAGATGCCCAGGCTTATATAGCATTAGCCTTGTGCCCACATTTGTGCATTTTGCAAAGCAATGTTTTGCACTAATGGAGACTGCTATTGCACTTTTAGTGAAAGGAAAAATCTTGTACAGCAAGTGTTACCTGCCTGGTCTCCTACATTGGCATGGACTGTGGCTACATATTGTATCCAGGATTCAGCATACCAAGGATGACGCTCCCTTCCTTGGAGAGGAGGCAATACTGTTTTCTGCTTCTTGCCTGCCACCCACCAGAAGCTGGGAGGCAGCCTAGTGGGAATGTGCACTCTTGGAAGGGGAGTGCCTGCTCTCAGATACTGATACCTGTGTGTACATCTCCATGTGCACGAATATGCATCACTGCATGATTGCCAGCCCTCAGGGCAAAAACTTGGCAGAAATCTTCTGGCTGTCAGGATGACTCTGGCACCTTAGCAGGCTCTGCATCACTGACCATGGCCCTCACCTGTTAGAAGCTGGTCCTGTGCAGGTGGTGAAGGTAAATCCCAGAGCAGCTAGGGGAAAATAGAAACAAACAATTTGATGACAGATAAGGGCCACTTGCTCACTTTTTCCTTGCCGATCCTGTCATCGCATACCCTATTTGATCTCCGGCTCCCTTCCCCCCTTGCTTCCCACTAACATTCCCTTGTACCTATCCCATGCATGCTTGAATCCTACCACTGTTTTCACCCTGACCACCTCTGCTGGAAGACTGTTCCAGGCGTCCCCCACTCTTTCAGTTAAGTACTTCCTTGTATCTCTCTTGAATTTACCCCCTTTCAGCTTCATTTCATGTCCCCTTGTTCTCATGCATCTTTTCCTCAGGAAAATACTCCCCTCCTGTACCTTATTTACCGCTGTGAGGTGTTTATAGGTCTCTATCATTTCCCCCCTCTCTTCTCTCTTCCAGGATGTATATATTGAGGTCCTTCAGTCTCTCCTCGTAAGCCTTCCGATGCAGCATTTTAGTTGCCCTCCTCTAGACTGCCTCCACTCTGTCTATGTCCTTCCTGAGATGTGGTCTCCAGAACTGGATGCAGTACTCCAGGCAGGGTCTCACCAGTGATCTATACATTGGCATCACCACCTCCCTCCTGTTGCTCATACCCCCCCCCCAACAAACCCCAATATCCCACTGGCACTACCCACTACCTTGTTGCACTGTCTCTCCACCTTGAGCTCATCAGATATGATTACTCCCAGATCCCTTTCCTGTTTGGTAACTGACAATACCACCATCTCCCTTGCATGATTTTGCTCTTAGAAATAGAGAAACACAGAAAGTGACATCAGAAAGAGACAGAGGGTCCATTGAATCTAGCTGGTAGACTGTTCCATGGCTCTAACACCCTTTCCAAAAAACAGTGTTTTCTAAAATCCCTTCTGAAGCTCCCACCCTGCAGTTTCCACTCATAACCGCATATCATTGTGCTGGTGCTCCAATTGAACAACACTGTGTGGCACACTTTATTTATGCCTTTCAGGAACTTAAAGGTTTCAATCATATCCCTCCTCTCCTTCCTCTGCCTCCAGTGAGCACATGTTCAACGCTTTTAGCCGTTCCTCATAGGAGACTCCCTGGAGGCCATGTATCATCTTCATCAGCCTGCTGTGCACAGCCGCTATTCTGTCCATGCCCTAAGGTAAGGGTTCCAAAACTGGACACTGTACTCCAGGTGTGGTGCCACCAGGGATCGATAAAGGGGGAGGATCACCTCCCTGCTCCTGCTGTCTGTTCCCCTCCATATACACCCTAACATCCTGTTTGTTTTGCTGTACGCTTTGTTACACTGGCTTCATTGTTTCAGGCTGTCACAAATGATGACTCCCATGTCTCGTTCTTTTGAAGTAGTACAGAGTTTAATCCCATTTAGCCAGTACTCTGCCCATGGGCTACCTTTCCTTAGGTGCATTACTTTGCACTTCCTTGCATTAAACTTCAGCTACAACACATTTAACCATCTCTCTAGCCTTTGGAGGTCTTCCTTTAGGTCCCTAACTCCCTCTGAGCTACCCACCCTACTGTTAAGCTTAGTATCATTGGCAGAATGGGCAAGATTACCCTCTATTGCATTACCAATGTCACTGATGAACATGTTGAAGAGGTCTGAGCCCAGGACTGATCCCTAAAGTACCCCACTTGTGACATCCCACTCTGTTGATCTCACCCCATTCAAAACAACTCTCTGTTTCCTGCCCCTGAGCAAATTTCCCACCCATCTGACTATGTCCTTTGCTGTTCCAAGGTCCTCCAACTTCTTCAACAGGCACCTACGTGGCACCAAGTTGAATACTTTACTGAAATCAAAGTAAAGGAGGTCCACTGTGTGGCTTCTGTCTAGCTCCCTAGTCACCCAATGGAAAAAGACAATAAGGTTGGTCTTGCATGACCTCCCTGCCACAAACCCATGTTGCTTACTGTCCTAAAGACCACTTGTTTCCAGGTATTTCATGAGGTCCTGCTTGATAAGGGTCTCCATCAGTTTCCTTATGATAGATGTGAGACTAACCAGCCTGTAATTTCCTGCCTCCTCCCTGTTACCTCCTTTGTGGTGTGGTACCATGTCGGCCACTCTCCAACAATTGAGTACTACTCTTGTCTGTAGTGAGCTATTGAACAGATGTGCCAGTGGGTTTGATAGTTCTTCCACTAACTCCTTTAGTACTCTTGGATGCATCCCGTCTGGGCTTGAAGCTTTATCCAACTTGAAGGCCGCCAGGCCTTTCCAGACCCTGTCCTTTGGTGAATACTGGGGTTCCCATCCTTCGGATTCCTCAAGCAGCTGCACTGGTACCGCTTTCAGGTAGGGGGCCCACTTCTTCCCTGGTGAATATGGAACAGAAGTATTTTTTTAGGGTTGCAGCCTTTTGTCCATTGTCCTCGATCACCATACCATCATCTCGTAACCTAACAATCCCCCCCTTCTTTCTTTTTTCCCCGATGTATTGGAGGGAGTGTGTTTCCATTGATTTAAGCCCCTTGGCAATCTATGGCTCCATGACTGCCTTTGCTTTCCTCACTGTTCTTTTAGCTTCTCTTGTTTTCTGAATGTATTGTTCCCTTACCTCATCTCCCTGGCTCCTTTTAAACCTGAGGAACGCTCCCCTCTTGGCCCTAACAGCTTCCTTGACCTTAGCTGAAAACCATATGAATCTCTTGTATTTAGTCCTTTTCCTCTTTTTTTTGCATTGAAACCCAGCTGCCATGCCCTTGACAACTCTTTGAGTTTTTTTCAGGTTTCTGCACATTGTTTCCACCCACTTCTGGAGTGTCCACTCTATTTCAGATTTTAGTGTCATCCACAAAGAGGCGGATCTTCCCTTCCAGCATCTGCAATGTCACTTATAAAGACATTAAAGAGGAGCTGTCCCAGCACTTAGCCCCTTGGCACCCCACTGGTCACCCTCCCTTCCCTAGCGTGAAACCCATTTATTGTACCACCACCATGTGTCATGTAGCCCTTAACCAATTTAAACCTCTAGGTGGTGATATTCCAAGGGCTACTACCCCTGCCTGCTTGGCTAGTTGCAGGTTAAGGGGCTTGAGTACTGAAACAGGTGCCTCCACCCGGAGGACAGGGTTGTTAGTAGCAAGGCTAACCTGGGTACAGCCCTCCGGGACACTGTAACCCCCCTTTTTCCCCTCTAGTGGCCTAGACAATATGCAACAAACAATTTCACAGTAGCCCCTGTTCAGCATACAAATCCCCACACTGTTTGCACTTACCACCAGGACTGGTTCCACCAGTTCGACCCTGGAGACCCCCTGTAAAACAAGGTTAGGCACAGCAAATAACAACAGTACAGTGCTCTTGGTACAAACTGGAACCACAGTCATATTAAATGCAAAAAGAGTTAGATCTGATTTATTCAAGGGAATTGAACAAGGGAGGGGTGTATTCAGGTTGATTGATTCAAAAACTGATCTAGTCAGGCAATTATGCATGCACTTTTAGTCCCTACACAGGCACATGGTCTGGGTACCCAGTTGGAAATAAGGTGGGCTAACCTGGAATGTTGCCCGGGGTAGGCCGGCATCGTAGCTGGTTGGGACCCTGTGATGAAAAGAAAAGGCATGCACAACCACACACAGTTTGTAATCCAGAGCCTGAAGGCTCAGTTTGTGAAAGGAAAAGCAACAACGCAATCAGATGACAACACTTGAAATTTAGCTGTTGTTACAGGGAGCTACCCTGATTGTTACTCACGCTACCAATATGAGACGGAGGCTAGACAAAATGGAGACTGCAGGTTGATGACTGGTTTGCCAGGAGAAGCAGGGCCCACACGAATCACCGAGGTGTCGTTCCTGGTTGAGATGGTTGAGCAGGAGGCTGATCCCCGGGACAGTCTCTCATCGATGATGGTTTCTGTGCCTGAAGTAGTTGGCTGGGCCAGGTGGCAATGCCCAGGCCAGCTGGAACAGTTCGGATTTTGAGTCTAGTGCTGGATGCAGCTTCCAGTGAGCATGGCACATTTACGCAGTGGGGAGCCAAATCACGACCCACTAACAGTACACATCACATTTATAGTAAAGCAATCACCATACCACAATGCGGATGGCAGTCTGGCCGCAATATCAGTGTCTCTGAGCAAAACAGGGAATTCTGTGATAAATGGATGTCCTGACAGGCCAATTACATACAACAAATCTTAGGTCTTCAGGTTTAAATCTGGTCACTCTTCAGTGACTTTGTCACACTCTAATTCGGATACCATCCAGATTATTCACAGATTCCATACTGACATGGAAGTCTCCATACCAGGGTATACAATAATCAGATATGACAGGCCAGGCAAAAAGCGCGGCAGTGGCACGGTAATGTATATCGCCAACTGCCGTCATTTCACTATAGTGGACATCTCCTCAACCCCTGTCAACATAAACACTATACTCATCAAACTATCTCTCCTCTGTTCCACCCCCGTATACGTGGCAGGCTCGTACTGCCCCCCGCACCCCCTCTGAGGACATCCTCTCCCACCTAATCTCCCTTCAATCCCTAGCGGCCAGGGGTGAGCTACACGCCACCAATGATTTTAACACAAACTGGCTAGGTACAGATAAAGCCCACTTGAAGACCAAAATAAAGGCTCTGAACCTAACCCAACTCATTACTGATCCCACCAGACTCAATCACAAGACCCAAAACCACTCTCTACTAGATTGGGCTCTCACCTCCCACCACAACAGGATCCTAAGCGCAGGCCTACTACCAGATTCTATAAGTGATCATCACATGATCTTCCTGATTAGGAAGGTGCACAGCTCCTCTGCACCCCCCCCCCAAAGACACTGCGCACCAGGTCCTATAACTCCCTCATCTTAGCATCTCTCTTGTCAGACTTAGGACACAAAAACTGGTCCTTCATACCCGAGGCTCCCTCCATTGACACATTTTTTGAGGGTTTCAAAACCTGCGTCCTAAAAGTTTGGGACAAACATGCCCCCCACGTACAAAAAGAGTTAGAGGTGCACATCTGCCCTGGATCTCGGCTGACATAATCAGCAAATTCCATGCCAGAGACCACACCTGGAAAATAAATAAGAAAACAGGAACACAGGCATCCCACACCACATATAGAACTCTCCGCAACGCATGCACAAACAACATCCGTCAAGCCAAAAAGACTTACTTTCTATCGGCTTTTAGCAAGAACATTAACCACCGACTGATTTCTGAAATCACTCAAATCCCTACTATCCCCCCTCACTCCCCCCCCTACACTATCTGCTCAGGACTCCACATCTCCGACCCCATCTGCATAGCTGAAGCCTTTAATACTCATTTCTCCAGTTTGCTACCAGGCTCCTATCCTCCCTCCCGTATACTCCCCCAAGTCCCCCCACCGCACATGCCCCCAAAACCTGCCCCCCAGTCCTGCCATTCTCATTCCGCCCAGTAACCCATGCAGAAGTACTCCATTCACTACGGGCCCTGAACCCAAACAAAGGCAAATGCTCTACGTCCCTGGACGCCAAGATGCTTTTTCAGTCTGCCCCAGCCATAGCCGCCCCTCTTGCAGCCCTTTTCAACCTCTCCTTCTCTCTGGCCAAGTTATCCACAGCCTGGAAGTTGGCTACAGTTATACCCCTGCCAAAAGGTGGTGACCCCTCCTCCCCAGAAAATTACAGACCCATCTCCCTGCTCCCTATCCTGGCCAAAATACAGAAATGACTAGTCATGTCCCAGCTCACCCCTTATCTGGATGCCTCCTCTTTCTTCACTCCGTTCCAATTGGGCTTCTGTAAATCCCACTCCACCACCACCTCCCTGCTACGTGTCACTGGTGACATTCTCACCGGCATGGACAAAGAACATGTCACCTCAACCATCTTTATAGACCTAGCCAAGGCCTTCGATACCGTCTCACACTCCCTACTCCTCTCAAAACTCACCGAAGCAGGGCTCTCAGATCCAGCCACTGAATGGTTCCATGACTACCTAGTGGACAGGAAACAAACAGTCAAACTGGCCTCTCACACCTCAAACCCCTGCCAGTCACTACCGGAGTCCCCCAAGGATCTGTCCTAGGCCCACTACTTTTTTCCATTTTTCTAAACGACCTCCCATCAGCATGTTCCCATTCATCCATCCAAAGGTATGCGGACGACGCTGTCCTGTGCGCCTCCGGCCCCACCACACAAAGCATAGCAACCCTCCTCCAGGAGGATTTCTATGCCATCCATAGCTGGTTCAGGACAAACCAGCTATTCCTAAATCCTAAAAAGACCGTATCACAAACATTTGCCTCCCAATAAAGACTCTCCCACCAAGCCCCCAGCCCTCCTTTCAAAACTTCAGATGGGAGTCCCCTGGACAATTGTACTAGCTTCAGATATCTAGGCGTCTGGCTAGATCAGCACCTAGATTTCACCTCACATATTGACTCACTACACAAGAGGCTACTCCCCAAACTAGGTGCTCTATTCCGCAACAAAAAATGCCTCCCCACACAAACTAGGCACACCATTGTCAAAAAAATTATTCTTCCTGTACTCGACTATGGTGATATAGTTTACTCCATTGCCCCCGCATCTGCTCTGGCCAGCCTAGACACCCTGTTCCACTCCTTCTGCCGTTTCATTCTAGACTGCCCGCAATCCACTCACCACTGCAACCTATACAGCTCATTAACCCTGCTGTCCCTCCATAATCGTAGACAAATAAACTGCGTTAGGTTCGCTGCCAAATTCTGGTCCCTCTCCTTCCCCCCTTATCTGGCCTCTACCCTCTCCCAACAATCCCCACCTGCGTACTCCCTCAGGAACACAGACCCCAGACTACTACACATCCCGCTTTTGCTCACAACCAAAGGCCAGGCCACCTTTAATTACCGAATCCCACAGATATGGAATGCCCTGACGGCCTCCATAAGACATGCACAGAACCCCTGCCATTGCAACCTTCTACTTAGAGCCCATTTCACCTCCAGCTGCTCCTGTTATAACTAACAACTAAATGCTATGCTTGTATATGTAATGTATATGACCCACTCATTCTTTACACTGTATGTATCCACCCGTCTGTATTCTTTCAACCAAATGTTTGTAGAAAAGCCTTGGTTTCCCAAAATGTACTGCATATATATATATTCCATGTATGTATTTGGGTCTCGGCCCCCAGGTCGCATCTGGAATCGAGCTCTTAGCTCAGTATGCCTTCCTGGTAAATCTCATAAATAAATAAATAAATAAAAATCTCCCGCATGAAATATGCAGTAGCAGTTGCTCAAATCTCTCAAGCTGCTTATTCTTTCAACTCCTCACACAGAGTGACTCACTGCAGCAGGCAGCTTGGGAATTTCCCTTTGGTCCAAAAGGTTTGATTCGTTGATTCATCTGTCTGTCAAAGCAAGGACTCCCCCTCAAGGTGTATTTAGGCGCCAAAGTCTCAAAACTACAATTCCTACAGAAACTCACTCCCACAAGACCCCTGGGGACAGACTCCATTTTAGGGTCCCCAAATGTACTGATTGGCCCATTCTAGCAGTCCAGGACCAAGATGGTGGTGATAAACAGAACTGTCCATGCTGCAAAGAAGGCATGTTAGACAAACTACACTATCATTACTATTACAATAGATAATCAGCAAATAAGTAACCTTCTAACAGAGCTCCCTCTGTGCAACTAGCAATGGCAGAACAGAGCGATTATCTGGCAGCCGAGGTGGGACTCGAGCATAGAAGCACTCAGCCCCCTCCCAGATTAACTAAGCACCATACTATAGGTAGTTGTTAAAGAGACAGAGCACAGAGGCATCAAGGCACTCTCATACAAACACTTTTAAAACGTTAAGACGCAGGATGCCAGCCTGGCAGTGGGCATTTAGGCACACCCAAGGAAGACTTTCGGGAACCCCCATTTGTAGGGGGGTTACACAATTTGTTACCCAGTTTGCCACCTTTGGACCCATCGCTAAGCTGTCCAGTTTCTTTTTGAGTCTCCTATGTGGAAGAATGTCAATAGCCTTACTGTAGTCTAAGTAGGCCATGTCCACTGCCACACCCTGATCTATTTCCCTGATCACGAATGTCACAAGCCCACGCCTGTGGGGTGGGATTCTCTGTGTCACAGTGAATCCCTCTTGTGACAGGGTGGTAAGAGATACCCCTTCTCTGTCCTTTTAGCATGCTTGCTTTTTCACAACTGAGCACATGCCAGAGAACCCAAGGGTTCCCTCTCTCTTCATGCGAGGGGGTACAAAAACAGTCTTGAGTCTGTGTTCCTGGGATAGAACCCTCTTGGCCACTACACAATGAACCAGAAAGTTACAGGCGTGTATATGCTTTGGGGGCCCTATACACCCTATTATTTGTCTTTCCCAGGAAATGCAGAGCTTGGTTCAAACCCCCACATACTCTTCCTGAGAGCCTTTTCCTCCCCTCCTTTCATCACACAGAGCCTCTAGTGGTTCTTTCCTTTGGTAATTGTTTTGGCCCTTAGGCAATCACACAGGCGTAGTATAGTTTGGACAACCCTCCCCAAGGCAACACACACAAACGACACAGGCAGAATTGTCTTAAAAGTAAGCCAAAAATCTTTACTAATTAATTAATAAATGCAGTAAATAACATAAAGATAAATCATTTTAGACATTGGTTACAGGATATTGAAAATAAAATGAAAAATATACATAAAAACCTACATTTAAAACTCTGAGATTAAAGTTCTACCTCAAGTCCTTAGCTGCTGAATGTTGAAGTGCAAAGTGTCCTTAGAAGTGACAGTTGAAGTCTTAGCTCTGGTGGTCCAGGAGAATGTCTTGAAAAGAAATTGTCTCTGCTCTCCTAAGCAGACAGGGTCCCCAAATGCAAAAGGCTCAGATACAGTCTTTCACCCTTGTTTTATGGGGTTTCTCAAAGGGCAGGTCCAGTGGACAGTGGCTTGCCCTGCAATTGACTAGCATTCCGTCTCTATGGCTATGCAGCCAATCAGGTTTTAATATTTTATTACAACAAAGAAACAAATGTTCCTTTCTGAATATGAGGGCAAACCAGTTCCAACCAGCCGGAATTCCAGGAGCAGCTCCAGTCCCCCTTCCCTTTGAAATGACTGTAATTAAGCTACACTCAGTACAGTCATTTATTTAAATGGTAGCACATTCAGCTGTAACGAGATTAACTCAGGGTAGACTTGTAGGGACAATAGAAATCCAGACCGAATTGCACCACTGGATGCTGAGGGCCATTCAGACACAAATGGATGTGCCTGCTACTAATGCTGCTTAATTATTCCTTTGTCTCCATTAAAATGATTTACAAACATATGAACATACGAATGTGCCAGCAGAAACAGACCACCCGGTCTACCTAAGTCTGCTCAAGTGCACAGCCAACATCCCTAGTTTGCAGCTGCCCCGCCTCCCTTCCCCGTTGTCATCCCACTGCCACTCCCCACCTCCCACATCCTCACTCTCCCCTGTTCCCTGTCCCATGCCCTTTCGAAGCTGTTCACAGATTTACATGATACTACCCATTCTGGTAGGGCGTTCCATTTTGCTACCACCCTCTCTGTGAAATAGTGTCTCCTCATTTCCTTCCTAAATCTTCCCCCCTCTATTCTTAGCCCATGCCCCCTGGTGACCTTCCCCCTCCTTAACTTAAAGACCCCATCTACCCCATCATTATTGATTCTCCTCAGATTTTTGAATGTCTCTATCATGTCCCTCCTGTCCCTTCTATCATCCAGGGTGTACATATTCAGGTCTCCCAGCCTGCTGTCATAGTCTCTCCCCTCCATTCCACATATTATCTGTGTTGCCCTCCTCTGCACCCCCTCCAGTAGCCTGATATCACACTTTAGGTATGGTGTCCAAAACTGCACACAGTACTCTAAGTGCATCCTTACTAGTGACCTGTAGAGTGGCAAGATCACCTCTCTTCACCTGGATGAAAAAAAACCTTGCTATGCACCCCAGCATTTTGTTCGCTTTTGCAGCCGCTCTCCTGCACTGGGCAGTGTTGTTCATGGTCCCTGTTATCATTTCCCCTAGGCCCTTCTCCTCTTCAGTGATCCCCAGCTTAACCCCCCCGGCCAGTATTCTCTCCTTGGGTTCTTCACCCCAAAGTGCATAACCTTACACTTCTTTACACTGAACCCCAGCTGCCACCTCTCTGACCACTCCTCTAGCTTGCATAAGTCCCTCTGCAGCTGCTTCCATCTCTCCTCTCCATCCACCACTGCTCCCATTTTGGTGTCATCAGCAAACAGACTTACCTTGCTCACCACCCAGTGTGCAATGTCTAATATGAAGAGCCCGAACAATACTGGCCCCAACACAGAGCCCTGTGGCAACCCACTCGTCACCGGCCTTGGAGTTGAGAGTTCCCCTCTCACCACCAGCCATTGCAGCCTGCCACTCAGCCAACTTGTAATCCAGTTCATAATTTTGGCCCCTACACCAGTTAGCTTCTCCCCAAGCCGTGCAATGAGGTACCGAATCGAAGGCCTGGCTGAAGTCCAAGTAAAGAACATCCACCGTGTGACCCTTATCCAGCTCTCCTGTCACCCAGTCATAATATTGTATGATGCTGGTTTTACTAGACTTCCCTGAAACAAACCCATGCTGCCTCACATCCTGGAGGCCATTGTCCTCCAGGTATGACACCAGTCTTTCCTTTAGTATTGTTTCCATGAGTTTGCACACTATGGAGGTGAGACCTACTAGATGATAATTACCCAGTTCATCCCTTGGCCCACTCTTGTGCAATGGTACTACATGTGCCATCCTCCAGTCCAGTGGCACACATCCCGACTCCAGTGAGGTGCTGTACAAATCCACCAGCACCTCCGTCATCTCCCTCAGTGCCCTGGGGTGGATACCATCCGGCCCTTGTGCCTTGTCTACCTTCAGTACCCTCAGTCCCTCTAGGACTCTACTTGCCTCAGTTCTTCCATCTGTCGCCTCCTCTCCCCGTCCCCACCCTCCCAGCTCATGCTGGTAGAGGTCCCTCCTTTCTTCTGTGAACCCTGAGCAGAAGTATTCATTCAGTGATTCTGCCTGCTCCTCACCCTTTTCTGTCCACTCCCCACCCTTTTATCTTCACTATTGTCTCCTTGCACTTCCTTTTCTCCCTGGTGTATCTGAAGTCTCCCCCATTAATTCCTGTGCTAATCTCAGCTCCCTCTGGGCCTTGGCTTCTTTTACTTTTCTAGTCACCTCCCTGGATCATCTTGCATATTCCTCCCTGTCCGCTTCCTTCTCTGTCCTCCTAAACCTCTGGTGCACCACTCATTTTGATCTCACCACCTCCACAACCTCGCTGTTCAACCAGCATGGTTTTTATGCTCTACTCTTACTCTGTGCCTTGGTGCAGGCTTCTGTTGTCTCTGTAATCCCCCGTTTAATAATATTTCATTTCTGCTCTGTCCGTCTTCTGCCTTATGCCCTCCAGTTTCCCTTTCAGTATTTCCTGCATCCTCCCAAAGTCCACCCCCCTGAAGTTTACTACCCGAGTAACTGATTTCTCTGGCTCCCCACACATCGTCATATTAAACCACACCTGTTTGGTGATCGCTGTCGGCTAGTGGGTCCTCTACCTATATTTCCCTCACTGCCTCCCCATTCGACAATACCAGATCTAAAGTGTTCTTTAGCCTCGTAGGTACATTAACCAACTGTGTTAGGAGACCCTCCTGGATCGCGTCCAGGAGCACTTGCTCCCTAGCACTGGAGGTGACCGGAATGCTTCAGTTAAGCCCCGGCAAGTTGAAATCCCCCACAATGACTACCTTCCCTTTTCTACATACATTTTTGATTTGTCCCGCTAACTCCCTGTCAAGCTCCTGAGACTGGGACTGCGGCCTGTATACCACCCCAAACCTCACTTTCCTACCCCTTGAGTCTAGGAGCTGCAGCCAGATTGCCTCTGTTCTCCTTTCTTCTTCCTTGTCCCTTGTGCATTTGATCCCATCCCTCACATAGACTGCTATCCCACCCCTTCTACCCCCTACCCTCCTTACGGTCCTTCCTGTATAATTTGTATCCTGGGATTGCCAGATCCCAGTCCTGGTGCTCAGTTGCCCACATTTCTGTGACAGCTGCAATATCCACCCTCCACACTGCTAAGAGTGCATGTAGCTCAGCGGATTTGTTTCCTAGGCTTCTTGCATTCAATGAGACCACCCTCCATAATGCCCCCTTCCCTTCACTAGCCTCCATCCATTTAAATTAAACTCTAGTCCCTGACTAGCATCTGACAGATTTTCTGCCCAGTAACAAGAAAATCACATCATTTTTTGGGGCCCATGGCTTTTCTTTGTACCCATGATCCCTTGCAAGTTACACTGGGTCACCATGAGTGTCTGATGCATTTCTCATATAAAATACCATGAAATATGATTAGAACAATAAGGTATGTCCTTATCTCGCCACAACCCAGTCAAAAAAATCTGTCAGATTTGTCTGATATGACCTCCTCTGAGAATTTGTGTTGCCTTGGGACCTTGTAACCCACTGGATACAAGTTACTCTGCAATCCTTTCCTTTAGCAATGACTTCATTAGCTTCCCCACCATCAATGTCAGGCTGACTTGTCGATAGTCGATAGCCTCCTCACTCACTACTACTGCATTTGTGAAGCAGGACTACAGCTGCCCTTCTCCAGTCCTCCGGAACCACTCCCATTTCCAGTTAATTGTTAAAAAGAACTGTCAGGTTGCAGCCAGTACCTCCCTGAGCTCCCTCAGTACTCTTGGGTGTTCCCCATCTGGCCCCACAACTTTGTCCACAATGAGATTTGCAAGTCCCTTCAGAACTTTCTCCTCTGTAAAGGAACTTATTTATTTGTTTTTGTTAACCGGGTAAGTGCGCTAGCCAACAAGTGACTATTTTCAGGCACGACCCGGGAGGTACAATTACAAAACACCATGATACATAAGAGGATACATAAGGCAGGATACATAGGCATGATAGCAGGAATACACAGGAGAATATACAAAGCAGGATACATTGCAAAGAACGATATATACACACAGTGTAGTTAAGTATAGACCCAGGATAAAATACATGTAATCGGTAGTTTAAGAATAAGGGGGATAGGTGGAGAGGAGAGAAGGCCAGGAAGGGGTGGGTGAGCAGCGAGAAAGGTGAGGGACAGGAGGAAGGTAAAGGCGACTCATGTGCCATCAGCGGAGAAGGTTACCAACTGTGACCAGACGGTGGAAGCCAGGATCTGTAGAGAGACGGAGAGGTAGGGGAGAAGGACAGTGAGGTGGAGGGCAGGGAAAGGGGAAAGCTTTTAGCTGGGCATGGAGCCAAAGGGAAACAAAGGAGGGAAGGTCGATGGATGGAATGCACCTGGAAGGAGTGCAGTGACACACAAGATGGGAGGGGGACAGGAGGAATGGCGGTAAAAATGGAATAGGCAGGTAGAGTAGTAACCTATGTCTGAGCCGATGAATCAGGGAGATGGAAGAAAAGAGTGAGGAGTCACGGTAGGGCAAAACTAGTGGAGGGCAGGGGAGGCTGGCAGGAAGGGGGGCAGAGGGTGAAAGAAGGGTAATACAGGTGAACGGCCAGTTACGGCATCAGCGGTACAAGGTTACAACCTACAGCCGGGTCTGTGGAGCCAAAAGACGGTAAAAGAGGAAGAGAGCGAAGAGGGGTTGCGGCAAGTTACGGCATTGGCGGTAAAGGGTTACAATGTAAGGCCGGGATGGTGGAGCCGAGAGACGGCATGGAGGGGACTAGAGGTCGGTGAGGGGAGGAGTGAGGTGGTAGTTACGGCATTAGCGGTGATAGGTTATAAAGTGCAGCCGGGACGGTGGAACCAGGAGGCAGCAAGGAGGGAGAAGAGATCGGTTAGAGGGGGTGAGGCGGCAATGAGCAGGAGAAGGGAGGGCAGGAGGAAGAGGTAGTAATGAAGGGGATACAGGAGAAATGGCCAAGGGGAGAGAGACTAGTAAGGTGCATGAAGGGAAGGAATGAAGGTAGGGAAAAACAGTACATGGTGCGAGGACAAGCTAAGTGGCCAGGAGATAAATGAATAACTTTACAATTGGCATCAGAACACGAAAATTATACAGCATCCACTAACAGTAAACATACTCAAAAAACAACCAAGAGGAAAAGCGCAAAGTGCATAAAGTACATAATAGGGAGTAGGAAGAGCAAGCAATGAGCAGGGGGATCAAGTGGGATCAAAACAAACACATTTGTCCATTGAGGTGAGGAAAGTTCTGAGGTTGTGCTTAAATGCCATGTGGAAGGAGCATTCCTTAGTTCCTGAGGCAACAAGTTCCAATAGTAAGGGCAGCATAGCTGAAGGATCCGTGCCCTTTTATGCAGCAGAGAGGAATATTTAATAAGGGATTTGTCAGCTGATCTAAGGTCCTGTGAAGGTATAGCCGGTTGGAGTAGTTTAGAGAGAACAGCTGGTTTGGATGTTCTGATGATGGTGTCCGAAAGGTTGTAAAGGTAGTATTGCCTGGTGGAGGAGGGAGATAGCCAGCCAAGGTCTTTGTATAGCTGACAATGATGCTTCAGGTGTGGCACTTTCGCTGCATACCTGCAGACATTGTTAAAGGTGGTGTCCCATTGATGCAGGACAGTTTTGTTGGCTATAGATAGGATGGGACAACCATAGGTAAGGGTTGGCAATAGGATTCCTCTAGCAATTGCCAGTTTAGCGGCAGGGGTAAGCAGGTAGTTGGTCCTGTAAGCAGCTCCTAACTTACAATTGACAGACTTGCAAGTTTTCTGGATGTGCAGTTTTAGGTCCAGAGTTTGGTCAAGGTGAATGCCCAAGTAGCGAAATGAGTTGACAGACTCCACAGGGTTACCATCAATGTCCGGTACAGAGAGAGGAGATGGGCAGGATCTTAGTTTGTGAATGGATCCAAATAGCATGGCTTTAGTTTTGTTGGCGTTAAGAACAAGGCGTTGAGTGTGTAGCCAGCGCTGCACCGAGTGGAAGTCCGTGGTAAGGGCAGCATTCAGGTTGATGATATTGTCAGAGTGCGCATAGATGACCAGGTCATCTGCATACAGTAGTGAGTGGCCAGAGGTTACTACATCAGGGAGATTGTTTACAAATAGTGAAAAAAGGAGAGGACCAAGTATGGAGCCCTGAGGGACACCAATATTGATGACTGCACTGTGAGAGATCGCCGCGATGAATTTCACCGCCTGCGTCCTGTTGGCAAGGTAGCTGTTGAACCAAGTAGTGACAGGGTGAGAGAAGCCCAGGTTTCTGAGGGAGGAAAGTAGTAAGGTATGGTCAACAAGGTCGAACGCTTTGGTTAGGTCGATGAAAACAGCCCCTGTTAGCTTTCCTTTATCCATGCTGGTAAGAATGTCAGAAGAGAATTTAGCTAGTGCAGTCATGGTGCTGTGGTGTTTTCTAAAGCCATGCTGGGCTGCGTTGAGTAAGCTGGAGTTTTCTATGTATTCGTTAATTTGAGTTGAGACTAGCTTTTCAAGGATCTTGTTAAGGACTGATAAAATAGCAATAGGTCTATAGTTAGGCGTGGTCATTTTGCTGCCTTTTTTAAACACAGGAGTGATTCTGGCGGCCTTCCAGATTTCAGGGACAACGCCATTGGAGAGGGATAGGGTGAATATTCTAGCTATAGGACCAGATATGAGGTGAGCAGCCATCTTTAATAACCGAGGTTCCAGTCCATCAGAGCCAGTGCTGGTATTATCCGAGATAGCCTTGAGCAGCTTGAAGACTTGATGCCTGGAGACCGCTTTGAAGTAGAATGGGTTAGATGAGTTAGGTGAATCGCCAGGGAATGTGTTGTTCGGTAGTGTGGCGGCAGATTTGGGGGAAGCTGTGTAGGCAGATAAGTCAGAAAACTGCTGGTTAAATGCATTTGCAATAGTGGAAGAGTCATTACAGTGAATGCCATGCAGAACCATTTCAGAGGGGGTGACAGCTTGTGTAGATCCTAGGAAAGATTTAATGTGGCTCCAAAATTTCCTAGGGTCGTTAGAGGAATTGGCCAGCAAGTTTTGACAGTATTTACTTTTGGCCTGCCTGATGCACCTTTTGCAATCATTTCTATATTGTTTGTATAGGATGAAATCAAGGGGGAGTCCAGATTGTTTGTATTTTCTCCACTGCTTATCTCTGGCTTTTAACTTGCGTAGGAGATCTTTATTTAGCCATCTTGAGCACCGGCCTCTGACTCTTCTTTTTACCTTTGGGAGGTGTTTCTTTTGCACTTCACCAAACTTAGTAAGAAATATGTTAAGGGCAGTTTCGACATTGGATGTGGAGAAGACGTCAGTCCAGTCTATGCCAGATATGTCAGATAAGAAGCCTTGTACATCAAGGGCAGCATAGTTCGTGAAGGTAATCAGTCGTGGTTGAGGGCGGCGGTGGGCAGGAGCGCCAGCGACAGGCGTCGGTGAGTGATCTGTAGTGAGTCAGCCAGGACAGAAGCTATAGAAATGTGATCCGGTCTATTGGTAAGGATCCAGTCGAGTAACGTTCCTGATAGAGAAGTCGTGGTCCTGGTGTAGTCTGTTATGGTTTGGTGGAAATTGTGCTTCTGGATCAGAGATGCGAGGAGATTGTGCTGTGGGCCCAGCCAGTTCAGGTTCAGATCACCGAGGAGGAGTGCTTCATTTGCTTTTACATTCAGAGAGACACACTGCAGAAGGTTCTGGAGACCATTCAACCCACAGGTTGGTGGGTTATACACAGACGATATGAAGGAGTTTGCAACCAGTGTCAGGGTAGCATGCAGCACTTCACATGGCATAAGGGAATCAGGGTAGGGTAGAATGCTAAGAGACAAATGATTTTGTAGAAAATTGCAACCGCCTTTGGACCCAGATCGGTCACGTCAAGAATATTATACCCAGGTAGGTGGCACAGGTATCAGGTACAGTGGGTTTCAGCCAGGTTTCGGAGAGGCATAGTATGTCAGGGTCCATCAACTTAGCCCAGGCTTCGAGTTCAACCAGGTGGCTCATGTGGCTTCTAATGTTCATATGGGCTAGCACCAGGTCCTTTTTTGTGCTAGTAGAGGTGGAGAGTGGGGTGCATATTTTGGGACCAGGGTTAGATTCAATATTGCCAGATAGCATAAGGAGCCTCTGGGCCAGGTGTATAAACAAGTCAACAGGAAAAGTGCCTAGCTTAATTTTGGGTTTACGACTGTTCAAGAGATAGAAGTGGAGGGATTGGTATATACAGCCCCTTTTGATTAGAATAAGATGGGTAATGGGAAGATTAGAGTGAGAGGAGAGGAGAAGATTGGAGAATCTAAAGTCAGTTGTATGCTGAGGACAGTGGTCCTCAGGAATTGAAGGAGACAAAGTAATCCAGTTCAGACAAAATAGGACAGATAGGCAGAAGAGAGGGACAAGTTTAGGATGGCTAATAGTGCAGAGTAGGTTCATTGTGGGGAGACCAGAGTGTGGAACCATTCCAGCAAATGGGAGGGAGGACAAAGGCGGAATGTCCAAGGGGAGAAGGGTCGAAATATGGCTCAGATATATAGCTGGGATATAATCTGCTTACAGCGTAGCTCTGCTGTACAAGCAATTTAGCACAGAGACAGAGACAGGGATAGGATCCGCCCCTAGTGGAAGAGAATATAAGGGCCAATGGAAGAAGTAGACACTTAGTCATATGACAGACAGGAGACTATATAGCTAAAGGGTCGACCAGGGTGGGTGAGGTGGGGGAAGGGTGGGGAGCCAGCGCAAAGTGCCGGTGGGAAGAGTGCAATGGAGGAGCTGTATCACAATGCCCCGGTGGCAGTGCTCACTCACAGTCCCCAAGGGTTCAAAAAAATAAAGGTCGCTAACCTTAGAAAAAGCAAGCAACAACAGCCGCTTTCTGTGAGGGATGGTCCAGGTTAAAGTCCCAACCCAGCAGAAGAGAGCCGGCGGCAGGGAGGTTGAAGGGACGTACCTTGCGGGCTTTGCGCCTTCAGCGGCACAAGGTACCAGGGAGCGGCCGAGCTTCTGGTTCCCTTCCTCGGCAATTCACGGTTGGAAGCGGCCCCTGGCAACAGAAGGTCTGGAGGAGCGTGGTTTTCTTTCAGAGGTGCCGCTTTTGTAGCAGACACCCCGGTGTTCATCTGGCAGGTGGTCCTGAAGATTCCTGGTCCTGGAGGAGGGGGATCTGAAGCCCTGGTGGGCCCGGGAGAGTCCTGAGGAGGTAGGAAGGAGAGGAGATTTAAATACAGGCTTCAGACAATAGGAGTAGGTGGAGGTGAGAAAGAGGAGGAGAGTAATTCAGCAGGGGGTAAAGCTTAGCAGAGAGAGGCAGGCAGGTAGGGCATACAGAGTAGTTCTCAGTTGCAAATAAAGGATTTTAAATGGAAAAGGCGGGAACCCCAGGCGGGCGGTTACAGGCAGTTACAGAGGCTATGCAGCAGAGATTAACTTTAGTTTAGGAAGAAAAAACACAAGTATCAGTATAAAGTGACAGGACTGAGGAGGGAAAGATAACTTTACAAATTCAATGGAGGAGCTGTATCACAATGCCGCCGCGGCAGTGCTCGCTCACAGTCCCCAAGGGTTCAAAAAATAAAGGTCGCTAACCTTAGAAAAAGCAAGCAACAACAGCCGCTTTCTGTGAGGGATGGTCCAGGTTAAAGTCCCAACCCAGCAGAAGAGAGCCGGCGGCAGAGAGGTTGAAGGGACGTACCTTGCGGGCTTTGCGCCTTCAGCAGCACAAGGTACCAGGAAGCGGCCAAGCTCCTGGTTCCCTTCCTCGGTAATTCACGGTTGGAAGCGGCCCCAGGCAACAGAAGGTCTGGAGGAGCGCGGTTTTCTTTCAGCGGTGCCGCTTTTGTAGCAGACACCCCGGTGTTCACCTGGCAGGTGGTCCTGAAGATTCCTGGTCCTGGAGGAGGGGGATCGGAAGCCCCGGTGGGCCCAGGAGAGTCCTGAGGAGGTAGGAAGGAGAGGAGATTTAAATACAGGCTTCAGACAATAGGAGTAGGTGGAGGTGAAAGAGGAGGAGAGCAATTTAGCAGGGGGTAAAGCTTAGCAGAGAGGCAGGCAGGTAGGGCATGAGTGAGTTCTCAGTTGCAAATAAAGGATTTTAAATGGAAAAGGTGGGAACCCCAGGCGGGCGGTTACAGGCAGTTACAGAGGCTATGCAGCAGAGATTAACTTGAGTTTAGGAAGAAAAAACACAAGTATCAGTATAAAGTGACAGGATTGAGGAGGGAAAGATAACTTTACAAATTCAATGGAGGAGCTGTATCACAATGCCGCGGTGGCAGCGCTCGCTCATAGTCCCCAAGGGTTCAAAAAATAAAGGTCGCTAACCTTAGAAAAAGCAAGCAACAACAGCCGCTTTCTGTGAGGGATGGTCCAGGTTAAAGTCCCAACCCAGCAGAAGGGGCAGTGACAGGAGGATGAAGGGCGTACCTTGCGGGTCTATGCCTTCAGCAGCACAAGGTACCAGGGGCTGCCGAGCTCCTGGTTCCCTTCCTCGGCAATTCACGGTTGGAAGCGGCCCCTGGCAACAGAAGGTATGGAGGAGCACGGTTTTTTTTCAAAGGTGCCGCTTTTGTAGCAGACACCCCGGTGTTCGTCTGGCAGGTGGTCCTGAAGATTCCTGGTCCTGGAGGAGGGGGATCCGAAGCCCCGGTGGGCCCGGGAGAGTCCTTGTGGGCTTTGTGCCTTCAGCGGCACAAGGTACCAGGGAGCGGCCAAGCTCCTGGTTCCCTTCCTCGGCAATTCACGGTTGGAAGCGGCCCCTGGCAACAGAAGGTCTGGAGGAGCGCGGTTTTCTTTCAGAGGTGCCGCTTTTGTAGCAGACACCCCGGTGTTCGTCTGGCAGGGGTCCTGAAGATTCCTGGTCCTGGAGGAGGGGGATCCAAAGCCCCGGTGGGCCCGGGAGAGTCCTTGCGGGCTTTGCGCCTTCAGCGGCACAAGGTACCAGGGAGCGGCCGAGCTCCTGGTTCCCTTCCTCGGCAATTCACGGTTGGAAGTGGCCCCTGGCAACAGAAGGTCTGGAGGAGCGCGGTTTTCTTTCAGAGGTTCCGCTTTTGTAGCAGACACACCGGTGTTCGTATGGCAGGTGGTTCTGAAGATTCCTGGTCCTGGAGGAGGGGGATCCGAAGCCCCGGTGGGCCCGGGAGAGTCCTTGCGGGCTTTGCGCCTTCAGCGGCACAAGGTACCAGGGAGCGGCCGAGTTCCTGGTTCCCTTCCTCGGCAATTCACGGTTGGAAGCGGCCCCTGGCAACAGAAGGTCTGGAGGAGCGCGGTTTTCTTTCAGAGGTGCCGCTTTTGTAGCAGACACCCCGGTGTTCGTCTGGCAGGTGGTCCTGAAGATTCCTGGTCCTGGAGGAGGGGGATCCGAAGCCCCAGTGGGCCCGGGAGAGTCCTGAGGAGGTAGGAAGGAGAGGAGATTTAAATACAGGCTTCAGACAATAGGAGTAGGTGGAGGTGAGGAAGAGGAGGAGAGCAATTTAGCAGGGGGTAAAGCTTAGCAGAGAGAGGCAGGCAGGTAGGGCATACAGAGTAGTTCTCAGTTGCAAATAAAGGATTTTAAATTGAAAAGGCGGGAACCCCAGGCGGGCAGTTACAGGCAGTTACAGAGGCTATGCAGCAGAGATTAACTTTAGTTTAGGAAGAAAAAACACAAGTATCAGTATAAAGTGACAGGATTGAGGAGGGAAAGATAATTTTACAAATTCAATGGAGGAGCTGTATCACAATGCCGTCGCGGCAGCGCTCGCTCACAGTCCCCAAGGGTTCAAAAAATAAAGGTCGCTAACCTTAGAAAAAGCAAGCAACAACAGCCGATTTCTGTGAGGGATGGTCCAGGTTAAGTCCAACCCAGCAGAAGAGGCACGGCGGCAGGGAGGTTGAAGGACGTACCTTGCAGACTTTGCGCCTTCAGCACAAAAGTACCAGGGCGGCCGGCTCCTGGTTCCCTTCCTCGGCAATTCACGGTTGGAAGCGGCCCCTGGCAACAGAAGGTCTGGAGGAGCGGTTTTCTTTCAGAGGTGCGCTTGTAGCGAACACCCGGTGTTCGCCTGGCAGGTGGTCCTGAAGATTCCTGGTCCTGGAGGAGGGATCCGAGCTCGGTGGGCCCAGGAGAGTCCTGAGGAGGTAGGAAGGAGGAGATTTAAATACAGGCTTCAGACAATAGGAGTAGGTGGAGGTGAGAAAGGAGGAGCAATTTAGCAGGGGTAAAGCTGCAGAGAGAGAGGCAGGCAGGTGGGGCATACAGAGTAGTTCTCAGTTGCAAATAAAGGTTTTAAATGGAAAAGGCAGGAACCAGGCGGGCGGTTACAGGCAGTTACAGAGGCTATGCAGCAGAGATTAACTTTAGTTTGGAAGAAAAACACAAGTATCAGTATAAAGTGACAGGATTGAGGAGGGAAAGATAACTTTACAAATTCAATGGAGGAGCTGTATCACAATGCCCCTGGACAGCCTTCGCTCCAGTCCCAAGGGTTCAAAAAAAAAAGGTCGCTAACCTTAGAAAAAGCAAGCAACAACAGCCGCTTTCTGTGAGGGATGGTCCAGGTTAAAGTCCCAACCCAGCAGAAGAGAGCCAAGCGGCAGGGACGCTGAAGGACATACTATGCGGCTTTATGCCTAGCGCACAAGGTACTAGGGAGCGGCCTGAGCTCCTGGTTCCTTCCTCGGCAACCACGGTTAGAAGCTGCCCCTGGCAACAGAAGGTCTGGAGGAGCGTGGTTTTCTTTCAGAGGTGCCGCTTTTGTAGCAGACACCCCGGTGTTCGTCTGGCAGGTGGTCCTGAAGATTCCTGGTCCTGGAGAAGGGGGATCCGAAGCCCCGGTTGGCCCAGGAGAGTCCTTTCGGGCTTTGCGCCTTCAGCGGCACAAGGTACCAGGAAGCGGCCGAGCTCCTGGTTCCCTTCCTCGGCAATTCACGGTTGGAAGCGGCCCCTGGCAACAGAAGGTCTGGAGGAGCGCGGTTTTCTTTCAGAGGTGCCACTTTTGTAGCAGACACCCCGGTGTTCATCTGGCAGGTGGTTCTGAAGATTCCTGGTCCTGGAGGAGGGGGATCTGAAGCCCCGGTGGGCCCGGGAGAGTCCTTAGAAAAAGCAAGCAACAACAGCCGCTTTCTGTGAGGGATGGTCCAGGTTAAAGTCCCAACCCAGCAGAAGAGAGCCGGTGGCAGGGAGGTTGAAGGGACGTACCTTGCGGGCTTTGCGCCTTCAGCTGCACAAGGTACCAGGGAGCGGCCGAGCTCCTGGCTCCCTTCCTCGGCAATTCACGGTTGGAAGCGGCCCCTGGCAACAGAAGGTCTGGAGGAGCGTGGTTTTGTTTCAGAGGTGCCGCTTTTGTAGCAGACACCCTGGTGTTCGTCTGGCAGGTGGTCCTGAAGTTTCCTGGTTCTGGAGGAGGGGGATCCGAAGCCCCGGTGGGCCCGGGAGAGTCCTTGCGGGCTTTGTGCCTTCAGCAGCACAAGGCACCAGGGAGCGGCCGAGCTGCTGGTTCCCTTCCTCGGCAATTCACGGTTGGAAGCGGCCCCTGGCAACAGAAGGTCTGGAGGAGCGCGGTTTTCTTTCAGAGGTGCCGCTTTTGTAGCAGACACCACGGTGTTCGTCTGGCAGGTGGTCCTGAAGATTCCTGGTCCTGGAGGGGATCCAGGCCGGTGAATCGCGGGAGAGTCCTTGCGGGCTTTGCGCCTTCAGCTGAGGCACAAGGTACCAGGGAGTGGCCGAGCTCCTGGTTCCCTTCCTCGGCAATTCACGGTTGGAAGCGGCCCCTGGCAACAGAAGGTCTGGAGGAGCGCGGTTTTCTTTCAGAAGTGCCGCTTTTGTAGCAGACACCCCGGTGTTCGTCTGGCAGGTGGTCCTGAAGATTCCTGGTCCTGGAGGAGGGGGATCCGAAGCCCCGGTGGGCCCGGGAGAGTCCTTGCGGGCTTTGCGCCTTCAGCGACACAAGGTACCAGGGCGGCCGAGCTCCTGGTTCCCTTCCCCTCGGCAATTCCACGGTTGGAAGCGCCCTGGCAACAGAAGGTCTGGAGGAGCGCGGTTTTCTTTCAGAGGTGCCGCTTTTTAGCAGACACCCGTGTTCAGTCTGGCAAGTGGCCCTGAAAGACTCCTGGTCCTGGAGGAGGGGGATCCGCCCGTGGGCCGGAGAGTCCTTAGAAAAGCAAACAACAGCCGCTTTCTGTGAGGATGGTCAGGTTAAAGTCCCAACCCAGCAGAAGAGGCGGTGGCAGGAGGTTGAAGGCGTACCTTGCGGGCTGTCTTCAGCGGCACAAGGTACCAGGGAGCGGCCGAGCTCCTGGTTCCCTTCCTCGGCAATTCACGGTTGGAAGTGGCCCCTGGCAACAGAAGGTCTGGAGGAGCGCGGTTTTCTTTCAGAGGTGCCGCTTTTGTAGCAGACACCCTGGTGTTCGTCTGGCAGGTGGTCCTGAAGATTCCTGGTCCTGGAGGAGGGGGATCCGAAGCCCCGGTGGGCCCGGGAGAGTCCTTGCGGGCTTTGCGCCTTCAGCAGCACAAGGCACCAGGGAGCGGCCGAGCTCCTGGTTCCCTTCCTCGGCAATTCACGGTTGGAAGCGGCCCCTGGCAACAGTAGGTCTGGAGGGCGGTTTTTCTTTCAGAGGTGCCGATTTGTACGCAGACACCGGTGTTCGTCTGGCAGGTGGTTCTGAAGATTCCTGGTCCTGGAGGAGGGGATCCGAAGCCCAGTGGGCCAGGAGAGTCCCTTGCGGGCTTTGCGCCTTCCAAGCGGCACAGGTACCAGGGGTGGCCGGAAGCTCCTGGTTCCCTTCCTCGGCAATTCACGGTTGGAAGCGGCCCCTGGCAACAGAAGGTGTGGAGGAGCGCGGTTTTCTTTCAGAGGTGCCGCTTTTGTAGCAGACACCCCAGTGTTCATCTGGCAGGTGGTCCTGAAGATTCCTGGTCCTGAAGGAGGGGGATCCGAGGCCCCGGTGGGCCCGGGAGAGTCCTGAGGAGGTAGGAAGGAGAGGAGATTTAAATACAGGCTTCAGACAATAGGAGTAGGTGGAGGTGAGAAAGAGGAGGAGAGCAATTTAGCAGGGGGTAAAGCTTAGCAGAGAGAGGCAGGCAGGTAGGGCATACAGAGTAGTTCTCAGTTGCAAATAAAGGATTTTAAATGGAAAAGGCGGGAACCCCAGGCGGGCGGTTACAGGCAGTTACAGAGGCTATGCAGCAGAGATTAACTTTAGTTTAGGAAGAAAAAACACAAGTATCAGTATAAAGTGACAGGATTGAGGAGGGAAAGATAACTTTACAAATTCAATGGAGGAGCTGTATCACAATGCCATGACGGCAGCTGGCTCACAGTCCCAAGGGTTCAAAAATAAAGGTCGCTAACCTTAGAAAAGCAGCAACAACAGCCGATTTCTGTGAGGATGGTCCAGGTTAAAGTCCCAACCCAGCAGAAGAGAGCCGCAGCAGGGAGGTTGAAGGACGCATCATTGCGGCTTTGTGCCTCAGCACAAGGTACCAGGAGCTGGCCGAGCTCCTGGGTTCCTCTCGGCACCACTGCCAGCGGCCCCTGGTAACAGAAGGTCTGAGGAGCCGGTTTTCTTTCAGCGGTGCGCTTTGTAGCAGACACCCGGTGTCGTCTGGCAGGTGGTCCTGAAGATTCCTGGTCCTGGAGGAGGGGGATCCAGAGCCCCGGTGGGCCAGGAGGTCCTTTAGGGCTTTGCACCTTCAGCGGCACAAAGGTACCAGGGAGGCGAGCTCCTGGTTTCCTTCCTGAAGCAATTCACGGTTGGGCGGCCCCTAGCAACAGAAGGTCTGGAGGGCGGTTTTCTTTCAAGTGCGCTTTCGCAGACACCCCGGTGTTCGTCTGGAAGGTGGTCCTGAAGATTCCTGGTCCTGGAGGAGGGGGATCCGAAGCCCCAGTGGGCCCGGGAGAGTCCTTAGAAAAAGCAAGCAACAACAGCCACTTTCTGTGAGGGATGGTCCAGGTTAAAGTCCCAACCCAGCAGAAGAGAGCCGGCGGCAGGGAAGTTGAAGGGACGCACCTTGCAGGCTTTGCACCTTCAGTGGCACAAGGTACCAGGGAGCGGCCGAGCTCCTGGTTCCCTTCCTCGGCAATTCATGGTTGGAAGCGGCCCCTGGCAACAGAAGGTCTGGAGGAACGCGGTTTTCTTTCAGAGGTGCCGCTTTTGTAGCAGACACCCCGGTGTTCGTCTGGCAGGTGGTCCTGAAGATTCCTGGTCCTGGAGGAGGGGGATCCGAAGCCCCGGTGGGCCCGGGAGAGTCCACTTGTGTCTACCTCCCCTTCTGCAGTGCCCCTGTTGCTTTTATGTGACCCATCCCCTTCCTCTGTGAAAACTGAACTAAAGTATTTGTTCAGAATAGCTGCTTTTCCCTGATCCTCCTCTGCACAGTCCCCACCTGCCCTTCTTAACCTCATAATCTCTCCCCTAGTCTTCCACTTTTCACTTATGTACCTAAAACAAATGTATTATCCGCTTTTGTTACCCCTTGGGCAATTCTTTCCTCACTTTGTGCCTTTGCACTCTTCCCCACTTTCCCTGCATCCCTCTGCTTCTCCTGATAACCTCCCTGTCCTCTTCCCTTTGCATCTCTTTATACCTCCTGAAAGCTACCCTTTCAGCCTTTACCTTGTCAGCCACTTCTTTCAAGAACTAAAGCTGCCTCTTCTTCCTCTTGTTTTTGTTCACTTCCTTTGCACAGACGTTTTTTTGCCTTCACTATGCCTTCTTAGCTTAGTCCACTGTTAAACATAGAAACAGAGACTCTGACAGCAGATAAGGACCTCTTAGCCCACCTAGTCTGCTCATTTTCCCTACCAGCAGTTACACTGCAGACCTTACTTGCTCTACGGCTCTACCCCCCCACACCAAAATACCTTACCTGTAAGGTTCCTTTATACCTATCTCATGCCTTTTTAAATCCCATTACAGTTTTTGCTTCCACCACCTCATCAGGGATGCTGTTCCAGGTATTTACCACCCTTTATGTGAAGAAGTGCTTCCTTACTTTTCCCACCCCAAGTCTACCCCCCTCCAGCTTCATAGCATGACCACTTGTTCTTGGGCATCCTTTCCTCTGAAAAAAGGCTTGAGGTATTAAAAGGCTATCATATCCCCCTCTCCCTCCTTTGCTCCAGAGTGTACATATTGAGGTCCTTCAGTCTTTCCTCATAGGGCTTTTGATGCAAGTCCTACAGCATTTTAGTTGCCCTTTTCTGGACCATATCTGCTCTGTCTATGTCTTTCTGGAGATGAGGACTCCAAAACTGGACACAGTACTCTGGGAGGGGTCTCACCAGAGATTTCTGTTCCTCCATCCCACCTAGGTTATCCCTTCTGCTATGTCATCTCTGAGGCATTGACCCATTTTTATGTTGCTTGCACGCATGTGCAAGAAACATAGTGCCATCATCTGAGTTTTCGGAGGTGTGGCACCCGTCTTCCAATTCAGTCAGTGTGTTTGCAGGCGCAGCCCCAGTTCCCCAATCACTGCTACAGCTGTCTCTGCAGTTGAAAATGCAGTGCCATACAGTTGAAAGGGAGAGCTCCGCTTCAGTGAGCAGAGCTGTCCCCCCCCACACACACGCAAACACGCATACTGCATGCTGATCGCCCCCCACGCACACACTGTATGGCGACAGGTGCCCCCCACAAAGCTGTTCTGGTGCCATGCTGGGAGGCCTGCAACATGGCAAAAACTGTGTTATAGCCAACGGTGCCCAATCCCCGCCGCCCACGGCTCACGCCCCCACCAAAGTTTCCAGGTGCCACGCTGGGAGCCCACCCCAGTGTGGCAATGCTTTTTATAGCCAATGGGGTGTGCCTACCCCACCGCCCCACACCCCCAAAGCAGTCTAGGTGCCACGCTGGGGGCCCACCCCAGCGTGGCAGAGCTTGTTATGGCTGATGGGGGTGCCCAATCCCCTGTTGGCTCCAGCCCCCCAAATGCCTTTCCAGCTGCCACGCTGGGAGCCCACCCCAGCGTGGCAAACATCCCGCGTCATCTTAATTAAAAAAAAATAAACCTGTAAACAAAAAATGGTCCCTCGTAGTCTCCCTGCCCCCCCCACAACCCGCACCCACCCACTGTGCACCCTGCCTCCCCACACCCCCCTCACCCCATACTTACCTTCAGCCCTCAGCGCGACGATCTTCAGTGGACCGGGAACACGTCTGCACTCTTGAAAGCCAACCGCGAACTGAGAAAATGCCGGTAAGCTGTATAATGTAATGAATAGAATTTTTTCAACTTTGTTGCATATCTCAGGCATTTTTGGGAATTTTGGGCCCAGATTTTCAACATGGGGTTTTTAGGACCCCTCCTCATGATTTCTTGCATTGTCATTGCGTTAATCGGGCCCGAAGGGTGATTTCACGGTCGCTGTGTGAAATCACCTTTCAGGACCAATTAACGAAATGACACTGCAGTGTTCATAAGGTGGGCTCTCAAAAAATCTATGTTGAAAATTTGGTGAAAAAATTCCTAAAAATGACTGTTTTACAAGCGTGTGTTGTGCAGTTCCCATGCACACTCGTAAGTTCGCGAATGTTCAATATTTTTACTCCAGATTTTCAACATTACCATTTTACCACACCTTCTTTTGAGCAGTACAGCTGTCATTTTTCACTTCATGCCCAAAACGTGTTTCCGCCATGTAGCACACAATGGCACAGTCGGTGTGCGAAATCAATGTATGGGACACATTAAGAAAATCACAGTGACACTGTTCATGAGCAGAGGTGTTAAAATGGCTATGTTGAAAATTTGGTGAAAAAATTCCTAAAAATGACTGTTTTACAAGCGTGCGTTGTGCAGTTCCTACCCATGCTCGTAAGTTCGCAAATTTTTAATATTTGCACTCCAGATTTTCAACATTGCCATTTTACCACACCTCCTTATGAGCAGTACAGCTGTCATTTTTCACATGTCGCCCAAAATGTGTTTCTGTGCATGTAGCGCAGAATGGCGCAGTCAGTGTGTGCAATCAATGTTTGGGACAATTAAGAAAATCACAGTGACACTGTTCATGAGCAGAGGTCTTAAAATGGCTATGTTGAAAATTTGGTGAAAAAATTCCCTTTAGCCGTTCTGCAATGTTACTAATGAAGACCCTGCAGCACCCCACTGGTCACCCCCTCTCCTTAGACTGCATCCCATTTACCACCACTCTCTGCCTCCTGTCTGTTAGCCAGTTTCTAACCCAGTTTACCACCCTTTCCCCCATGCCCAGCCTACCCAGCTAGTTTATCAGCCTCCTATGTGGGACGGTGTCAAAGACTTTGCTGAAATCAAGGTAAGCGTTGTCCATTGCCCCATCCTGATTCACTTCCTTTGTCACCCAGTCGAAGAAATAAACCAGATTTGTCTGACATGATGTCCCCACTGTGAATCCATGTTGTCTATGGTCCTGGGCTCCGATGGCTTCTAGATGCCCCATTATCCTTTCTTTAAGCAATGCCTCCATGATCTTCCTCACTACTGAGGTGAGGCTGAACAGCCTATTGTTCCCTGCCTCTTCCCTGCTGCTGCATTTGTGTAGAGGGACCACATGTGCCCTCCTCCAATTCACTCATGTTGAATGACTCAGTGAACATGGCTGCCAGAGGTACTGCTATCTCCCTTCACAGTTCTCTTAATATCCTTGGATGTATGCCATCTGGTTCCATCGCTTTGTCCACCTTCAATTTAGTAAGCTCCTGAAGGACTATTTTGCCTTTGAATGGACTATTGTCCACCCCTTCACCACCTTGGCAACTGCTGTACTACTGTGGCCCTTGCCCCTCCCACTCTTCTGTGAATACTGAGCCAAAAGACACAGTGGATGACTTGGGAGGAAGGCATGGAACTATCACTTCCAAATACCTAAACAGCACATACATGCAAGCAACATTCGGCATTGACAAATGCTTGTTTAATAATCTGCCCTCCTGAAATCCAGGACCCTCATCCTTGTGTGGTTTGTGCCTATGGTTGTCCTCATGTTGAATCACACTGTACGGTGATCAATGGTCCTCAGATGGCCTCCCACCTTAATGTCTGCAACACTGTTCCTGTTAGTGAGCATCAGGTCCAGTACTGCCCCATCACAAGTGGGATCCCTGACTAGGTGCGTTGGAAATGCTTCCTGCAGGGAGTAAAGAATGTTCCTGCTTCTAGCTGCAGCTATGGCTTAGTGGCTTCAATCTATATCAGGCAGATTGAAGTCCCCCAAAAAACAGCACCTCCTCTTTTCCTGCCATTGTGCCAATGGCTTCCACCAGTGCTTTATCTAATTTCTCCCGTGTCGGAGGTCTGTAGATCATGCCAGTGCAAAAAGTGATTCTGTTTTCCATCTCCAGAGTGACCCACAGTACCCCCAGCCACTCCATTCTCCCCTGGCTTCCCTGTATCTCTGTTGCTTTGATACCCCTTTCCTTACATACAGCACCACCCTTGCTTATTTCCTTCCCACCCTATCTTGACTGAGTATAGCCTGGTATAGCCATATGCCAATTATGGTTTCCTGTTCACCATGACTCAGTAAAGGCCATGATATCCAGGTTTTCCTACACCACAATGGCTTCTAGGTCTGGAATTTTGTTTCTTGTGTTTACACACGTCCTTCCATAATTTGTTATCACTCTGCTTGCTACCCCACATTTCCTTTTGGCCCGTCCTGTTTTTCTCCTTACTTTTTATAGGCTCATGTTTCTGTCCCCTTTCATTTCAAGCACTTAGCTTTTTTTTTTCTTTTGCACTTGGGTGGGGGGGGGGATTTGCCTCTCCTCAAGTTCTTCCTTTTCTCTGCTTCAGTTGTGGGGGGGGGGGCAGTTATGCCTTCCTGATTTCTTCTGCCACCATGCTCAGCTAGTTTAAATGTTCATCGAAGTAACATTAAAACCACTCACTGAGGACCTCGACTTCCCTCCTAGACAGATGCAGGCCATTAGGCCTGTATAGGCCTTATCTCTCCAGGAGAGTCCCCAGTCCCCATTGTAGCCGAACCCTGCCTCACTACACCATTCCTTCAACCATGAGTTGAAACTCCTAGTGTGGAGACTCTATCCTCCCTGCTGTAGACAGGCAACACCTCAATCAAAGTCACTGAGCACACTATCTGCCAAAGACCCCTACCCAGCTCACTCAAATCCCCCTGCATAATTGCATCCCCATCTCTAGCTAGGTAATTTGTCCCAGAAGGACAATGACATCCAGCTCCCCCTCTTGCCCCACCATCTTAGCGATTCTTAGCATCCACTTTCCATCCCTCTGAGCTGAGGCACCAAGTAGGCAGCTCACTTCTCTCTTTTCCTTCATTTCTGTTCCCAAATATACCCTCCTGATGATCAAGTCCCCCATCAGAAGCTGCTTCCTTCTCTGGTGGGGTCCTCTCCTTCCCACCTCAGGCCTCCTTCAGGGAGGACCCCCGCTTCCTCACTGGCCACTATCATGGGGGCCTCCTCCCAGCATTCCCATCCCATCAGAGCAGCAAACAAGTTTTGTAGTGGTAGCAGCTGAGGATTGTGCCCTAACCCACCACCACCATTCTGGAGCCCACCACAGTCCAGCTGGCCCTTCTTGGCACCTTCAGGGGCAACAGTGGTAAGTTTGGTGGCCCCTGGGTAGGGAAGAGGTCTCCTAAATCCTAGTCCACTTTGCTCAGAGTCCAGTGACCTCCTCCCTCAGCCCAGACAGGTGCATGCAGATGGGGCACACCTCAGTCTCCAGAAGGTCTCTCTGAAAACTGCTGCTCCACAGTCACTGAACTGCACCACTCCCAACATTCCCATTCCTGCACTCTCACTATGATACTGGAAAGAACTCTGTAACCTTACCCCAGATAGGGTGTTTCTAATTTTCCCCCTTTTTGATTTGCTTAACCCCTTTGTTATTTGACCCTAGATAGGGTGTTTTAAGTTTTCCTCTTTTGCTTCTTTTAGCCTTTTTTATTTACCTTACCCTAGATAGGGTGTTACTTTTTTCCCTCTGCTTGTCCTAATTCTAGATAGGGTGTTACATTTGTTCCCACACCATAGGTGTTTTCAGTTCCATTAATTCCCTACACAGGCAGCAGAAAGTAAACAAGTATTTTGCCTTACCTCAGTGGACCAGCAGAGTTTCCTGCTTGCCTGCTGTTGCCTGCAGATCGCTAACAGGCTAATCAGTTGTTCCACTCCTGCTCTGTTCTGCTTATGCTCTGTTCTACTCATGCTCTGTTCTGCTCATGCTTTGTTCCACTCCTGCTCTGTTCTGCTCATGCTCTGTTCTGCTCATGCTCTGTTCCACTCATGCTCCGTTCTGCTCATGCTCTGTTCTGCTCATGTTCTGTTCATCTCCTACTCTGTTCTGCTCATGCTTTGTTCCACTTCTGCTCTGTTCTGCTCTTGCTCTGTTCCACTCCTGCTCTGCTCCGCTCATGCTCTGTTCCACTAATACTCTGTTCTGCTTATGCTCTGTTCCACTCCTGCTCTGTTCCGCTCATGCTCTGTTCCACTCCTGCTCTGTTCTGCTTATGCTCGGTTCCACTCATGCTCTGTTCTGCTTATGCTCTGTTCCACTCATGCTCTGTTCTGTTCATGCTCTGTTCCACTCATGCTCTGTTCTGCTCATGCTGTGTTCTGCTCATGCTCTGTTCCACTCCTGCTCTGTTCTTCTCATGCTCTGTTCCACTCCTGCTCTGTTCTGCTCATGCTCTGTTCTGCTCTGCTCTGTTCCACTTCTGCTCTGTTCTGCTCATGCTCTGGGACATGAATGTGAATGGGACACATTAGGAATGGTTGCCTTTATCCTCCAGCTGGGAGCTTTACTGGGTGGGATTTCCTGTTTGGATCTAATTGGTCCATGTCAGCCACATCAACCTCATCAGTTTTCTTAGTCCTCTGACACCTATTCTGATCTCTCAACCTGCAGGCTTATTCAATACACTGACTGCAAAAGGCTAGTTTAGTCTTGGCTTACAGAAACCCTCGAGAAGACTTATACTTTATTTGTTTTTGTTTTAAAAACCCTCCCAATTTGGATATCTGACTGCTCCCATCTTAAAATCAGTTTCAGACAGCTGATTCTATTTAGCCTAGCACCAGTTTCCAATTTCAGGTTTAACCTGTTTGTTTTAGGTTTGCTTTGTTTGGAGGCAGTATAGCGCAGTGGTTTAAGGCTCTGAGCTGCAAATCTGGTGATATCTAGTAGACCAGACTGGGGTTTGAATCCCACAGCCCCTACTTGCATACTGTGTGACCCTGAGCAAGTCACTTAACCTCCTTGTGCTCCCAGGTTGCACATGGAAACAAGCTTCGGCTTAGTGTGCCTGTCCTGGTTAAACAATTTCCCCTTTCCCCTTCTAATAATACACAAGCTTTATGTATGCTCAAATTACCTTTAATATTCTACAACCCTTCCCAAGTGTCCCCTCCCAACTGATGTTTTGTTCTGGTGTTGGTGTCTGTGAGTTCAAAAAAAAGTGCCAAACACTGTGGTTTGAAAATTATAATGCAATTCTAGAGGTTCCAAAGTGTCCTCTCTTGACTGCTGTTGTGTTCTGTTGGCATTTGTAAGTTTAGAAAAAAGAGGGTAAACCACTTTGGTTTGATAATTAAGGGTAAGGCAATTCTAGGGGGTGGGGGTAGGAAGAAGTAGGCTGCTGGTTAACTAGGATCTGCAGCTTATCCATTAGGTAGGGAAATGGGCAGACTGGGTGGGCCAAGCAGTCCTTATCTGCCGTCAAATTCTATGTTTCTATACACCTAGAGGTTAAACATAGAAACATAGAATTTGATGGCAGATAAGGACCGCTTGCCACCTAATCTGCCTTCCCAGATAGCTGCAGATCTAGTTAATCAACACTCCTTACCCCCCTAGAATTGACTTATATCTGTCCCATGCATTCTTGAATTCCCCCACTGTTTTTGACTCTATGACCTCCTCAGGAAGGCTGTTCCATGTATCCACAACCCTCTCTGTGAAGAAATACTTCCTCACATTACCTCTGAGCTGTACCCCCCCCAATCTTCAAATTGTGCCCCTTTGTTTTAGCACATCTCTTTTTCTGAAAGATGCTACCCTCTTGGACTTTGTTGATTCCCTTGAGGTATTTGAAAGTTTCTATCATGTCCCCCCTCGTCCTCCTTTCCTCGAGGCTATACATCTTTAGTTCCTTTAGTCTTTCTTCATACGTCTTCTGATGCAGACCCTGCATCATTTTGGTTGCCCTCCTCTGGACAGCCTCCACCCTGTCTCTGTCTTTGTGGAGATGGGGTCTCCAGAAGTGTACACAGTACTCCAGATGTGGTCTTACCAACCATCTGTACAGAGGGCCAACAACTTCCTGTTTTCTACTGGTGATGCCTCTCCCTATGCATCCCAGTATCCCCCAGCCCTCCTTACTGCCTTCTCACATTGCTGGCCCACCTTTAGGTAATCTGATATGACTACCCCAAGTCCCTTTCCATTTTTGTTGTTGTCAGTATCTCACCCCCATTGTGTATTCTTCCACTGGGTTTTTGTTTCCCAGGTGCATTACTTTGCACTTCTTTGCATTGAATCTAAGCTGCCATACATTTGACCATTCCTCCAACCTTGCCAAATCCTTTCATCCTTTCCACCCCACCTTGTGTATCAACCCTATTGCAGATCTTTGTGTCATCTGCAAAGAGACATCTTTCCCTTCCAGTCCCTCTGCAATGTCACTTATAAAGACATTAAAAAGGATCGACCCCAGTACTGAACCCTGCGTTACCCCACTAGTAACCCTCCTTTCTTCACTGTGGACTCCATTTACTATTACCCGCTGTGTCCTGTTGTCCAACCATTGTTTTACCCTGGCTACCACCCTAGGACCCACTCCCAGGCTGGCTAATTTGTTTATTAATCTTTTGTGCGGGACTGTGTCAAATGCCTTGCTAAAGTCTAGGTAGGCCATGTCCACAGCCCCTCCCTGGTCTACTGCTTTGGTCACCCAGTCAAAGAAATCAATTAGATTTGTCTGACATGACCACTGTGAATCCATGCTGCCTTGGGTCCTGTGCCCCATTGGCCTCTAGGTACTCATCAATTCTTTCCTTCAGAAGTGATTCCATCATTTTCCCTACCACTGAGGTCAAACTGACAGGTCTGTATTTTCCTGCCTCTGCCTTGCTCCCAATTTTGTGAAGAGAAATCACATCCGCCCTCCTCCAATCCTCAGGTACCACCCCATCCTCCCACGATTTTTTAAAAAGGGTAGTCAGTGGTGTTACTAGTTCTTCCCTTAGTTCTTTTAAAATTCTGGGGTGAATCCCATCAAGCCCCATTGCTTTATCCACCTTCAGTTTTAAGAGTTCTTTCAGAACCCTTTCTTCTGTGAAAGGACTAATATCAACCCCCTATCCAGAGTGCTTCTATTGACTGGATTAGGTATTTCTCCCTGCTTTTCCATTGTGAATACTGAGCAGAAGTATTCATTCAGTATCCCTGCTTTTTCACTGTCGCTCTCTGCTCAACCACCTTCCTCTTTGTTCAGCCTCAGTATCCCTGCTTTAGTCTTTCTTTGCTCCCTCATGTACCTATAAAAGGTTTTATCCCCCTTCTTAACCGAGTTGGCTATCTTTTCCTCAGTTTGGTCCTTTGCTATTCTGACTGCCTTACGTGCTTCCTTCTGCTTTAACTGGTACATTTCTCTGTCCTGCTCCTTCTGTGTTTCCTTATACTTCCTGAATGCTATCTTTCTTCCCTTACCATCCCAGCTACTTCTTTTGAGAACCATAGTGTTTTTTTCTTTCATTTTGATTTGTTTATTTGCTTCACACAAAGACTTGTTGCCTCTGTGATGGCAGTTTTGATGTTTCCCCATTGTTGCTCCACCCCACCTTCTTGCTTGTGTGCTAGCACTTTTCTGAGGCACTCTCCCATTTTGTCAAAATCAACCCTCCTGAAGTCCAGTACCTTCACTTTTGTGTGGCTTGACTTCTTTGGTGCTGGAACGGTTTGAAAAGTGGTAGGGCCAAGGATGTAAGGGATAAATTCTCCCCTATTAAATACATTAACATTATTGCAAAAAGTAATAGGGCCACTTATGAAAGTTGTAAGGCCATGGCCGTAGTGCCCCCCCCCAATCCGGCAGCTATGCTTGACTCTACAGCTAAGTTTATCGTGAACCACACTGTTTGGTGGTCGCTTGTTCCCAGATGGCTACCCACTTCAAGATCAGAGATCCTTTCTCCATCCCCATTTGAGAGTACCAGGTCTAAGATTGCCCTCTCCCGCGTGGGTTCCAAAACTAGCTGTAGGGCATCAAGAATGGCCCTGCTCTTGGATGTGGCTGCAGCAAAGGTGCTCCAGTCAACATCTGGCATATTCAGGTCCCCCATCAGCAATATCTACCCTTTCTCTGCCATCCCAAGGATGCCTTTTATCATTTCCTTGTCCACTTCCTCCCACTGAGACGGGGGTCTGTATACAACCCCTGTGTGGATTGTGGAGCCATTTCCAGTCTCCAGGGAGACCCACAGTGCCTCTTCTCCTCCCCGTTTACCCTTTAGTTCTGTTGCTTTTATCCCTTCCCTTACATAGAGAGCTGCTCCTCCTCCTTTTCTTCCCTCCCTGTCCCTCCTGTAGATTGTGTACCCTGGTATGTTGACATCCCAGTCATGGTTCTCTGTGTACCATGTTTCTGTGACTCACACAATATCCAGGCATCCCTCTTCCATCAAGGCCACCATTTCAGGGAGCTTTTTACCTAGACTACGGGCATTGGTACTCATTACCCTCCATTTTTTAATGGCTTTATTTCTTTTTGCCCCATCCCTGTCCCTACTGCCTTTGTCTTTTTCTCCATTTACCCCTGCCCTTCTCCCTGTCGACTGCTCTATTTTGGTGTTTACCTCACTAATTACCCTGATTTTTTTGGGGGGGGCTAGGATTTCCCTTCTCCTCTTCAGTGCCTCCCCCCCTTGGCTAGTTTAAATGCTTGCCACTGAAGTATTTAAACCTATCACCTAGGACCCTGGTTCCCCTCCAGGATAGATGCAGACCATTGTGCCTGTATAGGCCTGCATCCCTCCAGGTGGAGCCCCAGTCCCCAATGAAGCCAAATCCCTGAGCTCTGCACCAGTTTTTCAACCAGTCATTGAATCCCATGGTGCAGAGTGCCCTAGCCTCATCCATGTCATAGACAGGTAGCACTTCTGAGAAAGTTACCGTGTGTGCTACTTGTCTAAGGCCCCTCCCCAACTCCACAAACTCCTGTTGCACTGCTCTGATCCCATTCTCAGCCAGGTCATTCGTCCCTAGGTGGATAATGACATCCAGTTCCCTCCCCCTTGCCGCTGTTCCTAAGATCCTGAGGATTTGTTTCCTGTCCCTCCAAGTCTTGGCATGGGACAGGCACCTTACCTCCTTTCCTCCTCCCTCCCTCCCCCAGTTCTACCACCCAACAATTGAATCCCCCACCAGGAGTTGTTTCCTTCCCCTGTGGGGTCCTGGGCCACCCTCCTGTGGGTATCCTTTGTGGAGGTTCCCAGCATCCTCCTTGGTCTCCACTGCAGGTGCCTCCATAGAGGAACAATGCTTCGCCAGTGTGGTGAATGAATTGTGGAGAGGCACAACTGGAGGGATGCACCTCTGTTCCACCACCCTCACCCTCCATGAACTCACCGTGGCCCAACCACTCCTCATTCTTGGCAACCTCTGCGGTAGTGGAGGTGGCCTGGGTGGTCCCTGGGTGGGGGAGCAGGTTTCCTGAATCCTTGCCAGGTCAGCATGGAGACAAACAACCTCCTTCCTCAGACCAGAGAGGTGCCTGCAAATAGGGCAGCAACGCAGTCTCCAGAATGTCTCCTGGAAGACTGATACTCCACAGCCAGTGCATTGCACCACTCCCCACAGGTTCCCAAGTGTTCTCTCAACTGCTGAATTCTGTCAGGGATAGAAGGTTGCCACAATAGCAAGCAGCATGTGCTGCCACTGTATTACTGAGCTGACCCACTCTTTCCCAATCTTCTGGACAACCCCCAGCTGAAAGGGCAGAAGAGCTCCAGAAGATGGGGCAGGCTGGGTGAATGGAAATAAACAGAGTGAAAAAACACAAGTGGAGCAAGGCATGAGATTCCATCTTGGTGCTGCTGTGATATCATAAACCATCCAAGCTTTACGGTTGCGGTGCATGATGTCACCAGAACCCCTTAATGGAATTGCAGCCTTGTTTTTTTTTGTTTTTTTTATCAACTTTGTTTACCTCCCGTCACCTTTCATGGGGTTCCCATCTGTCACCCCACCTTATCCCACCCTGCTGTGATCTTCTTTCTATCAGATCTCCTTTTCCTCCAACCCACCTGCGGCACACCTACCTGGCACTCCTCCCGAGGCAAGGTCATCATTCTGCACCACAGTGACCTTCTTTTTCCTGTCAATCTAGTGCCAAGGTGGGCAGAGGTGAAGGAGGAGGCAGTCAGGACCCGGAGAGGAGGATCCAGCGTGGGCATGGTGGTGGGAGTGACATCTTCCTCCCGGTGAGAGGGGTGTTTCCTCTTGTATGTGAGCCCCCTCCCGAGGCGTGGATGTGCAATGATATCCAGCGTAGGCACGAGCATGGTTCCACACTCGTTCTGTAGACATCCACTGTTGCTTACCCCAACACCTTACGTGGTCCTGGCTGTTGCACAGCATGCCTCCATATGGTGTTGCTGCTGCCAGGGATCCACAACCCACCCCTCCCTGAGAGAGGAGAGCTGTCCATCTGATGCTTGATCCTCTCTCCCCCGGCCAACCTCTGGCAGCCTGAGGTCACTCCCAACCCTGGGTCACTAGTGTGGTAAGAGGTAAGGGGCCAGCACCTCAGCTCGTTACGCCATCGGTCTGGCCTTATAATTGCAGCCATGTTATACATGGCTTTCTATTATTCTATTATGAAATGGGTGTAAGAAATCCAGAAACCTGATTGGCTGAGAAGCTCGGAACCTAGTGCTAATATCTCAGCACAACTGCACTGGAAGAAGTCCAGTGACCTCTTCACTCCCCACAGTCACCCAGGGAATCACTGTATCTAGGGCAGGCACCTGAGATGACCGCATATGAAGCACGAACATAACAGCATGTGAGCAGTTCTGTAATGCTCCACTTCCTACGTATCTCCCACCCCATGAGCCCCTTACAGCTCCAACTTCATCACCAGTAAAATAAAAACTAATTTAAGTAAACTGGAGCCATTGCTCCAGTCAGCTTCTCAGTTCCCCTCCCCCTCCCCCGTCAGCAGCTTGATCGGGTTACCACAGGCACAATTTAAAAAACTGTTGACAGCTGCACTAAAAAAATAGCATAGACTGTCTCAGTGGATTTTTGTTTTCTTTCAAAACTACCTGTGTTACACCGGGTATTCTCTTTTGTGCCTCCCGGGTGGTCTGTAGTATAAATAAGATGGAAAGTGCACATTTCAACATTGCAGTACACAATGCTCGCTCCACTCTTCATGTCAGTGACAAGAAACGGTTGCAGAGATTACATTAACAGTTTGTTTTGTTTTTTTTCTTGAAAACCGCAAGCAGAAATTTACTTACACGCAGCCAGTCCCAAACGGAAACTGCCATCACGCTGTGGCTCCCAAACAGAAAGTGCCAAGAGATACGTGCTACCTTTCACAATATTAGCAGCATGCTGCATGCTCAGTTCAAACTGCCAAGTGTGTCTTTTCTTCAGATAAGGCACACAGATCAGGAGGTGCAAAGGTAGCAGCATTCACCCCGATGCTAACATTGGGCACCCCTTAGAACTGCCACCCTTGAAACCGTGAAGTGCATTTCTTTCATAAATCATGCAGGCCAAGCAATCTAGTCCTAGGATTATGCTGAAGCGTAGCGTAGCAACAGCACCACCTGCTGGCTACACTGCAATTCACCGAAACCTCAACGGAACTACTGTTCTTCTTTCTTTTTTCTCTCTTTTTCCCCACTTTTTCTAGTAATTTAAAGGGCAATTTTTAATTTCTCTATTAAAACTAAAACTAACCCATTTCATACTCTCAATAAGGCACTCCAGGGTGTATGTTGTGCTGGGAGGATGGCACTTCTCAGGCGGTGGAAGCGCTCCACCTTCGGCGTCATGCTTCAGCCCACCTAAGGTGTGCCATTATCCCAGCACAATTCACAACCTGTCATGCCTTATTGCTTAATTTGTGTATAAAAATGGACGGGAGGGCCAGCCCAGCAGCGTGTCTCATGTCTGGAGTGCAGAGAAATACAGTGGGCCAGTGAAGGAGCAGTGAGCACACAAAACTGCCCCACCCAGGGAGGGTGGACAGCAACTCCAGCAGCACTGCTGTCACCTGGGTGACCACGAGTGGCAGAGCAGCAAACTAGAAGTGCTTGTGAAAGGGTGGGGGCCACATGTGCAGCAAACTGGTTTCCCAACATATGTCTACGCTGCTGCATCCTGGTGAGCAGGTCTGGGTGGGCATGAATGAAAAGTGTATTAGGGAGGGGGTCACAGCATGCTGATGTAGCAGTGTGCTTTTTATTTCAACTGTAATATACATAGCTGAAGTTTATGTAATATACTGTTTCTTAACAAAGATGTGTCACACAATAAAACATCACCTTTACACATTATGAATACATTAACAATACAATTTTAATATCCGGTGTTAATTTTTATATGACATCAGTTCTAGTAAATTGCCATTTATTTATTTATTTATTTATTTACCCAGGACAGCCCAGCTGAGCTACAACATCTCGTTTCAAGTGGGGTCCTGCTTCTACCCATTGTCACAGCTGGGTGTGGCCTGGAACTCTGAGAACCTAAGTGACTTATCTAACATCACACAGTGAGGCTTTTGCTCCAGCAGAATTTGAACCTGTGATCTCCCCATGCCTAAAGTATTGTTCTATTAGACTACACACCGGTTACTGTCCGCAAGTTCTGATTACAAGTAATGTGTGGTAATTGTTGTAAGAATGCATAGATAGTTATTTTGTCAGTGACTTGACTTATCTGCACAGAATTTGGGGGGCCTATATACCCAACTGGTCCATGAAATGAAGCTGATAAATAATCATAGCTATGAGGAAGGCGTGATCTTACATTTTTCATTACTGGTTTCAACAGCTGTGCTATATTAAAACTAAAGTTCCGATCCCTATCGGAGCCACTTAAAGACTGACTCTGTCTCAAAATGCAGAAAATGATCTTTTAGTTTAGAGCTGGAGTTATAGGTTGATAGGATGAATAATTACTGGTGTGTATGTTGTGAAAATGTTGCACTTTAAGACTCTCAGTAGTATTTTGTGACTACAGTGTTTGTAATGGGAAACCTTGTATCCCAGTGTCTACAGAGCAATGATAGTATGTGTAAGACTGAAGAAAATTGTCCCTTCCTATTGGTCTGCGATATCTGGGTATTTCTGTATAAAAGATGGCCATTTTCACTAGGCACCGGCCCCCTGACAAAGGTTTAACGAACAAAGTACCGGGGCATCTCACCATTGCCAGTATCTGTTTTTTTCTCGGCCCCTCTGTTGTTTTGTCGTTGCATGCTTTGCACAGAATGGTTGTTTGCACTGCAATGTATAATCACAAAGGACATTTTTTTATTCACAAAAATTGAGTATGCTCAGTCTGTGCTAACAGGAGCATAGCATCTTTCCCTTGGAGTGTGGCTGTCCTTTGCTGTGTTTTTTTTTTTAAACTGAATGGGAGAAGGACTTGTAATTGGCCAAAAAAGAGTGGATACATCCCAGAAACACCGCCAGGTGCAAAGGCAATGAGGGAGAATAATCTGTAAAACACCTTAAGCTGATAGGAAACAATTTCCATATCTTCACATACACTCTTATGTCTTCTATTCAATGGTGCAAGTGTGTCTAGGAATTACACTGTTTACTGGCTGTAATAGCTTTCTGTGCTATTGTTTCTTGGCCATTGCATAATATCAGCTCACACTGATCAGTTCAAAGTGCAGAACAGTGTACTACAAACTGACAGAATGGCCAAGAAACTTAAAAATAGATAATGGAAACACTACAGTGGCAAAATGCGAAGTATATCTTGCAGCAGTAAATAATAATAAAAATCCTTTTTTTTTGTTTAAGAAAACACAGCCTAGCAGCATATCAGGAGACTGAACATAATTCAAAGCAAAACAGGGAATCATTTAAATGTGTGAATATTTTGAATTTTTTCATATCACCTTTAAAGATACTTGACTATGAGGGCTGTCCCATTTGTTTAAAACATTATTTATTTTATTCCTTAACATTATAGCACCTTGGATATACACTAGGAATCCCATTAACTAAATTAAGTAACCCTCTACAAAATACATATAGAGAGAGAGTAACAAGTTGTGAATGAGCCTGGTACATCAAGTGGACCAGGGTTTTATTCCTACAACTTCGACTTGCATACGGTGTGACTCTGAGCAAGACAGCTAACCTCCCCAGCACTCCCAAGCCACCCCTGAAAATAGACACTTATGCTCAGTGGCCCTTATCTGGTTACCAAGGAATGAAAAAAATATATATTTTATTTATTTCATTTTGGTAAGTGGGTAGGCCCACTGGAACCAGAGGTCCCTTTTTCAGGGGTGGCCTGGAGTTAGTTACATGTAGGTAGAGAAGATATCATAACAAGTGGTACAGAAAAAAAACAAATATATATATATATATATATATATACAAACACACACACACACATACTGTACATATTTGACATTGACGAGACACTTGATTTCTCCCTCGACCACTTTAATGCCGCATGTGATATCCACGCTCCCCTAAAAATGCGGAAAGTTAAGAGGGTGTGCAACCCTTGGATAACACCTGAACTACTAGGACTTATGAAGACTAGGAACCACCTCTGGCACCAGGCCAAAGCCACAGGCAAGCAAGCAGATATTCAGGCTTATAAAATATCCAGACACGTTTGTACCAGAGCCATCTGTTTTGCAAAAAATCAGTACTCTAGGGAGGCACATTCCAACTCGTGGGATGACAATAAACATTTCTAGAGCAACATTGAGGAAGTCACTGGCAAAGACCTCAAGAGAGCACGCACCATGCTTAACATTGATGGAAGCCCGACTCTGGACCCAATAGCCATTGCCAATATTTTTAACGATGCCTTTACAGGCTTCAGCAGTGTCCTCCCCCTTGATTGTTTCACGGCCTCTGCCCCGCCACCCCCCAGTCTGTCATGCTCAGCAGCAGGCTTCCCCCCCTTTTTAATTCACAGAGGTTACTAAGCATGAGGCTAGAAAGTACGTATGCAAAGTACTCGGTAAAGCAAGAGTCAGTGGGGACAATCTAGATCTCAAATTTGTTGCCCTCACCCTCGAGGAAACTCTTACATCTCTTACCAAGATTCTGAACCTTTCTGTAAGGCTTGGGCAATTCCCCCCAAAATGGAAACAGGCCCTAGTAACCCCGGTGCACAAAGGTGGAGATAGGGCATAGCACACAAACTACAGGCCAAACTCCATTCTACCTCCTCTATCGAAAGCACTAGAGTGTATAATTGTAGATCAGCTTGTGGAATACCTGGACAAATACAATATCCAGTGTCCCCAGCAGCATGGCTTTCGTTAAGGTCATAGTACTACCACTGCACTGTTAGAATTCACTGGTTTCATACATAACGCACTCAACCAGGGCCATCTGGTAGAGGCTGCCTTTATCGACCTGATGAAGGCCTTTGATACTGAGAACCACTCACTGCTACTCAGGCAATTATCGCTCGCAGGGGTGTCAAATGATGCTGTCAGCTGGTTCAAAAGTTACTTAGAAGACCGTTCGAAGCAGGTCAAGATAACCAATGTCCTCTCTGAAAGGCAGCCAGTCCATTCTGGAGTGCCTCAGGGGTCTGTACTGGGGCACCTTCTCTTCAGTACCTGCTTGAATAACCTCCCATGAGCCTGTCATGAACAGATTCTGCTTTACGCGGATGATGCCATGATCTACTCTAGTAGCCCTGACCCTAAGAGCCTCCAGAATAACCTTTAACACAGTTTCTCAGAAGTGGAAAAGTGGTTCAGCACTCAAAAACTGGTGCTAAACTATAAAAAGACCAAAGTGATGCTTTTCAACAATGCCCATAAGAAACACAGGTCCAAACCCTTGTTCATCACAAACTGCATTAGCACCCAACTTGAACAGATCCACTCCTTCAAATATCTAGGGTTCACTGTTGATAGCTCACTCACCTACTCACAACATATTGATAACGTAGCTCGAGCTGTCAACATAAGGTGTGGCCTACTCCACAGGCACAAGCATAGCCTCACTCCCAAGGCACTAAGAATAGCGATTTTCAGCTCTGTCATTACCATCATCGATTATGGGCTGGTTGTTTATGGCTCTGCCTCTGCTACATCCCTTCACAGGATCACTGTTGCTCTTAACAAAGCATACAGACTCCTTACTGGGGCTGCCTGCCTCACACACACGTGTAGCCTATATGCTCAGACTTGGTGTACTCAATTATTCAGTCAGAACCAATATTAAACCTGCTTACTTGCCAAGAAGGCACACCTTGGTTTGTTACCCCTTGGGGTCCAACAGCTCTTTAGCCCTAGTCACAGTACCCAACATACTTGCAGCTTGGCAACTCAGGTCTTTACTGTTCCCAGATGCCGCACTCCTTAGGTCAGAGGTCTTTTGCTTACAGAGACACCCTCTGGCTCTACTCCTTGGGTAGGGACATCTCTGCTGAGTCAAAACTCAGCCCTTTCAAACATAAACTCTGACAGCATCTATTAGCAAACAGTATATGTGACTGCCGCCCTTAGCAGCCTTCTGCTTATTTTATCATTGTACTTACACCTTTCGGCACTTTTAACTCTTGGTACTTCATTTTGATCCTACCCTCGCGCCTTTTCCCCCTCCACCCCTCACCCTGCTTCTTCTGTTCTTGCGCATCTTCAAGTTTTTCCCTCACTCCTCCTCACCTTCCCTATTCCACCCTCCACTCATTCTCTTATTTCATGCCACCTCTTTTGCAACTTCTTCCCTACGCTTCTCTCTCTTACCTCTCTCCCACCCATATTACTCTCTCTCTCTCTTGGGTTTTTGACAAGGTCTGCTAGATTGCCCACTCTTCTGACTAAACACCACCTCTTCTCCTTATGCTATTAATTTGTCTTCTTCCCCCTCATTTCACCAGCACTCCCCCTTCTCTCTGCACTCACCCCATTTCCCTCCTTCCACCTCCCCATCCTCTCCTCTGTCTATCCCGATTACCTCCTTTGCAGCTCCACTCCTTCCCTCTCCACCTCCTGTACAACTCATCTCCTTCTCCCATCCCTCACCTTACACCCCATTACTTTCTCTCCTAGATTTTAAGGTTGGTTTACTAACCTTTAAAGCCCTACATGACCAGGGACCCGGTTACCTGAAAGATCTCCTGATTCCCTATTGCCCCCTCTGTCCTCTCCGTTCTGCCAATGAGGAATTGCTAGAGATTCTCAGGGTTTGATTGAAGACATCAGGTTCACGTGCTTTTGCCTTTTCAGCACCAACCCTGTGGAATTCTCTACCTCGTTGGTTGAGAGAATGCCCAACCGTCGATAGTTTTAAAATTGGTTTAAAAACATATTTATTTAGTTTAGCTTTTATTTAATTATGGTTGACATATTTTAATGTTGTTTTAATTTATATTATGTATATGTTTTATGTACAGCACCTTGGTTCTGAAAGGCGCTATATAAATAAAGTTGATTTGATTTGATTTTGACAAGGCCTCCCAGGTTGACCTCTCTTCTAGCCCACTCTACTGTTATATTGAGCAACATTCAGTGCTATTTTGATTGCTTTTGATGTATTAATTTTTATGTTTGCTTGCACGCATGTGCAAGAAACATAGTGCCATCATCCGAGTTTATGGAGGTGTGGCACCCTGTCTTCCAATTCCCTCACTGTGTTTGCAGGCGTGGCCACAGTTCGCCAATGAATGCTGCAGCTGTCTATGACAGCATTGAAAATGCAGTGCCGTACAGTTGAAAGGGAGAGAGCCGCTTCAGTGAGCACAATCAGATAACTGAAGCGCTCTCTCCCCAGCCTCCCCTCCAACAGCCTTCCAGGTGCCACGCTGTCTGGCATCGTCTTCCTGGTAGAAAATCAGCGATGACTAGAGGTGCTTGGCAGTTGCTTTCTTGTTTCATTGGATCCTAATTTGTTGTCAGTTATGTTGTGTACTGCCTCCGTTACTGTCTCTGTAGTGGGAGCGCCGCTTGTTCTAGCTGAGCAGTTTCCATTTACTGGGAGGCATGTCTGCTGCGCCCTGCTCAGATCAGCTCTCTGTGACGGACGCGTTTTAATTGTTGTCCTCTCATTTTACTCAACTTCAGCAGCGAAAGCTTTCATTTACAGTGCAGTCTCGAGCACAACTGAAGTGCCCTGCTCCAGTCAGTGCAATTGTAATGTAGCAAAAAAGTGCTGCCCCCCAACTAGAGATTAACAGTTATTTCTGCTCATTGTAAAATGTTATTTAATTATTTAGTACACACTCGGACACTACTTCTTCCTATTGAGCTGCCTAAGACACAGACTTAGCATGCTGCATCTCTTGTAAGCCAGCCAGTGTCCTTTCTCCAGTGTGGTCCCTGAATCAAACTAACCTGCATCCCAGTGACAATCTAATCTAGAGACAGTTGAGTGTTTAGAGGTGATCGCTTTGTTTGCAGATTTTCTGCTTTTCGCAGACCGAAAACCTGTATTCCTCTGCCATTAGATCGCCTACTGTTTCAGGTGTTTTGTTAACTAGCCACATGTAGGCATGAGTAACTTTTTACAGTGTTTCATTCTGCATTCTGTTTGTGCAATAACGCAGTTTTGGGTATATTCTTTGATCGATTCTTAGTCCTTTTTAAATAGCAGGTGCTGACCTAACACTCGCTTGTTAAGTGGGCCATTTGTTTTCTCCAGTATATGCACACGGTCAAGTTTATTTAGAGAGTGAGACCCCCTTTCTCCTTGTGATTTCTGTGAGAGTTGAGGGTTTATTAAAAACAGAAAAAATAAATTAAACTACTTATGCCAATATTCAGTTTACTGTTGTTGTAACTCCCCGAAACCAACTAACCTGTTGCAGCCCAGGGTTAAACTCAACTGAGATAGATATGAGGTTTGTTATAAGCAAACAAATAAATAAATAAACATACCTGAAACTAAACTGGTGAGCTGATGGGCCTCCTGTATCTGACAGCATATGTAGCCTTCAGCATGTTGGTGTCAGTGGTGGAGGGGACCAGGTATGGGAACGGAGACAAGAGATTGTGCAGTTCACTGCATGTCTGTAAATGCTGGAGATGCCTTTTTTTTTTTTTTTTTTTACTCCCTGGCCCAGATATTCAAAAGAACTGAGCCATGCGCAATAGGGTTGCACCTGCGCAAGTCCAAAATTGCGCCATTCTGTGATATTCAGCAGGAGGCAGTTGCGCCCCCCAAATCATGCTGAGCAACAGTGCAATGCTAATGAAGGCATGCTCAACTGAAGGGGGAGGAACCATGCATAAACTACACAGCCCGATATTCAGTCAGGTCGTGCAGAGTTATGCAGGCGCAACCCCCTACCTCCGCCTGCACAACTTTAAGCCAAAAAAAAAAGGATCAAGTCGAGGGCCACCCACAGGTGAGCTGCTGTATTGCAGGGCACAACACAGCAGCTGCCACCTGTGGGTGGCCCTCACTGTTCGGTGCCCCCGTAGCCCGATCGTGGGCGGTAGAGTATTCCCCGCAGCAGCCCGATCGCGGGCATAAAGACACAGCCCCGACAAGCCGATCAGTGGGCAAAGCGTAATACAAACCCCCCACCCCGACTAGCCGATCGTGGGCATAACAACTACCCCCTATTCTTGATCACAGGCATACCAACCCTCCCAAAGACCAATATCCCTGGTGGTCCAGTGGACCGTGACCCAATTGTGAGCATAAGGTCAAAACCACCACCCCCAGTCCAATATCCCTGGTAATCTGGTGGCCCCCACCCACCCACACCACCCACGGGGCCCTGCCCTGCTCCCCCATCAGCCGGGAGCAGCAGCACCCCACCCGCCTGCCGCCCGCCCAGACGGCTGCAGATGGTATCGCCCATGGTTCAGAGCAAGCGCCAATAGGCGTACATCCTCTAAGGCTGCCTTATGCGGTGTAGGCTGCCGCCCATTGGCTCTTGCTCTGAACCAATGACAAACCCCGGCAATGCGGCGGGCGGCGGTGGCTCGGCGGCGACAGGGAGCAGAGGCAGTGAGAGGGATGAAAACCACCATCTCGAGGATAATTGAACAAATGAGTGGTTTTGACCTGATAAAGACCGCGGTCACTGAACCACCAGATAGCCGACTCTGAGGTGGGGTGTCTCGTGACTCGGACTATCGAGGTGCTCTCCCACTGCCGAACTAATCAGTATTTTGCCTGTGATCGAGCTGATAAGTGAAACACTTACTGAATGCCCGACCAGGCTAGTCGGGGGTGGGGTGCAGTATGTTATGCCCGCGATCGGGCTGCTGCAGGGGACTATTCTACTGCCCGTGATCGGGCTCCGGGGGGGTTACATTACGCCCGATTGGGCTGCGGGGGGGGAACTGATCTGCCCGCGATCAGGCTGCAGGGGACGTCGGTCCCCGACAGCTGCTGCCTGGCAGGGCGCCAAGCCCAAGTCGTCGGGAATCGGTGCACCTGCATGCTAATGGCATGCAAATGGGGCATAATTAGATGCAAATGGCCCCTCCCTGTGCGCCTTGCATAAATTATGGCCCCATTTGCATGTCACCTTTTGAATATCACAGGTTTGTGCATGGCACAATGGAACTTGTGCCACCACATCTGAATGCTCCATTCTGACCACTTGTGGTGGTGCAAGTTCCACTGAGCCATGCACAGTGGGTGTGGTTAGGGCGATACCAGCGAGTTGCTCAATAGCGCAACTCCGTTGAATACGGCCCTGGCCACACCCCTGTGCAACTTTTTTGAGCAGCGCAAGGGCTGGCGCCACAGAATGGCGCAGTTTGAATATCTGGCCCCCTGTGTTTAGTCACTGACATGCTAAAGGCTACATTTGCTGTCAGTTTCACGAGGTTCATCAGCTGTACTGACATTTCATATTTTACCAGTCTTCTCCACCATTACCTGAAATGGAGTGTTTTCTCTTTTGGGCAATCAATATCCAGCGCAGTTCCCAGTTCCTGCCTGTCAGCTCACCCGTTTTAGTTACAGATCTGATTTTGGGTATTTTTTTTTTATTTGTTCATAACAAACCCTCACCTCCAGCTCAGTTGAGATTCGCGCCAGGCTACATGCAGGTTAGTTTGCTTCAGAAAGCTACAAAAGAGATTGGATAAGTAGTTTTTTTTTTTTTTAACAAGCTCTTACATTTCTCCATCTTGGCTTAGACTGTCACTAAGATGCAGGTTAGTTTGACTATGGAACCACACTGGAGAAGGGACAATGGCTGGCTTACGAGAGCTGCAGCATGCTAAGCCTGTGTGTCTTAGGCAGCTCAGTGGGAAGTTGTAGTGACCGAGTGGTGTACTAAATTAAATAATGCTTTACATTCAGCAGTAATAGCTATATGGAACTTAAGAAATTTAGAATCACGTAACTCACACATCATGTTTTTCAGTGTTAAGTACATGTGTAAAGCGGGCGGGCATGTTTACTGTGCTGAGCTATGTGCAGTTCCAATGCGTGAACCAGGCTGTCATTAACAGCAAGCATGTCCTACCAGCAAGCTCGAGCAGTAAACGAACATTGAGGAATGGCTTCACAGTTAGTAGACAGAGGGTACATGACAACTGGCTCCCGTTAATTCGTACCACAACAAATCGCTCCCGACAATTCGTCCCCTACCAGATTCACTCCTTCACAATTCACCCCCTACCCACTCACTCCTGGCATCTAAATGCTGTATAAATGTTATCTTTTTGTATTCATCCCATTGTTCTGGGTTAAAATTTTAAATTAAGGTATTGAGGCTGGTAGTGGTGTCCATTCTTTTTTATTTTGAAATCTCTAGGTAGGCAACTCAAAACTGAATTAGCTTAACTGAATACTATGGTAATTATGTGAGAAAAACGGGCAGCTGTCATGAGGTACAGGTCAATTACCAACTTATTGACAAAATGCAATATTTTTCCCGCTTAGCTTCTACACTCACCTTGTTTTTAATTATATTTTTGTCCAATGACTTTAGTGACTCTACTGTACTTTCTGTTGTGCTTGACAGTGCGAGGGGTTTCGTCCCGGCGTTCCTAGATGTTAGTGACTGGAGTGTGCAATGCACTGAATTGCAGTACTCATCTGGCATGATATAAAATGTTTTTTCTTGTGTTTTGTTTCTTTTTCATTTGATGCTCATACTGAAAGCATTTTGTTTTTTTATTTCAGTTGCAGTTAGACGCGATGTTTGCCAGTATGTGACTTCCCAGGCAAGATATACTGATTTTACTGATTCTTTGTTCTTTATATTCCCCCCTTTGCAGAGCAACACTTTTTGCATGGGTAATCCTTCAAATACCATTTTGATCTATAGCACCTCTGAAATAATTAACTGTATGTGTGGAGTCATTCAGGAAGGGGGTATGGTGGTCTCTTGCTGTCAAGGATCTGAGTGCTGCCAATGCTAAATTAGCCTTCCCTCCTCAATGGACAGTCACTGATGGGAAAAGAAAAAGGCATAGGAGACCCGCTCCTGCAAAATATTTTTTTTTGTTTAAAACCCGGAGAGACAGCACCACTTTCAAACAGCAGTGACAGACTTTTTTCCTGTGGATACTTCCTGTGAAGCTTGAGAACACCCGAGTTCATAAAGACAGACATCAGTCGTTCTGTTAATGAGGGAGTGAGTTGACATGGGGAAGAATATGGCAGAAGCCAGTACAACAAGGCATGAATTGTCAGGAATGGGATGTCCGGGGACGAATTTGCGGGAGCGAATTGACCTGCCCCATAGACAGAACATGTATTGAAAGCTTAAAAAATTATACCAAGACACAGCAAATCATATGTTAATATCTTTATTGAGAATGACAACACACAATAAACCAGATCAGAGCCTTAATCTACTTTCCTGTCCACTTTAAAATGAAAGTGGGAGGTGCAGAGTAAAGAAGTAAATGACAGCAGTAGAACTGTAGATCGAGTTTCAATGAATACATAGCAAATTGACTTGCTACTGTTTTGTGCCAATTCGCTATACTTTTTGGAGATACCCTGTGGGGTTATTTGCTTAGGGAGTGTTAAGGCTCCTAATGAACTTGCAGTCTGTCGAACAACAAAGATAATCCATGTACATCAGATCCCCAAAAATGGTTTGCATTATGCGACTTCCCTGGGTTAAGGCAGGAAAACTCTCATATGCCTCCTTGTTGGATCTAGCGAGCCATAGGTGTTCCTGTCTAGCTTCGGAGAATCTGTTGTCCCTTCCCTTTTGGCAGGGCAGACATCTGGGATAAAATCCTTTGTCTGGGGCAGGGTGAGAAGCAAGGAGTGCCTAGACAGTTTGTCAGTCAGTGTACTTTGAAAGCCTCAGCAGTGGAATCAAACATTGTGACAGTTATGACATTGGAGAGTGATTGGTGCATGAAAAGCTACAAAACTGACCAGGGCTGTGCTACGGAACCAGGGACCTGGCATTCATGGGATTATACCTGTAACGGCTTAGACTGGGCATCAGAAAAAAATAAAGCTTAAACGAGTGTTGAGTGACTTGTAATCAGTTATAATAGTAAACACGTCGATTCCTTAGCTTGAAGTAAGCAGCTTTGTCCAATATATGCACTAGGGATGTCACAATATCAAGTTTTGAGCATCATGATACTTGTGTCTGACTCGGACACCTCCTATCTTTGGGGGGGGATTCCTGTCCCTGAATAAGTCCCTTCATGTGTTTCTGGGGTGTGGGGACAGGAATCTGTGGTCCCTTGGGATGAAGTATCAAAATGCACCTGATCACAGATGTAAGATGAGGAGGCATCTGAAATGAGCATGGCAGGAGTGTTTTGGAACAGGGTGGGCGTCACCATGCCCCCCCAACAACCCTATCAGGCAAGTGGCACTCCACCATCTCAGTCTATGCCATCCAGGTGAAAGGGACAAATAGGATATATGAGGCACACAAAAATGGGGATTGGCCGAGGTCCGAGGAAGTCTTTTCATCTCACTATGCCTCCTAGACTGGACCTTCTCCTCCTCACTGGCTCTTGCCTCCAGATCACCCAGCCAGTTGAGTGAAGTATATTCTCGGAGATATGGGCAACTTTTGCAGTCCTACCTGTGGAGGACAAACTACCAATCTGCAGTTAGGTGTTTGGAGCAAAGGTAGATAGGGAGTCTGGTGTACCACAGGTTCCATGGGCAGGAACATGACATTAGGATGACAGAAGATGTAGGTTATATAAGTAAAATACTTACATGATCACCTGGAAAGGCAGCTCTGATGTAAGGGCATTACCAGTGCTGCATCACATGATTGTCTGAATCTCAAGAAATACCACACCAAGCTATGTGCTACTTCATGGTCTGTGGAGAATCCCTGCAACATTTAAAGGCATTTCTGAATTGTTGTCCCTATCAGGCTCAGCTGAATTTAAAAATTGACTTCTTTTTTATTATTATTCTCCCAGTGTGATGGCATCCTGTTGGCTGCCTTGTGAACTGCAGTGCCAGCCACTGGTGATGCCATGCAAGGTCAGGAGGAGAGGCTGGAGTGAAGCCATCAGTATAGCAGCGTTTGTGCTGCTGTTCTCCCAATGCCATGGGTCCCCTCTCTAGCTGGCAGTTTATCAGTGAGTCCGTGGCTTGCAGGATTATTGGGTGTTGAGGTTAGAATACCCCAGCCACCTCCACTGGGACCACTGCAGACCATAACAGGATCTTTCCTTACCCCTACAGCTCACAACTCTTCCTGTGAAGGCTTGCAGGGTCGGGGATGAGGAAGCACTTCCAGTCAGTGGTTGATCAAGGGTGTTGTAATTGGGGAAGTACCCTTAAAAAATACATGTTAAAAAAATAAAAAACTTTTTGCATAGCTGAGGGGCTTAAATCACTGTCTTACTCCCTGAGTGGACCTCTGTGTTTCTCAGGGAGCAGAACTTAGAAATATATTTTAATGTTGAAGAGAGTCACCACAAACTGTGAAGTAGCACAGAGCTTGGCATGATATCTCTAGGGATTCGGACAGTTGTGTGATGCAGCATTGGCGATATCCTAACTTTGGCGTTGTCTTTCTTGGCACAGAAAAGTACTTACACAACAATGCTTGTAGAGACAGAACCAAAGTAACTGCAGCATCAACACTGTGTCACACGTTTGTTCCAGTATCGAGAAACCCCACGCCACAGATTCATGAAGGGTCAGGGTAATATTTTTACCCTAATGTCGCATTGCCTTACTTTTGTGGTGTTAAGGGGAAACTCTAACCTATACCTAAAATGTATTTTTTTTCAATGAATTTACTTCCTTTTTAAAAAGAAAATGTAATAATAGATGTACACTACTTTGTATGGACAGTGCTGGCCTTTGGCCAGCATTGTCAATACTTTTAATGGTAAACAGTATCTGGTCACAGTGACACACCCTGCCCTTATCCACACTGTGCTTAACAATCCCAGTACTACACTGGTACACCCATCTTCACCCAACCCCAAGTAGTCCCTAGTGTTGACTTCTATCACCCTTTCTCACCCCATTCCTTTACCAACCAGCCTCTGGTTTTGTAGGCACCCCCTCCCATACCTTAATCCATGTCCTAGTATCCCTGGTATCCAGTGGAATCCCCTCCTACACCCTGTCCTATGCCCCAATATACCTGGTGTCCAATGGACCCCACCCCACAATCTCCAAGATGCTCAAGCATCCCTAGTATCCAGTAGTACCCTCTCCCATTCAGTCTCCCATCTCTCAAGTATCCCTGGTGGCCAGTGGTTCCCACTCCTGCATCCTGTCCCATGCCCAAATATCCCTGGCCTCAGTTAACCCTCCTCTCACTCCCTACCCCATGTATCCCGGATGTTTCCTGGCATCCAGTGGTACCCCTTTCCACACCCTGTCCCATGTGAAAATATCCCTGACATCCAGTGGTACCCCCGCCCACGCGGTGCCCCATGTCTAAGTATCCCTGGTTTCCAGTGTCCCCCATCCTGCCTAGTGTCCAAGTATCCCTGGCATCTAGGGGCCTCCCTTCCACACACTGTCCTATATCAGAGTGTCCTAGGCATTCAGTGGTCCCCACTCTCATGTGCCGATATCCCTGACATCCATTGGTACACTCCCTCCCACACCATGTCCTATGATCAAATATCCTTAGCATGCATTGGCACCCCAACCCCTGACAAGGTCCCCCCCAATTCCAATACCAGGTGCCCAACCCCAGTGTTACATAAAGTAAAAAAATGAAAAAAAAAACGATTCCACTCCCCCACCCACTAGCACCCATACCTCACTCTTCTCCCTTCCCCACTACAAGTTATGTAACCTCCTATTCCCAGCCCACTAGCACCCCAATTCCAGCATCCATGTCACCTAGCAGTGATACTACACTGCTGCCTGATATGGCATAACCCCCTTTTTTTCTTTAGGGCCTGACCCTAAACCCCTGTTTTGTTCTTAATTACTGCCTGAGCTTATATCATTTTGGAGTATTGTGCCAGAAAATGAATACTTAGCCCACCTTGTCTGCCTAGATGTTCCCTACCTGTTCTGTCTCCACAGACTGTATCTGGTCTCCGTTAATCTTCTCACCTCTGTACTTCCTATCTAATATACCCCATTTCTATCCCATTCATGCTTAAAGCCTCCAACAGTTTCAGCCTCCATCAGCAGTCTATTCCTGGTATCCGCTACCCTTTTAGTGAATAAATATTTCCTTACATCACTTATGAATTTCTCCCCAGTTTCATTACATGCCCCTTGGTCCTGCATGTTCCTATTTAAAAGAAACTCCCCACTTTACCAAATTCACTCCTTTGAGGTATTTGTAGGTCTCTGCTGTACCCCCCCCTTCTTCTAGGGTGTACATATTGAGATCCAGCAATCTCTCTTCATAGGGCTTCTCATGCAACCCATGAACCATTTTAGTTGCCCTCTTGTGGACCGCGCTCACTCTGTCCATGTCCTTTCTGAGGTGCAGTCTCCAAATCTGAACACAGTATACGTTCACAGTGGGTTGATCATCTCTGGAGGTGGGTATTGCAGGGCTGGTACTGTGCTTACACCAGGTCCACTTCAACCTTTCTCTGGTCAGAGGCATTGTGTTGTTTAAATCTAATGCTAGGTATGAACCCCCCAACCAGGAGTTTACCAAACCCAGGATCTCAACCTTGTTTGAGTCCATAAGGGATGTCAAAGAGGAAGCTGGGGTTCGCATAGGACCAGTGGTGTAAGTGGCGAACAAGAAGTACAGGATTTCAAAAATTGGAAGAAATGAAAAGCAGAATTAAGATCCTCACTCTAAAGGATAACTCTTGGGATTCAAGAAGCCTTTGACCTTTTTCTGCTGTTGACATCTATGTTTCCATAATTCTTTCAATCCAGACATATCTGTATAGATACTGGTGCACCCAATCAGAGATGTCAAAGTATTTCTAAAAAAATTAACTTGTTCTGCAAGTCAAATTTCATGATGGCCTCCACTGATCTCAGGTCATAGGCCAAGAAATTGTCATTATAAAATGGGCAAAGGATTTCAAGCAATCTGATTGGCTGTTAGCCATGCATCATGTGCCAATATCCCTGACATCCATTGGTACACTCTCTCCCACACCATGTCCTATGATCAAATATCCTTGGCATGCATTGGTACCCCAACCCCTGACAAGGTCCCCCCCAATTCCAATACAGGTATTAGCTTGGCAGAAGACACCAGGAGAAAGGACTGCTGTGTGACTGGGCTTCTCTACTGGGACTAAAGAAGAAGAACTTTTGTACTTGGACCTTTAATTTAGGGTAAAAAACTAACAAACAAAAAAAAAATGTGTGTTTGTCTGAGTTAACTGAACTGAATGGTTATCTGAACAGTTATCTAGGTGTAAATCTCAGGTGATTGAAAGGACTTAATAGCTGTGAGGTTTAAATTACTTGTAGAAAGATCTAGTAAGTAGGGGAGTGGCTTAGCTAGAAGGAAGCTACATTTAAAGACTGTCTTAGAAAGATTCTGCTAATAGCTTGGCAGAAGACACCAGGAGAAAGGACTGCTGTGTGACTGGACTTCTCTACTGGGATTATATTGCCCTCCTTCCTCCTCCAAAGCTAGTTCTACTTTTATAGGCACAGGTTTGACTGACAACAGGAACTTCCTGTTTGGGAGCAGGAAGTGAGTGATCACAGAGCCACCAAAGACCCACCATCCTAGAAGGGCAAGAGTAGCTCTCCGGCCCCCTCTAGCTGCTGGAGGTCTGCCTCTGAGCAAGTAAGGGGTCTACTGAGAAATATAGGATATTCTTGTCTCAGAACACGACAATCAGGAGCTTAAAGGGCACACAGGCAGAAAGTAAGGAGAGAGAGAAAAAAACAGAGGAAAGAGTAAGGATTGCAAACAGTTAAGGGGTCAGAAATAAGACATGATTGGAGTGGTGCATTGCAGTGGCTGTGGAACAGCAGTCTTCCGGGAGACATTCTGGAGGATGCGGTGTTGTCCCATCTGCAGGCAGCTCTCTGGGCTGAGGGAGGAGGTTGCTCATCTCCAGGTTGAGTTGGTCAGGATTTGTGGGACCTCCTCTTCCATCCAGGGACCACCAGTGCCACTGCCATTGCCTCAGAGGTTGCCAAGGAAGAGGAGCAGTTGGACCACAGTGGGCTCAGGGAGGGAGAGGGTGGTAGAACAGAGGCGCATCCCTCCAGTTGTACCTCTCCACAATTTCTATGCCATTCTGGCAAAGTGTGGTTCCTCTATGGAGGCACCCGCAGTGGAGACCAAGGAGGATGCTGGGAACCTCCACAAAGGAGACCCACAGGAGGGTGGCAGGGGACCCTGCAGGGGAAGGAAACAACTCCTGGTGGGGGACTCCATTGTTAGGAAGGTAGAACTGGGGGAGGAAGGGGAGAGGGAGGTAAGGTGCCTGCCTGGCACCATGGCTTAATGGGACAGGGAGCAAATCCTCAGGATCGCAGGAGCAGCTGCACAGGGGAGGGAGCTGGATGTCATTGTCCACCTAGGGACAAATGACCTGGCTAAGAAAGGGATTAGAGAAGTGCAGGAAGAGTTTGTGGAATTGGGGAGGGTTTTAGTCAAGTAGCACGCACGGTAACCTTCTCGGAGGTGCTGTCCATCTATGGCATAGGAGAGGCTAGGGTGTTCCGCACCATGGATTCAATCAGTGGTTGAAAAACTGGTGGAAGCTCAGGATTTGGCTTCACTGGGACTGGGGTCCACCTGGAGTGATGCAAGCCTATACTGGCATGATGGACTGCATCTGTCTGGGAGGAGAACCAGGATCCTAGGTGATAGGTTTAAATGCTTCATTGGCAACCATTTAAACTAGCCAAGGGGAGGCACTGGAAAGGAGCAGGAAAATCCTAGCCCCAAAAATCATGGTAGTAAGTGTGGCAAACACCAACATAGAGGTGTCGATAGGGAGAAGGGCTGGGGTAAATGGAGAAAGTGACAAAGGCAAGAAGGACAGGGATGGGGCAAAAGGGAGTAAGGCCATCAGGAAATAGAGGGTAATGAGTACCAATGCCCGAAGTCTGGGCAACAAGCTCCCTGAGCTGGTGGCCTTGATGGAAGAGGGATGTCTGGATATCGTAGCAGTCACAGAAACATGGTACACAGAGAACCATGACTGGGATGTTAACATACCAGGGTATATAACCTACAGGAGAGACAGGCAGGGGAGAGGGGAGGAGTAGCCTCATGTAAAGGAAGGACAAAAGCAACTGAACAAAAGAGTAAACAGGGAGGAGGAGGCACTGTGGGTCACCTTGGAGACTGGAAAGGGCACCACAATCCGCAGAGGGTTGTGTACAGACCCCATGTCAGGAGGAATGGACAGATATGATAGAAGGCATTCTTAGAATGGCAGAGAAAGGGGAGATACTGTTGATGGGAGACCTGAATGTGCCAGATGTTAACTGGAGCACATTTGCTGCAGCCACATCCAGGAGCAGGGCCATTCTTGATGCCCTACAGGTGGCAGGCCTCAGACAACTAGTTTCAGAACCCACTCATGAGGGAGCAATCTTAGACCTCATACTCTCAAATGGGGGTAGTGAGAGGATCTCAGATCTAGAAGTGGATTGCCATCTGGGAACAAGTGACCATCAAACAGTGTGGTTCATGTTAAACTCAGCTACAGAGTCAAGCCATACAAAAGTGAGGGCACTGGACTTTAGGAGGGCTGACTTTGGCAAGATGGGAGAGTGCCTCAGAAAAGCACTAGCGAACAGGCTAGAAGGCGTTGTGGAGCAACAATAGGGAATCATCAAAACTGCCATCACAGAGGCAACAAGCCTTTGTGTGAAGCAAATAAACAAATCAAAATGAAAGAAAAAGCCACTATGGTTCTCAAAAGAGGTGGCTGTGAAAGTCAGGAAGAAAAGATAGCATTCTGGAAGTATAAGGAAACACAGAAGGAGCAGGACAGAGAGCTGTACCAGTTAAGGCAGAAGGAAGCAGGAGGGAAGTCAGAATAGCAAAGGCCCAAACTGAGGAAAAGATAGCCAACTCAGTTAAGAAGTGGATAAAACCTTTTATAGGTACATCAGCGCGTAGAAAGACAAAGGGGAGAGATAGTGAGGCTGAATAGAATGAGCGGTGGGTGGGCAGAGGGGACAGTGAAAAAGCAGGGATACTGAATGAATATTTCTGCTCCAGTATTCACAAAAGAGGAGGGGTGCCTAATTCAATTAACAGAAGCACTCTTGATGGGGGTCGATCCCAGTCCTTTCACAGAAGAAAGGTTCTGCAAGAACTCCTAAAACTGAAGGTGGACAAAGCAATGGGTCCTGATGGAATTCACCCCAGAATTCTAAAAGAATTAAGGGAGGAACTAGTGAAACCATTGGCTACTCTTTTTAATAAATCATGGGAGGATGGTGTGGTACCCGAGGACTGGAGAAAGGCGGATGTAATTCCTCTTCACAAAAGTGGGACCAAGACAGAGGCAGGAAACTACAGACCTGTCAGTCTGACCTCTGTGGTAGAGAAAGTGATGGAGCCACTCCTAAAGGAAAGAATAGTTGAGTACCTAGAGGCCAGTGGGGCACAGGACCCAAGGCAGCATGGGTTCTCAGCGGAAGGTCATGTCAGGCAAATCTAATAGATTTCTTTGACTGGGTGACCAAAGTAGTAGACCAGGGAGGGCGTGGACATGGCCTACCTAGACTTTAGCAAGGCATTTGACACAGTCACACACAAAAGATTAATAGTCAAATTAACCAGACTGGGAGTGGGTCCCAGGGTGGTAGCCTGGGTAAAACATTGGCTGCACAACAGGACACAGAAGAAAGAGGGGTTACTAGTGGGGTACCGCAGGGTTCAGTATTGGGTCCAGTCCTTTTTAATGTCTTCATCAGTGACATTGCAGAGGGACTGGAAGGAAAAGTATGCCTTTTTGCAGATGACACAAAGATCTGCAACAGGGTTGATACACAAGGAGGCATGGAAATAATGAAAAGGGACTTGGCAAGGTTGGAGGAATGGTCAGAAGTATGGTAGCTAGGATTCAATGCAAAGAAGTGCAAAATAATGCACCTGGGAAACAAGAACCCAGGGGAAGAATACACAATGGGCGGGGAGGTAGTAACAAAACCAAAAAAGGAAAGGGACCTGGGGCTAATCATATCAGATGACCCTAAGGTTAGCAAGCAATGTGAGAAGGCAGTAGGGAGGGCTGGTTGTATACTGGGATGTATAGGGAGAGGCATCAGCAGCAGAAAACAGGAAGTTGTTATCCCTCTGTACAGACAGTTGGTGAGACACCATCTGGAGTACTGCGTCCAGTTCTGGAGACCCCATCTCCGCAAGGACATAGACAGGATAGAGGCAGTCTAGAGGAGGGCAACTAAAATGGTGTAGGATCTGCAAGAGAAGCCGTATGAGGAGAGATTAAAGGAGCTTAATATGTATACCCTTGAGGAAAGAAGGGAGAGGGGACATGATAAAAACTTTTAAGTACATCAGTGGAATCAACAAAGTCCAAGAGGTAGCATCTTTCAGAAAAGAGACTTGCAAGAACAAGGGACACACTTTAAAGATAGAAGGGGTGGTTCAGGGGCAATGTGAGGAAGTATTATTTCACAGAGAGGGTAGTGGATGCATGGAACAGCCTTCCTGAGGAGGTTGTGGGGTCTAAAACTGTGGGAGAATTCAAGAATGCATGGGACAGACATAAGGCAATTCTTGTGGGGGGTAGGAAGAAATAGGCTGTTGGTTATCTAGGATCATCGGCCTATCCTGTACGTAGGGAAATGGGCAGACTAGATGGGCCAAACAGTCCTTACCTGCCGTCAAAGTCTATGTTTTTATGTTTCTATTAGATGTGTCTAATGCACAGCTAAAACTAGAACCTCCATGTAGAATACACATGCCTATTTTATAAGTGCAATAAGCCACTCCGGGGATGTGCATTAGACAGTTCTAATGCACGGCTAGGGGACTGGACGCACTCGGGCTGTGGCCTCGTGCCTCACTATCGCCCTCGCCATGCATTAGAACCGTTCATGTGAATCAATGCGTGTCTTATTGCTTACTTATGTTACTGTTGTCAGAATTTATTTCAAATATGAGTAGGAAGAAATAAGGAACTCTGTTCCTGCTGCAAAAAGGTACAGGAACTGAGTTCCTGTGCATTCCTGCTCACTTTCATCACTGCATAGGACCCCTTGCCACCAAATAGGGTAGTTAGGATTAGAGCAGACTGGCTGGGCCATGTGGTCCTTTTCTGCTGACATAATCTATGTTTTTATTGTAACCTCTAGGTGGCGTTATCCCAAGGGATACTACCCCTGCCTGCGTGACTAATCACAGGTTGAGGGGCCTGAGATTATTGAATGGGTGTCTCCACCTGGAGGGTAGGTTTAAGGGTAGCGTAGCTGCTCTGGGTACAGCCCTCTGGGACACTGATACACCCCAACCCCTCTAGTGGCCTATACTGGTCAGCAAATTGATAATCACAGTTAACACAAGAATGCAATGTTAGACCCACACTTGGCACACTTACCACTAGGGCTGGATCAGCTGCACTGGCCCTGGAGACCCCCTGTAAACTAAGACCTGCAATGGAAAAAGGTAATAGCAACACAGTATCCCCTCCACGAAGGTACACAATAGCCAGTTTAAATGCAGAAATATCCGGATCTGATTTTTCTTCAGGGGACGTGAACAAGGGTGGGGCAGTAATCTAGTGTTTGATTTTTAGATCTGATTTAGTCAGGTTAAACATGCATGCCTAAGAGTCCCTCTAGCACAGTCGCACACACTCTGCGTACTCAGTTGTCATGCAGGCTAGCCTGAAGCATTGCCCAGGGTAGGCCAGCATTGCAGCTGTTGTTTGGGACCTTAGGAAGGAAAAACAGAACATGCACTTTAACCCACAATTTGTATTCTGGAGCCGGATGGCTCAGTTCGTAATGATCAATTAAATCAGGTGACACTCTTTGATTTGAGCTTTGTTGCAGGGAGCTACCCTGATGTTTATTCATGCTAGCCAGACCAGGATGCAGAATTGATTAGATGAAGACCTCAGGATGGTATGCTGGTTTGCCAGGGGAAGCAGGGCCCACACAACGCACTGTGGTGGTCGATCCTGTTCGATGGTGTTGAGCAGGGAGATGAATCCCCAAGCAGGTCTTTCGTCGGATGAATCTCTGTGGTATGAGAGGCAGTCTAGACCAAGATGGTGAGGCCCAGACCAGGTGAATGATTCGGATGCAGTCCAGTAAGTTGCTGGATGCTGGTTCTCGCTAGCATGACACATTTGACAGTGTGGGGAACCAAATCGTGACCCACACTACACATTCAGCACAATTATAGTAAGGATAAGTAAATACCACAGTTTGGATGACAGTCCGGTTGCAGTTAAACAGTGTCTGTGCAAACCGTATGCTCTGCAGTTATTTCAAGTCCTGATAGGCTGATTGCTCAGAAGCAACTCTTTAGTCCTCACCAGGCAAAATTCACTCTGTCACAATTCAGGATTCCTTCCAGTCACAATCACAGCAATTTTGGATAAAGTCTGAATTTAGATTTCAGACTTCTTCACTCAAGAAGATGGTAGCAGGCAGGCCAGATACAGCCTTCCCGCCAATTTCCCCTCACTAATACGCAGGAGCAGCTGCTCGAATTACATGAGCTGTTCACTTTTTCCACTCCAACTACACACTGACCTACTGCTGCCGGCAACTCTGGGCTTTCCCAGTGATCCAAAAGGTTCAGCTGGTTGATCCATCTGTCTGTCACAAGAAGGGTTCCCCTTCCAGGTCCATTTAGGCACCAAACAGTAAAAACTACAATTCCTACAGAAATTAACTCCCAGAAGACCCCTGGGGACAGTCTCCATTTTAAAGTCCCCAGAGGTACCGATTGGCTCAAACTGGCAGTCCACAACCAAAATGGTGGTGCTCAGCAAAATGTCCATGCTGCAAAGGAAAGCCGGTTAGACAAACTACAATATAATTATTATTAAAGCAAACAAACACAGTTCCTAGTAAGGCTTCCTCTGTGCAATTAGCAATGGCAGAATGAAGCAGCTATATTGCAGCCCGGGTGGGACATGAGCCAGAACCCATTCGGCCCTCACCCAGATCAATTATAACCTATGAAAATGATACCCCTTAAAGAGACAGGCATGGAGGCTAACAGGGCATTCACACGCAAGCACTTTTAAACTGTTTAAACACAGAACACCAGCCTGACGAGCATTAGGCAAGCCCAGGAAGACATTTTAGGAACCCCTATTTGTAGGGGGTGGTTACACCAAGGTAGGGGTAGTAACCGTAACATGAACGATAACCCAGTTACATAAATGATGACAATATAGCCTAGAGGTTAGAGTAACAAGCTGTAAATGGGCTTGGTACATCCACAAGACCTGGGTTTGATTCCCACAACCTCCACTTGCATACTGTGTGACTCTGAGCAAGTCACTTAACCCCTCTGTGTTCCCAGGTTGCCCCTGAAAACAGGTACTTGTGCCTAGTGGGCCTTACCCGGTTACCAAAGACTTAAATAAATAAATAAAAACTCTAGTGGAGAAAAAGATCCATCCATGTAACATATATGTAGTAATAACCCCAAACAGGGCATGCATTTGTAAAGAATTAATGTATGCCCTGGATAATTGGAACTTGGAAGGCATGAGGCCAGCAGCCAAGTATTATTGGGGGGGGGGTACTGTACTGTCAGGGTGTGCCGTCCTTCAAATGAGACGTTAAACTGAGTTCCCTTCTAACCATCTCTGCTACTGGTCTGGACGGTGTCCAGGTGGAAGTAAAAGAACCCAAGGCACTTTTTGCAAGAGTAGGGGAATTTTTTATTTATACAAGTTATATAAATATATTTCAGTGAACATACAGAGAATATAATCAGAAATCACATATCAGTCATATAAGAAAATGCACTTTAAGCGCACATTCACCATTTTATACTCTCCTTATTTCATTTTGCACTAAATTCCTCCATACCTCCTTTTTTACGCTCAGTCCTATTTATAGAATCTCCTTAACAAAATAATCCTATTACATAATATTACACACAAGCATTCCTTTAAAGGAGAGAGTCCATCATAGAGTATTTCATAAAGAACTCATGGTTTAAACCTTTGGAGTTATGTACCTCGTACAATCTTATTGGACATATACCCCGACCACTAGTAGTTTATAACTGGCTTCATGTATCCTTCACCATTTGAAACCAATAATAGGAAGACCTGTTTTACCAACAGGAAAACATCACAAAAAATAGCTTAGGGTGTACACCCCTCTTATGACCTCTCAGATAAGGGTGTAGGCAGGCATACTCACTGTACACATTTGTGTACAGTTTTGCTGCGTGCCTATGCCAAATCATATACCTTTTTGTTTACATTATAATTCTAATTTCTCCAACAGTCGGTTGGCATGCTGGGAACCCACCCCAGGGTGCCAAATTTTCTTGTAAAAAAAACAGAAAACGTCCAGCGATGTCTTTTTTTTTTTTTACCTGTAAACAAAGAAAACGATCCCTCGCGGTCTCCCTGCCCCCTCCCACAACCCGCATCCACCCACTGTGTACCCTGCCTCCCCACACACACCCCTCACCCCATACTTACCTTCGGACCTCGGCACGACAATCTTCAGTGGACCAGGAACACGTCTGCACTCTTCAAAGCCGACCATGAACTGAGGAAATGCCAGTAAGCTGTATAATGTAATAGATAGGGTTTTTTCAACTTTGCTGCATATCTCAGGCATTGTTTGGACCTCTGGCACCAAACTTTCAACATGGGGTTTTTGGGACCCCTCCTCATGAATTCTGTCACTGTCATGGTGTTCATCAACCCCGAAAGGTGATTTCATGGTCACTGTGCAGAATCCCCTTCAGGACCGATTACAAACGACAGTGCCAGTGTTCATAAGGTGGGGCTCTCAAAAAGCCTATGTTACCAATTGGTGCAAAAATCAAAAATGACTGTTTCTACAGGCGTCGTGCGCAGTTGCTGCACTCCCTCTAACTGCGAATTTGCAATATTTTCATGCCAGATTTCCAACATTGGCATTTTCCACACCTCCTTGTGAACAATACAGCTGTCATTTTTCACATCCTGGCTGAAATGTATTTTCGCACTTCCAGCGCAGAATAGCACGGTCACTGTGGGAAATCCATGTTTGGGACACATTATGAAAATGACAGTGACACTGTTCATTAGGAGAGGTGCTAAAATGCCTATGTTGAAAGTTTGGTGAGAAAAGTCCGTGACATAACTATGTTACGAGCATGCATTGCGCAGTTTCCACGCACGCACGTAACTTCGCACATTTGCAATATTTTCACTTCACATTGTCAACATTGCCATTTTTATACACCTCCTTATGAACAGTACAGCTTTGGTTTTTCACATCCTGGCCGAAATGTGTTTTTGCACTTCCGGTGCAGAATACAGTGGTTGCTGTGGGAAATCAGTGTTTGGGACACGTTGAGAGTCACAGTGACACTATTCATGAACACAGGTCATAAAATGCCTATGTTGAAAATCTGATGATGGCAGTCCATCAAATGACTGTGTTATGTGCATGCATTACGCATTTTCCACGTATGCTCGGAAGCACGTGCATTTTTAATATTCCCACTACAGATTTTCAACATTGCCATCCCTTCACACCTCCCTATGGATAGCACAGCTGTCATTCTTCACATTCTGCCCAATCTGTGTTTTCGTACATGTGGCACAGAATGGCACTGTTGCTGTTGGAAGTCAATGTTTGGGACACATTGACAAAATCACACTGTCACTCTTCATGAGAAGAGGTCCAAAATGCTTTCATGAGGTGGGGTCACAAAAAGACCATGGTGAAAATGTGTACTGTAAATAATAACAAATGCCCAAGGCGTTAGGGTTTCTAACAATCACATCCTACACTGTACAGACGGACAAGCATCAGGCTGTGCCTTTGGATTGCCAACTGTACTACTCATGCCATCCCACCCCAACCCCTCAGCCACTGACAGGCATCAAGGTGTACCTCCCACTCTTCGGCCCCACACTTCACCCCATTCTCCTATGCTGCGCCCATTTCAGTGTATGTCCATGTGGAATGGGGTGACTGTAAAGCCAAACACCCTAAGGCACACCTCAACACTTGTCACTGTCTACAGAATAGGGTGAGGTGACATGGCATGACCGTCATGGGTGACGACCCACACACTTACCCCAATGCCTCTCCATCTCTACAAGATGGAGGTGGGGTTGGCATGAACTTCCATACTTCACTGCCATTCCTATTCTGCATCTGTCTAACTCCTGCATTTCAAATGCTAATACCAGCAAGCAAACATTCGGCATTGACAAATGCTTGTTTAAGTATATTCTTGATATCTGCTATTTATTTATCTATTGTTTACCTTGTTTTGTTTTTGTACTACTGCCGTGGAACCTTTGTAAATGAGTTGAATTGCTCAAAGGTGTTGTAATCCAAGACTCAATAAATAAATAAATATTTTATATTGATCGATAGAGATATAATAGACATATACAGATATTGTATATTTAAGTAACTTTCTGGCATCCTTGGTAACAGCATCTGTCAGTACAAAGAGGCTAATTAGAATAACTTAGCAGTGACAGTGACAAAAATATTGATAGCTGAAAGACTCCAGAAACAAGAACAGAAGCAAGGAGTCAGCTTTATACTCACTCTCAGCAGTCACCTCATTAGGCACCTACACTTATTTCAGGCATGCCTGTTGTGACCCTGATCCTCTTCTGCTCTCTGTACATCAAGTTGCAGTGAAGCTGATGAACATGCTTTCTGAACAGACAGGGCTTATCATAGTCAAATAGGCTTAGACAAGTCTCTATAGCAACTGCAAATCATAAAGAAGGAGTGTTGTTAGGTGCTCATCAGAGAGGGATCCAGCCCTCCTCCTCCTCCCACTTGGAAATGGCAGGGAGCGTGAGGCAACAAGTGGCAGATGGATGGATGAATTTCAAGATAGTTAAATATAGGTCTGCAACTGGATGAACTACAAGTCCTAGAACTGCATGGTATTTATTGTTTTCCAGCCTCTGAGGCAGTGCTGTAAGGAGCAGGGTGGTGTGAGCAGGACCTGTTCCTGGTTAGTTTCCTGACATCTCTGCAGGCTGGTCCCTTCACAGAGGGGGATCTCCAAGAGCACAGAGTACAACTCCCTGGGCATCAAGCACGTAGAAGAGCGCAACAGCGACGCTGGTAAGAACAAGATGGAGAGAGTCTCATAATAATTACTAATAGTGCAAAAGTGAAGCATCAGTTTCTGACTGAGGAAAGCATCTTATAAGTCCTTTATTTTGCAAAACAGAAGTGGGTGTTCTTGTAAACAAACTAGTACCTTCAAGCTACACAATCACACTTATTTCTCCTTTACTGTATATTGTGTACTGAACCCTTACAAAAAAGTATTGCAGTTGTAATGCAGTATATTGCCATTTCTTGCAGTATAACGTAGTGCATCTGTAGAATTATAGTAGTAATGTGAAGTACACTGCAATACAACTTCAGTAGTGTTGTATTACTTTGTAGTGCAACACAGTAGAATCACAGCAGTTCTGCAGTATTTTCCTTGCCAGTGTAATTAAACTGCATTAATACTGCTATTCTTATCAGTGCAATATGTGTCAGCATTGTAGAATTTTACTGCATAGTGCAGTACTCTTGCAATATTACAAACCGTCAATTTTGCAGTAAACATATTAGTATTGCAATGATTATAGTGCAATGCAGTGTTTTATTAGATATGTGAACATTATTACACAATAGTAGTAATACTGTATAGTGTAAGTGTGTAAAATCATTATATCCATCTATTATGTCTTCATTGTATCGATTTATTGAAACTACTTCTTTTTGTCTCTGTAGTGGCGGTGCATGGTTTTTGTGTTGATGTAGTTTGAGTGCATTTCAGGTATACAGATGATTTGGAAGGATATAAATGTGTACATACCAGCCTGACTCCAAGCTTTCATTAAAAAAAAGAAAATTACATTTCTAGCTGTAGTGGTTCTGAGGCATCTGTTTCTGAAAATGATTGTTTTTGAAGTGGCTTGACTTTTGAACTGTTCAGGATCAAAGCTGAATTTTAAGGCAGTGTGTGGCTTAGTGGTTATAGCGGTTCTATGTCATAATGGCGATCGCAGAAAGGCAATTGCCATTAGGGCAAGTGTACATCACCAAAAATCAATTTCAGCAATGTAGAACTCGCAGTACTCAGCAAAACAGTGCCGGACACTTGTTTTTGTTTTTTTTATGCAGAGGGCTGTGCACCCTGCACCACCTACTAAAGGATTCTCAACTCCAGGAAGGTGCATGTCAGGAGGGGCGCAAAAGCTGAAAAAAAAGAATTTAATGGCCGAGCACAACAAAATGAGTGCGTGCCCAGAACCAAACCTGGCACCCTCACAAGCCTAGCCTGCCACCAACCCATCACACCACAGGGCCAGCTCGGCAGCCCACCACTGCAGTATGCCTCACAAACCCTCCTTCCCCTTCCACCCATTGCACATCATGCTCATCCCCCTGCATGTACATATAGCGACATCCTGTCACTATATTTGCTGCCCTCTATCTGGTCGCCCTCCCTGTCCAGTAGCCCTGTGCAGATGGTGCCATTATTGAGCTGCCCTTTTTGAAAGTGCTCAATAGCAGGTGCCCTCATCATGGGCTACCATAATAGCACCAACTTGGGAACAGGGAGATCACATGTTTAAACCCCATTAGAGCCAAATGCTCACTGGGTAGCCTTGAGCAACCCCGTTAACCTCTCTGTTCTCCAGTGTACCCAGTTGTGGAAATAGGTGGAAGTAGGACCCCACTGGAAATGAGAAACAAGATGTTACATCTCAGCTGGACGTTCCCGAGTAAACATAGAAACATAGAACGTGATAACCGACCCTCCCAGTCTGCCCATTTTTTTAACCTTCATTTTTTTTGCTGCAGAACCTACTTGATCTATGCACAATACCGTTAGTTGTAAAATATCAATCAATTAAATCAATCAATCAATTAATCAATAAATAGTTAAGAACACATCTGCAACCAAAGAAACTATAATACCAAGATGTCTCTGTTCCAAACTGTGGTGGTCTTTTCAAGGCCTCCTTTGCCTCTCATAAATACTGCGGTAATATATACTGCTGAGTGAGTGCTGATGCAGCTCTCTGGATCTCGCAACACTGGTGACATGGGCCCGGGACTGAGTCAGAGGCAGCGAGGTCCAGCAGTGGGAGTAGAGAAAAGACACAGCTCCTTGAAGCCATCCAGCAGCTTAAAAAAAAAGTAGACAACCAGGAGAATAGGGCTCACAGAAAGAATCTGAGGATTATTGTCCTGCTGGAGGAGCTGGAGGGATGGAATGGAACTCCGAACAGTTCATAGCTGCTTAGCTGAAGGAAACATTGGACTGGGATGGCACTGGTTGCACCTTTGAGGCAAAGCGCGTCCATCAGACACCAGAGGGCACCTGAAACCAGGCAAATGTCCCAGGCACTTTTTAGCTAAATTTCCACACTACCAAGATAAAGAGGATGCCCTGCAAGCTGCTAGACCAAAGGGCCCAATCCAGACAGACAACACATGGATAATCTTATTCCCAGACTATATTTGCGAACTCTAGAGGGAAAGGCAGAGGTTTGAAGAGGTATAAGCCAAGTTGCACCAACTGGGTTGGCCCCATCAGTACCTATACCCATCCAAACTCTGAATGACCAAGCCCAGCCAACCATCTCAGATGTTTTTGATGGCTGCTGAAGTGGACACTTTTTTGATTCAAGAGGAGGCTGGAGCAGAGGGATGCTCAAATGCTCATGTAATAGCCCCAGTGGAATGAAGAAGATGTTACCTTCACTATCTGAGGTACTGTAATGATTTAGTATTTTGGGCAGTTAGATATCTCCCTAGGGCCCTTCCCCCTCTCCTCTACCACAAGGCATTTTGTGTGACCCCAGGTGCAAAAAGCCACAGATGCCTACAACACCATGCGGTGAGGCAAACTGCTTGACTTCACAAGCCCAGCGAGAGTAGAACTCACTGAGGCCACTTATTTAGGCCCTTACAAACTACAAGCCACACTTTACAGCATTGTGCAGTGATCTTTATGTGTGGCTCTGTCTAATCTTTTAACAGTATGTGCTCTGCTGGTGGGGGGGCAGGAGAGATCTCTCACAATCTGGGGGAGGACACCACCTGGACAACCGCCACTGCCTAAGCTGTAACTTCAATGGGCCTTTGCAAGTTTGCCCTTGAGAGTCAAGTTCTAGCAGAAACTCTAACTGAGGGGCCAAAAACCTCATCTATCCTATGACTGCACTGACTGGGTTACTGACAAGAGGGGGTCCCATGTGCAGGAGGCCTGCTGGAGAGGGTCATTGCAGCTCCATTGACTGTGTTTAACTGTTACTATCTCCATTTTCATAGGGTCTGAAGTTATAAATCTAGTTCTACCTGCCAGGTTGGAGTTTGCAACCAGGGTATAGATAAACAGATACACTACCTTATCAGACAGTAGGGCTTTGTCTTGCTACCTCTGTTTTGCAGTGTACAGCACCTTCAGTGTAAACTCTGGATGGGGAAGGGGAGCCAACTGTGGGGAGCCTAGTGTACTATGAACCCAGCTATTCAGGAAGGGTGACTACTGGACGAGTCACTTTTGTGCCGATCTGGTATGGATGTGGTGCTGTGGTCTCTGCTGGAGATCCTTTCTGTGTGAGGGTTCAGTTTGTTTACATGGCAGGCTCTAAGCAGACTGGATATTCAGAGCAGGTGCTAAATCTGGGAGGGCTGCATGGGGACCTAGCTCAAGTGCCTAGCTGGGGGGCACGGCTGCCCAATTCTGTAATGTGGGATAGTGGGGCCCCACCTCATGAGTGAGGGCTCCTAAATTGGGATGGTTTTCAATCTTGTGCAACCCCACAACTTGATGCTGGTTGGAGGGACTGCACTATCCATTGGATCACTCACCACCTGCTTCCCAACTACAGGGGAGCTCCGTGATCCTGGGAACTGTCATGCACCACTTTAGAGGGTTTGTGGAGACAGGTTGGGGTTTCACTTGGGGGTGGTTCAGGAGGGGGAGGGGTGAGTGCAGCTGAAATTGGGGAGCTGTACAACCATTAACAGCAGGTTGTCACTTATGGTTATGTACAGGATGGTAGATACCTTATTGGGCATCATTAGGCGGAGAAGCTCACCTAAAGTCACGCATGTTAAAAAGTGTACATTGAATATCTATCTGTTCAATCAATCAATCAATCAATCAAAATCTTTATTTATTCAGGCGAACATCATTGAGCAAAGCTCATTTACAAGATGGACCTGAGTGGTCATACAAATGAGGATACAAGTATTATTACATTGACAAGAAATAGAATAAATAGCAATACAATGGCATGAAATGATTATATACAACAATTTACATATATACAAGTAACAGTAGAACCATTTAGCCTGTAGGAAAAAAGGGGACAAAGGTATAGCAGGCATAAAATAAAGATAATATGGTCTAACTAGTTTTTATGAGAATATAATAGGTGATTCGGAAGAAAGAAATTGAATTAATATAATGGATGGAAAAAGGAAGGTGAGTCAGATAGGTAGGGATTAGGCTTTATAAAGCAATTGCAGAGCTCTGGAAGAGGGGAGAACAATCTTTTGAAGGATGCCAGAGGTAGTAGGCTATCTAGCTTCATGGATTTTGGAGAGTTCCATGCAACTGCTAAGGAATAGCTGAAGCAGCCCTCCCACACCGGTGCAGGCATTGGGGACCTTTAATATGATGAGTTTACTGATCCTGAGGTGTATGGCCTAGTTGTAATTTGGGTAAAGCAATCAGTGATATAGGTCAGTAGTTTGCCTGTTAACGCTTTGAATATCCAGATAACAGCATTCCTATTTCTTCTGTGTTGCAATGATGTCCAGTTGACTGCCATATAAAGGGAGCAATGATGGGTGCTGGAGGGAAGGTCAGTAATAAATCTTATGGACCTGTGATACAGGGTGTCCAGTTTATGTAAGAGATGACTTGAACAATGGCAGTAGAGAAAATCAGCATAATCAATGAGGGATAGGAATGAGGCCTGAATTAACCTTTTTTTGGAATCACTGTTTAGGTAATGTTTTATTCTAAAATAGTCCGAGCCTCTGTCTTAGCTTTTAAGTAGCTCTTCAATATGGACAGAATAGTCAAGCCGTTATCTATCCAGACTCCAAGGTATTTGAAGTTATCAACAAATTCAAGTTTCTCTCCAAGTAAGGTGGATAAATGTAGGGTGTTGGATGCTGGGGTAGTGGTAGTGCAACTCTTTGTGGCAAAGAACATAGCTTTTGTTTTTTGCATTTAAAGTAGTTTTTTGTCAAGTAGATTGTGCTGCAGAATGGAGAATTCGGATTGTAACAGTTCACAGGTTTGGAAGGTGAGGGATTGCTGACATATAATACAGTATCATCAGCAAACAGATGAATGTTATATTGAGTGAGGTTGGCATCAATATTGTTTATATAAATAGCAAAGAGGATAGGGCCAAGAATAGAGCCTTGTGGTACCCTTAGCAGTGGTTTTGAGGTGGATAGGTAATTTCCATTTCTAACCAGTTGTGACCTATCTGAAGGTAATCCTTAAACCAGTTGAGTGATAGGGAATCCAGGCCTATTGAGTTAAGGAAGGTGATTAATAAGTCATGATCCACTGTGTCAAAGGCTTTACTCAAATCCAGAAACACAGCACAGGTAAAATTTTTCTTGTCCAAGTTAGTCTGCCAATCGTTGGTTACCTTGGCTAAGGCAGTAATGGTGTATGCTTTGATCTAAATCCAGATTGTGCAGAATTTAGAAGGTTATTGTTATCCAGATAGTCCCTTAACTGAGAGTTTACTAGTTTTCGAGCATCTTAGATAGTACTGGTAGGATGGAGATAGGTCTGTAATTGTTGAGATCCCTAGTATCACCAGATTTGAGTAGTGGAACTACTTGAGCTGTTTTCCAAGTAGATGGAATGGATCCAGTAGTTAGGAAAGATTGAAGAGATGAGTGAGGGGCAGATAAGACATGCGAAGCAATTTTCAGGAAATAGGGATCCAGGGAGTCTGCACCTGCACTCTTAGTGGTGTCTAAGTTAGAGAGGAGATCTTCCACTTCTTTCACGGATATTGGGATGAAGGAAAATGTTGAAGTGGCCATTTGACCCACAGTAGTTTGCAGGTTCAAGGAAGATCTCAGGATATTTGCAGGTGATGAGTCAAATGCTAGGCCAGCAGTGGTGAAGTGAACATTGAAGGTATTTAAGATTTCTTGTTTACCTGTAATTTCTGTATCATTTAGTAGCAGTTTGGTGGTTAAGGCAGGAGTAGAATTTTGGCCCAGAAGTCCTTTTATTGTACCCCAGAGTCTGGATGGGTTATTGTAGGAGGCATCCAATTCAGCTGTATAGTAGGTAGTTTTGGCAGTTCTTATTTTTTTTGTACATGAATTCCTTGCTTTTCTGAAATTTAGCCAATCTCTGGTGTCCTTTTGTTTTTTCTTGCCTTTTTCCACAGCTTGTCTCTGGTTCTCAAGGCTGTTTAAGCTCAGAGGTGAACCAAGGGCAGGATTCTACCTTAGTTCTGATACTGGTGATAGGTGCATGAATATTGAGAGCATTGGTGATAATATCCTTTAAAGTCTGGAGAGCTGTTTCAACAGAGGTTGTAAGATAGAAATCTTGCCAATATATTGTAGTACTCAGGTCATGGAGGTAACCTGAGATATTGAAATTCTGTTCTCCTACAGTTAACTGGATTAATGTGATCTCATGGAATGTCAACGGTCTGAAATCAGTAATTAACAGGACGAAAGTGCTGGAGGTAATAAAGAAGGCCAATTCTGATGTCATCTGCTTTTAGGAGACACATGCCACTGAAAAAGAAATCCAGACCCTAAAACAAAATTGGGGAGGGAGCTGGGCAGCGACATGTGTCAATTCTAAAGCAAGGGACACAGAGAGCTGGGTATGGCCGCATGTCCAGATGGAGTGAAAAAAACATTGTTGATCCAAGGGGTAAATGCTCTCTAGTACATTGAATATGCCAGATGGTCAACTGATTTCCATGGGGTCCTTCTATAGGCCCCATTTTGACCCCTTTTTTCACAGACCTATCATTAGACACGGCCAGGTTCACAGGGGAATGGATCCAGGGGGACACAACAAGCAGCGTCCTTGATGTGATTTTGATAATTCTAGCATTCCATACCACTCTACCAAGAGTGCAGGGTCATTAAGGGCATTGCTGGAAGCCTACAGGCTGGTGGACCCTTGAAGGATGTGTAGTCTAACTGTAAGAGACTATACTTTTTATTTCCATGGCCACAATTCCTGCAAGCGAATTGACCTTCTACTAGTCAGCCTGGGAGAGCTGCAGGGGGTGGAGATGGTGCAGCATGGCAACATCATGCTTTCTGACCATGTCCCTGTAGCAGTGAATGGAATGGGGGGGGCACTAAGTCAGGGAGTGAGACCTTGGTGCATGGACCTGGTTCTTTTGACGGTAAGGGAGAAAAAAATTTTGTTTTCTCACCAAAAAGACAAGAAGAAGAAGAAAAAGCAAATGGACAATCTGTAAAAACAAATAGCCTTGTGGGAGCACCAGCAAAAGCAACTCACCACCCCAATCCTGTAGTCGGAACCAGTATGGAGTTTAAAAACTTAATCACCCATACTCTAGAAAGACAAATATTACTGGCCAGAGGAAGCTCCTACTTTGAAGGGGCTAGGACAGACTGTTATGGCACCTCATAGCTTGGTTTGGGAAAGCCTTCATACTGGACATCCAGACTGTGTGTGTGGGGGGGGGGGCAGTGAAGGTGACTGACATAGAGCAGGAATTCAGAGAATTCTACCATAGTCTGTATACTTTTGAATGCCAGCCAATGGAGGGAAACCTTGATGGTTTTTCAAGGGCCTAAATCCATAACAAGTCACAAAAGATCAAAGGAGCTCCCTGGATGCACCGTGTCCTCGGTGGAAGTGCAAAGGTCAATAAAGGGACTGGTGGGGGGGGGGGAGAGTCCCAGTCCAGACAGTCTGCCTATAGACTTCTACAAGGTGTTTGAAACCCAGTTAATAGGGCCACTGCTGGAAATGTTATCAGGCATACTACTTCCCTCCATGCAGTCCACCACTATCATAGTGCCTCCCAAGCCTGGGAAAGGCCCCAAAGTGTGCTTGTGTTATCGCCCCATCTCCCTTCTCACCCCTGACCAAAACATTATGGGAAAGGTTGTGGCATCCAGATAGGATCAGATGTTACCCATGATAATCCACCCTGACCAGGCAGGTTTTATAAAAGAGCTCCAAGGGGAATGTAATATAAAGCAAACCCTTAACATGGTCTGGCAGTGGAGGGGGGGGGGTGGGAGACCCAGTGGGCTTCCATACCCTTAATGCAAAGAAAGCCTTCAACCACATGGAGCGTGTAAGTGATCTAAATCTCACTTTCAGGTTCTTGGCAATATTGGAGTTGCAAATAATCACAGACAAGTTGCATTCGAGTAATAAACAAGTTTATTACTACAAAATAGGGGTAAATCACAGTTGCCCTAAGCAGTTCTTACCAATATGAACCGGGAGCCAATGCTAAGCATTCCCTACATCTCGAGGTTTCTTTATTGTCTCTTGGGGTCTCTCGGGTCTCCGAGGTGTAAAGCCTGTGCATAACATTATATACCTATGATAATTACTATGGTTACTGAAAGATAGAAACATTTCTAGTTACAGAGATGAGCCCTATTACTAAATTAGAGGTGGCTCCATGGTATAAGATAACATTATATAAAGTTGTAAAGTCATCAGTTTTAGAACAAAGACCTTCTTATACAAAGTCTTACATAACAAGGTGAAATGGTGTCCATCACCAAAAGATGGCAGTGTTGCCTTACACATCATAATCACTTCAAGGACAGGTGTCTTGGCATCTGACAAGTAAGAAATAGACGGAAGTACATAATATAATGTGTTTGCATTAGCAAGCAAAGTGAGTTACAATAATATGTATTCATATCCTGCCATCTACTCTTGTACGGTAGATGCTCTTAGCCCTATGTATTAGTATAGCCTATGCCTAAACATTAGCTGTCTACGGTGTGCCCCTGAGGGTATCAATTAGGGTGCAGGGACCTCGTGTAATAAGCGGGAGGTACCTACATAAAAGCACTGAAGAAATTTGGGACAGGCAGCATATTCGGGAATTGGGTCAAAACACTATACACAAAGCCCACAGTGCATGTCATGGTGAATGGGGGCTTTTCCCCCACTTTTGAGTTGCAGCGTGGTTCAGGACAGGACAGGGATGCCAGCTGTCACCCCTGCAGTAGTGCTGGGCAAACTGCATGCAAATCAGGACATAACGAGATGCTAATCTGGATGTTTTGCCCAGAGACTGCCTAAGTAGGCTCATTTGCATGTCACTTTTGAGTATAGCAAATTTTGGCCCCGGGCAAACGTTTGCGCTGCGCTAATGTCTTTTGCACCGCGCAAACATTTCAGAAACATGGTACATTTCTGCAGAATTTCACATGCGCTGGTGCTTGCAGCTTTAATGAATCCACCCCTTTGCTAGCACACATATTGGCAACATGGTTCACCTTTACCTTCCTTCACTTCGCTGTGCACTGTGCTGCTGTTGTGGTTTGCACTTCCTGGTTGCTATATTCAGAGCGGCCTAATTTCCTGGGCTATTTTTGCACTGTGCTCCCAGACCAGTTTGCCCGGCTTCCTTAGCATGCTATATTCAACAGGTTTAGTACAGGGGCTATCCCTTTTGAATATAGCAGGCTATTGGTTCCAGGCTAATTTAGCATGCTGGGCAGGGCTAATTTAGCCCCTGGGCAAAGTTTTAAATATTTTATTTATTTATTTAGTTTTTGTTGACCGGGTAAGTGCACTAGACAAATCCTGCCTATTTTCAGGCACGACCCAGGGGAGAGGGATACAGATGAATGCCAACTGACCTTGAACCAGATTAAGCTGTTGGTGGCATTTTTAGTGAATAGCTGGCCCTATAGTCTCTACACCAAACTAACCAGAACATCCGTCCAATTTGGATGCCTCCTAAACCGACGGGTAATTTCTGCTGTGGCAGGTGCAATGTGTGCTGCTTTGTATCCAGGGAGCTCTTCTGTGCATCCAGTTTCAAACAATAAAATGTTGATTAAGGAATTTATTTCTTGTTCAACATGTTATGTTGTTTATATTGTTCAATGTGCTTTTCCAATGTTGTATGTGGGGCGCACAAAGAGATCCCTCAAGGAGAAAATGCAGGAGCACATTCATGCTATTTTGAAACCAGAACCAGATACACCAATTGGTGTGCATTTTGTATCTTGCCATGGAGGAGACGCAGTTAATTTTAAATTTCTGGGTTTGAAACATGTGCCAGCTAACAGTAGAGATGGAGACAGGTTAAAGGTATTATCTCAAAGGAATCAAAATGGATTTACACTCTGAGGTCTTTATTCCCTATGGGCCTCAATGAATGTTTAGACATTACTCCATTTTTGTAGATGATTTATGAAATTCTATTCTTAGCCTGTTTGTTTATTAGCTATGGTTCTCCCCCCCCCCTCTTTTTGATATTCCAAAACTGAATTAAAACAGCCTATTTTTATACAAATAATAATTAAATTTCCTGTTTCTGAACTTTTAGTATGGCTAAAAACTGTTTTTTTAGTCTGCATTAATCCTAGGTAAGATATTTGAAAATATTAATCTTTGTGGGGTATATTTATTAACTATGAAAATGCGGTTTATTCATTAAAGAGTTAATAGAGCATAGGACTATTTAAGCAATATTCCACTGGTATGTATTATTTTTTGATTTGAGGAATCTGATCTATCTTTATGTTTTTTGTAAATTTGACCTTTTGGAGGTATACTGGACCTCCCAGGCTTTGCTGCTACTCTTAAGTGCTTTTTTTGATGATTTTTCTAATTTATTCACGTTAGGCATTTTATAGTATGTATTTAATATTTTAGCACAATATTGGTGTTTGATCGTGTTAATAGGGGTTTCTGATGCTCTGAACTTGAATTTAAATATTAATGTAGAGAGGGGGTGACCAGTGGGGTACTACAGGGATCAATACTAGGACCAGTCCTGTTCAATGTCTTCATTAGTGACATTGCAGAGGGGATGGAAGGAAAGTTCTGCCTGTTTGCAGATGACACCAAGATCTGCAACAGGTTGGATACTCCAGAAGGGGTGCAGAAAATGAAGAAGGACTTGGAGAAGCTTGAAAGATGGTCAAAGATGTGGCAACTGAGGTTCAATGCAAAGAAGTGCAAAATAATGCACCTTGGTAGAGGGAACCCTGGGGAGAACTACAGGTTGGGGGGGAGGAGCTGATTGTCACCAAAGAGGAAAGGGACTGAGGGGTTATCATCTGTGATGATCTTAAGGTATCAAAGCAGTGCACAAAGGCAGCAGGGAGGGCCAGTGGCATGCTGGGGTGGATAGGCAGGGGTATCACTAGCAGGAGGCAGGAGGTGGTGATGCAGTTGTATAAAACATTGGTAAGGTCTCACCTGGAGTACTGCGTGCAGTTCTGGAGGCCACACCTGCGCAAGGACATAGATAAGGTGGAGACTACCCAGAGAAGGGCAACAAAGATGGTGCAGGGCTTGCACCACAAAACATATGAGGAGAAACTAAGGGACCTCAATATGTACTCACTGAAGGAGAGGAGACAGCAGGGAGACATGATTGAAACTTTCAAGTACCTCAAGGGCATAAACAAGGTGCAGGTGGGGGACCTTTTCCAATGTAGAAAAAGTACCAGAACAAGGGGACACAATATGAAATTGGAAGGGTAGATTAAGAGGTAATGTGAGGAAATTTTTCTACACAGAAAGAGTAGTTGACCCTTGGAATAGTCTGCCACAGGAGGTAGTGGGGGCAAGCACAGTGGAGGGGTTTAAGCTTGCCTGGGACAGGCACAAGGGAAGCTTGAGAGGGGAGGGAGTGATGAAAAGCCATTGATCACAAAGGGTCAGAGGCCACACACAATGTATAGGGCCTATGGGCAGACTGGATGGGCCTAGCAATCCTTATCTGCTGATAATTTCTATGTTTCTATGTGCTGTCACTTTAAGCACTTTAAAATAAAAAGAGATCCTGAGCACCAGAACCCCACCTCCTGATGAAGTGTCCCGGAGAGGACATGAAGCACTGGGGTAGTCTGCTGTGGGTTCCACTCCTGGCACTTTACTTTTGTGGCCTTATTTATTGATTTCTGGCAGGGTGCTTTTCGTTTGTGTTTTTGATTCTAGTTTGGTTTGTATTAGCACCCACTCACTCCATGGTGCCCTTGTGATTTTTCTAACATACAAAGGAACCTGTTGAGGTAATACAGAATGAATCCCCCACTAAAGGGAATCAAGGAGAAACTGGACAGGTGGGTGCATCTTTCCTTGACTCTAATAGGGAGGATGAATACCCTCAAAATGTGTACTTTTCCCAAACTGCTATATGTTTTACAGGCAGTGCCAATTAGACTGCCACAAAAGTTTTTTCGAAAGGTAAATAGCTTGTTCCACTAATTTCTTTGAAGGGATAAGCCTGCCAGAATTAGGGCAACTACCTTGCAGGTTCCAACTGGAAAGGGCATCCTGGCCCTGCCAAATATACAACACTATTCTTGGACCACACGTTTGGCCTTTCTGAAAAAAAAAGGGGGGGGCAAAGCAGGATCTTTAGAGGGTTCTAGAGGAAGGGGAGCTATGGTGCACATCCTTGGTGCAGACTGTACTAAGCCTATGTCTGGGTGGGGCAATGAGGGAGTCTGTCAGGAACCCTTTGCCCAGAGCGTTAGTTCAGACATAGCAATGTGTGCACACTTCCTTGGGGCACAGTGGGGTGTCCCCCCATAGCAAACCTTACCAAGACTTTCAAGGTCTTCAAAGGATATACTGTATACTTCCACCAATGGTAAGTTAAATGGAAAAAACATGGCTTGTCCACAGTGTGGGTCCTATATGAGGGAGGTACTATGGTCACTTTCTCTAGCCTTATGATCTGGTTCCACATCCCTAAAGTACATACTTTGTTTACCTGTGTGCACAGGGACTGCTTCTGGGACAGCAGCAAAGCCCACCCACATTCAGCAAGTCCCTGCTGGAGGAGCTTGTGCGGGTGCCACTGCTGAGGGCTAAATCCTTGTCGGCCCACTACAGACTAATTAGTGGAGGCATACCTCCTAAACTCAAGGACTTCAAAAAAGCATTGGAGACAGACCTGGGCACAACCATTGCCCAAGAAATTTGACACAGGTCAGTTCATCATGGAAGCTCATGTACTCAATCCAATAGACTACACCAGATTCAGCTAAACATTCTGTACAGGATCTACCTTGTTCTGGACAGAATGTACAGGATCAACCCCAAGGTCAATGATATGTGCACAAAGTGCAACACTGTGGTGGGTACCTTTGGCCATATGATTCTGGCTTGCCTGAAGATCCTGGCATATTGAGCAGAGATTCACAAAATCAAGGAAAGGGTAGCGGACCAATCCCTACCAAACACCATACTGAAAGGGATATTAGGTGCCGAGTCTTGTAATGGGGAACGAAAGGGGATAGACTGTGGCAACTGGCCTTGGCAAATGCCAGGAAGACTGCTGTACAGTACTGGGGACCATTGAGTCCTCCCCCAATAGCCAATTGGCAAGCAAACATCCTTGAATACTTGAAACTGGAAAAGGTACAAATGGGGGCCTAATGGGAAGGGGAGTGTGTTTGAGGAAATGTGGTCCTCCTTAATTGCGCTAGTAGAGGATGGTGTCATCTCAGCCTGAAATCACTCTGACTCACTAGGGTTTGGGGGATATGAACACCACCTCAGAGTTTAACAAAGCTTGATGAAGTAATCGAGAACAAATGAGTCCGTGCAAACAGTTGAGAGTCTAGCTTTAGCAGACATCTTTTTGAGTATCAGCTTAAATGAATTAACCTTCTAACTGTAACCTTAACAGGAAGAGTTGGTTACACTTTAAGTGTCACTTAACTATACTTTATAAAATGGCAGGGTAAAATCCAGTAATCTGATTGGCTCTTATTTATGTGTAAAATATGGTTTACACATGGTTGAAAAAGGGATTGCTCAGCAGTGAAGAATCTGGAACCCAGATCAATGGGCATTTGGAATACATGCATTTCAGTTAGCCCCCCCACAGCCAGAACTGATCTTCCACCACAAACATGGCTGCTATCTTTACACTGTAAAAAAAGAAAATCTTCAACTGGGCCCTAAAAATAAAACTAACTTAAATAAAACAAATTAATTAAATGTTGTTTCCTTGATTATCACACTCTCCTTACATACATAAACAAATTAGAAGCAGTAAGTATTGTTTATAGTTTTCATTACAATTGTGTCTTTCCTGACAGTGAAAACCCACCTTCTGTCTTTATCTGGTCATCATGGAATTCTCTTCTACTTGCCCTGACAGTAAGATAATTGAGTCTCTGACTGTAACAAAGGTCTTTGTTGTCTGTGTGTACAGTGTGTTAGGAGAGAAACACTCTGCCAGTGGAACTGAGAAGAATTTTGAATCCATGTATTCCATGTTAAACATTCCATGGGAAACATTCCATATCTTGAATGTGGAGAAAAACAGAGAAAAAAAAACAGGAAGAAGAAAGTAGGCAATAATACAATGACATCATCAATGACATCACTTGCAGTGGGAGAAGGACTATTTCATCACAAATGCGCACAAGCAAATCTTTGTTTCTACATATAAACATGCTTTTTCCAATAGTAATAAGTAAAAAAAGAGGAGCCAATTTTATAAGCGCAATAAGGCGCTCAGGGATGTGTGTAAAACATATTTTACAGCACGTTTAGGGGCTGAAGTCACTTGGCCTTCAACCTCATGCCTCACTACATCCCTGGCCATGCTGTAAAATATGTTTTACACACCCCCCTTTGTGCCTTATTGCTTATGTAGTTATAGTGTCTCTATATTGTAACTGCACTGCAATTGCAATGTAGTTGCATGTACCAAACATGTTACTACAATATAATTACCCTGTTGCGTGCCTTTAATGGTTAGTTACATTGAAATGAATGTTATCAGTGCTTGCTTCAGTAATCATTATGCCATTCCAGTATTGTTAATGCAGACAGCACCATGTTTCTTAACTCACTGTAAGTGTACCTGCTTCAAAGCTGTAAATAAAGTTTACAAAAGAAAATACCCACTGGTTTACTCTGATATCAAATGCCATCACCAGTTGGGCTGCACTGTGGCCCTGAGGAGTGTAGTGGCTGAGCTTCTCCCCAGGCCAACCTGTGTGAGATTTTGTAGGAGAGAGCCTGCTGACTGTAAGTGTCCAAGTTATCCTGCAACAGACCGTGAGCCTGGTATGTCAGACTGCTGTTTGCTGCTGGAGAAAAGGGAGGCGTTCACTTGAGTAAAACCAGGGCTTGCCCTGCTGCAAGAAAAGTGTGCAAATTGCTTGAGAACTGTTTTCTGGATTCAGTCAGTTGGCTGGGGAGTTACAAATACCTGCATTTGCAATTAGCCATTTTTGCAGTTGCATGGCCTTTGAGTTTGGGGTTTAACTATGTTCACTGAGAACTGTTAATATTTGATTTCAAGTGCATCTCTGCTGGCCAGCCAGCTGCACCTGCTATGGGTCTACAGCAATTCAGCCACTGGGTACTCAGCAACTTGTTGAGAGTTTCCTATTAGATTTAAAGGGATAAAATCCATTGATAGCAGTGGGGAGGGGGTAGCACCTCCAGTACCAGAATGTAACATCTATACTACAGTGTACTGTGTACTGTCATGTGGAGGCAGGCAGAGGTCAGAGTTGTGCCTTGGAGGGCATTTTTAGATTCAGCACAGGAAAGGGTTTGATTTGGCTGTGCCTGTTTAGCACCTGTTGTTGGACCTGGCCTACGTAGAGCAATGTAAGACCAGTCAAATGGCCACCATCTAGCTCATAATGCACCAGCCCTGTTCTCCTCTTAGGGTACTGCTACCCTAATAAAGTTGTGTTTGTTGGCATTAAGTAGTCCAATAATACTTCCTACAGATTGTAACTTCATACCCATTGTGGAACCATCTGGCTTGGAATGGGTTCACAAGGGAGGTGACCGTGGTTGGGAGGTGGGTAGGTACTACATCCCAAAGGGTAATACTGACTTGTCAACAGGCCCACTTAAATCTTTCTCGGGGGGATGCCTCAAACTATATCTTTTTTTCTGCCTTCACTTGCCAGGCCTTCCTTTGTACAAGCTCCTCCAGTCCTGTCACCTGGATTCTTATAGGCTTACCTTCCAACTTCATTCTCCACTTGTCTCACCCTCTTTTTCAGCAAGGGGCAGTGAAATAGGCCTTTCGCCACATGGACCAGGTCCCAGAACAGAGGAGAGCCACATTGCTGGTGTGGGATCTGCAGGGAGCCAGTAATCATCCTGCCTGGCTAAAACATTTTTGCCTTTCTGGTTCCATCCCTCAGGATGCAGAAAGGAAGGGTGTGAATGAGCACACAAATGACTGTGCTTGGCTTGGCACCAACCTGTGTCCCCCCTCCCCTATGGCTCTCCAGCTGCACTGCCACCTGTGGTCTCCCAGGTGGCAGCAGAGCAGCTGAACTGGCAACCCTCCCTCTCCAGATGAGGAGCGCATCCTCTGGAATGCTTAGTCCTCCCCTGGAACCCAATGACCCGTGCTCATTCCCAAAAGTAGGTCACTGGTATCACGAGCAGTAGTGCTACTGCTGTGTCGATGAGGCAGCCTGGCCCCACGCTATTGCTACTATCTGAATACAAACTCTGCCATGCCAAGCAAACAGATAATGAGCCCAGGATCTACCATGACATCTATGGCAACCAGGTTGCATTGTAAGGTATCCAAGGCCTGAATCCCTAAGGCATCTGGATGGGTACCCCACAAGGGGCCTTGCTGTATAACCATGGTTCAAGAATTTATAACTTAGGTGTTGCTTAGTATTAGTATGGTACATTAAATTCTCCATGGGATTCAAACTGTATTAAATGGCACTGCATGGTATTACCATGCTACAAAATGATGGCATGGTGTTGTATAGGATTACCACAGCACAGGCTAAACGTAATATATGGCGCTGGATTTTTAACAGCACTGTTATTATTCTGGTATGTGAGGTGTCTGAAAGGATAAACTGCAAGCAACTGTACGTAAGACTGTTAAGCTATCAAAAGGTTCTTGTGATGGTCTAGGAAGAGTTTTATCAGTTACCAGAACTCCTGTGCTCCACCACATATGAAGATAAATATCATATTGTGAGTCAGGTCATTGCGTATCCCCTATCTTTTCCACACAGTACAGAGATGTTTAATTTTCATAGCACATACAGTGTGTCTGTGTTTTCCTTGGCTTCTTTACAGGTCTTGTCAGATTCATTGTTTGGAAGAACTGCATGTTTATTAAGCAATATGGTATTTCTTAGGGTTATGTTAATGGCCTGTTTATCACACCCTGGAGTTGTAATGTGGCACAAGGTGCAGTCGAGTGCCACATGCCCCCAGGGTGCGATTAACTGGTCATTAACATAACCCGAAGAAATACCTTATTGCTATCACAGTAATGGCAAAACTAGTATTTTTTGTGTTCTGTTCATTTTACTGTTTATTTTTACCTGTTTGGCTGCTAAACTTACTAAAATAGTCTGTCCGCAGTCATTCATGCAGGCAACGCATGTGTGAAGTGGTTAATTAGGTAATAGAAACCTGTTGGTGGCACTGATTAATTGCATCAATGCCGTTTATGTTATGTATTGCAGGGTGGAGGACAGTAGAAGAAATGTTGCCATCTAAGCACTGCAGGCTATTTTCAAGTTATGCTGTTGAGTCAAAACTTTTTTTTCTCTGGTAACTGTCTTTCCGTCCCGTCTTATAGGCTTTTCATTTGCAATGGACCCCACAGCCAATCAGCAGGCTCGATGTTAGGCCATATTACGCATGTCCCAGAACAGTTCCACAATGAAAAACAGTTAAAAGTGCAGCCCAGACTTTTTTTGTGTTTTTTATTCTTTCTCATACTCTGCCCCCCCCTACAGCCCGCAAGGAGCATTCCCAGTTGGTGGTTTGGGGCTCCAGTTGCAATTGTTGCTATAGTATCAGCTGTCAATTATGTATCCATGACATCCAGAGCCTTGGGGCAGGAAGCATTATTTATTTATTTATTGAAATTGGTTCCCCAGGAAAGGCACACTGAGCAACAAGCTGCTCGTCTCCCTGTGCGACCTGAGGGTGAGGGAGACCAGGGAATGGATAACATGCAGGTTATCAATTGAGGAGCATTTAACAGTAAAAAGCACTTTGTTTACACTTTGTGTGAGTTCCAGATGAGTTCATGGAACAACCAGGTTACAGATAGGCACATAATACATTTAGTACACATATATGAATATACTGTAGTAGAGATTACACGGGTTGAACAATTGCAGACGTAGACTCACAAGAAGCAGCTAGCAATAACATTAAGAGCATAGATTCAAAGTGCATCAGTTGGGCCAAATAGGCCAGCTTCGTAGCATTACGCAGAGTTATTTTAGTTAGTTATTTATTGAAATGTTTCACTAGGAATGGCACACTGAACAACAAGTTGCTCGTCTCACAGTGCGTCCGGGGGTGGGGGTGGGGTCATATGGGAGAACACATAATAAAGTACATACACAGAATAGCGTAACAGTAGACAGATTAAGTGAACAGATTAATGGTGTAGACATACAACATACTACACAATATATACATCAGCCACATTAAGACCTAGGACATTGTCACAATGTACTTCGATATAGAGTGCAGAGTATACTTGACTGTACATTGAAGTGCTGTGTAGAAGACAATTATACATAGTGTTAAGAAGACAATTATATATAGTGTTAGGAAGATCATTATACATAGTGTTATGAAGACCAGTTAAGTATACTGTAGTAATGAAAGAGAAGTGTATCCTGTATATGAACAGCTAGCAGAGTAGTAGACAGAAAGCAGTTAGTCAGCTTGAACAGGAGAAAATAAAGACTAACCACAGGTACAGTTTGCCACTAGAAAGTTTTATAGGGCTAGCAAAATGGAGTGTGAGGAGGAAGAGTGATGAATCTGTGGTAGGAGATTATTCCATAACTTAAGAAGGCGATGGCAGAAAGGCCATCTGTCCAACTGTGGTGGACTGATGTGGAACTACTAGCTGTAGAGTCATATGACCTAAGGGAGTAGGCCGGTGGGGAGAGAATAGTAAGGGAGGAGGTGAGACATAGTGGGAGTGAGCCAAACCAAAATTTTGATGTGAATTTGGCACAGTGTAGGAGGCGCAGATTTTCTAGGGAGTAGAAATCCAGGGAGTGGTAGAGAGAACAGTGGTGAGTAAAAGGAGAGGCATCAAGGGTGAAACGACAGAAGGCATTAAAGAGAGAATCCAATCTGGTTAAGGAAGACTTGGGTACAACACTGTAGACTACATCACAGTAGTCAAAGATAGGTAGTATTATCTTCTGGACCAGTTCCCGCTTAGCCAGTATTGGGAAGCACCTATGGTTCCTGTATAATGCAACAAGTTTGGGGTGCAACTTCTTCAGGATGGAATCAACATGCCCAGAGAAGCTGAAGTGTTGGTCTAGCCAGACCCCCAGATACCTAAAGGAGGAGGTATCCTCAAGAGTTGTCCCATCAAGGGTGTGGAAAGAGGGTGGGAAGGGGAGCCGAGAGAGTCTCTGCTTAATGCCAAAGGTCATTGAGACCGCCTCCTTGGCATTGAGTGAGAGCTGGTGGGAGCTGAACCAGAGCTGGACTTGACTGAAGTCATGCTGAAGTCTGGTTTCCACATCAGCAGGGAACTGGCCTGAGGTAAAGAGAACCATATCATCAGCATACATGTGGATGGAGGTGGTTGAGCAAGCTGAGGGAAGGTCATTTAGGAAGATGGAGAAGAGGATAGGGCCCAGTATGGAACCCTGGGATACACCAGTGTTGATGAGGAGACAATACAGCATCTGCTGTTCCCACTGACTGGGTCTTACTTACTAGGTTATCTTTGAACCAACTAGTGGCAGAGACAATTAGGCCAGCTGAGGAGAGGGAGTCTAGAAGAAGTGTGTGGGAGACAGTGTTGAAAGCCTTTGCTAGGTCGACAAAGATGGCAGATGTGATTTGACCATTGCCCATCCCTGAGAAGATAGAATCAGTGAGCCTAATCAGGGATGCGGTAGTGGAATGATTCTTCCTGAAGCCAGATTGGAATGGAGTAAAGAAGTTAGTTTCAGAGAGATAGGTAGTTAGTTGAGCGAGGACTAGATGCTCCTGGAGTTTAGCTAGGGTAGGAAGGAGAGAGATGGGATGGTAGTTGGCAGGAGTGGAAGGGTCACCACCCTTGGGCAGGGAAGAAGAGGCATGCTTCCAGATAGTTTGGATGGAAGACGTGGCAAAAGACCAGTTAAGCATGTAAGATAGCAGAGCAGAGATGGCAGGTGCCACGAGGTACAGCGTTTGGGGTCCAAACCATCTAGTGAACTGCCTTTAGAGGGGTTGAGGGTATGTAGTGCCTCCATAGTGGCATCAGAAGTGACGTTAGAGAAGGAGAAGGAGGGGGAAGCAGAGGATAAATTGGAAGGGGAGGGTGATTGGAGGTAAAGGGTTAGCATGAGAGGGCAGAGGCAAGGAGGAGAGGAGAGCCAAGGCACAAGTGGTGAAATATGGATTAAATTGTGAGGCGAGGCTAAGGTGGTTGGCAACTTGTGTATTGTTTATTTTAAGGATGGGAGCAGGGGCAGAGGAGTGGCGAGAGAAAAAGGAGTGGATTACCTTTCGAAATTTAGATGGATTATTTATATTAGTCTGGAAGGTTGAACAGAAGTATTCTGATTTAGTTAAGCGTGTGGCTTTTGTACACTTGTTGCTTAAAGATAAGTAACATTTATAGGCGTGCAAGAGCATGGTAGATTTATAAGCTTTCCAGGCTTGATCTGTAGCCCTTTGACACACACTATAAGTTTGGGTGTTATCCAAGGGAGATGGTTGCCTCTAACTCTATAAATCTGTATGACTGCCATGGAAAATCAGAGCTTTTTTTTTAAATAAAACAGTTTCTTCTTGTACATTGAAACAGAGTTGAATTGTTTGAGTGCCGTGGTTGAGGTTGGGTTTAGCAATGCTGCAGGATGCAGGTATGAAACTTTATCAGACTGTCTGTTGGTTTTGATGAGTCACTGCTACTGCCTTTTGAGTTTCTGTCATCGAAATGGCAGCATGTTGTGACTGAGTTTATAACATTGGCTGACCAACTGACATAGTCAACTGAGTCACTGTCACTTGACTTAATACGTTCTAGGAAAGTGTCAATACTGAGTGGCAGTATATCAAACAACAAATCCATTCATTGTTTAAAACAAGTGTCATTGAAACAGATTTTTTTTTCTGGGGGTCAGTTGTGGTTGTAACTTTTCATTGTAAACTGGTATTGCGGTGCTGTGGAAACAAATTGCAATCACGAAAATTTCAATGGCAGGCATGTATTCCATTTTTGAATTCTGTTTAGAATTCCAATTCAAAATCTGGATATCAATGCTCCAGTGAAGGGGCTATGGAAGCACATTAATAAAAGATTAACATAAGCCTACTGCTGCTACAGTGGCCAATAATGACAGGGAGATTAAAACACAATTACTAAAATTATTTTTAACTACCTAGATTTCAGTTCACAATCTACACTTGGGCAGCTTCTACTGAGCATGCTCATTCACCAAAATGTCATCAAGCTAGCTCCTCCCACAACCTGTGGTGTCTGCACCCCCAACTGTTGTCAGATCTTTTCTTCCACTGGAAGGAACAGGTCTTATTTTTCCCAGTCAGCTACTGCTGGTGAATAGAGGATTCCTGAGTTCTTGCACAGTTCTGCAATTTGTTTTGGCTAAAAAGCTAATTTTCCAATTTAGCCTACTCTTCTGCACTTTTGGTTCCTTTCCACTTAAGATCCACGCTGTGGAACAGAAAAAATTTGGTTTCAAGAGATGCCTGTCATGCAGCCAGAAAATATCCATCACCAATGGACAAAACACTTGCATCTACTGTTTGTGGCTGCAGCACAATGTGGGAAATTGTACATGTTGCCAGGCCATACAGCTGTCTTTTCTTGGTGAGCACTGGGTGCACTTTTTCCAAGGTAGTCCTCAGGATAGGAAGGCCTAAGCAGCCCTAGGTTCAGCAAGGCTGTTACAGGCCATCGAGGAGGAGCTTCTTCCGGCCAAAGATTTAACTATGGGTCGGTCACCGTTTAGGTACACCAGGAGTTCAGGGAGTGCTTCCTTTCTTTACAGCCTTTCAACAAGAGTCCCCTGTACTGTCAGAAGCACAAGAAATTGCACCACCATTGATCACTGGGGGGGGGGACTTTCCGCTCTTCCCGATTGGTTTCTCAGAGCACCTCCTTAGAGCACTCAACTTTGGTCGAGGTCATTCCAGTTGAGGAACCTATAATCCTCCAGTGGTAACCTCATAGGAGCAACCAACCAAGCCACTGAAGTTCAACAAACCCAAGATGGTCCCGCAAAGAACCTGCTGGGCATGAGTTGGAAGAGGATGAAAATTCATCTCTTACTTGGACACTGGTGCTGCCATTGGCCCGTCACAGAAAGGGTCAGTCTCAACCGTGCCTCCAGTTGAATCACCTCCAGTTCAACCATCAGACATCCCTACTCTGATTCATCCCTTGGTGATGTCAGTACACAAGCAGGTGGTGTACACAGTGCCTCCCCCAGAAAGCCCTAGTCAACTTCATGTTTGACACCCAAGGTTGAGATCCCACTCTCGCTCTCTGTGTCTTGATCTAGACATCAACAGTGTCACCACCATTGACAGTCATCATTGAGCGTGTACATCTCATCATCTGACAAATGCTTCCAATGTCAAGTACGTTGCAAGGAGGAGAATGTGGCCTGAAAACAGTGGGCCTTAGGGACTTTAGTGCAGGAAGAGGAGGTCTGCAGATGTCACTGCCCAGAGTCAAGGTCATAGTCCACCAATGCTCCCAGCCAGACTGACCCAGTCATGCATGCCTCTCCCAATGCTGCTTGTAGTGCAGCATATGGGGGTCACTCCCCACCACCTGACATTGTTGGCAGTACCGCATTGACCGATTCAAGTGACCACAGGAGGGTGCTCCTTTGAAGGACTCTAGGCTTGAATTGAGACTTCCAAAACTTCTGTTATCACCCCTTGGAAGTGGGTCATCCATACTACTAAACAACAGCCTGAGCCACTCGTTCCCAACTTGGACTTGAAGGCATCCTAAATGTCATCTTACTTGTGCTGACAGGAGGTTGATTCCTCAGGCAGCTGCTTCTCAGCCATGCTGCGGCATGTCTGTGCCCCTGGATGTTCCCTTGTAGGAAGTCCAGAATGTTCCCTTGTAGGAAGTCCAAAGGAAGTAGTAGTAGTAGTAGTAGTAATAGTAGATGATCTCATTTGATTTGGGCACCTTTCCCTGAAGGCTCAGGATGCCCCTACAAAGTATTACATAAAAACAGTACAACCACACATTATTATGTTTGCTTGCATGCATGTGCAAGAAACATAGTATCACCATATGAGTTTTCGTAGGTGTGCCTCATCTACTCCCAATGCCCTGCTCCCTTTTGCAGGCACGGCTGCACCACACCAATGAATGTCCGAGCTGTCTATGACAGCCCTTCAGATGCAGTGGCATACAGTTCTGAAGGAAACACCGCCACAGTCAGTGGTGGTAACGTGTAGGCAATTTGCATACTACCATTGGCAGTATGCAAATTGCCTACATGTACATCAGCACTGCATCCAAACTGTCATAGACAGTTCATCATCCACCACCCCCCTGAACACTACATAGCATGCTGGGAGCCCACCCCAGCATGCTCATGCACTCCCCTCCACACCCCGTACACTGTTGTATGACCAACAGGGGTGCCCAATCCCCTGTCGGCTCCACTGCCCCCACAAACAGACTTTTAGGTGCCACGCTGGAAGCCCACTCCAGTGTGGCAAAAGTCCTTATGGCTGACCGGGGAGCTTAATCCCCTGTCAGCTCCACAGTCCACCCCCAACAAAAAAAAATCCCACAAACTTCTAGGTGCTACGCTGGGAGCCCACCCCAGTGTGGTAAAAGTCCTGCATCGTCTTCCTAAATAAAAAAAGAAAACCTGTAAAGAAAAAAAAAGAAACAGTCCCTCATTGACTGTCTTGTCCCCCTCCTCCAACCCACGCCCACCCACCGCGCACCCACTCCCCACATACCCCCAACCCTATACTTACCTCCGGAGCCCAGCGCGATGATCTTCTGTGGACCAGGAACAAGTCTGCCCTCTTCAAAGCCAACCATGAACTGAAGAAATGCCGGTAAGCTGTATAATGGCAGAAATGTGTTTTTTTTTCAACTTTGGTGCATTTCTCGGCCATTCTGAGGAATTTTTTCCTCAAATTTTCAACATGGGGTTCTTGGGGCCCCACCTTATGAACTCGGTTACTGTCATTTTGTTATTTGGTCCCAAAAGGTGATTTTGCGGTCACTGCGCGGAACCACCTTTTGGGACTGATTAATGAAACAGTGTCACAGTTCATGAGGTAGTCCCTCCAAAAACCTATGTTGAAAATTTGGTAAAAAAATTCCCAAAAATGACTGTTTTACGAGTGTGCGTTGCGTAGTTCCTACGCACACTTGTAAGTTTGCAAATTTTTAATATTTTCACTCCAGATTTTCAACATTGCCATTTTGCCACACCTTCTTATGAGGAGTACTGCTGTCATTTTTCACATCTTACCCAAAATGTGTTTTCACGTATGTAGAGAGCAATGGCACAGTCGGTGTGCGAAATCAATGTTTGAGACAGATTAAGAAAATCACAGTGGCACTGTTCATGAGCAGAGGTCTTAAAGTGGCTATGTTGAAAGTCTGGTGACAGAAGTCCACACAGTGACTGTGTTACGAGCGTGTATTGCACAGTTTCCACACACCCTTATAAGTTCACAAATTTGTACTATTTTCAGTCCAGATTTTCAACACTGGCATTTTTCCACACCTCCTTATGAACAGTACAGCTGTCATTTTTCACACCCTGGCCGAAATGTGTTTTCGCACTTCCAGCGCAGAAATGCGTGGTCGCTGTGGGACATCAGTGTTCGGGACAGATTAAGAAAATCACAGTGACACTGTTCATGAGTGGAGGTCCCAAAATGCCTGTGTTGACAATCTGCTTTAAAAAAATCCCCAAACTAATTACATTACAGGTGTGTGTTGCGCAGTTTCTATGCACGCTCGTGACTTCATTTTTTTTTTATATTTTCCCTCCAGATTTTCAACATTGCCATTTTTTACACCTCCCCATGAACAGCAGAGTTGTCATTTTTCACATCCTGTTCGAAATATGTTTTTGCACCTGTGGTGCCAAATGGCATAGTCACTGTGCAAAATCAGCTTTCAGCTAGCAAACTGATATTGTCACTGTTTACAAGGTGGGGGTCATAAAAAAAAAATGTTGAAAATTTGGAGTGAAAATACCAATGAACTCCTGGGGCATTAGGGTTTTTGACCATAACACCTCACCCTGTAGAGACTGAAAGGCATCAGGGATGTGACTTGGGATTGTGCCTGCAATGCTCATGCCATTCCACCCCCACCCATACCCTGCAGCCACTGACAGGCATCGAGGTGTGCCTTGGACTCTTCGGACCCAAAGTTCACCCCATTCTCCTATACTGTTCCCATCTCACCATATTTCCTTATGGGATGGGGTGAGCATAAGGCCCAAAGACCCCCAAGGCACACTGTGACACTTGTTGGTGTCTGCAGGGTAGGGTGTGGTGAAATGGCGTGGCCCTCAGTGTCTGCAGAGTGGTGGTTGGGTTAGTTTCAGTTCAACACTTCACTGCCATTCCTATTATGCATCTCTCTAACTCCTACACTACCAATACCAATGCCGGCAAGCAAACATTCGGCATTGACAAATGCTTGTTTATATAAATAACCAAACAAATATAACATATACATAGATAAATATGTTTAATGGGAGATGCACCCACTTATAGACACCCTAGAATAGGATTCCTTACAGATGTTGCATTCTCAGTCACCCAAGCTGTGCTGGCGCAGGAGCTCAGGATCTGGCAATACCCGACTTGGTGCCAGGCCCCTCCACACCATATGGATAACAAGCATAAAATATCACTATGAAAGAGTACAAAAAATCTTGCACTTACCATGCTTGTATGTGGGTCTTTGTCTTCATATCGATCAGCTTATTCATCACATGGAGACCAATGCAGCAATTAGTGTGCAAAAGCCATCCTTATTTAACAACGTGCATTGTGACTGAAAACAGGAAGTGCGCCAGTGGGTCCACATCAGGCATAATCTAACGCTTTGCATGGAGTCCCCATGCTCTGTCAAAGGAACTGCCCTCAAGGAGTCTAGTCTCTTAAATATTGGGCTCAGAAAGAGATACCGATTATTTCAAATAGAGGTGGTCCTTGTGCCGGAATACAGTGAAAAAAGTCCAATAGTGCAATATATCTAAAGCAAGTTAAAAACAAGCTCAGTATCAGGTAATATTTCATATTAGTTCTATTAGCAGTCTCCATGATATTTGCAAAACACTGCTAGCAAAATACCATCGGACTTTTTCACATAACTGCTTGCTGGAGCCAGTAAAAAACAATGGGTAACAAAATTACAATAGAAAATATTGTTATTTGAAGCACATTTTTGTTACAAATTTATTTTATGGGATTCCCCGTAATCGTCGCATATAGGCAGACTAATCTAAATTAGCATGTGTGGCACAAAGGAAAGTGTGGGGGGAAGGGGGACAAACAAAGGAAATGGGGAAACAATGCCCTGCATGCATGCAACCTGTTATTCAACATCTACTTTTTACAAAACAGCATCAGGCCTAACTCTCTGTTAAGACCTGGCCATGTTCTTGCATCTGAAAGTAAATCCAAAAACATTCACGTTGCAACAGAACATTCTCTTAAAAAATATGTTAGATTTTTCCTGGTCTCTGATTGGCTGAGACCCCTGGAAAGGAGGGGATCCATGACTGGTTGTCAACAAAAATTTTGTCAAACAATCAGACAGTGAAATGGGCAGGTTGACCGCTTTTCGCGGTCGGCAGCCGGTTCCAAAGAAAACAAAGTGTTTTCTTTGGGGGGCTTCACCCCCCATCCCCACTAAGGATTATCAAGTCCGAGTTGGAGCAAATTTGGGGGGGGGTGCAAGACCTCCAACAGACAGTGCCGGGTTCCAGCGTGGACACTACATTGACGTGGCGCTGTAGTTGCTGTAGTGTTGTTCGCTGCACCGGTGTCACTGTCGGGGTGGGGATTCTATTAAGTACCAACAGAGACTGGGAAATAAGCATTACCATGCAAACCTGCCATTTTACAGAAAAAAAATCACAGTACCCATAGAACATTTTATTTATTGAGAAGTCGATTATAATTCCGACTTCTCAGTAAATAAAATGTTCATAGGAATAATGTCCACCATTTTTTTTCGCACTAAGTGAGCAAGAGATGGTCAGCCAGGACAAAACAACTCTGAACTATGTACTCATATCAATGCATAAACCCCAAGTCCACGTTTTACTTAAACTACTACCTTGATCTAAATTATTTATGCTTGCCACTTCTGTTCTATCAAATTGCACTCCTCACGGTTGCCCTGTTAGTGACAGTCTTGCTTGCCACTTCCATTCTGCCAAATCTCACTTCTCACAGTTGCCCTGCTAGTGATAGTCTTGTTTGCCACTTCCGTTCTGTCAAATTACACTCCTCATGGTTGCCCTGCTAGTGACAGTCTCATAACAGTACCAGGCCAGCAACACCACAGTTCCTGACAACAATCAGTGCCATTCTAAAAAAAAAAATGAAAGTGACGACTGCACTAATTTCTAACAGAAAAATGCTGCACAAGAACAGTTTTTTACACTTATTAAAGAAAAAAATTAAACTTTGATGAAAATTCAACATGCTCACACTTACACTGCAGTCACATGCTTTCCTTACCATGGTATAGTCATGCTAAGGCCCTGTCTATACTTGTAATAAAATTCCAGTAACGATTTTAAAACTGCTATCTTGCTTACTGTGGTGCTGCGTCCACATTTATGAGAACAGTGTTTTGACACGGTTATGCACCCAGCCACATTTCCGGTAATGAACGTGTGTAAACATACGTTTCACACTCTGGACGGCAGGTCATGCAAGAGGATGCCCTCTGTCCCACTCTGTATGACGAAATCTTCAGCAGGGAACACGGATCAGTCGCCCGTACACACTGGTAATGTGTAACATTTTTGTCTTACAACATTTTCAAAAATGTGCTAAAACCCTGATTTTTTCGGGGTTTAAACATGGTTTTGAAACACTGCCAGTAACGTTACCAGTGTGGACGCAAATGGTGTTTCCTGATTTTAAAACATTACAGGGTGCCAGTAACATTTTAAATTCATTAGTGTGGACAGGGCCTACATGTTATAGCAGCCAGTAGCTCAGTTTGTAGAAGAGCTAAAAAAAAACAAAAAAGCAACTCTGGGTAGAGTCGGGAATGGAGAAGCAGAATGGGGGAAACCAAGCACTTCTCTGCTCACTTTTTACAGCCCTGACTTCTTACATGGGGGGGGGGGTGCAATTACAGCAAAAGAGTTAAAAAAATAACATGAAACAACCTCAGCACCCTCTACTGGCAAGTGTGCCAGTAGAGGAACTACTTAGCAACTAAAACCTTTATTTCTTCTTTTTTTCAGATTTTAGCAGTTTTTTTTCTTTCAAATATTTTACTAAAATAACAGCATATACCCATTTTCTAAGTACAATAATACCCTCCAGAGTGGGCAGCATGGGCAATACTGGACCTTCCAGGGAATATAGGGCCCTCTGCCTGCAGGATTGGACTTCATTACACCCTTGAGCAGTCCAGTATTGCCCAATATGTCCACCCTGCTGGGTATTATTGCTTGCATAAATGCTGAATTTGAAATGGGATTAGGGAATGTTTACAATGACAGTCCTACAAAATCATTCCTTACCAACATACTTCCCTATTAAACCTGTTATTTACATCTTGCTTAAGATATACAAGTTCATTAACGAACCACCAGGCAGGCCTTTCATTAGTGGCATTGGGTCAGTCTTTGAACCCCTTTCTAAATATGATGTCAACTTACATAGACACATAGATACATAGACAGTGTCGGCAGATAAGGGCCTATGGCCCACTCAGTCTGCCCATTTGAGCTTGTAAGTTCAGTTTATGTTTTCCTAGAAGTCTGTTGCCCCCTAGCCCTGACCTCCAGAATTCCTTTATGTCTATCCCATGCATTCTTAAATCCTGTGATTGTTTCAGCCCCCCACCACTTCCTCTGGTAGGGTGTTCCACTTGTCCACCACCCGTTCTGTGAAGAAATTCTTCCTCACGTTTCCTCTGAATCATCCTCCCTCCAACATCATCCCATGCCCTCTAGTCCTGGAACATCTTTTTCACTTAAAAATAGTGTAAGATACTTGTATATCTCAATCATATCCCCTCTCTCCTTCCTCTCCTCCAGGGAGTACATGTTCAGTTCCTTCAACCTGTCCTCATAGGACTTGTGATGCAATCCATACACCATCTTTGTTGCCCTCCTCTGAACCTTCTCTACCCGGTCTATGTCCTTACGTAGGTAAGGTCTCCAGAACTGTACACTGTACTCCAGGTGGGGCCTCACTAGTGTCTTGTATAGTGGAATTATGACCTCCCTTTTCCTGCTGGTGATGCCCCTGCCTATGCATCCCAGCATCCTATTTGCTTTACCTGCTGCCTTGTCACACTGCTTCCCTACCTTGAGGTCATCAGAGATGAAAACCCCAAGATCCCTTTCCTGCTTGGTGCATGCTATATCCTCACCCCCCCAACTGATATATTGTGCCAGGGTTTTTGTGCCCCATATGCATTATCTTGCACTTCTTTGCATTGAATTTCAACTGCCAAATCCCTGACCATTCTTCAAGTTTCTGCAAGTTCCTTCTCATTCTGTCTACACCCTGGGGTGTGTCTACTCTGTTACAGAGCTTTGTGTCATCAGCAAACAGTGAAATTCTGCCTTCTAGGTCCTACGCAATGTCACTGATGAAGATGTTGAATAGGACCGGTCTCAGCACTGATCCCTGTGGTACCCCACTGGTCACTCTTCCCTCTGTGGAGTGATAGCCATTTACCACCACCCTCTGTGTCCTGCCACCCAGCCAGTTACCTACCCACCACACTACTGTCCTACCCACACCCATATTCCCCAGTTTGTGTAATAGTCTTCTATGTGGCACAGTGTCAAAGCCATACTGAAGTCCAGATAGGCCATGTCCACTGCCCTCCCGATCCACCTCCTAGGCACCCAGTCAAAAATTCAATGAGGTTGGTCTGACATGACCTCCCCCTGGTGAAACCATGCTGCCTTGGGTCCTGTAGTCCGTTGACAACCAGATGTTCCACCAATCTCTCCTTCAGTAGTGCTTCCATGATCTTCTCCACTACCAAGGTGAGGCTGACTGGTCTGTAGTTCCCTGCTTCCTCTTTGTTCCCACTTTTGTATAAGGGGACTACATCTGCTGTCCTCCAGTCTTTGGGTACCTCTCCTGCTTCCAGTGATCGGCTAAACAGGATAGCCAGAGGTTCAGCCACCACCTCTCTTAGTTCTTTAAGGACCCTGGGGTGCACCCCATCTGGCCCCATTGCTTTATCAACTCTTATTACTTCCAGTTCCTTTAGGGCCCTTTCTCATGTAAAGGGACTTGTGTCCATTTCTGCACCATTCTCACCCCTTGTACTCCCTTCAGACCCATTACCCTCCTCTTCCTCAGTAAAGACTGAGCAGAAATACCTGTTCAATATGTCAGCTATACTGTTGTCATCCTCCACGTGGCCCCCGTCCTCCCCCTTCAGTCTCAGTATCCCTCCCTTTGCCTTTCTTTTTTCACTTACGGTACATAAGGTATACCAGGTACTGTAAAAGGTATTGTCCCCTCTACCCACTGATTTTGCAATGTGTTCTTCTGTCTGAGCTTTAGCTTCCCTTACTGACCTCCATGCCTCCCTTTGCTTCTCCTGGTACTTCTCCCTATCCCCCTTCTGCCTGTGTCTTTTTGTATTGCCTGAATGCAATCTTTTTGGCTTTCACTTTCTTTGCTACCTCTTTGGAAAACCATAATGGTCTCCTCTTCCTTTTCCTCTTGCTAACCTGCTTAATGCATAATTTGTTGCTCTTGTAATCCCCATTTTAAATACTGCCCACTGTTCCTCAACCCTGATTCCTGCCCCATTCCCTTAATGCCTCTTTCAAGTATCTCCCATTTTCCCAAAGTCTGCCCCCCCTAAAATCCAGGATACGTGTTTTTGTGTGGTTTGGTTCTGCTCTTTCTGTGATTTCAAATCACAATGACTAGTGGTCACTGTTCCCCTTCACTGCTCCATATATGATTAACACATAATCCTGCCTTAAAAATAATGCATTTGCACTTCTTTGTTACAAAAAGTGAAAAAAAACCCCTGAATTTTCTGCTGTTTTTTGCTAATTATAAAAATAAAAACTAAAAAGGTACTTATACATGAAACACCACTCATTTTGTAGATATTTTTGTGATGAGCAAATGTTGTGCTCACAGTACAATGTTATCATTTTTTGTTTGAAGTTATTTGCATTTTGTTTGTTGAAAAAGTGACAAAAAATTGAATTTCTGCTGCTTTTTATGCGTAAACTAAAAGGCATCTATAAATGAAACATCACTCATTTTGTAGATATTTTTGTGCTGAACAGCTGTCGTGCTTACAGTACCATGCTATCATTTTTCATTTTAAAGTTACTCACATTTTTTCATTTCATTTTCATTTTTTATTTTTTATCCTCGTGAGCCTGGTAAGTAAATTGACCATTTCCACTGGCGACAAGCAATTTACAAAAAACAAACACAATACACAGTGGACAATAAATAACATTAGACATTACCAATACAATACATATGATACAATACAATAGAAGTTAAGCAAAACTGTTAAATACATTTCTGTAATCTTCTGAGGTGCATGAAGAGTTTATGCTTGAAATTACCAGTTGTTTTTAAATTAAAAAAGTCAGAGAGGAAGGAATTACAAAATTGGAGGGCTCTATACAATATTGATAGGGCCCCCAACTGGGTAACATTTGAATATGGTTAGTAGAGCTAGAATACATTTGCACAGCTGGCATCTTGCTCATGATTGACAATGTCAAGAAAGTCATTTTAGGGTTCTTAGAGCAGGATATTTGGATCAGGAAAGGCTGTATTTACAATTTTCAAATGCTATGAAACTGCATTTATCCTACTTTAATAAATGCAGTTTCAGTATTAATCTAAACAACAACCTCGCCTTTACAAGCCTATGGAGTAATTTTAAAAATATGTAAAAAAGGACGGGCCAGGTGTCCTTTAATGAGGTACTGACTGTTGGTTAGCTTTAATCCCTTTTCAACCTCTTTCCCTGGTTTCTGATCTATCATTTTCAGTATTTGTTTTGTACTTTAGCATCCTGTACCTTACTAGAAGGACTAGTATATTTCACATGTTGCATTTCTTATTTAGCCTTCTTTTTTAGTTTTCTTAATTTTAGATTCTCTAGATACATCTGGAATGTTCCATTTACTGCTATATCCTTTCTAACCATTTTGGTTTCATTGCATAATATCACAATCCTGAAGGAGAGGCTGGAGGCCAAATGGCTACAGGACAGCAGACAGCACGGCTTTGTAAGTGTCAGATCCTGCCAAACCAACCTGGTGGAGTTCTGTCATTGGGTAACTAGGCAATTGAACGGGGGCCATGCAGTGGATGTCCTGTACCTGTACTTCAGTAAGGCATTTGACTCAGTGCTGCATTGGAGGCTGGGAAGTAAGTTAGAAGGCACAGGGGTGGGTGCAAAGCTGGTGAGATGGGTAGGGAACTGGCTACAGGGAAGGCAACAGAGGCTGGTGGGTGGGTGTGGCATTCTCATCCCCAAGGGTAGTGACAAGAGGTGTTCCTCAGAGCTCGGTGTTGGGACCAGTGTTGTTTGGGATATTCATTGGTCAATGGGCATAAAGAGTAAGATCAGTCTGTTTGCTGATGGCACCAAGATGGGAGCAGTGGTCGATGACCTAGAGGGATGGCAAGGGTTGCAGGATGATCTGGCAAAGCTGGAAACCTTGTCAGACACCTGGCAACTGGGGTTCAATGCCCAAAAGTGCAAGGTGCTGCATTTTGGGACGAAAAACCCAAGGAGGAGTTTCCAGCAGGGGAAGGGGGAGTGCAGCTAGCTGAGACAGAGGAGGAGAAGGATCTGGGGGTGCTCATTACGGGGTCAATAGACAACTCGACACAATGTAGGAAGGCAGCTGCAAAGGCCAACAAAATGCTGGGTTGCATTGCAAGGGGTATATCCTCAAGGAGGGGGAGGTGATTCTGCCACTGTATCGAACATTAGTTAGACCGCACCTGGAGTATTGCGTGCAGTGCTGGTGCCCGTATCTGAAGAGGGACATTAAGTTACTGGCAGGGGTGTATTGCAGGGCAACAAAGATGATCAAGGGGCTGGGAGACTTACCATACAAGGGGAGGCTGAGGGAGTTGAACATGTACTCACTGGAGGAGAGGAGGGACAAGTGGATATGATTGAAACCTTCAAGTTCATGAAAGGAATAAATAAAACTGGTATGGAGGGGCTGTTCAAAGTAAGGGAGGGGAGGGACACTTGGGCCATGATATGAGACTGGAGGGAGGAAGGTTCAGAAGGGAGATGAGGAGACATTTTTTTACGGAGAGGGTGGTAGCTGGGTGGAATGAGTTACTGGCAGAAATGGTATCCAGTAGAACAGTGGACTGCTTCAAAAGGGGCTGGGACAGAGCAAGGGGGAGGGTCAAGGGAGGGGAAGGGTGGGAGAGAAGGGCAGCTGCAGAATAAGGGGTGCTAGCTGCACATTCGAGCAGACTTGATAGACCACTAGTCCTTCATCTGCTGGCAAATTTCGTATGTTCGTACAAGCTGCTCCATGAGCATAAAATTAGCTGCATACTGATTGTGCATTATTTTAATAATATCTTTGCTTAAATGGAAAGGGACGTACCGAGATGATAGACATATTTCCTGTACTGAGGGATGCAAGGGAGGACTCTTCCTTCCTTTCTGCTGTTGATACTATAACTTGCTTTTCTTTGGTTACCAGCTAAGGCGCACATCGCAAAAGTGCCTGTTTTCATGTCTGACCAGGGAACACTGGGGAAGTTAAGTGACTTGCTCAGAGTCACACAGTGTGCAAGGGGAGGTTGTGGGAATCAAGCCCATGTCTGCTGGATGTACCAAGCTGATTCACAGCTTGTTAGGCTATACTGCCTGCTAGCTCACTTCCTCATACCTGCTGTACTTCTTTTCACTGCTGGGGTTGGTTGATACCCCTTATCAGGTCTGTCGTCAGGTTCAGAATTTATTACTGCACACCATGCTGCTATTAACTTATTATTACCTGTAGTTGTGCTGTTTTTATCACACTGAACACTGCTACTGTATTTACTGTATTTGCACCTGTAAAAATGTTCCTTTTGTACTGTAACTGCACTTTACTGATATACCCATGATTGTACACAATTTTGCCTGTGATTTGCTATATGAATTGCACTTCTGTCTCCTCCTGGTCCCTATCCTCCAGCTCACACCTGAAAATGAGTCTCGTCTTAGTGTACCTTTCCCAGTTACCAATTTTCACATACATGAATGAATAAATACATACCTGTACATTCTTTTTCAGATCAGACAGTTTGACAGTTTAACCACAATTCATAAATTGTTTTCCTTCATGAGCTAATAGCTGTTGGTTAGCTTCAATCCCTTTTTCAACACAACATTGTGAACTTATTTCCTACCTCTTCCCTGGTTTTTGATTTATCATTTTCAATATATTTTTGTTGTTTAGCATCCTGTAAATTACTAGAATGACTAGTATATTTCACTTTTCCATTTCTTATATAGCCTTCTTTTTCTTCTTCTTTTTTTTTGTTGTAGTTTTCTTAATCTTGAATTCTCTAGATAAATGTGGACTGAGATCACTACTAAATTCTTGTCTGAGGATCACTGGGTCCTCCTCCACACATGGTATCTCTGTTGAGGAAGATTCTTTTGGGGATGAACTGACTGAACTAATCTAATAATATTGTCTATTTTCACTCCATTTACTGCTATATCCTCTCTAGATGTCTTGATTCCATTGCATAGTATCACACGCTGCTCCATGAGCATCAAATTACCTGCATACTGATTGTGCATTATTTTAATAATATCTGGGCTTAAATAGAAAGGGTCATACTGAGATGACAGACATACTTCCTGTACTGAGGGATATAAGAGAGGACTCCTCCTTTCTGCTATTGATACTATAACTTGCTATGCTTACAGGTGCTGTTTTATACATAGTATTACACAATCTCTCCCTATGTGTTTTTTCCAGCTCTTTCAGCCCTTCGATGGTCTGTTGTAAATCTATCATCAATGAGCTGTACAGTGGCATCATGACCTCTTTTCTTCTGCTAGTGTAACCCCTAAGTGGTGCTATCCCAAGGGCTACTACCCCTGCCTGTGGGACTAGGCACAGGTTGAGGGGCTGAGCTCAGTGAATGGGTGCCTTCACCCAGAGGTATGGTTTTGGGGTAGCATACTTGCTGTGGGTATAGCCCTCCAGGACACTATAACCCCCCTCTGACCCTTCTAGTAGCTTAAACAGGTCAGCAGATAAACAATCACATATGACATATGAGGATAGTACTGAATCCACACTCGGTACACTTACCACCATGGCTGGATCGGCTGCAAAAGCCCAGGAGACTCCCTGTAAAATAAGTCCTGTAATATAACAGTTCAAGGGCATTACAATATCCCTTCCACAAAAGTACACACTTGCCAGGTTAAATGCAAGAAGAACAGAATCTGATTTATTCAGGGGGATTGAACAAGGGATTTGATTGGTTCAGGCTGAGCATGCATGCATGCACTAAGAGTCCCTCTGTTACAGTCACACACTCTGGGTACCCAGTTGCTCACAGGCTAGCCTGAAGTGTTGCCTGGGGTAGGCCAGCATTGCAGCTGTTGTTGGGGCCCTTAGGAAAGAAAAACAATTTTCTTGCACATCAACCCAGAATTTGTGACCCGGAGCCGGATGGCTCAGTTCTTTGTAATAAACTGAAACAATTAAATCAGATGACACACAGTGATTGCAACTTTGTTGCAGGGAGCTACCCTGTTTAGTACTCATGCTACCCAGATCAGGAGGCAGGACGGACAAGATGAAGACCTCTGGATGCTGTTCTGGCTTGCCAGGGGAAGCAGGGCCCATACAACACACCGTGGTGGTTGATGCCTGTTCGATGGTGTTGAGCAGGGAGCCAAATCCCCAAGCTTGTCTTTCTTCGGAAAAGTCTCTATAGTGGGAGTGGCAGTCTAGGTCGAGACGGCAGTGCCCAGACCAGAGCAGACAGTTCAGATTTAATCCGTACGAATACTGGAGCAGCTTCCAGCCAGCATAACACAATCACAGGTGGAGAACCAAATCGTGCCCCACACAGCACATGCAGCACACTTGCAAGTAATAAAGCTTTCAGCCACAGACTGGATAAAGTCAGTTTGCAATGAAACAGGGTTTCTGCACAAACCTTTCATTCTGAGGCTCCTTTCGGTATCTGACAGGCCAGTCGCTTCTGGAACAAGTCTTCGGTCCACAGCAGGCAAAATTCACTCACTTTCACTTCAGGTTCAGATCTCAAAGCAGGATATCAGATTTAGTCCAATTTTACTTTCACAAATTCCTTCACACTGGATGATGGTGGCAGGCAGGCCAAATACAGCCTTCCCGCTGAATCCCTGTGCTACCACGCAGGAGCAGCTGCTCGAATGGCTCGAGCTGTTCACTCTCCAAACTCCAACTCGCGACTGACACACTGCTACAGGCAGCTCTGGGACTTCCTAGTGATCCAAAAGGTTCGGTTGGCTGAAGAATCTGTCTGTCACAGAAAGGGCTCCCCCTCCAGGTCCATTTAGGCACCAAACATTGAAAACTACAATTCCTACAGAAATTCAATCCCACAAGACCTCTGGGGACAGTCTTCATTTTAGGTCCCCCGAGGTTCCGACTGGTCCAGCTCTGGCAGTCCAGAATCAAAATGGTGGCTCTAAGCAAAAAGTCCATGTTGCGAAGGAAGGCAGGTTAGACAAACTCCCATATTATTATTAATAAAGCAGATAAACAGCAAACAATCACAGATCCTAAAAGGGCTCCCTCTTCGCATATAGCGATGGCAGAATGGACCAGAAATATCACTCCCCGAGTGGGTTGTAAGCCTTAGATCACTTGATCCCAACCCAGACTAATCATCTCCTACAAAATAGATAGCATGGAGGCTAAACAGGGCACTCACATGCAGGCAATCAAAACCACTGCAGGCACAGAACACCACCCTGACAGCAGGCATTAGGCAAGCCCAGGAAGGCATTTTAGGAACCCCCATTTATAGGGGGGCTACACAAGTAATACCTTTTCCTATGTACCCCAGCATCCCACTGGCTTTTCCCACTGCCTTGGCACAATGTTTGGCCATCTTTAGGTCATCAAATATGATGACCACCAGATCTCTTTCCTGTTTTGTGGCTGCTAATATCTCCCCACTCATCATGTAATTATCCCCCAGGTTCCTGCACCCCAAGTGCATAATTTTGCACTTGTTTGCTTTGAATCCTAGCTGCCACACTCTGGACCATTCTTCCAGTTTAGCTAGGTCCCTCCTAATTTTCTCCACCCCTCCCAGGCTGTCTACCCTATTGCAGATCTTTATGTTATCTGCAGATAGGCACACCTTCCCCTCCAGCCCCTCTGCAGTGTCGCTGATGTAGATATTAAACAGCACTGGCCCAAGAACTGAACCTTGTAGCACCCCACTGGTCACCCTTCCTACTTCAGATTTAGCCCTGTTTACCACCACCCTCTGCATTCTAGTAACTTCTCTTAGATCTATTTCATTAGTACCCTGCCTGGATCCGATATTCTGTGACAGTATTAAACTTTCCGAGTTTAAATTTACTTATAGATTTGGAGATTTCTCCAGCGATTTCTCCATACTAAGCAATTTCCTAGAGACTTCATATTCCTTATTATCCTGATGGGTACCCAGTTGACTGTTACTTATTTTTTTTATCATCCCCAAATTTAGGTGTAGAAGTCCTGCTTATTAAATTAAGGGCACTTTCTTGAATGACCATTGGGGGTATTTCATTCCCTTTCATAACATGCTCAGTGATTTTTGTCTGATTTTTATCAATCAAACATACCAGGATACACTATCTACAGGAGGGACAGGGAGGGTAAAAGAGGAGGAGGAGTAGCTCTTTACATAAGGGAAGGAATCAAAGCAATAGAACAAAAGAGAAAACAGAGAAGAAGAAGCACTGTGGGTAAATTTGGAGACCGGCAATGGAACCACAATCCACACAGGGGTTGTATACAGACCCCCTTCTCAGGGGGAGGAAATGGACAAGGAAATAATAGAAAGTATACTTAGAATGGCAGAAAAAGGGGAGATATTGCTGATGGGTGATCTGAATATGCCAGATGTTAACTGGAGTGCAGTTGCAGCAGCCACTTCGAAGAGTGGGGTTATTCTAGATGCCCTACAGGGGGCTTGCCTTATACAACTAGTATTGGAGCCCACTCAAGAGGGAGCAATCTTAGACCTGGTTCTCTCAAATAGAGATGGAGAGAGGATCGCAGATGTAGAAGTGGGTAGCCATCTGGGAACTAGCGACTATCGAACAGTATGGTTCACAATAAACACAGCAATAGAGTCAAGCCATACAAAGGCAAAAGTATTGGACTTTAGGAGGGCTGACTTTGCCAAAATGGGTGAGTGCCTAAGGAATGCACTAGCAAATGGGCATGAAGGAGGGGTGGAAGAACAATGGGGAATAATAAAAACTGCCATCACAGAGGTAACAAGCCTTTGTGTGAAGCAAATAAACAAAACGAAATGATGTAAGAAACCACTATGGTTCTCAAAGGAAGTGGCAGTGAAGGTTCAAGAGAAAAAGAAAGCATTCAGGAAGTACAAGGAATCACAGAAGGAGCAGGACAGAGAACTGTATCAGTTAAAGCAAAAGGAAGCTGGGAAGGCAGTCAGAAAAGCAAAGGCCCAAACCAAGGAAAAGATAGCCAACTTGGTTAAGAAGGGGATAAAACCTTTATAGGTACATCAGGAGCAAAGGAAGACCAAGGGAGGGATAGTGAGGCTTAATAAAGGGAGGAGGTGAGCAGAGGGTGACTGTGAAAGGCAGAGATACTAAACAAATATTTTTGCTCAGTATTTACAAATGAAGAGGGGAGGTACCTAAACAAACAGTAGAAACACCTGGATACAGAAGTTGATACCAGCCCATTTACAGAAGCAAGGGTTCTGAAAGAACTCTAAAACTGAAGGTGGACAAAGCAATGGGGCCTGATGGGATTCATCCCAGAATTCTAAAAGAACTAAGGGTAGAACTAGTGACACCACTGACTACCCTCTTAACAAATCATTGAGGATGGGGTAGTACCCGAGGATTGGAGAAGGGCAGATGTGATTCCCTTCACAAAAGTGGGAGCAAGGCAGAAGCAGGAAACTACAGACCTGTTAGTTTAACCTCAGTGGTAGGGAAATGATGGAATCACTTCTGAAGGAAAGAATTGTCGAGTATCTAGAGGCCAGAGGGCACAGGACCCTAGGCAGCATGGATTCACAGCGGAAGGTCATGCCAGACAAATCTGATAGATTTCTTTGACTGGGTGACCAAAATAGTAGATCAGGAGGGGCTGTGGACATGGCCTACCTAGACTTTAGCAAGGCATTTGACACAGTCCCACACAATAGATTAATATACAAGTTAGCCAGCCTGGGAGTGGGTCCCAAGATGACAGCCTGGGTAAAGAATTGGCTAGAGAATAGGACACAGAGAGCAATAGTAAATGGTGTCCACTCTAAAGAAAGTGGGGTTACTAGTGGGGTACCGCAGGGTTCAGTATTAGGACCGGTCCTCTTCAATGTCTTTATAAAGACATTGCAGAGGGACTGAAGGAAAAGTATGTCTCTTTGCAGATGACACAAAGATCTGCAATAGAGTTGATGCACAAGGTGGGGTGGAAAGGATGAGAAGGGACTTGGCAAGGTTAGAGGAATGGTCAAATGTATGGCAGCTTAGATTCACTGCTAAGAAGTGCAAGGTAATGCACCTGGGAAACAAAAACCCAGGGGAAGAGTACACAATGGGGGGTGAGATACTAACAAAACAAAAATGGAAAGGGACCTGGGGGTAGTCATATCAGATGACCTAAAGGTGGGCAAGCAATGTGAGAGGGCAGCAAGGAGGGTTGGGGGATACTGGGATGCATAGGGAGAGGCATCACCAGTAGAAAACAGGAAGTTATTATCCCTCTGTACAGACAGCTGGTGAGACTCTGGAGTACTGTGTGCAGTTCTGGAGACCCAGTCTCCGCAAAGATATAGACAGGATGGAAGCTGTCCAGAGGAGGGCAACTAAAATGGTGCAGGGTCTGCACCGGAAGACATATGAAGAGAGACTTAAGGAGCTTAATATGTATAGCCTCGAGGAAAGGAGGGAGAGGGGGGACATTTTAGAAACTTTCAAGTACCTCAAGGGAATCAACAAAGTCCAAGAGGGTAGCATCTTTCAAAAAAAGAGGTGTGCAAGAACGAGGGGGCACAATTTGAAGATAGAGGGGGGCGGCTCAGAGGTAATTTAAGGAAATATTTTTTCACAGAGAGGGTTGTGGATGCGTGGAACAGCCTTCCAGAGGAGGTTGTTGAGTCAAAAACAGTGGTGGAATTCAAGCATGCATGGGACAGTCATAAGGCAATTCTAGGGGTTGGGAACAGGAAGAAGTAGGCTGCTGGTTAACTAGGATCTGCAGCTTATCCATTAGGTAGGGAAATGGGCAGACTGGGTGGGCCAAGCGGTCCTTATCTGCCATCAAATTCTATGTTTCTGTGTTTCTATAACATATTCATTACCTTCAGGTTTTTTTTTAACAGTCATGTGAGTGAACAAAAAATAAAGCAAAATTCAAAGATGCAGGTGTAGTCACCAAATGGTCAATTAATTTAAAAGGATTAGTTAATCAGCTTATGCAAATTATGTTATAAATCTCTTATCTTTTTCCCCCCTGGGGGGGAAATACTACAAGTCTCAATGGCTGAGAGGGACCTGGGGGTGGTGGTGGATGTCAAGATGAACAACTCTGAGACTTGAAGGAGGGCAGCAGCCAAGGCCAACAGGATGCTGGGATGCATCGCTAGGGGGATTACCTCCAGAAGGAGGGAAGTGATACTCCCTCTGTATAACTGCTTGGTGAGGCCGCACCTGGAGTACTGTGTGCAGTTTTGGAGGCCACACTTAAAGAGGACATTAACCTCCTGGAGAGGGTCCAGAGGAGGCAACCAAAATGATTTGGGGCTTGGGGGACAGGACCTATGAGGAGAGGCTCGAAAAGCTAAATATGTACACATTGGAAGAGAGAAGGGACCGGGGGGACATGATAGAGGTCTTCAGGTACATGAAGAGGGTAAATATGGGAGGAACAGTCAGGGTGCTTCAAAGGAAGGAGGAAGGGGCCACTAGAGGGCATGGGTGGAATCTGGAGGGGGGAAGATTCAGGGGAGAAAGGAGGAGGTGCTACTTCACTGAGAGAGCAGTGGAGCCATGGAATGCACTATCTAGGGGGCTGGTGGAGGCAGAGACAGTGGAGGGGTTCAAGAGGGGGTGGGACAGGTACAGGGGAAGGGTTCAGGAAGCAAAATCCTATGCAGCAAGAATATCCGGAACTGGGAAGGGAGAAGCCAGAGAAGGTGAGGGGGACAGCAAGGTCGGCACCCAGGGTGGGGGCTGACCAAACGAGCAGACACGAAAGACCATTAGGCCTATTCTGCTGGCATTTTAGTATGTTAGTATCTTTTAACAGAATAAAATACTTAATATCTTTGCTACTCCGCCTGAAAAGGAGAGAAAGAATGCATCAGAAATCAGTCTACTGTTCTTACTATAGGGAACTAGTTGAGACTAAAAGCTGTCTTCTCTACACATTTCTCAATAATTTATTTCTTTTTTTCTGATTGTTTAACCAGGAGTGGCACACTAAGCTGAAAGCTTGTTTACAGGTGTGACCTAGGAGCACAAAGAAGTTAAGTGACTTGCTCAGGGTCACACAGTATGCAAGTGGGGGCTGTAGGATTTAAACCCAGGTTTCCAGATTTGCAGCACAGAGCCTTAAACCACTGAGCTATACTGCCTACCAATTTGTTTTTGTCCCAAGGGAGGCTCTCCAAGCTCTCACTCAAGTATCCTTTCTCCACTTCTGTCTGCCATAAATCCAGGCTGCTCTCCTGAATGGTTCACTTCACTTCCCCATCCTACAGTGAGGATAATTCCACTCATATAGCCTATGGCTCACCAAATGCATCTTTTAGAGTTTTGACATGAGAGGGGAGAACTGCTCTTCTCATTCAGCACATGCCCCAGAGATCCAGTGCACTGCTTCAGCCAACACCAATCACATTCCCTGACAGTGCTCCTCTACTTCAGTGCTCCAGTGTTACTTCCGGTTTACACCAAAGGAAACCTGGAGTCTTAAAGAGACTTCTGCAGCCAAATACACAAGCTCTAGCCAGAGCTGACATGGTTGTGATGAGCTTGCAGAGCTCCAAAGAGTGTCACTGAGTGCCAGCTCCATGATGGCGGTGGCGATGCAACTGTGCATGCATGGCATTCACACATGTGTAGTTGTGGTGAATGGCAATATGCCATTAGCAAGATTGCAGTGCCAGTGGAACTGCACATGTGTGTAACCCCAAGGGGGCACTACCCTTGGGGCTACTACCCCTGCCTGCCTCCACTGAGACAGGGTGAAGGGCCCAGATCCGTTGACGGGTGCCTCCACCCAGAGGTCGGGGTTAATATGGTTTAGATTGCCTCGGTCACAGCCCTCTGGGTTACTGCAACCCCCCTTTTGTCCCACTAGTGGCTCACACTGGGTACCAACAATTCCTTTCACCAATACACTTACCCCCCAGGTAGTATCTCTCAGCTCACTCTGGGGACCCCCCGTAAAATAAGACACAAGTATATCACAGTCACTATACAGCAGTTCAACAGGAATTCACACACCAGCCAGGGTGTAGTTGCAACACAAAAATCTGATTTATTAAAGGGGGAAATAACAAGGAAGGGGGGGAATCAGGTTAATTGGCTTATTACTATGATTATCTACCTAGGGCTCTGTGCACAGGTCTAACCCTAAGATTTGCTGTCTCTGGGTACCCAAGCCCTAACGGCTAGTCCAACGTGGCAGCTGGTTGGGGCCCGTAACACAGATAAACGTTACAATCCTGGAGCAGGTCAGAATAGGAGGAAAGTTTAATTAGGCAGTCAGCAGTATAATAATACACTGGAAACCACTGTGTACACACTCTGCAGGGAGCTACCCTATTTCAGCACTCACAACTCCAGCAAATAACGATTCCTTCAAAACTGACAGGGCTGAGCCCGAGTTTCACCTGCCTCCTCACACATTTATATGGCAAACAACAGAGGGGTACCATACCAGGCAGCTGCTTTCAGGCTTTCATGAACTTGCAGAAGAACTCGGGCAGCAAACGGCAGCTTCAACATCACGGATGGACCGAGCCCGATTCAGCAATTCTCTCCAGTCCTCTCAGGTTGAGCCTGGTAGGTAGCTGGGCTGGCACCAGCCTCCTCCAACCGCACGCCGGCAGATTTAGTCCGAATTTTCAAAAGGCAAAACGGCCACCTCAGGCCTTCATGCTATTACCGCGTGAACACTACCCCAGCGCAGAAGCACAGAGCTCCTCTCTTCTCCTAAGCCACAACGCATCTGCCCTCAGCAGCAAGGGGCTCTTCCTTCAGTTCGGGCACTACCCACTCCGATTGGCTGGCTGCACCTGCCAGTCATTCACTCCTGCTCTCAGTCGTGCGAAAAAGCGCCATAGCCCATAATGCCTTTCTCAAACAGCAAGCAGTTCCCCCATTGGTCAGCTGGCTCAAAGGTGTCCCGAGATACTGATTGGTCCAATTCGGCAGTTCGGGACCAAAATGGAGGGGATAATCAGATAGTCCTTGCTGCAACCAAAAACAGGTTAGAACAACTACAATATCATTACCACTCTAAGCAATTTTCAGTAAACAGTTACATCTTTTTCTAGGGACTCCCTCTGCACAACTAGCGATGGCAGAATGGAGGCGCCTCAGCAGCCTGGGCGGGACCAAGACATCAACCACACAGCCCTCCATTTCAATTACTCACAGCTGCAACAGGCAGCCCTTAAAGAGACAGCTTATGGAGGCTTTTAAAAGCGCTCACTGGTAACACATTTAAGCGGCTTTAACGCCGAACACCAACCAGGCATGGAGCATTCACCCAAGCTCCGGGGAAGCTTTTAGGAACCCCCATTTGCAGGGAGGTTACACCCTTCCTGGCCTGGGAAAGCTTGCAGTCCACGTCAAGTAGTTACCCTTAAATCACATTTAAGGCAAAAAGCTTAGTTAACACTATATCACACTTTGCATTACATACATGAATATTATATTCACAATGTACTATGGTTTATACAACATTATACACACAAACTCTTGTTCCCTTTCTTAACTTAGGTCATTAGTTCCTGCTCATGACACCAGGACTGGGGGAACCCCTCCCTTTCAGTTACAGGTGGGTTACCTAAAGCAGGGGCACCGCACTCAAAGGGTAATACTAACAGTCTGGAGTCATCCCCCAAGGCTAGCTTAGGCAAGGAACTCGGGGACACATACACCCCTTTGTGAACCACATTTAAGGGCAAGTCCACTGGCTGACCCAGAGACTCATAACTCAACTTTATTACCGGCCGTACTTCCCGGCTGGAGCGCTTCGGGGTCTCGGAAAACCCAGAAACAGGCCCTGATTCCAATTCAGCCTCACTGACATTAGTAGCAGGAATTTCCACAGGGGAAAAGGACCCAGTGCTCATAGTACTATTGGGGGCCTGACTCTCTACCCCAGGACCCACCCCACTGGGCTCAGCTGAGGGCTGTTTAGATACTAGTGAGGAACTATCAGGGCATTCAAAATATTCTTCCGGTTCTGGCATATCACTGGCTTGTTCCCCCACATCAATCTCTTCTTCTGAAAAGTCAGACAATTCAGCCAGGCCAGAATGTTCAGCCAGGCTTAAGGACCCCACCCCTTGGGCTTGTCTGCTACCCCACTCATCTTCTGGAGGTATCGGCTCTGGGGACAAAGTAGAGGGCTCAAGCAGTCCAGACGGCCCAATCTCATTTCCTGAGTTAACAAGGGGATTGCCCCAAAACAACTGGCTCAGTTCGTAAGAGGGATAGTATTCAATATCATCTTCATTGTCTTCCGACACTGAGTGTTGATCATCTCCTCCTGCAGGGGTTGGGCAAGGCTCCCTGGGTGGGCTTGTTGAAGACTCCATGGGTTTGGTTCTTCTCCGGGCAACAGATCTAGTCACAGGCTGGGAGGGAGTGGCAGTTGAAGGTTTAGCTTCAATCAGGATTTGCCCAATTGGCAGCAGATGATTTCTGTGTATGGTTTTCACATCTTTTGAGTTGTTTTCAGGCCGCACTTTATATACAGGTAAGTCTGCCAGTTGTCCCACAACAATATGAGGGAGGTGATGCCATCTGTCGGCAATCTTATGTTTGCCATGCAGTCCCAAGTTCCTCAACAGCACTCTATCCCCTTCTCTCAGTTCCACTGTTTTCACTTTCTTATCATACCTCTCCTTGTTAGCCAGGTTTCGTTTAGCAGTCATAGTCTGGGCCAGTTGGTAGGCATGGTTCAATTGGGCCTTTAATTTCTATACATACTGTAGATGATTTTCTGCCTGCACCCCATCAGGGGAAACCCCAAAACACACATCCACTGGCAGTCTAGCCTCTCTCCCAAATATCAGTCTGTATGGGGAAAATCCTGTGGCATCACTTTTGTACAATTATAAGCGTGAACTAGGGTGCTAATCTGCTGGCTCCATCTTGGTTTGTCTTTGGGTTGCAATGTGCCCAGCATGTCAAGCAATGTACAGTTAAACCTTTCAGGCTGGGGATCTCCCTGAGGATGGTAGGGGGTGGTTCTTGACTTTTGTACCCCCCACAAAGACAACATATCTTTAATCAAGCGGCTCTCAAAGTCCCTTCCCTGGTCGGAATGAATCCGCTGAAGGGCCCCATAGCGGACGAAGAAGTTTTCAACAAGTATCTTAGCCACCGTGGTTGCCTTCTGATCCTTAGTAGGAAAAGCTTGTGCATACCTAGTAAAATGATCAGTGACCACCAATATGTTACTGACACTTTTCGGATCAGGTTCTAGACTCAAGAAATCAATGCAGACCAACTCCATAGGGGCACTGGTAGAGATATTGACCATGGGGGCAGCTCTCTGAGGTGGGGCTTTTCTTTGCAAACACCAGCTACAGGTCTTGACATATTACTCTACATCTGTACTCACCTTTGGCCAGTAAAATCGAATCTGTACTAGATCAAGTGTTCGGTCTATACCGAGATGCCCCATTTGATTATGCAAGGACCTTAAGACCAGTTCTCTAAAAGCTGAGGACAGCACCAGTTGTTGTTTGTCGACCCCGCCCTCCTTGTTCACAGTCTCTCTGTATAGTATTTGGTTAATCAACTTTAATTTGGGCCCTTCTTTATATAACAAGGCAGCCCTTAGATCAGTGGAACGTAACTTGGACACGTCCTCCCCGGCCTGCAAAGCCTCCACAGCCGTGTTTATCATAAAGTCACGAGATTGAGCCCGTTGGAGACTATCATTGTTGAATTGGGGCAGTGAGCTAGTGTCTAGTGCAGAGAAATGACAGTAGGCAGAAGGTATGCAGTTTTCATAGGGCCCCAAGCAATCCACCATACAGTCCACCGCGTCAGGAGACACCTGTTCCTCTTTGTCAATTTTCTGGCAGAGGGCTCTTATGTCGGGTTCTGACAACCTGACCCAATCAGTTTGTGGCATAGGCCTCCGAGAGAGAGCATCTGCATCTATATGGTTTAGGCCTGCCCTGTACTCAACAGCATAGTCATAGGTGGCCAAGGCAGAGAGCCACCTATGGCCAGTGGCATCCAACTTGGCAGAGGTCTGTACATACGTCAGAGGACTGTCATCAGTTTTTACCAACATCTTGGCACCATACAAATAGTCATGAAACTGATCAACAATGGCCCACTTCAAGGCCAGGAACTCTAGTTTGTGCACTGAATAATTTTTTTCTGAAGCGGTCAGGCTTCTGCTGGCAAATGCTACAGGTCTCAGACCATTCGAGTGCTCCTGATATAACACAGCCCCAATCCTTGTAGACTGGCATCAGTATGGAGAATGTATGGCTTGGCCGGGTCAGCGTAGGCCAACACTGGGGCATGGGTGAGTTGATATATGATGTCATAGAAGGCTTCCTCACACTCAGTAGTTCAACGATCCCCAAACACATCATTTGGCTGGAAATACTTCTTTTCTGACTCCAAGCGCACAACCTTCTTATACTTTTTGTGCATAGGCGGATACCCCTGAGTGAGGTTGAGGAGGGGGCGAATCACTCGAGAATAGTCCTTAACAAACCACCTATAATATCCACAAAACCCCAGGAATCATTGCAGCTCCTTCAAATTCCTGGGCTGAGGCCAAGTGGTCAAAGCCTCCACTTTGCTAGGGTCAGTCTCTATGCCCTCAGTGGACACTATGTGGCCTACGTATTTCACAGAAGTCTGGAAGAATTGACACTTGTTGGTAGACAGCTTGAGGCCAAAATCCTCCAACCAATCCAAAACCTTGAATAATCGTTGCTCGTGTTCTTCCAACGATTGGCCAAACACTATAACATCATCTAAATAGACCAGACACTCGAGTAGATTCATGTCCCCCACGGCCCGTTCCATCAGGCGCTGAAAAGTGGCTGGGGCACCCGAAATCCCTTGAGGCATCCGAATGAACTCATAGAAGCCTAGGGGGCAAATGAATGCGTTCTTCTCCCGGTCGTCTGGGGCCATCGGAATCTGGTAGTACCCACTGCGAAGATCCAACACAGAAAACACTTACTACCATTTAAACAATCCAATGCGTCCTGTATGCGTGGCATGGTATACTGATCCGGAATGGTCCGCCTATTCAAAGTGCGATAGTCTACAGACATCCAAACTGCCCCATTCTTCTTACTTACTACTACTATGGGGGAGGCATAGGGGCTCCTGAACTCTTGTATTACACCAGCAGGCAACATCTCTTGCAGATGCCGCCTCACATCATCTATGTCAGCTGGGGCCAGCCGCCAGGATCTCTCTCGGAAAGGCCTTTCATTGTGCAACCGAATGTGATGCTCAGCCCCCTGTACACATCCCACATCCCACTCTTTCAGGGAGAAAACCTGGTCTCTCTTGGCAAGCCTCTCACTGATCCTCTGTTTCCATTCAGCAGGCAGCAGGGAGTCACCGAAATCAAACAAGTCAGGAATGACTCTATCATCTGTCCTGGGACCCTTGCTGTTTGGTAGTACTGCAGTATCTGCACAATGTACACTTGCTAAGGTGCAACCTCTTATTTGAATCTCTTTGTCAGACACATTATGCACTTGAACCATCACCCTTTTGATGTAAGCATGAGCCCTAGCCGGCAAGATGCTGGGTTTGACCAACAGTCCCTCAGGTAATCTTCCCTCCCCAGGCACATCCAACATCAACAACTTATTCTTAAAATCCGTTTTTAGTCGTACTTCTCCATGCAGGACACATTGAGCATTCGGGGTAAGTATCACTAGGGCCGGATCCTTTTTCCACACCACACCCACTGGGCCTCCAGGTTCCTCCGAGCTAAACTTCTTCTGAGTTGTGCTCACCTGTTGAATCACAGCGGGTGTGCTTAAAGCTCACCCGGTCTGGAAGGCTTGTTTCTCTGAACACAATTGAGCCAATCGTCCGAACATGTGAGCATTCGGCCCAAACAACAAAGGTACCCCATCATACAGTCCAGTGGGTGGGCAAACTAAAGCTAGGGCCTCCACCTGCTCATCCATTCCAGCCACAGATTTAGAGAAAGATAACCAGACTCTGATATACCCCAAATATGGATAGGCCTTGTCGCTCAACCCCCACACATGTAGACCATTCAAGGGCTGCGGGGGCACCTCAGGTAAGTGGGCCTGATACCAGTCCTGAAACATGATAGTTACCTGAGAGCCACTGTCTAAAACAGCTCAGGTGGGAATTCCATTTACCCGTACCAGGGTCTCCATCGAAGGCCCAACCACATCAGACCAGTCGGGGGCCACAGCATTGACAGTCAGCTGGGCATGGGCCCGAGTCACAAAACTTTTCCTGGGGGGCCAAGACTGGGCCCTGCAATGATAAATGATCAGTCTGCTGTTGACTTTCCTTAAATTCTCCGTCCTCTGACACTCTGGTTGAAAATGCCCATCTTCCCCGCAATGGTAACAGAACAGAACTTGGGGTCCCGGGGGTCACTATTTGGGGGTGGATACCTTATTTGTGGGGGGCTCTGAGAGGGGTGAGGGGGGTCCCTTGGGCCGGGGTTCTGGCTTCTACATGACTCAGGAGCCCCGGACCTAACAGGGCACATAGTACATTGCTTCAAGTCCCTCACCAATTCCTGTAAATTCCTGACCTCGGCCCTCAACTCACTCTCTACATGGGAGTCGGAGGAAATAACTTGCATTCCCACAGTACCTGGAAAATCTGGGGATTCCTCAGACCCTCCGGACAGGCTGGTCTCCTTGGGGGGTGCTAGGCTCAGGGTTCCCACTAGGGTTCACCGCCCCCCCACACAAGGCTCCCACCCCTGGTCATCAGTTTCCACCTCTCTAATTTCCCTCATCAATTGACAATATTCAGGCGGGGTAGCCCATCGATCATGTAACTTAAGTTTTAACAGTATTACACTAGAAAATCTAGCAGACTTTAAAACATGTTCCAACCTGACCTGATTCAAGACCATGGCAGTGACTCCCCCCTTTTTGTAGGCCTTCTGCAAAGCCCACTCCACCCTAGTGACAAAGGCGGAGAGCTTCTCATTTCTCCACTGCTTGGTAGACCTGAACTTCCACAACAAATCTTCCCCAGTCTCGGTACTCCCAAACACCCCTTCCAAGGCAGAGAGGTACTCTGTGGCTGAGGCTTCCAGATTAGTGGCCTGGAAAAACCTAATGGCTTCTTACGCAGGACCCCGCAGGCTCTCCATCAGCCACTTCCTTTTCTCCCCCTCAGAGCATTGCCATTCCTAAACTAAGGGGGTGGCATAGTCTATCCAAGCCTCCAGGTCATCCTCCCTTGGGGGCACTGGCACTGTACCAGAAAAAAGCTTCAGCCTGCGGTAGGAATCAAGCTGAATAGGAAGGACCACTAAGGGCAGTGGAGCCAAAATAGAACTCTTGGGGGGGGGCCAGGGGAGTTGCCTGGGGAGACCTGGGGGGTAGCATCACTAGACAAATCCAATGCTTGCAGCAATTCCTGGGTAGTCCTCCCCTCCACAGCCAGCAATTTAAATTGCTTCTCTTTAAAACTACTAGTCTGGGGAGACCCTCCAGGAGTGACTGACCTACTTCGAATATGAATTAGCCTCCATCCCTGTGAGACACCCTCCGGGTAAATCGCTGGAGGTACCTTCTCAAGGTCAATGGCTGCACTACACAGGAGCAGCACCTGCAATGTCTGGTTGAGCAGGTCAGCCATACGCCCTTTCACCTCCACTTTACCTAAACATTTTACTCGCTCTGCTGTGGAAATGATGTCCGCTGTTGGGGTTCCCAGGGGCACATCTAACAGTAGCACAGTTTTTGGGGAGTCCAGCTCTTCAGCTTCACCCCACCCCATCAGTTTGTGTACCATTGTTTTGATAGGCCCCAACTTAATTTTTCCCAACATATCCCTTCCAGTTTTTCCATTTCTTATGCACTTCCACACTTGGCCACTAGGGGACGCTAATCCCGGTGGTGCCTCCAATTTGTAACCCCCAGGGGGCGCTACCATTGGGGCTACTACCCCTGCCTGCCTCCACTGAGACAGGGTGAGGGGCCCAGATCCGTTGACGGGTGCCTCCACCCAGAGGTCGGGGTTAATACGGTTTAGATTGCCTCGGTCACAGCCCTCTGGGTTACTGCAACCCCCCTTTTGTCCCACTAGTGGCTCACACTGGGTACCAACAATTCTTTTCACCAATACACTTACCCCCCAGGTAGTATCTCTCAGCTCACTTTGGGGACCCCCTGTAAAATAAGACATGAGTATGTCACAGTTACTATACAGCAGTTCAACAGGAATGCACAAACCAGCCAGGGTGTAGTTGCAACACAAAAATCTGATTTATTAAAGGGGGAAATAACAAGGAAGGGGGGAATCAGGTTAATTGGCTTATCACTATGATTATCTACCTAGGGCTCTGTGCACAGGCCTAACCCTAAGATTTGCTGGCCCTGGGTACCCAAGCCCTAACAGCTAGACCAGCTGGTTGGGGCCCGTAACACAGATAAACGTTACAATCCTGGAGCAGGTCAGAATAGGAGGAAAGTTTAATTAGGCAGTCAGCAGTATAATAATACACTGGAAACCACTGTGTACGCACTCTGCAGGGAGCTACCCTGTTTCAGTACTCACAACTCTAGCAAATAATGATTCCTTCAAAACTGACAGGGCTGAGCCTGAGTTTCACCTGCCTCCTCACACATTTATATGGCAAACAACAGAGGGGTACCATACCAGGCAGCTGCTTTCAGGCTTTCACGAACTTGCAGAAGAACTCGGGCAGCAAACGGCAGCTTCAACATCACGGATGGACCGAGCCCGATTCAGCAATTCTCTCCAGTCCTCTCAGGTTGAGCCTGGTAGGTAGCTGGGCTGGCACCAGCCTCCTCCAACAGCACGCTGGCGGATTTAGTCCGAATTTTCAAAAGGCAAAATGGCCACCTCAGGCCTTCCCGCTCTTCTCGCGTGAACACTACCCCAGCGCAGAAGCACAGAGCTCCTCTCTTCTCCTAAGCCACAATGCATCTGCCCTCAGCAGCAATTGGGCTCTTCTTTCACTTCGGGTGCTACCCGCTCCAATTGACTGGAGGCACCTGCCAGTCATTCACGCCTGCTCTCAGTCATGCGAAAAAGCGCCATAGCCCATAATGCCTTTCTCAAACAGCAAGCAGTTCCCCCATTGGTCAGCTGGCTCAAAGGAGTCCCGAGATACTGATTGGTCCAATTCGGCAGTTCGGGACCAAAATGGAGGGGATAATCAGATAGTCCTTGCTGCAACCAAAAACAGGTTAGAATAACTACAATATCATTACCACTCTAAGCAATTTTCAGTAAACAGTTACATCTTTTTCTAGGGACTCCCTCTGCACAACTAGCGATGGCAGAATGGAGCGCTTACTCAGCAGCCTGGGCGGGACTCGGGCATACAACCACACAGCCCCCTCCATTTCAGTTACTCACAGCTGCAACAGGCAGCCCTTAAAGAGACAGCTTACAGAGGCTTTTAAAAGCGCTCACTGGTAACACATTTAAGCGGCTTTAACGCCGAACACCAACCAGGCACAGAGCATTCACCCAAGCTCCGGGGAAGCTTTTAGGAACTCCCATTTGCAGGGGGGTTACACGTGCACAAGGCACGCATGCACAGTTCTTGTTCTGAAATGCAGAAGTAACAGCCAAAATAGTGTGGCTGTTGCTCCATAGTGGCTGATCATGGCTGAGTGTTACAAGTTCCACTGGACCTTCAAAAGGATACTTCCAAAAGCCCAACGGAAGGTGCCACGATCAGCCATTTTAGGCTACAGAAAGTAAAAGTGATACATAAAAGCACAAGGCAAATCCCAACTGTACAGAGAACAATGGCATATCTTACACAAATATAGTCAGGCAAAACAGTATAAGCTGCAACAGCTCCTTCACAGCCCCCTCAGCACTTGATAGGCATCTTCCTCACCAGACACATTGGCTAGATACATTTTGAGCAGTACTGGTACCGTTTGATTAATTAAGTAAACAGGCTACACTTTTATTGGTAAGTGAGTCATTTCTCCTGTGGGTTGGCACTAGTTCAGGGGCTCTGTTTGAAGCGGACTTCTCAGGGTCTTTTTCTTTTCCTTTTTTTGTGTGTAGGCTCCAGCCACATGGCATTTCAGTTATGATTAATTCTGCATTCAGGGGTCGTCTTGTAATAACTCATATAAGTGAAATAACACTTATGGACCTTATCTAGAAGCAGATCTCAGCAGCAACCGATGGCACCAGAGCTGTGTTTTTGTTTGGTGTTGATTTGCAACCTGAAGCTTCTGTTGGTGTGATGTCATTGTAGCCATCAGCATTGTTGTGAGAGTAGAGGACCTGTCCTGTAGCTTCTGATGTGATGCCATCATAGCTGCTTGACTTTTCTGTTGCCATCTTCCTTGAGCTCGTGATGTTTTTTGATAATGCTACAGCAGCACTGCTGATTTTATTGATCATATTTAGTTCAGATCATTAGATGAATGATGGTCCAGGCAGGGTTAGACTGGGGCACATGGGGCCTACCTGAAGAGCTGATAGAGGGGCCCACCTGGAAAATCAATAAGGCAGGTTCCAGGGTGACTCATTCTTCCATTTAAATTTGATACACTAGCGCTTTGTTTGCATACTAAATTTAAATGCGGTGCCCAACATACCCCATTTAATTTGAAAATAGATGATACATGCAAAGATTTTCAGAGTTGAGAAAGTCGCCTGGTACGCAACAGAAGGGTGGAAGTTTCCAGACATCCTGGTGGGCCAGCGTGACTCTGGGTCCAGGTTGCAAAGCATGCTAATGCTGTAGTACAGAAGAAGCTCAGCCATGTTGCCAGAGGTGGATGGGCTGTTCCTTTCTTCCACTGTTGAAACCAGGCCATGTCGCTGGAAGAAGATGATGAGCCTATCTGTCCTTTTTTCCCCCCCACTGTCAATAAAACCTGCAGCAAACACAAAGGGACAGAAACAGACAGTTTCAGTACGGTGGACAGTAATGGATTTAACTCCTACTATAGCCTGTGGAGGTAAGGCTACTTCAGTAATTGTGTGTTGGGTCACTGACGGAGACACTAATTTTTGCAGCAGACAAAGGAAGGCCCTTTAGGGTACTATGCTCCGGTGCTCAAGGAGTGTGCTGGTGCTGCTGTGTTGGTACTGGTCAGTGGCGGAGATGCTGGCAAATATGCTGATACAAGAGGCCGAATTTGTTTGTAGTGGGGGAGGAGGCTTCGGTTATGTTGCCTTGCAGTCATTAGTTGTTATATACCTGCAGAAGAGGTAGACACAAGGGGCAGGAAAAGACAGTTTCACTATGGGGACAGTAACAGCCTGGATTCCTGCCACGACAAACCTATGGAAGTAATTGGACAGACATTAGTAACTGTGTACTGGGTCACTGTCTGAAACAGTACAGCAGAGGACAAAGAAGGCCCTCAAGGTATGCCATGGTGTTGGCAGAGGTCTGCAGGTGTCACCATTATTAATTATTATACCTGCAGAAGAGAGAGACACAAGGGGACAGAAAAATAACATTTTCATTAGGAGGCACTAATAACCTTGATCACTGCCATGACAAACCTGTGTAGGGACATAGACAAACAAAAGTGATTGTGTGCTGGGTCACCATCTGAGACACTCACCTTTGGGATCTGCACTAAATGGAATAAACAGAATAGTGGAGATATTTCACATACCATGTTTCATTCCAGCCTACTCCTCCTGGCACGGTACAGTATATGACCTGTCAGGCCTTGGCATGCATATCATCCCCTTGTGAAGGAAGGCTCCCCAGCCTGCCACAAGGTGTTGCCCATGTGGCAGAATGCTGCACAGTCCCTTCCCAGGTTAGGAGTAGGGGCACATGAAAGTGCTAGCCTCCATCCTCATGCTGCCCAGCTGGTCCCCCAAGCTCATCCCCAAACAAGATTTGTTGGCATGGTAACACAGCACCCTACCCACTGGGCCAACAGTGGCCCTGGACATAATGTTTCTTCATAACTTTTTTTGACATTTTGACCCCAAATTTTCAACATAGTCTTTTTATGACACTCCCTAAACATGACAGGTGTCATTTATAAAATACTGGTCAAAATGTCATTTTGCACCATAAGTACAAAATCACATTTTGGCAGGATTTAAAAAAACAGCACCTGTCACATTCATGAGGTGGTGTGACAAAATGGCTATGTTGAAAATTTGGGGTCAAAATTTTGAACATTTCCAAAGTTATGAGTGAAAGCTCCTCACCCCTTCTGCTAGACTTGCCATTGCATGTGGGGTATTATTACCTAGTCTCACCTATGGCTTGGTATCCCTTTCACAAACTAGCTCCTGTATTCTCTCTAAATGGACCACAGCCTACAGTGGCATTTATTGCTTTGCCTTATCTGCACACAGATTGACTCACCACTGTGCCCTTTACTGAAACCTGGGGTGGCTATCACTATCATCTCTTAAACACTATGCACTACAACACTATGCACTAGGGTGTATGATGGACAAGCTCATTAGATCAGGTACCACTGCTGCTCTTGCAGCCATGTTTAAGAAGTCTGAACAACGTGTATCCCCTTCGGTCCACTGACCTGGAGCTACTCTTAACACCTAAATGTGCCACTAATATGGGTAAATAGGCATTTTCCTACTTCGCTCCTCGATACTGGAACACTTTGTCCCTTACCATAAGGTCACACAGTCACATTCTCTCTTTAAGGCTAAACTTTGAGAGTACCTCAAGTCCCTTGACAATTGTTCCTGCTCCAGTTCTTGATACTCCGTGCCTACTGATTTATGTATTTTGTTCAACCATTCTGTATTGTGGGAAAGTTTTTGATCTCTGCTAATTACGTCTCTTCCACTCTTATTGTAATGTATGTTGATGTCTGCTCAGTCTTGATCTCTCGTGTCTTAGCTACTTGATGTTCTGTGCCAGCTTCAGCTGTGACTTCCCGTCTCTGGGACTTGATTGAATGGTATCTGGCAATTGCTAATTCTGCTCTTAAGCACTGCTGGTTTGTATGCTGATCGTCTGCCAAATCTTGTTGTATTATTGTTGCATTCATTGTTTACTGTTGGATGATGTAATTCTCCCAGGTCATGCCTGAAAATAGGCATTAATTTATCTAGTGTGCTTACCTGGTTAACAATCAATCAATAAATAAATAAAATAAACAATTGAAACATTCCAATGTACCTTCATACTTTTGTCATTTTATAATATTTTTTTCACCAACTTATCAACATACAGTAAGTCTTTTTATGACCCCACTTCATGAACCTGGTAGGTGACATTTTTTAAATCCCACCCAAAAGGGGATTTTGAGAAGTGACTGTAAATTCACCTTTCATGCATGAGTTGAAGAATTTCACCCATCTTGTTCATGAGATGTGGTCCAAAATAGTCAATGTTAAAAATAAGTGAAAAAAATATTAAAAGATGACCACGTTATGAGTAAAAGTTCAAAACACATTGAACATTCATTGACCGCACTTACTTTGTTTCTGTTAGTTCCTGGTTTGCAACAAAGGAGCTGGATGTGTTTCATGGCAGAGTGGATTTACATCAGTGCACTAGTCTTAAGCCAGTGGGGGTGCTGAGTGGGGGGTCTGGTGGGGTGTATGGGTGGCAGTTGGGAGGTCAGAATTCGCCAGAGGTCTGTTTTCTTCATTACAGGTTAGCAATAAAAAATGTAGAAATGGGCACCTGGCAACTGGCTTACAGAAAACCAGTTTCAGGAGAGGGATACTGGCCAGTGGGATTGGGAGCCCACTGGCCAGTGAATAGAATGGGGGTACCAGCAGCGGAAGAGCACCTGCCATGGGTGTTCTAAAGATAGCAAGACCTTTGGAAAGCAGTTTAAAGGAAACTTATTTCTTTTACACTTTCCTCATCCGTGTATGTCAGCTGGCATTCATGAATGATGAAAGCAGTTAGAAGGGAAATCACTTTCAGTCACATTCCTTTCAGGACAATCTAGCTATCATCAGAATGTTCATTTTAACTGTGCATGGTCAGTAACAGCATAACTTGTAACATATTTCAAAAATTATATAAGTTAAAAACTTGCCAGTTACAAATGTTTGCACCTTGATACAAAGTTTTTCAAACCTGCAAGTTTCAGCATTGAAGGTCAAACCATTTTTGAGTTACAGGTGAGGAAAAAAGCTTAATTCAAGAGATCCAGCACCAACTCCATGCCTACCAGGTTTCAGGTAAATCAGCTGAACAGTGGCCAATTTATTAAGGTGCATACATTGGCGTTAAAGCAGCAGTGCAATGAAAAAATGTGTTTTCCAAAAAACTAGTTTCAGCTACAGTTAATAAAACAAGCATTTGTCAATGTCGAATGTTTGCTTGCTGGCATTGGCAGTGGTAGTGTAGAAGTTACAGAGCTGCGTAATAGGAATGGCAGTGAAGTATTGAACTGAAGCCAACCCCACCACCACCCTGCAGAGAGTGACAGGCATTGGGTTGTGCCTTTGGGTCATCAGGCATAACGGCCACACCATTTCACCACACCCACCCTGCAGACACTGACAAGTGTCACGGTGTGCTGTGGGGTCTTTGGCCTTGTCGCACCCATTCCATCCAGGAGATACGGTGAAATGGGTCTTGGGTATCAGGAGAATGGGGTGAACTTTGGGGCCGAAGAGTCCAAGGCATACCTCGATGCCTCTCACTGGCTGCAGGATGTGGAATGGTATGAGCATTACAGGCAAGAATCCCAAGTCACACCCCTGATGCCTGTCATTCTCTACAGGGTGGGGCGTTATGGTTGGAAACCTTAACACCTCAGGCATTCATTGGTATTTTCACTCCAAATTTTCAACATGGTGTTTTTGTGACCCCCACCTCATGAACAGTGGCAATATCAGTTTGTTAGCCGAAAGCTGCTTATGCACAGCGACTACGGCATTTAGCACAAAGGTGCAAAAACATTCCGAACAGGATGTAAAAATGACAGCTGTACTGTTCATGGGGAGGTGTAAAAAGTGGCAATGTTGCAAATCTGCAGTCAAAATATTTAAAAAACTGGTGAAGTCAAGAGCGAGCATAGAAACTGTGCAACACACACCCGTAATGTAATTAGGTTGGGAATTTTTTACAGCAGATTGTCAACACAGGCATTTTGGGACCTCCAATCATGAACAGTGTCACTGTGATTTTCTTTGTCTGTCCCGAACAATGATTTCCCACAGCGACCATGCATCTCTGTGCTGAAAGTGTGAAAACACATTTTGGCCATGTTGTGAAAAATGACAGCTGTACTGTTCATAAGGAAGTGTGGAAAAATGCCACTGGAGAAAATCTGGACTGAAAATATTACAAAGTCATGAACTTATGAGGGTGCGTGGAAACTGCACAGTGCTCACTCGTAACACAGTCATTTTATGGACTTTTGTCACCAAATATCAACATAGCCATTTTAAGACCTCTGCTTATGAACAGTGTAACTGTGATCTCCTTAATCTGTCCCAAACATTGCTTTCACACACCGACTGCACCATTGTGCTCTACACGTGCGGAAACGCATTTGGGGCAACATGTGAAAAATGGCAGCTGTACTGTTCATAGGAAGTGTAATAAAATGGCAATGTGGAAAATCTGGAGGCGAGAATATAGAACATTTTCAAACTTAAGGCGTGCGTAGGAACTGCATAGCATAACGCTCATCAACAAGTAAATCTTAGGAATTTTTCCCAAATTTTCAACATAGCCATTTTAAGACCTCTGCTCATGAACAGTGTCACTGTGATTTTCTTAATGTGTCCCATACATTGATTTCGCACACCGACTGCGCCATTGTGCACTACATGGGCGGAAAAATGTTTTGGGCAAGATGTGAAAAATGACAGCTGTACTGCTCATAAGGAGGTGTGGTAAAATGGCAATGTTGAAAATCTGGAGTGAAACTATTGAAAATTTGCAAACTTAAGAGCGTGCATAGGAACTGTGCAATGCATGCTCATAAAACAGTCATTTTAAGGAATTTTTCCACCAAATTTTCAACATAGGCTTTTTGAGATCCCATCTTATGAACAGTGGCAGTGTTGTTTCATTACTCTGTCCCGAAAGGTGATTTCACGCAGTGACTGCGAAATCACCGACCCTGATGAACTGCTCATGACAGTGGAGCATTCATGAAAGGGCTCACAAAACCCATGTTGAAAATTTGGTGCAAAAATGCCAAAAATGGCTGAGATATACAACAAAGTTGAAAAACCCTATTCATTACATTATACAGCTTACCGGCATTTCCTTAGTTCGTGGTCGGCTTTGAAGAGTGCAGACATGTTCCCGGTCCACCGAAGATTGTCGCGCCGAAGTCCGGAGGTAAGTATGGGGTGAGGGGGGTGTGGAGAGGCAGGGTGCACAGTGGGTGGGTGCGGGTGAGGGCAGAGACTGTGAGGGGCCATTTTTAAGTTACAGGTTTTTTTTTTTGTTTACATGATGACGTGGGACGTTTGCCATGCTGGGGTGGGCTCCCAGCGCCACACAAGGACAGCTGGTGGGGGCAGGGGGGGCGTGGAGCCAATGGGGGATTGGGCACCCCATCGGCAATAGCATGTTGCCATGCTGGGGTGGGCTCCCAGCATGGCACCCTGTACTGGGGGAACAGTGGAGCCAATGGGGATTGGGCACCCTGTCTGCTATACAATGTGTGCCTACGCTGGGTGGGCACAGGTAACATATGTAATTGTGTGGCAGGGGGCCCAACATCCCCGTCGGCTACACAGTGGGTTCGTGGGGGTTGAGCATGCAGTTGCATGCCTTTGTGAAATGTGTGTGTGCGTGTGTGTGTGTGTGTGTGTGTGTGGGGGAGCATGCATGAGCAGGCGATATCTTATCGCTGCTCACTGAAGCGTAGCTCCCCCTTTCAACTGTACTCCACTGCATTTTGGAGCTGTCATAGACAGCTCCAGCAGGCATTGGAGAACTGCGGCCACGCCTGCCAACACATTGACTGAATTGGAAGAGGGCTACCACACCCCCGAAAACTTGGATGATGGCACTGTTTCTTGCACATGCATGCAAGCAAACATAAAAATTTGTATAACTGTCATATCAACTTTTACAGGTATTTTCTATGCTGTGCATCATGTTTTTGTTTTTTTTTGTTTACCTTTCTTGATCTTTACTTTTCTTGATCCTAACCCTTGCCAGAATGCTACTTATAAGCAAAATGTGGAGGCCATCTATTTTTCTTGAGAAAAGAAATAAATTAAAACATTTATAAAATACTCAAGTTTTGGTGGAACTAGGGACAATTTTGCCACCAAATGAAACTGGAAGATGCTTGTACTCTTTAATAGTGAAAAAGTACAGTCAAATGTTTTCTCTCTTTTGTTGCACTGCTGCTTTAAACATTAAAGTGCTTACTCAACCCTTATACAGAGGCACTCTTGCGCCTGTATAATTCAAATCATCCATTACATGTTCAATTTCTGCATTGTATGTGTAACTAAATAACACTAAAAATCTATTCCCCTACCCCAATAGTTGAAGCTGCATGTATTTTCCTTTTTTCCTTTTTAGTAGGAGCTAGTACATTTTGGCTATATTGTAGGATGAGCTAGGGAGAGAGTGTGTGTGTGTGTGTGTTGGGGGGGTGTCTCCATGCAAATCAACTACCCCCGGATTTTTACCTCTGTGTGTATGTGTGTGTATGGGGGGTGTCTCCATGCAAATCAACTACCCCCCGGATTTTTGCCTCTGTGTGTATGTGTGTGTGGGGGGGAGGTCTCCAGCAAATCAGCTGCCCCTAGTTTTTGTCTCTGTGTTTATGTGTGTGTGGGGGGTCTCCATGCAAATCAGCTGCCCCTGGATTTTTGCCTGTGTGTGTGTGTGGGGGGATGTCTCCATGCAAATCAGCTGCCCCCCAGATTTTTGCCTCTGTGTGTGTGTGGGGGTTAAACTGGAGAAGTATCTCATTTACTATGCTTTTGTTATACCTGGAGAGTAAAGTTAAGTTACAGATTTTCAGACGCGTGGACTTGGAGTCAGGTGTTTTTTAATCTGAGGAGCTTAGTCGAGGATTACAAGTGACATAATAGTTTATTTTGTGTAACTGAAGAAATGTTACATAAGCCAAAGCTGAGATGTCATGTCATTTTGTCTCGCGGCCACCTGGAGTGCTGCAGCAAGAATTAGGAGCAGTAAATTAATAACTGTAGGAGTTTTGTTTAAAACAGAAAACAGAGGTATAACAATTTTTTTTTAAGTAAGAACTGTTACCAGTTTTTTTGAGGGCTAATTATTGTTTATGCGGTCTACAGCAGAGTAGCTGGGGAGTTGATGGAGAAAAAAAGACATCAGTGATTTCAGTTTCTTGGTGTAGAAAACAGGATGTTGATTGGCTTGTATAAGGATTGCTTGAACAGGGAATTGGTAGGTGGAGGTGCCAATCAAAATGATGGGGATGGAAGAAAATAAACATTGTACATGTGAAATAAATGTTACACATATACACTGCAGAAGTATAAACAGTAGATAGACAGACAGATGGATAGATATAGACAGATATTATATGGATGGGGATTTGTTCCCCATATGAGCCAATGTCATGTGTTCTCTTGAATGACTCACTGATTAAAGATGAATAGCTCACAATTAAAGCTGTATAACTTTACAATTAAAGATGCACCATTGGGAAAAATACATATGCAAAAACCGTTAACACAGGAAAATACATATACACACAACCGATTAAACAATAACCAAGCAATTAAAACATAGTTAACAAATTCAAAGATCCATTAAATCATCAATGAATAAACCTACTGAACCAACTACAAAATTTCAATGTCAAAATAACACACCCTTCCAAATCCTAAAAACACACAACACAAAAATACCCTATCATGAACAAAAATATATATTATCAAAATGCAAACAATTACAGTACTTGATGCTCCAGCTGTGTCCCCCTCCACATTTCCTCTACCATGTCCATTGATGCCAGTCCCACCACACTGCTCAGAGCCACTCCCAAACACAGAATCCTGCAGTTCCCAGAACACACGGTACTCCCAACCACACAATCCAGAATCTACTGACAGCACATACCACTCCCTACCACAGACACCACTCCTGATCGAAAATGTTGCTCAGGCTACAAACTCTGGCTGTGCACCACAGTGCCACCAATGAACTAAAGCATACATGGACACAGGCATGCCCCCTTATATAGGGTGACCCTACACTACAGAAAAACACTATGGCTAAAAGCGTGCCCACAACAAAAAACACTACTACACTGCAGAAACAAAACATACAAAAGACAGCAATGGCAAACCTGGAAATTATTGTAATTGTGATCTAAAAGTAAACTTATATATCCCAATGAATTATGAAAAATAAAAATAAAGGATTAAGTGTGCTGTACTCATATTCATCTTGCGGATTATTTACTAATATTAGGATAGAATGATACTATTTACTAATATGATTAATATACTATACACTAATATGATATACTAAGGTGGCCATTAGGGTGGGGGATAAGGGATGTGATTATGGGAGTGGTGGTCTGAAGCTGTCACCCAACTTTCAGGACAATCAGTTGTCCCAAGGCTGAGTTAGAGGTCCAAGTAGATCCATAGGTGTAATACAGCTAAGTCCACACTCGGTACAGGTTGCTAGCAGCATGCAGGCAGATGGTGACTGTTTCAGTTTCAGTTTATTTATTATACTGGAAAGGCCTGTGAGCAAAAGTTGCCCATTTTCACAAGTATCCAATTTTGGACAAGCACAAACAATCTATGCATAACATACAGTCTGACAATCAAGGATAAGCAGTAAGGTACAAACAGTAAACAGGTCACAAAACAATGATAGTTCAACAGTAGCTAAAATCAAATTAAGTCAGAAATGCAGTGGTATGGGAAGTGCTAAACAGGGAGGTGAATGGAGGTAAGTGCCAGTCACTGGGGCAGGGGCAGGGGACTACCAGGATGGGGATGAATCACTGGATGCAAGGATATGTGTACTAATTATAAAAGGGATTAGGTGTGGGAGGGGGGGGAAAACCACTGTATTTATTTATTTATTTATGTAAGAGATTTACCAGGAAGGCATACTGAGCAGAGTACCGCTCGATTCCAGATGTGCCCTGGGGGGAGGGGATTACAAAGGGAACATAGTGCAGAAAGAAAACAAACATTGATACGTTTAGTACAAAATAAAACAAGGAAGAGACTGTCATAGTGCAATATTGCAGACATATTTACATGACAGATAAAAACAGTTCAACAATAGGAGCTGGCAGCAACACAATTAACGGAAATGGAGAACCAGACTGGTGTTAGCAGCAGGTAGTTAGGAGCTGTGAGGGGTACAATGGGGGGGGGGGTACAGGAGCAGTTGGTAGAGAAGTGTGTTTTGAGAAGAGCATTCCAGTATGGGGTAGTTGTGGCGTGTCTAATATCGGGTGGTAGGTAGTTCCATAACTTGGGCAATCTGAAACTGAAAGCAGCCTGGCATATCCGGGTGGATCTGTGTGGAATGTGCAGGAGCCTGGAGTCAATGTTCCTGAGTGCGTAGGCCGGTGGGGGAGGCAGTTAGAGGGGCGACAGGTAGGGAGATGTCTGCAACCAGAACTTAGCAGTGGTTCTGGCGCAGTGTAGCAACGCCCGGTTATGTAGAGAAGGAGGTCCAAGGCCTGGTAGAGGTCACAGTGATGAGTATTAGAGGGCGTCCAAAGCGAACCAACAAAAGGAGTGGAAGAGGGATCCAGCCTAGCTAAGGAAGTTTGGGGGCAGCACAGTAGACAACATCACCATAATCCATGATCGGAGGATCATTTTTGGACTATTGCTAGCCTGGTAGGTAGAGGTATGCAGTTTTGTTCGAAGAGAGCTCCAGCATGGATTCAGTTTTGTGTAGAGCATCTATATGTGCCGAGAAGTCATGGTACTGATCTAACCAGACACCGAGATACTTATATGAAGTGCAGGCCTCTTGTGGGGAGCTATCCAGAGTGTAGAACGTGGGGGGGGGGGGCAGTAAGGTGGGTTAGTTTGGCCCGAGAGCCGAATGTGAGGGAGACGGTTTTCTTTGGGTTCAAGAATTGTTGATTTGAGAGGAACCAATGTTGGATGGAGTCGAAGTCCTTCTGAAGACAGGCTGTCACTGCATTAATGGATGGGCCAGAGGCAAACAGCACCGTATCGTCTGTGTACATATGGATAGCCAAAAGTGGACAGGCAGCAGGCATGTCATTGAGAAAGATAGAGAACAGCAGAGGGCCGAGTACAGACCCTTGGGGGACTCCACTGATGACAGGGAGTGAGGAGAAAATAGCCAAGCCAATACGGACCGATTAGGACCTACCTATCAGATAAGAATGGAACCAGTTAATTGCATTCATAGAGAGACCAGCTTGGGCGAGTTTAGCCAGCAGCAGGGGATGAGAGACTGTGTCAAAGGCTTTAGCCAGGTCAATAAATATGACTGCTGTTATATCACCATTGTCCATGCCCGTAAGGATAGAGTTGGTGAGGCGAAGAAGAGAGGTGGTGGTGGAGTGGTTTTTTCGGAAGCCGGCCTGGTAGGGGGTGAAAAAGGATATGGTATCTAGATAGTCTTGGAGCTGGGAAAGAATGAGATGCACTTGAATTTTGGCTAGGATGGGGAGCAGTGATATGGGACTGTAGTTTGATGGGGAGGAAGGGTCCCCTCCTTTAGCAAGGGGAATGACTGTGGCTTGTTTCCATATTGTGGGGGACTGCCCCGAGTCTAAAAGACAGGTTGTAGAGCAGGGATAGAGGGTGGGCAATGGCAGGTGCTGAGAGCAGGAGCATTTTAGAGTCAAGGCCCGATGGGCATTTACCTTTGGAGGGGTTTAGCGACTGCAGTATTTCTAGCACCTGGTCAGGTGAGACCGGGCAGCGCGAGAAGGAGGCCTGGGAGGATCCTGTAGGGGGAGCAATTGGCGGGGGATGAGGATGGAAGGTGAGAAGTGAAGCTGTTGTGGTGAAAAAATATGAATTGAACTCAGCTGCAACCAGACTAGGATCCACGATGATTTTTCCTCCTAGGTTGAGAGTGGGGTTGGGGAAAGAAGGGATTTTATTGACTTCCAGAATAGGGCAGGGTGAGCGAAGTTGTTGTTGAACACAGTTTTAAAGTAATTTGATTTGGCCTGTCATATGAGTCTTGTGCAGGCATTTCTTAGTGTCCTGTAGTGTTGCTGAGCCTTATGAGCCCCTGTAGCCTTGAAAGACTTCCAGGCTCATTCTCTGGCTCGTAGGTGAGACATGAGGTAAGTAGTGACCCATGGTAAGTGAGCTCCTCTTACCCTGGATCTCCTGAGAGGAGCATGGACATCCCAGATGTCTAGGAAGTTAGTAGAGAAACATTTCAAGGCCTCGTCCAAGGAGGTGGCCCTAGGGATGAAAGATCAATCAATGCTGTTGAGGTCATTTAGGACAGCAGTCAGATCAAGGGATTTGTAAACCCTGTTGTAAAGCGTGCTGGGTGGCGGGGTCTTGGGACGGAAGATTTTATGCACCATGTAGATCATATGGTGGTCACTTAGGGAGTCAGGTAAAAAGGCCAGCTTTAACTATCCGATGGGGGTGGGTGGTAAGGGCCCAATCCAGTAGTGTGTGTTTACTGGATCTGTGATTTAGGCGAGTGGGTTCACCTATGTGCTGGTGCAAGTTTAGGGCTGTTATTTGGCATCGCATTTTGGAGGTTACATTGCCTAGCCAGTTCTGGTTAAAATCTCCAAGGATATGGAGTTCACCACCTGCCATGAAGGACCTCAGGTTGCCAATGTGTTCAAGGATGCTGCCCAGAGGTGTGTCAGGTGGGCAGTATGCCAGGGATATGTGTAATACATATGGATCAAGGATCAGGAGTTGGAGGGAGGATTACTGGACAACAGGAATATGCATACTAATTATGAATCTGAGATCAAGTGTGGGAAGCGCTACCAGTAGATGCCAAGGTGTACAGTGCAATGGGGGGGGGAGGGTAGTCAGAGTGCAGGGGTGCTGGTGGACGGTGCTTTGCATTCTGTTTAGCAGTGCGTTTGGCTCACGTTAAGTTGTGCTGCTCCGGCAGGCTATTAGCACAAGCAAAAGGCTTCAGTTATCCCAGTGCTGATATGATAATGAGATGCCATCTAATTATAGTGTGTGCCTGGGGTACCTATGTTCTGCAGCACACACCACTTTGTGGCAGTATGCAGTGAGGCTTCCATTGTAGGCAGATCCAGGCACATTTTGGCAAGTCTCGCTGTGTGTGCACAAACAGTGTCTGCACTGACACAGAGCCTTCCATTATGCTGCCCGAGAGTTTACAAGGAAGAAAAAGGCACTGTTAGGCTACAATAAGGTAAAGCACTAAATAAAATCTTTATTGGTATGTATGAAACACAAAATGGTTTGTGGACATAGCAAACTCAACCCTAGCTCCCTAGCTCATCCACCGAGTTTTAATTACATAATATATATATATATATATATATATACATATATATATATATATATATATACACACACATACATACATACATACACACACACACACATATATATATATATATATATATATAAATAAATAAGTATCTATACAATAGGGTGGAGATAAATGGAATATGATAAATCCCTTTATCTGAGTAACTGTGTATATAAATGAGTAACTGTATGTATAAATTTCATTTATACACACAGTTATTCATTTATACATAGTTTGTATGTACAAGCACCCCCATCAACCGGCACTACTTCTTCCCTGTTGCCATCTCTTCCAATTTCAGCAGAAGTGCCAACCCCATCCCACCCCAGCCTTTGGAAAAGTACAAGTAAGCACCCAAACTACTGAAAAAAGCTTATGTTTTTTTAAACTTCTCTTCCATAACAATGCTGCCTTGGTACCCTTGTTTTCTCAAAGGTACCTGTAAAGTACTTTTCTCTCCTCTGGATGCTGCACCTCCCGACTGGCAAGTCCCACTTCATCCATTCAAACTGCTGCTCTCCCTCAGTCCACTCAGCTGCCACTGCAGTCCATCATCTCACCTACCCATGAAGAAATCGCACTTTTAAAAAATAAAAAAAGAACCACCATTGTATCTGCATTTACAACAATCCAGTACCTTAGTACTCTGATCTGACAAACTGCCCCAATCCCCAGAATCTGTAAGCCTACACCTGAGCCACGCAATTCCTTCTACTTCTTAAACTACTTAAACCTCATTGAATTTTTTGACTGGGTGACTAGGGAGGTGGATCAGGGGAGGGCAGTGGACATGGCCTATCTGGACTTCAGCAAGGCCTTTGACACTGTGCCACATAGAAGACTATTACACAAACTGGGGAATATGGGTGTGGGCAGGACAGTAGTGTGGTGGGTAGGTAACTGGCTGGGTGGCAGGACACAGAGGGGTGGTAGTAAGGCTGTCACTCCACAGAGGGAAGAGTGACCAGTGGGGTACCACAGGGATCAGTGCTGGGACCGGTCCTATTCAACATCTTCATCAGTGACATTGCACAGGATATGAAGGCAGAATTTCACTGTTAGCTGATGACACAAAGCTCTGTAACAGAGTAGACACACCAGAGGTGTAGACAGAATGAGAAGGACCTGCAGAAACTTGAAGAATGGTCAAGGGGTTGGCAGTTGAAATTCAATGCAAAGAAGTGCAAGATAATGCATATGGGGCACAAAAACCCTGGCACAATATATCAGTTGGGAGGTGAGGATAGTATGCACCAAGCAGGAAAGGGATCTTGGGGTTGTCATCTCTGATGACCTCAAGGTAGGGAAACAGTGTGACAAGGCAACAGGTAAAGCAAATAGGATGCTGGGATGTATAGGCAGGGGCATCACCAGCAGGAAAAGGGAGGTCATAATTCCGCTATACAAGACACTAGTGAGGCCCCACCTGGAGTACAGTGTACAGTTCTGGACACCATACCTATGTAAGGACATAGACAGGGTAGAGAAGGTTCAGAGGAGGGCAACAAAGATGGTGCATGGGTTGCATCACAAATCCTATGAAGACAGGTTGAAGACACTGAACATGTACTCCCTGGAGGAGAGGAGGGAGAGAGGGGATATGATAGAGACATACAAGTATCTTACAGGGAGGAACAGGGTGCAGGAAAACACTATTTTTAAGCGAAAAAGATGTTTCAGGACTAGAGGGCATGGGATGAAGTTGGAGGGAATCGATTCAGAGGAAACATGAGAAGTATTTCTTCACAGAACGGTGGTGGACAAGTGGAACACCCTGCCAGAGGAAGTGGTGGGGGCTGAAACAATCACGGGATTTAAGAATGCATGGGATAGACATAAAGGAATTCTAGAGGTCAGGGGTAAGGGGAAATAGACTTCTAGGAAAACAAACTGAACTTACAAGCTCAAATGGCAACTAGGTGGGCCATAGGCCCTTATCTGCCGACACTGTCTATGTATCTATGTATCTATGTTCTGACTCAGTCGGACAAGAAAACAAAATGGATGATCAACCAACTAAATGGAGGATAAGCTGACTAAACTATATAAAAAAAAATGAAGTAAATAAACTACCAAATCAAACTCCAGGGTGAGACCCTGGCTCACAGTCAATAAATTACAGGCTCCTCATTAAGCGAGAAACAGAACCTCCATTTAAAAAAAAAAAAAATCAGCCCACCCACGCACAAAATCAGAGCCAATAAAATGGCACACTGCAAATGTAATGACATAATGAACCACTGTTCGTTGTGCAATAAGAAATGGCACAGCTCAAAAAAATCCCCTATATTGTATTTAAAAAAAAATAAATAAAATAAAATATAAAAAAACTGCAAACAGGCTGGCCTGGTGGCACTGAGGTTTGAGGCACTGGATGCCACACCTTGCACCATGCTGGCGACCCGGGTTCGGACGCGAGCCTTGGCCATCAGGGGTCAGCAGGGGAGGGATAGGATTGAGCATCCAGAGGAATGCTCTCCTATCCCATGGAGGGTTCCAGGGTGCCACCGCTCTGCAGCGACCCCTGGTGATGACCAGGGTGTACTGTCAGAGTGGTGCCAGAAAGGGGTGGAGTGTGGCAGATGTTGGCACGCAGTGCCTGACGTCATTGCACACCTGCACTCCGAGGGGTGAAAATGGAGGAAAATGGCAGCACTGTTCGCACAGCTTGATAGCCGCTACTTCACTGGCTGACAATGCCTGGATCTGTCGCATGCCAGTACTGGATCCTGGCCTGGTGCGGGGACATGGGGAGGTCTCCTTCGAGGGTACAGCTGCATATGCCAGCTGGGCGCAACCCTCTCCGGGGTCGGCAGCAGAGATGGAGTGGTAGCTGGAGATTGGCAGGTCAGTGGATGCAGGAGGCTAAAATAAGAGTAAAACAAAAACTGCAAACAAACAACCAAAGCCCTATTGCATAAATGGAATATGCAATGGGAAACTCGTTAAATAAATGATTTATGTATACTTGAGCAGTTTGACCTCAGACACTTCACTCATGGCTTACGCCACTCGTGAGGTTACCTGAGGTCAAACTGCTCTTGTGCACATCAGTCATTTATTTAACTCATCCCCATTGCATATCCCTTATGTGTGTGTGTGTGTGTGTATATATATTACAGGCGCAGTCACGCTTGTATGTTAGAGTTGAGTAAGCATTTTAATGTTAAACCCCAGTTTTTGCACCTTAATAACTCAGCCCCTTTTCAACTGATTTACTTGAAATTTGGAAAGCACAGCACTGGTGCCAGGATCTCTGGATCCTGAAAATGTTGAGGCAATTGCTTCTCTGGAAAAACATTATAGAGCTGCCAAAAACTCCACAATTATGTAAATTAAGACCTTTTTTCATTTATCTATATCTAAAAAACTAGGAGGATTTGTAACCTACAACTTGCAAGTTTGATAGAGTTTGGCCCAAGGTGCATGCTTTAGTGGTTTTATCCCCCAAACAAAAGTAGTTTTTAAAATATTTAAGAAAAACAGATCCGTTTCTGAGCATGTGTGGTTAGAAAAATAAGCAATAACTGAATTGTTATGACCACATTCCTTAATGTGATCATTTTATGAGAATTCATTTGTGCTTCAGGTGCAGGGCTATTTAGATGCTGTATGTTATTGTGTAGTGTTCATTCAGCAATAGGCCCATCTCTGCTGAACAAAACTGTGCATGACTGCTTTCCATTGTGATTTTTTGGCAGCCAATAGCCACATTAGTGGTCTATTTATTTGAAACTACCACCAGGGTGCTCAATACCCCATGACAGCTAGATGTAAAGATATTCTGACACCAGAGTGCCCAACCCTAGTGCTGGTTCAGTACCCCACCACTCCTTTATGATTTAAACCCCCACCCACCCACCTCACCAGCATCATGACACAGGTGTGCCTAATCCCCAAGGTGTCAGCTCTGACTACCTCCCTCCCCCCAAACCAAAAGTCTGCGACAATGGGTTGTCCACTTTCAACGCCACCAAACATGAAACTGACACTTGGGTGCCCAACCCTCAGTGCCAGTACTTGTAATAAAGAAAACAGTCCTTCAGCATCTTTTACCCTTTTGTGTTTGAACCTGTAATGTAGAAAACTGCCCATCTTTTGTCTTTAGCACTGCTGTCCCTTCCCCCACCTCAGACACCCACTCAACACCCACTACCCCTTATCCCCCCCACAAACCTCACTCAGCAAAGTTCAGTCCAGCATTGTAGATCCAGTCTCTGAGCCAAAAGATGTCCTCCTGGAACCGTAACTCAAAATAAGGAAATCAGATAAGTGTGGTTAATGTATTTCAATGTGTTTTGAACTTTTGCTCATAACTTTATTTTTCAATATTTTTACACCAGATTTTCAACATAGTCTTTTTGGTACCCCATCTCATGAACAAGGGGAGGTGACATTTTCAAACCCATCCTGAAAGATGATCTCACAATCACTCCACCAAATCTCCTTCCAGGTGGGATTTGAAAATGTTCTCCTATAAGGTTCATGAGGTGAGATCATAAGAAGACTGAAAAATGTGGAGTAAAAATATTAAAAAACAACAAAGGTTGGTATAAAGACACATTGAAAATGTTCAGTGCTCACTCATAACATAGAAACATAGAAGTTGACGGCAGATAAGGATGTCAAGGCCCATCCAGTCTGCCCATTTCTTTTTCTACCTTATGAATGTGCCATCGGCCTTTGCTCTGTCAATGGCCTATCTATTCATACTCATCAGTATTGCTTCCTTATGCCTATCCCATGCCTGTTTAAAGCTCCACACTGTATTCATAGCCACCACTTCCTGAGGTAGCCATTCCATGCATCTACCACCTTTTCTGTGAAAAAGAACTTCCTCACATTACCCCTTAATCAGTCTCCCTCTAATCTCATGCTGTGTCCTCTTGTCCTGCTATTTTTCTTATATTGAAACATATTAGACTCTTTCACCTTGTTAATGCCCTTAAGGTGTTTGAATGTTTTAATCATATCACACCTCTCTCCCTCCTTTGCTCTAGGATATACATATTGAGCTCTGTTAATCTGCCCTCATATGTTTTCTGATGCAGCCTTTGCATCATTTTGGTTGCCCTTCTCTGGACTGCCTCAATTTGGTTAATGTCCTTGTGAAGGTGTGGCCTCCAGTACTGCATACAGTACTCCAGATGGGGCCTAACCAGTGTCTTGTAAAGAGGGATCATTATCTCCCTCTTCTGACTTGTGATACCTCAACTAATACGTCCCAACGTCCCACTGCCCTTACCTACTGCTTTAGCAGTCTGCTTGGATGATTTCAGGTCATCGGTGATGATGATGCCCAAGTCTCTTTCTTCCCTTGTGACTGCCAGCAACTCCCCTCCCAGCCTCTAGGTGGCTTCAGGGTTCCTCTTCCCTATGTGCATGATCTTGCATTTCTTTGCATTAAATCCCAGTTGCCACTCTTCCGACCATTTTGCTAGTTTATCCAGATCTCTTTTCATTCTGCAAACCCCATCTGGATCAGCTACTCTGTTGCAGATCTTGGTGTCATCTGCAAACAGACAAACCTTACCCTCCAGTCCATCTGCAACGTCACTGATGAAGATATTGAAGAGAACTGGCCCCTGAACTGATCCCTGAGGTACCCCACTTGTGACTTGCATCTCTTCTGACTGTATACCGTTTACCACCACTCTGTTTTCTACCTGTCAACCAGTTTGCCAGCCGGTTGACCAACTTCTGACCCATCCTGAGCCTACCCAGCTTATTAATCAATCTTCTATGTGGAGCAGTATCATAGAAACATAGAAACATAGAATTTGATGGCAGATAAGGACCGCTTGGCCCACCTAGTCTGCCCATTTTCCTACCTAACAGATAAGCTGCAGATCCTAGTTAACCAACAGCTTACTTCCTCTTACCCCCCACTAGGACTGCCTTATGCCTGTTCCATGCATTCTTGAAGTCCCCCACTGTTCTTGACTCCATGACCTCCTCAGGGAGGCTGTTCCATGCATCCACAACCCTCTCAGTGAAAAAATACTTCCTCACATTACCCCTGAGCCATCCCCTCCATCTTCAAATTGTGCCCCCTTGTTCTTGCACATCGCTTTTTCTGGAAGATGCTACCCTCTTGGACTTTGTTAATTCCCTTGAGGTACTTGAAAGTTTCTATCATGTCCCCTCTCTCCCTTCTTTCCTCAAGAGTATACATATTAAGCTCCTTTAGTCTTTCTTCATATGTCTTCTGGTGCAGACCCTGCACTATTTTGGTTGCCCTCCTCTGGACAGCCTCCACTCTGTCTATGTATTTGCAGAGATGGGGTCTCCAGAACTGCACACAGTACTCCAGATGGGGTCTCACCAACTGTCTGTACAGAGGGATAACAACTTCCTGTTTTCTACTATTTGCTGCCTCTTCCTATGCATCCCAGCATCCCCCCAGCCTTCCTTACTGCCTTCTCACATTGCTTGCCCACCTTTAGGTCATCTGATATAATTACCCCCAGGTCCTTTCTATTTTTACCGTTGTCAGTATCTCACCCCCCATTGTGTACGCTTCCCCTGGGTTTTTGTTTCCCATGTGCATTACCTTGCACTTCTTTGCATTGAATCTGAGCTGCCATACATTTGACCATTCCTCCAACCTTGCCAAATCCCTTCTCATCCTTTCCACTCCATCTTGTGTATCAACCCTGTTGCAGATCTTTGTCTCATCTGCAAAGAGACATACTTTTCCTTCCAGTTCCTCTGCAATGTCACTTATAAAAACATTAAAAAGGACCAGTCCCAGTACTGAACCCTGCGGTACCCCGCTAGTAACCCTCCTTTCTTCACTGTGTACTCCATTTACTACTACCCTTTGCGTCCTGTTGTCTAGCCAATTTTTTATCCAGGCTACCACCTTGGGACCCACTCCAAGGCTGGAGATCTTGTGTATTAATCTTTTGTGTGGGACTGTATCAAATGCCTTGCTAAAATCTAGGTAGGCCATGTCCACAGCTCCTCCCTGGTCTACTACTTTGGTCACCCAGTCAAAGAAATCTATTAGATTCATCTGAGACGACCTTCCCATCGTGAATCCATGCTGCCTTGGGTCCTGTGCCCCACTGGCCTCTAGGTACTCAACAATTCTTTCCTTCAAAAGTGATTCCATCATTTTCCCTACCACTGAGGTCAAACTAACTGGTCTATAATTTCCTGCCTCTGTCCTGCTCCCACTTTTGTGAAGAGGAATCACATCTGCCCTCCTCCAGTCCTCGGGTACCACCCCATCCTCCCATGATTTGTTAAAGAGAGTAGTCAGCTGTGTCACTAGTTCTACCCTTAGTTCTTTTAGAATTCTTGGGTGAATCCCATCAGGCCCCATTGCTTTGTCCACCTTCAATGTTATTAGTTCTTTCAGAACCCTTTCTTCTGTAAATGGACTGGTATTGACCCCCGTCTTCAGAGTGTTTCTCTTGTTTACATAGAAACATAGAAACATAGAAGTTGACGGCAGATAAGGACCGCAAGGCCCATCCAGTCTGCCCATTTCTTTTTCTACCTTATAAATGTGCCATCGGCCTTTGCTCTGTCAGTGACCTATCTATTCATAGTCATTTGTATTGCTCCTATGCCTATCCCATGCCTGTTTGAAGCCCTGCACTGTATTCATAGCCACCACTTCTTGTGGTAAGCCATTCCATGCATCTACCACCCTTTCTGTGAAAAAGAATTTCCTCACATTCCCCTTAATCGGCCTCCCTCTAATCTCATGCTGTGTCCTCTTGTCCTGCTATTTTTCTTATATTTAAACATGTTAGACTCTTTCACCTTGTTTATGCCCTTAAGGTGTTTAAATGTCTGATCATATCACCTCTCCTCCTTTGCTCAAGGGTATACATATTGAGCTCCGCTAATCTGTCCTCATATGTCTTCTGATGCAGTCCCTGCACCATTTTGGTTGCCCTTCTCTGGACTGCCTCAATTTGGTTAATGTCCTTGTGAAGGTGTGGCTCCAATACTGCACGAGTATCCAGATGGGGCCTAACCAATGTCTTGTACAGAGGGATTATTACTCCTCTTACGACTTGTGATACCCCTACTAATACACCCTAACACCCCCTAGCCTTACCTACTGCTTTAGAGGTCTGCTTGGATGATTTTAGGTCATCAGTGATGATGATGCCCAAGTCTCTTTCTTCCTTTGTGACTGCTAGCAACTCCTCCCAGCCTATAAGTGGCTTCAGGGTTTCTCTTCCCTATGTGCATGATTTTGCACTTCTTTGCATTAAATCCCAGTTGCCACTCTTCTGACCATTCTGCTAGTTTATCCAGATCTCTTTCATTTTGCCCACCCCATCTGGATCATCTACTCTGTTGCAGATCTTGGTGTCATCTGCAAACAGACAAGCCTTACCCTCTAGTCCATCTGCGAGGTCACTAATGAAGATGTTGAATAGGACTGGCCCCAGGACTGATCCCTGAGGTACCCCACTTGTGACTTGCATCTCTTCTGACTGTATACCATTTACCACCACTCTCTGTTTTCTGCCAGTCAACCAGTTTGCCACCCAGTTGACCAACTTCTGACCCACCCCGAGCCTACCTAGCTTATTTATCAATCTTCTATGTGGAACAGTGTCAAAAGCTTTGCTGAAGTCAAGGTAGGCGACATCAACTGCTCCCCTTGGTCCACCACTCTGGTTACCCAGTCAAAGAAATCTATGAGATTAGTTTGACAGGACCTTCCTTTGTAAACCCATGCTGTCTTGGATCCTGTGCCCCTATGGATTCCAGGTGTTGCACTATCCTTTCCTTAGGAGTGCCTCCATAATCTTGCCCACTACTGAGGTAAGACTGACCGGTCTGTAGTTCCCGCCTCCTCCCTGCTACCACTCTTGTGGGTGGGATCACATGAGCCCTTCTCCAGTCTTCTGGGACCTCTCCTGTGCTCAGAGACTCACTAAACAATTCTGCTAAAGGCTCTGCTAGTTCCTCCTTTAGCTCCTTAAGTACCCTGGGATGTATGCCATCAGGTCCCATTGCCTTATCCACCTGAGCTTAGCAAGCTCTTGTAGGACCCTTTCTTTTGTGAAGGGAGTAGTGCTCACCTCCCTCCCCTGTGTCCATGATGCTGAGCTGTGGGCCCTGCCCTACCTTCTCTTCAGTAAATACTGAGCAAAAGTATCTATTTAGGATAGATGCCTTTACAGGGTCCTCCTCCTCACATGCTCCCTTTTCTCCATTAGCTTAGCAATACCCCTCTGGACTTTCTCCTTTCACTAATGTATCTATAGAAAGTCTTGTCACCTTCTTTACTGTCCGTACTAGTGTTTCCTCAGTTTGGGACTTTGCCTGCCTTTCTGCCTTACCTGCTTCCCTTAGGGCAGTTTGGTATGCCTCCCTATCTTCATCCCGCTGTGTTCCCTTATATTTTCTGAAGGCCAGCCTTTTGGCTCTGACCTTTTCTGCTACTGTATTTGAGAACCAAAGTGGTTTCCTTCTTCTTTTACACTTCCTTTTCTGTCTAACACAATGGGATGTTGCTTCGTTTGGTTTAGGTAACTCCCCCTCCTCTTCCTTTGTGAATACTGAGCAGAAATATTCATTCAGTATCCCTGCTTTTTCACTGTCACCCTCTACCCACATTCCCTCCCCTTTATTAAGCTTCAGTATCCCTCCTTTGGTCTTTCTTCGCTCCCTAATATACCTATGAAAGGTCTTATCCCCCTTCTTAACAGAATTGGCTATCCTTTCCTCGGTTTGGGCCTTTGCTATTCTGACTGCCTTCCCAGCCTCTTTCTGCTTTAACTGATAAAGTTCTCTGTCCTGCTCCTTCTGTGTTTCCTTATATTTCCTGAATGCTGTCCTTTTCTCCTTAACCTTCCTCCACCTCTTTTGTGAACCATAGCGTTTTCCTTCATTGTGTTTATTGATTTGCCTTACACAAAGGCTTGTTGCCTCTGTGATGGCTGTTTGATCACTCCCATTGTTCCTCCACCCTCCTTCTTGCCTGTTTGCTAGTGTTTTCTGAGGCACTCTCTCATTTCCCAAAGTCAGCCCTCCTAAAGTCTAGTACTCTTACTTTTGTATGGCTTGATTGTATTGCTGTGTTTATATGAACCACACTGTTTGGTGGTCGCTTGTTCCCAGATGGCTACCCACTTCTAAATCTGAGATTCTTTCTCCACCCCATTTGAAAGTACCAAGTCTAAGATTGCTTCCTCCAGTGGGTTCCAATACTAGCTGTCTGAGGCATACCCCTGTAGGGCATCAAGAATGACCCTGCTCTTGGATGTGCCTGCAGCAAAGGTGCTCCAGTTAACATCTGGCATATTCAGGTCCCCATCAACAATATCTCCCCTTTTCTGCCATTCTAAAAGCCTTCTATCATTTCCTTGTCCATTCCCTCCCCTGAGATGGAGTCTGTATACAACCCCATGCGGATTGTGGTGCCATTTCCTGTCTCCAGGGTGACCCAAAGTGCCTCATCTGCTCCCTGTTTACTCTTTAGTTCTGTTGCTTTGATCCTTCCATTACATAGAGAGCTACTCCTCCTCCTCTTTTACCCTCCCTGTCCCTCCTGTAGATAGTGTATCCTGGTATGTTGACATCCCAGTCATGGTTCTCTATGTACCATGTTTCTGTGACTGCCACAATATCCAGGCAACCCTCTTCCATTAAGGCCACTAGTTCAGGGAGCTTGTTACACAGACTACAGGCATTGGTACTCATCACCCTCCACTTTTTGATAGCCTTACCCTTTTAGCTCCATTTCTGTCCTTACTGCCTTTGCCTTTTTTTACATTTAAATCTGTTCTGCTCCCTAATAACTTCTGTACCTTGGTGTTTACCTCACTAATCACCATGTTTTGTGGGGAGGCTCAGATTTCCTGTTCCTTTCAGTGCCTCCCCTTGGCTAGTTTAAATGCTTGCCAATGAAGCATTTAAACCTCACCTAAGTTCCTGGTTCCCCACGCTTGACAGATCACAGACCATCAGCCCGGTATAGGTCTGCATCCTCCAGGTGGCTCCCTAGTCCCCAATGAAGCTAAAACCCTGAGCTCCACACCAGTTTTTCAACCACTTATTGAATTCCCTGGTGAGAGTGCCCTAGCATCTCCCTTGCCATAGACAGGCAGCACCTCCGAGGAAGGTTACCGTGTACGCTACTTGTCTAAGGCCCCTTCCCAACTCTATAAACTCTGCTTGCACTGCTCTGATCCCATTCCTAGCTAGGTCATTTGTCCCTAGGTGGACAATGACATCCAGCTCCCTCCCTCGTGCAGCTCCTCCCACGATCCTGAGGATTCACTTCCTGTCCCTCCAAGCCGTGGCGCCAGGAAGGCACCTTACCTCCCTCTCCCCTTCCTCAACCATTTATACCCCCCTAATGATTGAGTCCCCCAACAGGAGTTGTTTCCTTCCCCTGTGGGGTCCCATGCCACCCTCCTGTGGGTCTCCTTTGTGAAGGTTCCCAGCATCCTCCTTGGTCTCCACTGCAGGTGCCTCCATAGAGGAACCACTATCCACCAGAAGAGTGAATGAATTGTGGAGAGGTACAGCTGGAGGGATGCAACTCTGTTCCACCACCCTCTCCCTCCTTGAGCCCACCCTGGTCCAGCCTCTCCTCTTTCTTGGCAACCTCTGAGGTATTGGCATTGGCCCTGGTGGTCCCTGGGTGGGGGAGGAGGTATCTCGAATCCTAGCCAGGTCAGCCTGGAGACGGACAACCTCCTCTCTTAGACCAGCGAGGTGCCTGCAAATAGGGCAGCATCGCAGCCTCCAGAATGTCTCCCGGAATACTGCCGCCCCACAGCCATTGCACTGCACCACTCCTATCATGTCTTATTTTGTGTCCTCTCTACTGTTTCTCTGGATGCTTATTCTCTCCTCTCCTTACAACTCTCACCCTTCCTGTTCTGGGACAGCAACTTCCTATCTTCTTCAGTAGCCTCCTTCTTCCTTGCTCAGTATCAGACCACCAGCAGCTGGGGGGGAGAGTGAGCTACTTTTTTTACTTTAGGGTTGACAAAACCAATGTTTCTCTATGATCCTTTCCTTCCTACTGCCAAACAGGAAGTTTCTGTTGACAGTCAAACCCAGTGGCTTTAAAAGTAGAACTGGCTTTGGGTGGGATGAAGGACAATTAGTAAGAAAAAAGGCTAGCAACAGGAAGTTGTAATTTGACTCACCTGCTTTTATAGTGTCTAAACCACACCTCCATGTAAGCTCTCTTTCCTCCTACTGGTTTAGCAAAGTCAGCTGATACAGTACCCTTCACTGAACAGAACACACACTGACTTTCTTTCTTTTCTTCTTTTTTAACCCTAAATAAGACACCTTCTACTTCTAATAAAGTTATCTGTCTACTTAATCTTAACAGACACTGACTCCTGCTGAGATATAAGTTTTAAATGAATAAGAAAATGTAGCTTCTTTTAGTTAGCTGCTTTCTGCTCTACAAGCAAGGCTAGCAACAGGAAGTTGTAATTTGACTCACCTGCTTTTATAGTGTCTAAACCACACCCCAGGTAAGCTCTCTTTCCTCCTACTGGTTTAGCAAAGTCAGCTGATACAGTACCCTTCACTGAACAGAACACACACTGACTTTCCTTCTTTTCTTTCTTTTTTTAACCCTAAATAAGACCCCTTCTACTTCTAATAAAGTTATATGTCTACTTAATTTTAACAGACACTGGCTCCTGCTGAGATATAAGTTTTAAATGAATAAGAAAATGTAGCTTCTTTTAGTAAGCTGCTTTCTGCTCTACAAGCAAGGCTAGACCTGTGGATCAAGGGAAATGGGGAAAGGTGTAGAAGAGGCCCGGGGTCCATGGCCTCTAGAAGGCATCCCCCTGCAGCGAGCCCTGCTGAGGGGGCCGGGCATGAAACAGCCTCAGCTTCACATTCTCCCTGGAGGCAAACAGGTCTGCCTGAGGTGTGCCCCAGTGGGAGAAGAGATCTTGTACTACCTCCAGCAGGAGAGACCACTCGTGAGACGCAGCCCCTATCCGGCTTAGGGCATCGGCCAGGGTGTTGGAGGCTCCTGCCACATGAATGGCGAGGAGATCCGCCTCCAGGCTGTGCACGAGAGACCAAATGTGGAGAGCTTCCCTGCACAAAGGCATGGAGTGTGTCCCGCCCTGGTGGTTTAGGTACTACATGGTCATGGTATTGTCCATCTGGATCTGAACCACTTGACTCCATAGAAATGGAGCGAAGGTGGTGAGAAACTTAGATTTTTAACTCTATTTTCTATTTTCAGCGTGCATTTAATATAACCATTTTGTTTTGCTTTTAGACCACATGCTGATGCAGCGCCTTGTCTTTGTTTTTTTACAATTTGAGGGCTAGAAGAACTGCTCAAAGCTCCAGCAGGTTGATGTGGCATCGGGACTCCCAAGGGGACCAGAGGTCGTGTGCTCTGTGCTCCCCCAGATGGGCACCTCAACCCATCAGAGAGGCATCGGTCGATAGAGAGACCGTTGGCTCGGGGCGGACAAATGGGATGCCCTCCTGCAGATGTGCCGGAACAGTCCACCAATGGAGAGCGTTCCACATCCCCTGGGTCACTGTCACTAGCTGATCCAATGGATCAAAGCACTGTGACCACTGGCTGGCCAGTCCCCATTGAAGGGGATGCATGTACCAGCGGGCCCAACAGACCACGCTGGTACAGGCCGCCATGAGGCCCAGGAGGCACAGGAAGTCCCGGGCAGGACACGATTGCCCTACCTGAAATGATTGGGCAAAGGAGGAAAGAACCTCGGCCCTGTCTGCCGGTATCAAAAGCTTTGCTGAAGTCAAGGTAGGAGACATCAACTGCTCCCCCTTGGTCCACCGCTCTGGTTACCCAGTCAAATAAATCTATAAGATTAGTTTGACAACTTTGGTCATTTTCAATATTTGTATCCCACATTTCCAGCATAACTTTTTTTTTTAAACCACCTCATGAACAATTTGAACATGACAGGCGTCATTTTTTAAATTCTCTTCAAAATGTGTTTTCGCTCTTGGGGTGCAAGATGACATTTCAGCCTGTATTTGGATATTTTCACCAACTACATTTGTGAGGTGGGGTCACAAAAAAACTATTAAATCAAAGAAATGAGGAATTGCAGTGCCAAAGTCTAAATGTAGTAATAAAGAAGAAAAATATGGCACCTGCTACTGTGTGGTGTTTGTAGAAACACAGCATGTACTTGCAAGAAAAGCACTGAGGTCTGATGCAACACTCTGGATAAAGTTTTCTTCTTTATTAAATCATTCTTAGAAGCATCCAATCAATCAAAGTGCAAAGACAGCATATTCAACAATCCAAACAGATGCTGGCCTGGTGGTGTAGAGGGCTGAGCACTGCACACTTTACCTCTCGCCACTCCGACGCCCCATGTTCGGGAGCAAGTGCAGGTCATCAGAGGTTGGCATGGGGGGAGGTGTGGAGCAGGATGAGCTGCCGTGAGGCAGATATCTCCGGAGAGGGAACCTGAGCTCCACTGGCACTTGACTTCCTCGTGGTGAAGGCCAGGGGGTAATGCAGCTGATGGAAGCCAGGGGTGCTAGGCCAATGGGGTGGGAGGATGGGGCCATCACCAGAGCAAGAGGGCATGTGCACACCTTTACATGCATGCAACTCTCTGTCGGGGGCCCCAAGGTAATCGGGAGGAAAACCAGGAAATGTCAGGGGCTGCCACAGGATGATGCCTCCAGGTCGGCTCCTGGGGGGTCCGCTGGGGCATGAATAGTGTAATAAGACCCTGAAGGACCCCCGGAGACTGGTAGGGGCTGGACAACAGCAGCAGCCTGTTGAAGGAGTCTAAACACCGTTACGGAAAAAAAACAGTAAAAACAGATCCAAATAGTGCAAATAGTGCAAAATATGGTAAGCCCCACAAGCCACAAGGGACCACACTTGCCCCTAATGTGTTTCACTTGAACTTTATCAAAGGGTTATAAAAAACTATGCTGAAAATTTGGGGTCAAAATATTAAAAAACAAACAATGTTATGAAGGCACATTGTAATTTTTCAACACCTGCTCATAACTTTGTTAATTTTTAACATAGCCATTTTGTCACATCATCTAATGAAGATGACAGGTGTTATTTTTCAAATCCTGGCCAAAATGTGTTTTCTCAGTTGTGGTGCAAAATGACTTTTCAGACAGTACTTTTTAAATGATGCCTGTCATGTTCAGAGAGGTCATAAAAACACTATGTTGAAAATTTGGGGTCAAAATGTCACAAACAGAATTTATGAAGTAATGTTGTTTGCAGGGACAGCAGTTACCCCATTGGGGTCCATGTTGCTTTCACATGCCAATGACCGGAGTTTGGCTGTGAGCTTAGTGAGCCGGCTGAATGGGGTGGGCCTGGGGGAAAGGTCTTGCAGTGTCGCCAGCCTAGCGAGGGACAAAGCAGTGTTCTGGTGCATAGATGGCATTTTGTGGTGGGCCAGGGAGCCTTCCCTCACAAGGGGTTGATGTGCATGTCGTGGCCTGAGCGGCCCATGCACTGCATCTGGACTATCTCCACTATTCTATTATCTTTGGGACCTGTGTGAATGAGGATATGATAAAAGATATGATAAAAGAAGGGAAATTCATTACAAAACAAACTACATAAAGGCTGAGGAATGCAAAGTGCAAAAAGTAGGACAATGAAAAAATATTAGAGTTTTTTGTCTTCAGAGTCTTGGCAAATCATTGGTGGGCTCTTCCTTGGGGTTACCAACCCTAATGCCCAGCCCCTTCCCATAGTAGGCAAGGTCAGAAGTGACCTATTTTCTTCATGCAGGGCCCTGTATACAGAAAGCTACATGAGATTCTGTTGGGAACATATGTGTAGCCATACTTCTCTACCTCAGAAGAGTTTATCACCATGAGGTACTGGCTTGGAGATGTATATTGTTCATTGGACCAGAGGTTATGGAGTGGGGAGGTGTCACTAGGGTTGACAACCCTAAAGAAGAGCCCACCACTGACTTATCAAGACTCCAGAGATCCCAAATCCTAATATCTTTTTTATTTCCCTACTTCGTACACTTTGCATTCTTCAAACCTAATGTTTGCATTAACATAGTTTTTGGCTATATATGTATACTGGATATGCCATGGGATGCATGAAAATAAACAATTAATAGCTGATTATGACCTCTATTGACCTCGTGAGTGGTGGAGCCATGAGTGAAGTCTATAAAGGTCATACCCAGCTGTTTAAAATAAGTCATCTATTTTCAAGCAGCCCATGGCATGTACCATTTACACAATGCTGGTTTTTATTTGTGCAATCCTGATTGTAAAATAATGTTTTTCATGCCATTTTTAACTGGCAGACCTGGACAGGATGTTAAGTATAAAGGAAGATTCTGCTCAGAACATTATGGAGCTGGAGTGGAAACAGCCATTGTTCTCTGAACTGGAGTTGAAATAAATGATTTATTTTCACTCCAGCTCCCTTGCTCATGAAAATAAATGCTTTTATTTGCTAGGTTTTTATACCCACTAGCATTGCATAATATATATTTATGCAGAGTATGTGCCATTAAAATCAAAGTAGCAATGGTACTAAAGGCATCAAAGAAGGCCTGTATGAAATAATTATGTTGCCAGAAAGAAGGCTGACAGGCTTCCCCTGGCAATGAAAAGGGAAGTGGCCTTGGGGACTGGATCTGAGGTATAGCATCTGTGAACTGTAGTGAGAAAGAAAACAAGAATTTGTCAATGCTGAATGTTTCCTTGCTTGTATTTTCTGTGTTGGTGTTCGGCATTGATAGAACAGAGGCTAAAATTAACAAATTAATAAAATGTGTTGTAATAGTGAAATTGTCATGATTGGGAAATGAAGAGGTCCACTCATAACATTGTCAATTTCTTAGATTCTGACCCTGAATTTTCAAAATACTAGTTTTTATTGCATAGCATATGAACATGACAGGTGTCATTTATGAAATATGACCCAAAACATTGTTTTATGGAACAAGTGCGAAAACATATTTCGAGGCGGGATCTGATAATGACACCTGACATGTTCATTTGATGGGGTAAAAACATGATGTTTAAATGTAGATTCAAAAAGTAAACATATTGCAAAGTTATGCGCAAACAACTAAAAAAGTGTCAACATTTGTTCATAACTTTTTTTTCAATTTTGACCCCAAATGTTCAACGCAGTCTTTTTAGTATAACACCTTATGAACATGACAGGTTTCACTTATGAACTTCTGTCTAAAATGCCATGTTATGGCACAAGTGTGAAAGACATTTTGGGTAGGATTTGAAAAAATTTCACGTCATGTTCATGACATAGGATACAAAATGGCTATGTTAAAAATGTGGAGTCAAAATCTGGCAAAATAGCAAAGCTAGGAATAAACACTAAGGAATGTCAACATTTCTTCATAACTTTGTCCTTTTTTGAGGTTTTGACCCCAGATATTCGTTGTGATCCATTTATTACCCACCTTATAATCAACACTGGTGAAATGTTTTAAATCTCATGCAAAGGGTAATTTTGTGCAGCAACGTTGAAAACATGTTTGGGAGAGGATCTGAAAAAAATGACACCTGCCTTGTTCATGAGGTGGGAAAAATAAAAAGCTACAGTATGTTGAAAATTTTGGATCAAAGTCTGAAAAAATACCAAAGTTATGCATAAATGTTAAAAAAATACAATATTTGTTCATACCTTTGTTGTTGTTTTTTTTTCAGATTTTGACTCCAAATTTCCAACATAGTCTTTTTTATTACCCAACCTTATGATCAATTTACAGTGGAGACCACTTAAGTGCACATCGGATAATTGCACATCCCATTTAAATGCATATTTTTTCCATATGCCAATTTGTTTCCTATTCATCCAATGTTAAATGTACCTCTTTTTTGTACACTTTATTTCTTGCACCTCTACCGAGGGGAACTCTGTCCGGCAACTACCTTGCCCGGTCTCTACCTGCCTCTGTGAAGCTAGCTCCTGAAGCTCCTCTCCCTGACCCTAGTGAAACCCCCGGATCTGAATCCCCGCGGGGAAGAGCCACCCTACCTGCCCAGGGTGCTCTATCTACAGTGTAGAGTACCAGGTCGGGGAGCCCTGATAGGAGCAAGGAGAGTGACCAGCATTGGGAGTGTGGTCCGGGAGGGAGTGCCACTGCCTATCTCCTAGGGAAGGGAATTTTTCTTGTTTTTCACCCCATGGAGTTCAGAAGTGCAATGGTGGCTGGTCACAATGTGCCACTGCCTGCTGAGCTCCACCCCCTCGCTATGCTGGTACCACTTGCTTTGCGCCACACCAGACTGTTGCCAGGTGCCACTACAGTGCAGTGTGTCCCCAGAGCCCTCCCAAGGGAAGGGAGAGCTGTCCTCTGGATGCTGAATCCCTTCCCTCCACTGCCGACCCACCCCTGGCTCCACGGGCTCATTCCTGAACCTGAGTCGCCGGCATGGCGTGAGGTGTGGCATCCAGCACCTCAGCGCCACCAGGCCGGCTTAAATGTACCTCTTAAGTGCTCTATATATAAGTGCACATTTTGGTTAAATGCACATATTTATTTTTACTTTCCCTTTTGATTTTCAGTCCAGCCCAGCTTTTAAGTGCACATTTTGTACAGTTCCACCTTAAACAGTCCACCTTAACATCTTAACCACAGCTGTGGTGCTGTCTAGCATGGCCACAGTAAGAAAATTCAATTAGTCAAAAAAGACAAGACTGACTTTAGCCTTCTGTTTAATTTTGAATCCTACACTGAAACACACAAAACAAAAGATGACTGATTTTTTTTTAAAGTAGTACTGTGCAGTAGGACTGTGCAATAATATCATTTTAACTTGAGCGCCCGGTATTTAATAAAGCACATTACAGAAATAGTGAAATGTGCCTGGAAATGATTGCACAAACAACTTTTATCCCAAGTGTGAGCACTCAAGAGGGCTCCACTGTAGTAACATAGTAACATAGTAGTTGATGGCAGATAAGCACCTCTAGGCCCACCTAGTCTGCCTGTATTCCCTGCCTGCATCAGCGGCCACTGACCCTACTTGATCATTGATTTTTGCCTCTCTTCCCCACATCTAGAGTTCCCTTACGTCTATCCCATGTGTTGCCCCTAAGTGGCACTATCTCAAGGGCTACTACCCCGCCTGCTTGGCTAGTAGCAGGTTAAGGGGCCTGGGTAATGAAACAGGTGCATCCACATGGAGGTCAGGGTTGTTAGTGCCAACTAACCTGGGCACAGCCCTCCAGGACACTGTAACCCCCCTCTTTCCCTTCTAGTGGCCTGAACAATATACAATAATTACTTTCACAATGACCTTTATTCACCAGGCAATTACCCACACTGTTTGCACTTACCACCAGGGCTGATTCCTCTAGCTTGACCCTGGGGACCCCCTGTAAAACAAGGTTCAGTACAGCAAATAGCAACAGTACAATACTTTTGGTACAAAATGGAACCACAGTCAGGTTAAATGCAAACAAAGCTAAATATGATTTATTCAGGGGACTTGAACAAGGGAGGGGCATAATCAGGTTAATGTGCTTAAAAGCTATATTAACCAGACAGTTGTGCATGCAGTTCAGAGTCCCTACACAGTCACACAGTATGGGTACCCAGGTAGGAAAACGGTGGGCTAGCCAGGAATGTTGCAGCTGGTTAGGGCCCTGTGATAGAAGAAAGCAACATGCACAACACACACTATTTGCAATCTGGAGCTGGAGGGCTCAGTTCATGAAAGAAAAGATAACAAGACAATCAGATGACAACACTTTTAGATTTAGCTGTTGTTGCAGGGAGCTACCCTGATGTATACTCACAATACCCAATACTGGACATAGGCAGGACAAAATCGAGACTGCAGGCTGTTGAGCTGGAGCGCCCGGAGAAGCAGGGCCCACCCTAATTACCGAGGCATCGTTCCTTTTCAAGGCATTGAGCAGGGGACTGATCCCCAGGCCGGTCTCTCGTCGATGACTTTCTCTGCGTAGCAGATATTCTGGCTGGACCAGTGAAGCAGAGCCCAGGCAAATGGAAATGGATACGGATTCAGTCCATGGAGCTGGATACAGCCTCCAGCAAGCAAAACACAGTCAGACACACAGTGGAGAACCAAATCACGAACCACTATAAGCACACAGCACATTCACATGTAAGGAAATTCCACTGTACCAGGCAAATGGCTCTCCTGTCACAATTACAGAGTGTCTGCACAATCCGGGAGTTCAGAGGTAGCTGGAAGTCCTGACAGGCCGATCACATTCAGCAAATCTTCGGTCTTCATCAGGTTAAAGCCTGGTCACAATTCAGTGGCTTAATTCGCTCTCCAAATTCGGATTCAGTCCAAAAAAAGCGTAAGTTCCCTCTCAGGAACAGCAGGCAGGCATGCAGGCTGAACTCAGGTCTTTCCACAGTTCTCCCATGCAAATCCACTATGGATTGCTGCTCGAACTATCTCGAGCTCTGACTTCTTCACTTCTCAACTCAGATCTAACTGAAACTGCAAGCAGTGTGGGATTTTCCCCAAGATCCAAAAGGTTGGCTGATCTGTCAGTCACAACAAGGGCTTCCCCTCCAGGTTATTTTAGGCACTCAAAGCCCAAAACTACAATTCCTACAAGTTTTGGCCCCACCAAGCCCCTGTAGACAGGCTCCATTTTAGAGTCCCAAATGTACTGATTGGCCCATTCTGCAGTCCAGGACCAAGATGATGGAAACAAACGGAACTGTCCTTGCTGCAAAGAAAACAGGTAAGAACAAACTGCAATATTATTTTCACTCTAATAGATAATCAGCAAATAAGTACATCTTCTAACAGGGCTCCCTCTCAGATTAATTATGACTGCAATCTAGGCAGCTCTTAAAGAGACAGTACACAGAGGCTATACAGGCACTCTCTGGCAATACATTAAAACTGCTAAAATGCAGAACACCAGCCTGGCAGTGAGCATTTAGGCAAGCTCAAGGAAGACTTTTCGGGAACCCTCATTTGTAGGGGGGGTTACACATGCATGTTTGAATCCCCCCACTGTGTTAGCAACCACCACTTCCTGGGGTAGACTATTCCAAGCACTCACCACCCTCCCTATGAAGAAAAACTTCCTCACATTTCCCCTTATCCTGCCCCTCTCCAATCTCGTAATGTGCCCCCTTATCCTTGCATAACTCTTGTACAAAAAGATGTCACCCCCCCCCGGCACTTTGTTCAAGCCTTTAAGATATTTGAAGGTCTCTATCCTATCCCCCCGTTCCCTCCTCTTTTCAAGTGTATACATATTGAGGTCTTTTAGTGTTACTCATATGTTTTCTGATGCAAGTCCTGCACCATCTTGGTTGCCCTTCTTTGAACCGCCTCCACCCTGTCTCTGTCTTTGCAAAGATGTGGCTTCCAGAACTGAACACAGTATTCTAGATGAGGCCTCACCAGTGTTTTGTGCAATGGCATCACCACCTCAAGTAGAATTTTTAAAATCCCATCTGAAACATGATTTCACAGAGTAATTGTGAAGGCACATTTTGGTAGGATTTGAAACATTTAAGATATCTGGCTCATGAAGTGGGGTAAAAAAAAGGCTATGTTGAAAATTTGGGCCAAAAATATTTACAAAAAAAGAGAGAGTTACAAGTGAAAATTAAAAAACATTAAAAAATTATTAACCAAACTTATCTTGTTTTCAGTCATGCACGGTTTGTGTTGGAAGAAGCAGGATTTCAGTAAGGCCTTCGCTATTGTTCCACATAGAAGACTTGTGAACAAGCTGGCAGCCTGCGAGTTGATCACAAGGTGGTAAACTGGGGTTAGGAACTGGCTGAGTGACAGAAGACAGAGGGTGGTGGTAAATGGAGCTCAATCTGAGGAAAGGAGGGTGACCAGCGGGGTGCCACAGGGATCAAATCTGGGGCCAGTCCTGTTTAATGTCTTCATCAGTGACAATGTGGAGGAGCTGGAAGGGAAGGTATGCCTCTTTGCAGATCACACAAAGATCTGCAACAGGGTGGACACTCCAAGATGGGTGGAAAAAATGAAGAGGGACCTATTTAAACTGGAAGAATGGTCTAGAGTGTGGCAGCTGAAATTCAATGTGAAAAAGTGCAAAATCATGCATTTGGGGAGCAAGAACCCAGGGGAGGATTATATGATGGGGAGGGGGAGATGCTGATGGTCAAACAGGAAAGGGATTTGGGGGTAATCATATCTGATGACCTAAAGGTGGCCAAACAATGTGCCAAGGTTGTGGGGAGAGCCAATGGGATGCTGGGGTGCATAGGGAGAGATCACCATCAGAAGAAAAGAGGTGGTAATGCCACTGTACAGATCAGTGGTAAGGCCTCATTTGGAGTACTGTGTCCAGTTCTGGAGGCCACATCTGCATAAGGACATAGACAGTGTTGAGGAAATTCAAAGAAGGGCAACAAAGATGGTACAGGGCCTGCACCAAAAGTCATGTGAGGAGAGACTGGGAGACCTCAATATGTATGCCCTGGAGGAGAGGAGAGGAGAGGAGAGACAGGGGAGATGTGATAGAAACCTACAAATATCTAAAAGGCATAAATAGGGTACTGGAGGGTAGCATATTTCAGAAAAAAAAGTTCAGGAACGAGGAAGCATGAGATGAGGTTGGAAGGAGGCAGACTAAAAGATAATGTGAGGAAGTATTTCTTCACAGAAAGGGTGGTGGATGCATGGAATAGACTCCCAGCAGAGGTGGTGGGGGAAAACACAGTGGGGGAATTCAAAAATGTATGGAACAGGCATAGGGGAAACCTTGTGATAGGAACAAGAAGGCAAAGCCAGAGATCAAGTAGGGTCTGCAGCTTTTGCAGTAGGTAGGGAAAATGAGCAGACTGAATGGGCCTAGCGGTCCTTATCTGCCATCAATTTCTATGTTTCTATGTTGCAGAGCAAGCAAGTTGTCACTCTTTGTTGTCCTCTGGAATGCAGGAAAAGAAAGAATTTTCATTTTGACTGTTTTTTATTTATTTTATCTTATTAGGAAAGTCGAAAGTACATCCTTTGAGCTAAAAGCTCCTTTATGAAGGATCCTCATCATACAGTAAACAAGCATTTGTCAATGCCGATTGTTTGCTTGCTGGTATTGGCATTTGTACTGCATGAGTTAGAGAGATGCATAACAGGAATGGCAATGAAGTATTGAACTAACGCAACCCCACCCTACAGAGACTAACAGGTGTTGGGGTGTGACTTTGGGTCATCGGCCATAATGATGCCATTCCACTTCACCCCATCCTGCAGACACTGACAGGTGTCACAGTGTGCCTTGGGGTCTTCGGCCCTTACACTCACCCCATTCAATAAGGAAATAAGCTGAGATGGGTGCAGTATAGGAGAATGGGGTGAACGTTAGGGCCAAAGACCCCAAGGCACACCTTGATGACTGTCAGTAGCTGTAGGGTGGTGGTGGGGTGGAATGGTATGAGCAAGGCAGCCGACAACCCCAAGCCACACCCCTGATGCCTGCCTGTACAGGGTGGGGGCGTTACAGTTGGAAACCCTAATGCCCCGGGCATTTGTTGGTATTTTCTCTCCAGATTTTTAACATGGGCTTTTTGGGACCCCACTTCATGAACAGTGGCACTATCATTTCATTTCTCAATCTCGAAAGTGATTTTGCACAGCAAATGCACCATTTGGCACAACAGGTGCGAAAAGACATTTTGGGCAGGATGTGAAAACTTACATCTGTACTGTTCATGAGGAGGTGTGAAAAAATGGCAATGTTGAAAATCTGTAGTGAAAATATGAAAAAGTGACTTCGTTACGAGCATGCATAGAAACTGCATAACGCACGCTCGCAACACAGTCATTTTTTGGAATTTGTTCATCAAATTTTCAGCATGGTCTTTTTGGGATCTCCCCTCATGAACAGTGGTACTGTGATTTCATTAATCTGTCCCAAAAGTTGATTTTGCACAGCGACTGTGCCATTCTGCACCACAGGTGCAAAAACATGTTTCAGGCAGGATGTAAAAAATGACAGCTGTACTGTTCATAAGGAGGTGTGAAAAAAATGGCAATGTTGGAAATTTGGAGTGAAAATATAAAAAATTGGCAAAGTTATGAGTGTGCACACAAACTGTGTAATGCACACTCATAACGCACTAATTTTTTGGAATTTTTTTCACCAGACTGATTGATTGAGGCAGTATAGTGCAGTGGTCTAAGGCTCTGAGCTGCAAATCTGGTGACATCCAGCAGACCAGACCTGGGTTTGAATCCCACAGCTTCCACTTGCATACTGTGTGACCCGGAGCAAGTCACTTAACCTCCTTGTGCTCCCAGGTCGCTCCTGTAAAAAAGCTTTCAGCTTAGTGTGCTATACCTGGTTAACTAACTAACTAACTAATAATAAGACTTGCACTATAGGCTTTTTGGGACCCCGCTTCATGAACAGTGGCACTGTCGTTTTGTTAATCAGTCCTGAAAGGTGATTCCATGCAGAGACCGAGAACTGAAATGACAGTGCAAGTGTTCATGAGGAGGGGTCCCAAGGATCCCATGTTGAAAATTTGGGATAAAAACTCCAAACATTGGCTGAGATATCAACCTAAATTGAAAACTCCCCATTCACTGCCATTATAGGGCTTACCGTCATTTCTTCAGTTCCCGGTTGGTCTTTGAAGAGCGCAGACGTGTTCCCAGTCCGCAGAAGATTGCTGCTCCTGACCTCTGGAGGCAAGTATGGGGGGGGTGCAGGAAGGTGGGGATGAGCAGAGGGAGGGTGAGGGTTGGGTTGATGGGGGCTGGTGGGAATGACAAGGGACCATTTCCTTTTTTTCAGGTTTAAAAAAAAATATGTTGTGTGACTCTTTTCTTTTTTACAGATGAAATATTACAAAATGGATTTTGGCACACTGGGGTGGGCTCCCAGTGTGTCAGACTAATGGGGAGGGGTCAATGGTGACCCGGGGATTAGGCACCCTGAAGTCGGCTGAAAAAAAGGGGGCATGGAGGCACATCCAACACTGGGAGTGGGCATCCTGGTGTCAGAAAAAGATAAGACTTACTTTGGCACACTGGGGTGGGCTCCCAGTGTGCCACAATAGTGGGGAGGGATGCTGACACAGGGGTTGGGCACCTCATTGTCGGCAAAAGATATGTTCGGGCTTGGGGGGACATGCCAACACAGGATTGGGCACCCCAATGTCTGCTTTGGGGGGAGTGTGTGGTGGGCGGCAGGAGCTACCAATTATATAAAGTAGTAGCATGGCTCATTTATTTATTTCACCAGGAAAGGCACAATGAGCAAAGGAGTTGCTCATAAGTCCAACCATCTGCATTACTGTGCACTGTAATGCGCATGTCTGGAATGTGCCTGGTTGCCAGGAAGGGGTGGGGGGGAAGAGATCTGCCACTGCAATGATGAAACTGTGACTGGAGCAGCAGATTTCTTTCAAGTGCAGCGCTCATCCTGAAACTGCCATCATTGGCAGCTTCCCTGTTGATTGGTGGCTGAGGGACGCGCCCCAGAAAGCATTCACTGGATTGGCCAAACACCGCCACACCTCTGCAATACTCTACTAACCTCAATATGTTTCTTGTGCGCTGTGCGCAAGCAAACATAAAAAGGAGGGAAACAAGACAGGTGGAAACATATGCAGCTGGGAAGCATTGTCAAAATAAAACAATTAAGTACATAGAGTATACAGTATTACAGTACAGTTAACAATATCACAGAATTCACAAACATTTGGAACACCAGATTATAAGGGATCACACCAAAGGTGATGAGGTAAAGTGCAAAGTCAGAAAGGTACAGGAATGGAGTAACAGTGAGATAGTAGAAGCGGTAGTAGGAATGTGCCTAGGTCTAGCTAGGTGGACCACAAGAAATAAGGGACAATGACAGGACCCATCAGGTTAGCTAGTTGTGGACATGGTGTTAGGGGGGTAAGGGAGGTAAATAGTAGGGGTTTAAGGGGGTTATGGAGACAGGAGAGACTTGGGGAGGAAGTGGGGGTAGGGGCATGGGCAATGGAGTTGAGCGTGCAGTCTGGGCCAGGCCGAGGCATTAGGGGAGCTAGTATCCACAGGTGGCTAGAGGTGGCAGAAGCACTGCTCAGGGGGTGTGATGAATTTTCTTAGCTCGGTTTTGAAGTGGCTAAGGCTTGTGTGGCCATTAGTGAGAAAGGGAGTGCACTGAGCCAGGAGGGAGCCCTTACAGCAAAGGCTCCCGTTACCAAGGCTGTTTTTCTAAAAGGCACAGCTAGTGCGTGTTTAGCGATGCTTCTAGTGGCATGCTTGGCTGGGGCTGGTCGGAAGATGCCCTGTAAGGAAGGTGGTGCAAGACCAAGGAGGGCCTTCTTCCCAAAGATGCAGGAATGAAGCTTGATCCGGTTTTGGAGAGGGAGCCATGTTATCCTAATATAAACATTGTATGCATGTGTCAGGCGATCAGCACTGAGGACGAATCTGCAGGCTTTATTGAGGGAGGTCTGTACTCTGCGAAGGCTGGTGTCAATGGCAGCACCATATACCACATTTCCATAGTCAAGTATTGGTAGAATTGTACCTCTAACCGCCTGAAGCCTAGCCTCAGTTGTGAGGCAAAACCGAACCCTGTAGAGGGCACCTAGCTATCTTGTTGGCGGCAATGGTGAGATTGGATATGTGCTCGTCGAAGGAAAGGGATTCGTCAATAGTGACTTCCAGATACTGGAATGAGGACACCTGCTCAAGGATGAAGAGAGGGTTGTAGGTAATTGAGAGAGGCGTTGTTAGTCTCCTCTTTTGGAAACCCGCAAAGAGCATGGTTTTAGTCTTTTTGCTGTTGAGCACTAGCAGACTAGCAATGAGCCAGTTTTGAATAAGATTGAAGTTGTGCTGGAGGTTCCTGGTGAGCATTTCTTGGCAGGGACTATGAAGGAAAATTACTGTGTTGTTCACATAAAGCAGTATCTCTGAGGTAGAGCAGGCAGCCAGTAGATTATTCATGAAGAGGCTGAATAGAAGAGGGCCCAGGATAGACCCTTGGGGGACCCCAACTGTGACTTTGCAATTCTCAGATACGACTCCATTGATTTTACTTGCTGTGAGCACCCAGTTAGGTAGCTGGAGAACCATCTGACTGTCTTTGGGGATAGTCCTAGGGTGCTTAGCCTAAGGAGCAGTAGCTAGTGATTGACAAGGTTAAAGGCCTTGGTCAAATCAATGAAGATTGCCCCAACCAAGCTGCCCTGGTCAAGTGCCTCATGCACATACCCAGTTAAATCAATTAGAGCTGTGCTTGTGCTGTGCATCTAATGAAACCTGTGCTGCTGGGGGCAGAGGAGGTTGTATTTAAGCAGGTGGTCCGTGAGCTGGTCAGCTATGATTTTCTCAAGCACTTTGGACAGTGGGAACAGGATTGATATGAGTCTATAGTTGGTTACTAATGCTCTGTCTCCCCCTTTTAGCACCAGGGTGACCAGAGCAGACTTCCAGACAGAAGGGAAAGAGGACATGCAGAGCGATAGGTTAAACAGCTTGGTGATGAGAATAACGATCTCAGGTAGTGTGATGCCGATCAGTTTCATATCAAGGCCATCACCTCCCATATGGGTTTTCTCAAGGACTCTGGTGATGTATTTTCTGGCTTCAGCCACAGTCACTTGTCTGAAGTGAAATTAGGGCAGCAGTTAGAGGAAGTCGATAGGCTGGTGGGTAGAATACCACCAAGGGGTGTGGTGGGTCCTGGAGGGAGGACCACGCTATAGTCCAAGAAGGCTTAATTGAATACATTGGACATGGCATCATCATCATCAACTACGATCTCTCCCTTATGTTAAAGCATGGAGGGTGGTGATATATCACCAGTCCGGAGGAGGTTCTTTATTGAGGCCCAGAACTTCTTCCCATCTCCCAGACTCTGGGATTGCTGAGTCTTGTGAAACGTAGTTTTGGCCTGTTGGATTGCCCAGGTACATTTGTTTCTGGCAGCTCTGTAATTTTGTATGTTCGGGGTAGCCCTTGTTGCCCTGGCATGGTGCCAGAGGAGGTCACACTGTTTCATCATGCTGAGTAGTTGAGAAGCGACCCAAGTCCATGCTACCACCTTTTCTTTTCTTCCTGCGATAGGGAGCAAATTTGTCTGCTGCTGCATTAAAGAGAATGAGGAAGAGCTGAAAGGCTGTGTTGACAGAAGAGCATTTATCGAGGATGCTCCAGTCTTGGTTTGCACGATGGGTCCTGAACTTGACCATGGATCTGACTCTGATGACTCTGTTCCGTACTAGTTGGGGGGGGGGGAGCTTGATCTTTTTAGCCGACCACTCACATTGGGTAGGTGAGTGGTCGCTCAGGGTGTCAGGTAGAACCTTAACATTGGTAAGTCTTTCTGGGTGCATGGTCAGTACCCTGTTGATTAAAGTACTAGTCCCTGTAAGATAGTTAGTTCTGGTGCTGCTGGTGACAAACTGCGTTAGGTATAGCCCAGAAATGAGTTCTCTGTGTCTCACATTGGAGCAGGCTAACCAGTTAGAATTAAAGTCCCCTAGTACAATGATTTCTTTATTTTGGCTGGCCTGGGTGAATAGGGACATGAAGGCTTCCAGCCCTGCTTGCTGCCTCCCTGGAGTGATGTAGACTGCCATGACAACTAGGCCTTTACATCATTTGCCTAACAGTATTTTTAAAGCAACACATTCACAGTCACTATTCGCAGGGGTCAGTTGGATTCTGTGGCACAGCAGATGGTTCCAGATGTAGATTATGCACCCCCTCCTTTTCACAGACCAGTCAAACCTATGCAAATTATAGCCAGGGATGGAGACTTCAGAGTCGGCTGTATGCGGGGACAACTGGGTCTCAGTCACAGCAAGGATGTCTGGCTGGTTAAGGGCTACCCAAGTCTCAAGCTGAGTTAGTTTAGCGAGGAGGCTACAGATGTTCAAGGACATGATCTTTAGCTGCCCCCCTCCAGTCATAGTCTGAGTATGTGCTGGCATGGGGTCAAGGTTAGGGTGAATGTTCCCGGAGATCAAAAGTAGAATCAAGATAAGTTTCCTGCACAATTTCGGGAAGAGTAGCTTTCCTTTTTGCAGTGTCCGAGTCTGGAGATCTGGATTGGAGAGTTGAGGCGCTATTGCAATGCAGAGGCTAGTAAAAAACCATAAGGCTGGGAAAGTGATCTCTGAGCCCAGTGTCCAAGAGGGAGGTGGCTCAGTGACTATTAGGGATGGCGAGTTACTACTGGTCTCCCACTGGGCAGCTTTTATGCAAAGAGGGATAGGGTAGTCTGGGTGTACGTCAGGTGCTGCTTGTGCATGGTGTCTCGGATCCCAAGTGAGCATCAATATTAGGAGCAGCTGGAGAGAAATGTCATGTGGCAAGGAGTGAGGCTCATGTTAGCTTTCCTTAGGTGTGTGGTATAGTACACTGAGGAGCCTTCCACTTGCTCCTGTCAACCCAACCTTCTATGTGTATGGTCCAAATATGTGGTAGACTAAAGTGTAGGGTGGAGAAAGAAATTATTCCTTGCTAAGAAACAATTAGTGACTGTCTGCTGGAGGGGGTGTTAGTTGGGAGGCCAGAAACTAGGGGAGAATGACAGAACCAGGGTCTTAAGAGCAGGAGGTTCAGAGCACTTACCCCTTTAAGAGGTGGAGTACAGGACTGAGTGTAAGGAGGGAGGGGTCTAAAGGTGTATTTAATAAAGGATGGGGAGGGAGTGGGCAGGTGGGCTGAAAACCCACACAGGGCACACATTCGCAGGAAGGCTCTGGCTGCTTTTAATTAATTAACTAATTCAGAGGGGAATCAAGTTACAGTCTGAGCTGGCTCCAATTAATTTAGCAGATATATTCAGTAAGGAATTGAGAGGTAGGTTCCGGTAGGAGGACTTTAAAGGATCTGCCGCACGATATTAAAATAGTAAAAAACTGGCTCAGGAAGCACACTTAACACTGAGCTGCTGCCCTGAACATAGTGTAGCTCACTCCAAAGCCAGAGCAGGAAGGCAGAGGACGAACAGCAATTCCCCAAGGGAGCTACAGCTAAAGTTTAGCTACAGCAAACCTGAGGCTCCAGAGGAAATTTAGTGTCTAGGGGCCAGTTAGGAGCGTTAGCGACCCTGGGCTAGCAGAGCCCCTGAGTAGAGTTGGAGCTGTGAGTGCTGTGTGCTGTCCCTCAGTAAATTAGAACAAAACAACATATGGACCAGAGGGACAGCAGCTTTAAACATTAATTGAGAGCAAACACATTAATTTACAGGGCTGGGTGAGCTTAAGGGAGTGCAGATATCCCCTTAGCGCCAGGAAAATTCAGTGTAGGAGTCAACGGATGAGCTCTAACAAAAGACAGAGAAAACTGGCACCAAGTTTAAAATGCAAGACCAACTGAAGAGGGGCGCTGTGTCCATTGGTGGCTCAGCGGGTGTACGTGAATATGCCGTGCAGTGGGCGAGGAGCAGCTCCTGTGGTGACGGCTTCTGTAAGAGGAGTGCCTGTGGGGCTCAGGCACAGCCTGCAAATAAAGGGAAGAAGAGATTTGCAAGAGTAGAGGTGGGGGGACTGATGAGAAGGCAGAGTAAGATTGAGGGGAGGAGAGAGGAGGGATTGGAAGGCTGAGGAAAATACCTGGAGAGGGAGGGGAGTAAAAGAGCGAAGGCAGAGTCAGAGAGAAGCTAAGGGCAGTAGGAAAGATGAAGTTCAAGTGGCACAATAGGGAGAGGCAAAAGTATTTAGAAATTACAGTTTATACAGCACAGAATTAAAATGCAGATTTTGGATCCTCACTACTCTGAGAAACAGAAGGGCAGGAAATCCTAGCTACACAATAAAATCAATACAGTGCAGATGAGTACAGTGCATGAGAAATCCTTACTATACAGAGTAAAAAGGACAGTGCTAATAAAACTCCCAGATCTAAAGCTAACAAATTCTAAAGAAATTTTTCATTTGGCACAGTACTGGGGCTGCAAGGTACATAGCAGCCTAAAAATCACACAGGGCACACAGTTGCAGGAAGGCTCTGACTGCTCTTAATTAATTAATTCATTCATTCATTCAGAAGGGAATCAGGCTGCAGTCTGAGCTGGCTCCAATTAATTTTATTTATCTATTTATTTATTGAAATGTTTAACCAGAAGGGCACACTGAACAACAAGCTGCTCGTCTCACGGTGCGACCTAGGGGGAGGGGTTACGTAGGGTTGTGAAGGATGATCAGTTACAATAGTATGTGGGTAGTACAAACAAAACAGCATTGTAAGATTGTGCAACAGTTGGAATACAAGGTATTGTACAATAAACAGTAGAGGAACATTGGTTAAATTACAATACATGTCCAAAATCATACAAAAGAACATATGAACGTACACAACCTATAGAACCATTTATAGTGCATGAGTGTACCAGGAGCAGGCTCGAGGTAGTACGCAAGTGCTGTTGGAGTAAAAAGGATGGAGTTAGGTTATGCGCACTGGTGACCCAAAAGGGCAGGTGGAGAAGAGAGGGAGGGAGAGACAAGAACCGAATATGAGGAGAAGGGGTAGTCATTTCCTGATTTCCCCCATCAGAATGTTGAGAACCCTGACGGGGGGGGTCATGGTAGGAAGGCAGAAACTGGGGACAAGTATTAAGGTGAGTTAAAGCAGGAACAGCTGAGGGAAATGTAATTGTGTAGGGCAGAGGTAAGGGAGTAGTTGGAGGAGAAGTGTCGTATTTCAGGGGGGAGGGAATTCCAGATTTTAGGGAAATGATGGGCGAAACCAGTCTTACCAATGAGGGTGGAGCAGCAAGGGACCGTAAAGGTGCGGGCATCATTTGATCTGAAAGAGTGGGTGGGGGGGGTGGAGTGGACAGAGAGGATGAGAGATAAGAGGGAAGCTCCCCAAACCCGAATTTGGAGATTAGTTTGGCACAGTGAGAGATGCATCTGTGAGATAGTGGAAGGAAGGTTAGAGAGCGATAGAGTTCACAGTGGTGGGAGCAGGAAGGGGAGTCGACAGCAAAGTGGCAGAAGGAGTTAAAGAGAGTGTCCAACTTGGTCGGGGATGATTTGGGAGCAGCACCATAGACTACGTCACAGTAGTCAAAGATGGGGAGTATCATCTTCTAGACAATGTCACGCCTCGCAGTCAGCAGGATGCTACTATGATTCCTGTACAGAGCACCAAGCTTGGGGCACAGTTTCTTCAGGATTGCATCAATATGCACAGAGAAGTTGAGGTGGTGGTCCAGCCAAACTCCCAGATATCGAAATGAGGAGGTGTCCTCCAAGATGGTCCCATCAAGGGTGTGGAAGGTGGGTAGGGCCAGGAGCCTAGAGAGTCTCTGCCTGGTGCCAAAGGTCATTGAGACTGTCTTCTTGGCATTTAGAAAAAGCTGGTGAGATGCAAACCAGAGCTGAACTTGGTTGAAGTCATGCTGTAAGCTGGTTTGCACGGCAGCAGGGTTTTTGCCGGAACTGTACAAAACAGTATCATCAGCATACATGTGGATAGAAGAGGATGAGCAGGCTGTGGAAAGATCATTAAGGAAAATGGAGAAGAGTAGGGGGCCAAGCACTGAGCTCTGAGGCACACCAGTGTTGATGGGGAGTGGAGGGGAGATGGAATGAAGGATTCTCACCGACTGGGTCCTGCCATTGAGGTAGGATTTAAACAAGTTGGTGACTGATGGAGCATGGCCAGCTGAGAAGAGTGAATCAAGAAGCAGGGGATGGGAAACAGTGTCGAAAGCTTTGGCTAGGTTGACAAAGATAGCTGAGGTGATCAGGCCATCATCCATCCCTGAAAGGATGGAGTCAGTAAGCCTGAAGAGGGAGGTGGTTGTTGAGCGGTTCTTCCGAAAACCAGATTGGAACGGGGTAAAGAAGGATGAATCAGAGAGGAATAGTGATAGTTGAGAGAGAAGTAAATGTTCTTGAAGTTTGGCAAGGGTAGGAAGGAGGGAAATGGGGTGATAGTTGCCAAGAGTGGATGTGTCACCACCCTTGGGGAGAAGAAGGACTACAGCATGTTTCCAGGATGAGGGTACTTGGGCAGAAATAAAGGACAGGTTATGGATTAAGGAGATAGGATAAACAATTGCAGGAGCAGAAAGGTAGAGAAGTTTAGGATCGAGCTCATCTGGTGAGGAGCCTTTAACAGATATGTTTAGTAAGAAATTGAGAGGAGGCTCCAGTAGGAGGACTTTAGAAGGACCTGATGCACAATATTAAAATAGTAAAACAACTGGCTCAGGAAGCACACTCAGCACTGAGCTGCTGCCCTGGAAATAGCTTAGCTCACTCTAAAGCCAGAGCAGGAAGGCAGAGGACAAACAGCAATTCGCCAAGGGAGTTACAGCTAAAGTTTAGCTGCAGCAGACCTGAGGCTCCAGAGGGAATTTAGTGTCTAGAGGGCAGTTAGGAATGTTAGCCATCCTGGGCTAGCAGAGCCCCTGAGCAGAGTTGGAGCTCTGAGTGCTGTGTGCTGTCCCTTAGTAAATTAGAACAAAACAATATATGGACCAGAGGGACAGCAGCTTTAAACATTAATTTATAGGGCTGGGTAAGCTTAGGGGAGTGCAGATATCCCCTTAGCTTCAGGAAAATTCAGTGCAGGAGTCAACGGATGAGCTCTAACAAAAGACAGAGAAAATTGGCGCCAAGTTTAAAATGCAAAACCAACTAAAAAGGGGTGCTGTGTCCATTGGTGGCTCAGCAGGCATACCTGAATATGTTGTGAGGTGGGTGGGGATCAGCTCCTGCAGTGATGGCCGCTGTTAGAGGACTGCCGGGGGTTAGACACAGCCTGAATATGCCAGGTGGTGGGTGGGAAGCAGCTCCTGTGGCAATGGCCACTGTTAGAGGAATGCCCGGGGGGGGGGGTTAGACACAGCCTTAATATGCCATGCGGTGGGTGGGGAACAGCTCCTGTGGAGATGGCCACTATTAGAGGAATGTCCACTGTGCTTTTCCCTCTTTTCTAAAAAGCTTTACAAGCAATTTATTTACATATGACATCTAAGCTGAGGTACCATGTCTCATCTTCCATGGGGTCCTACTTAGGCTTAGGAATGTTTGAAACTTCTTAGTATCACTGGTACTAGGATTCTACTTTGACACTGCTGTTCCTTTTCAGCTTGCTAATGTTTCACATGTAGGTTCCCCCCCCCACCAACAGGTTGTTCATTTGTCTTTTGTCACTGCTGTTGGTATTCTTCTTGTTAATTGTTTCCCATGGAGGTCCAACCTCACTCCAAAGCAGACAGCTCTTTTTAAGGTAGCTTGGCATATTTACTGGGCTCACAATGAGTATGGGTCTCACAGGAAGAAGTGTATCATTGAGTCTTCCCTTCCTGATAGACTGGCCTGTTCCCTATTCTAAGTAAAGCCCACATAATCTCTGTAGAAAATGTAGATGTGTATAAAGTGTAGCAAAAAGGAAACTAAAAAAAATGAAAAGTAAACTGTCTGAAAGGTCTTTTTTCCTTTTGATAATGGTCTGAAGGGTTAAAAGGGGGTCAATGGACGGTCATAGGGAGGATGGGAACACAGGACAAATTGGAAAGCCTTCCTCATTCTGTCCGTAACTACCTCTGTAAGTAGCAGCAGTAAGTAAAAGGGTTAGCTGGAAAAGCTTACTGGTTAAGGGAATGGTGACAGTAGCAACACATTACCTGCGAGGCAAAGGGCTGTAGTGTGCTCTGTGAGGCAAGTGTGTGCTAATATAGAGGATACTGGATGGGCAACTATGCAGAACCAGTGTGCTCTGCCACAGAGGGATTCTGATTCCGTCTGACCTCGAGAGCGAAGCTTGAGCGGTCCATGGGAATCAGAATCCCGAGGTGGCAAAACACACTGGTTGTGCATAGAGTTGCTCAGCCTGTATTTTTTATATAGTACCGTATGAAAAATGTGTTTTGTGAGTTCTTCTGCTTTCAAAATGAAACTGACTCATGCTGTCTCTAGAGGTTGTAGAATGCTGTTCTACCACAGTAGGGCAGAACAGCATTCCATGACATTGGAACTGTGGTAGAACAGCATTTTGAAAGGGATGGAATTCTATACAGAACAACACTCCACTATACACTATAATGTAATCTTGTGCTCTCATATGAACATCATGTGTGTGAAGTGTGTGTAGCTGATCTATTGAAGGTGACTGCAAAAATGTAGACATCCTACGGTATGTTCTGTGATGTCAGTAGTCAGAGTGAGTTTGAGACAATACCGTGAAGCTGAATTGCAAAGGTACCTGTCAGTAATCAGTAACAGTTAATAACGTTCAATGTCTATACATGGGAATCCTAATCATGTTTATTGCATGTTGTATAAAGTGAATGGAACAGTAGTAAGCATGTAAATGTGAAAGTTATATTTTTTCCCCAGTGGTATGTGCAAAGGGGTATAATTAACTTTGTAGGATATAACTGTGTGTAGTTTGAGCCAGTATATGCATACTTTTAGTAGAATGTCCACTTATTAGTACCACCAAAAAAAAAATCACATTACATTCAGCACAAATAACGTTTACAGTTCTGCAGCCAGCAGTAAGCATAGAATAGACTGAAATCTTGGCCCATCTTCTTGAAAGTAGAAGCAAGATGCTTTGAAACAACTGGGAGCTGTGAAGGAGAACTATACTGAACTGGCAATCTGCAGGAAAGCTAACTCTTGCTTAAATCTGAGGGAGGTATACTTTATTTTATATTATACATTTGGTATTGCTTTGTGTTTGTTTTCTTTTTTTTTTATCAAGAAGCAGTTTGCAATACTGCTTATGTACTTGTAGATTGGGAGTTTAACTTCAGAGGGACTGAAATACTGCATAATTGGTTTTCCCTTATGGATAGCTGAATTTTGGTCTACTAGTATTTTGGTGACAGTTGGCATCAAACTATTTTTGGCACAGTGAACTATTTACTGATGGCTGAGGATTTGTCATTGTAAGGCCTGCAGTTTAGTGCAGGTTAGTGGAGATTTGTGTATTTGATCCAGACAGTGCCTCAGGTGGTGGAAACTGGTTTCCTCTGATTGTCTTCAGAGCACAGAACACTAGGTTGTATTGGGTCAGGGGAGGCTTACATCATAGGTTTTGGGCTCAACTGCTTTATTTTTATCTGACTGTAATTGTTTTTTGCTAGATATATTCTCTGTTACATTGTTGTGCAGGTTGTCTTGCAGAAAGGAAGGTCAGCACTCACCGGGGTAGTGCAGGTTGGCTTGCTGAAAGGAGGGTCAGCACTCACTGGAGTGGTGGGTCAGAGCTGTAGCTGATTGTTTCTGGAGGACACAGGCTTGGTCCTACCCACCCTGCCCTCACCCCACCCACCCTAAGGGTGTCATTTCCTTTATACCAGGGGTTCTGACATCACTTCCCCAAGAGGTCAAGGGGCATACAACTTTCATATCCTTAACAGCCCATCACACGGCATAGAGGGTAAACGCATACACGTACTAACAAAAAAGACAAATACATATATATATTATATATATATATATTAAACAGGAAGGGAGAGAGACATGTGGGGAGTGGCATAATGCACCTGTGGGACAGCAGTCTTCTGGGAGACATTCTGGAGGCTATGATGCTGTCCTATTTACAGGCAACTTTCTGCTCTAAGGGAAGAGGTTACCCGTCTCCAGGTCAACCTGGCAAGGAGTAAGGAAACCTCCCCTGCCCAGGGAACACCAGGGCCACCACCGCTGCCTCAGAGGTTGCCAAGAAAGAAGAGCGGTTGGACCATGGTGGGCTCAAGGAGGGTGAGGGTGGTGCAACAGAGGCTCATTCCTCCAGCTGTACCTGTCCACAATTCATAAGCCATTCTGTGAGAGCATGGTTCCTCTATGGAGGCACCCACAGTGGAGACCAAGGAGGATGCTGGGAACCTCCACCAAGGAGACCCACAAGAGGGTGGCACAGTACACCATAGGGGAAGGGAGCAGCTCCTGGTGGGGGACTCAATTATTGGGGGGGTAGAACTAGTGGAGGGAGGGGAGAGGGAGGTAAGGTGTCTTCCCAGCACCATGGCTTGAAGGGACAGGAATCAAATCCTCAGGATCATGACAGCAGCTGCACAGAAGAGAGAGCTGGATGTCATTGTCCACCTAGGGATAAATGACCTAGCTAGGCATGGGATCAGAGCAGTGCAGGAGGAGTTTGTGGAGTTGGGGAGGGGCTTTAGATAAGTAGTACACATGGTAACCTTCTTGGAGCTGCTGCTTGTCTATGGCATAGGTGAGGCTAGGGTACTCCACACCATGCGATTCAATGAATGGTTGAAAAACTGGTGCAGAGCACTGGGTTTTGGTTTCATTGGGGATTGGGGTACCACCTGGAGGGATACAGGTCTATACTAGAGTGATGGTCTGCATCTGTCTGGGAGGAGAACCAGGCTCCTATGTGATAGGTTTAAATGCTTCATTGGTAAGCTTTTAAACTAGCGGGGGCACTGATAAGAAACAGGGAATTCCGAGCCACCTACCACAAAACAGGGTAGTTAGTGAAGTAAACACCAAGGTAGAGAGGGAGCAGGACAGGGGTAAATGTAGAAAAAGGCAAAGGCAGTAAGGGCAGGGATGGGGCTAAAAGGGGTAAGGCCATCAAAAAATGGAGGGCAATGGTAACAAGCTTCCTGAACTAGTGGCCTTGATGGAAGAGGGACACCTGGGTATTGTGGCAGTCACAGAAACATGGTATATGGAGAACCATGACTGGAATGTCAACATACCAGGGTACACAATCTACAGGAGGAACAGGGAAGGTAAAAGAGGAGGAGGAGTAGCTCTCTATGTAAGGAAAGGGATCAAAGCAACAAAACTAAAGGGTAAACGGGGAGGAGAGGAGGCACTGTGGGTCACCTTGAAGATAGGAAATGGCACCACAATCTGCACAGGGGTTGTATACAGACCCCAGTCTCAGTGGGAGGAAATGGACAAGGAAATGGTAGAAGGCATCCTTAGAATGGCAGAGACAGGGGAGCTATTGTTGATGGGGACCTGAGTATGCCAGATGTTAACTGGAGCACATTTGCTGCAGCCACAACCAAGAGTGGAGTCATTCTTGATGCCCTGCAGGGGGCATGCCTCAGACAGCTAGTGTTGGAACCCACTCAGGAGGGAGCAATCTTAGACCTGGTACTCTCAAACGGGGACCGAGAGAGGATCACAGATTTAGAAGTGGGTTGCCATCTGGGAGCAAGCAACCACCAAACAGTGTGGTTCATGATAAACACAGCCATAGGGTCAAGCCATACAAAAGTGAAGGTACTGGACTTTATGAGGGCTGACTTTGCCAAAATGGGTGAGTGCCTTAGGAATCCACTAGCAAATGGGCAGGAAGGAGGGGTGGAAGAACAATGGAGAAAAATCAAAACTGCCATCACAGAGGCAACAAGCCTTTGTGTGAAGCAAATTAACAAAACACAACAAACTAAAAAAACACTATGGTCTCAAAAGAGGTGACGGAGAAGGTTAGGGAGAAAAAGATCGCATTCAGGAAGTATAAGGAATCACAGAAGGAGCAGAACAGAGAACTGTATCAGTTAAAGCTGAAGGAAGCAGGGAAGGCAGTCAGAACAGCAAAGGCCCAAACTGAGGAAAGGATAGCCAACTCAGTTAAGAAAGGGGATAAAACCTCTTACAGGTACACCAAGGGAGGGATAGTGAGGCTTAATAAAGGGGAGGAGAGGTGGGCAGAGGGTGACAGTGAAAAGGCAGAGATACTAAATGAATACTTTTGCTCAGTATTCACAAAAGAAGAAGAGGGGGAGGTACCTAAATGAAACAATAGAAGCACTCTGGACAGGGGGCTCAATACCAGTCCATTCACAGAAGAAAGGGTCCTGAAAGAACTCCTAAAACTCAAGGTGGACAAAGCAATAGAACCTGATGGGATTCACTCCAGAATTCTGAAAGAACTAAGGGGAGACGTAGTGACACCACTGACTACCCTTTTTAACAAATCATGGGAGGATGGTATGGTACCTGAGGACTGGAGGAGGGTGGATGTGATTCTCCTTCATGAAAGTGGGAGCAAGACAGAGGCAGGAAACTACAGACCTGTTAGTTTGACCTCAGTGGTAGGGAAAATGATGGAATCACTTTTGAAAGAAAGAATTGTTGAGTACCTAGAGGCCAGTGGGGCACAGGACCCAAGGCAGCATGGATTCACAGTGGGAAGGTCATGTCAGACAAATCTAATAGATTTCTTTGACTTGGCGACCAAAGTAGTAGACCAGGGAGGGGCTGTGCATATGGCCTACTTAGACTTTGGCAATGCATTTGACACTGTCCCACACAAAAGATTAATAAACAAGTTAGACAGCCTGGGACTGGATCTAAGAGTAGTAGCCTGGGTAACAAAATTGGCTGGACATCAGGATACAGATGGTAATAGTAAACAGAGTACGCTCCGAAGAAAGGGTGGTTACTAGTGGGGTACCGTAGGGTTCAGTACTGGGACCGATCCTCTTTAATGTTTTTATATGAGACATTGTGGAGGGGCTGGAAGGAAAAGTATGCCTCTTTGCAGATGACACAAAGATCTACAACAGGGTTGATACACAAATGGGGGTGGAAAGGATGAGAAGGGACTTGGCAAGGTTGGAGGAATGGTCAAAAGTATGGCAGCTTAGATTGAATGCAAAGAAGTGCAAAGTAATGCACCTGGGACACAAAAACCCAGGGGAAGAGTACACAATGGTGGGGGAAGTACTAACAACAACAAAAATGGAAATGGACCTGAGGTAGTCATATCAGATGACTCTAAGGTAGGCAAGCAATGTGAGAAGGCAGTAAGGAGGACTGGGGGATACTGGGATGCATAGGAAGCAGCATCACCGGTAGAAAACAAGAAGTTGTTATCCCTCTGTACAGACAGCTGGTGAGACCCCATCTGGAGTACTGCATGCAGTTCTGGAGATCCCCATCTCTGCAAGGACATAGACAGGATGGAGGCAGTCCAGAGGAGGGCAACTAAAATGTTGTAGGGTCTGCAACAGCAGTCATAAGAAGAGAGACTAAAAGAGCTTAATATGTATACCCTTGAGGAAAGGAGGGACGGGGGGGTATGATAGAAACTTTCAAGTACTTCAAGGGAATCAGCAAAGTCCAAGAGGGGAGCATCTTTCAGAAAAAGAGATGTGCAAGAACAAGGGGACACAATCCAAAGATAGAGGGGGGACAGCTTAGGGGCAACGTGAGGAAGTATTTTTTCACAGAGTGGGAGGTGGATGCATGGAACCACCTTCCTGAGAAGGTTGTGGGATCAAAAACAGTGAGGGAATTAAAAAATGCATAGGACAGACATAAGGCAATTCTAGTGGGGGGTAGGAGGAAGTAGGCTGTTGATTAACTAGGATCTGCAGCTTATCCAATAGATAGGGAAATGGGCAGACTAGGTGGGCCAAGCGGTCCTTATATGCCATCAAAGTCTATGTTTCTACGTTTCTATCAAAGATTAGAAATTACACTTCTACTGTACACATGGCATCAAAGTGGGGCTATCCTTGGTAAATACAGTGTAAAAACAGTAACAGCAGAAGCTCATTGTACATGAAATCACCTTTGCTATCCCGGATAAATGAATAGTAAAAAGGTATAGATGCAGGATCCCATTAAGAACAAGATGTTGCATCTCTGCTGGGTTATCCTGGGTAAATAAATTGCTAAAATGCATGCAAATGCATGAGATTGCTTACAGATCTCCGATAAGGCCACAACTGGAATATTGTGTGCAATTATTGAATCTATGCCTTAGAAGGTCAGGGATTTGCCTGAAGTCTTGCCAGAGGAGGGCCACAGAAATTATCCAGGGGCAGCAAGGAAAAATCACATGAGGAGAGTCGGGCTAACCTGAACATATACACACTGATGGCCAGAAGGGAAAGAGGGGACATGACTGGACTTATAAGTACTTGCATGATCTCAATAGGGTGGATTGCAAAGAACTATGTACAAGGAATGAAGGCACTGTGATGATAAGCCACAGATGGAAATTAACGGGAAGGTTCAAGCAGAATATAAGCAAGTTTGTTTTATGGAAAGCCTGTTGGATGATAAGGAGAGTGGATAAGTACTGTAAGTGGTCATCTCTAGTGAGGGGAGAAACAGATTTGCATAGAGAAAGTGCAGTAATGGTTGAGAGCAGTAACACTACTGTCAGAGTATCAGAAGGAGTGACAAGGGTGTCCAGTCTGGCAAATGTAGTTAGAGTATCTTGAAACTAATTTGCTACAAGACCAAATGCAGCATGGATTCATTGGGGGGGGGGCATGCTAGATGAGTCTGATTGATTTCATTCAAATGAGTGACCAAGGAAATAGATCAGGTGTGGGCAGTGGACCGTGGCCTATCTGGGCATTAGCAAAGCCTTCAACATTGTGCCATACAGGAGACTGATAAAGAAATTGAGCAGCCTAGAGGTGGGATCCAAAGTGGTGAGTTTGGTAAGAAACTGGTTAATGGATAGGCAACCGAGGGTGGTGATTAATGGCACTCACCCAAATTAGGGAAGAGTGACCAGTGAGGTGCCGCAGGGCTGAGTAAGGTAACTGGTCCTTTTCAATGTCTTCATAAGTGACATTGCAAAAGAACTAGAGGGGAAGTGACATTGCAAAAGAACTAGAAGGGAAGATATGCCTTTTTGCAGATGACTCCCAAATCTGTAATAGGGTGGACACTCAGGAGGGGTTGAAGAGAATGTGTAGGGACCTTTGGAAACTCAAGGAGTGGTCAGGAGCATGACAGTTGGGGTTCTATGCCAAAAAGTGCAAAGTCATGCACCTAGGGAATAGGAACCCAGGAGCTGAGTATAGGATGGGGGGGGGGGAATTGAGACTCACTAAGCAGTAACGGGACCTAGTGGGGTTATCCTATCTGATTACCTCAGAGTAGCAATGGTTAGGGCCCATGGGAGAGGTAAATCCAGCAGGAGGAGCAGTGGTGCTGGCACTGTATCACTTGCTTGTGAGACCCTACCTGGAATATTGTGTCAAGTTCTGGAGGTCATACCTCAGAAAGGACAGATGGTGGAGGCAGCCCAGAGAAAGGCAACTAAAATGGTGCAGGAATTGCATCAAAAGTCCGACAAAGAGAGACCGAGGGATCTTAACATGAACACCTCAGAAGAGAGTAGAGTGTGAGGAGACACGCTAGAGACTCAAAAGTACCTCATGGGGGTGAACAGAATGCAGGAAGGAGGGGAGTCTTTTTCAAATAAGCAACACCACCATGACCAGAGGGCATGAAATCAAGCCACAGTGAGGGACGTTTAAGAGGGATGCGAGGAATTACTACTTCACTAAAAGAGTGGTGTATGCCTCTAACAGACTGACAATGGGAGTGGTAGAGGTGAAGACAGTAGGGTGATGCAAACATGCATGGGATAGACATGGGAGAATATTAGTAAATAGCAGGGAGGGGGTAGATCGAGACCAGTTAGGGTCTGATGAGACAGACTAGGCAGAGACCATCTGGGGAGACTGGGTAGGCCAAGTGGTCCTTTTCTGACAATAAATTCTATGTTTCTATGTTCCTGGGTGCAGCCTTTGGGGCAATGCTGTAGACTACATCTACATAGTCAAACACCAGAAAGAGCATATTGAGGATGACCTGTCAGAGGACTGGAAGAGGAAGGCAAGATTTGTTACAGTACAGCACACCAAGTTTAGGGTGAAGTTTCTTATACATGCCATCAATGTTGGTGGAAAAGCTAAGGTTCTGATCCCTCTATCCACCCCCCCACACACATACCAAGTACTTGAAGTCTGGTAACTCTTCAAGTAGGTTGCCATCCAGAGTCTGAAAGACAGGGGTATGTTGGAATTTGTTAGTCTTTGTCTAGTGCCAAAGTCAAAGACACAGATGTCTGGCATTTAGTGAGAGTTAGTTTGAGCAGAACCAAGATTAGACATTGTCAAAGTCAAGCTGGAGTGACGATTCCAGCTCAGGGACCAAAGTACTAGAAGCAAACAGAACTGTGCCATCTGCATTTACATGGACTTGTAAGGAGACACAGGTGAAGCTGAGGTCATTTAAGATGACAGAGAAAATGACTGGGCTGAAGATAGGGCCCTGGAGGCACAGAATGTGATGAGCAGGGCAGTGGATAAGGCATCACCATTCTAGACTAGATAGGGCCCGCCTGGATCATAGGAACTGAACCACCTGACCTCCGAGTCAGATGGGCTCATAGCACCTAATTTATGCAAGAGAACGGAGCGGACCATGGTATCAAATGCCTTTGCCAGGTCCATAAACATGGCCACAGTGAGCTGGCCCAGGTCTGTGCTTTTAGCACAGAGTCAATGATTTGGAAGAGAGAGGAGATGGTTGAATGGTGTTTGAGGAAGACAGACGTGGAAGGTGGTAAGAAACTGAGATGGGTAGAACAGGGCAGCACTGGTGATAAGGGATAAAGAAAATATATAAAAAAACACAGATCACAAAAAACTTTCATTTCAAACTTTTTATAGGCACTGACGGGCAGTATCTATTCAGAATGTTCTAAAGATTATTTGTGTAATCTCTATTGATTAAAGCTTACACTCTCAGAGAAAAGGAATTCAGATAGTGTGCTTGAATTATGTTGCTCCTATGTTAATTTGTTTTATGTTGACACAATAGGAAGTCATAAATGCTCAAGTCAAATTTGACATAAGATACATAGTCCAACATTAGGGAGAACGTATATATATACATATTATGGTAGCACAGTAGTGCTACCATAGTTAGGGTTGAGGAGCCATTTACATGTTAAACCCCAAATTTTGCACCTTAATAACTTTGCAAATGTTTGACAGATTTGCCTGAAATTTGGCATACACGATCAAAACCCATACACCTTGGGATCTGCCAGGTTTCGTACCGGTCGGATACACGGCTGTGGAATTATTAAGCATGACCAGCGCGTGCGTTTACGCTTTTTCTGGAATTGTATGGTCATGCATACAGGGCGCACGGTTTGCGCGACCAGTCTTAAATCTTCAGGAAACATGCAGCCAGGGTTCCCGATGTGCCTTTTGAATATTTCGTGAAAAAATATTAAACGGTTCAAAAGTTATTCAAAAAACAATTTCCCATTATAAGTCAATGGGAAAAGTTAACAAAACGTTAGACAGTGTCGCAAATGCACTTTTTACTGTCGCAAATGGCCCTTTTACTGTCACAAATCTGCCATTTTGTTTTCAGTTAGTGATCAGAAAAATGCTTGGCATTTAAAATTGGGACTCTCTAGCAACCTAATTCTTTTTGTATTCACCTAGTCGGGCCCTGAGGATGCTAGCCATGTTTTTATTTTGGGGTAAAACACCCCAGAACTATGTTTTTCAAATTTCTGGAAAAAGTACTTTCACAAAGTAGTGTCACACTCACGAAAGTGTCGCAAATTTTTGCGAAAGCTTTCGCAAATTGCGACAGTACTTTTCTAGGCTGTGGGAAAATGACAGCAATTCTTTGGCACACTGCTGCAACAGAACGGTTTAGTGCTTTGGCCGGAAATTTGGAGGGAATACAGCTGACATCTCACAGATGTGCCTTTCAGTGTTGTGTTGAAAAAATATTACATGGCAGAAAAGTTACAGCACTCCAAAGTTTACACTTTTTCCCATAGGATAACATTACGGCATCCAACGCATTGCAGCAATCCTTTGGCGCCCTGCTGCAATATTATGGCTTGGTCTTTTGGGCTGAAATTTGAAGGGAAGACAGCCAACATCCCATAGATGTGATGTTAAGTGGTTTGGTGAAAAAATATTACAGGGAGCCAAAGTTATGGCACTCCGAACTTCTCTTTTTTTCCCATAGGATAACATTACGGCGTTAGCCGCGCCTTTTCAGGGCCCGTGTCTCGGAAACGGTGTGAGATACGGACTTTTTGTCAAAAAAATGCTTAGCCCCCCCCAATGGGTGTTATGTATAAAACTAGCCAGGAAAGTCATAAGTCATATGACTTTTAAATTTTTTTTCTACGTCATACGGTTCCTGAGATATAAGCTATTTAGTATTCCAACTCCTCATTTTCTGCTCTGAGACCCATTATTATGCATACATTCTTTGTACTCACTGTCTATCTCTATGCAGCTTTTGGGGAAAACCAGCCTGTGCGCTTACATTACTGTTACTGTTGCCCTTTCTGCTTGCGGTTCCGTACCCATTTCACTTACCGTTCACGTCCACGCCAATGGTGCATTATCCTTTGTGTTGTCATTTGCGCTTGTGTTTCCATTATTTTTTACCATTTGTGTCTACAGTACTGTTTCTCTTTCTGTTTCACTTTGCATCACCATGCCCATTGAAATTTCCATTAGCGGGCACCATGTTACTATGTGACAAGACATCACGTGGCAGACCGTTCCCGTCTACGCCACCGTGTGCGTTACCCTTTCTGTTCTCATTCGCGCTTGCATTACCATGTGCGCCACTGTTAGCGCTTCTGTTTGCGTTACTGTTCCTGTTAGTATGCCACAAGACATCACATGGCGGGAGCGCGGGGCCACCACCGCATTACGTGACGGGAGCGAGGGGCCCGCCGCTGCATTACATTCACTATTTCTCGTTATCATTCTCAAAAAGAAGGGAAACTAGAGGCAAAAAACTCCATTTAATGCATCAGTTAGGGTTGTTCCACAGTGACAAAAGTGAGGAAATTCGGTGAATAGGGTTGAAAACCACCCTTGACCCTAGCCCACCCCAACCAGCATTGGGGTGCGCATAGCTGTTCCCAACTCTCACCCCATTCTCCTATACTTCTGCTGCTTTACACATGTGATGGGGTGAGAGTAGGGCGATGACCCAAGCGCACTCCAATGCCGGTTGGGGGTGGGCTAGGTCCAAGGGGTTTTCAACCTAACACCGAATTTCCTCACTTTTGTCGCTGTGGAACAACCCTAACTGATGCATTAAATGGAGTTTTTTCTCTAATATATATATATATATATATATAAGAGAAAATAAATAAGTTCAAAGCACACTGTTTACATGCCAGTTAATGATGACTCACACTGTGCAGGTATGTTTTCTGTTCTGACATTATTAGACACCAATGTGCATTCTATCAAAAGACTTTCTGTAGCTGTATCACACACCTTCAATGGAAATGGCAAACAGTTTTGCACTGCCATCATTTACATCTATAATGTGACAAATGCAGCTTGAACTTAGTTGTACTGGATATTCCAGATAAAATCCCATACAACAACTATAGGATAAAAACAGCAGTCCACAAGGACATAGACAGGATGGAGGCAGTCCAGAGGAGGCCAACTAAAATAATGCAGGGTCTGCAACAGAAGATATACAAAGAGAGACTAAAGGAGCTTAATATGTATAACCTCGAGAAAAGGGGGGGGCATGATAGAAACATTCAAGTGCCTCAGGGAATCAACAAAGTCCAAGAGGTAGCATCTCCTAGAAAAAGATGTGTAAGAACAAGGGACACAATTTGAAGATGGGGGTGGCGGTGGCTCAGGGGCAATGTGGGAAGTAGTTTTTCACAAAGAGGTTGGTGGACGCATGGAACGACCTTCCTGAGGAGGCTGTGGGGTCAAAAACAGTGGGGGAATTCAAGAATGCATTGGAGAGACATAAGGCAATTCTGGTGGGGGATAGGAGGAAGTAGGCTGTTGATTAACTAGGATCTGTAGCTTATCCAATAGGTAGGGAAATGGGCAGACTAGGTGGACCAAGCAGTCCTTATCTGCCATCAAAGTCTATGTTTCTATGTTTCTAAAGGTCAAATCACTGTTTCTGCCATTAATTTCTCTTCAGGAGTGATCTATAAAGGGAAAAGTAAGAGTAGTCTGTGGGCACAGTCTATGCTTTTTCATTTCAGTCTCTGTATTACTGCATGCTTGCAAGAGGTTTGATTTGTTCTATTTGTAGCCTACATAGACGCAGATGCTCCACCCTCCACCTCTTTATTAATTCCTAGAAAAGGAAAAGTACTGTCAGCCTTTTTCTCACTCTGGTACTAATGCAACATCCTTTGAGGTCACGAATGCATTAGCCTGCTGTAGAATACATCAAGAGCTGCTTTCTGAGTTGTGTTTTGAGAACTCCATATAACATTTCCTCAATGTGCATTTCTAACCAAGAATTCTTTCCTCCTTGATGTGCATTTCTAACCAAGAATTCTTTACAGGTCATATTAGCATTTCTAATCAAGAATCCTTTACAGCTCATATTAAAAAAATACTTCTTAAACTTTAGAATTGCAAGTACCCTAAACTGGTTTCTGCCAGTGTATCAAATTTTGTGTTTGTTATATCTATTTCTTATGTCTATTATTTTTATCTATGGAGTTGGACATGGCGGAGTACACAATATGTGTGAGCTGTTAAGTGTTAATCGACTTAGAGGACAGACTCACATTTAACCCCCATTTGCTACCCTCCAGCAATTAGTAATTCAAGCATAACAGCAAATAGCTCCTCAGGGCGCAACATTCATACACAACATTGTCAACGACACCATTTATGCACGTGTTAAGTTGGCAAATCATAGCTCTAACCTGGGACATAACCATGTGACTAACCCGCACCATGGTCTAAGCCCCACAAAAAATAAAGAAATATAGGAGAAAGCATGCCTAGTGTCACTTGCTGATTACTTTGGAATGATCTGGATTAAAATCTTTACCATAGTGGAATTTTTTTATTATATTGTAACATTGTTGTAAACAAATGTTTTTTTCCCCCAAACTTGAGTGTTTCTGCCAGTGGCTCTTGTGTCAGATTATGTCTCTTCTGCTTTGTCTCCCTTATTTTACATTTTTTTTGTTTACAGTTTGAAGTGATTGAGATCCCACAATGCCTTCCAGTCTCTGATTCTTGCCCCTGCCCAGTTCAATGCAACCTGAACTGAGGACTCCACATCTTGTACCACCCATGCTAGGAGTGACTTTTATGGACTTGCAAATTCTGTGTTTCAATGCATCCTTTCCAAAACTGGGGTGGTCCCAGCTGGTCATACTCATACCCACCCAGCCCTATTATAGCCTTATTTATAACATGGGACCCTATGCACTATGCCTACGTGCCACAGAAACTGGGTGCATAGGCATAGATACGCATGAATGCCGTGCACCGGGGGTTCCATGAACCCCAGTGGCATTCACGAATGGTGCGCAAGTCAGTTACACACCAGATCCTACTGCTGCTAGGACAGCAACGTGCTGGGGGCAGGTGAGGGGACATGCCTGCACTACGAGCCATTCATAAGGGCACATAGTGCTGCACGTGGGGGGGTGTATGATGGTGCAGGTTACAGCAGGGGAACCCTGCTGTAACCACAGTACATGTCCAGCCCTTGCACACAGAACCCCACCTGGCCCCAGCAGCAGTATGAAAATCCCCACACACACACACACACACACACACACACACCCTGGTCCAAGTAGTACACTGCAGACCCCACCCCACACGACTAACTCCCTGTCCCTGTCCCATTTGGCAGCCCAGCACACAGCCAAGCCCTGGTACCAGGCAGTGTTGAGAGACCCCCCCCCGTGCACACATCAGCCGAGTCTGCACCAGAAGACATATGAAGAGAGACTTAAGGAGCTTAATATATATACCCTTGAGGAAAGGAGGGAGAGGGGCAACATGATAGAAACTTTCAAGTACCTCAAGAGAATCAACAAAGTCCAAGAGGATAGTATCTTTCAGAAAATGAGGTGTGCAAGAACAAGGGGGCACAATTTGAAGACAGAGGGGGGACGGCTCAGAGGTAATGTGAGGAAGTAATTTTTCACAGAGAGGATAGTGGATGCATGGAACGGCCTTCCTGAGGAGGCTGTGGAGTCAAAAACAGTGGGAGAATTCAAGAATGCATGGGACAGACATAAGGCAATTCTGGGGTGGGGGAAGGAGGATGTAGGCTGTTGGTTAAATAGGATCTGCAGCTTATCCATTAGGTAGGGAAATGGGCAGACTGGGTGGGCCAAGCAGTCCTTATCTACCATCAAATTCTAAGTTTCTATGTTTCCATCCCCGTTTGCCCAGAAGACCCGCTACATACACATCTGTGCCCTTTTCACATATTATGCACACCCACCTCCATCTGGTGCCCCTTCACTGAACCCAGCCCAGTACAACATTACCCAAGCACCCCAGTCCCTGTTCCCAGCACCCCTGCCCCAGCATTGGTGGTTAGTGGCCACCCTACCCCAGTGGCACAGACAACACGACCCCTCTTCCACTGTATCTGCCGGTAGGTGACGCCATGAGGGATGGCCACTGCACATCCCTCCACACATCTCCTTGGCTGCTGGCCATACAGGTGATGCGGGAGCCCATCACTATATATAGGCAGCCACGCCCAACATCACTTGGATGGCCAGCGGCTGAGGAGGTGTGTGGAGGAATGTGCTGCTGGCCGTCCCTCGCAGTGGCACTGACTGGCAGGTACAGGGCATGGGGGAGTGTTGTCGGTGCCACCAGGTTGGGGGGACCATTAACCACCAATGCTGGGGCAGGGTACTATGATCGGGGTTGCAGGTACTGCTGGGTGTTCCTGGAATGGGGCTGCCAGGACATGGTTATGACTGGGGAGGAAGATCGTCCCACACTAGTGGATCAGGCCGTGGTTCTGTGGGGGTGGGTGGTTGTCATGTTGCTGGGACCAGACGGGGGTGCAGATGTGTGTGAGGGGTGGTTGCCATTCAGATGATGGGACCAGGGTGAGTGTTATGTTGGGGGGCATCCGTATGCCAGGCGTGGTGTGGTGCCATGGGAGTGGGTAATGGACAGGGGGAACCACTAGCCATTGCAGTCTGATTACTTGTAGCCCATATGGCTGTGTTGGCTATTCACACACCCGGAACCATGCCTTACCATGCAAGTGATCCACTCTGGGACCCAGGATGGGCATCCACTGATGCCCGCTCAGTCCGGGCGCATCTAACCAGGGTCACCCTGTGCAGAATTGCACCAGGACGAATGGTGTCAAGACAGGTGGCTGGCATTTGTGCATACCAGCGAGTTCACACCTGTCCACGGGCGCGTTGCTATGAGGGCAGGGTACATGCCTCTGCCACATACTTTCCACCACTTAGTGCATAGGCCCCATCGTTAGGCTCCAGACTTGTAGTACGTTTGTTGTCCTTTGCTTGGGACCCTACTAGAAATTAGACAATTCTCCAGTGAATTGCATGCAAGATGGTCCTTGTAGACAGGCAGACAAATATATACAAGCATGTGTCAATGCTGAATATTTCCTCGCATGGTGTATGTGGTAGGGATGCATTAAATATATGAGCCTGCATTAGCAAATTTCACCATAACCTCATTAACTTGGTTTTTTAATATTTTTACACCAAGTTTTTAGCATAGCCTTCTTATGACCTACCTCATGAACAATAGTCCAGAAAATGTTCAACTCCTGCCCGAAAGGTGATTTCACGCAGCAACTGTGAAATCACCTTTTAGCATACGAAAACACATTTTGACTAGGATCCGAAAAATTACAGCTGTCATATTCATGAGGTACTGTAAAGAAATGGCTTTGTTGAAAATTTGGAGTCAAAATATTGAAAATCACCAAATTTACAAGCCTGCATTTGTAAACTTCAATGTAGCCTCATAACTTTGCTGTTTTTGAATACTTTTATGCCAAATTTTCAATATAGGCTTCTTATGATCCCACCTCAGGAACAATGGTGGGGAAAATATTCAACTCCTATGCGAAAGGTGATTTTGAGCAGCAATCATGAAATCACCTTTCGGGACAGATTTACCTATCATCACTTGCATTGTTCATGAGGTGGTGTCCCCAAAAAAGTATATTGAAAATTTGGGGCAAAAATATGGAAAAATGCCCAAGTTATGCTACGAAGTTCAAAACCCCATTGAAATACATTGAGCCACATACCTAATTTCTTCAGTTCGCAATCTGGCGTTGATGAGTGAAGATGTCTCTGTGGTCTGGAGAAGATCACAGCATTGGACCACCGCTGGGTAAATAAGGCCTTGGGAGTGGTGGGTGCTGAGTGGGAGGGTGGGGTGGGGCGACTAATGATGTAACAGTGGTGAAGATGTCTCTTTGGTCTGGAAGATCACAGCATCGGACCCCTGCTAGGTAAATAAGGCCTTGGGGAGTGGTGGGTGCTGAGTGGGAGGGTCAGGTGGGGGCGACTAATGGTGTAACAGACTACGATGGACAGTTTTCTGTTTTACAGGATTCAAAAAAAATGACAAGGGATGGTTTTCTATATTGCAGCTGATGACACTGAGGGATTGGGCACCCTGAGTCTCACTGTTACATTTATGGGGGGGGGTGGCGGGTGCTGAAAGGGAGGGTGGAGGGGAACATGGAAGGTAAACATTCATGAGCACAGAGGGAAGGAGGGCATAAGGCTCATGCTCAGAGGGTCCAGCAAAGAGGCTGCAGCTCAGAGCAAACACCCGTGTACGCTGTCCGCTGTAGCCCCTGACCATCTCAACCGTCACTTCTTGATGCTCCACCAAGGCAGCAATGCTTGCAATCACAGAACTCAAAAAAAGAATCTAGTCTAGTCTAGCTCTGTGGCAATGCCATAGTTCTGTGAGTGATGCTATAAATTCCTGGCGTTCCCCAAGGGACTGATGGTGCAGCATTGGCAACTGAGCATGCAGTGAGAGTATTTGGAATGGGGATACTTTGATGCTGCATTCTGCGGTGATGCCATAGTTCTGTGATTGATGCTATAAATCACCGGCGATCGCCGAGGGACTAATGGTGCAACATTGGCAACTGAGTGCTCAGTGAAGGGACTCAGAATGGGAGTACTTTGATGCTTGCAAATAAGTGCAGGGAGAGAGATGTACACTTGTGTACAAATAAGAGTGGGGAGGTACTAGTGTATACCCATCTCCCAGGCTTCCTCACTTCCTAATTGTTCCTCCACCTTCTGCTACTGCTGTCCCTCCCCTGTCCCCCTCCTTTATACACTGTGCAGTAATATTGGAGGGCTTAATGTGTAAAGCATTCTCTGAAGTAGAACTGTGATGTACGGTACATAAAGCCACTCAGCTGCTTGCCGGCCGGCTTTAGGCAAATTAAAGTACTGAAGTGCACTCTTATTGGAGCACATCAGTCCTTTCAAGTACACAAAGTTTACGCCCATGAAACTGTGACCACTGCCATACTCTGCTTGCATGGTCATTGGTTTGTCAGGGATGATCCCAATGTAGACTGCTCTGCATTGGGCTAGTCCGTGACACATCTATGAAATGCCGTTCTCTGAAACAAAAATGTTTCTTGTGCACATGCAAGGAAACAAAACAGCCAACAGTCAGGCAAGCAGACAGAGAGTACACCCATATTTTAACCCCAACAACATCCAACTACTTACACACACCTTATCCCATATTTAAACACTTTTCATCACCCAACTGCTTATTTCTACCATGCACCCTATTTTAAAACCTTCCCCAACCAACTGCTCATGTCTACTTTAATCCTTCTATTTACACCCTAAACCCATGCCTAGTTGTTCCCTCCCACTAAGCATCTCTCAAGACTCTAGTAGATTAAAACATGGCAAGAAATGTACAACCTTCAGCCCACTAAGCATTACTGCTTTCTCACATAGCATGACTTTGCACCATTGTTCACTGCTTCTGGTACTCCCTTAGCTGTAGTGTGTGCCTCAGTCCTACAGCAGAGGTGACAGCAGTGAGGAGCAACACAAAGTTGGGCTATGTGATAAACCAGTCCTACTGAGCAAGGGGGGAGCGTGGGGAATGACAAATAGCAGGTAAGAGTAGCTGTGTGGGGGCATAAAAACCTGATGAAGGGAAACCTGTGGACATTGTATAAGGTGGGATTCAAAAATAAGTTGGATAGGCACAAGGGAAGGGAATCACAGGGGTAAGCGGCCAGCAGGTAGGCAGGGATCCGATAGAGTGGGTCACCCCGGCTAGCAGTGAAGGACTTGAGGCGGCCAAAAAAGGAGGGAGTAGAAGAGAGGAGATGGAGGCTAGTGAAGGGAAGGGAGCATTATGGAGGGTGGTTTCATTGAATGCAAGAAGCCTAGGAAGTAAATCTGCTGAGTTACAGGCACTCTTAGCAGTGAGGAGGGTGGATATTGCAGCTGTCACAGAAACATGGGCAACTGAGCACCAGGACTGGGATCTGGCAATCCCAGGATACAAATTATATAGGAAGGTCCATGGGGGGTGGCAGTCTATGTGAGGGACGGGATTGAATGCACAAGGGACGAGGGAGAAAAAAGGAGAACAGCTGCAATCTGGCTGCAGCTTCTAGACTCAAGGGGTAGGAAATTGAGGTCTGGGATGGTATACAGGCCACCGTCCCAGTCTGAGGAGCTTAACAGGGAGTTAGTGGGACAAATCAAAAAGGTATGTAGAAAAGGGAAGGTGGTCATCATGGGGGATTTCAACTTGCCGGGGGTTGACTGGATCATTCCGGTCACCTCCAGTGCTAGGGAGCAAGTGTTCCTGGATGCAATCCAGGAGGTTCTCCTGACATAGCTGGTTACTGTACCTACTAGGCTAAAGAACACTTAAGATTTAGTATTGTTGAAAGGAGAGGCTGTGAGGGAAATAAAGGTGGAAGACCCGCTATCCAACAGCGATCACCAAACAGAGTGGTTTAATATCATGATGTGTGGGGAACCAGAGAAATCATTTACTCAGGTGGTAAACTTCAGGGGGTAGATTTTGGGAGGATGCAGGAAGTACTGAAAGGGTAACTGGAGGGCATAAGGCAGGAGATGGACATGGAGCAGAAATGGGATATTATTAAATGGGAGGTTACAGAGGCAATAGAAGCCTGCACCAAGGCACAGAGTAAGAGGAGAAGAGCAAGAAAACCATGTTGGTTGACCAGCGAGGTTGTGGAGGTGGTGAGGGCAAAATGAGTGGCACACCAGAGATTTAGGAGGACGGGGAAGGAAGTAGACAGGGAGGAATATGCAAGATGGTACAGGGAGGTGACCAGAAAAGTGAGAGAAGCCAAGGCCCAGAGGGAGCTGAGATTAGCACAGGGAATTAATGGGGGGAGAAAGACCTTTTTTTCAGATACAACAGGGAGAAAAGGAAGTGTAAGAAGACAATAGTGAGGATAAAATGGGGTGGGGAGTGGATGGAAAAGGGGGAGGAGCAGGCAGAAGCACTGCATGAATACTTTTGCACAGTGTTCACAGGAGAAAGGGGGGAACCGCTACTAGCATGGGCTGGGAGGGTGGAGACAGGGGGAGAGGAGGCAAGAGTTGGAAGAACTGAGGCAAGTAGAGTCCTAGAGAAAATGGGGACACTGAAGGTAGACAAGGCACCAGGGCCAGATGGTATCCACTCCAGAGTGCTGAGGGAGATGGCAGAGGTATTGGTGGAGCCACTGGTGGATCTGTACAGCACCTCACTGGAATCGGGATGTGTGCCACTGGACTGGAGGATGGCACATGTAGTACCATTACACAAGAGCACGCCAAGGGATGAACTGGGTAATTATCATCCGGTAAGTTTCACCTACATAGTGTGCAAACTCATGGAAATGATACTAAAGGAAAGACTGGTGTCGTACCTGAAGGACAATGGCCTCCAGGATGTGAGGCAGCATGGGTTTGTTTCAGGGACGTCTTGTCAAACCAACCTCATACAATATTATCACTGGGTGACAGGTGAGCTGGATAAGGGTCATGCGGTGGATGTTCTTTACTTGGACTTCAGCAAGGCCTTTGATTTGGTGCCTCATGGGCAGCTTGGGGAGATGCTAACTGGTGTAGGGGTAGGGGCAAAAATTATGAACTGGATTACAAGTTGGCTGAGTGGCAGGCTGCAACGAGTGGTTGTGAGAGGGGAGCTCTCAGCTTCAAGACCATTGACGAGTGGGGTGCCACAGGGCTCTGTGTTGAGGCCAGTATGGTTCGGGCTCTTCATATCAGACATTGCTCAGGGGGTAGTGAGCAAGGTAAGTCTGTTCGCTGATGACACCAAAATCGGAGCAGTGGTGAATGGAGAGGAGGGATGGAAGCAGCTGCAGGGGGACCTACACAAGCTAGAGGATTGGGCAGAGAGGTGGCAACTGGGGTTCAATGCAAAGGTTATGCACTTTGGGGTGAAGAACCCAAGGAGAGAATACTGGCTGGGTGGGGGGTTAAGCTGGGGATCACTGAGGAGGAGAAGGACCTAGGGGTAATGATAACAGGAACCATGAACGACACTGTCCAGTGCAGGAGAGTGGCTGCAAAAGCGAACAAAATGCTGGGGTGCATAGCGAGGGGGTTTTCATCCAGGCGGAGAGAGGTGATCTTGCCCCTCTACAGGTCGCTGGTAAGGCCACACTTAGAGTACTGAGTGCAGTTTTGGAGGTCATACCTAAAGCGTGATATCAGGCTACTGGAGGGGGTGCAGAGGAGTGCAACAAAGATGATATGTGGAATGGAGGGGAGAGACTATGACAGCAGGCTGGGAGACCTGAATATGTACACCCAGGAGGATAGAAGGGACAGGGGGACATGATAGAGACATTCAAGTATCTGAGGGAATCAATAAGGATGGGGCAGATGGGGTCTTTAAGTTAAGGAGGGGGAAGGTCACCAGGGGGCACAAGCTAAGAATAGAGGGGGAAGAGTTAGGAAGGAAATGAGGAGACACTATTTCACAGAGAAGGTGGTTGCAAACTGGAATGCCCTACCAGAATGGGTGATTTCATGTAAATCTGTGAACAGCTTCAAAAGGGAATGGGACAAGGAACAGGGGAGTGAGGGTGGGGAGGTGGGGGTGGCAGTGGGATGAAAAAGGGGAGGGGGTGGGGCAGCTGCAAACTGTTGGCTGCACACTCAAGCAGACTTAGATAGACTGGGTGGTCTGTTTCTGCTGGCCAATTCGTATGTTTGTATGTTTATAAGAAAGAGAGGGGAAGAAACAACACCATAGATCAAGTGGGTCTAGAGCAAAAATGAAGGTGGAAAAAAATAAAATAAATTGGGCAGACTGAGTGAATCAAGTGGACCTGATCTGCCATCAGGTTCTACATTTCTATAATAGCCAGCCTGAATGGGATCAAGTAATGAGTGAGAGGCCACAAGTGTCAGTCTTGGGATCCATTTTTTTTTATTTTATTTACATTTTATGTCTCTGTCACTGTCTGGCCATTCTGAGTTTCCCCCAGTTCCTCCCTCCTGGTCCCAGCCTACCTGTCTGCTGTTCACCCCTATGTACCCTCTGATAAACCCTTGAATGGGGGTACAACAGTTGGGGGATATACCCCTGATCATGCATGTTGGGTGACATAGATGACAGCACAGACTGTCCCAGATATACCATGATCTTTTGTAAGAGACGGCATGGGGCTGAGCATTTTATCATGTTAAAATACCCCTAAAGATATTGGCACATTAGAGGGGACCAATGTGCATGCACACACAGTGCATGCATAGCTAGGGTCCCTCAGGTGATGACTTCCCCTCCCATGGCACCCTCAACTGCATTGCCACCTGTGGTCAGCCAGTGGCAGTACAGCAATGAGATAGTGGCCCTCCCTCACCTAGAGGACAGTGTTCTTTAGGATACTCAATCCTTTTCCTGCCTGATGGCCCTGATAACCAGGCTCACTCCTGTAACAATTTATCCACAAAACATCACCAAAGGTGCAACTGTGCATGAGGTGCAACTGTGCATGAGACAGTGTTTAGTACTGAATATATACTGTACAACATGCAGCAGTAACATAAGGTGCAGAATACTGGAATAGTACATGGTATTCCCAGGTCATCGATATCACAAGCAGTAGCCCTATCGCTGCGCCGATGGGCTGGACCTGGGACCCACTCTTTTTTTATGTATTTATAAATAACCTGGAGGTAGTGCTTGGTAGCTTGGTTTCTGAATTTGCAGATAATAACCAAAGTGGAACAGTAGTACATTCAAAAAAGTCAGTGAACATATGAACAATGGAAAGAAAGAAGACCACCAGTTCATTGAATCCTTTTCCACAGCAACTCAGTGGGAATACCCTGTGACCCCCTCACAAAGTACTGTACTTAACTGGTGTAAACATGAAGGTAGAAACAGTGTTGACTGACATCACTCATTGTGGAAGTATATTCCAAGTGTTCGCCACTCATCCTGTGAAGTAGTTCTTCCTGATAGTTTCCTTGAAGCTTTCTCCTTTCAAAGAGTTTGAGTGCCCCCCTTGTCCTCTCAATCTCATACATCCAGAAGACTTGCATTTAGTCTTATGGTGTTATCCCTTTCAGATATGTGACCACTATAATCATCTCACCACCGAGTTTGCTCTTTTCCATGGGGAGTAGTTTCAGTTTAGTCAGTCAGTCCTCATATAGTGTGTTTTCCAAGCCCTCGACTACCTTGGTTGCTCATTTCTGCACCTTCTCAATCCTATTAATATCATGCTTCAGATAGGTGAACTGGAAGTATACACTATGCTCAAGATAGGATCTAACTAGTTGTAACTAGTTCCTTGGATGCTGGTTACTACAGGTCATACTCCTCGAGGTAGGGAACCATGCAGGGGGCATGCTTCAGACAGCTAGTGGTGGAACCCACTAGGAAGGGAGCAATCTTAGACCTGGTACTGTCAAATGGGGATGGAGAAAGGATCTCAGATCTAGAAGTGGGTAGCCATCTGGGAACAAGTGACCACAAAACAGTGTGGTTCACAATAAACAGCCATAGAGTTGAGCCATACAAAAGCAAGAGTGTTGGACTTTAGGAGGGCTGACTTTGGGAAAATGGGAGAGTGCCTCAGAAAAGCGATAGCAAACTGGTAAGAAGGAGAGGCAGAGGAACAATGGGGAAAAATCAAAACAGCCATCACAGAGGCAACAAGCCTTTGTGTAAAGCAAATCAACAAAGCAAAACGAAGGAAAAAACTACTATGGGTCTCAAAAGAGGGGATGGGGAAGGTTAAGGAGAAAAAGGTAGCATTCAGGAACTATAAGGAAACAGAAGGAGCAGGACAGAGAACTGTACCAGTTAAAGCAGAAGGAAGTGGGGAAGGCAGTCAGAATAGCAAAAGCCCAAACTGAGGAAAAGATAGCCAACTCAGTTAAGAAGGGGGATAAAACCTTTTATAGGTACATTAGGCAGCGAAGAAAGATGAAGGAAGGAATAATGAGGCTTACTAAAGGGAAGGGAGGGTGGGCAGAGGATGACAGTGGAAAAGCAGGGATACTGAATGAATACTTCTGCTCAGTATTCACAAAAGAAGAGGAGGGGGAGGTACCTAAATCAAAGAATAGAAGCACTCTGGATAGGGAGGTCAATACCAGTCCGTTCACAGAAGAAAGGGTCCTGAAAGAACTCTTAAAACTGAAGGTGGACAAAGCAATGGGGCCTGACGGGATTCACCCAAGATTTCTAAAAGAACTAAGGGTAGAATTAGTGACACCACTGACCTCCCTTTTTAACAAATCATGGGAGGATGGTGTAGTACCGGAGGACTGGAGGAGGGCAGACGTGATTCCCCTTCACAAAAGTGGGAGCAAGACAGAGGCAGGAAACTATAGACTTGTTAGTTTGACCTCAGTGGTAGGGAAAATGATGGAATCACTTCTAATGGAAAGAATTGTTGAGTTCCTAGAGGTCAGTGGGGCACAGGACCCAAGGCAGCATGGATTCACATTGGGAAGGTCATGTCAGATGGATCTAATAGATTTCTTTGACTGGGTGACCAATGTGGTAGACCAGGAAGGGGCAGTGGACATGGCCTACCTAGACTTTAGCAAGGCATTTGACACAGTCCCACACAAAAGATTAATATACAAGTTAGCCAGCCTTGGAATGGGTCCCAGGGTGGTAGCCTGGGTAAAATATTGGCTGGACAACAGGATACAAAGGGTAATAGTAAACAGAGTTTACTCTAAAGAAAGGGGGGTTACTAGTTGGGTACCGCAGGGTTCAGTACTGGGACCAGTCCTCTTTAATGTCTTTATAAGTGACATTCCAGAGGGACTGGAAGGAAAAGTATGTCTCTTTGCAGATGACACAAAGATCTACAACATGGTTGATACAGAAGGTGGGATGGAGAGGATGGAAAGGACTTGGCAAGGTTGGAGGAATGGTCAAATATATGGCAGCTTAGATTCAATGCAAAGAACTGCAAAGTAATGCACCTGGGAAACAGAAATCCAGGGGAAGAGTACACAGTGGGGGGTGAGATAATAACAACTACAGAAATGGAAAGGGACCTGGGGGTAGTCATATCAGATGACCTTAAGGTGAGCGCAAGCAATGTGAGAAGGCAGTAAGAAGAGCTGGTGGGATACTGGGATGCACAGAGAGAGGCATCACCAGTAGAAAACAGAAAGTTGTTATCCTTTTTACAGACAGTTGGTGAGACCCCATCTGGAGTTCTGCATCCAGTTCTGGAGACCCCATCTCCGCAAGGACATAGACAGGATGGAGGCTGTCCAGAGGAGGGCAATTAAAATGGTGCAGGGTCTGCACCAGAAGACATACAAAGAGAGATTAAAGGAGCTTAATACGTATACACTCGAGGAGAGGAGGGAGAGGGGGGACACGATAGAAACTTTCAAGTACATCAAGGGAATCAGAGTCCAAAATGGTAGCATCTGTCAGTAAAAGAGATGTGAAAGAACAAGGGGCCACAATTTGAAGACAGAGGGGGGGACGGCTCACAGGTAATGTGAGGAAGTATTTTTTCACGGAGAGGGTTGTGGATACATGGAACAGCCTTCCTGAGGAGGTAGTGCACTCCAAAACAGTGGAGGAATTCAAGAATGCATGGGACAGACATAAGGCAATTCTAGTGGGGTAGGAGGAAGTAGGCTGTTGGTTAACTAGGATCTGCAGCCTATGCATTAGGTAGGAAAATGGGCAGACTAGGTGGGCCAAGCGGTCCTTATCTGCCATCAAATTCTGTTTCTATGTTAAGAGTCTGTGCACTGGGGGCTGTCAGTGGCTTTACTCGCTGGTGGCACACCCATCCGCAAGGTGACAGCTAGGGTGGAAGCTGGTGGCACTGACCTGGGCAAACATAGGGCTGTTGAATAGACTGGCAAGGGACCCCTGGGATATGGTGCTGCTGTTACTTTGAGCCGTGGTGGCACATGGTGGTGGCACTGTAGGCAGGTGGTTGGGGAATAGTGTCATTCTGACATGGGGGACACAGATGCAAAGCTATCTCTCCCAGGTGTCTGGCTTCACAATGGTCACAAGATGGGTTCCACCCCCACCTCTCACACAGGAAATGTACATCTGTGGCCCTCTGTCAGGCTAGCTGTGCTGCTTGCTGGGCCTCTCTTTCCTGCAGCCTTGCTATTACATAGAGAGGGTGGGTATGTGTGGCTGACTATGGTTTCTTCCTCTTCAGTGCTTTCTAGGTCTTTAAATATAATCTCCCGACAGCTGACTTGTAGCTAAGAATGGGCGGCCAGGGTTCTTCAGTGCTGGGACCGCCTGCCAGGCATGGGGTCTCTGGGCATCCAACTGACTGGGAGGGAAGTACCATGCAACTATTAACTAGTTAGCCTGGGACTTCTGACATCTTGTCTTGTAGGGCCTTATTCTTTTACTAAGAAACTTCACAGGAGTGCTGTGGCTGATGCACACCATATGGAGTGACCAACTCCACAATTTCAACCAGGTCAAAATGTAATTTAACACTCAATGCATTATCTGCTAATTTAGCTGTCTTGCAGAGTTGGGCTAACCTTCAAATTAATGTCAGTTTGACAGGGACAGGATGTACTAAGTTAGCTGTTTTGCAGAGCTGGGATAATCTGCAGCTGACTGGCACTGCAAAATTAAACACAGGAACACCTAAGCTTTCCAGTCAGTTGTGTGTTCTCTGACCACCTTTCCAATAGTCCTGAGGCTAGAGAAACTAAAAACTTGGCTGCTTTTGTTGTCTTTCCCTTTATTTATTTTATTTATTTTTGACTTAAATAACCAAGTAAGTGACCCAAGGGACTGTTTTCAGGCAAAACCCAGGCCATGAAATGGCAGAAGAGCATACAATACACAAAAGGAACAAGTGAACAGAAATGGCAGCAACACATAATGCTGAGCAACAGAGACAAAATACAGTAACAGAGAAGGAATTGTGAGCATTCAATGGTACAGCAGGTGGACGTCCATTTACAATAGTTGAATTAACAGAAACCTCCCCACAGCAGACAGTATGGCATAGATACATGAAGCAATTACAACAGAAGCAAAATATAGTAACAGGGTAGAAACTGCAAGCAATCAGTGGTACAGCATGTGGTCGTCCATGACTATAGTTGATTAGCAGATCCTTCTTGCACAAGCAGGCAGTTTCCCTATGTATACAGACCATAGATAAGAGCAATAGGGTAAGAGCTTGTAGAGGTGTGTTCCCTGGGAGGGGCAAGTCATTGGGGCAGGTACAGAATACAGTAGGTCAGGGGGAGCTACCACGGTGAGCAATGGCAGCTCAGTTCAGCCAAGAGCCAGGCTTTAAAGTGGGAATTAAACACGAGATGAGTGTCCAATAAATGGATAGGTGCAGGAATACCATTCCACAGTGAAGGGGCAGCAACACACAGTGCTCTCCCTCCCATGTTGGTGGAGACATGGGGAACCTCTGGGGGCAGACAGCAGAGAAGCAGAGACTCCTAGGCATAGCTCTAGATTTGAGAAGGGATGGGAAAGAGGGCACATGCCCAGTTCGGATGGTGTTGTCCACTATACAACCAAGGGAAATGTCAAAGTGCCCCTGAAGGGGAAGCCAACCTAGCATCTGAAAGAGGACACAGTGATGGGTTGAGAATGTGGCCGGGAGAGTACAGCAGCAGGTACTGTTATAGGCTGTGGAAAGTCTGGCACAAAGGGCAGAGGACACCCAAGAATAGATGGGGGAACAGTAATCCAAGATGGGGAGTAGATTGCCTTGGACAATAGCTAGGCGGGCCTTGGGGGTGAGGTAATGTTGTAGACGGTAGGCAGCTCCTAGTTTTTGATGTACCTGATAAAGTATTAGGTTGAAGTTCTTGGTGAAGGAGAGGGTGAGGTCAAGTGTAACACCCAGGTATTTAATTGTTGGTACATTTTCAAGGGCCTGACTGTTGGGGGAGCATATAGTGAGGGAGAAACCAGATTTATTGGTTTTGGCGAGGTAGGGCTTAGACTCAAACAGCGTGGTCTTGTTTTGTTTTTTTCATTGACCAAAAGCAGATTGGATGTGAACCAGTTTTGAGCAAAGCCATTGTTTTGGGTGAGGACAGATAGAAACATAGAAACATAGAATTTGATGGCAGATAAGGACAGCTTGGCCCACCCAGTCTGCCCATTTCTCTACCTGATGGATAAGCTGCAGGTCCTAGTTAACCAGCAGCCTACTTCTTCCTACCCCAACCCCCTAGAATTGCCTTATGACTGTCCCATGCATGCTTGAATTCCACCACTGTTTTTGACTCCACAACCTCCTCTGGAAGGCCGTTCCATACATCCACAACCCTCTCTGTGAAAAAATACTTCCTTAAATTACCTCTGAGCCGCCTCTTCTATCTTCTTCAAATTGTGCCCCCTTGTTCTTGCACACCTCTTTTTGAAAGATGTTACCCTCTTGGACGTTGTTGATTCCTTGAGGTATTTGAAAGTTTCTATCATGTCTCCCTCTCCTCCTTTCCTCGAGGCTACATATTAAGCTTCTTAAGTCTCTCTTCATATGTCTTCCGTGCAGACCCTGCACCATTTTAGTTGCCTCCTCTGGACAGCTTCCATCCTGTCTATGTCTTTATGGAGATTGGGTCTCCAGAACTGCACGCAGTACTCAGATGGGGTCTCACTAGCTGTCTGTACAGAGGAATAATAACTTCCTGTTTTCTACTGGTGATGCTCTTCCTATGCATCCAAGTATCCCCCAGTCCTCCTTGCTGCCCTCTCACATTGCTTTCCCACCTTTAGGTCATCTGATATGACTACTCCCAGGTCCCTTTCCATTTTGTTGTTGTTAGTATCTCACCCCATTGTGTACTCTTCCCTGGGTTTTGTTTCCCAGGTGCATTACCTGCACTTCTTAGCATTGAATCTAAGCTGCCATACATTTGACCATTCCTCTAACCTTGCCAAGTCCCTTCTCATCCTTTCCATTCCACCTTGTGCATCAACTCTGTTGCAGATCTTTGTGTCATCTGCAAAGAGATATATTTTCCTTCCAGTCCCTCTGCAATGTAAACTATAAAGACATTGAAGAGGACCGGTCTAATACTGAACCTGCGGTGCACCCCACTACTAACCCTCCTTTTCAGAGTGGACTCCATTTACTATTACTTCTGTGTCCTATTCTCCAGCCAATTCTTTACCCAGGCTGTCATCTTGGGACCCACTCCCAGGCTGGCTAACTTGTATATTAATCTTTTGTGTGGGACTGTGTCAAATGCCTTGCTAAAGTCTAGGTAGGCCATGTCCACAGCCCTCCCTGATCAACTACTTTGTCACCCAGTCAAAGAAATCTATCAGATTTGTCTGGCATGACCTTCCTGCTGTGAATCCATGCTGTCTTGGGTCCTGTGCCCCTCTGGCCTCTAGATACTCAACAATTCTTTCCTTCAGAAGTGATTCCATCATTTTCCCTACCACTGAAGTTAAACTAACAGGTCTGTAGTTTCCTGCTTCTGCCTTGCTCCCACTTTTATGAAGGGAATTACATCTGCCCTCCTCCAGTCCTCGGTACCACCCCATCCTCCCATGATTTGTTAAAGAGGGTAGTCAGTGGTGTCACTAGTTCTACCCTTAGTTCTTTTAGAATTCTGAGATGAATCCCATCAGGCCCCATTGCTTTGTCCACCTTCAGTTTTAAGAGTTCTTTCAGAACCCTTTCTTCTGTAAATGGCTGGTATCAACTTCTGTATCCAGAGTGTTTCTGCTGTTTGTTTTAGGTACTTCCCCCTCTTCCTTTGTAAATACTGAGCAAAAGTATTTGTTTAGTATCTCTGCCTTTTCACAGTCACCCTCTGCCCACCCTCCTCCCCTTTACTAAGCCTCACTATCCCTCCCTTGGTCTTACTTCGCTCCCTGATGTACCTATAAAAGGTTTTATCCCCCTTCTTAACTGAGTTGGCTATCTTTTCCTCGGTTTGGGCCTTTGCTGTTCTGACTGCCTTCCCAGCTTCCTTTTGCTTTAACTGATACAGTTCTCTGTCCTGCTCCTTCTGTGATTCCTTGTACTTCCTGAATGCTTTCTTTTTCTCTTGAACCTTCACTGCCACTTCCTTTGAGAACCATAGTGGTTTCTTACCTCGTTTCGTTTTGTTTATTTGCTTTACACAAAGGCTTGTTACCTCTGTGATGGCAGTTTTTATTATTCCCCATTGTTCTTCCTCCCCTCCTTCCTGCCCATTTGCTAGTGCATTCCTTAGGCACTCACCCATTTTGACAAAGTCAGCCCTCCTAAAATCCAGTACCTTTGTCTTTGTATGGCTTGACTCTATTGCTGTGTTTATTGTGAACCATACTGTTCGATGGTCGCTAGTTCCCAGATGGCTACCCACTTCTACATCTGTGATCCTCTCCTCATCTCCATTTGAGAGAACTAGGTCTAAGATTGTTCCCTCTCGAGTGGGCTCCAATACTAGTTGTCTAAGGCTTGCCCCCTGTAGGGCATCTAGAATAACCCCACTCTTAGAAGTGGCTGCTGCAACTGCACTCCGGTTAACATCTGGCATATTCAGATCACCCATCAGCAATATCTCCCCTTTTCTGCCATACTAAGTATACTTTCTATCATTTCTGTCCATTTCTCCCCTGAGAAGGGGTCTGTATACAACCCTCTGCGGATTGTGGTGCCATTGCGGTCTCCAAATTTACCCACAGTGCTTCTTCTCCTCCTGTTTACCCTTTTGTTCTGTTGCTTTGATTCCTTCCCTTATGTAAAGAGCTACTCCTCCACCTCTTTTACCCTCCCTGTCCCTCTTGTAGATAGTGTATCCTGGTATGTTTACATCCCAGTCATGGTTTTTGTGTACCATGTTTCTGTGACTGCCACGATATCCAGATGTTCCTCCTCCATCAAGGCCACTAATTCAGGAAGCTTGTTACTCAGACTACGGGCATTGGTACCCATTGCTCTCCATTTTTTGATGGCTTTACTTTCTGTTGCAGCATCCCCCACTGACCTTTCTACCTCGATCTTTTTCCCATTTAGTACCCTGTTTTGTAGGGAGAGGCTGGGATTTTTCTGCTGCTTATCAGTGCCTCCCCCCTTGACTAGTTTAAAAGCTTGCCAATGAAGCATTTAAACCGATTGCTCGAAAGACTTGTTCCCTTCCTGGACAGATGCAGACCATCCTGCCAGTATAGGCTGGTGTCCCTCCAGGTGGAACCCCAGTCCCCAATGAAGCCAAACCCCTGTGCTCCACACCATTATTTCAACCACTCATTAAACTGCATGGAGCAAAGTACCCTTGCCTCACTCATGCCATTTACAGGCAGCACCTCTGGGAAGGATACTGTGTGTGCTACTTGTCTTAGGCCTCTCCCCAGTTCTACAAAGTCCTTCTGCACTGCTGTAAGCTCATGTTGAGCCAAGTCATTTGTCCCTAGGTGGACAATGACATCCAGCTCAGACTCCCGTGCAGCTGTTCTCGTGATCCTGAGGATGCACTTCCTGTCCCTACAAGCCATGGCACCAGGCAGGCACTTTACTTCAGTTTTCCCTGCTCCCCCCAGTTCTATCCCCCTAATAATTGAGTCCCCCACCAGGAGCTGCTTCCTTTCCTTGTGGCATCCTCTGCCTCCTTCCTGTGGGCCTCCCTTGTGACAGGTGTCCTCAGCCTCCCTAATCTCCTCCGTGGGTGCATCCATAGGGGAGCTGTGCTCCCCCAGAATGGTGTATGGATTGTGGAGTGGAACAACTGACTGGGTGTGCCTCTGTTCCACCCTCCTCACCCTCCCTGAGCCCACAGTGGTCCAACTGCTGTGCTTTCTTTGCAACCTCTGAGGTAGTGGTGGTGGCTCTGGTGCTCCCTGGATGGGGGTTCCCTTCCTACCATCCAGTCTGGCCTGGGGGAAGGTTTTCTTACTGCTGTCCAGTGTGGCCTGAAGACGGGCAACTTCCTCCCTCAGGGCAGAGAGTTGTCTGCAAATAGGGCAGCATCTCAGCCTCCAGAAAGACTCCCGGAAGACTGCTGCCCCACAGCCATTACATTGCACTACTCCCCACATGACTATGTACTTTTTTTTTTTGTGTGCTTGTGTGAGTGATTGGTTTGTTATATAGAAATATATATATATATTATACAATGTGTATGCGTATATTTTCAGTGCTGTGTGCTAGAGAGGATATGACATTGATATGCACCTTGCACTCTTGAGGAAATGATGTCAGAACCCCAGGTATAAAGGAACTATTTCCAGGGGGGTGAGGGGTGGGAAGGGTTGGGCCTAAACTGTGCCCTCACAAAACAATCAGCTAAGAGCTCTGACCCACCACTGCGATGAGTGCCTTCCTGTCTGCAAGATACTATACACAACAATTTGACAGAAAATCCCTGCTACTCAAACAGAGAAAATCCAGACATTCAAGTCAGACACAGGTAAACCTCCCCAGCCCCAAAGCAGCCTGGTGGTTTGTGCTCTGAAAGCAGTCAGTCCCAAAATAAGTGAGCTGTGCTTTGAACTCTTCCTGTACTGAAAATCTTAAGAATTGTAACAAGACTGTCTTTTCCTGATAATTGCAGATACCTTATTTCACCTTTCAGTTAGAAGCAGCCTCCATCTGCAGTATATCTGCTACAAAGCAAAGACAATTGAAAGGTTCCCCTCCCTCTGTTGTGAGCACAACTCGCTTTCTTGCAAATCCTATGTTCAGTATTGCAGTTCCCAACAAGAGATGTAATACAAGACAGTGACTTGTCGCTGTGGAATAGGACAAGATTTTCCACACATATGAGGGAGCTGCAGCTGAAACTATCAGAGGGGAGGGTATTTACAAATATAGAGAAAAGAAGGGGGCCCAGGATCGAGCCCTGGGGAACGCCAGTTAAGATGGACAGGGTGAGGGAGCTGGCCGATCCAATACAAACATACTGGGAGCGGCCCAAGAGGTAGCTACTGAACCAGCTGGATGTCTCAGGTGAGCAAACAAGGAGGTGTAGTTTGGAGAGGAGGAGGACATGGTTGACCATGTCAAAGGCCTTCGACAGGTCAATGAAGACAGCGCCAGTGGCGCACCCTAAGTCCATGTTAGTGAGGACATGGGTGCCTATGCACGGGTGGTAATTGTGCACCTGAGGCATGTATCCCACCCATGCAGCTCCGCACCTGTGGACAGGTGCACACCGGCGGCATGTATGACCACCAGCCACCTGTCTGTGGCCCCACCCACCACAGCATGCGGATATGCGCAGGTTTGCCTGGGGTGGCCATGGGCAGAGCTACACACTTGGGCAGGCCTCCAATGGGTTGCCTGTCCTGGATCCCTCAATGGATCCCTTATGCGGTGGTGGGGCATGTTGACTGCGCTCCCCTGCAGATGTCTGCAAGGCTGGTGGCTGTGGAGGTGAGAGGTTGGTTGTGCCACAGGCTGAGCCATGACCCCAAACAGACGGGGAGGTACGGGGTGGGGGGGGCGGTGGCACAAGGATGTATGGGGGGGTTACATCTGCCCAGCCACTACACCATGCCCAGTGGGGCCAGGATCCAGAGCGAGGGGAGACAGAGTTGGGCAGGTGGTGCTGAATAGGGGGGTAGGCTGCAGTCCCGTGGCCGGTGCCCCCATGTGTGTGTGTGTGGAGGGGGTTGGCATACATGGGGAAAGTGGAGGCACAGCTAGGTGCTGGGGTGGGTGGCCCCAGGTAGCCTGTCTTGTCTGATGCTGGAGTCTCGTTGTTGTGGGTCAGAGGCATGGGGCGCATCGGGGGCTTATGATAAGGTTCTCCCTGGTGTAACCTGTGGCCACCTCCACACTCCCATGGGCAGCACTATGTGCCGTTGTGCATAGCCATAATGCTGGCACGCCCCCACCTGCCCCCTGCACATTGCGGTCCACATGGGTGGAGGATTGGGTGCATTGGGGCTGCGCCCCCCCCTTTGTGCATCCTGCATGGGGGCGGCGCAATGGACGTGGAGTGTCTCCACACCTCACATTCATGGCATGGAGGCACTCTGCACCATTGTGCATAGGGCCCAATGTCAGTAAATAGTGCAAGGGCAGAGGTGGTACTATGGTTTTTGCGAAAACCATATTGCTGGCTGCACATGAGACTGAGCTTCTCAATATGTTCTGATAGTTGGTGGTGGACAATTTTCTCTAGGAGCTTGCTTAGGTGGGGAAGGATAGATATCGGCTGATAATTGTCTGAGGAATGGGGGTTGCCGGCCTTGAAGATTGGTACCACCTTAGCAGTTTTCCAGGGGTCAGACATGGAGGAGGTGGATAGGGTAAGGTTAAAAATAAACGTGAGGGGTTTGGCTATAGCAGGTGAGATAAGCCTGAGCAGGACAGGGGAAAGGCCATCTGAACCAGGGGAACCCTGGGTAGGGAGACATTTGAGAAGATTGGAGGTATTCTTAATGGAGATAGCCTTGAAATAGAAGGGGAGGAGGCAGTTACTGTGGTAAGAGAAAGCAGGCTTGGGGTTGGTGCAGGTTCCTGAGTGGGGAGTCTGGCTGCCTGAAAGCTTGCTGAAGAGGGCAGAGAGATCAGTGAATTTCTCATTGAAGGCCTGGGCTATCTCTGACGGGTCAGTCACAGGACCAGGATAGGAATTCAGCTGTATGCCAGGACTGCTGGAATGAGGATCAAGAAGTGAACCATTGGCTCCCCAGAATTTTCTGGGATTACCAAGGCCGTCCCTCTGGAGGTTGTGGTAATAGTTCTGCTTCAGGGATTTGGCCATGTGCTTACATTGGTTTCTCAGGTGCCTATAGTCATTCCAGAGGGCAGGGAAGGTGGATGATTTGTGGGCTGCCCACTTACTGTCCCTGGCTTTGATGACTGTAAGGAGTTATTTGGTAATCCAGCGTGTGCACCCAGCTCTTACCCTCCTAGTAGTGAGTGGGAAGTGACGTTTTGTAGCGTCAGTAGGGCCTTCATGAAAAATGTCACAGCCGTTGTCATGTTAGTTTTGGGTATAGAGTTATGACCAGTTTACTGACCTGACTTCCTCCAGGAGTTGAGTGCTGTCTGGGCTGTTTAAACTGCGAAAAGATAGGTGCTTGGGGGAGGGCACCTGGTCTTAGATGATCATACGATGTAAGTGGGCAAGTGATCACTAATTAATGTTACTTGAGCTTAAAGATCTGCTAGCCTATTCTTTGTAATTGTACACAGTGCAGTGTTGAATGGTAGCAAGCCCCTCCCTCGCTCTTACCTATTTAATTTGTTCTCCTTTAGCTTTTGTGCACATATTGGAGGTCATGAGGGCAGTCAGGAAGCCCTTCCCCGAACCGGAGTGCCGACCCCCCCCCAACCAACACACGCAGCAAGCAGGTACAGCTCTACAGCACAGCACAGCTCACTGAACAAAGAGAGAGGAGCCCCGCTGATGCTTCGTGTCAGCTCCCCGCCACCCCCACCACCACCCTTGGCAAACTCTGAGCTATATAGGTGGAATCACATGCTGTTTAAAGACCAATCAACTCGCTTTCCCATTTGCAGGCTATATCGAGTATCCACTAGTGGCCACGACACTCAGGTCTCAGCATTAGTAAGACCATCCTAACCCTCGTACTGCTGCCTCTCCATGATGATTCAACTGCACCTAATAACCTTCTTTATCCTCATCCCCTGGGTGTCCCTCCCACCATCTAATTACCCTACCCTACCAGCCTGCCAAGTACCATGTATCAGACTGCAAACATATATTGCTACCTCTACTACCATAGCTGATTCACACCATGGCTACCTCTTCCATACACTATCAATTGTCCCTGGGTTAATCCCTTCTACCTTCCAAACTAGCCACCTCGTCCTTCTTCCACATGCTCTGAGACCAAAAGCCTTTATAGCCAAGCTTTATACTATCTCAAGAAAGCTTCAGTGGGTGGTACATCATACCAAACTCCTGATCACCCTACTACTTCTTCTTGCTGGTGATATAGAGCTTAACCCCGGACCTACCCACCACCACACCCCAAACCCCTCCATTCCACTCCAACTCCCCACAGGCCTTAAACTGATTCACCTAAATATTTGTAGCCTCCTACGTAAAATAACCCTGCTTCAAACTCTTGTCTTGTCCCTTAGCCCAGATATCCTGATTATCTTTGTAACCTGGCTGAAGTCACATAACCCTGACACAGAATTTGCTATACCCGGCTATACACTCCTCCAGCATGACTGTATGGGCAAAAAAGGGGGTGGCATAGCTGTGTACATCGCCTCCACCATCCAGTTTTCCACGATTGCCCTATCCCTACCTTCAAATTCCATTAATGCCTTAATGGTAAAACTCTCCTTCCCCCACTCAATTCCAATTTACATAGCAGGTACATACTGTGCTCCTGACACCAACACACCTGCCATACTGGACCACCTGGGCTCCTTAAACTCCCTGGCAGCAGGACGTGAGATTCATATACTTGTGGATTTTAACCTGAACTGGCTCGCTAAGTCTCATTCTAAATTTTGAGACAAGGTGACAGCCCTAATCCTAACTCAACTAATCTCTGAACCCACTCAGTTAAACCACAAAACGTCTGAAGGGGGCATATCAGTCCCAGATTGGTCTCTCACCTCTCACCCGCACAGGATCTTAGCCTCCGGCCTCCTTCCAGATGCCCTTAGTGATCACCATGAAATCTACTCTGTACGCAAAATTTACAGACCAAAAGCTCCCCCACCCAGAATAATTATGACCAGATCCTACAAATCTCTGGACCTCCCCTCACTACTAAATGATTTGGGCAATACTGACTGGTCGCGCATTAGTCAATACACCTCCATAGATGAGGCCCTGTTGTTCTTTAAGTCCAAGTTCACCACCATCTGGGACCGATACGCCCCCCTCAGACGTACCAGAGTTCGAGGTGCTCACCTCCAATGGATCTCTCCCAAAATCCTAGCCCACCTTCGAATCAGAGACAAGGCTTGGAAAGCCTATAAGACCTCCAGTTCTCCGGCTGACTTCCAGATTTACCGTGAGCTTCGGAATACTAGTACCAAAAAAATCTGCCAAGCAAAAGTCAACTATTTCAAAGGCTCATTCAATTCCACCTCCCTTCTCCCGTCAAAATTCTGGAAAGTGGTCAAATCGCTCCACAGCCCTCCATCGCAGCCCCCCTCCCCCTCCCTGTAGGTAGGCGGACTCACCATCACTGACCCCCTAGCAGTGGCCACATTGTTTAACTCTCTTCACAACTAGCCATGCCACTCCCCTGTCTGCACCTCATCCTGCTCAGCACCCCTCCCCCTCCACCCCATCTAGTGGCACACCCGCTGCTCACTCCTTCTCCTTCCTGACGGTCACCCCGGCTGAGGTATATAATGCACTGGTTGCCCTTAACCCAAGTAAGGGCAAGTGTCCCACCGGGTTGGACTCCAAAATGCTCCACCTATTGGCCCCTGCCATAGTCCAACCCCTGACCTCCATTTTTAATTTATCCTTCTCCCTAGCCGAAGTCCCCTCTGAATGGAAACATGCTATTGTAATCCCACTTCCCAAGAGTGGTGATGCCTCAAACCCAAACAACTATCGTCCCATCTCCCTCCTACCGATACTGGCAAAACTAGAGGAGCACCTGGTTCTCTCTCGCCTATCCACTTTTATGGATTCCTCCTCCTTTTTCCCCCCCTACCAGTCTGATTTTAGGAAATCCCACTCCACCACTAGCTCCTTTCTCAGGATTACCAATTCCATCCTCACTGGGATGGATGCTGCCCACATCACAGCTGCCATCTTCATTGACCTGACTAAGGCATTCGATACAGTGTCACACTCTCTCTCCTCCTGGCAAAACTCACCAATGCTGGACTATCCAACTGGGACACATCTTGGTTCCTCTCATACCTCACTGGCAGATCCGAAGCAGGAGGTCATGAGGGCAGTCAGGAAGCCCTTCCCCGAACCGGAGTCCGCATCAGTTCTTCCACCTTGGCGCCCCTCACAATCACCTTGGGGGCACCGCAAGGCTCAGTCCTAGGCCCTCTCCTGTTCTCAGTCTTCCTGAATGACCTGCACGCTGCCTGCCCACACTCCTCCATCCACATGTATGCAGATGACACTGTGCTGTATGCATCTGGCCCCTCGACCACAGAGGTTACGACCAGACTGCAGCAAAACTTTATCTCAGTCCAGCACCGGCTCCGCTCAAATCACCTCCTCCTCAATGCCAAAAAAACAGTCTCACTAACCTTTGGCATGAGGCTGAGAATTTCTAGGCTCCCCTACTCGATCACATTCCACACCCTGGAAGGGTCCCCCCTGGAGTTCTGCACCTCCTTCAGATACCTCGGCATCTGGCTTGACCAGCACCTCAATTTTTCCACACACACATTGACTCCATACTCAAGAAGCTGCACCCCAGGCTTGGTGCACTTTACCGGAATCGTGACAGCATCCCCCTACCTGCCAGGAAGGCCACTGTGCAGAAAATGATCCTCCCCGTCCTCGGCTATGGGGACGTAGTCTACTGTGCCGGTCCCAAGTCCACATTAGCCAGACTCGACCCTCTTTTCCAATCTTTCTGTCATTTTGCCCTGAACTGTCCCTACTCCACACATCACTGTACCCTATATCAATCTATGCACCTCACCTCTCTAGACAATTGTAGACAGACCCACTGCGCCAAGATCCCAGCCAAGTTTTGGTCCCAGCGACTCCCCTCCTACCTCACCAATGCCCTAACTAACCCCAGCACCCATGCATACTCTCTCAGAAACTCTGACGCTCGGTCCCTAGCTGTTCCACACCGGTCTACTACCGTCGGTCAGGCAGCTTTCAGCTACCGCATTCCTTTATTGTGGATCTCCCTCCCAGCTTATGTTCATCACTTTTCCTCCCTCTCGCAACTTAACTCCATGCTCCAAGTTCATTTTGCCCCTACCTGCACATGTGCCTAGGTGTTTTCCAGTCTGTGTGTGGAATGTCTGTGTATATCTGCACTTAGTAATGCAATTAACCTGTGCCAATCTATTGTTCTCTCACTCTACTTTCTCTCTCACATGGACCTGCTGTATTAACTGTGGCTACCTACTGATTTTCTCGACCCACTATTGTCTAGCAAAAGACCTAATGTTAGTGATCTCCCTACTATGTCATATCACTTGTTTTATACTGTCCTCTACTGCTATCTATGTTCCCCCTCCCCCAGGATGCATCTGGAATTGAGCAGTAGTCTGCTCAGCATGCCTTCCTGGTAAAATGCTTAAATAAATAAATTGAGTCAGCCAGTGTCCCCACTTGGAGTACTCAGTCCTCTCTATTAGTGATGACCAAATCCAGCAGGGTATCGGTGGCTGTACAGTAAGTGGTTTGTGTCTGGTGGGAACTGTGACGTCTGCACCAGATTATACTGTTTTAGTTGGTTGGCATAGTCCTGTTCATGAGCACCTAACCAGTTGAGGTTATAATCATCAAGGAGGATGGTGTCCCTGGGAGGGGAAAGTGTTCTGAAACCAGCCAGGAAGTTTCGTAGGCCTTCAGAGCCTCCTGCTGTAGAGTGGTAGCAACACTCTAAGAAGAGTTTTTTAGTAGAGCCCAGGGTCAGCTCAGAGATGAACCATTCACTAGGGGAGGTAGGATCAGAGTGGAAGGCAATAGTTCCAGAAAGGGGGTTCTCTGAGGAATAGGGTGACACCCCCACCCTTTTTCTTGCTGGGCCCATCATGGCACAGCATGGAGTAGCCAGCCAGTTGATACATGGCAAGGTGTGGCTTTAACCAAGTTTCAGAGAGGCCAAGTACATAGGGCTTGTGGAGGGATACCCAGGCTTCAAGGTCGGGGTATTTGGAAGGAAGGCTGAAGACATTAATATGAGCAATTTTTAATCCAGGGGGTTGGCCCATATGCTAGTGGACGAGGTGATAGGGGTGGGGCAAGGTGGCCCAGAGGGTGACAGGAAGAGTGAGAACAGGAAGTAGCCTAGCAGGCGGTGCTCTAGGTTACAGAAAAAAGTAACAGTGATGGAGCTAAGGTTAGGATCATTCCCACCTGGTCCATACTGGGGGAGGGTCCAATGGAGGACTAGTGACAGAGAGAAGGATAGGGTTTCTTGATCATGTGCAAGCAGTATGGCACAAGAATCCACAATCAGTAGGGTGCATAGCAACATAGAGGCCAACAGAGGGAGAAGTGACATATTCATAGTGAGTGTCAGTGTTACTAGTGATGCACTAGAAGTCAATAGTCTGCAGTAGCCTAGTGGATAGGGCTGCCAGCACTAGAGACAAAACAGATGCCTGCAGAGGTTCAAATCCCAGGGAACCTAAGCTAGTGTAGCTAAACCAATTATAGAGTGGATGGGGGTGGAAAACTGGGCTGACTGATTCTAGCAGACTTTAAAAGGAGGACCACCCTGGTTGGGGATGGATGGTGAGAAGAACCTAACGGTGCCATGCTACACGGGGCACCATTCCTCAGTGCAAAGTAGCTTGTAGTAGAAGCAGTCCTGGAGGTGGAGAGTCCCAAGCTGCCCCAAGAGCCCTAGTTGCAGGGTGGACTGGCGCTGTTCCGGCTGGGTTGGGAGCTGGGGAGAAAGCAGAGGATGCAATGGGTTAAATACAGGAAAGAAAGAAATCTGAGCTCATGGGACGGGGGGTGTAGAGATGCAAGCAGCTAGGAGCACGACCCCATGAGCAGCAGGAAAAGGCAATACAATAGCAGTCCAAACACAATGTACAACATATTTAGAACAAACAAACCCTCAGCTGAGAAAAGAAATCAGGTTAGTGGTAGCGACTAGCTAAGCAGTGGGCTGAAATGCTGCAGGTACAGTTACTGGACAGCAAACACTTAGCTAAGAGCAGGGATTGACGTACTGAGCTAGTGACTAGCTAAAGAGTGCATGAAGGCAGTATTGGGCTGTACACCACAAAACATACAATCAGACAGTAGTAGGTAGTAGGCAGAGTATACTGAGTAAACAACACTGTAAATATGCTACACACTGTCCAAATTTGGTCGCTCACTGGAACACCAGCTAGAGCTCCTTAAAGGGGAGGAATTTAAGTCCCCACTAGCCCAAGTATATCAGTCTCTGTGTGCTGACTCTGCTGACTGCCACATGGTGTGGCGTATTCCAGTGGACGAGGTGATAGGGGTGGGGCAAGGTGGCCCAGAGCCAAGGCCAACAGGATGCTGGGATGCATCGCTAGGGGGATCACCTCCAGAAGGAGGGAAGTGATACTCCCTCTGTATAACTGCTTGGTGATGCCGCACCTGGAGTACTGCGTGCAGTTTTGGAGGCCACACTTAAAGAGGGACATAAACCTCCTGGAGAGGGTCCAGAGGAGGGCAACCAAAATGATTTGGGGCTTGGGGGACAGGACCTATGAGGAGAGGCTCGAAGAGCTAAATATGTACACATTGGAAGAGAGAAGGGACCATTGGGACATGATAGAGGTCTTCAGGTACACGAAGAAGGTAAATAGGGGAGGAACAGTCAGGGTGCTTCGAAGGAAGGAGGAAGGGGCCACTAGAGGGCATGGGTGGAAGCTGGAGGGGGGAAGATTCAGGGGAGAAAGGAGGAGGTGCTACTTCACTGAGAGGGTGGTGGAGCCATGGAATGCACTACCTAGGGGCTGGTGGAGGAGAGACAGCGGAGGGGTTCAAGAGGGGGTGGGACAGGTACAGGGGAAGGGTTCAGAAAGCAAAATCCAATGCAGCAAGAATATCCGGAACTGGGAAGGGAGAAGCCAGAGAAGGCGAGGGGGACAGCGAGGTCAGCACCCAGGGTGGGGGCTGACCAAACGAGCAGACACGAAAGACCGTTAGGCCTATTCTGCTGGCATTTTAGTATGTTAGTATTCTCTAAAGTGCAGTCCAAAGATGGCGCTTGACCGACTGAGAGGAGGTAGGATGGCAGCAGTAATTACCTGTTTCGGTCAGGTGGAATCCTGAAGGTGTGGAGGTGGAGAGTCCCAGGCTGCTGAACGCCCCAAGAGCCCTAGTTGCAGGGTGGACTGGCACTGCTTTGGCTGTCCTGGGCTGGGCTGGGAGGGTTGGGAGCTGTTTCGGTCTGGTGGAGTCCTGAAGGTGGGGAGGTGGAGAGTCCCAGGCTGCTGGCTGCCCCAATAGCCCTAGTTGCAGGGCAGACTGGCGCTGCTCCGGCTGTCCTGGGGCTGGGCTGGGAGGGTTGGGATTTTCTAGTTCAACATGTTTTTTGTCACATGGCGTAGCTTCTGGCCATCAGGATCAATACCTCCCAATCTCTGCCATCTCGTGGGACTGGGGGTGAATTGGTAGTAGGGAGTGCAGTTGAGTGTCCCCAAAGTTCATGCTCTTGGGGGAGTGTTTTGCACTTTGTGCAGCTTTGACAGCTGCTAAACTGAGCAATTTCTTTGCTGTGGGCCCCTAGTCGCGAAGGCAGTCCAAGGGCCGATTGAGTGAAGAGAGTTGATTTCACAGTAGCCACGGTGAGAAGGGATATGAACAAGCCTGCAGAACAAATGACAGTGTATAGTCTGGCCCTGGGTCCCACAACTGCAGTCTGGACTGGAATCGGGGTGAAGGATCGGTGCATAGTAAAGTGGCAAGAATGCAGCAAAAAACTGATCCACCACACAGGGAGGGTGCGGAATCAAAATGTTGAACAACAAAACTGGCAAGAACAGCACACTCCTCGGAAGGTCTACAAAAGGCTTTATTGATAAATAATTTAAAAGGCTGCCAGGCAGCAACAGAGAACCAATGCTCATGTTAAACCCCAACTGGTTTCGTGCTCTGGCATGTCATCATGGGGGTGGATACCAGTCTGAAGTGGCTCAGTTATAGAGCTCCATTTAAAGCAACAATGCATTTAAAGGTCATACATGATTAAAAAGTATCAGTGCTCAGCTCCACAGTGCAAAAATTTAAACTTCAGTGCTTAACTCATTCACACCACAAGTGCTCTTTGAGACTTCTTCCACTTGTGCCCTGTATACTCTTAGCACCGCATCCTGGGCCTTTCTAACACAATCAAGCCATACACGTAATCAGCATGCCACAAACAAATGTGAATACCTGTTGAACCATAAGTGCTACACACAAAGTATGAGTGGCAAAGTTGTTCATCACAACATTGCCTTTCTAATAGTGCTATGCAATCAATTGTAATCAATTTGGTTTTTATTTTATACTAGCTGAAATACCAAACAACTGTGTTTTTTTTTTCAGATTTTTTTCAAGGTACTTAGGTGTGGCTTGAGAGATGAATGTTAGCCATGCACACCATACCTTAAACAAATGCGAATAACTCCTAAAGTATACATGGCAGAAAACAAAGTGTCAGCAGCAAAATTGTTCAGCACAGAATTACCTTTTTAACGGTACTATGCAATCAATTGTAATCCATTCAGTTTTTATTTTATACTAGCTGAAATACCAAACAGCTGTGATTTTTTTTAAGATTTAGTCAAGGTGTTTAGGTGAGGCTGAGAGACAAATGTCAGCCATGCACACCATACCTTAAACAAATGTGAATAACTCCTAAAGTATACATGATAGACAGAAAGTATCAGCAGCAACATTTTTCCACACAAAATTACCTTTCTAACGGTGCTACACAATCAATTCTAACCAATTAGGTTTGTTTGCTATTTAAGTATAAAAACTGCTGACTTCCCCAGATGTTTCCAGGCCTGAGTGAAAGTCAGCTGAGTACGTCTACAGGAGTTATTGGCCTGAGTGGCTATGCTTTCAGACGCCACCTACAGACGTATCTAGGCCTGAATGAGTTAAGACAATTACCAAAAAACAACTGGTGAAGCAATTTCATAAAATGCAGACAGGATAAATATAGTACATCACAACATTTAAAACATTGTAAATTATCAAAAAAACATACTAGATTCCAAGAGCACTCAGTCTTTCAAGGCCATGTCAGGTTATACCAACTCATAAGGCACATGTCCATGGCTGCCCATACCAGAGAGGTTCCTGTGACTTGAAGGTACATCAGTGCACAAGAAAACAATGCATTTAAGCTATTATCCTTTCAAAAGATTTTTGATGTAATACTCGCTATGTAACCACCCAGTCCCTGGGGTTACTAGAATCCTATCAGTATTATTTTTAGGAAGGCAGCAGGCAGCTGGTAGGGAGCTCATTAGTGGCTCCTTACATAATGACATCATTGTTTACTCAGCTAGCCTGAGGGAGGAATGATTAGGTCATTTAGAACTCTCGCAGCAGCATAAGCCACACTGTGTGGATAGCTGTTCTGGGGAGCTTAGAATGCTCAGTGTTGTTCAGTCAGTTGTGCAGTGAGGAGGTGAGAGTGGCAGAAGGACTGCCAGTGGGCTCTGAGAGAGGGCCCAGGATTTCTCATCCTAGTGTAGTGTCATTTCCAGCTTTCAGTTCAAGTGGTGGGGACAAGGCTACAGCAGGATTTCCTGATTTCTGTTCTCTGTGAAATGGAATTAACTGCTTGTTCTTACTGGACTCAAGGGGCAATCCCCTGAATATTCTGTGGTGTTTTCAGATGCCCCGGATAGGACCTGAAATAGATTGCGTGGACCGGCTACCCAGGAGAGTGCCTTTCCTTTTTTCTTTTTTCATTGTTCCATGCTCGGTGGATGGAACAACTCCTGTGAGCACTGTCTAGGAGACTAGATCTCCACAATTTCTTAGGGGATTGGATGGTCTGGTGTGCGTGTGCCCATAGATAAGGCTAGATTGTGCCTGTCCATGCCCCAGTCTCACCAGTGTGAGTGAAGTAAAGTTAAACTGTGTACCCAAGTGAGTTCAGTTTATTCTCTGGTCACTCCAGTTTGTGACAAGTTAAGGTATGGGACCTCTAGCATTTCAGTGGGGAATGGAGGTTTCAATGGTGTAACCCTGAAGAATGGCAGAGACTTCTCAGTTGGGCCCAAGGGTGGGAGGAATGCCATCTAAGAGCTCACAAGGCAGGGTTTCCTGGTTCATAAAGGGCACAAGTGTGTTTACCTGAGCGAGGGCCAAGCTGCAGGTTAAGGTGTGTGGCTGAGTTTCACATATTGCACCTATGTCCAAGAAGAGTTCCAAATGTGTGACTTAGATTCACTAAATGACACTCATGGGAAGAAAGATGTTCATGTGCATGGCCAGGTGTCTACTAATGCGCCTTGTGGGAATTTGGGAAGAAGATTATTCTGTTGTTGTTCATGAACTGTACTGCATGCAAGAACAGTTCTTGAATTTGTACCTGTCCAGCCTGGACCGACCCTTGGGGGTGCACTTCAGCTTTTACTTTCCATCTGTTGAATAGAGCCATAATGTACAATCCCAGTCACTGTTATAGACATTCCGATTATTGCTTCTGCTTGTGTGGATTTACTGGGCCCCCCTCAGCAGGTTAGATCAAGCATATGCCTAGCTGCCCCCATCCAGGACCTGGGTTGTGTCATTTCCACAGGCTTCATGTTGTTTGTTTCTTTCTATACCCCCACCCCTCTCTTCCTCTAGAAAATGAGCCAGGTATACATCCTAACACCAAGGGTGGTACCTATTTGTTTGTAAAGTAAATGGGTATGCCAGTATGGGCACCACTGTTTCTCCAGATATTTAATTTGAGTAGCACCACAACAAATGTGGTGTGTGCATACTAGTTATAAAAGTGCCCTGGGGGTTACAACTATACAAAACAACTACTAAAAACATTGGATCCTTGGGGGGGGGGGATATGGAGGAAAATTAATTTTCTCCTTCTGATACATGGCATTAATTAAATTTTCTCACTGAGGCCTGGAGGATGCAGAGACCCCAAGGTAAAAATCCAATAGGATTCCCTTTCCAACAGTTTCCAGTTTACCACCTCTCGGGCCTAGTTTCACTAATTCTAAACCACAGAATTTAAAAAATGTGATTTATATTTGTCCGTGTAGCCATTCTGCAGTGGTTTACTAATGCACTCCTGGCATCATCGTTCTCTATAGATCTAAGGTGCTCCCCAATCCTTGTTTTGAGGGCCCTTGATGTTTTGCCAACATAAAACGAGCTGCATTGGTAAGTTACCACATAGACTACATTTTCTGTACTACGATTAATGAACTGTTTTATTCCGTAGCTAGGATTACTATTGCAGCTCATAAATGTTGTGCATTTTAAAATAGGTGTAACAAAAGTTTTAAACGTTGTTAAACAACAATGGTTTCTCTGATGACAAACTTTAAAAAGTTCAAAGTTCTAAAACAGTTTTTAAAGTTGTTCAACACCAACGTATGTCAACATTACCTGTAATCACTAATTATTAACAGCAAAAAAAAAAAATGCTGTTGCGAAACTATTTGTAAAAACCAACTGTCACAATTGTACAACTTTGTGAAAACCTTTAAAAAGTACAAACAGAGGTGTATGGACAGCATAACTATTTGAAAAGCAATGATAATAAACATTGTTCAGCTCTGATGACACAGTGTGAGACTATCTTTGACCTTCAGCAGTACAAAACTGGTTTGAAAATGCAGAATTACATGCAACAGCATGTGTCAACCAAGTAAACAATTGTGCCGACTGTCATCACAGTTCAGTCCATGTCATGTCCTCACTGAACAAGTCACCAGTTATTGTGTGGTTTGCACTTGCAGTGCCATAATATGTGGCAGGGTTGAGCAGTTTGGTCCAGCAGTGTCAGTGCCACCCAGAACAGTGACGGTCATGCTGCTGTGACCAGCTGTGCTGTACACACCACTGCATGCATTGCTCCGTGGAGCCATCACCACTGCCGGAGTGCTACCTGGTAGATATGGCACCTGGGTATGTTGCTGTGGCTGTGTGGGATGTGAGGCCTGTTGTGGTTGGGGGTTGTTTATTGTAGCGCAGTATTTCTAGAAGGTTAGAAAAAAATGAAGCAGACTGCTCTGCTACAGCTTTTCTCATTCGCTCCTCCATTTCAAGTTCCTTCTGGGCTCGCTCTTCTTCTGCCCTCATCACTTCTTCATGTTGATCGATAAGGAGCTTGCAGGTAGGCTCAAACAGGGCCTCCATTACTTCCTGCAGACAGTTCATTTTCTTTTTCTTCCTCAAATTATGGAGTGGTTCAGAAACAGACCCACGTTTCTGAGCGAAAGACATCAGCGTACTGGTGCTGGCAGAACCTGCTGAGGCATCTGAGGTGTCAAGCAGACTATCACACTCTACAGCTTGCTCAAATCCTGAGGATGTGTCTGTAGGAGCTTCAGTGTGATGTTCCTCTTCACCTTCCCTCTCGTCATCTGTAAAGATCAACAATAGTACTTAGTTTACACTTTGGAGGTGGTTGTTGGGGGGGGTAAACATGCAAGGATATACACAGGTATATGCATGCTACATGCACGTTTTTGTGTAAGTTTCAATGGTAGAATTACATGCAAAAAATATGTAAGAATTGTGACATTTTCTATGCAAGAACAATGTGTTGCTTCATGCAAGAAAAATTCCTTGCTAAGCTGTTTTGATTGCACATACCTGTTGCACTACCCTCACTGTTAGCTGTTTCGTATTTATTGTTCACTGTGTCCTAATCCCCTTATTTATTGTAATGACCACTGTTGTTTCAACTACTCTTGTTATTGCCCTTTTTAATTGCTTTTACCTTACTCTCTGTATTTTAATTATTTGTGTACCTTATTTGCTGCCCAAATTGTTTACTGTTGCTTAAATAAAACCTTCTGCACTTTCTGTTTGACTGTTTTATTTTGACTGTACATTCTTGTTTACTTATTGCTACACTACTATTGTACTTTCCTGGGTTGTGCCTGAAAATATGCATAATTTTGTCTAGTGTGCTTACACGATAATCAAAAGCTAAATAAATAAATAAAATACCAGGAGATGCAAGAAAGGTTGTGGTTGGGATTACTGCACTACCGTATTTGTTTTTTATCCTGAAAGGGTCCTAGAACCTACAGCCGTCATGCTCTTGTGGTGTTTTAGTGTTGCTCTGCCACGGACCCTTATCTCGTCTCTGTTCTGCCATGCCCATCTGGATCTGCTGCAGCTGGCATCTTGTTGGTACCGGAGTCAGATGCATAAAGTGGTGGCTGAGTGTGAGCTGCTTGAGCCACTAGATTAGCCACTCTGTATTTGTTTTATTGTATTTTGTTTTATGTAGTTTTTAATTATTTTTTGTTAAGCATTTTTTGTAGTTAATTCAGTCAAGGTCTGAAGTGAGGTAGGCCAGTGAGATAAGTGTTTATTTTGGGGGTTTAAGCAGAACGCTCATTTAATCCGTTTCACTATTTTTCTGGCAATAAGTTTTTTGCTTTTAGGAATACCAAACTGTTAGCTGCATGAATATGCTAACAGATATTTTCACATCTGCAACTTGATCCATTGATCCCGTATGTCGGGACCTTTTATAGCTTTTTAGCTATTTTTGTGGCATTACAATTTTTAGCATGGTGGGTTGCATTGAAAGGCTGTGTCTGTTGTCTGGCTGTCTCCCAATTGGTAGTGGAGACCACAGAGACATGATGAGGAGCCACTGAAGTGTTCTGCTCAGATCTGCGGTTGGTTGAAGCCATGATAGTGAAGAAGGAAGTGCTGCCTTATGAGGACTGGGAGCGTGTGGATTACCTGCTCAGCCCGCTAAGGACTGGTTGCTGGCGTGGTGAGAGCATGAACCAGTTAGTTGTCTTTTGGATTGACTTGTCCACCTCCTGCAGCTTGGGAGTATTTGCGGTTTGACCCAGTCCTGGAGATGACGACCGGTAAGTGCTAGGCCTTGTGGGTCTGCTTGTGGCACAACAGCAGGGGTGCTTTCCGTTGGATCAGTTCCCCCGGCAGGTGTATTGGGTGGTGGGGATGACGGCTTTCAGAGGACAGCCAGGTCTCTGGAGGCCCCCCAATTAGGTGACCTGTGTAGGCTTGGGCACGCTTTTAGCTATTTGCCTCAGACAGGAGTCAACAGTATCTCCTCATATCTGGGTTGTGGTGCTGAATTGGGAGCAGTTACCTTAATTGTCCATAGCCAGGTGGGACATAGGGAAGGAGTAGGCCAGTGGGAAGCATGGTCCCCAAGAGTCCCTGGGGTCTTCTCTAAGTGGGCATCATTTGGCCTTCATCTGGGGGACCCCATATTAGCTTGATCTGCGGGCTCCGTGGCTTCAGCTCCTAGAAGGTGCTGATTCGGCCTGGAGGCTGTAGTGTTTGGTGTGAGGAGAAAGAAGAAAGCTCTACAGTGGAGTGGAAATTCTGACATATGTTCCCTGGATATTAGCCTGGTGGCACCTTTTCAGATGCAGGACCTGATGTCAGACTAAGGAGAGGTAACGAGAGCACCTCCATGGCTTATTGCATGACTGCTTAATTTTGTTGTTGCCAGAGTTGGAGGAGATCATTTGACTACTTGTTTACATAGATTGGGTGAGGGTGAGAGCCTCACCCATTCTGGGACATTATTTGGAGGTTTTGGCATGCTTCCTTCTTTCAGACGAGATTCTCATCTACTATAAACTGAACTTATAACGGACTAAACAGGCTGAGATTTTAAGTCTTAATTTTGGAGAGGGGGGGATTGGTTGATTTGGGTTAGTTTTAATTTGTGGGTTTCGTGTTATAATTTGGGGGTGGCTATACTGGTTGGCTGGAGACTGTGTTGGCAGGTGTCTCTCCCAGTCAGGAGCTACTCCCCCTCGGACCTCCGGGACCTCTGTCCCTTTAGTTGTCCCCCTCTGCCTGATGATGTATACAGGCATTGTTGGACATTGGTGGTTGTTAGGAGGAGGCATGTAGGGGCCCTGGACCCTGGGGGGGAGCTGGGCAGCCGCATTGGGGTCACAGAGATGAGGAAACATCCTGAGGCAAAATGGAGACTTGAGGGCGGGTTCTTCCTATCTGGTCCTCATACCCAAGGGTTCCACTTCATGTGGGCAGTTGACTTGATCGGCCTCGGAGTCTCATTTGACCCAGGCGGTGTTATGCAATGTCAGGTCCATTAAAAACAAGATGACAATAATTGCCAATCTTGTTAGAACATCAGACTTGGCATGCATCACCGAGACCTGGCTGGAGAATAATGCCAGCCCCATTCTTGAGTTGGCAGTTCCATCCGGGTTCTCAGTGATACCCCACCCAAGGTTGGGTTATAAGGATGGGGGTGTAACCATTTGTTTTAGAATGGAATTGGGCCTGATAGATGTGCCAGTGGGGGAGACCAGATCCTCTGAATGTATCTTAGGCGCAGGTGTGGAGTGCAAAATTCTTCTCATCTACCGTCCACCTGGGGATGGGAAGCAATTTTTGCAGGAAGTCGCGGACTTCATTGTCAACATGTTGTTGGAGTCTCCCAGAGTGATTGTGCTGGGTGACTTCAGTGCCTGGATCGATGACAAACTCTCACATTTGGTCAGGACTTTCTCTAGCTAATGATTGCGTTGGGCTTCACAGAGGTAGTTTCCTCTGCAACCCATAATTCAGGTAATTTTCTGGACCTGGTCTTCTTACTGGGCATGGAGACCTCCAACTTGGTGATGGAGCCAGTCGGTTGGTCTGACCATTACACTATCAGGTTCAGCTTCCAGGCCCCCTCTCATAGTCCTGCCTGTTTGGAGATGGTCCGGTACTACCCAATAAGGGGTGTGAACCCAGATGGCCTGATGACGGTGCTGGATCTATCAAGAATTCTGACTGCTAACAGTAGTCCAGGCAACCTACTGCAGGCCTATAATAAGGCTGTGGCAGTGGCTCTGGATTCTGTTGCTCCTGGATCTGCTGCAGCTGACATCTTGTTGGTACCAAATGAACTGAGTCAGACGCATAAAATAATAAGCAGAATTAGTTTATTCAGAGACATCAGGCAGGAGCAACTACTCAGCATGAGGTTCAAGTTCAGACTGATTAACAGACAGGAAATTGGGGTTTCCTAGCCCTTGCAGGCAACAATTAGCATATCACATTACCATAGAGACTCTAACTTGCATCATTATCCTGTTATATTAGAGTGCTTAACTGTACTCTACACTCTAGAGGAAGGTATCCAACCTACTGAGCAACTGGCACCATTTTGTTTGTGTCTTCCAACAAAGTACACTAACAGATAATGCAAACAATAATCTTGATGCTTTTGTACATATTTCTTGTATTTTGAAAATAAAATATTTTCAATCTGCTCCCAATCTTTTACTTTGAATGCATAAGGCCACTGTTATGAGCTGGCCTAGTGGTGCCTGAGGTTAAAGTGCGGACACCACACACCTTGCATACCTTGTTGACTGGGTTCAGGAATGAGCCGGGTCATCAGAGATCAACAGGGATGGGGAAGGATTGAGCGTCTCATGGAGTGCTCTCCTTCCCCAGGGGTTGGGATTTCACCAGCCGACACACTGGTGACCTTTAGCAGAGGCTGGAGGCACCAAAGTGCATGGACACAGAATGCAGGGGACTGAAGCTACAGCAGACGTCTGTCGGGTGTGCACAGGAGCATGCACACACCAAGCGGGATGTCATTGCATGTCCGAGTTTTGGGGAGAAAACTAAGTAAAATCCTCCTATCGGCGGGTTAGGTGACAGCGACCATCAGTAGCCCCAGGCCACACGTCCAATGTCAGCCATTCCTTCGTATTTCCCCTTGGGTATCCCATGGCCTCTCCAAGGGGGTCTGGAGAGTCCAGGGGTCCTGAAACTGATGTAGATAGCGAAGAACGGTTCAGGCGGGCGGTGGAGCTGTGGAGCTGAGTATGGAAACCTGAGAGATGCCCCGAAGGTAGGGTGTAAAAATAGAGTCCACAAAAAAAAACGACCACTGTTACAACTCCAGAGTGGTCTCCACATCAGTATTAACATACACCTGAGGTGAGGATAACACTGTACTCTGTCTGTGGCATCACAATCATTCCCACAACTAATTCTGATGTACTGTAGCTTGAATTCATGTGGGGAATAAGAACCAAGGGTAGATAAACTGCAAGGGAAATTTCCTCAGTAATGACACAAAGGAAAAATCTAATAAAGGTATATGTAATATTAGCTGAATACCACTTAAATAGTGCATTTCTAAAATATTTTTATTGAGGTGCATGCAGCTTTTTACAGCTCAGATTGTACCTGAAGATTTGTACCAACACTATGAAGACATGCATTCTTACATCTGTGTATACAGAGTAGAGTAATCTTTCTTGTATAGTTCTTACAGGGTGTCATTCATCCTTAAAGAGCTTCTGACACAAACAGTGCTACACTTCACTGTTAATCTCCTTAGGGCCATTTATGTTGCATGTTTTTTCTGCCCCCCAAAATATTTTAAATTACGTTTTTTCTCCCTGTTGCCAGCTGCTGATGTGAAGCGCACTCCCACTGTATGCTAATGCTGCCACCCCCACTTCTAAGATGCGATGATGTAAGGTAAGGAAAGTTAATTCATTAAGCGGGAGTGGCATGCAGCTCTCTGTCTCTCTCTTCTCTCACAGCGGGAACTGGAGCGTGCACTTGTGTCAGTGAATGGCATTTTACCTTTAAAATTATAACAAGTGATTTTCAGTACACATTTGGCTCAACTCTGTCCCAAGCATTCAAACAATATATCACAGTGGAGTACAGTGTAATTTGCACATTAAATGTCATTTAGGTATTCTGATTGTGGCACACACAAGCCTCGATAGAGAGATCACACTTGGTCCTCTGTATGTCACAGACCAACAGCATCCTTTTTCTGATTTATGTTCACCAGTTATTGAATTTTTTTTTTTTCTATAGCTCCTTCTGCTACACTGTACTGTTTGTGGTCCTGCAATGTATCAGACACAGTAGCATATATAGCATCATACAAGCCCTGGTGTCTAGTGTCTACCCCCAGTTGATCGTTGGCCTGATTATAAAGATATAACATTCCCTGGTGCTAGTGGTTCCTTCCCCTCCTTCGTGATCACTGGCCCAATTGTAAAGAAACATGTTTCCCTGGTGCTAGTGATCCCCCCCCCTCATCCCTGACATTCACCAGAATGATGTGGAAATACATCTTTCCTTGATGGTAGTGGTCCCCTTTGCACCCATGCTCGACATTTACATAAATATTCCCTGGTGACCAGTGGTCCCCCACCCAGTCACCCAACTAATGTAAAATAAACGTTTCCCTTGTGTTCAGTGGTCCCTCCCCCACCCACATTTATGCCTGATCTTTACTTAATATACCGTAGTGTCCAGTGGCCCCTCAACCTGATCCCCATAATATCAAATAACACCATTCACTGGTGTTGTGTCCTCCCCCCATCCCGATCCCCTATACAAGAAATTGATACCATTCCCTGGTGTCAAGTGGATCCCCCACCCCAGCAAGTAGTGCCCTACCACTCTGTCCCCCCCCATCCTGACCCCAAGCCAGCAACTGGCACAACCCTCTGCACTGCACCATGTCCGGCCACCAACTAAGCTGTCAAGGAGCATGCACTGTATACACAGAACAGGCAGGCAGCTCAGCTGCACAGTTGTTGTTAGGCACACAAAATCCAGCCATGAAGCTTCAGGATTAACTCAAATGTTAAAACTAGCAGGACAGATGCGCATACCCCTCCCTATAGACAAACAGCCATTTGTTTGTCAGGCTCAAGAGTAACTCAGCATGCGGCTGTGACTAGGATGTTTGATTATACAGAATATTTTCCAAGCTTCCAATCCATCATTATTAGGAATAGGAGGGGAGAGCTGAATGTTTCTGAAGGATTTGCTTTAAAAAAACACAAAGACAAGTAAATATATCAGCAAAGATGCTTATTTAAAAAAGTAACAGCGGATCGGGGGGGGGTGCCATTAGACACCTCGGCTGATAGTCCCCAGCACTAGTACAACAGGTAGCTTCTCTTTACTACAAACAAAGGGGTTATTTCCATATTATCTCTAACTATCACAGGTACTATACTATGACTAGCATATATGTTCAGATTCAAAGCTACTAACTGCTTGATTTTTAACTCTGGTTTCATTTTTACTAATTCATGTATAATTGCCTGTAGTACTCACAGATTAACTTATTAAAATAATTGAATTAGCCACTTAATTGATGTGACAATGACCATCACTATTTAAATGCTGCAATGTAAAACTGGTGCTGACAGAAAGGGACTGTGCATGATTTCCTTCTTTAACGTCACAGAGTCGCGCATTTGCAAACACGACTCGCTTGGCAGTAAACAGAGCACGGTCATGAATGGAGTTTATTAATTTCTGTATAAGGACTTAAAAAAGAAAATGCATTGAACAAACATTGTGATTCATCTAGTTGGGATGCCACGGACATCTCACAAGAAGATAGGTAGGTACAGACTTTTGTGTCAGTCGCTCTTTAAATACTACATTTTATGCTTGCATGTTTGTTGACTAAGGAAAGCACAATATTTGTTATTGTACTATTTTTACAAACATATACATGTTTGTAAGAAAAGTGCTGTGCAATAAAAAATGCTCTTACACTAGTCAAGAAACATGCAAGTATAATTTTACCCACTGCTTTTTAAACTTGCAGGTTTCTTGACTACTGTTAAAACTTACATTGTGGTCTTGCAAAAACTTTGTGTGTTCTTGCAGTAAACTTGCATTCATTCATGCAAGAAAAACGAGTTTGTGTTTCAGATAAAATTCTTGCTGTCATGCAAAGAACAAGTCATTTTGACACTACATACATTTTCTTGTTATTCTTACAAAACATGCAAGACCAGTTTGCATTTTTTTCATTAAAGCTGTTTAGCCAGAATGATACTAGGTCGGAGGATAGGCCAAGTGCTACATTGTTACAGCACCCACCCTCTAGGATACACTAAGGGATTATGTTACTCTTCCCCTGTGAGGCCTGATGTAAATGATGCCTTTCTCATATCCTACCTTTCTTATAGCCATAGTCCAGTCAGGGGAACAGAAACAGGTCCCTTCACAGAGGAAAGGGTCCTAGAGGAAATCAACAAGTTAAAGGTGGATAAAGCTATGGGGTCAGATGGGATACACCCAAGAATACTCAAGGAACTTGGGAGGGAACTCGCAGCCCCCTTAGTGATGCTCTTCAACAAATTGTTGAACAGTGCAGAGGTTCCTGAGGACTGGAGGGCAACAGTAGTGCCACTCCACAAGAGCAGGAACAGGGAAGAGCCAGGCAACTACCATCCAGTTAGTCTCACTTCAGTTGTGGGAAAGCTGATGGAATACCTGCTGAAGGAAAGAATCGTTGATTTTTTGGAGGACAGTGGACAGCCTGACACAAAGCAACACGGTTTCAGGACAGGAAGGTCCTACCAGACAAACCTGGTAGATTTCTTCGATTGGGTCACCTGAACAGTGTATCAGGATGGGGCAGTGGATGTGGTTTACCTGGACTTCAGAAAGGCCTTTGACTCAGTTCTGCACAGGATACTAGTCACTAAACTGGAGAAAATGGGAGTCGGGCTTAAGGTAACAAACTGGGTCAGAAACTGGTTAAAGGAGAGAACACAATGGGGTATTAGTGAACAGAACTCTGTCAGAGGAGGGTAGGGTGACTAGCGGGGTTCCACAGGGCTCAGTTCTGGGGCCAATCCTCTTCAACATATTCATCAATGACATTGCTGATGGACTAAAGGGGAAAGTGTGCCTGTTTATAGATGACACCAAGATCGGTAACAGAGTCAACAAAGCATGGAATCTGATCTCCATAAGCTGGAGGAGTGGTCAAGGATCTGGCAATTGAAATTCAATGCCAAAAAGTGCAAACTCATGCACCTGGGACAGTGTAACCCAGAGAAATTGTACTCAATGGGAGGGGAGCAGCTGGTGGCTACAAGACAAGAGCGGGACCTGGGGATGAACATATCAGATGATCTCAAGGTCAGCAGGCAATGTGAGAAGGTGACACTAAAAGCTAGTGGCATCCTTGGATGCATCGGAAGGGGTATCACAAGCAGAAGGCAAGAAAAGATAATGCCTCTGTATCAGTTCCGAGTGAGGCCCCACCTGGAGTACTGCGTCCAATTCTGGGGGCCACACCTCAGGAGAGACACAGATAGGCTGAAGATGGTACAGAGAAAAGCAACAAAAATGGTACAGGGTTTGCATCAGAAACCATACGAGGCAAGACTCGACAAACTCAAACTATACTTCCTGGAGCAATGCAGAAATTGGGGGGACAGGATAGAAATATTTAAATACTTTAAAGGCATCAACAAGGTACAGGTGCAGAACCTATTTCAGGTAAAAGACTATAACAGCACATGAGGGCATGACCTTCACATTAAGGGAGGTAGGTTCAGGGGCAATATGAGGAAATTCTTCATAATGGAACGCGTTGTGGAACCATGGAATAACCTGCCAGAGGGGGTGGTGGGACCAAAGATGGTGGGGGAATTCAAGTGGGCAGGGGACAGACATTGCGGGATACTCAGTAGGCAGCTAAGTGGGGGGGATAGGAAACCACGGGCAGACTTGATGGATCATACAGTCCCCATCTGCTGACAACTTCTATGTCTCTATGTTTATCCTTAGCCCTAGCTCACAAATAGGGAACTTTCTTTAGCCTTCCGGGCACAGAAAGGTACCTGACAGACCATGCTTTTCATTCAAGTGTGGCCACCTTCTGGAGCATACAGCACTAACAGGATGGTGGATAACTTCCCCTTGACTCCCTTGCAGCTCTGTCTTATAGCCTAGGATCCTTTCCTCCTCCTCCTCCTCCACTTTGAGACTCAGAGTGGGCACTCACAAACCCCAGGTGACCTCCTTAAGGGGGAGACCTCTCACTACTCCTCCATAGTTCTCTTTCTGTCTACACCAATAAGATCATGAGGTTTTTGGATTCTGCAGCTCTGCAACATTTGCAGAGGCACTGGCACTTGTGCATGACATGTACAGTGATTCAGTAGTCCTAATAAAGCCCCGGGGGAATGGGAGCGTGGAAGGTTCCATGACTCAGGACTTCTTGCACCACTAACATTTTATTTATTTATTTGTTTTTCTTAATACTTTTTACCTTATTGGCTTCCGATCTGCCCATTATGTCTTGGCATCCCCAATCATCCAGTCACTGTCTGGTCCACTTCAGCCACTATGGAACCCCCACAGCCAAATACCCCACAACTTTCCCCCCTATGCCAGGGTAGCAGAGAGTCTCCCTTACTCCTGCCAGCACAGGATCCAGCATTGCAGCGGTGCTCCCGAGGTTGAGCATCCCATGGATGGCCATCAAGCCGCTGTAATCGGTCACCATTTTTCCCTCCTCTACTAGGCTTGCGTGAGCGGGGCATGCAATGACGCCAAGGGGGGGAGCATGCGTGTCCGCATGCACTTTCCCTCCCGGTGCCGTGCTCAACTCCTCTGCTAGGGGCACCAATGCACCACCAGAAATCCCTTCCCCAGAGAGGGAGACAGACTTCGGGCACTCAATCCTCTCTGCCCCGCCAACCCCTGGCAACTGGAGTCCGTTCCCGAACCCGGGTCACTGGCGTGGTGCAAGGTGTGGCATCCAGTGCTTCAACCTTCAGCACCACCGGGCCGGCCACCACTAACATTTTAGTAATGGAATCAAACCAGAAGTTGATTACACAGTGATCTGTACAGGGTCATTACAATAACTTTCATTCTGCTTATGAAATTTCTCTTGATATAGTTCATTTTTTTGCTTCACTTGCTTCTACACCATGCTGTTGTTAAAGCTGTAACTGATCATGACCACAAGGTGTTTCTGCTGCTGAGTTTCCGTAATCTCTGTTTTGTTTAGGTAGTATTCAGCTTTCATATTTTTCTGACCTAGATACATGACTTTACATTTTCAAAGTTGAATTTCATCTGCCATTTCTCGGGCCCATTTCCTGAGAATGTCCAGGCCCCTCCACATTCATCTCATTATTACCTGGGTGGCCATTTTGTGTCAGGTAAACAATGGATAGTTCAGACTTCATATGAAGCTATTGGAAGTAATAAGGTTTAACCTCCTCCTATGATGTAACTGTCAATCATATTTTGGTGTCGTCAGCAAACTTAGCATAGCCCCCTTCATCAGAGAGGTGGGAGAGGGAGGTGGGAGAATGTCTGTAGGATTGTCTTGGTGCAAAGACCTTTAGTCTTTTGGGTGGATGGTATCTAGGTTCAGATGGTGTGAAGGTAACTGGAATGTGGCATTGTGCCTTCACCTATGGGAATCTTTTGACAGACTGCTGCAAAGGTGCTGCCCACAGAAAATAATGCAACTCCCATCCTCAGTGACAGGGACTCCAAATAATAGGCTCACACCCTTGCTTATCACTTTAAGGATGCAAATAAACAAATATACAATAACATCAAGGACACAGTACATACAGTCAAATAACACAATGGATTTATTAGGGACAGGACAAGGCTCTGGATGGGAGAAAAGTATGGGTTAAAAGCAAGGCAAACTAAAGTTCTATGCTCCAAAACCATATCCTACCACCCTCAGCTGAGTATCCACAGTATATGCTGTTACCCTCTACTAGTGCACCAGACCTTCCCACTCCACAGTCTCAAGTGAGTTCCCAAACAATCAGTGATGCATGCATGAACTATAACAATTCACTGGAGAATACGTTGCCTTAATTGTCAGTTTGCTTTCCTTGGTTTATAACACATCTTGGTAGCCTTGTATTAGACATGAGTGCAAAAGGTATTTGACTGCCCAACTGACCTCATAGTGCCATTGTTAATGATACCAGTTACAGTACTTACCATGACAACAGACTGTGATTTGACAAACGGTAGTGTTGAGGTCAGCTGGGACAGTCAGTCTTTTAAAAAAACCTGGTGATGCAAGTGCTGCAGCATCAAAAATAGTTAGTAGACCAATTAATAAAGGTAAACACAGAAAGTACTATAGTTACACATAATTGTAAAAAGTCTTTTTTTTTTTTTTCTAAACTAGCTACCCACTCTTTCATATAACCAGTGCCAGCACTGCAACATTCACGAGTGAAAGGGGAAATATGTCGGGAACAGATGGAGGTGGGGGAATGAAAGTACAGTACATTACCAGGCACAAGGGTTTTGGAAGTGTTGAAACTGAATTTTTTTAAAGGACAGCTAGTTATTAAAATCCTTAGGCAAGGCATACCAGGTGTCCGGAGCAACTATGGCAAAAGCCTTCTCTCCATAGGATTTATGCACCCTAGTTCGAGTCAGGAGGTTTGTGGACTGAGAGTGCAAACAGTAGTTTTGCACTGGACTAATGAGGAGACTGTTTAGGTATACGGGATATAGTCCGTGACACATCTGAATAGGATGGAGGCCCATTAAATCCGCCCCCCCCCCCTTGTCTGGGGTGAGAAGTCCAAGATTTACGTAGAGGGTGCGAAGATGAGTTCTCTTATCACAACCGAGTGTAAATCTGCACTTGCTGTTGAATAATACAGTTACATTTTCAATAGCACAGTGACATTAAATGTTCTGTAAATTTAACTTCCATATTCTAATTCAAGTAATAGGGGTTGACTTTGGAAACATCTTCTGGTGTTTCAATTAGGACAGTTTTTGTTTTGAAAGAGCAGGTCAAGTTTTTAATGAGCATACTTGGTGGACCTGGAGATATGCACAGAGCAGGTTAATTTGGAGTCCAGCCATATTCTAAAGTACTTGAAGGGCTGCACAGTTTCCAGCAGAAGGCTATCCTGTGGCCAGATTTGGAGTGAATTGAGAGAGGCTGTTTTCCCACTGAATGGCATGACTTTTTTTTAACAACAGATAGTTTGGGGATATCAAGAACCGAGTGATGTTAAATATTGTCAATGTACTATTATTGGGGTTCATAGTAGATCTGTAGTTGATGTAGATGACTGCGGTATCTGTGAATAAATGTGTACAAATTTCTAGATAATCGCAAGAAGAGGCTAGGTCACTGAAAAGCAGGCTAAAGAGCTGGAGGCCCAGAATGCTGTAGATCCTTGAGGAACAAATTAGGTAAGGCAGTATTACCATTTGCTTTGACACCATGAGATCTATTGCTTAGGTAATTTTTGAGCCACAGCAAAGGAATGTCTGAGCAACTCATGATGTTGAGTTTGCAAAAAAGGAGACCATGGATGACAGTGTCAAAGATAACTGTAAGGCTGATGAAGATTTGGCCAACTTCATTTGTTAACTTACATGTTGAATTGCTGCTATGTTTATTTTGTTTTTTGAATTGTATTGTACAGCACCCAGAGTCCCAGGAATTGGGTGTTTGATAAATAAAATATTTATCTATCTATCTATCTATGACCAGCATCCAGTGCAGTTGCCCGATCATTGGTTGCTTTCAGTAGGGTAGTGGTGGTTGAGTGATTAGGATGAAAGCCAGCCAGCACTTCAGTTCAGAGGTTGCATACATGTGCCAGCTTCTCAGTTAACTTATACCAATATTAGCTGGTAATTGTGGGGGTCCAAGTACAGTAGGTACAGTAGGTACAGGATTATGTAATTTGATGACGTTTTTTTCTTCTGAATTTCTGGGATTTTTGCTGTATGGAAGGAGAGGTCCCATATGGAAAAGAAAAGTTAGTTACTTATCAGTAACAGCAGATCTTTTAGAGGCTACCTATAGAGTCATAATACATTGGAGTGTAAACCTTAAATATCAGGACCTTGCAGAAAGCATTTACAAGATGGGGCCACCCACATTGATGTGACTTTGTGCACGTCGTTGATGCATGGTGTTGTCTATACAACGTGAGTTGCCTCCAACTGCTTCAGTCTCCTGCCATCAGTGAATGGAGTTCAAAGCATCCACCAAGATTAAGATTGGGGCCACTCCCACCAATCATGCACAGAAAGGCAGTGGGTGCAGAACACTATGAAATCTCTGTAAGACCAGTCTTAAGAAAGCTAGAGCATTATATTTAAAGAAACTGCAGTCCAAAAACCTGCAAAACCCCCACACCTCAAACAGTTTTGGTTTCAAACAATAGCCTTCCCAAAGGCAAAGTTAGTACCCCCCCCTCCCCCAGGACATACTGTACAAAACCAAATTCACCAGTGACCCTATATTTGCAGGCAATGCTTTCAACAGATGTTTTACGTATCTAATATTGTGTAAGGCACCTTGGTGGCCCTATTTTGAGTACTTCTCCATCAGGCCCAGTCACCCCCGCATCTATCTCGACCTAAATTCCACTTTAAGTTGTTCTCTCAACAGAAGATACTTGTCCAACTACTGATGGTAAAAGCAGACGAGTCTGCTGGCCATGACAAGCTAGAACCCAGGCAACTTACATTTGCAGCCTATATTCTTGCTGCCCCCATTGCAGTGCTGTTTAATATGTCCCTCCTGCAGAGCGACCTACCTAATATATGGGAAGTGTCCCACGTAGTTTCCATGCATCAAGGGGATGCTAAGGAACCTGTACAGCAGTACCAACCAATCTCTATTTTTGCACCCTATCCAAATCTTAGAAAGACTGATCCCACCAATATCCAATGTGACATTCAGAAGAACCATGGCACACACATAGCCTTAGTATGTCTCATGTTGAACCTTCTTGAAGCCAAGGAGACTGGCAAATAGAACAGTTATGTAAGAGCTTACCATAACAGCAGATCTTCGAGGGGATTTCAGTCATCAGGTACCACCATAGGAACTTCACCGTCGGTGAATGGGAATCCATATGGAAGATTTTTAGTAGTACAACTACGGCCACCCACGCCATTAATGTCCACCAACGTCACCAACCCTATATAAGCATGGATGACCCCACCCCTTCCTCAGTTCTTTCCCTCTGGAGATGAAAGGAGCAAGGCTCATGCCCTGGGGAACTGAGGAGAGACAGAGGGACCCAGCTCTAGATAAAAGGATGGAAACAACAGATATTCTACCTTCTTCGAGGATATCTCATTCATCAGATACCACCATAGGGATGAGTACCAAGCAGTGACAGGTAGGAACAGATAAGCTGGGAGGCTGTAACTCCATAAACTCAAGACAGGAGATGTAAAAACAACATGCCCAGCCAAGGATGTTCTTAAACTTAAGACAGAAGACCCTGTAAACTGAACCTGTCATGGGACTCTATAAGCTTAAGACAAGAGTCCTTGAAGCACAGCTCTGCCAAAACCAGCACAGGCTCTTGAGGCAATGTCCAGACTGTAATGCTTGGTGAATATGTTGATTGTACTCCCAGGTGGCAGCCGCACAAATATCAGCAGCTGAGACCCCTTTGAAACAATCCACCGAGGTAGCCATGCCTCTGGTAGAATGGGATTTGACAGCTCCAGGCAACTCCTTGCTGTATGTGTTGGTATACCATTGTAACAGCGCCGCTCTTATAGCGATGCTATTACAGCGACAGCAACCCGCCGGCACCCGCAGTATCGACCAGGTTGCAGGAGCGATGTCCGAGTCATCGACTCCAGAGTTTGGTTGCTCTCTCCCGAGATCCCCCACCCCGGAGTTGGAATCCTTAAGTCCCGGGGGGGGCACAGCCCCCCACATGAACACCGACCAGGTGTCAGTGCATTTTCCGGTTGGGTACCAGAGTCAGCAGCATCAGGGATGTCGGTGACCATGTGTTGCTGTAGAGGAGGTCGTCAACATTCCTGTCACCGCAGCATGGTGGAACTGTACTTGTTATAGCAGAACACAATGCAATTTGCCAACCATTTGAATAAACATTGCTCGGAAACTGAGGCGCCCCTCGCTACCTGGGGTGAAAGAAACAAACAACTGCTTAGACTTTCTGGACTCTTTAGTCCAAAGCAGATAGTACTTCAAAGTTCTGTGCACATCTAACGTATGGAGCAGAGCTTCCCCTGGATTGGCACGCTTGGGGAAAATAAACAGAAAGGTGGATAAACTGATTGAGTGTAAACTCAGTAGCCACCTTAGGAAGAAACTTAGTATTTGTGTGCAAAGACACCTTGTCTTTGTGAAAAATCAATTAAGGCTCCTCGCACCAGAGAGCCTGAAGCTCTGGAATTCTTCAAGCAGAAGTAATGGCAACTAAAAAGAGTGCTTTCCAAGAGAGACAGCACAAATAGCAAGCCGCAATTGGTTCAAAAAGAGACAGGGTCAACTTTTCCAAAATAAAATTTAAGTCCCAAGCTGGGACAGGGGTATGGATTTGGGGTTTCAGATGCAGGCTGCCCTCTAAGGAAGGTGCAGGAGACATCCAGCTGAGCAATAGTGCAGTCACCCACAGGCTCATGGAAAGCAGAAATGGCCAAAAGGTGGACCTTGAAGGAGGAATACTGGAGACCTGAGTCAGACAAAGAAATCAGGTAGTCCAGGACATGCTTCACATGACAGGTGAAAGGGTCTAGGGAATGCTTGACAACCCGCTTCTATTTCATGACATAAGTGGTATGGGTGGAAAGCTTGTGGGTGGCCACTAGTATATCCACTACCCTATTTGAGACCCCAAACCTGGCGATGGCTGCATCCTTAGAGCCATGCATGCAGATGAAGGGACCTGAGGGTTTGGATGGACCAGTGTCCCCCAATCCAGGGTCAGCAGATTCCTGCGGATAGGAAGGGGAACTGGGGGTTCCTCCGCCAGCTGTTAAAGCAGAGGGAACCATATCTGGTGGGGCCAGAATGGAGCAACCAGGATCATGCTGGCCCCCTCCATTTGTAGCTTGAGCAGCACCCTCTGTATTAGTGGAAATGGAGGGAATGCATACAGAAACCTTCCACTCCAAGAGAGGGACACCACGTCTCCCCAGAAAACTCCACGTCCTGGATCTAGAGAGCAAAAATTAGGCAGTTTTGCGTTGTGTGGGGATGCAAAGAGGTCCAGCTCTGGATAACCCCATCTGTCAATCAGATTGTCTGCTACAGATGGAAGAAGCTCCCATTCATGCTTGCAGGACTGAGTCCTGCTCAGACTGTCTGCCAGAGTGTTTAGCACACTTGGCACATGGACCGCAGAGAGACTCAGGATGTGATCATGAGCCCAATACCATACTCGCATTGCCTCCCTGCAGAGGGGATATGAGTGATTCCTACCCTGCTTGTTGATGTAGTAGACCACACTCAGATTGACTGAATGCACCAATAGCTGGCCTGGGGCCAGGTGCTCCTGAAAGGCCTGCATGGCAAAGAGCACTGCCCTCATTTCCAGGACATTGATATGTAGGGCAGCTTCCCACTGGGACCATGAGCCCTGAGTCTGGAAGGGACCCAGGTGAGCTCCCCAGCTCAGACCTGAGGCATCAGTGGTTAGGCTCTGACCCGGGGGGGGGGAAGCTGGAAAGGGACCCCATGAAGAAGGTCTGAAGGGTCCATCCACCACTGCAGTACCTTGCACACTGGGGGAAGAGACCAGGACTAACTGATCCAGCTCATCCGTGCACTGGTCCCACTGCACTGTGATGGTCCACTACAGGGTACACATGTGAAGTCTGGCTAGAGGGACAGTGAGGACAGCTGCAGCCATTAGGCCCAAAAGCCTGAGGTAGTGTCTGGTAGGAATGAAGAGACTCTGGGTAGCTTGTCAAGCCTGAATGATAAGACATTCTGCCCTGTTCTGGGGCAAGAAGGCCTTCCCCTATTCAGAGTCCAGAACCACCCTGATATACTGCAGTCTTTGGGATGGTATCTGAACAGACTTGGGCAGGTTGATCGTTATGCACTGGAACTGCCATAGAGTATGCTCCAGGGTCAGTAGAAGCTGCAACCTGGACGGGGCCTTGAGAAGCCAATCGTCCAGGTACAGGAAAACATACAGACCTTCCCTCTTGAGGGCTGCTGCGCCCACTGCCAAGCACTTTGTAAAGACATGCAGTGCAGAAGACAAGCCACAGGGCAATACAAACATACATACGAACATATGAATCTGCCAGCAGAAACAAGCCTCATGGTCTATCTAGTCTGCTCGAGTATGCAGCTAGCACACCTAGTTTGCAGCTGCCCCACCTCGAATTGGTAATGATCTCCTTGAAAGGCAAAGCGGAGAAATCTCCTGTGAGGAGGAAAAAAAACACAATGTGCAGGTAAGCATCCTGCATATCCAGAGAGCAGAGCAAGTCCCCAGTTCTGAGGAGGGCCAAAAGGCCTGGCAAAGTTACCATCCGGAACTTTTTGTGCTGAACAAAGAGATTGAGGCCTTTTAGATCTAAAATAGGCCTTAGATCTCCCATCTTCTTGGGAACCAGGAAGAACCTGGAATAGAACCCCTTGTTTCTCTGTCACTTTGGCACCAATTCTACTGTCTGTTTGAGCACGAGAGTCTGTATCTCCTCCTTGAGAACAGGTAGATGAGCCAGGGGGTAATCTGTGGGTGGCGGAGGGGTGTCTGGAGGTTGCTAAATAAGCTCCAGTGTATGACCGCACTCTGATCTGCAGTATCCAAGCATCTGATGTTATGGTTCTCCATTGATTCAAATGGAGGGAGAACCAGCCTCCGACCACCACATCCTGGGCCTGGGCTAAGGGGGGGTCTAGCAAGAAGTCAAGCTGAGGTGGATCCGGCTGTGGCAGTGGGTCCCTCAGCTCTTATTTGACTGCCGCTCCAGCCTGGAAGTGAGCTGGTAGGGAAGGATGGGCTCTGCGCTTAACCTGGGGTTGGGAGCCAAAGCCTGGTCTGTTGGTCTGCCTATGAAAAGTATGTAACCCCCTGCAAATGGGGGTTCCCAAAAGACTTCCAGGAGCTTGCTTGAATGTTCCAAGCCTGAATGGTGTTTGGCGTTTAAGCCATTTATCAGTGAGTGTTTTTAGAGCCTCTGGTACTGTCTCTTTAAGAGCTGTCTGCTTGCAGACATAATTAGTTTGTATGGGGGACTGTGTGTTTCTTTGATTGAGTACCACTCGAGCTGCTGCCAATTCACTCCAGTTTTGCAGTCACTAGGAGTGCAAGGGAACCTATCTGAAAGATGTAACTGTTTGCCAGAAACCATTTAGAGTAATAATGAAATTACAGTTTGTCTAACCTGCTTTCTTTGCAGTCAGAACTGTGTCTGCCTAGTTCCCCATTCTGGTTTTGAACTGCTGAACTGGACCAATCAGTGTGGGGTAAGCTAGCTCTAAAATGGTGCCTTGGACGAATCAGAACTTGGACTCATAATCTGAGCCAGCCACAAGAGGATTGTATGGGCAGTGACTCTGGGAGATGTAGTTTAGACTTCGGCGCCTTTTTGGACCAACAGGAGCAGTCTATTGTGAGTGACAGCCAATCCAGTCAAGAACTGGGAGGAACTCAAAGGAAGTGCGCGGTTTTGTCTGTTGGAGTTTCAGCTGAGTTCTGGCAGTGAAGAGAGAAGGAGCCCTGTGCTTTTTCAGTGTGCAGTTTTAGTTGGGAAACGTGTGTAAGGCCCAGAGTTCCGGTCTGCAGCTTGTGTAACTGCTTGTTGGGACTGAATCCGTCCTGTGAAGAGAATCAAAGGATATCTGAAAAGTAGAAACCAGGCTCACCCTGTAGAAGACTGGAGAAATTGCTGAATTGCACTCGGTCTGTCAGGAACTGAATCTGCTGTGTGTTCTCCGGTATTGTGCAGTAATTACGATCGGGATAGAGAAGCACCTGCCTGGTATAGTACTTTCTATTTTACCATATAAATGTGTGAAGAGGCTTGTGTACCTCAAGTGAATCCTGCTGCCATTAAAGGACTTTGCCTGTTACTGTTCACCATATAAATGTGTGAGGAGGCTTGGTTAGCTCAAGTGAATCCTGCTGCCATTAAAGGACTTTTGCCTGTTGCAGTTTGCCATATAAATGTGTGAGGAGTTTCGTGGAGCTCAAGAGTAGCCCTGCTGACATTGAAAGACCCTATCTTGTTTGGAGGTCGTGAGTACTAATTCAGGGTCGCTCCCTGTTGAATTGCCACATTAAATCCAAATGGAATCACTGTACTGCTGACTGTTTAAACTAATTTTTCTTTTCTCTGTGGGAAAGGGCCCCTACCAGCTGCCACAGTTTGGACTAGCCACCTAGGGCTTGGGTACCCAGGGACAGTAACTGGTAGGGATAGGCCCCTGTGCACAGAGCCATAGAGTAGATGAGTAAAGTGATAAGCTAATTAACCTGATTTCCCCTGTCCTTGTTATATTCCCCTAAATAAATCAGAGCTGCTTGTTTCAGCAAAGTTATACTGCCTGAGGTATTTGTCTATGTTAAAGTATTGTACTGTGATTGTTGCACTGTATCTTATTTTACAGGAGGTCCCAGTGCCTGAACCAGCCCTGGGGGTAAGTGTGTACTGTGAAGGTAATTCTGATATATTGTGTGGGCCACTAGTGGGAAGAAAGGGGGGTTGCAGTGTCCCAGAGGGCTGTGACCAAGTAAGTTTAACTATTGCAAACCCTGACCTCTGGGTGGAGGCACCCGCCATTGGATCCAGGCCCCTCAACCTGTTAGTGACAAATCAGGCAGGGGTAGTAGCCCCTGGGATAGCGCCATCTAGGGGTTACAAGTAGAACACCTCCTACCACACTGTTGAGTGTGGCAGAGGGAGTGAACAGACTTAAGAGCCATGCCTGTGACCTGCAGGTCATTAATAAGGTCCTGGACATCCGGATCGAAAAGCTAGATGCCATTGAAAGGAGCGTTAAGCACCTTGTTTTGCACATCAGCTGCAAACCCACATACCCTAAGCCAAGAGTACCTATGGAGACATATGCCAGTGGCGGCCGCTCTGGCACCCGTGTCTGACAAATCATAAATGGCTCTAAGGAGATGCTTACCAACATCCTCAGCCATTTGGAAGCATTGAAGAAGTTCCTGCTTCCAGGCACTATCAGGAAGAGCTTGGGCAGCAGCCTTGCCCTTCATTGAATTGGTGTTCTTGGTGTTCTGGAATTTTACCATGTGTGACAGGTAACTGGCAATCCTCAGGCCTAGGGTAGAGGAAGCATATGCCCTTTTTCCTCAAAGATCAGTCCTTCGAGGCTCTTAGTCCGGGGGCAGGGAACTAAGGTACTTGGGTGCCTAAGACCTGTCGTGTATTACCTTAATGACCACTTAGTCAGTTTCAGCTTGGGCAGCAAGGTAAGGGAGGCCCTGAGGGGCACTGAAGAGTTTGTCAGCTCTATGGGGCGTAGCTGGCTCCAGGTCAGGCCTGTGCCAGGCTGCTGTGGTAGCATTCTTTAGAGCTGGAAGCATGAGAGGAATAATTTTAGGGGGAGATTCTGTAATCTTAAGCTAGTCCACCAGATCCCTTCTGATGGCATCCTCATCCTCTGTCTGAAACACCATGGTGGAAGACAGTTGTTTTATAATGCTAAAGAAGGAAGCATCCTCAGGTGGAGACCTGGGAGTGTGCTTGACAGATTCTTCATTGACTGAAGAGGCAGTGGACTTGTCAGAAGTATAGTACTGGTCCTCATCCTCTTCCTCCTCCTTGATGTCGACCTCTTCTGCTGGGTCTGGTGTCGGCTGCACCATCAACGGCCCTCGAGCAGGATCCCAGGCCCATTGTACAAGGGTCAATGACAAAGGAGTTGTCAGAGGTGCTGGCAACAAAGGCCTGTTATAGGCAGAAAATTGCTGCACTAAAACATTTGTAAATTGAACGAGAACCTTGTTGAGGTCCATCATCACCGGAGGAGGATCCAATGGCGCCAAGGCCAATGAACCAATCTGAGGGCCCAGCAAGCCCGCATCCTTTGGAAGAGAAGGGAAGAGAAGGTTTCAAAGGGGTAGTTGTAGATGATAAGCCCATTGTCAACGGAGATGGGCCAGATGACCTGAGATCAACGGCCAAGCACCTTGGGAGTTGGACGGCACAGCTATCGTATGGGTCTGGAGTGGACCAGGACCTGGGCAACAGATCTCTTCGTCAGGGCAGCAGCTGACAATGAAAAGCCCCCGAACAAGAAGAGGTCAACAGGGAACGAGAGAACGTGATGGCCACCGGGGGGCGGTCGTGATCCCGGTCTTTCTTGTGACTTTTCCCCTGAGGGTTTGTCTTTGACCTGGAGGTCTTGGAGCTCTTGAACCTGGAGGGCGACAGGGTGGCCGGCACCCCGGAGAACACTGGTTCAGAGCTGGCTACCTGTTCTATGAAGGTTTTTAGAGCTTTTCTGTGTCACCTGAGGATGGTTTGATTAAACTGTTGGCAGAGCTCACAATCCAAGGCATCATGATCAGGCCCAAGACAGCAGACACACACCGAGTGCTCGTAGTTGGAGGCAGTCTTCTTTCCACAGCAGCAGTGATGGAAGAGAGATGTAGATGGTTTAATTCTCAACATAAAAGAAGAAAAAGATAAATCTCTGAAAGAGATTTAAGGGTTGGTAAGGAAAAGGCCGTAGGCCAAAAAAAGCATGAACACTGCGACGACTCTTCTGCGGAGACTGTGCTTGCAAGTCAATGGTGGGAAAGAACTGTGGAGGGATCAGGGCCACCCATGCTTATACAGCATTGGTGAAGTCAGCGGACATCAACAGCGTGGGCGGCCCCAGTTGTACTGTTGAAAATCTTCCATGTGGATTCCCATTCACCGATGGTGAAGTTCCTACGGTGGTACCTGATGACTAAGATACCCCTGAAGAAGATCCACTGATTCTATCTTTATAGACCTAATTAAGGCATTTGATTTGGGCAATCATGAGTTGCTTCAGCTTAAACTCAAGGGGCTAGGCCTTGATAATTTGTCCTGCTCCTGGATCTGTAACTACTTAACTGGCTGCAAGCAGATGGTTAAATGGGGAGGTAGCTATTCCACCTCACCCTGAAAGATATCACTGATGAGGTTCCCCAGGGTTCTAGCCTGAGGCCATTGTTGTTTTCTCTTTTTATTTATGACTTGTCAAAATAGTGTGAGAGTGTTAAGGTTCTGCTCTTTGCAGATGATGCAGAGCTATACACAAGCCACCCAGACACTGACTCGATCAAGTCAGGCCTCAAAGCTGACTTCCATTGACTGGAAATGTGGTTTAAGGCAAACAAGCTGCTGTTAAATGCCAAAAAACACAAAGTCCGTTCTCTTTGACCCTCATCATCTTAGCCCTGTCAGGAGCGAATTGCTAAAAATATGCTCACAGAATGGTGACCCTATAAAGACTGTAAACTCTATCAAGTACCTGGGAGGTATACTGGATCAGGAAATCTCATTCAAGTCTCACGTTGACTGGGGGACCAAACTACTAAAGCAAAAATTAGGGCTCACTAAACCTCACCTCTGAAGTCAGAGTACCCATAGCTAACAGTATTTTACTGCCTGCTGTTCTGTATGGTGCCCCCATCCTATCTTCTCTCAAGAATACTGCATTCACTAAGCTTAAACATTTCTATCACCCTGCACCCCATTTAGCTCTGGGTGCCGGTAAAAGGGATCACCACTGACTGCAAGGCACTATCCATGCTAAACTACCCCCAAGTAGAATTCACTATTCCACACTCTGCTTGGCACATAAAATCATATAACCCCCTCCCCCTAACCTTGCCTCCATCCTGGAACTTAAACCTCAGAAGAAAATCCTTGAGTCCTCCTCCCAATTGCTCCTCACTGTCCCAAGAACTGCAACAGCTGTTGGCAAAAAGTCCTTTGCCTCTGTGACTTCTAGGCTGTGGAATGACCTCCCAGCTGATGTCCAGGCTTGCACCAATCACAAGCCCTTCAAATCCTCCCTTAATGTATACTTCTCCTATGCAGCCAGTGTACTTGTTATAGCTGAGACCCCTCAGTGACCCATGTGAGGCCATTGGTCTAACCTATGTCTTGCACAGGCTACTGGTTGTTGCTGTCACCTTGCTGCTATGCTGTCTTAATTTCTCATGTCAAAGTCTGTATAGTTTAAGCCTCAATACACCACGACTTTGTAACGATTGTAAATGTGTGCTCTGTTACTCTGCATTGCTATCTGTATCTTATTATCATGCACTGTTACCTATATTTATAAATGACTGTTGTACGTAATTATTTCCAGGTTGCTCCAGAAAAAGATACTTTTTTAGTCTCAGTGAGCCTAGTCGATTAACAAAATCAAAAATCCAAATAAATGAATAATAACATCATGTCTGTGCTGCTTCTTTGGTGGGGGCCTTCAGAAAGTGCTAAAATACTACTTGTTTAAACTGGTGTACAGTATGATTCTGTGAACATTTGTTGTATTTGTTGTGATATTTTTGTGATTTTGACTTTGGATGAAAATGTATTTAGTCTGTAACATGACCTGAGCCTTTGGGATAGAGTGCCATAAAAATAAAATTGCCTTGCCTTGTCATTCATCCATTTGTACAAGACTCTAGATGGCTCTCTACCTGAGGTGTTCCCTTTCTTCAAATACCTGGGGTGTCTCGTTAGATCAAAGGAGCCTGCAAGGCATCGCAGGAGGCGAGGCTTGTCTGGGGGCAGGTATTGAGGGACACCTGGATGGCAGGTAGGGGTTAAGTTGCCACCCACTAGGGGTGGGGAAGGGGCAGGCAGGAGGGAGGGAGGTTCCCAGGGGGAGGGTAGAGGAGAGGCAGAGGAGAAGCCAGGCCTTTAAGAAGGGATGACGAAGAGAGAACCCCCTCTCTTCCAGGCTGCTCCCAGGTTTCAAGAGGTTTTTCCAGAGGACCACCAAGTCTTTTCTCCAGGGAAGGTAAAGGGACTCCACGAGGTAAGGCCTAGACAGGTACCTGGGACCACATGCAGGCTCCTTGCATGGCCCACGAGGCATGCTGAGGCATTTTGTTGTATGGCTGAATTGGTGTTCCTGTCATGGAGTAGGGTGGCCTGGGGAGGGAAGCCAGCCAGGGAGCCTGAGTCACCTAAAACACGGCCCCTCTTCCCCCCCTTTTGGGCGGCGTGCAGTCATTGGAGCTTGGAAGTCTTTTAAAGAACTCCAACGCTACATCCCAATAGCGGTCTTCAGGTCGCGTGACTTGGTGTCCCTTCCCCGAGCAGCTCAGTGTACTGCACAGCCCCTCCCAGAGCTAGATGCTGGGCATCATGTTTGCGGTATCCTTTTAAAGAAACCTAATGCTACATTCCAGTAGCGGTCTTTTGGCCACATGGCTCGACGTGCCAGACAACAACAAGAGAAACTCCGGGTTGCAGTCAGAAAGGATGCTACCTCCTGGACTGCAGGAGGTCCGGGAGAAGGCTAGGAGCAGCACGTGGCATGGGGGGGCACATTCTGGTAACCGCATGGCATGCTCTTCTCCAGATGGTGGGGCAGTAGCAGCAAGCAGGCCATGAGGTGCAGGGTCAAGGGCGGCCAGCGGGGCAAGTCATGCCAGAGTGGCATTTACCGGACAGCAAGGCCACAACAGGTTTTTCCATGGGCATGCACAGTGGAGGGGAGTATGCACATGCCTGGAAGGCACTCAGCATGAATGTCGGGGGCAGGGCACGTGCGTGTAATGCTCGTAATTTTCTAAACAAAAGAAGCATGGCCTGTGCTATACCCATAAAGCTAGAAATAAAATTAAAAGCCTTAGTAGAAAGGAAGCAGTGGACATTTTATTATAACGCTTTCCTGAGGGTACAGAGAACGGTAGTTTGCTTCACCTTGAGGGGGGTCTGTGTTATACCAATTGCTCTATTGACCACGAGATGGCACCAGGGTTCCATGGAGCTCAGCAATGAATGCAGACCAACAGAGTGAAACCTGGGAACTGCATTTCATGCTGATGCGGGTTATCCCATTTTACGGCAGTCAATCCATCCTTCTTCTTAAAAAGGAATAATAAATAAATAATTGAAAACAGTTAAATAATTAACATTTGAAATGCCAGAAGGCTTTTGTTGTATAGGAATTTCATATAGCCTACTGACTATACTGAGGTGGTGAAAAATTGGTTTGAATTCAACCATGACAGTGTGCGTGATACACAATTAAAATGTGTATCTCATGCTAGGTAACTGGTTTGTATAATTTTGTTATTTACTAAGTACCAGCATCTTTGTTATTCAATTCAAGCTAGCAGGATGGGTGATGCTTTTCTTTAGCTGCTTCAGTACTGATTTTGTACCGGAACTGCTGACTGCTGGTCACCTTAGTAATGTAAAAATAGGCAAGCATGCCCTGGCAGCTCAGACCAGACACATGGTCAGGGTTTAGTAATGATAAAGGAGAAGAACACACCCTCCAATTCAGTGACTGGGTCATTAGCTAAGAAGCCGATGGCTCTTTAATCCGTAGTGGTGCAAGGGCACTGACTTGCAAGGCAGGAGCCTAGAATGCATGAAGACCAGGGGGTTTTGATGCTCACGAAAAAAAATAATAAAAAATCCCACTGGGGTATAGTGTGCTCCTGAGCAAGTAACTGAACTTTAGATATTAAAAAAAAAAGGATACAATAGTAGGAAGAATAACATGATATCCCCAGTGGACAGGCCCATTGTTGTGGTAGAGACGGAGGCTGAAACGGCAGCAAGGGTCAAGCAGGGGTGTTACTTTATATATTTCATAGCGACGCAGCAATGGATATTGAAAACCAATTGGTGGCCTTTGTTAAGGGAAAAGGCAAGGCGTGGTGGGATGCACTGTTCCAGGGTGAGGGCAAGCTACCAAGCACATCTGGGCCAGTGCAGTAGCCACAGACAGATGCAGGGGCAGGCCAAAACCTGGATCTGGAGGTCCCACCACAGCCAGCTGGTGTCCCTGGGCAAGAGGAGTCAGTGGTGGTGATCCAGGACCCCACAGAAGGTGTTACACCGCCAGTTGAGCATCAAGAGTGACCACCACCAACCAAGAAGCCACGGGCCCAGAAAAGGAAACAGGAGATGGCGATTTCAGACATGCAAGCAGGTAGGCTTGACCTCAACACACTCTCTGCAGAGGAGTTGTGGGCCTTGATTAGGCAGGAGGGTTGGGGGTCAATGGCAAAAAAACAGAGACCACCGAAGAATAAAACAGGGGTGGCTGGGTATGGGGAGCTCATTGGTCATCCTAATGCTCCTGCTTGCCCGCCATCTTGGAGTTTGGGACTGCCAGACATGGCAGCAGCAGGACTGTCATTAGTGGCACATGGTCAAAGTCCATTACTGGAAGCTATGGAGCTTGGGCAGCAGCAGCAGTGGCTTCTGGGCAAAGCAGAGCTGCCACCGGGTGTACCAGGTTTAAGCCACGACATACGGTCTGGGCAGGGGCTGACAGAGACTGGCTGGCAAGCTGTGCCAGGGTCCTCAACACAATATGCACTGGAGCAGAAGCTTGACCATTTGTTGGCTCTGTTTCCCAACAAAGACTTACCAAGTTGCCCCGCAGTCAGTGGAACACTGCATATGGGAAGCTTGGAGCTCAACACTGTGACCCAACCGGCAGCGTCGCAGCCAACAAAACTGGGGTTTGTGTCATTGGGGGAACTTGAGGGGTCCCATTTGCCTTACAAAGTTAGGCAGCAAATAGTAAATGGGGTATATGTCGATGTTTTCTCACTTCTCAACCAGCCAAAGGAGCCGGAGGAGGAAAAGGAGAAGGATAAGCATGAGAAGGATGATGGGGTGGAAAAGAAGTGCAAGGTTCTGGTCTGACACACCTGGGAAAATTGGGAAGCTGGATTTGCAATATATGCAGGCCTCCTCACCCAGGGCAACCCGATGAAAGCCGAAGGGCTATGGGTGTACTTTAGTCAGATCATGACTAGGCATGCGAGCAAACCGGGGGGAGTTGGCTGGAATATGACGAGGAGTTTAGGAGAAGGAAACAGAATGATACAGGGAGGTCTTGGGTTATGTTGGATATGCCTTTACTGTGGACGACAGACATGGTGGGGTACAACATACTGATAGCGGGTTTCTGATTTGGTGAGCCCCGTTACCAAAAATGGGGTTGCAAGGGAAAGGGAGTGGGGGGCATTGCTACAACTACAATCAGGGATCCTGCAAAGCAGAACAGTGCAGATACGAATGATGCATGGCACAAGGGCGCCAGCACCCATTTCAGCAATGCAGGAGAAAGACTGGGAAATGGCCGGCCATTCCAGGAAAACAGTGTGTTTCTTCCCTTTTGAGGAGGGCAGGCCTGCCAACACCCGTGGGGAAACATCTTGAGTGGTGGCTGGATCGATACCCAAACAAGGAATCTGTTTGCTTCTTGGCTGATGGGTTTAGGTTTGGTTTCTGCATTCCTGACGATGGCCCCCAGAGGGCATATGAAGCGGACAACCTAAGATCTGCCAAGGAGTGACCAGATGTAGTGCATAGGAAGCTAGAAAAAGAGTTAGCAGCAGGAGGATTAGTGGCCTGTGCAGCACCCCCATTCCCGCCTCCGTTATTGGGCTGGTCCCAAAGAAAGCTCTGGGGAATTCTGGTTGATTTATCATTTGTCATAACCAGAGGGGGAATCGGTCAACCATTTTATTGACCCAACCCATACATCTGTGTCATATGCGTCATTTGATGAAGCAGTGGAAGTGGTGCGGTAGGCGGGTCAAGGGGCAATGTTAGGTAAGCTGGACATTGAGGCAGCATTTAGGTTACTGCCGGTCCACCCAGAAGACCATGAGTTGTTGGGAATGAAGTTTGAAAGTAAGTATTACATAGACAACTGTATGCTAATGGGGTGCACAGTGGCGTGTACAGTATTTGAGCAGTTCAGCATGTTCCTGCATCGGGTTACAATCACAAGGTCGAAACGGGCTGAGCTTGTCCATTATTTGGATGATTTTTTGGTTTGTGGGCAAGACAGGAACACAGAGTTGTGGGCAGCTTATAGGGGCATTCCACGAGGCTTGCGTGGAAATGGGAGTCCTGTTGGCACGAGACAAGACAGAGGGTCTGAGCACATGGTTGTCCTTTCTAGGCATAGAAATTGACATGACAAGACAGGTCTTTTGGTTACCATAGAACAAGCTGGCGTCACGGAAGGAGCTCCCGAGGAGGGTAACAAAGGCACGGAAGGTTATGTTGCAGGAATGGCAGCAGCTGATAGGGCATCTGAACTTCGCCTGCCGGGCTCTCCCTATGGGTAGAACCTTCATAAGATGGTTGGCCGGGATAGGGTCTGGGTACACAAAACCACACCACAGGATTAGGATGACAGAGGCAATGAGAGATGATTTGAACATTTGGCAAGTGTTTTTGAATTACTTCAATGGGGTAGCAATATGGCCGGTACCAATGTCCAGCCAGGAGCTGGAGCTTTTCACAGACACGTCCGGGGGGTTGGGTTTTGGTACATACTTTCCAGGGAAGTGGTGCGCTGGCCAATTGCCAGAAGACTGGAAGGCATCAGGGGTGCTGCCTCAGATAACAGTCTTGGAATTCTTCCCAATCATGGTGGCATTGGTGGTGTGGGGTGACCGGCTAAGGGACAAAGCCATTACATTCTGGTCAGACAACACCGGCATAGTGTATGCCATTAGTGTCCAGTTGGGGAGAAGGGCCTGATGGGTAACCTCATGAGTGTGTTTGTGTTGAAATGTCTTTTGCTTAATATACAGTTCAAAGCAGTGCATGTTCCAGGAGTTGAGAACAGTATAGCTGATGCCCTTTCACATTCACAGTGGCAGAGGTTTCGAGAATTGGCACCATGAGCGGACCGACACCCCAGGGAAGTCTCAACATATCTTTGGGGTTTGATTACGGAGAAACATGGGCATTGATCAGGAATGCGCTGGCCCCCAATAGGCAGGTGGTATATAAAAGGGGTCTGGACAGTTTCCTGGCCATGCAGCAAGCGCAAGGGTGGAGTAAGGCATAGCCGGTGCCTGTGGAGCAACTATGTGAATACGTGCTGCTTAGAAAAGGTGGGGGGGCTACGCTGACCACAGTGGAACAGCATTTGGCCGGCATAGCCTGGTTCCAGAAGGCCAGGGGGTACATGGATACCACAAGAACTTTCCCTCTTCGCAAGATGTTGCAATGATAGGCACGGATGGTACCACAGCTACCAGACCAGCGACGACTCATCAGCCCCACACTGTTTAGATGTACTCGGGACACCTTCCCTGGGGTCTGTTTGTCAGAAGGGGAGATGCGCCTATTCAGAACTGGCTATCTCATGGCATTTTGTGGGGCGTTTTGGGTATCAAAGTTTGTGCGAGCAAGCAAGGCGGCACATCAACAGCTAGTATTGGGTGACGAGGATGTGGTGATAACCATGGCGGGGGTATTCATCTGACTAAGAAAAATCAAGATGGACCGATCCGCTCGGGGCCGCTGGTGCAGTGTGCGGGTCCCAAATGGGGTGCACTGGGATATCCAGGCATGGGTACAAGATTATATGGTCCAGTGGACAAAAGTGAGGTAGGCTTACTTTTGACACAAGGATGGGTCCCTGATGAAGGTGTACCAGTTCCATCACATATTGCAGAAGGCATTGCAGCAACTGAGTCTGGAGGCAAGCTAATTCAACACCCATTCCTTCAGGATAGGGGCAGCATTGCATGCCAGGACAGAAGGGCTCACGGATGCGCAGATTCAAGCCCTGGGGAGATGGAGGTCCCAACTTTTTGAGAGTTATGTCAGACCACTGATGTTCTAATTGTTTTTCTTTTTCCTCTCTCGACAGGTAATGGAGTGCAAAAGACACAGATTTGGGTGTGAGGACACTTATTCTTACATTGGGCTGCCATAAGGGTGGGGCAGCTGAAAGGGGGCAAGGAGCTGTTTTTGGATCCCAGGCGGACAGAAGTCAGCTGGCTGGGACAACAAGGCATGAAATGGGAAGAGTTGTTACCAAGTGTGACAGCAGAAGCACAATGGAGGCAGGCTCCTCCTGATGTCCCAATGGTCCACTTAGGGGGCAATGACCTGGGTCGGGGGAAATCTCTCGAGCTGCAGTTGCGGGTAAGAATGACCTGCCAAGGTTGAAGGTAATGTGGCCAAGGCTGTGCATCATATGGACTGACATTTAGCGATAGCTATGGCACCATGCTTGCAATCCTAGAGCAATTGAAAAGGTACGCCGGTTACACAATTGGGGTATGCGGCCATTCATGGCTAATATTGGCGGGGCGACAGTGCGCCACCCGGAAATTGGGACGATGAAAGGAGAATTGTATCGGAAGGACGGGGTGCATTTATCAGAGGTAGGTTTAGATATATTTTTGGATGACATACAATGAGTTGTGAAGAAAGTGTTGGTGTGATGAGCTTGTGGGGGTGTGAGCAGGGAAAGCTCACCATGTGGCAGCTCAGTAGTCTTGGAAGGTATGTGCAGAGGGGGTAACGGGGGATTACAAGTCTATGCAGCCGAATCCCTTGAGGCTGATGGGAAGTCAGTGCCAAACGACAGGAGTTACCCAGGTAAAAAAGGGGACAGTTGGGATGGCAGGCCTCTCTGAGCATATGCTCACAGCATGGTGGTGTCCTCGGATGGGGGAGGACACATCCAAAGCCGGTCTTGAGAGCCATCCCTCATGCCCCAGAGCTGGTGACCTCACAGGGTTTGGGATTATCTGGTTGGTGGCCTCATAATAAGAGGAGGTCGACCACCGGTGAATCAGCGCAAGCTGATTCAAGATTTCCAAGACTACGTAGCTGTGTGCATCACGCTGATTGGATGTACTGATAGTTACAATTTGGTTTAATAAATACATGGCTGCGGCCATTTTTCTCCATAACTGGTTGTGGTCTCAGTTTGTTCAGGTGGAATGAAATATTTGCCCTATAAGACAAATGCACTTTAAATTCACCAGACATATTGACGCCATCTACTCCTAACTCCTCCCCAGTGAAGGCATTGTTCTGCAACAAAATCCTGTGTTCCCCCACCCAGCTCATCGTGATGTTGTTCTGAAAATGATCCTCCTGACATTTGACTGTGGTGATGCCATCTATGATATTGACCCAAATCCAACCTGGCTGACTAGACCCCCTCTTTAATTCTTTCTGCTGTCTTTCTCTCAGCTGCCCCCACCCCCCATACTCACCACTGTTCTTTTATTCTGAACTTTAATTTACTTCCCTTGCTGCCAGGAGCCTTTATCACTCTGCTGCATTCATAGCTAAGTTCATGTTCTCCCTGTTTCCTGCTGTCTCTCCTCTCCCATTCCCCCCTTTCCCTCCAATTCAACTCGCTCAGAAACTCTGAACATTTTTTGCAACTATTGCAGCTGTTAGCAGCATACTGCAGTGTATGGTACTACTGCATGTTGTACACTATATATTCATATATATTCAGTACTAAACACTGTTTCATGCACAGTTGCATCTTTGGTAAACTTTTGTGGATAAAATTGTTGAGTGTTACTATTTGCTCTCAGTTTACCAATATTTTATTCATCACAGTATCTTGTTATACTTAATTACACCGTGTATATTTTTTGTTGTTACTATAGATTGCTGTTTTTGTGACTCTCTCTGTTCTCGCTCCCATTGGGCCACACGTGGAAATGAGATTTAATGCAGTGTGCCTTTCCTGGTCACCACATTTTTTAAATAAACAAATAACAACCCTCCTCTTCCTGTGACAGAGATGAACAAGCACATAACATGCACTGCTCCCTGACTTTATGGGAATATCAGGGCTAACTCCAGGCCACAAAACTTAACCCCAAAATGGTAAACATAAAATGGCAAGGCAAGGCAAAATTTATTTAAAAAGACGCCCATTCCTGGAGGCTCTGGGCGCCGTACAGATAAACAAACACATGTTCAGAGATACAGCAATAAAAACACAAAAATAATTATAAACATATAAATAATTCATATAAACATTAGGCAAAATAGCAGATTATCAACATCTATACTCAGATTAGAATTTATAGATTAATAGCTTAATCTAAGAATGCCTGGGTGAATAGGAGGGCCTTAAAGCGGGCCTTGAATACCTCCAAGGTTGGGGCCCCCTTAACCCCAGAGGGGATCAAGTTCCACAGGATGGGGGTGGCAACACTAAAAGTCGAATCGCCAGCTGATTTCATCCTCAACCTGGGAACCACTAGGGGGGCCTCCACAGGAGGAACAGAGGGGGCAAGCTGAGACAGCAGGTACAAGAAGGTCTAACAGGTAACCAGGGCCCTGACCGTGTAGGGCCTTATAGGTGAGAAGCCCCACCTTAAAGAGGATCCTGCACCTGACCGGCAGCCAGTGCAGCTCACGCAACACCTGTGTAATATGGCAAAACTTTGGCTGCCCAGTAAGTAACCAGGCAGCTGCATTCTGCACTAGCTGCAGCCTGCAGAGAGATCCTCCCGTGACCCCAAGGTACAGCGCATTACCGTAGTCAAGCCTCGATGTAACTAAGGCATGCATCAAAGTGGGGAGGTCCAGAGGCGGAACAAGGGGCTTTATCCTGGCGACATTTCTGACATGGAAAAAACAGGAGCGGGCAATGGAGGATATCTGCGCCTCCATAGTCAGACTCCTATCCAGAATGACCCCAAGATTTCATACCTTAGAGGAGGCTTCAATGAAACAGAACCCAGAAGAAGTCCAGTCTCTGAATCAGAGGCCAACCTATAACGCACTCTGTTCGACTCCACCTTCAATACCTCCATCTTATCGGGGTTCAGTCGCAACAAGCTAAAGGCCAACCAGTCGTTGATCTCAGCAAGGCAGCTGTTTAGCGCATCTACTGCGTCAGATGTTCCTGGGGCAAAGGATCAGTATAGCTGGGTATCATCAGCATAGCAATGAAAACCCAAGCCATACTTCCTAATGATCCCCCCAGGGTCAGCATGTACAAAATGAAATGTGGTGCCATATAAACGGATTTCAAACTCACAAGAACGCCATTCTTGGCTTGCTGATAATCATTTAAGCATTATAGTTGGGGGGTTTCAATGGTGGAAGCTATCTTTACTGCGCCAGGCATGCTGTTGCTGTAATAGAGGCTCATTTCTGTGGCAGGACCATGTTTCTGTGGTGACTGCCGCAACTGCAGAATCACTGTAACACGGACCCCTGCCTAAGGTGGTGTCTGGTTGCATATTACATCAGGCAATTGATTTACCCTTGTTTGCCTGTTTGTAAATGTGTTTGATTAATAGTTGCTGCTGTGTTTGTATGCATATAGCCCCCCTACATTACCAGTACTTTGTTTGATGATACATAAAGCAGTTTAAGATGCAGTGTATATGAAAAGCATTATATAAGACCAAATTCTATTATATTTTATTCTTCTTTAAAATGGCTATAGGAGCCGCAGATCTCCTCACTGGGATTGTGGAAAAAACAATCTTACTTCTCTCATGCCACTGCTCATTAAAATAAACTTTGGAAACTCACATTATCAGCACTAAACGGAAAGGTGATCTTGTCAAGTTTAATGGTTACTTTTTTGCAGTGATAATTTGCTAGGAACTTGTAAATTACATTGCATTTTCCAGTGCGTGACCTTCACAAATGCAGTCTCATTCAGGTTTCTCTGTAGTTAATAAAAAGCTAGAGGGGGAGCAAAAGATTATTTGGCAGCTCTCTGCAATGTTTCTCTTCAGAGGAATGGAATTCATGCTGCTACATAATCAATAGTCACTGGTACTGTACCTGAATAAACAGTGCTGTGAAGAACTCTGCCTTTTATTGTTTTGTTTGTAGGGACATCATTCTGTACAGTTTCCCTCATGGAACCAGTAATTTGTTGCTTTCATGATGTCACAGTACATAAGGACATCCATAAAAATCAAAATACAAAATATTGTTTTTTGCATTAACTTCTCTTCTGGTACAGTTAAGGATGGATTCTGGAGCATGAACATCATTTCTGAAAGAAACGCACATTGCAAGCAGCAGTGAATTTGAAATAATTGCCTGTCCTCTAATTTACGAGAGATTATTATGTTATTCAGTAGGGGAGCTTTGATACATGGTCTGTGGTGATGGTTAGAGATCTCCCACAGTGCCTTTATTAATCCCAGGGATATAATGAAGTACATTTTTGAGGGAGCTGAGGTTAAGTTATCTTTTTAAAAAGAATTCACTGTCTGAAAAGCTTTCATGTGCCAAGAACTGGGACTTTATGTGAATTACACATACATTTCCTTTTCAGTGTAAAATTATACAAAATTATAATGTGTGTAATGCCTCGTGTTTGCTACATATTCTATTAAGGGATTTTTGGCCCACACAACTTTCTAAAAGACAGTTGCACTTCAGGGGTTGCAGAAATCAAATATATGAGAAGTTATATATAATTGTATGGATCTGACCTGTCATTTCTGCTCTTATGCACGTTGAAGAGGAAACACAAAAGGCCTTTTTTCCCCCTGAGAGGTCCAATGTAACATCAGTCATTTCATGATGCAGTAGCATTTCTATAGCAAAAAGTAAAACTTCTCTTCGTGTTGCTTTTCATTTAATTTGTTCTTGATCTGCCCCCAACCAACACCGTCTTTCTGGCTTGAAAATCACCACTGGATGCATGTGTGACTTGCCTCTTATACGCACTGAGTGGCCAGTTCAACTGGAGGATCTGGAACTTTACTCAGTGTCATCATAAAAGACCACAGCTGAACACCAGGATTATCCTGTCCCCCTCTGATGTATCTCATTTGCTATATCCACCATGAGACCGCACTGGACATTTTGTTAAATTACAGAATCCACAGTCCCAGCAGTGAGGAGTGATTGCAGTCACTGGCCCCTTCTGTACGCTCTGGGCCCCCCAGTGCCATCAACAAAGAATGACTGCAGCTAGTGACCCCCTCAGTAGGCTGTAGGCCCCTTGTTCTTCAGCATTTTTTATCAACCTCCCATCCACAGTATCTGTACCAGCTCAACTGCCACATCTACCTGTACACCGATGATAGTGTTCTCTATACCAAGTCCATGATCACCAAAGATCTCAACAGCACATGATAAATAATCTTTGAAAGGACTTAATTGTGCATGAATAAATATTTGCAGCTTACTATTAAATAACTCCAGAAACAAAGCTGGTCTTTTTTTTAGCCGAAGAAAAACTACCCCAATATTTTACAAAGCCTACCATGATCGGGGCTCACACCCAAAATGGTATAATGCTTCAAATACCTTGGGATACGGTCAGACCCAAAGTTGAACTACTCAGACCAAATCCATAAAATATTAAAGCACACACAGAAAAAGCTTGGTGCACTTTACTGCATCGGAAACTGCCTTACCCAGAACACCCACAAATGAATCCTACAGCAATCTGTATTGTAAAATGGGTAAGAGAAGTCCTATACTGTTATAGGAGGTTCTGATGTCAGAGGGAGTGGGGCCTGGATGCATATGGAGCTGTTTAGACTGTGGATTTATGCTGTTTCCAGGACTTTTGCTGTGAGTTTTTTAACCTGTATTTATTGCCACCTTGCACTCTGAATAAAGGAATTTATGCACTTTATCTACAAGCCTGGACAGCTGTTGTATGTAATAGTATCATTTATTGCACTACTGGCCTTGGTTGGTGCCGGACACCCCCTTGAACTACTGCTGACTGCTATAGGAGGAATTTTATCACCTGACCTGACCATGCATTCATTTTAATGCAATTGCATAGTAACCTGAATTTAGTTTAATTTAACCAAAAGATATTTTTTTTACTAATTCAAGTACTGTATCTTTTCTTTCTGGTTCTTTATTTTTAAATATATTACCTATGTTTTAAACACAGTAACCTCCTTCAGGGTATGTTTGGTGCTTATGAATGTCCCAGGTGCTGAAGGCACTCAGCACTTCCCAGTGCACATATGGTGTGCATATATTAGCCCCATGCATGCATGCCCTGTTGTGGGATATTGCTTACTTACCCACACTTGAATATGGGAGTGAAGTATACAGAACTGTACAATCCACCTTGCTACATAAAATCACAGCTGATTTTAACAAGATATAGTATGTAGTCTTGCACTGGGCAACAGCAGAACACATCATTGCCTTTTGTATAATAACATTGCCTCTTTCCTCCTGAAAAAGGTATCCCAACAATTGCACATGGGGATGTGGGAGAAGGGAATCTGGGCAGTAAAAGGAGAGCGGACACGATGTGGCCAGATGGGACTTCGGCATGGTGGCGATTATGGGTGGATGGGAACATGGGGATTTAACTGTACCCCCCCCCCCAAATGTGTGCAGGCTCTGAGTTGTTTAGATTTATTTGAGGGAGTGTGCAGGGGGGAAGCCCCCCACAATGGGGCCGAGATATGCTCCAACCAGGGAAGTGCGCAAACAGATTCCTGTCTAAGTCCACGCTAAGTCTGCTCCACTCAGATTCATTTTATTGCTTCCTCCATGTTAGAGGTTGAATGCAGTATGTTACAATGACTTTATATGCAACATCAAAACTAACATGTTATTTAAAGAGTTACATACATCAGGAATGTTTTAACCACCGAGACAGTATTTCGCATAAAGACGCCTATTCACAAAGGCAGGCGAGGGTACACACGAAAGGCACATAATCCCCCCCCATCCTCAGGAGATCCGTGCAGCGGCCGTATTCCTGTACACCAACCAATATGCATCTCCCATATGCAGCCCTGCCCCCAGCATACAGGTTTGCGAGGCAGTTGGGTGCTGGGCAGCAGACCTGGCAGACAGCCAATCAGCTGCACCACCCGGGTCTCATGGTAGATTACTTGTGCCAGTGGGGTGCCATGTTGGCAGCCAGCGAGCAGTGTACCAACAGCAAAGGTGGGGGGTAGCCCAGTAGTCCACCCCCAGACCTCCCAGAGTGCCTCAACAGTTGGGGTAGCCAAAGTGGGGGGTCCAGTGACCACCGCCTTCTCTGCCACAACATGCAGCAGCATGGGGGGCAGGTAAGTGTTATGGCTGCCCTCAGATGGCATAGTCATCACTCCCATGCACCGCACTTTGAACCTTCGTGAATGGTGTGGAGTGCAGCCGTGCCCCCCGCACTGTTCCCTGGCCTGCCCCTGTGTACAGCTGCACATTCAGCCAGGGTTTTGGGTATGTGGGGGGGGCGTATGTGCATTCCACATGCCGCACGGGGGTGCAGTGGGTGTGGGCAGGTGAAGGGTGGGCAGGTGCAGGGTGGGCTACGTGCTGGAGTTATGTGGCGTGTAGCCACTCCACACCTTTGTGAATAGGGCCCAATGTTTGAAGTTAGAATAAAGGCTTGCACTGCACTCAGACCAGCAGCTGTACTGAAACAGTTACATCTTCATAAAGAGACAAGTATTTCAGAGTATATAAACAAAAAAATGAAGGTTGACATATCAATGACTCAATGTCAGATGTCAAGGCAGTACCTAAGCTGACCACCAGTGGATGCTCAAATAGTGGAGGGCAGACTCAGCCCTCTGGAGCCTGAGAGTATCCAACATATAACAGTACTGGTGTCCTCCAACTCTGAGAGGTAGGATTTCTAAAGTTTGAGAAATCTGGCTCACAATATCTGTACAGCACAACAGGGAACCATGGGGCTGACCCATATCTATATGTTTACTGGCCAAGTGATGGTACATCTTTACTATTTAAAGCTTCTGTGATGGTAGCCATTTCAAATAATTGTACCCAACAGGAATTACTGACAGACTCCATAGGAAATAGTTTTTTTCTAGAATTGATATATCCTGGTTAGCCCATTTGTGATGCAACATCTCCTTTTCAGTGATGTCCTCCTTCTATCAAGTTTCATAGCTAGGAGTGACTCAGGAGCAAGGAGTTCATGCTAGCTGCTCAAAGTCAACAGTGAGAAGAAGGTACAGTGGTGAGATTTGAAGCTGGGTAGCATACCTCATAATTCTGCACATGTAACAGCTAGGCCACAATACCTTGAATAAACCCAAAAGGGTTTATGGGCGTTAACTACCATTTACTACTCTTACAACTCATGGACATAACCCATAGAGTATGTTTCAATGGGTATATGGATTTTAAAGGCTTATTAAGCTGCAGTGCATCCTAAGTAAAGGGGTCTATTTACTATTCAAATTATATGGGGTGATCCACAAACAGTTTTTCAATGTAGCCCAGAAATGTGGTTTGATGCCTGTTACAGAGGCACCCCATCCTAAAAATGTGTGCTGAGAGATACTCACTGATTTTCTGGCTGGTCCGTGTAATGGTTTCCTTGGGATATAAACAGTATAACCTGTTTCCCCACTTCCTTATTGCTAGCACTTGTGCCTTTCCCAATGGTTGTTTTATGTGGTGTTTTACTATAATTGCTGCTTAAATCTGTTTGACTGTATGCCAAATATTAGCTTTTGCCATTTACAAGTTGTTGTTTACTTCCTGCCACCACTTGGCTTCCCCTTGATCCCTGTTCTCTTCTCCCCTCACCTCTCAGCCTTCCTTCACTCAACTCCCCTGCTCCTCTCCTCCCCGACCACATCTCCTGCACTCTCCTTTTCCCCCTCCCCCTCTGCCCCCCTTCCTTTCTCTGCTTGCTTGCCTCGCCTTTACCTCCTCCTGAGTCACCCATGCCCGTTCGCTCGTCCCACCCTCCAGCTGAGCATTGTTCCCTATTACCTCCACTTGCAGTAAACTTACCTCCCCACCGACCTCTTCTTCCCTGCCCTGCCGTCTCTCGGTTCCGCTGGCTCGGCTTGGCGTTGTTACTTTTCCGCTTCTGCCGTAACTCTTTGCTTCTCTCCTCCTCTTACGGCATCATCACCCTTGCCCTGCCATCTATCGGTTCCACCAGCCCAGCCGCATTCTGCTACCTTTGCCGCTGTTGCCGTCTTTTGCCGCCGTAACCCCTGTCTTCCCTTTCTCCGCTTGCCGTCTTTCGGCTCCACCGACTAGGCCGCAGGTTGGAACCTTGTATCGCCCAGCCTACCGTATTTGCGGCTTTCTTTTAACCTCCTCCCTCCTCCCTCCCGGCCATCCCTCCTCTACTCCCTCCTACCTCCCTATTCCTGCCACCGCCTCTCTGTCCTTATATTCTTAGCCATTTCTTTAGCCCCCGTTTTGGCCCCTTGCCCCTCTATCCTTCCCTCTATCCTTTCCTCACCTCCTCACCTTCCCCCTTTTGTCATTTTCCATCTTGTTTCTGGCTTACCCCTACACCTATCCTCTCCCCTTTCCTAGGTCCTTCAATGCACTCTATGTATGCGCTCAATGGAAAATGTCCTTGAAATGTATTTTGCCTTGTATTTTCCTTTGTCATGCATTGAATCCTGCCATATGTATCTTACTGTATTTCTGTGTATCATGTATTTTCGTTATCCTTACTGTATCGTTATGTTCTGTAATTTTACCTCCCGGGTCGTGCCTGAAAACAGTCACTTGCTGGCTAGTGCACTTACCCGGTTAACAAAAACTAAATAAATAAATTAATAAAATAGTAGATGTCCAGCAGTATGTTTATTACTATTACATGTACTCATCCAGCAGTTCTGTTATATTCTCTTCCCAATCCCCACAGGGAATCCTGCAGAAAACTATCATGCCATCAACACTTTCTCATGCAATCTGATATTCCCCCAAGTCTTGGCGGAGATGTTCAAAATATCTGAATGCTGTTGCATGTGGGCTGTATCTCAGCAAAGTAGGAATTGCCTCTCTGCAGTACCAAGAACTACATATAAAGTCCATTAATGCTGTGCCCTCCATGTCTCACTGTGTGCTGCATTCTGACAGGGAAATTGCTCATAAACCCCGCTTATAATACAAAACGTGTAATCAGAGCAGATAATAGAAGAGCTGATAGATCCTGCAGTGTATCCTCACTGGCTGCTACAGCATGTCACTGCCCATACAGATTCTGCACCAATCCCCAAATAAAGCACTAGACACAAATCTTTGATTTTGGCAGTAGAGGCCAAAGTTTACTCAACATAAATTCAACAGATACATCATCGCTCAAACAGATACATAATCATCCATATATCACATTCATCAAAGGTGTACAACAATTTTAATTAATACAGTAAAACAATAAAGTATTTACCCTGAGGCAGCAGACTCATTCGGTTGTGAATCCAATCCCCCAATATAACATCCACTAGCCTTATGGCCACGGGATCCCCTGGCAACCCCCACCGGGCCGGCCAGTCTCCCCCTTGGCAGGCTAGACCTGATGGAAATTGGGACCCGCTAGGCCATAGCCATGCAGTGCTGCCCTCACAGGGACTCAACTACCTGACCATTACCCCCTGCGACTCCCCCGCTCTGTCCTGTATTGTCCTCATCTCAGGAGTGAACGCTCATTGGACTGCTCCCCCTTACATTCCTGAGTACACCCTCACCGGGCCGGCCCTCTTCTTCACTGTTTCTCCATATACATTTATTTGCAGTACTGAATTGTCTGCCTCTCAGATTCATTATCCATTTCTCTGGTTTCAAAACACTGCTCCTGAGTTCCATCGACCCTTACCTAAACTGAAGGAGAGTGGGCAGGAATTTTTTATCCTAATACGGGTCTTGTCCAGGCAGAAAGAGGTAGAGTCTCTTCTGTCTGGACATTTAGTAGCTACCTTTGCCCCTCCTTACCAGGGGCTACGCCTAACCTCTTAAGTGTCTGGACAAAGGCCATTGGCCCAACCTTCCTTGGTCACTATACCTAAGTAGGTCAGGCCAGGGGATTGGCTCCAGGCTTAAGGGCAACTGACATCCCGGGGATAGCCAGGAGGGGCCATGCCCATATAGATCCTGCACCAATACCCACATAAAGCACTAGACACAAATCTTTGATTTTGGCAGTAAAGGCCAAAGTTTACTCAACATAAATTCAACAGATACATCATCGCTCAAACAGATACATAATCATCCATATATCACATTCATCAAAGGTGTACAACAATTTTAATCAATGCAGTAAAACAATAAAGTATTCATCCTGAGGCAGCAGACTCATTCGGTCGTGAATCCAATCCCCCCGTATAACATCCTCCAGCCTTATGGCCAAGGGATCCCTGGCAACCCCCACTGGGCTGGCCAGTCTCCCCTTTGACAAGGCTAGACCTGATGGAAATTGGGACCTGCTAGGCCATAGCCATGCAGTGCTGCCCTCACAGGGCCTCAACTGCCCGACCATCAACCCCCATAACTCCCCGCTCCATCCCGTGTTGTCCACAACTCATGAGTGTGCCCTCACTGGACCACTCCCTCTTACATTCATGAGTGCGTCCATGCTGGGCCACCCCTCTTCTTCATTGATTCACCCCATACATTTATTTACAGTACCGAATTGTCTGCCACAAGATACGTAACATAGTTATGCATCTCCCAAATGCCTCAGGGTGAATACTCTACACCCACTTCTCTATGACCTCCTAAATGCTATTATTAAATAATGCAGAACCCACATTCGACAGATAAACTCCATCCATGTCATGTAGGCCCCTGCAGTTAACCATGATGTAGTGATGGTACACCACTTGGATACCCGAGGCAAGGCAGGATTTAAAGGCTCACTAAGCCACAGTGCATCCTAAGTAAAGGGGTCTATTTACTATTCAGATTCTATGGGGTGATCCACAAACAGTTTTTAAAGGAAGCCCAGAAATGTGGTTTGATGCCTGTTACAGAAGCACCCCGTCCTAAAAAATGTGTGCTGAGAGATACTCACTGATTTTCTGGCTGGTCTGTGTAATGGTTTCCTTGGGACAGAAACAATGTTAAATAGTAGATGTCCAGGAGTACGACTATTACATTTACTCATCCAGCAGTTCTGTTATATTCTCTTCCCAGTCCCCACAGGGAATCCTGCAGAAAACTGTAATGCCATCAACACTTTCTCATGCAATCAGATTTCCTCCCAAGTCTTGGCAGAGATGTTCAAAATATCTGAATGCTGTTGCATGTGGGCTGTGTCTCAGCAAAGTAGTAATTGCCTCTCCACAGTACCAAGAACTACATATAAAGTCCATTAATGCTGTGCCCTCCATGTCTCACTGTGTGCTGCATTCTGACAGGGAAATTGCTTATGGTACAAGACGTGTAATCAGAGCAGATAGTAGAAGGGCTGATAGATCCTGCAGTGTATCCTCACTGGCTGCTATAGCATGTAATTTCCACAATCACGTTTGCCTCAAGAAAGGGAACAGGAACATTTCCTCCACAAGAACATCTAATTACTGCAGAGCAAGAAGCCTCCCTCTTTTTTGTTTTGCAGAATTTATTATGATTTTTCAAGTACAACCAAAGACAATACCAGACAAACCAACATCCGGCACATACAATAAAACAATAAGACAGAAGTACGGGTTGCCAGTTATAAGAAGCAACAATGTTTCCTCCCCCTGTACCCCAATCAGACGGTGCATCTGGCCCCAGCTCTCTAAAACGGCAGACACCAGAGGGTTGGGTTGCCCCAAGCCTGCGCAGGCCCTTCACGTCCCCCCCCCCACAAGGTATGTGGACATCTCTTCCAAATCCAACCAGCCCTCATTGGTCTATTGACCCATACCGATATTGCACAGCTAGGAAATAATTTTTAATATACAGGAAATTCAGCCCACCTTTATTGATATCTGCTTTTATTCACTGAAGACTAACACAGAGTCTCTTATGTTGCCAAAGAAAATCAAAAAATGCCTTCTCCAGCCTCCTATATCTGCCTAGTGGGAATAAAATACAACATTTGTATAATGTAGAAGAGCCTAGGGAGCATTCATTTTTATCAAGTTTATGTTTTTCCCAACCAGGAGATAGGCAGAGCCCTCCATCTCCTTGATATTCTTGATTAAAGGGGTATAATTAAGGCCATATAAAGAGTCTAGATCTTTTCCCACATTTATGCCCGGATATTTAAAGGAATAGTACACCCAGAATTTGCAAAAACATATGTTGTGCAGAGTGTTTTGATTTGTGTGTAAAGTTCTAGTGTGTTCTTCCCTCTGTCTGCTATTAGGAGTTTTTTCTAAGTTAGCCTGCTAGCTTCATGGTAGTTTTACAATCCCTGAGGCTCTCCATCATAGCAAGGTTTATTGCTTTTCTTATACCTACAGTGCATCCTCCGATAATCTAGGTAGTGTTACCCCGTCCAAGAAAGCACATGATAAGTCCAACCTCCCCGACCACTCGGCCATACACAAGTTCTGAAAAGCTTTTTGTCCTTAACACAGACACTGTTTCTAATTGCAGAAATATGGGATGAGCCCTGCTTACCCCAGATTAAACTCACCAAAAGGGGGCCTGGTTTATTGCCCCACTCAAAGAACTTATTCTTAATAAAGAGTCAGGATTTCTGGGCCTCCTCCAATAGTAAACCATTCAAGGCATCTCATGCCACTGTCAATTGTTGGAGAGTGCCACCCTTCTCTCCCATAGCCACCCCCCCCACTTTCAAGTTCTTTGATCTGTTGTTCTAGCTTCACTCTATCATTTTAATCCTGTTTACATTTAGCAACAAAGCTAATTATAGCCCCCTGCATAAATGCTTTACTAGCATCCCAAAAAACACTGCTGTTGGGGGCCGTAGCTCTATTTTCCTCTAGGTAAAGCTTCCACTGATCCCTCAAGTATGTCCAAAATTCCTCCTTGCCCAAAAGGTAAGTGGGGAACTTCCATTGCGGAGACCCCCTCCAGAAAGTTAAAATCACCATAACATGGTCAGAAATTTGGATAGGGCTATATTTAACCACCACTAATCTAGAGTGCCAGTTCCATGGGATATAAATATAGTCAATTCGGGACCATGTTTTGTGAGGGTTAGAAAAGAAAGTAAACTGTTTCGCTCTGCGGTGGGCGGTCCTCCAGCTATCAATAAGTTCCTTATCACTGGTTCCCAACTGCCACTGCCTCATAGGACCCCTCCACTGTTCTTCTGAATGATCCAAAGCGGGTTCCATGATGCAGTTAAAGTCATAATCCAGCCCTGGGAACTGTTCCCTCATAATGATGTCCAAGACAGACTGGTAGAAAGGTGGGTCCAAAACTGCCAGGGCGTATATGCTCATGAAGATCATCTGCTCTCCACTCATCTCACCCTCCACAAAAATATATCTCCCATCACGTGGGTCCACCACCACACATTTCACATGGAATGGGAGGTGTTTATTAAATAATATTGCACCCCTCGCTTGTGGGATGAATAAGATGCTGCACAGTGTACACAAATCCACTCACAAACCAATTTCTGATGCTTCAACACTGCCAGGTGCATCTCGTGCAGGACAGCAACCTGAGCATACTGTTGGTTCAGTGCTGTTAACAAAGAGGTCTGCTTAATAGGCAAGGAAAACTCCCTAACATTCCAGGAGACCTAATTACCCCATGAAAACAATCAGCTCTCTAACTCTTCCAAGCCAGGCCCCAACAGCATTCCCCCACCCCACTGAACAGAGAGACCACCATAAAAACTTCCCATTATACTTTGCTTGGACCCATAAAAAAAAAAACATACATGCAATAACATGAATATAGAACAATCAGGAAACATATCCGTTCCCCAGCCCTCTCCCTTTCTAATATAAACAGTATATTATAGAACATACCCAAAACTGTAATATTGCCATTCATATTAGAATAGCCAAACCCACCACACAGTGAATGAGAACCCCTTCCCCCACCCACAGATCAGCAATAACAGCAGTAACTGATATTAAAACCCACGTTCGTAAATAGTGATGAGCCATCGGTCCCGTCAGGTGCCATCCACTGGGAAGCACCAAGGAATGTCGGCAGACATTTCCCCGACATCCCTCACAGTGATGGCACAATGCTGATACTCGGCATGGTGCCCTTAATGTTTCAAGTGTTTTTTGTGGGAACACCCCCACATTTAAATATAATCAACTCCATGTCAGAGTTGTTTTGGGAGGGGGCAGAACACAGGGAGAAACCACATCAATGAAACCTGGACCAGTACAGCGACTGTCACTGTAATGATCCTTTTTCTGGTTTTGCTGTTGGGGTGTAAATCTACAGTGGGTCACCACATGCACTTTAACTAATAGAGAGCAATGCCAGTCCCTTCCCAATTTGCACTTAGGAGGGAAGGGGTTACCCCAGAACCATCACGCTCATCCCCATCCCCATATCAAGATACAACTATTAAATGGCTGACCTATACAGTACACTCTCAAAATTAAGCATATATATCAAGATGAGACTTATCCTTCCCTTAGAAGATGACACCCAACACAGCCATCACTGTTCAGAAAAAAAAGCACCCCACTAACTCTTTACACTGAGCATTTAAACATCAAGAACATCCCCAACCTGCAGAACAAATCTTCACCTCCAAACCAACTTAACCCCACAACTACCATCCACGCCATAGTGATGAAGAAAAAAAACAGCAGAATGAAAACAGCTAACCATCCCATCCCCTGCACCCACAATCATATCAACTGCAGTGTAACAGCTTCCCCACATGTGAGTCCTGGACCAGTTCCTGCCCCCAAAGCACCCCCATCTTCATCAAATACTTGTTCAAATAAACCCTCCAGGTCATCCATGTTCCTGATTCCACCAGTCCCCCCTCCCCACTCCAACCCCCACAGTTCATAAAAGTATTTCAGACATTTGATCATGGAGGCAGCAACTACTCCAGGGAGTCATGTTTCCAGGTGACCTCCCAGTTTACCATTTAGAGCTGTAGGTGCATAAAGATCCAGGTGAAGGGGTGTGGGCAGAGGCAGCACAACTTCCAACCATTACCCACTGTGCCCCCACCCACTACCTCTTCTCGGCTTATCTTAAAGGAGAAGTTCAAGATCCTCAATGGCACCAACCTCTGAAGAGATTTAAATAATGTGTGGAGAAATAGTCCATGTATGCCGGGGCCAAGTACACCCTCCAAGGAAGTCCAGCTTCAGCACATCAGAGCATTACAGGTGCAGAGGTTTACAGCTTCACTACTGGCCCCAAGATGAGACTCTCCATTCACCCTACACTTGACTGCATTGAAAGGATTACACTACCAGTCAGACACTGTTCCTCTGCTGGAAGATACTTCAGGGGCCATAGGGGTCGATTTAAGAGCAGGCGGCCATCCGGGAAAACCACACGCCTTTTAGGCAATAAAACTTGCAGATCAATAGTCAACACAGAAATCTGAAGTCCACATCCTGAAGTGAGGAGATCAAAGCCCCCTCAACTCATCTTCACTTTCAATTCTGCCTTCTCATCTTCCCAAAAAGTGTAAGTAGCGCATTCATGTTTTATCTTTAACACCACTGGGTAAAGCATAAAAGTTTCTATCTAGAGCTCCTGAAACTGAGTCATCACAGAGTTAAAGGCTCTTCTTTTTTGAATAAATGATTGGAATACTCTTGAGATATACAGTAAGTAAGCCGGCCCCATCGTATACCAGCTCCAGATTCTTACAGCTTGCCTATCTTGCTAGCTTGAAAATTATGGAAGCGCATGATGATCTGTCGGGGGGGGCTGACCCTCCGCAGGTTTGGTCATTACTGACCGATGAGCCCTTTCCAGTTTGTACTTGCCACCCTTTGGTTGTAAACCCAGCAAAAATTGGGAGCTTTTCAGCACAAAACATAAGATGTTTGGTCCTTCATTAGCCTCTGGCAGTCCATGAATTTGGAGGTTCACATGGCGATGATAGTTCTCCTGGTAATCAAAGAGTTCCTTGAACTCCTCAAGCTCTTTTTCTAGTGCCATGAGCCATCCCAAATAGGGGTTGACGCTGTTCTCTAATTGAGAGATGCGTCCTTCAATCTCACAAATTCTGAAAGCCTGGGAAGTTGTTCACTCCACAATTTGTTATAGCTGGTTATCCAACTTTTGTTCCATTTCCTCAAGCCATGGAGTCAAGGCAACTAGAACTTGCTCGGTGACCTTGCAGCCTAGCGAAGTCATGTCTGCTGCAGATAATGAAATCAGGCTTAGATTGTCCAGCTGTGATGCAGTTAACTGCATCTTCTTATTTTTGTTTGAAGAACGCAGTGCTTTGCTGGAATGATGTGCCAGATATTCATCCATGTCTTGTCCTGCAGGTAATATAATAAAAAACTGCGGACTGGTACACCAATGGCATGCATTTTAATAGATTTTATCTCCTGTGGGTGACAGTTGCAAGAAAACAAGTCCTCACACCTTGAAGCTCATTAGCGCCCCCAGCCTCACTCGTTAATGACTGCACATCCTCTCTGTGAAATGTTGTTTTAAAAGGTCTTTGAGAAATTTGTAACAGCATAGTGATCTTAACTAACTTTATACTAGTGGTAAGCACAAGGAAAGGGCTGAAGTCTTTGTCACCTTCAATTGTGTGCCCATTGTGCAATACTCTTAAGCACTGTAGGAGAGTCATATTTGTGATATATTAGTCAGCCAAAAATGCCATTTTATAGTTCTCTTAGCATTAATGTAGAGGCAGTATAGCGCAGTGGTCTAAGGCTCTGAGCTGCAAATCTGGTGACATCCAGCAGATTTGAATCCCCCAGCTTCCACTTGCATACTGTGTGACCCTGAGCAAATCATTTAACCTCCTTGTGCTCCCAGGTCGCTCCTGTAAAATAGTTTCCAGCTTAGTGTGATACACCTAGTTAAATAACTGAATAAAAAAAAAATATTTCTGACTTAATTAGAATTACCATCATTATATTTTCATTTCTTGTAGATGTTTTTAAAACTGCTATTATTGCTGGTTTTACAGTAAATTACTCAAGTCCTTTAAGATCTAAAAACTTCATAGTTACCTCCCTAGGTGAACCATTGGAAGTCGTACCTAAATTTAAATATCTAGGTATGCGGATAGACAACAAGCTTTCCTTCAAGGACCACATCGAGGATCTATCAAAGAGGCTTAAAGCACGCTTGGGTTTCTTCTTTAGAAATAGGACCCTCTTTTCTCTCGTGACCTGCAAAAGACTTGTCCAAGCAACATTCCTTCCCTTTTTGACTATGGAGACAGTATCTTTATCTCCTCCCCAACCTTGAGCCTATCTAAACTTTATATACTCTATCACCATGCTCTTCGCTTCATTACTAACTCTGTGTACAGGACCCACCACTGTGATCTTTATGCAGCAGTTGAGTGGACCTCTTGCCACCAGATGCCTCCTGCATGCTGGCATTTGGACCCTCAAATTACTACTCCACAAACTGCCTGTCTATTTAACGCTCTCATACACATCTCAGATAGCTCTACTCCCTAAGGAAATCTGACCTTATCCCACTAGATGTTCCCAGGACACGCACTACAGCTGGCCAAAGAGCTGTCTCATATGCCTCCCAAACATTTGGAACCAACTACAAGCCATGCTGAAGCTAACCAGCATCGTAACAATTAACTCCTACAAAACACTAGCTATCTCTAAATTAAAAGGCATATGTAGGTGCTACTAGGCCCCCAACACCAAGTCAACTTCCTAGGTACCAACTGGCCCTCTACTTATTAAGCTGAAATATGTTGCATAATTTAGGGTAAGGTTAAAGCTAGAATGTACTGCATATATAGCATAAGGACTTCTATTGTGTATACCTCTTGTATTATACATATATTTTTTCCTTTGTTGTTCTACATTTTATATCTCCTGTCAATGTAATTGTGAATTGTATGTGTATGTGCCTCAGAACCTCCTTGTGAATGAACTTGCTCAATGGAGTCTTTCCTGCATTAAACTTGAACTTGAACTTGAAGATGGCAATCACTAGTAATTTTAAAAAATCCCTTCCCTCGTAATTTCCTTCTGGTTTCCATACTGGATTCATCTTGTGGATGTGTAAGAAGGGTAATAACATATTTCTGATGAAAAATAGTACCATTCCACACCAAAATGTTTAATTTTACTCACGGTGGTCGTGGCCAGAGTGCAGCTACTTTTGGAAAACCCAATATATCAGTTCAGGAGTGAAATACTGTACAGTGAAAGAAAACAATGGATATATTTATTTGTTTATTTATGATTTTGATAACTGGGTAGGTGCATTGATCCCAGGGACCATTTTTAGGCATGACCATTGCCACATACAATGTCACAGGAGTAAATTTAAGCCAAGTACATTGAACAGTTGAACAATGGTATAAGAGAAAAATACAACAGTAGGTTCGAATACAGGTAGTAAATAAATAGAGCATACAAATACAGGTAGTAAATCCATACCTCAAGACTAGGTGTCAGTTTCCACAGCAGTCAAATAAGCAAAATACAATAAGAGTAGGTTAAACTAGCAAGAGAAGTGCAGGTGGAGAAAAAACCCAGGACCAGGAAGAGAGACCCATAAGTACAGAAGAGTAGGGATTCTGGGACGGATTGAGAAGTAAACACAAAGGGATAGATGGAAATAGGAAAACTCCAAGAAGTTAGAGAGGAAAGGAGGGGGACTACCTGGCAAAGCAGTGGCAACGGGATTCAGCCTGGAGTCATTGATGTTTTGCCAGAAATAAATTATTTCAAACACATTATAGGCCAACACTTTTTCCAGTAACAAATACTATAGCTTTAAAGGGGATGAGAAGCATTGCCATGTACCCCATTTATTTTTATGTACTTCTTGTTTTCATTCTGTATCCAGCATGTTTCTTTTTCTTGCTCTTTGTTACCCTGGCCTTTAAGCCCATCTCTGTAAGTGCAGTAGCAACCCAATTGAACCATTATACTGTAGATGCTCCAACCAGTGACATTGTCAGTTGTCATCATTCAGATGAGCCAGATGCTAACACTGCTACTTTCATGGGCTGCTACATTGATATCAAGCATTTTTCAGTGCCAAGCATGTTTGTTTGAATGCTGTTATATGTTAGGACAATTGCAGTGGCAATGGCAATTTTATTTATACGGTGCCCAGTCCCTGAGGCTCCGAGCACCTTACAGTACAAGCGAATAAAACAATAATTAAGGAAGAGCTGAGACAACAGTATCCTGAGGCTACCAACAGACCTTTCATACCCCCTGTAGCCATTGTTTTGTGAACTTTGGGTTCCACTGGGCTCAGGGGTATAGGACACTTTATTTAGAGCTGGATGTGTGTACTGTGCAGCAAATAGTGCCCAACCAACTCAGGAGCAATATTCAGACAATTAGCATGCTCCAACAGGAGCAAGCTAACTGTCTAAATATGGGCTGTGCCGGCTCAGTGCATAGTGGCTATGTGCTAGTCTGATGCATCCCTGATCTAAATACAGCCTACAGGAGCCCAGTGGAGAGAGCGTGGTCCAAATGGGCTAGCAACAGGGTTCCCATGGGTCATATTCAGCCCTAACATGCTAATGAGCTCATTGGGTATGCAACGTGCAATGGGCTATTTGCATGCTCATTATTGGCTCATTAACATGTGTAGGCAGCCCCACCAAGTGCCCATCCTTTAGCTGTCTTCAGTATTTCTATTGGTCTAGCAGTCCTCCCACTTTCCAATCACCCATCCCAGCTGTCTTGAATATTCTGAGTGTTCCAGTGGTTCCCCACCTCCCTGATCACCCATCCTGTATCCATCTTGAATATTTCTGTTGGTCTTGTGGTCCCTCTTACAAAGACAGATGACCCTCTCCTGACCTGCCCACTCTGGAACCTTCTTTTCACACCTACCCCTTGTCCTAGTCTCCTAAGCTGAACTACAGCACAGCCCTCTGCTCATGAACTCGGCCTGCCAGCCACTGTCTGACTGTCAGTGAAAAGTTTTGACTAGTGCAGAAAGCAGTCTGACTGTCAGTGAGCAATCATGAGTGAGAGATGAAACTACTATTTGTATAATACTTGGGACTGTGCACAGACTGATGGCTGCTGGCGAAGGTGGTGAGTTGAGGGCTGTTCCGATCACTGTCACTATTGCCGTAGTTCTGCTTCTGTAACTGAGGCATTGGAGGTGGGGTGGGAAGAAAGATCCAGTGCAGACAAGTCAGGAGGGGGACAGATGCCCTTGGGGAGACCACTAGACCACCAGGATATATTCCAGACAGCTACAGGACTGATGATTGGGGTGCTTTAACAATGTATTTTTTCAGGATAGCTCAGAAAAAGAGGGTGCAACCGCTCTGGCTTAAAATAAAGCCATACACAAGAGTCCATTTAAAGTACAATTCTCTGTTTTCTTTATTCTGTTGTAAGTTTTAAGTTGGCTCCAACTTTTTGCCATAGAGTGGCTTCTTCTGGGGAACTGTTAAACAATCAATAAAGAAAGTTTTAATACTTTATACCATTCTTTTCTAAAAAATGTGATTTTATATTTTATTCCTTTTTTTAAACAGTAATAATTATCCGCACCTTTAAAGGTTCAGAATAAAGCATAGCCAAATAACAATCTAAATAATGTTTGCCAAAAAACTTAACTTAATAATTTAGCCATCTGGTATAATACTAGCCATTACTAGTAGTCAAGTGTGCCAAAATTGGCTACCTACTTTGTAATTGTGCTTTAGCCTCCTTTTGTCTGCCACAGATCTTTATTGTTTTTATAGGTTACCTTGTGTAAAACAAATTCCAACATCACCAAACATCCTTAGTTATATTGTGAATCCATATGAAAATTTTCAAAACATTACATGCTATGTTACTGTCTCTTTAAATCCACGATGAGTATTATTTTTGAAAATGTAAAGTTTCTATACGAATCAACATAGTTTTAAATCAATTTCCCATTACACACTATATAGTTGACTTGTAAGCTTGTTTAATTATACAGTGGTCTGAAATAGTTTAAGGAAACATTTATACTGCATGCTCTACCTTCAGTGCCCATGTGTTTAAACATATCATGATCTACCTTGTTTCAGCAAATTGCTTTAAAGAGACATCAATTCTAGTTGCTAACATTATCAAAAATGTTAAGCCTCACTAAACTTTTTCATATGAGCTTGAACATTCTCTTTAAAGACTTCACCTTGCGCATAGCACTAGTTTGTGACACAAGCCCATAAAGTGAAAGCTTACTTGCAAAGGAGCTCTAGTTCTTTTCACTGGTCACTAGTTAAGGTTGCACATTTATGCAAGATCTGTTGAAATAATGAAACAAATATTCACTGCTGAAGCATACACTGTTTGTGTTTTTTAAATCTTTTAGTGTGTTCTTAAATTACTTACTCCAATGGGTTTCCAGTGGTGCTCTCGCTCCTACTATCACAGTCCCTGGTTTCAAGCTTTAGCTTGTTCTAAGTAGACAAAGTGTGAAAAACTATTTGGATATGAAGTTAATGCTTTTAATAAGTTTGCTTTTTAACTTTTTTAATACGAAGTTGCTTACTTTTAGGTGCATTTCTCTTGGTGTCCTTCCTGCTCTGGATTCAGATATGGCAGCAAGAGTGAAGTAAAAGCCCTTCCCTCTTGTACCCGTGTGGAGTCATGTGCTGAACTCGTCATCAGATGGTGCCTTGGCAACACCTTCGCCTGGCAACCACGTTGCCTAGCAAACACTTTTCCATGTGGGTGCATAAGGCTAGTTCTAGGCAATGTTCATAGGTGCCGGAACAGGGGGGGCCACTAGGGCCATGGCCCTACCACTTTTATTAGTGGGCCTATCACTTTTTGCTATCATGGTAATATATTTAATAGGGGAAAATTTGCCTCTTACGTCCTTGGCCCTACCACTTTTCAAACCATTCCGGCACCATTGGCAATGTTTCTAGATACAAAAAGTGCTTCTTTTTATATAAAAAGAATCCTGCCTTGTTAGAGTTTTTATTTCTTCACTGATCTGGATGGTACCCTCATTTTGCTCTATACAGTATATTTATCATATGTGGAAGGATTCAGAGGTGTTCATATTTAATGAGCCCTCCTATAGGGACTTGCCAAAGTAAAGGAAATCTAAAATAAAAAGGAAAATCCTAATCTGCATATATTCAAAGTGGATCCCGGTAAGGGATGGGGGTTGGGGGGGTTGGTCTAATTCTACATTCAACCCTACTTCCCACCACAAAGTTGTACTCAACTACAAAAGAAAATATGTGCTTAAAGAGAATATAATTAGGACTATGGGCATATGTGTAGGCTGTTTCATCTCACTGTATTGTTTCATGTGTTTGGTTTAGTCTTTTTTTTTTTTTTGCCCTTATTTATAGTCCCTTGTTAATGCTACCTTTTCCACCCTCAATATTCATTATTTTCACCATGTTGTTTATGCCCCCACATAGCATGCCAACGTGCCCCCTCCCCCTGGGTCTTCCTAGCCCTTTATTCCAGACCTCCAAAAAGTGAAAAAAAAAATAATTTGCTGCCATTTTTTGCTGATTATCCAAAAATCTAAAAGGTATCTATAAATGAAACATCACTCATTTGGTAGATATTTTTGTACTGAACAACTTTTGTGCTCAAAGTGCCATGATATCTTTTTTGTTTTAAAGCTATTTGCATTTGTTTGTTGTAAAACGTGATAAAAAAAAATCTGCTTTTTTTGGTTAATTATAAAAAAAACCTAAAAGGTATATAAATGAAACACCACTCATTTGTAGATATTTTTGTGCTGAACAAATGTTATGCTCACAGTACCATGCTATCGTTTTTTGTTTTAAAGTTATTTGCATAAGTTTCTTGAAAAGGTGACAAACAGTTGAATTTTCTGCTAATTTTTTTGCTCATTAAAAAAACTAAAAGGTATGTATAAATGAAATGGCACTCGTTTCTGTAGATATTTTTGTGCTGAACAACTTTTGTGCTCATAGTACCAGGCTATTGTTTTTCATTTTAAAGTTATTTGCATTTGAAAACAGTTATAAGAGCTAGAACACAGCTGTCAGCTCTGTCATGAGTGACATTATCATGGAAGCCATTTTGGAATTCTGACAGCAGGATTTTTGAATCAGAAGAGGCTTTGTTTACAATTTTCAAATTGTATGAAACTGCGTTTATCCTACTTTAATAAATGCAATTTCAGTATAAATGTAAACAACAGCCTCTCCTTTACAAGTCTATGAAGTAATTTGCAAAAAAAAAATAAAAAATAAAAATTGTAAAAAGAATGGTTTAGTCTGCCCTGTGCTGATAACTCTCTGGGCAGAGTAGGGGAGCAGGACTGTTGTATGGTTAGCAGTGCTGCTATACAGCAGCAGTAGAGATAATTCATACACCAGAAAAAGGCTCAAGCCATTCTCACAATTTTGAAATGTTCAGCTTACCAATACCTACCCAGTTAGTGACAAATTATTATACTTACGACATGTCTGCTATGTCCGGCTTTGTTGGCAACACCCACATTTTTTTATTTCATGGTTCATTGCTGCATTCTCATTTTGAAATCAGCTCTTGTTTATGTCCCTGCCAGCTCCTCAGACTAAAGTGGCAAAACACATATCCTTAAAAATTACCATGGGGTGGGGTGCAGGATGGATACCTGAGCAACCACTGCATATGTTTGATCCCAGAGACAGAATGAAACTTTTTTCAAATCACTACTATGAGAAAGAAATCACAATCAAAGAATAGTGAGCCACAAGAAAGGATAAAAGAAAGTGCCTCCGAGTAAATTATTACAACTAAAAACTTGACTGGACACTTGAACAAGATAACAACTGTAGAAGCTATATCACCAACGAATGCACAAGACATACCAACATGAGGAGAAAACTGAATAACCTTGAAAAAATAGTTAAAATAATAAAATTTAACCTTAAAGGGACACTGTCAAACTTTTTTGTATCATATTATTTCTAGGTAAAACCCCACATTTTACGATTGCTTACCTTCTCTAAAATTCACTGATGTTGCTGGTTGTTTAATCTGCCTCCATGCTTATCAGAACAGAAATGCATGGGAATCTATAGTTATACACAGTGTTGTTTTGTTCCAAATTGTTTACCTAATCTTACGCCTTATTGCATACTTCCCAAACATTAGAAACACCCTCAAACAGTGCAGCCACTCATGATACAATGTTCTCATCTACTCCTACTGCATAATAAGCAGCTAGATAGTGTTGGGGGTGTTCCTGAGTCCAGGAATGATGCAGCTGTAGTTGGTCAAGAAATGTAAACAAACATGTTTTGGTGTGGTAACACCAGTATAGTTGACACTCAGTTTTTTTTTACTTTTTAAAAGAAAAAAGGAGCCTGAATCAAGCAACCAGCTACATCAGCAGTCTCAATAGGATGAGAACAATCATAAAATGTGTTTTTTAAAACTAGGGACACTTTGAGGCCAAATGGGGTTGACAGTGTCCCTTTAACTGACCCCCCTGAAACAGTGAACTTGGAATTCCCTAATCGCTGCTTAGTTAAAAATGCATTTTCCAGGCGTTTTGGCATTGCCACTACAGTATCCTCCCCACATTGTTTGTTAAAGCCTTTCATACTGTCTCAAAGATAGAGAAAAAAGATTAAACAGGTGGTGACCCTCAGATATTAGGTGCTTATCAGAGTGAAACTAGAACATTGCTGATAAGTAAATCAACCATACTTGCCACAATTTCCTTCAAGCCGGACTGTGGTATTACTCAGTTCATTAAGCCAAAAGGGGACATACACTTTAATGGTCATAAACACTATGGGCTAGATATTCAAAGGAGTTGCACCAGTGTAACCCTAGAAATGCGCCCAGGGTAATATTCAAAAGGGGAAATTGTGCAACACAGACATTGTCCCAAGTTGGCAATAGTACTGGTGGCCTATAGCAAGGCCTTGCCGAGGATTGCCAGGCTCTGTGCCTCATCCCCCGAGGTGGCATAAGTACTGGTGGCCCATGCAAGAGGCCACACCAAGGTTCACCACACTCTTGATTGTACCGTCCATAGGTGGCTCATGTTCCAGTGACTCATCAAGAGATCACACCGAAGATTGCCAGATAATGTATGTGGCACAACTCCAGGGAGCATGCTAATGCATATGTGGCACATCTCGATATTTAATCGATATTTAATCGAGATGTGTAGTGCATATGCTGGCACATCACGAAGATGTGCTGCATACCTGGGCACAAAGTTGAGCATGGAGAAATCATGCTCACGTGGAAGCCACCCACAGGTGAGATGCCATAATGCAAGGCGCATCACAGCAGCCACCGCTATGAGTGGCTCCCCTCCCCCACAACACCATACAAAAGCACCCACAATAATCCCTGGTGGTCCAGTGGTTCCCCCTCCCCACCCGCACCCCTGATCACCATCATTTAGTTTAATTACTAGTCCCTGGTAGTCTAGTGGTAACCCCCTCCCTGCCCACAACCCTGATCACCATAAAAATGATGAAATCCTGCCCCTGGTAGTCTAGTGGTTCCCCCACACCCCCATCCACCCAGCTCCCCCTCGGTCAGCTACAGGCAGTAAAGTCACCCCCATACTGCCACAGCTGCCCACTGAATGACAGCTTATAGTATGTGCTGTAAGCACATTGGTCCACACTGTGGACCAATGGACTTGCAGTGCATACTGTAATTGTCATTCACAACTTTGTGAATGAATGACTTCATTCACAAAGTTGTGAATGACTATTACAGTATGGACTGCTAATCAATTGGTCCACAGAGTGGACCAATGTGCTGCAACACATGAAAGTGTCATTCAGCAGGCAGCCATGGAGGTATGTGGATGGGTTTGCTGCCTGGCCGATGACCGGGGGGTAGCTGGGTGGCTGGGGCCTGTGTGGGTAGGGGTGAGGGAAATCACTAGACTACCAGGGACAGGATTTCGCCATTTGTACGGTGATCGGGTTGTGGGTGGGGAGGAGGTATCACTAGATTACTAGAGACTGGTAATTAAACTAAATGATGGTGATCAAGGGTACGGGCAGGGAGGAAGGGAGAAACCACTGGACCACCAGGGCTTTAAAAAGGCCATTTGTACGGTGATCGGGGGGTACAGGATGGGAAGGGAGTACTACTGCGGGACCTGGTACTGAGACTACATGCTATGCAAGGCATCAGGTGCATTTTGCTGACCAGCCCTGCACAACTCATACAATGGGGCCATAATGACATGCAAATGGCCCCATTTGTTTCTTGCATGTATTATGGCCCCATTTGCATATTTGTGTCTGAATATTAGGAATTTACACATGGCATATCTCTGATGTGCTAGCGCATTTCCCATTCCTGGTATTTAGACCTGTCTTGAGGATGTGCCGGTGAATTGTATTTGCACCACAGGCATTTTTTGGTATATTCAGACAAGATGCGCCATGGCACATCTCCTTTGAATATATCCCTTTGTTGCTCCAGCGTAACTCAGTTGCACGGAGCAACCAATTGCATCATTGCCAGGCACAGTTTTGAATATCAGGCCCTATGTGATAGATTTCTTTGACTGGGTGACCAAAATAGTAGATCAGGGAGGGGCTGTGGACATGGCCTACCTAGACTTTAGCAAGGCATTTGACACAGTCTCACACAAAAGATTAATACACAAGTTAGCCAGCCTGGGAGTGGGTCCCAAGATGACAGCCTGGGTAAACAATTGGCTGGAGAATAGGACACAGAGAGTAATAGTAAATGGAGTGCACTCTGAAGAAAGGGGAGTTACTAGTGGGGTACTGCAGGGTTCAGTATTAGGACCGGTCCTCTTCAATGTCTTTATAAGCGGCATTGCAGAGGGACTGGAAGGAAAAGTATGTCTCTTTGCAGATGACACAAAGATCTGCAACAGATTTGATGCACAAGGTGGGGTGGAAAGGATGAGAAGGGACTTGGCAAGGTTAGAGGAATGGTCAAATGTATGGCAGCTTAGATTAAATGCTAAGAAGCGCAAGGTAATGCACCTGGGAAACAAAAACCCACTGGAAGAGTACACAATGGGGGGTGAGATGCTAACAACAACAAAAATGGAAAGGGACCTGGGGGTAGTTATATCAGATGACCTAAAGGTTGGCAAGCAATGTAAGAGGCCAGCAAGGAGGGCTGGGGGGGATACTGGGATGCATAGGGAGAGGCATCACCAGTAGAAAACAGGAAGTTAATATCCCTCTGTACAGACAGCTGGTCAGACCCCATCTGGAGTACTGCGTGCAGTTCTGGAGACCCAGTCTCTGCAAAGACATAGACAGGATGGAAGCTGTTCAGAAGAGGGCAACTAAAATGGTGCAGGGTCTGCACCGGAAGACATATGAAGAGAGACTAAAGGAGCTTAATATGTATAGCCTCGAGGAAAGGAGGAGAGGGGACATGATAGAAACTTTCAAGTACCTCAAGGGAATCAACAAAGTCCAAGAGGGTAGCATCTTTCAAAAAGAGGTGCAAGAACAAGGGCACAATTTGAAGATGTGGGGCGGCTCAGAGGTAATTTACGAAGTATTTTTTTCAAGAAAGGGTTGTGGATGCATGGAACGGCCTTCCGAAGAGGTTGTGGAGTCAAAACAGTGGTGGAATTCAAGCATGCATGGGACAGTCATAAGGCCATTCTAGAGGGTGGGGGTAGGAAGAAGTAGGCTGCTGGTTAACTAGGATCTGCAGCTTATCCAGTAGGTAGGGAAATGGGCGGACTGGGTGGGCCAAGCGGTCTTTATCTGCCGTCAAATTCTATGTTTCTATGTGTTCTCTGATGTTGCTTTCATGACCCAACAGAGAAGAAAAAGGGTTTACAAGTATCAAGGGGAGGCTACAGAAATTGGTGCCATATTTTCAGTTCCTTTCCCATCAACACACATTCTTAGGTATCAGCGTCATTTCATTTATTTTGGACACTGATAAATTTTATGAGATTTTATCCAAGAAAAGAGCAGAGAAATGTGAAAGAAATTCAGAAGAGCTGTCTGAATGAAAATGCTGTAGCAAGAGAAGAAGAGATTACTCATGGTGAATTGCTGAACTGTCAAAAATGCACAAAAAGCAGCTTAACTGCTTGCCTGATTACATAAATATATTGTGAATTTTTTTCCAATGTGTAGCTACCCTTGATAATATAATCCTTGTTTTCTGTGTCCCCATAATGTGAGGGGTACAGACAGAATAGGAGTGGATCATCTGCCTAAGGAATGTCTGCAGAGTTCCACAAATGAGTCCATAGTTCCAGAGAATACTCTTTTAGTACAAGTAGTTGGTAGTACAAGAATGGAGCTGGTACAGAGGAGGGCAACTAAGATGGTGCAGGGTCTGCATCAAAAGTCTTACAAGGAGAGACTAAAGGACCTCAATATGTACACCCTGGAAGACAGGAGAGGGAGGGAGGATATGATAGAGACTTTTAAATACCTCATCGGGGTAAATAAGGCATAGTAGGAGAGTATTTTTCAGAAGAAAAGGTGCTCAAGAACAAGAGGATATGCTATGAAGTGATGGGGGGGTAGATTCAGGAGATGTGTCAGGAAGTACTCCTTCACCAGAAGTGAGATGGATTCCTGGAACAGCCTTCCAGCAGAGGTAGTGGGGGTGAAAACAATGGTGAGGTCCAAGAATGCATGAAATAAGCATAAGGGAATCTTGGTGGAAAGGAAGGGGAAGGGAGAAAGTGACGGAGATCAAGTAGGGTCTGCAGTGATACTGTAGATAGAGAAAAATGGATAGACTGGATGGGCCAAGTAGCCCTTATCTGCCATCAAATTCTATATTTCTGTGCTTTTCTATGTTATAAATTGTAGATGGCAGGACAAGATAGTGAAAGGGATGTTAGAGATTCCCTATCTGGGGTAGCTTAACATTGCACTTTACAAGTATATAATCTGTACAACTGTGTATCTATTTAAATGTGTATTTTGTCAAATTCCCTATATAAGGTAGGATGTTTTAGGGAGTAGTTAAAAGGGCTGCATGCAGGTAGAAGACACTAAGGTTGGTAACAGGATGCTACTGCAGTATAGGTAGGAGTCAAGTAGGTACTGTGTGAAAGGAGACAACAGACAGTATGGAGCACAGGTACGGTCGGGAGACAATCAACGGCAGGGGATGTGGGATACTCATCTCCCAGGTTATATTCTGGAGGATAGGGCACTACCCCATATGTAGGATATTTGTGGAGTTCCAGCCACATCTGTTAGCAGCAAGGGATGAGATATCCCAATTGTGATGTCATCTGAGCTTGTACCCACAGACACACTCCGCACTCCCCCTGCCCCAGAGGCCCACTGGCTTGTGGGGGTGGAAGGGTGGTGGGGAGAGGGAGAAGTGGCAAGGGCAGTCACAAAGAAGTTGTCCAAGCTCACCAAATCACAAAAGAAAATCACTTTGTGCCCCTGGTGGAACAGGAGGTACATGTCTCCTCGAAAGGAACTCAGAGCCAGTCAGGAAGATTGAACAGGATGACTTGTTGGCTTCCAGTGGTCAGAACAGGAGGAAGACAACAAGGAGTATCCTAGACATAGGGGGGGTCCATGATTAGAGGAGTGGAGAAGGTGGTGGGAGGAGTGGGAAGGGAAGGGGTGGTAGATGCCTTCCTGGTGCATCAGCCATCTGGGACATGGATAGGATAGGGAGGATGGTAAAGAAGGGGGAGATGGGAGTGCTGGTGCATTTGGGTGCCAATAACCTGGTGACCCAACCTACTGAGGAAGAGAAGCACAACTTTCGATAACTGGGGGACTGATTGTAGTCACACTTGGGTTTCTTGACCTTTTCTGATATCCTCCCTGTGTTGGGTCAGTGAAAGGAGAAGGACAGAGTGAGGAAGGAGGAGTTTAACAGGTTGTTGAAGGACTGGTGTCAGAAGGAAAGGTACCATTTTGGGCAGACTGAAGAGATTCTGGGAGAGAAGACTCTCCAAGAGTGATAGCTTTCACCTTACAAGGCAGGGCTAGTATGCGTTGGCAGAAGTTTGATGTCTACATTAATAGACATTTGAACTGACTGGGGGAGGAGTGATGCTGGGGGAAACACAGAAGACAGAGAGCAAGATGGGAACCTAGGTAGGACTCTCCAAAAATGGTGGCTAGGTACTGTGAAAAAGGAAGCAGCAAGGCAGGGGTTCATACTAAATTAGAAAAAGGTGCCAGGGAGGGATGGTTCACAAAAATGGCAAGGATGAGGAAAATCAGGAAGTTGAAGAGAGAATAAGGGAACAAAAAAGAGGATCTGAAATAAAAGGGGAGAAGTTTAGGCACAAGCTGGAATGTAGTCTGACATAATGTCAAGAGCCTAGGAAACAAAATTAGTGAATTCCAGGAAATGGTGGAAGTTAGAGGACTAGATCTTGCAGTCATTATGGAAACATTGGCCACTGGGAATAACAACTGGAACCTGGCAGGATCAGCTACCACACTGTTTTAACAGATGTTTGCCATTGAGCAGCAGCACCGTTAATGAAAAAAAAAACACAAAGTGTGTGAATGAGCAGGGGTTCGGCTAAGCTGCTGATTTTGTTTTTTTAACACCATGTATAGGCAGAAGAGGGGGGAAGGCAGAAGGATGAGGTGGGGGTAGGGCTGTGTGTCAAAGAAGGTATAGAGGTGGTAGAGGATGGGTCCATTGGGGAGGGAATGAGAAAGCAGAATTACTGTAGGTACAGCTCACAACAGCATCAGGTAAGAAGTTGTGCATGGGGGTCTTCTATAGACCACTGGGACAGGAGGATGAGGGTGTCAGGGAACTAGGGGCAGAAACAGGGAAGGGCCCACATAGTGGTAGTGTTAGTGGGGGATCTCAATCTGCCAGACATAGATTGGAACGTCACAGTATCTAAGGGCACCAGAAGTCGGTCCCTGCTAGATACGTTGCAGGACTGTCTACTGGGGCAGCTGGTCAGGGAACCCACAAGGCAGGCAGCTGTTCTTGACGGGGTGCTCACCAACTCAAAAATGGTAGGTGGAGCATAGGTTGGGGAACCACTGGGGTCCAGTGACCATAACACCATATAGTATGAACTGGCCCTGGGTACCAGAATACCATTGTCAAAGGCTGAGATTCTGGATTCTAAAAGAGCAGACTTTGACCAGATGGAGGAATTAGTCCAGGATAGGGATCTAGATGCAGCGAAGGACCTAATTAGATGAGTGGGTAGTTCGTTTGGGGGAGAATAGCAGAGGGTGCTAGTAAATGAAGTCAAATTAGGAGAGAGGGTGGTTACAAATGAAAGGGTCAGTCCTGGGTCCAGTTCTTTTCAATACTTTCATCAGCAACACAGGAGATGAAATAAAGGTCCAGATGTGTCTCTTCACAGATGACACTAAGCACTAAGCAGGTTGGAGACTAATGAGGGGGTAAGGGACTTGCAAAAGTACATGCATAGGTTGGAGAGGTGATCCAGTTTTGCAGTTGAAATTTAATGGCAAAAAAGTTCAAGGTGATGAACACAGGAAGCTAGAACCCCAGGATGGAATATTGGATGGGAGGGGTTATGTTGGGCACTATGTCTGAGGAAAGAGACCTCTAAATCTTAATAAGTGAGTCCCTCAAACAATATAGCCAATGTAGCAAGACATACAGTAAAGCAACAAGGATGCTGGGGTGTATTGCGAGGATTTTGATAGCAGGAGGAGAGAGGTAATACTAACTCTCTGTAGGTTACTGGTGAGGCCACATCTGGAATACTGTGCCCATTGCTGGAGTCCCCAGCTCAGGAAAGACACAGACAAACTGGAGGCAATGCAGCATAGGGTGACTAAAAGGATTCCGATCCCAACAAGGCAGTCCCTATGTGGATCAGCTTAAGGCACTGAACAAGTACTCCCCGGAGATCAGAAGGGAGAGGGGTGATATGACAGAGACCTTCAAGTTCCTGAAAGGAATGAACAGGGTAACCTGTGAGGAACCATTTAGCAGAAACAGGGAGTCAAAAACATGGGGACAAGAGTGGAAGCTGGTGAGGAGATTCAGGAGGGATGTAAGAAAGTTTTATTTTGTTGATACAGTGGTTGAGCTGTGGAACAACCTTTCAGCAGATGTGGTGTGCACAAAGACCATTTATGGTTTCATGCACGGCTGGGACAGACATAAGGCTTAACAGTTGCTGGAGGCGGGGGTGGGCTGGAGAGGAAAGATGGGCAAGGGAAGTGGAAGTGGAAGTGGCAAAAATCCCATCAGAGCAGACTGGATGGACTAATGGTCTTAGTCTGCCCACTTTGTCTACGTTTCTAGGTTTTTATGTTAATAGTAAGGGTATAATCACAGCAACAGGTGTACTAACAGATGGAATTTCTTTCCTGTTTTTAGAAACATAGAATTTGACAGCAGATAAGGACCGCTTGGCCCACCTAGTCTGGCCGTTTTCCTACCTAACAGATAAGCTGCAGATCTTAGTTAACCAACAGCTTACTTCCTCCTACCCCCCACTAGGACTGACTTATGTCTGTCCCATGCATTCTTGAATTCCCCCACTGTTCTTGACTCCACAACCTCCTCAGGGAGGCTGTTCCATGCATCCACAACCCTCTCCGTGAAAAAATACTTCCTCACATTACCTCTGAGCCATCCCCCCTCTATCTTCAAATTGTGCCCCATTGTTCTTGCACATGTCTTTTTCTGAAAGCTGCTACCCTCTTGGACTTTGATGATTCCCTTGAGGTACTTGAAAGTTTCCATAATGTCCCCCCTCTCCCTCCTTTCCTCGAGGGCATACATATTAAGCTCCTTTAGTCTCTCTTTGTATGTCTTCTGGTGCAGACCCTGTGCCATTTTGGTTGCCCTCCTCTGGCTAGCCTCTACCCTGTCTATGTCTTTGCAGAGATGGGGTCTCCAGAACTGCACGCAGTACTCCAGATAGGGTCTCACCAACTGTCTGTACAGAAGGATAACAACTTCTACTGGTGATGCCTCTCCCTATGCATCCCAGTATCCCCCCAGCCCTCTTTACTGCCTTCTCACATTGCTTGCCCACCTTTAGCTCATCTGATATAACTATCCCCAGGTCCCTTTCCATTTTTGTTGTTGTCGTATCTCACCCCCCCATTGTGTACTCTTCCCCTGGGTTTTTGTATCCCAAGTGCATCACTTTGCACTTCTTTGCATTTAATCTAAGCTGCCATACATTTGACCATCCCTTCAACTTTGCCAAGTCCCTTCTCATCCTTTCCACTCTACCTTGTGTATTGACTCTGTTGCAGATCTTTGTGTTGTCTGCAAAGAGACATACTTTTCCTTCAAGTCCCTCTGCAATGTCACTTATAAAGATATTAAAAAGGACTGGTCCCAGGACTCAACCCTGTGGTAGTCCACTAGTGACCCCCCTTTCTTCACTGTGGACTCCGTTTACTATTACCCTCTGTGTCCTGTTGTCTAACCAATGTTTTACTCAGCCTACCCCCCCTGGGACCCACTCCCAGGCTGGCTAATTTGTTTATTAATCTTTTGTGTGGGACTGTTTCAAATGTCTTGCTAAAGTCTAGGTAGGCTATGTCCATAGCCCCTCGCTGGTCTACTACTTTGGTAACCCAGTCAAAGAAATCGATTAGATTTGTCTGACATGACCTTCCCATTGTGAATACATGCTGCCTGGGGTCCTGTGCCCCACTGGCCTCTAGGTACTCAACATTTCTTTCCTTCAGAAATGAATCCATTATTTCCCCTACCACTGAGGTCAAACTTGATAGGTCTGTAGTTTTCTGCCTCTGTCTTGCTCCCACTTTTGTGTAGGAGAGTCACATCCGCCCTCCTCCAGTCTTCAGGTACCACACCATCCTCCCATGATTTGTTAAAAAGGGTAGTCAGTGGTGTCACTAGTTCACCCCTTAGTTCTTTTAGAATTCTGAGGTGAATCCCATCAGGCCCCATTGCTTTGTCTACCTTCAGTTTTGACAGTTCTTTTCAGAACCCTTGCTTCTGTGAAAGGACTGATATTGACCCCCCTATCCAGAGTGCTTCAATTGACTGGATTAGGTACCCCCCTCCTCTTCTTTTGTGAATACTGAGCAGAAGTATTCGTTCAGTATCCCTGCTTTTTCACTGTCCCTCTCTGCCCACCCACTCTCCTCTTTATTCAGCCTCAGTATCCCTCCCTTTGTCTTTCTTCGCTCTCTAATGTACCTATAAAAGGTTTTAGCGCCCTTCTTAACTGAGTTGGCTATCTCATCCTTGGTTTGGGCCTTTGCTGTTCTAATTGCCTTCCCCACCTCTTTCTGATTTAACTGGTACAGTTCTCTGTCATGCTCCTTTTGTGTTTCCTCATACTTCCTGAATGCAATCTTTTTCTCCCTAACCTTCCCCGTCACCTCTTTTGAGAACCACAGTGTTTTTTCTTTCATTATGATTTGCTTATTTGCTTCATACAAAGGCTTGTTGCCTCTGTGATGGCAATGTTGCTGTTTCCCCATTGTTGCGCCACCCCTCCTTCTTGCCTGTTTGCTAGTGCTTTTCTGAGGTACTCTCCCATTTTGACAAAATCAGCCCTCCTGAAGTCCAGTATCTTCACTTTTGTATGGCTTGACTCTACAGATGAGTCTACCTTGGTAAATATACACTATGGTAAAGATGAGCCTGCACCTTCTATAACAGAAAGCAAAAATAACAAAGATGGTGAAATAAACAAAGCAAGATCAAAGAAAGAGGCTGCTTCTATGGGTGAAAAGAAAGATGAGAAAGTGAGAAAAATAAAAGGAAATCAAAGAAAGAAACTAACAATACTAGTCAAAACAAGTATTTGAAAGGTAAGAGTACTAACATAATATTGTTCTATCTCCTGCTGAGCTAGAAAATTTAGAGAGGAAAAAAGTGAAGTTAATACTGTACTCACAAAAAAATAGTACTTGGTCTATGAAAGTTTTTTCAGATTGGCTCAATTCAGAACATTTGGAAATTGATCTAAAAATTGCTGTAAAAGAATGCTGTGCTGCTGGTATTGTTTCACAGCCGTCTGTTTGCCTCCCAAGGGAACTGCAGGAGCAAAACATGAGGATGTACCCTAGCATGGTCCCATCATGCAGTGCAACCCATATCTTGTAATATACACAGATGAAAATTGAAGAAGCTAGCATAGGAAGTTAATTGTAAGTTTCTGAAAAGTTTCAAAATATGTTTCAATGTTAGAAAGCTTAAAACTTGTAATGAAAGCTATTTTTGCAAAAGTGAAATAGTAGCCATGATATTTCCAATAGGTGTGTTCCAATTGCTTTGCACTATGTGTACGCTATGTTTAACAGCTCAGCATAAAGCATTCCAAAACAAAATCAGACTGTCTGTTCTCATTTACTCAGGAATATTAGTCATACAATCATTGCCATGTTACAAGAGGATTAAGCCACTTGAAAGGATGCGTCTACTGTGGAATAATCCATGGTTGGTTTGTTGGAGACACTTGGCTGAACCCCCCCAAACATGGATTAATTCCACAGTAGACCCATCCCTTCTCATGGTTTAATCTTTACGTAACTGTGACTAAATTGTTTTTCTGATTTTCCCCTTTCTACTGTTTGTTGAGATTGTTGTAAATGCTGGTCGCACTTGAAAATGGGCAATTTGCTCAATGTACCTTTCCAGGGTAAATAATAAAGTCCCAGTACCGGAAATGATTAGCTATGTGAAAGGCATTATAGCATGTATCTTTACTTGCAGTGCTGCCTCAGTATATTCCCCTTTTCCAACACCCAAACCCACTGTCCTTGGAAACATACTTTCTATAGGATGTTGGACATTTGGGACATTGTGGAAAAGACTGAAATATTCTTTTGGAAGTAAAATGGAACTGAATGCAAGATGAATTACTCACACTGTAATAATCTGTCTTCTTTATGTTTAATGTATTGTACTAAAATTAATGTAAAGCGCTGGCCCATTGGCATGGCACTAGCGTTGCCACTTGCAACACAGTGAACCGAGTTTGGAAACAGGCTTGGGTCATTGTGGTCCAGCTGAGGGGAGGAGGATCGAGTATTGCAGGAAATGCTCTCCTCCTCCTCCTCCATGGAGGCAGGGCAGCCAGCTCTGCTGTAATACTGCCACCTGGGTGACCACAGGTGGCAGTGCAGTCGGGAGCAGCTCGTGGGTGAGAGGACATCGGCTGGTGCCGCAACGCACATGGTTGTATGCATGCATGCTAGTACATTCTTGCCACTGAGACAGGAAGAACAACAAGCAGAAAAAAAACTTGGCCAGCAGGATGATGCCAGATGCTAACAAGGCCCAACATCTGGCTACTCAGACACCACCTTCACTAGACTATATCTGTTCTGCAGTGAAGTTTGGAGCAGTCTCTGCCACCCTCGTCAGAGAGGATTAAGCTCTGGGGTGGGGGATTTCGGAGGTACAGATAAGTCTTAGGGGACACCAGGGTGATGTGGCTGGGGCAGCCAAGTAGAAGGGGGCTGACCAGAAACATAGGGGATATAAACAGAAGTAGATGCAAACAAAAAAATTAATATAAAGAGCAATTTTAAACTCATTACCCCTTTAAGAAAAAAGTTAAGGTGTTAAACAACTGGGCACCGCCATTTTCTTCCTCAGAGACTCCTGTATCAGAAGTCACTCTGACTGCTTGCAGTACACTCTGCTGCTGTTCAGACATTGGTTGCCTACAAACAATAAAACAGAAACAATGCCTTAGATAAGCATCATGCTAGACAGAGATATCTGAAATTCACTGTTATCAAGAAACAGCCCTAAAAACCCAGTGATACAGTAAGTAAGAAGGTATTAGATACAGTTGTCACCGTAGAGGTTATGGTAAGGAGTATGAAGTTATAGATACAGGAAGGACTCTCAGATCACTGGGGCCGCAGCACTCCTTTTTCTCTGTGCATGAGACACTCTTATTCTGTTAAAGCAAGGCAATGTAATTTTATTTTTAGGTGCCCACCCATTCCCTGGGGGTCAGAGCACCATACAATTAAACAAACAACTGAGGGAAAGAAAGAAAGAAAGAAAGAAAGAAAGAAAGAAAGAAAGAAAGAAAGAAAGAAAGAAAGATACTGTTTAGATAATAAATAAGTAGCTACCAGGGAGTAAAACACATTCAGGGTAGAGGCAGTTAAGTGACAATTTATAAGGTCAAACTAGACAGTAGACTAGTTTAAAAAGATGAGATTCAGCTAGCCCAGTGGCACTGAGGTGGAGCGCCACCTCGCGCCATGCTGGTGACCCGGGTTTGGGAGCGAGCAGGCCACGGGGAATTGAGCCGAGGAAGGAAGGATGGAGTACCCAACGGCTGCTCTCCTTCTCCGGGGTGGGTTAGCTGCATGCTTCCTCTGCAATACCGCCATCTAGGAGAGCCCGGGTGGAAGGTGTGGTAGGTGGAGAAGCAACAAGGGCATTGGGCAGATGTCGGAAGAGGGGCGGAGCGGGAGGTACGTCTCAGCACGCCTCCTAGCTCATAGGCCCTCATTGCATGCCGACATCTGGGGAAGAACAAGGGAAAAACACCTCGCTCTCTCCAAGGCGATGATACCTTGCTGGGGGATCTCCAGGCTCATTGGACAGACTTGCACCGATTCCATGATACAGTATGTTGGTTTGAGGATGTAAGGGGGGTTCCCTCCTCACCCCTACCCGGGGGGGGTATTTCGGGGGTAAAATAGTGTGGAACCATGTGCTCTAGAGGCAGATTATGATGGGAGTGGGGAACTGCAGGAGAGGATGTCTGAGAGAGTGGAGAGAGGAGGCAGGAAAGATGCATAAATACAAGGTAAACAAAAATAAAATAAAAGGTGAGATTCAAGGGCACCTTTGAAGACACCCACTGTGCTGGCAGATTGAATGTGTACAGGCAGAGGATTCCACAAACTAAACCTGGACACCGTACAAGATTTGTCTCTAGACATCTCCTGCCTAGACCAAGGCACAGACAGTAGGCTAGCATCCATGGAGCCAGGTAAGAGAGTCTTATGCACAGCTGTCCTAAAGCCAAGCACCTTCAGGGAAATATTATTTTTCCCCATATACTTGTGCCTGGGGTGGGGGGCAGCTCATCAGCCCAGTCCCAGCCCCCAGCACTGGCTGCCTTGCCTGTCCTGGCCACCTACTTGTTCATGGAGTTTCCCCACAAGCTTCCCCCTCATAGCAGGGATGAGAGGGAAGGGCCATCTTCGCTCCCTCAATCAACAATTCTGAGGCGGACCAAGGTGTGGATGAGGTGTGGATGTGGCCCTGCTGGGCTTCATTAAACCCCTCCAGCGCTGTTTTCCCCCAATTTTTCTCCACCCGACTATGGAGTGCCATGCTCATCTGTAGAGGCACACCCGCTCAACATGTCTCTGCAGTTCCCTCCCGTATGTGCCTCCTTGGCACTGCTCTACCCCCAGGCCTCCAGTTGGCAGCAGCCAAAGCTGGACTGACAAACCTCCCCTCCACAGGAGGGAAAGCAGTCCCTCAGATGCTCAATCCTCTCCCTCCCCAGCCAATCTCCAGCTACCGGAGTCCATTCCTGAACCTGGGTTGCTGATGTAGGAAAAGGTAAGGCGCAAGGTGCCTCAGCCCTCTTTTCCACTTGGCTAGCCTTCAGGGAAAGATTTTGAAAGTTCCCATTCCCTCCTGAGTGCTGGGCCTCATACTTGATCCAGACCCCCTCCCCCAACAGACGACCGTTGCATGGAGACCCCAATCATTGGGACTGGGAGGTCCAGCCTGCCAGCTCCTTCACCCTCCACCAACACATCCTTGCTGCAGAGGGTGGTGCTACATAACCTCTTAATCAAGCCCTCTCTAGCAGTCAGAGCACTGTGGTCCAGAGTGCAAAGGGACACAGTTACTCTGGCATCTGTCATGGGCATCAGCCATGGAAGGCAGTCAGCCATGCTGCCACTCAGGTAAGCGAGTGCACATAGCAGGCTGAGTAATTTCACTTTACAAACCAGTGCAGCAGCAATATACCATATATCATTGACATGTATACATCAGGACACTCTATAAGCTATATCATATGACTGTACTGGGTGAGTAGCAGGTTACTGTTGTTGTACACTGCTATGCACCTATTGTGATTTATTGCTCCCTGGGTAGTGCTCTTCCCAGATAGCCAATTTAGTGTTGTAGGCTATTCACAAAACTATACGTTACTTGTTAGCTGCTCTGTGCTACTGCCTAGGAAGAGAAGGGAACATTGTTTAACCAGGAGTAGCACACTAAGCCAAAGCTTGTTTCCAGATGTGACCTGGGAGCACAAGGAAGTTAAGTGACTTGCGCAGGATTACACAGTATGCATCTAGGCAGCTATGGGATTCAAACCCAGGTCACCAGATCTGCAGCTCAGAGTCTTAAACCACTGCGCTATACTGCCTCCATAAGTAGCTTAATAGTTTAGTAAGACCCATTATAGCGTTGCTATGTTAATTTCTGTTGTACTTACTGTAGTGATTCAATTTCATGTCAGTAACTCACACCTGTACTGCAATAGTATTCTGTTTGGGTGCTCTCTACTTACAGTATTGTAATATCATTTATTCTGGGTCCTATGCATTTAATCCCTTTCTGGGAGTTGCATGCAGTTGTATTAACACTGCTTCTGGGTACTAGGAATATTATCTATTTGGGTGCTACCTGTGTAGCACAGAACCACCTCTGGGGGTCCTGAGCATATTATCCTTTTTGGGTTCTGCCTACAACTGTATTATCACTTCATCTGGCTACTGGGTATATTACCTGTTCGGTGCCACCTATGTAACATCATATCCCCTCATATGGATACTGGGTATATTACTTCATTGGGAGCTGCCTTTGTAGTGTTGTATCACCTCATTGGGGTGCTGGGCATATCAGCAGTTCCCTCTGTTTAAGCCAGAAATGTGCCTGCTATAATTTTCTGGTGCTGTGTAGTCATTAGACCTTGTCCTGATAGGGAGACTACCTTACTGCATCATATTTGCTCCACTCTAGTCCTTCATTTCCATTTTTCATTTTTTTGTTTTTAACCAGGAGGTGAACTGAGCACAGCCCCTTTTCAGTCTTGCCTGACATTTAAAATACAATAACAAACATCACAGACAATAAACAAATATCCACAGTTACTTAACATTTCAAGAAGAACAGGAACTGAATTTGTCATAATGTACTGCCAGTAATTTCTTAAAGTGCTTTAGATTGTTTTCAGTTTCCATTTATACTGTAAAACCATTTAGTAAGGTATGAGCATACCAGGTAAAGGAACACTTACTTATGGCTGGTTTTATGGAATTGAGATGAAATAAAGTGTCCATATTGCTCTTTGTTGAGTATGCTCCCTGATGCAGAATAAATTTCTTGGATAAGCATTGTGGCAATGAGCATTGATAAATCCTAAATTGTAGTTATTCTTATAAGTACAAGTACACGCATACTTATAAATAAAAAAAAAATGTGATCCCTAGGTTTACTTGCCCTATTCGGCTAACTGGTCACCACTCAGTATAGCTGCCACGTCACAGATGCCCTAAGTATATTGATATACCTTTTGATGTATGTCCCTGATTTGGGACACAAATACTTTGGCCTTAGCCTTTCACCTGATCTTGACCAAGCCTCTCTCCTGTGGTACTCTCTACTTACAGTACCCGGCACACAAACTGTAAGTTATTGTATATAATCTCCCACACCTCAACTGGGCCTACATTGTCCAGTATCTTAAAAAATTCTTCTCACTCAAGTTCTATGTCAGCAAGTTGATCATCTTTCTACTATTTTTAAGTTCTGGAAATATTGAAGTAAATCTTGGCCATCCTCCCAAGACATGACTCCCACAGACCTCGCCAAACTACATGGTCTCACAGCATATCGAAAAAAAAATAGACAATGTAAAAATCTGGGTAGCTCTCTCCCAACCTGATATACTGTTTTTGACTGAGACATGGCTCACCATCTCTACTGACTCCCAGGTAATCTCCCTACCAGACTTCACACTGTACCGACTTAACAGACCTACCAGAAGAGGAAATGTATCCCTTTATAGCAACAACAAGTTTTCCTCTGCCCCAGTAAGTTCACACTTCAAACCAACAGTTTAAATGTTTAATAGCATCCATTGCCCTCTCCGGCAATGACCCTATCTATGTAGTACAATGTTACAGACCAGTGACACTGAAATTGTATGCCTTCAAAGGAACTTTGCCAGCTCCCAAAATAATGAGATTATCATCTTCAGCAACCTAAATCTGTACTGGCTATCTGCCAGATCAGTGGATCTTAAACAACTTAGTAATGAGCTCAATTTAACCCAGCTTATAACTGAGCCCACTAGACCTAACCATAATCCTGTTCAATTTTAGACGTCATCCTAACAAGCAGAAAATGACTCATACAGCTATCTTTGACATTGATATCAGTGACCACAGTACTGTAGCATGTGTCAAGTGCTTAGAAAAAACGAAGTTTCAGTCAAAAACTGTTGCAAAAACTTCCTACATGATTTGGCAAATGTTAACTGACTGAATTGCTATCATGTGCAGTCTGTACATGCTGCCACTGAAATAATGAATAAACTGTTCCTGGGTTACATCAATAAGCATGCCCCCATAGTTAAGTATTGGGTAAAAAAGTGTAACTTCCCCTGATTCAGCAGGGAGCTTAAGCCTGCCCTACGATAAAGAGACACACTATGGGTAAAAGCTTGGAGTACTAAGGCAACCTATGATTGGGATATTTTTCAGCAAAATTGGAATCACTGCACTCATTTAATAGGGAACACCAAAGCTGCTTACTATCTATAGCTAATGGAAGATAACTCTAATGACCTCTCCAAATTCTGAAAAACTGTCAGATCTCTGGAAGAAGGGGCTGCCTCTACAACATTGCCAAAGCAATAAATAAGTAACGACAGGACAATCTGTGAAAAGCTAAGCATCCTAGCAGAACTAAGTATCGACTTTGCTTCCATGGGACAAGCTTTTGGCAATTCCTGGCAGCATTCTATCCTCTCCCCAGCCTTATACACACACTGATAAAGGGACCTGTGGTATGAACCCTTTTACCTTAGACCAGTTAGTCACAAAGAGGTCGACTTGCTTTTCTTAAAGCATGATACCAGAAAAAATGCAGGAGTTGACAATCTGGATCCCCTCTTCCAAAAAATGGGCCATTGCCATTTTCTCTGCCCCAATCACCTGCCCGTTTAACCTCTCACATATCCATAATGACCTCCCTGTACTATGGAAAATGACTTATTATTCCCCATTTCTAATCTGGAGATAAAAGCTAATTGAACAATTATAGACCCATATCCATAGTCCTCATCTTTGCCGAACTGCTGGAAAAAATAGGTAAATAAGCAGCTGCATGCTTATCTTGACAAATACAACATGATCACTCCCTCCAATCAGGTTTCAGAGCCAAGCACAGCACTACCACTGCTCTGGCTACGGTCGCCAATGACTGGCTTACTGCTCTGGACAAAAAATTCATCAGTGGCGCTGCTTTCCTAGATCTCAGCAAAGCATGTGACACTGCTGACCACAACATCTTATTGCAGAAACTCTCCAGTGTAGGGATCAGTATGTCTGCCTTCCGCTGATTTGTCAACTATTTAACTGGACACCGGCAGCAGATAAAGATGGAAGGTTTCACCTCCTCCTGTACCTACTCAAAGAAGTCCCCCAGTTATCAGTCCTGGGCCTGCAGCTCTTTATTTATGTAAATTATCTAGAGTCCAACCTTAAGGATGCAAAATTATACTTCTGTGTCAGTGATGTGGCTCTTTACCTTGTGAGGCCTAACACAGAAACAGTAGTGGCTGATCACCTGATTGCTTTTAAAGCTCTATGGCATAATGTGTTTGATTCAAAAATGCTACTTAATGTTTCAGAATCAAAGGTCAGGATGTTTTCTTCTGTTTTGCTGTGTCTCTTTATGCTCCCAGTCCAGGGCAGCTGGTCAGCCCTGTCCCAATTCCCATAAGTTGGCCAACACCTCCCCTGGGACCTACCTCAGTCAGTTTTCTCCCATGTGTATCCCCTCATGGCAGGGTCAGAGGGAGGACAGCCATCCTCCCTTCCCCCTGACACACATATCCAGAGTGGACCAAGGCTCAGTCCCGGGTGGCGTCATAGACCCAGGTAGATCAGGCAAGGTTTCATTAAGCCCCTGACTTCTTTTCCACTTTCTACCACACCCCTGCTGTTGGGCATCCAAAGTGTTCATGGAGTCACTGATGCAGAACATTCTTCGGCTTCCTCCCTTTGTGCCACCCGTTCTCCACTACCACCAGGCCTCCACCTGGTGGCAGTCGTAGGCCAAACTGACATGCCTCCCCTCCTTGGGAGAGAAGAACAGTCCATCGGAGGCTTGAGCCTCTTCTGCCACGGTAGACCCCCTGAAACCGAAGCTCATTCCCAAACTAAGGTCACCAGCATGGGAAAAGGTAAGGCACGTATGCGGCACCTCAGCCCTCTCTGCCACCGGACTGGCCTATGATATTTTTTGCTAATAGAAAACCAACCACTAATGCTGCTTCTATCTTCTTATACACTCTCCTGCAGGAATAAACTCAGGCTGGTGGGCAACTGCAAGTACCTGGGGCTATGGCTGGATAGCAAACTATCCTTCACCACCCACACTGAGGCCCTATGTAAAAAAACCCATTCTAGACTGGGGTTCTACTTTAGGAACAAATACTGTTTTACAGCTATAGCTTGGAAAAGACTTGTCCAGGCCACCTTCTTGTCTCAGATTTCAGTTTAGTATCAACACACATCTTGTTAAGTTGGACATGCTCTGTTACAAGGCACTCCACTTCATCACCAGTCTACTCTCCAGGACCCATCACTGTACTCTTTGTTGTATAGTAGGATGGCCCACCCTAACAATGAGGCGCTTAAAAAAACTCTACATCTGCACCCACCAGGCCCTGCAAAATAACATTCAACCTTATATCACGGCCCTGTTTCACAGAGACGTCAGTCCACACCACCTGAGGAGGAGCAGTGTCACTCTCCTAGAAATACCTAGGTACTTCTCCCATTATGGGAAAGCTGCTTTCAGTTGGCTTGTTCCCTCACTCTGGAATAAACTTCAAAACATGCTTAAGCTCAGCACCTTAGTTAGCCAAAATGCTTCTAAAGCCTTGTTGGACTCTCACTGTGCTGATGTGTGCAACTATGGTTACCCTTAATGTACCCATTATGGGCCTCATGAACTGAGTCCCCATCCTCTCCTGCATGCTCTTATCACATTTCCCAACTCCTGGACCCTGTTATTCTGTGTTTTCCTTTATCATAAATTGGATTGTATAACTTTTTGTCTAATACATATTGTAACAGTGATTACTGTTACCCTGACTGTTTCAGTACTGTATATTACTCAGTTTGCTCTCTGGATACGTACTATGTATAGTTTGATGTGTTTTTGGTGTCCTAACCAGGACCTCCATGTAAATGAGCATTACTTAACAGAGCCTTTTCCTGGTAAAACGAATAAAATGCAAATATTGGTCCACTTCAATTAATAATAAAATAATAGCACCACCGAGATCACACAGTTGTAAGGGTAGAATCACCTATGGTTCACAGTTCTCGTACACTGTGGATGCATGTGAGACCACACTTACAGCTATGAAAGTGCTCTCAGCAGCATTATTAACATACAACATAGTTCTGTTATGGGATTTGTAGTAAATAGTACTATTTTAATATTATGTATTCATGTATATAACTTATGTTGTGTTTTTTTGTGAAGTATTTCTTATTTGTACAGTGCTCTGAGCCTCTCGGGATACCAGTGAAGAGAGGGGACATGAAGCCTTCTTGGTAAACCTGGACACATTTCTGCTTAGCAAGGGAATCATTAGATACCCCTTGGTAATAAAGAGGGTAGAGAACCCCTTTAAATTAGAATGTCTTTGCACAGCATCTTTGCACAGTATACTTATTCTTCTCTGCTATATGAAGCAAGGGGGCACAGACACGATGGATCTAGTGTCCCTTCCAACATTAAATTACTATATTACTATGTATGAATAAAAGTCTTAACCTAATTTAACAGGAAAAAAATAACTGAAACCAAGACAAACACTAATGTACTAATAGTAATTACTGTAGATGGCATATTACTAACTACAAGAAAATTGTCTTACCAGGTAACCCATGCAGAGAATAACAGTCTTGTTTACAGATGTGACCTAGTAGGAGGGGAAGGGAGGGTGGTGGGTACAATATCAACATAGAATAACACAGAAGCAACAATTACAACTACAGGGAGTACATCATACAATGCATACGAATTTAGACTATAGTTACAAACAAAGGGGAAAAAAACACAACATTATGCTTTTGTGTGCCATATTTCCACTTCCAACAGGCATTCAGGGCTCGATTCTCAAAGGGCTCCCAGATTGACGCATGCTGCAGCAAAAGGCATCTTGCGTCAAAGCATGGAGGCCTGTTGAATAAGCTGGGGGCCTGTTGAATAAGCTGGGAGAAATGGGGGTGAGGAACAAGATGATCAGATGGATAGGCAATTGGCTCCAGGACTGGACCCAGAGGGTCGTGGTTACATAGAAACATAGAAACATAGACTTTGACAGCAGATAAGGACCACTTGGCCCACCCAGTCTGCCCATTTCCCTTCCTATTGGATAAGCTGCAGATTCTAGTTAACTAACAGCCTACTTCCTGCAACCCTCCACTACAATTGCCTTATGTCTGTCCCATGCATGTTTGAATTCCCCCACTGTTTTAGACCCAACAACCTCCCCAAGAAGGCGGTTCCATGCATCCACCACTCTCTCCGTGAAAAAAAATTTCCTCACATTACCCCTGAGCCGTCCCTCCTCTATCTTTAAATTGTGCCCCCTTGTTCTTACACATCTCTTTTTCTGAAAGATGCTACCCTCCTGGACTTTGTTGATTCCCTTGAGGTACTTAAAAGTTTCTATCATGTCCCCCCATCCCTAATTTCATCAAGGGTATACATATTAAGCTCTCTCAGTCTCTCTTCATATGGTTTCTGATGCAGACCCTGCACCATTTTAGTTGCCCTCCTCTGGACTGCTTCCATCCTGTCTATGTCCTTGCGTAGATGGGGTCTCCAAAACTGCACACAGTATTCCAGATGGGGTCTCACCAACTGTCTGTACAGAGGGATAACCACTTCCCTTTTTCTACTTGTGATGCCCCGTCCTATGCATCCCAGTATCCCCCTGGCTCTCCTTACTGACTTCTCACATTGCTTACCCACCTTTAGGTCATCTGATATGACTACCCCAAGTCCCTTTCCATTTTTGTTGTTGTTAGTACCTCTCCTGCTATTGTGTACTCTTCTCCTGGGTTTTTGTGTCCCAGGTGCATTACTTTGCACTTCTTTGCATTGAATCTAAGTTGCCATATGTTTGACCATTCCTCCAACCTTGCCAAGTCCCTTCTCATCCTTTCTACTCCCTCTTGTGTATCAACTCTGTTACAGATCTTTGTGTCATCTGCAAAGAGGCATACCTTTCCCTCCAGACCCTCTGCAATGTCACCTATAAAGATGTTAAAGAGGACTGGACCCAGTACTGAGCCCTGAGGTACTCCACTAGTAACCCCTCTTTCTTCGGAATGTGTTCCATTCCACATGGTTGGTGGAATAGTCTCATCCCCAAGGAGGGTCATTAGTGGGGTCCCTCAGGGATCAGTCCTTGGACCCCTCCTATTCAATGCCTATATCTCTGACATAAGGAAGGGTATCAAGAGTGAGATGAGTCTCTTTTCGGATGACTCAAAACTGGGGGTGGTGGTGGATGGGAAGGAGGGGAGGGTGGCCCTACAGGGAGACCTGGAGGCTCTGGAAAGGTGGTCTAGAAAGTGGAAGCTGAGGTTTAATGCAGGGAAATGCAAGGTGCTGCATCTGAGAGCCAGAAACCTGGGCCAAGAGTACACCCTAGGGGGGAAATGCTACAAGTCTCAATGGCTGAGAGGGACCTGGGGGTGGTGGTGGATGTCAAGATGGACAACTCGGAGACTTGTAGGAGGGCAGCGGCCAAGGCCAACAGGATGCTAGGATGCATCACTAGGGGGATCACCTCCAGAAGAAGGGAAGTGATACTCCCCCCTGTATAACTGCTTGGTGAAGCCGCACCTTGAGTACTGCATGCAGTTTTGGAGGCCACACTTAAAGACGGACATTGAACTCCTGGAGAGGGTCCAGAAGAGGGCAACCAAAATGATCTGGGGTTTGGGGGACAGGACCTATGGTGAGAGGCTCAAAGAGCTAATATGTACACATTGGAAAAGAGAAGGGACCGGGGGGGACATGATAGAGGTCTTCAAGTACATGAAGGGGTTAAATAGGGGAGAAGCAGTCAAGGTGTTCCGAAGTAAGGGGGGGGCAACTAGAGGGCATGGGTGGAAGCTGGAGGAGGGAGATTCAGGAGAGAAAGGAGGAGGTGCTACTTCACTGAGAGGGTGGTGGAGCCATGGAATGCGCTGCCCAGGGGGCTGGTGGATACAGAGACGGTGGAGGGGTTCAAGAGGGGTGGGACAGGTACAGGGGAAGGTTTCTGGATGCAAAGTCCTGTGCAGTGGAAATATCAGGGACTGGGAAGGGAGAAGCCAGAGAGGACGAGGGGGGCAGCAAGACCAGCTCCCAGGGTGGGGACTGACCAAATGAGCAGACATGAAAGACTGTTAGGCCTATTCTACTGGCATTTTAGTATGACATGCCAGGGACCTTGAACCCAATTCTCTATTGAATTGGGTCCCAACAGCAAAGTCCCATGGCATGCAGCAACTGTGGCCGTGCACCAAATGGGGGGGCATCTGGACAGTGTGCCGCAATCTGCGGGTGCAGTCGGGTGGCACCCTGTAAGGGAAAGAAATGCTTGTTAATGTACTGCATAACACCCAGACACATACCTGAGTATACAATTAAAGTGTATACAGTTTGTGTAAGACTATAGTTACCACTAAAGTAATAGACCACGCCACATACATGAAGGGAAATGTAGCAAAACACAGTTGACAGAAAGGTACTATATGTCAAGGATATTAAATGGGTTATCTGGGGAAATGCCCTCTATTGGCTTCACACACTTTCACTGGTCATACACGCTAGATGTAGAACACCCGCTTGGAAATGGTAATGTTACTGTTCTGTATAGTGCTAGGAAACATATGACTCTCACTGGCAAACCTTGGTCACACGTCGCTGATTTATGAAAACCTAACCAACACATATTCATAATCTAATGTTTGTACAAATAAACATACTAGAATAGGTATCATCAGCAGATCAATCCCATACCCAAGCCGCAAGACGACAATCACAGTGTACAGCTTCATTGGACATGTATTGCACCTAAGTATCATTACACCATTATTCCACCATGGGTATTGTAGTTAATGTGCTTAGTACACCACCCTTCCTGTACCCTCCTGCTCAGAGAGGGCTCTGTGGGTGGTGCACAGACCATTAGACCAGTCGTGGCTGGTCTAGCAAGGGTTTGTTTTCCCCAGTACTGCACTTCTTTGTGAATGGCAAGAAAGGGGATCAATCAATCAAGCAATCATTAAAACAAAATGAAAACATTTTTTTTAATTTATAAAGTGACCCCTTGCACCATGCCACACCCCTTTATGTGCCGCAAGACCCCCTTGACGCATACAGCCTGCGATTGTTTCAGGCTGCATTTCAGACTTACTCTTGGCACAATTGGTGATGCAAGCTGCTCCTTACATCATTCAGTTTGATGCAAGGTCCTTGCATCATGCAGAACACTTTTAGAATCGGGCCCTCAGTATGTATGATGTCCTCTTTGAGGACCCATGGTCAAATGGCTCCTCACTCCCAAAGAGGATGCACTACATTTTGACGTGTTAGGGGATGGCTTTTGCATGGCTTTGGAATTCTGTGCTATCTTCCAAGGCCATTGGAGACTGAAATATAAAGTAGTCAGGCAGTGTGACACATGAGGACATTTGGTGTGGGGGGGGGGATCAGTGCTCTTTTTATGACTGCCAGACAGAGGTGAAAATGTTATGCTGCCAAACATAAAAATGACTAGTGTTATGCACCACATCCTAAAATGTTGGATTTACAGTATGTTGTTTTATTGCAAAAAAATATATGACTCAATAAGCCCAACAATGGGACTTGCTTCTACAATTCTAACCAAAAAATTAGTTTTTAAAATTGTACTAATTCCACTGACAAAGGGATGTGGCAGCAGGTCTGCCATTTTCCATGATTTCCCAGGAGCCAGACCAGTAGCAGATGCAAGCTGTTTCTTGAAGTGGACCAGTGCCTCTTTGTCCCACCACTTCTCCACATTAGACAATTTGTCAGAGCTTTTTACACTCATGTGGGGAGTTCATAAGTGATGCAAGGATGCTGTTGGAGCTGATACAAAGCCTCACATGTAGAGAACTGGGGTTTGTAGCATTCAAGAGGCTCCTGCATTGCCAGTTTCCAAACACTGAGCCCCGAATCTGCAGTGACTACCTTTTTCGTTGGGGAGAACAATATTACCTTCCCTTTAATACAACAGATTTTAGACAATTGGCAGACAGTACTATCCTGTTACCAGAATTCATAAATGCATTTTTAATAACTGCATATGATTTTTTTTCTAAAGAAAAAGTATGGCTACTCCCTGCTTGTTTGTCTCTTTCCCTCTCAGTCCTCTCTGTGGACTAACAGCACAATTCAAATGTGTTAGCAGCAATAACTGTGAACCTCTGCAACTTGCTGAGACATGTCTTTCCAATCCAGGCCAGGGAGCAGGCTTAGGAAACAAACAGTTATGAATGCAATTAGTGGACAACACAAGAAAGCAGATAGAAAAACAAAACAGAGCACATATGTAAGGTGGGCGCGCTCCCCAGCTGGCAACAGGAACAAGACACTACTACCTTACATCACCAGATTGTTGTAGATGTTACAGTATTTATTTATTTATTAATTATTTATTTAAAACTGGTGACCGGGAAAGGCACACTGAGCCGAGGCTCATTTCTAGGAGCAATCCATGTAAAAAAGAATTCACAGTAGTAGTACAAGGAATGCACAGAAGTAGTACAATGTTACATAGGTTATTTATGAACAATGTATAATACAAGTAATGTGCAACTATTTACAAGAAATTATAGTATTGCCGGTAAAGGCACAATGTTTATAAAGGTAAAAACACAGGTTCGAAAGGCACTGGAGGTCCTTTGATAGGAGCAAGTAGGGGCTGAGAATGCAATCAGGAGGGTAACCAGCACTGGCCCCCGTAGACCTAAGGTGAAATGGTGGGAGGCTTAAGAAGGAGGAATGAGTGAGAAGCAGGGTGAGTGTGCAGTATCGGAAGGGAGATGGGGGGGGGATTAGGAGCACTGGGGGCATGGATGGGGGAGGAGCTTGAGGAGTCTCTTGAGGGAAGAGAAAGGGCAGGCAGGGCGAAGGTCAGAGGCAAGATGATTCCAGAGGATAGGGAGACAGTAAGAGAAGGCAGACTGGCCTGCAGCAGAGTGCTGGCGAGAGAGGGAGAAGGTGTGCGAGTCTCTGTGATGGAGAGAGTAGGTTGTGAATTTGGCTGGGGTAAGGTGGGATGAGAGATTGATGGGTAAGAGGAGGTGAGGCGGTGGCAAAATGGCAGGAGTTAAGTAGAGTATCTAATTTGGAGAGGGAAGAGGCTGGGGCGGTGCAGTAAACTACTGTATGTCAACGTAATCCAGAACTGGCAAAATTGTTTTAAGTACTAATTCAAGACATGTGGGGAAGGGGAGGCAGGCTTTGTGGTGGTAGAGAACTGCAAGTTTGGACTGGAGTTTTTTGCAGATGGCATCAATATGTGTGGAGAAATCTAGGTGACTGTCCAGCTAGACACCCAGATATTTGAAAGCAGAGACTATCTCAAGGGGTGAGCCATCCAGGATGGTGATTGCTGGGGAGAGAGGCCAGTTTCTGTCTGGAACTGAAAGACATGGTGACTATCTTTTTGGCATTAAGATTTAGCTGATTTGATTGGAACCAGGACTGAACTCTGTTAAAATTCTTTTGGAGTATAGGGAGGACACTGTCATGGGATAGACTGGAGGCATAGATGACCATGTCATCAGCATACACGTGCAGGTTAGAGGAGAGACAGTCAGAGGGAAGATCATTTATGAAAAGAGAGAAAAGGATGGGGCCAAGGATAGAGCCCTGGGGACCTCAGAGAGGATAGGGGAGGAGGAGGAAAGAGAGCATCACCTATTAGGACTGACTGTTGCCCATTTTGGAGGTATGAGTGGAACCAGTCAACCGTGGGCTTTGCAATGCCAAAGGAATTAAGTTTATGGAGGAGGAGAAGGTGGGAGACAGAATCAAAAGCTTTAGCCAAATCAATGAAGATAGCTGCAGTGGTACGGCTTTGGTCCATAGCAGAGAAGACAGAATCGGAAACACATAGCAGGGATGTGATAGTGGCATGCTGTTTCCGAAAGCCTGATTGTACAGGTGATAGGGAGCTGTTTGAGGAGAGAAAGTCTGAGAGCTTTGCAAGAATGAGGGATTCCTGGACTTTGCAAGGGAGGGGAGGAATGATATGGGCCAATAGTTCCCAAGGGATGAAGGGTTGCTGCCCTTATACAAGGGTAGGACCTTAGCCAATTTCCAGGCTTTGGGAACTGTAGCTGTGGTGAGACAGACAGACAGACAGAGAGAGAGAGAGAGAGAGACAGAGAGAGAATTGTGTCCAAGAGCTTTCTCTGATGCAGGGTAAAATGTGGTTTCCACACAGTGCAGAAGGCACCAAGTGGACCTTGGCCCCTGCCAGTCACTGCACCCCCTGGCCACTGTGTGCTGGAGGCCAGAGGAGTCAACTCAATGGTGGCAACAAGTCAGGTCTAGGCCCCCTAATAATCCTCACTGGAGGGGAGGGAAGGGATACAGGTATTTTAATTTTTGTATAGCCTTCACTGGCAATTGACTTTAATAAAACTAAATTGTCCCACTGCTGCTTTAAGTAAAATAATACATTTTAGGACCCACATCACTTTCCACAAGCAAAGATGACTCAGATATAATTTTATATCCATCAGCCCTACTACTGTCCTGCTTAAAGAAGTGGTTCATATTAAAAGCATTTTTATATGCTTCATTATGCAATGTTCTTCATCTCCTGATGTTGATCTCTGCAGTTCATCTTGTTTCAGAATACTTTTATATTACCCAACACTTGTTTTTATACTCACCATGTTAGCACTTATGTTTCATGGATCAGTGTTAGTCCTGACAATTTAGTATCCATCACCCCCTAATTTTGTCTTTTTAAAGAAGCAGTTCATGTTGAACAGCATTTTCATCATCTTTATTATGCAGACCTTTTCAACCCTCGGTGTAATACCTGCAGTACATTTTATTTCAAAAAAACATTTATATTACGCAACATTTCGTTACATGTTTACAATGTTAGAGTTCTGTAGATCCAAAGAGGCTAGTGTGCCCAGCCAGCTGGAACCCGGTGCTATGCCGGGGTTGCTACCCCTATAACAAACAGTTTGTCCAACGTAGCAAAAAAATGCACTCACCAACAGTATTTGTTCGGTGCAGTAATCCAAATGTTACACATAGGCATACGGTAATTCAGTAGGTTTATTCCATTAAATGCTGAAACAAACATAGACAAAAGCAAAAGCGTGTAGCTGCTTAGCCACACAATCCCCCAGCACTTCGACCTGAGGTCTTCCTGGGGAGGTACTGTTAGACATCTGGCAAACACATTTGCATGCCAGCAGACTTATGGGGGGGGGGGTTCTTTTCCCCCTGTGACTAAGTATGATCTCTGAGTATGGTGCAAAAGGATGGCAACAAAATCTCCCCTCACCCACTCTGCACCACCACCTTTTGTGACTACATTTAAATAAAGCAGAGAATATTGATACAGACTGGAGGGGGGGGGGGCAGTTATATTTTATGAAATTCAGCTTTGTTTTTTTTGCAAGTTAGTTGCCCCAGATTGCCTAGTGAGATGCAACATCTGGTCTCAGGTATTCAAAATCAGGTATGAGTGCATTACAGAGATTTGCACCACACCTGCACCTGACCAAGAGGCTACTGTATTCAGTCAGATAGTGGACTGGTGCTATCTGACGGAATATCAGCCCATGTCGGCGCAGCACTAAGTCAAACTGCCTATAGGGAATTGTATCCTGGAACTGGAGAGTGCTGGGAGCCATGTTAGCTATTTTTATCCACTCCACACAAATGAGCCCATTGGGCATGTAAGGTGCTAAGGGGCCATTAATACACCCATTATGGGCTTACTGCATGGTGAGTGAAGGACCTTTTGCGCCCATCCTGTGAGCATTACGCACATCTTTCCTCGTGTCTAGTGACATCTTCTATCCCCCAGTCACCCGTCCTGTATTTTATTTGGCAGACATATCCCTGGTGCCTAGTGGCACTCCCACCACCCTCCTGATCATCTGTTCAGTATCTTATACATGTATCCCTCATGTTTAGTGGCACCCCCTACCCTATCACCTGTCCCATATGCCAACACATATCCCTGGTGTCTAGTGTACCCCCATATCACCCATCCCGTATCGCAACACATATCCCTGGTGTCTAGTATCACCCCCCACCACAATCACTCGTTCTGTATTTTATACATTATCCCTGGTGTCTACTGGCACCCCCATCCCATGATCACCTGTTATGTATCTTATACAAGCATCCCTGATGTCTAGTGGCACCCCCACCCACCCACCAATCTCCTAGTCTGTATATCAGCACCATTCCCTGGACCACCACCACCACCCCAATCTCCCAGCCCATGTACCCTATAATATCCCTGTCATCTAGTGGTACCCCCATGCCTACCCCCTGAAGGCCAGTCGACAAATGGACTGCCAAACATTGGTGGTCCGGTGGCCACCCCACCCACACCGGGAACACCATCCATCTATTTCACCTCTTATCAGCCAATCCAGTGAGGTGCATTGAATCCTGATATGGTGACTGTTATCTCCCTCTCACCACCACTGTCGGGGTTATATGAAGGACAGTGATTGCATGTACAGTAAGTACTGTACGCAATCACTCTGTCAGCTCATATGGTGGTCAGCTGAGGAGGTGAGAGGAGGGTTCTACCAGTCCCCATATCAGGGTTCAATGCACATGCCCAGATTGACTGGTGAGGGGGGTTGGATGGGTAATGTTATAGGTACAGGCAGGGCATTTGGGGGACTGCTGGTCTGCCAGTGTTTGCTGGTCTATTTTTCGATTGCCTTAGGGGGTGGAGGCAGGGATACCACTGGACACCAGGGATATTATAGGTACGTGGGCTGAGAGATCAGTGGTGGGGGTGCCAGTAGATACCAGGGAGTGGTGCTGATATATGCACTGGGAGATCAGGGGGTAGGGGTGCCACTAGACACCAGGGGTAGGTGTATAAGCTACTGAATGGGTGATTGGGAGGTGAGGGGCCACTAGACACCAGGGTTAAATTTGACAATACAGGACAGGTGACTGGGACTAGACACCAGGGAGATTGGCAATGAACATGGGCCGGTTGATCAGTCAGTGGGAGTGGCACTGGACACTAGGGCCTGCATCCTCACTGGTGTGACACCAATCAGGGTGGGCAGCTATAGTACAGCCATCCCACCATCAGTGGGGTGGGGGCATGGGCTTAGCATCCTGGAAGGTCGAGGTTTTTGGAAGCGGTAAATAACACCGCTTTGGGTGCCGTTTACCACCATCGTAAACCTTTAAAATTTCTGCTACACCCATGTGCAGGGAGGAACCCCTCACTTGCATGGGTGCAGTGTTATGTTAGTACCTGGGTGCTAACGGGTTTAGCAAACAGTATAGAGGCCTCTTAATAAAGACACCACGCAAAAACCGGGCACAAACAAGGTTAGTGCGGATGCAAACCTGTTAGCTCTAGTGCTAACTTTTAAATATCTGGCCCATGGTTTCCACTGAGGTCTTACTTCTGCCTGTTTAAGCAGTTGGGTGGTCTAGAGCACTAGGGGGGTTAAGTGACTTGTCCAAAGTTAAACAGTGAGTATTTGGCTTTAGCTGGGTTTGAACCTGTGATCTGGTTCCTAATCGGTGCTCTAACCTCCAAACCACACTGTCTTTACTTATTTTGAACCTGAAAAAAAATGCTCAGCCAGACTCAAAATAGCAAAAAGGGTACCTTACAAAACCGTAGAAAGGATGAGTCACATGATGCAGAGCACCGGACAGCAACTTCCTCCAAGAGCTCCAGCAGCCCGACTATCCAATTTTACTTAAATTTACTTTCTGTCCTCGATCTGTGGACCTGCATTGATAGAACCTTTCTATAAAGTGTACCTAAACTCTCTGATGGGGTCTATGGAGGTGGAAATGAAAAAAGACATGCCTAAGCATACCCCCACTGTCTTCTCCAGAGAAGGCCCGGAAAAAGCCTAAGGCCTCCTCAGCTATACAAGCACAGCATGGCTGCTCTTAGTCCGGACCAAGAACCTCTCATGCTGGCGAGATTTCTGGAGGAATTTAAGCCCTTTAAAACAGAGATACAGCAAATCGCTGGAGAAATGAATCCCTTCTCCCATGCCCTGGAAAAGGTCACCAAACGAACCTCAGACAATGAGGCTTTCATCTACTCCATGGAGCACAAACAAGAAAAGATTGAGCCCGAACTGGTGCTTGCTCATCAATGCATAGCTAAATTAGAAAATACGGTTGAAGACTTGGAGGGCCACAGCCACCGCAGTAATGCGGTGTTGATAGGTTTACTCAAGAAGGAGGAAGGAATGGACTCGATTGTATTCGCACAGAAATTTGTCAAAAAAAATCGCTGGACCATCTCCATTTGGGCCCAAATATATAATTGAAAGAGCCCATTGTGTGCTTCATCCCATGCCAGCACCAGGTGCACCACCCCGTACCTTTATCTTTCATAGGTTTCATAGTTATACAGAGCTTTTAAAAGACAAAGTCCAAATGCTCGCCATATGTTTTTAAGAATATCCCACTAGACCATTATTTATTAAATAATTATCCAGATCTCCCTTAAAGACTTCTATATCACTACTGACAATTATTTCCACTGGTAGTTTATTCCAGATCCTAGGCGCTCTTATTGTCAGCCAGTGCTTCCTTTTATTCAAACGGAATCTATCTGATTTTATCTGTAACGGGTGTGCTCTAGTATTATGATTATGAGCCATGATTTCCAAATCAAGCTGTTCCCATAATACTGGATCATTTAGGGCCCTGTAAATCAAACACATATCCCCCTTAATCTTCTGAACTCCAGAGAGTATAACCCCAGCGTACTAAGCCTCTGGTTATAGTCCATCCCCTGTACTTCCTTGATTTTACTGGTGGCTCTTCTCTGGACCCTCTCAATCGAAGCTATATCCCCTTTTTGAAATGGGAACCACAACTGGGAGCAATATTCCAAATGTGGATGCACCAATGATGTATATAATGGCAAAAGAACACCCTCATCTCTACTTTTAATATGTTTATTAATACAGTATTGAATGCTACCCGCTTTTTTAATTATCTGATTATAATGGGGTGTGAAGTTCAGATTATTACTGATTTTTATTCCCAAATCACATTCCTCTGAAGTCTCTTTGAGAAATTTACCTCCCATTTTATAATCATGTAGAATATTATAGTTCCCCAAATGCATCACACTGCACTTATCCACGTTGACAAATGAACCATGATTGTGTGCCCAAATTTCCAACTCACCTTGGGCTGATTGTAATAAATCTGCATCCTTATTAAAGTTAACCACCCTCCCTAGTCTGGTATCATCTGCGAATTTTGAAAACCAAATATCTGGGGAGGCCTTCATTGTCCCTATATAGGCATTAAACAGGCAGGGACCCAACACTGAACCCTGCGGCATTCCACTAGTCACTCTCTGCCAGTTGGAGAATTATCCTTTTATACATACTCTCTGACTCCTGTCTGTCAACCAAGATCTTATCCAACAAATGATATTATGGTTAATTCCGATATTGACCAGAGTTTCAAGTAGTTTGACGTGGGGTACCTTGTCAAATGCCTTGGCAAAATCCAAGAAGATAACATCCACGGAACTACCCCCCCGTCTAATGCCTGATTTACTTTCCCATAAAATTCCAATAGATTAGTCTGACAAGACCTCCCCTTAACAAAGCCATGCTGTGCATAGTCAACATTACCAGTTTTATATTGGTGTTCCGTAATAAAATCCTTAATAAATCCTTCTAGTATCTTTCCCAGAACTGAGGTAAGACTAACGGGTCTATAATTTTTAACCTCCAGTTTAGGACCTTTCTTGTGCATAGGAATCACATTTGCTTGTTTCCAATCTTCAAGGACCTCCCAATCCTTTAATGATTTCTGAAATAATACTGTAACTGGGCCTGCAAGTTGTTCAGCCAAATCCTTGAGCACTCTAGGATGTATCCCATCTGGGCCCTGTGCCTTATTCTGATCAAGTTTTTAGAGTCTTATCATAACTTCCTGCCTGTCCAAAATTACTCCCGGGTCATCATTTGGTATACCACAATTAATCCCTGATAGTGATTGACCCATATTGAAAACTGAAGCAAAGTAAATATTACTTAGTTCCGCCACACCTAAATTACCAGCAACTAATTTTCCCTCAGCATGCAGTATAGGAACTATCTTTTTTGATTCACCCTTTTTATTATTAATATATTGATAAAAGGATTTATAATTGTCCTTAACTCTAGTAGCTAACAAAATTTCATATTTACTTTTTGCTTCTTCTATACTTTTTTGGTGGACTTTAAACACCTTTTATAGTTTGCCCAGCTGTCAACATCTCCTCTTAATTTAGCATGTCTAAAAGCTTTATTTTTTTCCTTTGTTTCTTTTTTGATTGCTGTTGTCATCCAAGGAGGTGCTTTTTAGTTATATTATATTTAATCCTGGTTGGTACAAATTTTTGGATCAAGCTAATGATTTTGGATTTAAGGATATCCCACATCATTGATATTGATGCTCCTTTAAACTCTGCTTCCCAATTCCAATTTGACAAATCTCTCTGCATACCCATTATATTGGCCTTATCGTATCTATATATTATGGTGTTGCCCAAATTTTGACTCAATGCCCCTATATAGTCAAATCTTACCATTAAATGGTCACTAGAGCCCAAAGGTGGCAGTGCAAGGCAGTTATTTATCTTTTCTCCCATATTACTTAAAATCAAATCAAGAATATGTTTATCTCGAGTGTTTTCCCTTACATATTGTTCCAAACCAACCAGACTAAGGGTATTTAGATAATCATTTTCTTTATTTGTTTTGTTACCAGATTTTCCCAATCTATACCTGGCAGATTAAAATCGCCCATTAGGACAACTTTCTTAAACTCCGATAAACGCTTAATAAAATCCAGCATATTTAAGTCCTCATCTGTTGTTATAGTGGGATTTCTACATACCAGACCTAAATCTATTTTTGTATTATATTCTGGAGAGACTGATACCCAGAGAATTTCATTACCATCCCATCTAGATGTATCCTTCTGCTCTGATGGTATTTCTTCCTTCACATATATAGCAACCCCCCCCCCCATTATTTATCCTGTCCTTGTTATAGAGGGTGTACCCAGGTATAGTTTTCCCCCAACCATCTTTAGTTTTCCACCATGTTTCAGTAACTGCACAGACATGTATATCCAATTCATGCAAAACCAGCTGAAGCTCCTCGATTTTATTGTTTAAACTCCCAGCGTTGACTAAAAGAACATTTATTTTGGATGTAATATGTTTGTTAGTTTTTTGTACCCTAACTCTTGTTTCTCCAACTCCTTCACCTAATGAATTAACCATTTCCCCCCTCTCAATCAGTTTAAATGTACCACGTTTTCAGTCATCAACCTTTTTAACTTATAAGAAAAAAGCCTTCTACCCTGCCTATTGAGGTGCATTCCATCCCTTGCAAACAAATGATTTTCCTGAAAATCCTGCCAGTTATCTACAAACAGCTGGTCCTCTCTCTGACACCAGTGTTTCAGCCAACCATTCAACCTTAGAATTTCTTTGCCTAATGATTCATTAGCCCTAGGTACTGGTAGGAGCCCTGATATAATTAGTCTGCCTCTGAATGTTTTAATCTTTTGCCCAACCTCCTCAAAATCTCATTGAATATCCAATATGTTTCTTTTCCCAATATCATTTACTCCGAGATGTAAAAATGTCACAGGGTTAATGGTATTTTCCATAAGTCCCGGGATCAGTTTTTTAATATCCCCTATGCCCGCCCCAGGTAAGGCACTTACTGTTGTATGTAAGTTCCTGTTTTTACATAGAACTGCATCAATGTATTTTAACATTGAGTCACCTATAAATAGTACATCCTGTGTTCCTTGTGCATTGGGGATTATATCCTGGTATGCAATAGGGGATCCTTGTTGCACGTGGGGGAGCCGGCTATCGGGCTCCTCCTTTGCTGTTTCAGTTTGCTGCCCCCCCCTCATGTTCTTCTATTTCGAGTGCACTAAACCTATTTGGTGTTAGTATATTTGATGTACCACCAATATTTCTTCTATCTCTTTTGTTAGATGCTGTTTTATTTACAAGATGCCATTTATTAGGCTCCCCCTCCTGATTCTCGCTTATGGGGACCTGAATGTCTGGAGCCTGTTGATCATGAGGAATTATTTCTGACATACTATCCACCATGCCGTCTATGTATTGTTCAAGTGAAGATATATCAGCTTGCACCTTTATTCTCTCCTTCAGTTGATCAATTTCAATTTCTAGGGTCTTTATTTTGCAACACTTGCAACACATGAAGCCGAGTTCAACTTCCCCCTCAGCATACATATTACAGCCAATACAGTGCCTCATTTTGGTTACCTTATGTTACCTCTGTTATTAAATTTATTTTCTCCCAGCAGACACAGCTGACACGCGCCGATGCACGTGTCTCTGCACGCGTCTCTGCTTGTGAAAATGTGCTACCAAGACATCGTATTGCCCTGCTCAATGTAGGTGTGAGTTTTTAGTCTCGAATGACCCGGAAGTTGTTGCCTGGGGTCGCGTTATCCTCGCAACAAAAAGTTGCGATAAACTGTGGATTTTGACTCCAAATAAAGCCCCTGTGCTATATTAAGGCTTGCAAAGCATCCTTTTGCCACTCCAAATAAATAAAAACACTATTTTAGTGCATAGTAGGCAGCCCCCAGTTACCAAGGACAGCACTACCCTCTTCCTACTTCCTGGTTAAGGCAAGTGGGTCTCACGGGTTAAAAAAATGCTCTTTCAATTCTTAAATTACCAAGAACGGCACCACTTTTGGAAAAAGGCATGGGACATTCAAGAACTGAAATGGGAAGGGGCAAAAATCAGTGTAGCCCAAGATCTTCCGCTATCTGTGTGGCAAAAACGGGCTTCCTTTCACCCGCTCGTTACCAAGCTACTGGCAGCTGGGCTCAAGTTTAAGATGGGGTATCCAGCTCAGCTACAAGTCCTCCTGTCTGGCTCCTGGGCTCGACCAGTAACTGCTAGCCTCAAAGCAAACCTCCCGGATCTCTTCCGAGACCCTTGAATACCCTGTCACTTACATCAGGGTTCTAAATATATTCCCACATTGAGGATAAATCTGCATTTGGGTTGACATGGATCCCTACCTTGGTAAGGATTGGAGTTGAACATGTTCTAGCATCTGAATGTGAAGCTTGTTGTCTCTGGGTCATCCTGATGAGAGCAACTCTGTGGACAGGACCAATCGCGGTGGTAATTGCTTCGAATAGCCCATCTAGGTGAAGTTCCACATCCTCAGATGCTTTACTGACTTAGAGACTTTCCCCAATCCACGGAACATTATCAGCAAATCCTTCATATGCACGATTGTGATGCAGCTGTAATTTAGCTTGAGTTTCATGTGTGATGCAAATTGCCATTAGAGGGAGCCAGAGATGGCTCTTTACACATCGCTCCACATTAAGACTTGTATTTCCTTTATTGTTGTCCCAACAAAATTACTTCCAGGGACATCGCATCTCACTTTTATGTTTTTTAAGTTCCTTACCATTTTACTGGAGCTGGTGCAAGTTTTTTCTTATAAATGTTTAGCAGCCTGAGCAAGAGTACTACACTGAACTTTTCTGTTGCAGGAGTACTAGCAACGTTTGTTTCCCCTGGAGATGGAATTTCCTTTTTGTGTTGTCTGTTCCAATAGAATATAATGCACCTCCTGATCTTTTATTTTAGTCTCTGAACACTAGGGTGAGCTAACAGTATTTTTCAGGAGTGCTTTTAGGTTTCAGTTACTAATAGAAAGCTGACTGTACCTGATAAGAAATTATATAAGTGTTATGTTCCATTGGAGCTTATAGAAAAATTCTTAAATGCTGGACTTGGATTAGCCTGTCCATAGATAAATGAGTTATGTTACTAGAACTTAATAGGAACTAACAGGGGTGGGGCGGCTGGGGTGGAGGGGTGTAAACTTGGTGGGCTGTTTATCATGAGCCATAATAAGAGGGGTGGGGTTGGGGGCTGGGGAAGGCGGAGTGGGGAGTGGGGGACCATTGGTTTTTTTTGAGCTTAGTTTTTGTAGGGACAGGTTTTGAGGACAAGCTGAATGGTTTGGGGTTCTTGGGGAGGTGCACAGAGCTTATATTGATAGAGGTATGTAGGACATATCAGTTCTTTAAAGAATTTAAGGACATTTCTCTAGTCATAATAATGTTCAATGGTTAGGGATCTACAGATGACTATGTGGAACGTTAAAGGGGTCAGGCAAAAGAACAAGCAGTACAAAATTTTGAAACACCTACATTTTATGAAAGCAGATGTTATGTTTATACAAGAATCTCATTTGCTTAACTCTGAGGCAGTCAAAATGAGGAGGCAGCAGGTAGGGCAGGTCTTCTCAGAAGAAGGGAACACTCAGAGTCGTGGAGTGATGATTTTGATAAACGGATCTGTACTGTTCACACCACTCCAAACCACCAGTGACCCGTTGGGTAGATTTCTGTTAGTTAAAGGTAAATTACATACACTGGATATTTTATTGGGTAGCATCAATGGTCCAAATATTGATACTCCTGGATTCTTTGTACAATTAGTGAATGCTCTAGCTCCATTTCTGGATATTCCAATAGTTATTGGAGGGGACCAGAACATCACTTTTGACCCGGCCATAGACCGGTCCGGTACTTCTCACAAAGGCCTCTCTCCTGCACAATGAGCATTCAGAGAATTGTTAGATCAAATTGGTCTCTGTGACATCTGGAGAGTCCTTCACCCCACTGAGAGAGAGTACACTTTTACTTCATAAGTACACGGGACTTCCTCCTGTATTATTTACTCATTTCTCAATCCCTCATCCCTGGAGTGCTGGACTCCACCATTTGCCCAGGACCACCCTTGGATCACTCACTGGTCACTTGCCAGATCTCTTTTCCATCTCTTCCTAAACAAGGAAATAAATGGAAAATCAACTTTTAAAAGACCCGGGAGTGGTTTATTTCATTTAACTATAACTCCATAGGTAAACCCGATGTAGAGTGGTGTGCACTTAAAACATATCTGAGAGGGGTTCTGATTGGGTTGGCCTCCAATAGAACGAAAAAGCGAAAAAAACAATTAATGTCTCTCCTTTCTCAAATTCGGGACACAGAATCCAAACTTACTTCTCACTCCTCTAAAGAGTATAGGCAGGAGTTAATAAAATTAAAAGACTCTTATTTAGATCTTCTAAGAGAACAAGCAGAGTTCGCAATTCTTAAAACCAAATCAACCTATACTGATCAGGGGGAGAAAGCGGGCCGCATGCTTGCCCTATGAATTTATCAACAGAAGTCCTCCAGAATAATTGCCGCTGTCCGCTCCACGGTGGACAGCTCCTTAAAAACCTCCCCAGCTGAAATTGTAGCAGAATTCAGTTGCTATTATAAACAACTTTATGGTTCCATGGTAAACCCCCCATCTGAGCAAGTTCTGGACAAATACCTATCAGAGTCCCATTTGCCCACCCTTTCAGAATCACAACTTTCCATCATAACTGCTATTTCTCAGGCTGAGTTATCCAGAGTAATTAAAGCTCTTCCCTCAGACAAGACCACTGGACCAGACATTTTTTCCTCTAATTTTTACAAGACATTTGCAGAACAATTAATCCCTGCCCTCTTACCACTTTATCAACATATTCTTTCTGGAGCTGAGTCCAACAAATCTCTGTTTGAGGCTCTGATTGTTCTCCTACCCAAACCTGATAAACACCCAGAATTGGTGACGAGCTATAGGCCAATATCACTTCTCAACCAAGATACTAAAATTTTGACAAAACTTTTGGCGGACCGTGTGAACAAGGTTATTCCAGATCTCATAGGACTGGAACAAGAGGGTTTTATGAAAGGAAGGTCCTCAGTTGATCATCTGCATACCCTCGCACATGTCTTCTCGGCCTCCAGGGATACCAAGTTTCCAGCAGCTCTGGTCTCCCTGGACACCGAGAAGGCATTTGACAGGATTAACTGGAGTTACCTACTAAGTTCCCTGAAGGCATTTGGCTTCCCCTTAGAGTTTCAGAAATGGATCATTTCCCTCTATAAGTCTCCGACTGCACGGATATCTAGCAATGGGATAATGTCTGATTTATTCCTGTTGTACTCAGGCACAAGGCAAGGCTACCCCTTGTCCCCACTTCTCTTTAATATTTACCTAGAACCCCTCATATGCCGATTAACAGAATGCCAGGAGATCAAAAGCATACCCCTCCATGGTCAAGTAGTTAAGGTCTCTGCTTATGCAGATGATCTTTTCCTCCAACTGTTTCAACCAGTGGTATCTATTCTGCCAATGTTGAAAACCATTGACGGTTTAGTAAAGTTTCCAATTATAAATTAAATACTGGAAAAACAGTGGTTTTCCCTCTTAACTATAGGGTACGAAAATATGAAATCTCTGCCCTCTGGCCTTCCTGGAAATCTGATTCAATGAGATATCTTGGAATTGTACTTACAAGGAATTTATCTTGTCTTCAACAGCTTAATTTAGACTCGCTTGTTCACACGATTAGCCAAGACCTAAATAGATGGTCCCTTGTCCCCACGTCTCTTTGGGGAAGGATTAATTTGATTAAAATTTATGTTTTCCCAGACTTTTTTACCCCCTTAACCTTCTGAACATTTGGCTTCCCTTGACTTGGTTTAAAAAAATTCATAACATTTTTACAGATTTTATCTGGGCAGGTGAAAAATCTAGGATGGCATTTCACAAGTTGGCTGCACCCAAAACGAAGAGAGGGTTATGGCTACCACACACAGGGCTTTATCATTGGGCCAGCCATGCTAATAAGTATCTTAGATGGATGACTATGGAGGACCCCTAGTGCCTAGTCTCATCTCCCCTTTATCCCGGTTTGGCTTAAGGTAAAACTAGCTCTAATAAAAGACCAGAGCCTCTCCCCCGTCAGCAACGGCACATGTAAAACTGCAATCCCTGCCTTTACATTTATGAACTTCTCCTATAGCAACCTCCATTAGGGTTCATTCCCAGCTGTGTTCTTTACTAAAGTATAACCATATGATTGACCGGTCTCAAACACTAAGGGGCAAGCCTAACCTTCAGACAGAAGGCAAACATTTCCCGTTGGGCTGGCTCCCCCAACTAGGGGATTGCCAACTCAAACACCTTGTTAAAGAAGACAGGAGGTGGCTCTCCTCTCCGGAGCTTATGCACAAGTTTAATATTCTGAATACCAGTACTTTTAAGGTCTTCCAACTACGCCACTGTTTAATAAAGGCCATAGGAGTCACTCCCCCACAACCTGCAAATTTATCTTTCCAGCCAGAATTAGGCCCACTAGCAGGAGGCTTCCCACAAACAGTTTCCAAAATATATGGTATCCTTTATAACTGGTCCTGCCCTAACAGTTTTGCTCCTACAGCTTTTTGGTCCTCCCTTTTCCCGGACAAAACCTTAAACTGGCCTCTCCTATGGCAAAATTGCCATAAATTTCTCAAACAAGACAGACTCCAGCTTACGTAATTTAAAATATTGCATAATATTTACTATTCTCCACAAAAGTTAGCTAGGCTGGGTATTATACCCTCCCCCACTTGTACTCAATGCAAGAAAGAGGAAGGAAACCTGCTTCATATTTTCTGGAGTTACTCAAAAGTAGCCCCCCATGGGCCATTATTGAACAAAGGGCTGACCCCCTTTTAGGTTTGACTGACCAATTCACCGCAGAGATATGCCTATTGGGGGACTTTTCAACTATTCCAGTTGTTAACAGAAAATATCATATGGCACAATATCGATGTCCGTTAAAAAGGTGGTCCTGAGGCACTGGAAAGATAGCATGGAGATTACTTATACAGAGTGGTTACAAGAACGTTTGGCAAATCTCAGAACTGAATGGACCATAGCAAGTCTTCAGAATACATCTAAGAAGTTTAACAAAATTTGAGGCCCCCTACAATCCTTGTATTCCCTACAACCTATTGGTAGTGATACCTCTACCTGTAACTGATGTGGTTTTAGAATGTAGCTCTGTGCTGGGTATATGGGGGGGGGGGAGAATAGATCCTTTATGTATTTGAATAACTGTTGACCAAGCCATGTATACTGGAGATCTAGTCTCTGTATTGTAAAACTTTAATAAACTTTGAATGGGAAAAAAAAAAAACATAGAAAAAGGCAAACTAAAATGGAACAAAAAGATATACTGCAGGTACAGCATTTTCATCACGACGCCGACTACTACTTTAACACTTGTCATTTGCTATTTTTCTTTTGGTAGGGATTCAAAGCAAAAATCACCACGCCATGTCCTTGGCCACCTGGCTGCGATGGAATGAGCCATACTATCGTCAGTCACAGAGGAGCCCCGCAGACATGATGAGCGAGACCCTCATGCTGGAACTGAATTGGCAGATCAAGCAGGCAGAGAAACTACAGCGAGAGAGAGAGAATGAGTATCGCCGGATAAAGACTGCTGTGGATTACAGCTGGCTGGTCAGTTATCCTAAGCACAGCTATGACATCACTCCAGGAGAGAGGCTGGAGCTTGAGGATGCTTGCTCTAAACTACACCTTCATGTTGTGGGCCAGTCATAATCAGGCAAGTTTCACAATTCAGGGCTCTGTCAGTATGTCTGACTCTACAGTGATTACTAAACCTGCTTCAGTGTGAGCTTACGTGTGGCTTGTGTAGGAAAACCCGCCATTTTATTTATTTAGTTTTTGTTGACTGGGTAGGCGTACTAGACAAACTTTTGCTTATTTTCAGGCACGACCCAGGAGAGTTACAGACAATAAAATGAAACAGCAATTACAATGTTAACAAATTCAGTAACAATAACATAGACTGGAAAAAATAAGATGAGCATGAAACAATGAGCAGCGCAAGGATATGTACAAATATAGTAAGTGCAAAATTGACACATCTTAAGTACAAAATTGACATGTGAATACAGAAGTAAGTCTAGGTGAAGCACTAATAATGGATCATTTACATGTGCACGTATCAATAGAGAGGAGTTGCTTGCAGAGATCTGTCTTAAATGCCTGGTGATTTTAAAAGTATTTTTCCAAAGGAAAAGCAACATCTAAATGGGGGAGCACAACAACCAGGGGCTAGATAATTGCAGTGTCAGTGGCTCAGTAGGTTGCACGTACCCCTCTAAAGCTGAAAGATTTGAATCATAGAATCATAGAAACTTGGTGGCAAAAAAGGACACTACCGGCCCATCTAGTTTGCCCTTTATGCCCCTTACTTATCCCTCCCCCCACTGCCCCCCCACTACTCAGCCCCATATACCTGTCCCATGCCCTCTTGAATCCCTCCACCATTTCAGTCCCCACCATCTCCTCTAGTAGTCTGTTCCAGGCCTCCACCACCCTCTCTATGAAGAATCACCCCCTCACATTGCCTCTGCATCTTCCTCCCTGCAGTCTTAGGCTATGCCCTCTAGTTATAGCCCCCTCTTTCCTTTTAAGTAAGCACCCCTCCTTTACTTTGTTGCTCCCCTTCACATACTTAAAAATTTTAATCACGTCCCCTCTCTCCCTTCTAGTCTCCGGTGTGTACAGATCTAATTCCTTATACCTCTGCTTGTATGTCTTACCTTGCATACCCTGCACCATCCCGGTTGCCCTTCTCTGAACTCTCTCTCTATCCCATCTATGTCCTTACGTAGCTGTGGTCTCCAGAACTGGACTCCATACTCCAGATGCAGCCTCACTATGGCTTTGTACAGGGGCATCAGTACCTCCCTCCTTCTGCTAGTAATGCCTCTGCCAATGCATGCCAACATTCCATTTGGCTTCCCCACTGCTCTGCTACATTGGTTACCTACCTTAAGGTTGCTTGATACTAAATCCCCAGATCCCTCTCCTACTCCATTAATTTGATGTCCTCCCCTCCTACAGTGTATCTTGCCTGCAGGTTCCTATGCCTCAAGTGCATCACAGCACACTTTTTGACACTGAATTTCAGCTGCCAAGTCTCCGACCATCTCTCAAGAGTCTACAGGTCCTGCCTCATATCCTACCTGCCCCCGTGTGTCCAACCCTATTGCAAATTTTATATCATCAGCAAACAGGCACACCTCCCCTTAGCCACTCCTCTATATCACTGATGTAAATATTAAAAAGGAGGGGTCCGAGTACTGATCCTTGGGGTACCCCACTTGTCACTCCCCATCCTGGAGTACACCCCATTTACCACCACTCTCTGGCTGCTGCCCGCCAACCAGTTCTCTGCCCACCTGGTTATTTTCCCACCCACCTCTACACTTTCCAGCATACTTATCAACCTTCTGTGTGGGACAGTGTCAAAGGCCTTACTGAAGTCCAGATAGGCTACGTCCACCGCCCCTCCCTGGTCGACCACCTGTGTCACCCAATCAAAGAACTCAAGCAAGTTCATCTGGCATGACTTTCCCTTCATGAAGCCATGCTGCCTGTCATCCTGCAAGCTACTATCCTCCAGGTAGTCCTTTCCTTTATTAATGCCTCCATGATCTTCCCCACCACTGAGGTGAGGCTGACCGGTCGATAGTTTTCCATCACCTCCCTACTTCCCCCCTTGTGCAATGGCACCACATCTGCCCTCCTCCAGTCCTCTGGCTTCATCCCCGAATCCAGAGACAAGTTGAATAGCTTCGTAAGTGGGGCAGCTAACTCCTCTCTCAGTTCCTGGATCACCCTCGGGTGCAAACCATCCAACCCCATCGCCTTGTCCACCTTCAACCTGCCTAGTTCCTCCCTAACTCTTTCTACACTGAACAGGCTCGGATCCACCGTTTTGTCCTCCCTCCTTCCCCCTCTTCCTAAGCTCAGGTCCCTTGCCCTCTTCCTCCTTTGTAAATACCAAGCAAAAAAAAACTTATTCAGCTCTTTTGCATTTTCACAGTCCCCTTCCAGTTGTATCCCTCCTTCTCCCTTCAGCCTTTCAGTCCCCTGCCTTGCCTTCCTTCTTTCCCTCACATATCTAAAAAAAGTTTTGTCTCCCCTTTTGGCCTGCTTAACTATTCTCTCCTCAGTATCCACTTTTGCCCTCCTTATCTTCTGCCCTGCTAGTCTCCTCTTCTCCCTATAAGCCTCCCTGTCGTCCTCCCTTTGTGTCCTCTTATACTTTCTGAAAGCCCTCCTCCTATCCCAGGCCACTCCCACCACCTCACTTGTAAGCTAAAGTGGTCTCCTCCTTTTTCTGCTCTTCCTTACCTTCTTTATGCACATTTCTGTGGCTTCAGTACCCTTCCTTTAATAGTTTTCCATAACTCCTCCACTTCCCCTATATTCTCCGTTCCAGCCATTTCTTCCCTCACTACCCTTCTCATCCTGTGGAAGTCCGTTCTTCTAAAGTCCATAACTGTTGTGCTGGTCTGGTTTGACTCCCTCCCTGACCTTACCCTGAACCTTACAGTCCTGTGATCACTGGTGCCCAGTATGTCTCTCACCTCCACCTCCTCCACATTCTCTCCATTTGTCAGGACCATGTCCAGCAGGTTGTTTCCCCTTGTTGGCTCCCTGACCAACTGCTGTAAGAATACACCCTGCAGCACCTCTAGTATCTCCCTGCTCCTAGCCGATACTGCATCCGAGATGCCTCAGTCCACATCTGCGAGGTTTAGGTCCCCCACCAGCAGTGTTACCCCTTTGAGGGCCATCCACATGACTGCCTGTATCAGCTGTCTATCCCCTTCCTCCCCCTGCACAGGAGATCTGTATCCCACCCCCAGTAACAAGGATTCTCCAGTCCTTCTGTCCAGCATTACTCACAGGAGCTCTGTCTCCCCGTCTTCCTCCTGCCCGCCGGTTATTCTTATGTCATCCTTGATGTAGAGAGTGACTCCCCTTCCCCCTTCCTACCTGTCCTGTCCCTTCTAAACAGTCTGTAGTCCAGGACAGCTGTCTCCCAGGTATGATCTCTGTCCAAAATCTCTCACTTATCACTACTGTATCCAGTCCTTCATCCCCCATGATGGCCTCCAAGGCCACCATTTTGTTCCCCAAGCCCCTGGCATTTGCTGCTAATCACTTCCACCAAATTGCCCCCCTTCTCCCCAACATGCTTTTGCTTAACATTGTATCACTATCCTGGGGGGGGGGGCTGGTAGTCTGGTCTTTCCTGTCTTTTGGTGTGGATTTTTCCCAACCCCCGATTTAATTAAAATTATACATTTTCTCTATGAACTCTCCTAATTTACTTTTCAGTACTGCCACTCCCTCTCTGTTCAGGTGCAGTCTGTCTGGGACAAATAGGCTCTCATCCTCCCATGTTGATCCCCAGTCCCCCATGAGCCCATATCCCATCGCCTGCACCATCCTGCTAGCCATTGATTAAACTCCTTAATCCTCTGTTTCCTTGCAGTACTCGCTTTTGGCACAGGTAACACCTCTGAAGAAGCCATACATTGAAACCCCAGACTGCTACAAAACATAGCAAGCTCCCTGAATCTTGCCTGCACCTCCATCAGGCTATTTCCCTCCATATCATTGGCGCCCAAGTGGAAAACCAGGTGTGTTTTCCCATCCTGCTGTTTGCCCCATGAAGGTATATAGTGCATTACCTCTAGTGCCATCATACCCGGCAGGCACTCAACCCAAACTGCACTGCTCCTGTCTCCCCTGCCCACATCTGATTCCATTTATTATTGAGTTCCCAATGAGTAGGACCCTGCTCCCCTTTTCCTTCTGTTTGTTCTTTTGTTTCTCTATCCTTCTTCTAGCTCATGGCATCCCTTTTACTACCCTTTTCTCATTATCCCCATTGCCTAGCACATCTCCCAGAATCCTGTTCCCCCCCTGTGCTACTCGCACCTTGCCCCCCCCACTGGCATCATCTCCTGTTCCACTTGCCCCTGCCTCTTCCTCTTTGAGCACTATCCCCTCCCTTTGCCCTTCTCTTGCCTGTGCTCCGACTGATTCCCTCGGTGAGCGAGTAACCCTCTCCTTCCCCCCTTCGATTTGCCCCTCAAGTCCTGTGCTTGCTGCCTTCCCTCCCATGTGGCTTGTCCCTTTCAAGGGTGTGTTTACCCACTTGCCCTTCCTCATGTTTGCTTCACTTTTGGTTCCTTCCCGAAGGGGTGTCCCCCGTTCCCTTTCTTACACATTCCTTTGTTTTTGCCTCTCCTGTTTCTCCTAAGACCTCTTCTCCACCCTTCTCCTGCTTCTCTCCCTCTTCATGTGTCCCCAGGGTTGTGAATCTGTTTTCTTGCTCAATGCCCACTTCCCACACCCCTCTGACTGAGATGCCTCCCCTTGCTTTCACCCCTTTTTCATTCTGTGCAGGCTTTGTACTTTTGTACCTTATCTCCTGCCATTACCCCGGTCCTTCTTGTTCTACCTCATCACCTTTACCTGAGTGTCCTGCTTCCCCTTTGCTCCCCTTGCCCTCCCTCCCTCCCTGCTTGTGTACTCTTTTGTTCTCTTCCAGTCCCTCCCTTCTTCTCCTCCTCCTGTCTATTGCTATACTTGTTTCTAGTCCCCTTGCAGCTCCCCCTATGTCCCCTCTTCTATCCCTCACCCATCTTTCTCCCTCTGTGGATCCCCACCAGTTCTCCCCCATGCCCCTCTCCCTTAATCTGCTTAGTGTCCATCTCAACCACCCCACCTCCTCCCTTAGCTGTGCAAGCTGACTACATACCATGCAGCCCCCAGCTTCCATGCTATAGCCAGCACAATGGCCATCCCACATCCACTGCACCCTACCACCCTTCCAAAGCTGCCTCATGCCCATGCAGCCTGGGGACCATATCCCAGACCTGCCTACACCCCGTTCAAGCTACTCCTCCATCTTCGCTGCCCTTCCATTTATCCCTCAGTCCTAAAGGCAAGAAGGACCCCCCTCGATCATACCTATAAAAGCATATTCCCCTTGGGATGTGTGCTGATCAGCTCTACAGCTCCAGTGTACTAAGCAATATATTGTTCGGTACTTGCCAACCAATATTTCGGAGCCAGCAGCTGTTCCCCTGTGGAAAGCCCTCCTGGTAACCTCACACATCCTCTGTGTAGATCCCCTTGAGAAACTCCTTAGTGGCCACTCCCCATCCACTGTGATGTCTTCCCCTGCTCTTCTCCTGCTTGTGGTATCTTCCACTCGGAGGCTCTCAGTGAGGCTATTTAATAAATGGAGGAGGTGGGATGGGCAATTTTGTTCATCTCACCAGATCAGTAGCCCACTTCTCCGTGGTGATCCTCTTTTGAGCTGTGCAGCTCAATTTGAATGTGGTGCCCTTTTTTTTTTTGAAATGCTCTGCTTGCCACTGGAGTTGGTTAAAATATAATAGCAAAATCAAACACCCAGTTTTCTCCTGACTAAATTACCAAAGTCCCCTGTATGCTGTGAGCTAAGTGGATCTCACAAGAGACCCAAACACAGTAGAACAATTAAAAAAATCAGTATACTTGTGTTCACCCAGTCCTGATGTGCCTTAGATGTGCAGCGACCTGCCAGAAAGGGAACTTGTAGTGTAGCAGCCCCGTTGTCACACCACCAAACCTGCTGCTCCTGGAATGCGCTGTGCCTTGAAAAAACAAGTACAAGGATTAGTTAGCAGCCTGGCAGCCCTTCTACAACCTCCATTTAGAGGGCAACTGCGAAATCTTTCTGTGTTGCCTGCTACAGTATTTAAATGCCCTCTCACAGTGATTCAGATCAGGTGCCTTTGGATCCCTATTGGTTGGGCAGCTACCACGTCACAGCTCGGTGCAGTTCCCTCAGCCACTCCAGAGTCCCTTGCCAACAGGAGGCTTCAAGGAAAATAAAAACTAGGAAATAAACCCAGAGCTATGCTCAGCTACTGAAGTAAGTCCACTTTTCCTCTTTTTTTATCCCATTAGATCAGCAACTAGAAGGTTGTGGGTTCTAGCCTCACAGCAGCTACTTGGGGTAACACCCATAACTGACACATCACCCACAATCCAAGACACACCTGGAAATCAGTGGTCAGTGCAGCATGCTTTTTCTGGTCAAAAATTACAAATAAATTATTTATTTAAAGTCTGCAACCATCAGGATTGCTGGATAGTCCCATAAAATGCAGTATCTCATTTTCATGGTGGTCCTAGGGTACATTAGTCACTATTATACAATGGCAAGAAAGAATCCTGGCTTCTGATTGCTCAGTTGGCCATCACAGCAGGGATGTTATCCTGGTATAACATCCCTGTTGTTCACAGGTCTACTGTCATCATTATGCTGCTGTGGCTGAGCCCATTTTTCCATCTCCTCTTAAGAAACAAAAATATTTTTCCACACTAATAAAAACATTCTTTAAAATTATTTTTTTATTTTACATATAACAACAAGCCATTGGATAATAGGAATAATGCCCTCCAGGGTGGGTGTTATGCTGGGATAACATCCCTTCTCGGGTGTTGGATGCCCGAGGCCATCAACCACCTGAGGTGGGATGTTATCCCAGCATAACACCCACCCTGTCAGGTATTATTCCTTTGTTCATTTCATACAGCAATTACAGTCTCAGTTTGGGTAACATTATTTATCTTTCAGTCATATGCAAGGAAAAATATTAACACCCACCACAAGGCAAAGGACACATAAACGGCTGAAAGATCACACCATTTTATTGTTAAAAAATGCCGTACATCTCATCTTAAGTCACAGCGATATAATTGCGTACATCAGGAGACAAAAACTACTAATCTTTTGCAAGGAGAACCCTTGCTTCATCAGAGTGAAGTATTCGTGCTCACTACATACATTTATACCACCACCAATAAAATACTTTAAGAATAGCACGTACTCTGAGTGCTATAACCTCTTAATTACAAACGAGTCCTTATTAAATTCATCCAATCGCAAACTGGCAGTCATTTTATTTTAATTGTCTTCAACTAAAACATGCAGGCTCTAGAGGTCTGAGCCAGCACAATGTTGTCAATGTAATGCAATTAAATAGCACCATGTACTAAATGTAGCTAAAAGATACATTCTCCTACATTTCCAATAACAATAAAAATACATATATATATATATATATATATATATATATATATATATATATATACGTTTACTGAAAAAACTTACCAATATTGTAATAAATATATCTTAACTTCCATTATTACTTATATAAAGTGCTGATTGCTGACACAGACTAATCTGGCTAGTGCATGATGTACACAGGGCCTGCAATCCACAAATAAAAATTACATCCCTTACTAAATACATACAAATCTACAGCAGATTTATTTATACATCATGAAAATGAATATCAATCATGATGTTTACAGTTTATTTAAAAATGCAGATAAATCAATTGTTTCATTCAGGCCCCTATCAGTGTGTGCTCTTAAATGGTACATCCAGAAGCTTTCACGTTGCCCCAGTTTTTTCTCCAATACATCAGAGATGGTATAAAGGCTACAGAAGTTCAGGGAAGATGGGGGAGGCCGAAGCAATGTGATTCACCCTGGAGCCAGGGAATGGAACAGTAATATGCACAGGGGTGATCTACAGACCTCCGGCACAGAGGGAGGAAGTCGACAGGGAACTAGTGGAGGACATATACAACATGGCAGCTAAAGGTGAAATCCTGCTACTGGGGGATTTCAATATGCTGTACATGGATTGGACCACCCAGGTGGCTGCTTCAGCCAGAAGCACAGCCATCCTAGAATCCCTGCAGGGGGTTGGACTCAGGCAACTGGTGCATGAGCCAGTAAGGGACAAATCTATTCTGGACCTGGTATGGATCAATGGGAACAGAGTCAAAGAAATACAGGTTGAAGGGCAGCTGGGGTCCAGCGACCACCACATGGTATGGTTCAGCATGACAACACGGAATCAAGTATGCCACATAAGTAAGTAAGTAAAACTTTATTTTTATAGCGCCTTTCCAAAGCCAAGGCGCTGTACATTTTAAATACACAATCATATCAAAAACTGAATTAAAACAATAAATACAAAGATAATTAAAAACAATCTGGGAAGGCTAACATAAACAAATATGTTTTCAGCATGGATTTAAAGCTGTTGATGGTCAGGCATTCTCTTAACTGATGAGGCAGAGAATTCCAAAGGGTTGGTACTGCAAAAGAAAAAGCACGAGCACTAGAAGTTGTTAAATGAACCCTGGGAATCTCTAGCAATCCCTTGTCAGCGGCTTGGAGAGGACGAAAGGGGGGAGTAAGGAGTCAGGAGATCTTTCATGTAGTTGGGTCCCTGTTCGTGTAGGGCTTTGAAGGTAAGCAAGCAAACCTTATAGGTGATCTGCCACTGAACCGGCAGCCAGTGCAGTCCGTGCAGCACAGGTGTAATATGACTGGTCCTTGATGTACCAGTCAATAACCTGGCAGCAGCATTCTGCACTAGCTGCAAGTGGTGGATATCAACCCCAGAAAGCCCTAGGTAGAGGGCATTGCAGTAGTCAAGACGGGTGGTAATGAAAGCATGGACCAATGGAACCAGGTGTTTCACCCGGGCGATATTCCTCAGATGGTAGAATGAGGATTTAACCATGGCTGACACCTGAGATTTCAGGGTCAGGCCATCAAAGATAACACCCAGGTTATGCACCCGGTCTGCGGTAGTGAGCTGAACACCATCAAACCATAGGCCCGACGCATGCCCAGCCCCCAAACCTGCCCCCGGGTGACCTGGGTCCACTACCAACACTTCAGTCTTGTCCAGATTCAATCTCAGCCAGCTAGTGCTCATCCAGTCTTTGATCTCGGAGAGGCAGTTGTTAAGCACGGAGACGGCACCAACCTGTCCGGGTATAAAGGACATATACAGCTGAGAATCATCTGCATAGCAGTGAAAACTCAAGCCATATCACCTAATGATATCTCCCAATGGCAGCATATACACTGCAAACAATCTGGGTGCCAATATGGAGCCCTGCAGCACCCCGCAGAACAGGGGGAGGATGTCAGAGGAAGAAATTCCAGTGACCACCATCTGAGACCTGCCCACGAGGAAAGACTGAAACCATTTGAGGACTGTACCCGACAGCCCACAAAGGATCTGCAAAGACTTCAAAAGCACACCAAGGTCCACAGAGTCAAAAGCTGCTGAGAGAGCAAGAAGGATCAGGATGGTATGAGCCTTTCGATCTTTCGCCATTAGGGAGATCATTTAATACATGGACAAGGGTGGTCTCCATGCTATGTCTCTTCCTTAATCCAGACTGGACAGCTTCATAGACATTGTGGGTCACACGGTGATCGTCCAATTGCAATGCAACCACCTTCTCAATAATCTTACCCACAAACAGCAGGTTAGAGACAAGCCAGTAGTTAGCTGGACAGTCAGCGTCCAAGGAGGACTTTTTAAGGAGTAGTCATATGACCGCCTCCTTGAGGGGATCAGGAAAGACTTCCCTCTCCAAGGATCTCCAGACAGTTTCAGCTAGGATTGGGCAGATAACATCTACACACCCCACTAAAAGGGGGGTAGGGCCCGGATTCAAACTACAACTGGTTGGGCACAAAGCCTGGATGATCTTCACAATGTCTATGAATTCCAGCCGGCTAAAATCCATCCAGACAGACTGGGTGCTCACTACCTCCTGTCGACCTTCGCAACCCCCTCCTAGGGAGAGCCGGGCCGATACCAGACCTAATGCTGGCAACCTTATCTGAGAAGAATCAAGCTAGCTCCTCACACTTAGTCTGAGAAATAGCTCTTCTGGACTGGAGACAGATTGGATTGCACAATCTGTCAACAGTTCAGAAAAGCTGAGCTGGTCGATTCTGCACTGCAGAAATCTCCCTGGACAGGAACTCTGCCTTCTTACAGGTGATTTCTGATTAACAGCCCTTATAATGTTCCATCAATCTAAGTCTGTCAGCATCCAGGCCGGACTTCCCCATGCTTTCTCCATCCTTTGACCAGCTCGCCTCAACTCCTTCAAGGAACCATCAAACCAAGGGGATCTTGGGCAAAGAGTGAGTAGCCGAACACGAACAGGAGCAATCAAGTCCAAGGCATCTCCCACCACCTTTTTTATAGGCCATTACTAAATCCTCTGGACTCATGCATTCACCCAGCAGTCCCGATAGGTCTAGGACCGCCGATAGACCATCTGAGGTAACTCTCCTTAAAGGGCGGTACTGGACCATCTCTGTAGGAGCAGGTGCATTGGGGGGAGCCCCAAAACTGAATCCTATGGTGTAATGGTCAGACCAACTGACTGGTTCCACTCCCAAGCCGAGATCTCCATCCCCAGGAGGAACAACAGATCCAGTGAGTGACCCCCTATATGGGTAAAGGAGGTAACCACCTGTGTAAGGCCCAGCATCGTCATTAGCCAGAGGAGATTTTGACCAAATTGCAAGAGTTCATCATCGACCCAGGCATTGAAGTCCCCCAGAATTATCCATCTGGGAGACTCCAATGCCATGTTGACAATGAAGTCCGCTATCTCCGTCATGAATTCTCCACCATCACCTGGTGGATGGTAGATGAGGAGTATCCTGCAACCTACACCCTCTCCCATGATACACTCAAAGGGTCTGGTGGACCCATTGGAACATCCACAAGGCCCAGTTCAGTCTTAAAAAAGATGGCTACTCCCCCGCCCCTACGATCCAACCTCAGGTGGTATATCACCGAGAAACCAGCCAGAGCTGCGGAAGTCAATACAGGGCCTGCATTTTCATCCAGCCAGGTCTCGGTGATACATGCCAGATCCACCGTTTCAACAAGATCAACTATAATAGCCATCTTGTTCCTAATGGATCTGGCATTGCAGAATACCGCCCGAGTTGGATGGGACACTGAGGAAGATCTCGACTCCTGCCCAGCAACTGCTGAGCTCTTGGGTATGGGGACAAGACAGGGAGTACCCCTGTCCTGACACCATTTCACCCTAGGGCATCTCCTAGTCCCCACCACCAGACCCAGTTCTCCCCCTTCTCCTACACCTCCTGGAAATCCCTAAAGCTTGACACCATTTGTAGGTCTCAGTTGGTAAATAGGGGCATTCAAAAGAAACATAGAATTTGTCGGCAGATAAGGACTGCTTGGCTCACCTGGTCTGCCCATTTTCCTACCTGACAGATAAGCTGCAGATCCTAGTTAACCAACAGCTTACTTCCTCCTACCACCCACTAGGACTGCCTTATGTCTGTCCCATGCATTCTTGAATTCCCCCACTGTTCTTGACTCCACGACCTCCTCAGGGAGGCTGTTCCATGCATCCACAACCCTCTCTGTGAAATAATACTTCCTCACATTACCTCTGAGCGTCCCCTCTATCTTCAAATTGTCCCCCTTGTTCTTGCACATCTCTTTTTCTGAAAGATGTTACCCTCTTGGACTTTGTTGATTCCCTTGAGGTACTTGAAAGTTTCTATCATGTCCCCTCTCTCCCTTCTTTCCTCAAGGGTATACATATTAAGCTCCTTTAGTCTTTCTTCATATGTCTTCTGGTGCAGACCCTGCACCATTTTGGTTGCAGGGATGGATGCAATTCCCTGAGTCTCGTGGGGGATATTGCCTGACCATCTTTAAACCCTCCCAGCATATTTTCTAATACTAGCAGTGAAACAAACCATAAAATTACATATTCTTAATATATCCACCCCATAATCCCCAAAAACCACAAAGTCAATAGCATCTACCCTTTCCTAAACAATAACCCCAAACTATTCAAAAGCAATAACCTAAATAAAAACACAAAGCAATTAAATGTAAAATAAAATAAAGTCTTATGGCAGTATGTCAGTCTTTTTGCAGATCAATGAGAGTCACTGATTCTCTTAAGCAGTTTTAATTAAGTTCCATCAGAGCTCTCACCCCTTCAGGCCAATGAAACCAAAAGCCCACAGTCAAAATTCTGCTCTCACTTTGAACTTTAAAAGTGAACAAGCAGAAATTATTTGGGACTAGAAGTATTTGCAGGCACTCTCACTGCCTAAAAATATATACTGTAAACAAGCCCAAGAAAAAGGTCTGACCCGCAGTAGATCGAATTATAGAATCCTTCCAGTGTACCCTGCTGTGGACTGTTAGTGTCTTCTCCACAATTCTCCTTTCCGGCGTCTTTCACTCTGAAGTGACTGCAATGCTAGCCCGCCATATTATGTGGATCTTCAAACGATAACCGCCTCCACTGCTAACATGAATCGACAGCAGGCCAGAAAGTTGATTAAGGAACAGAAGAAAGGTCCCTCAAAACACTCACCCCAGGAAACCGTCATCCTGCCCAATTGAACCCACACCTATGGCACCCAGCCTGGTGTCTGCTCTCCAGCAGACCCTTCAAAGAAATTTAGAGGCCACCAATAGCAAATGTCCACTCTCCAGCAGACCTAAACTGGTACCTCCCATTATGGACCCGGCACAGAGCAGCCGCTCCCAGATGGGTTAGGACAGAACACCCAAATGTTCCCACCAACCTCCAAAATTTGCCAGTCCTAGCAACGCTTCGGTGACTATTGGCAGCTATTGGCAACACACAGTCCGCTAATGATAACTGACCAATGATGTTCCAGTAGAAGTCCAGCCTCCACAACTCCTCGTTCAGTGTTCCAGCTGACAACACCCTCCTTCAGCAATTCTTCATCTTCCCAAGATCTCTCTTCCTGCAGGGACAAATCCACAGCAAAAATCCACAAACGCTCCAGACCCTCGATACTCCAGCCTAAGGACACCACCAGCAGGTAGGGCAGGTTAAATGAACATACATACAAACAAACACTAGCATGTTTGATTAGCAACGCTAGTCTACAGCAGAACTATACTAGATGGAAGTAACGACTCTAGCTATTTATCCCAAAGATGCTAATCCTACATCACTATCTCACTTCAGGATCCTGACTAACTGCCACTAAAATAGATAGCAACACTAAAATAACGAATTAAAGCAAAAATTAAAAAGCAAAAACTCTAAAATACTCTGAGGCGCTGCTGCTACTGACTGCTGCTGATGGCTAGCCCAGCGTGGCCACCATCTTGAAACACACAAAGGCAAAAGTATTAGATTTTAGGAGGGTGGGTGTCACTGAAATGGGTAGATGTATACAAGCTGTCCTGGGGAAGGAAGAGGTAATAGAGGGGGGCGGAAGAACAATGGGAGAAACTGAAAGGAGCCATAGTGGGGATAACAAACCAAATGAGTTAGGATAGTGGCCAAAGGGAAAAGAAGAAGGAAACCACTATGGTTCTCTAAGGAGGTGGGGGACAAAGTCAGGGCTAAAAGACTGAGTTTCAGGAAACATAAGGGGACCCAAAGGGAGGAGGACAGGGAGGTGTACCTTGAATGTCTAAGGGAAGCAGGGAAGGCTGTTAGGAGAGTTAAGGCACAGACAGAGGAGGGTTTAGCATGGTCTGTGAAAAAAGAGGACAAGGCATTTTATAGGTACATCAGCAAAAGAAGAAAAACCGAGGGGGGGTGGGACTGTGAGGTTCAAAGGGGAGGAAGAAGAGAGTAAAGAGGGGGATCTGGACAAAGCAGAATTACTGGACAAATACTTCCTCTCAGTATTCACTAGGGAGAGTCAAGGACCACAGATGGGTAGCAGAGGCAATGGGGGGGCTGGGAGAAGTGGACAACAGTCCATTCACAGTGCAGAGAGTTCTGGAAGAATTCACAAACCTGAAGGTGGATAAGGCCATGGGGCCAGACGGTGTCCACCCAAGGATATTAAGGGAGCTGCGAAGGGAACTAGCAGTGCCTCTGGAAGCCCTGTTCACGGAGTCACTCAACGCAAGTGTGGTTCCAGAGGATTGGAGGAGGGCACATGCAGTCCCACTGCACAAAAGTGGCAGTAGGGAGGAGGCTGGGAACTACTGGCCAGTCAGCCTCGCCTCAGTGGTGGGAAAGATCATGAAGACACTGCTAAAAGAAAGGATAGTGGCACACCTGGAATCCAGGGGTGCTCAGGATCTGAGGCAACATGGATTCATAGCAGAAAGGTCATGTCAAACTAATCTGATAGAGTTTTTTTGATTGGGTGACTAGGGAAGTAAATCAGGAAGGGGCAGTAGACATCACCTACCTAGATTTCAGCAAAGCCTTCAACACTGTCCCACATACAAGGCTGATTAACAAAATGGGTAGTCTAGGCATGGGAAACAAGGTGGTGAACTGGGTTCAGAACTGGTTAACAGACAGGAAACAGAGGGTGGTGGTAAATGGGTACAATCTAGGGAGAGGGGGGTGGCCAGTAGTGTACCGCAGAGATCAGTACTGGGACCAGTCCTGTTCAATGTCTTCTTTAGTGACATTGCGGATAGGCTGGAAGGAAAGGTCTGCTTGTTTGCAGATGACACCAAGATCTGCAACAGGGTGGATACTCCAGATGATGTACATAAAATGAAGAGGGACCTGGAGAAGCCTGAAAGATGGTCACAGATGTGGCAACTGAGGCTCAATGCAAAAAAGTGCAAAATAATGCACCTGGGTAGAGGGAACCCCGGGGAGAGCTACATGTTGGGGGGAGGAGCAGACTGTCACCAAGGAGGGAAGGGACCTAGAGTTATCATCTCTGATGACTTTAAGGTATCAGAGCTGTGCAAAGGCAGCAGGGAGGGCCCGTAGCATGCTGGGATACATAGGCAGGGGTATCACTAGCAGGAGGAGGGAGGTGGTGATGTCATTGTAGAAAACATTGGTAAGGAGCTGGCCTGGTGGCGTTGAGGGTTGAAGTGCTGGATGCCCTACCTCGTGGCATGCCGGTGACCCGAGTTTGAGAACGAGCCTGGATTGTCAGAGATCGACAGCGGGGGGGGAGGGGAGAGTGCAGCTGGATGGAGCTGCCAACAGGCAGGCTCTCCTCTCCGAGAAGGTGAGTTGGAATCCCTCGGCCAATGTCAGCCCCTAGTGGAAGCTAGTGTTGGCATGGGCTCAGAGGGGTGCCGGGGGCTAGGTCATGCAGTGTTGGAAAGGGGTCATGACTGAGGCTGTAGGTGCATGCGCGCCTACTCCTGGGGCCCCTGGGTGAAAACCAGAGGACAAAAATGCCTGCGGCAGCAGGATGATGACCGACTCCCCACAGGCTCTGCTCCCGGGCTGGGCACAAGGTAAGCACTGGCTATTCCGGGTGATGGGGCTGGGGGTTGGTCTGATGGGGGCAGCTGACCGGAGGAGCATAAAGAAGAAATTAATAAAAAAAAAAGCATTGGTAAGGCCTCACCTGGAGTACTGCGTGCAGATCTGGAGGCCACACCTGTGCAAGGCCATAAACAAAGTGGAGATTATCCAGAGAAGGGCGACAAAGATGGCACAGGGCTAGCACCACAAAACATATGAGGAGAGGCTAAGGGACCTCAATATGTACTCACTGGAGGAGAGGAGAGAACGGGGGGACATAACTGAAACTTTCAAGTACCTCAAGGGCATAAACAAGGTACGGGGGGAGACCTTTTCTAATGTAGAAAAAGTACTAGAACAAGGAGGCACAATATGAAATTGAAGGGGGATAGATTAAGAGGTAATGTGAGGAAGTTTTTCTATACAGAAGAGTTAACACTTAGAATAGTCTGCCACAGGAGGTAGTGGGGGAAAGCACAGTGGAGGGGTTTAAGCATGCCTTGGACAGGCACAAGGGAACATTGAGAGAGGAGGGGAGATGAAAAGCCATTGATCACATAGAGTCAGTGGCCACATACAATGTACAGGGCCTACAGGCAGACTGGATGGGCCTGGCGGTCCTTATCTGCTGACAATTTCTCTGTTTCTATGATGAGTCATTGGGTTTAGCCAATCAGAACACTGAAATTTGCATACAGTCTCATTACTGAGTCTACTGTCCCATTATGACAGAATTACAAGACAGTGGTTCTGCAGTCTGATTGACCAATGGGCAACTTTTTCAATATAATTTGGGACAACAGCACTTCTCTGGTGTGCAAAGCAATCAGTTTTGCCTCTTGCCTCATTCTACAAGGCATGCTGTTATGTAAGCAATAAAATATGATGGGGTGTCGGTTGGTGCCTGATAAGAGCACACCCCAGGTGCATTGTGAGGCATGAGGCACGTCTGCTGAGTGCCTTCATTACCTGAGAAGTGCTCCTATCAGGCATCAACCCACACCATGGAGTGTCTTTCTGCGCTTATAAAATGGGTCCCTGTGAACAAATGTGAATACAATTATTTATTTATTGTTATTTAAAATTTGGTAACTGGGAAGAACACATTCAGCCAAAGCTCATTTCCAGGTATGACCCAGGGAAACAGGGAGACAATTCAAACATGGGATACAGCATAAGAGGAGTAAAAAATAGCACTGCGATATTATAACGCAAGTGTAGCAGAAACGGACATTGTGAAATGACATACTAAGCAGCGCGTCAAGTAGAAACCAGCAGCAGCAGCCTGATGGACAGTTTGATCCAGCTGTAAATATCAGGGGGTGCAGGGGCTGGGTGGAGGTGAGGGTGAGGCAGAGGAGTAGGACCAGCATGTGCACAGGGTGACAGGGAGGAGTGCAAGGAGGTGTTTAATGGCAGAGAGCGAGGGGGATTGACAAAGGTCAGAGGAGAGCAGAGGAAAGGGAGACAGTAAGAGAAAGTAGACTGACCTGCCATAGAGTGGGGATGGGGGAGGGAGAAAGCAGTGATGGGTACAGTAAGTGGAGGGGAAGAGGTGGCAAAGCGACAGAATGAATTTAGGAGAGTGTCAAGTCTTTAAAGGGATATTGTGGAGGCAGTGCCGTAGACCATGTCGGGGTAGTCAATAACTGAGAGAATAATTTTCATGACCAGCTCCTGACGGATAGGGAGAGGGAGGCTGACTTTGTGACAATAGAGAATACCAAGTTTGGGGTGGAGTTTGGAACAGATGGCATCTATGTGGTTGGAGAAATCGAGATGGCTGTCCAGCCAGACCCCTAGGTATTTGAAGGCTGGGACCTTTTCGAGGGGGGAGCAGTCCATAGTGGAGAATGCTGGGGAGGTGGGGGCTGGAGTTTGGCTAGTTTCTGCCTGGAGCCAAAGGTCACTGTAACTTTTTTCTTTGTGTTTAACTTTAGATGATTGGCCTGAAACCAGTTTTGAACTTAGTTGAAGTCATGCTGGAGGGCGGCTTGTACATCAATGGTCCGGAAGTGTAGATAGTGGCACCTTCCACGTACATGTGAATGAGAGAGATAGAGGACATAGAGGGGAGGTCATTAGTAAAAACAGAAAAAAGAATGGGGCAGAGGATGGAGCCTTAAGGCACCTCGGCAAGGATATGAAGAGGAGAGGAAAGGGAGTTGTGCACTTAGATAGATTGCTGCCTATGATGCAGGTAGAAGCTGAACCAGCTGCCAGCCCAGCTGATTGAAGCTTTTTTTTTTAATTATTTAACCAGGTGAGACACACTAAGCTGAAAGCTTTTTTACAGGTGCAACCTGGGAGCACAGGAAAGTTAAGTGATTTGCTCAGGGTCACACAGTATGCAACTGGAAGCTGTGGGATTTAAACCCAGGTCTGGTCTGCTGGATGTCACCAGATTTGCAGCTCAGAGCCTTAAACCACTGCGCTATACTGCCAGCTTTAGAAGCAGGAGTGGGTGGGACACAGAACTGAAGGCCTTTGCCAGGTCTACAAAAATAGTGAGGTTATGTGACCCTGGTACATCACAGAGGATGGAGTCGGTGACTCGCTGCAGGGAGGAGATAGTTGAATACTGTTTCCTGAAACCACACTAGTAGGGGGAGAGAATGCCAGAAGAGGATGGGAAAACTGACAGCCTAGAGTAGACAAGGGACTGTTCTAGCTTGGTAAGTGAGGAAAGGAGAGAAATGGTCCAGTAATTGCCTGGAGAGGAAGGGTTGCCACCTTTATGAAGCGGCAGCACCTTGGTGACCTTCCAGGCCTGCGGGACAGTGGCAGTTGAGAAGGAGAGATTTAGGATGTGTGCAAGAGAGGTGGCAATCGCGGGAGCAGAGATACAGTGGAGCTTGGGGTGGAGTCCATCGGGGCTGGCTTTAGCAGGACTAAGAGATATGAGACTTTGGTACACTTCCTAAGGAGAAACTGGAGAAAACTGAAGCCAGCAGCAAGGGGGGGGGGGGGAGTTGGTGGCCAGAGGAGCTAGGAGTGGGATGGTTAGGGAGAGTGCAAGTGGCAAAATGTTTATTGAAAATCCCAGCTGCAGAGGAGGGGTCTGAGACAGATTATCTATTCATTTTAAGGCCTGGAGGGGTAGGATGTGCAGTTGGGTCGATGTGAGAGTGGATAACATTCCAGAAGGTAGCAGGTGTGTTGTGGTTAGACAGTAGCTGGGACTTGAAGTAATCAGCTTCGGCTTGAATTAAGTAAAATAATTTAAGAAGAGTAAAAAGATAAGAGTAAAAAAGCAGATACATTGTCCTATACTGTTTTTGTAATGGAGATGGTATTGGAGTCTGCTAGACAGCAGTGATATCTGTGTTAGTCCTGCAGCAGCTCTCTGCCTCATATCTCCCTCGCTATGCTCAAGAATTCAGGTGTGTTTTTTTTGCCATATTTTTGTATTTCTTATAAGTCATGTTGCAGTGTTTGTTTGAGGTGTGCTGTAGATGGGGAATCAATGGTGTTTAAAGCAAAGCGAGAGAGTGAGCAAGTGAGCGACTTCCGGTTTCAGATGAAAGCTGCGGTCAGCTCAAATGGTTGCTCTCATCCGTGGCAAACTATGCCAGCACTTAGAACTGTTAAGTGTGGTAGTGTTTAGCAAATGAGATTTAAAATGTATCTGGAAATGAAAAAGTATTACTAATGTGGGATGGTGATGGCATGGGGAGGCATGGGCATGGATGAGCAATTACTACAATAAAAAAAACAGAAAAAGAAACTTTTAAAAACAGGTGATTTTTATTTATTTGTTTATTTACATTTTTTGGTCATGAAAGACACACTAACCAAGGCTCGTTTCCAGGTGTGTCCTGGGAGCACAGGGACGTTAAATGACTTGTTCGTGCTCACACAGTAGGAAAGTGGTGGCTATGTGATTTAAATCCAGTTCTCCACGTTTGCAGCTCAGTGCTTTTAACCACTACAATCTACTGCCACTTAGTTAAAACCTGTAACTTCATAACTTTTTTAAATATGTGAAGTTTTTTTGTGCTGCGGGATACAGTAAGGGAGTTATCAAAAAGTTTCAGCTGTTATTTTGTGGGTTAGGGCAAGTAATGGGTGTAAAGCTTTTTAACTTTACAAACATGGCTGCCAGAATTTTTTTTTCTTTCAAAAGTTGCTGGCAGATATAAATATGTGGGCTGTGCTACATCCCGCTTGGCATTAAAAGTGCTAGCTGTAGGGTTGTTGCCGAGAAGGATGCAGGTCCTGACCAATCAGGATGCATGATTTTTCCTACCCATTTTATAATCCACAGTAATACATATCCTGTCATGTCTTATCACTTAAGTGCTATCCGAATGTAGTCAGCACAATAAAAGTTAGATTTAACAAAAGTATTATGTCAACAAAACAATAAGTAAAGGGAAGATATTGCTTAAGTTAGTGATTCAGTTTAACCATATCACATGGGCATATTATAAAAAACAGGGAGGCAGTATAGCACAGTGGTCTAAGGCTCTGAGCTGCAAATCTGGTAATATCCAGCAGCCCAGACCTGGGTTTGAATCCCACAGCTTCCACTTGCATACTGTGTGACCCTAAGCAAGTCACTTAACTTCCCTGTGCTCCCAGGCCGCTCTTGTAAAAAGAGCTTTCAGCTTAGTGTGCTACTCCTGGTTAAACAACTACATAATAAAAAAAAAAAAAAAAAAACCATCAAAGCCACAACCTTTAGTCATTATTACAGAATGTAAACAAAGATAAAAGTAAGCCCATCCTGGTCCCCGTGTTTATTTTTGTTGGAATGCTGCAGTGAAAACATTAGTTAAGCAATAAGGCATGACAGGGTGTGTGTTACTGTGTGATAATATGCCATGGCTGGTTGAAGCACAAGGCTTCAGGCAGAGTGCATTCAGCACCTGAGAAGTGATGTTCTGACACAGTAATACACACTCTGGATTGCCTTCTTGCCATTATACAATGACTTATTTACAGTAATAGAAAATGTAAAAAGGTAATAGAAATATAAATAAAAACTTTTAAAAATATGTATTTTTATTTGAGTATGTATACTGAAAGGAAAAATAGTGCTGTTATACTGTTTTTGTACAGTAGGTGGTGCTGTTTTACTGTTGGATTGCTGTTGTTCATCCCTGACCCCCCCAAGCTGCTGGTGCCTGTTTACTGACTATCGAGCAAGTGTTTCATTCGCCCAGCCCCGCTGCCTGCCCTGGGACTGAGTGAAGATATTTATTTATTTATTGCAGGTTTGAAATAGGAGCTGGGGCGGTAAACCAGTTCAGGAGTGGAGATCCTGCTTCCAGTACTTCAGAAGCAATCATAACTAACGCTGAAAAAAAACTGATTAGTGTAACGTGTCAAATTCTTTATGCATCTGGCTTTATTTTTTTTTAAGTTTAACCTGGCCATAAGCAGTGTCACCCTTTGTTTCAGGAGCCAGGCAGTATATGGAGTGCGTGTGGCTCTTTTGAAAGTGCTCATGCTACATCCGAGGGGGAGGTACCAATGTTCATACTTTTAAAATTACATCAGTCGCACTCTCCAAGAGTTAGACTTGGGGTTGTACGACCTGTATAGGGCAAGCCAGCAGATACCATAAAAACATCAGGTTGGTCACAGATGATCAAATTAGATGCATATGCAGGTAAGACACTGAAGAGTGGATGGATAACCTTACTAAGGAGTGAGCAGCAGGAGAAGGAGAGCAGTCACACAGACTGGCATGGCAGCCAACAAAAATACTGACATTGATGACAAAGATGCAGCAGACCACGCTAAGAGAAAACAATAGACAGGAGGGGCAGTACAAAGATGAACTTGTGGTACTAGTAGTACAACTAATGCACAGAAACTCTCACCATCTATCTCACAATCTTCTTGTGTTGGAGCTGGTAGCATCGGATATTTATTGACCATAAACCTTGGAGTGTATTAGGCTTTGTTGACAAAGTGCAGGTTAACTTTTGTGTAAAGGCATTTTCTCTTGCTACTATACCAACCACAGTAAATTGCCCACAGCACTGAAGATTCTCTCCGAGTATATACTTGCAGTTGGACCTTAACAACTAAAGCTCTCAACTGTTAACTCTGTCAAAAAGAGCCAAATACTCTTTTCCTGGTACCAGTACGATACAGGCTCATCTCCTTCTGCCAGTGCCAAGTTGTTATCCAAACAGTCATGTGCCATTCTGTTTGCTGGCATTTCTGGCGTGCCTATGGAAGACCATGACTTGTTAGTTTTTCTAATCACACCATAGCTGGACAGCTGTTCACACAGTGGCTTTTTTTTGTTGAGCAGTAGCAGCAGAAGTAGTTCTTTGTTGACTCAGTGTAACCTCCCCATAGGTGGGACTTACCTGCTGAGCAACTGGAGGCTCAGGGTGGATCCACCTGTGATCCCTCCCTTGCTAGGGGGCTATGGGTCAGTTACACAGGTTGCTAGCCCTTGGCTAGGGCCAAGGCAACTATGCTGCTGGGTTGGCTAACTGGCTGGTCCACTCTCTTACCTTGCTCCTGGCAAGAGCTGATCCACCAGTGTACCTAAATTAGCAAAGTATTGACATTTTGAACACTAGCCCTTGACTTGGGCAACTGGTGGTCACCTGGCTATTAGCCCACACTTGTCACCCGGGGTGCTAGCCTTCCTGTGTGATGGGGCTTGCTTTGCCCTAACTACGCCACTTAGTGCTCATTTAATTATAATAAAAAAGAGAGAAGCCAATGCTGGGCTTGCTAGCCCTTGTTCAGTAGCCGACCCGCTCTATCTTTACTATAAATTGAGGGTTTGCCTCCCCTGTGCCTTGCTGGAGCCTCATTTTATTAAATTTAAATAAAGCCTGCTCTTGTCCTTCATTCCTGGATGGAGCCTATTTTCATACATTTGCATAAACTTGTACAGGGCCGCCTCTGCACTAGTTTAGTTTAGTTTAGTTTATTGTTCTAGGAATTATTACCTTTGAGCCCATGGCTCTTTTACAAAGGTTCCACGTCATCAATGTACAAACAAACAAGACATGTTACATAGAATGGTCAGCAAATTATAAAGGTTTCAATAAGCCAGTATAATACAGTACGAACATACGAAATTTGCCAGCAGATAAAGGCCTAGAGGTCTATCAAGTCTGCTTGAATGTGCAGCTAGCACCCCTTATTCTGCAGCTGCCCCTCCCTTCCACCCTTCCCCTTCATTAACCCTCCCCCTTGTCCTGTCCCATCCTCATTTGAAGCAGTCCACTGTTCTACTGCATACCACTTCAGCAGGTAACGCATTCCACCCAGCCACCACCCTCTCTGTAAAAAATTGTCTCCTCATCTCCCTCCTGAACCTTCCTCGCTCCAGTCTCATATCATGGCCCCTGGTGGCCCTCCCCTCCCTTACTTTGAACAGCCCCTCTGTACCCATCTTGTTTATTCCTTTCATGTATTTAAAGGTTTCAATCATGTCACCCCTGTCTCTCCTCTCCTCCAGTGAGTACATGTTCAACTCCTTCAACCTCCTCTCGTATGATAAGTCCCCCAGCCCCTTGATCATCTTTGTTGCTCTGCGCTGCACCCCCTCCAGTAACTTAATGCTCTCTCTTCAGATATGGACGCCAGTACTGCATGCAGTACCCAGGTGTGGTCTAACTAATGACCTATACAGTGGCAGAATCACCTCCTCCCTCCTAGAGGATATACCTTACAATACAACCCAGCATTTTGTTGGCCTTTGCAGCTGCCTTCCCTACATTGTGCCGAGTTGTTTATTGACCCTGTAATGAGCACACCCAGATCCTTCTCCTCCTCTGTCTGGGCTAGCTGCACTCCCCCTAGCTGGTAACTCCTCCTTGGGTTCTTCATCCCAAAATGCAGCACCTTGCACTTTTTGGCATTAAAGCCCAGTTGCCAGGCATCTGACCAGGTTTCAAGCTTTGCCAGATCATCCTGCAACCCTAGTACATCACAGGAAAAAAACAAAACATTGGAGGAATGGTCAAGATGGGAAGGGTAGGAGGAGATATGGGGAGGGGAGCAGACTTAGAGTAGTTAGAGGTACTCAGATGCCTTTGTCAAGAAAGGAGCAGAGGAGGAGGATGAAAAACAGTAAAAACAGCCATGAGGGAAGAATCACTAGTCAAGGCAGTCACAGGAGCTAGAGGCTGAGAGGTGAGAGTAAAGCACAGATTTGAAAGCTCCTAGTGACATGGAGGATGTAATGAGCCAGCTCAGGGCATTGTACCAGCTGGGGGCACGATAGGCAAAAGATCTTTGGCCCTGTGTGGTCTGGCATCTGGGGACCTGGAGAGGCTGGTGTTCCGATCTTCTGGTGGGACGGATGCTGGTATTCAGGCAAAGTAGGTCTTGGATACACGGCGGAGTGCGGCCCAAGATGGATTTTTTTGCCATCAAGTATGTGAGGTACCTTATGCGATTTGAGAGTTGCAACCATCCTGTTTCAGTGTAGAGCTCACATGTATGAGTACATCTTTGTGCTCCAGTGAGCAGCCGACAGGCCTTGTTTAGAGTGGTTGTGATGCGCCTTAGTGCGGTGGTAGTGGCAGAGCCATAGATAATTAAGCCATAGTCTGTGTTTGAGATGACAGAGCTTTGGATAGCAATCCTCAGTGAGCTTGGGTAAGGAATTGCCGGTTTCGGAACAGGATACCAATGCGCTGGTTCACCTTGCTGGAGCTTACTTTTAAAAAATTTACATAAGCCCACTTTTGGGCCATCCCTTAGCAGTGGAGTTTGCCCTGACCCCTTGCACAGATGTTCTTTGCTGCACCATCTGGAGCCAACATTTTTTTTTTTATTCAATTAATTCTGGTGGACAGCACCTCCCCAATGGTGCTGCCACTGACTCACCACCCTGACCTGGGGAAAGTAACTGAAGGAAGAGTGGTTGGCAGTATACTGACTGCAGGCAGGTCAGAGGTCCTTCTGGGGGCCTTGCTCTGACTGGTTCTGCCTGACACTTGCTCTCCTCATGATGATGTGGCCCCACTTGAAAATGCTGCCACCAAGGAACCAAAGCAACTTTTTTTTTTTAAACAATGAAAATAACAAAAGTGGCTATACAGAGCCCAGACTGTACCCGTTGACTACTGGCTTGAGAACTGTAACACTGGGATTTGCTGCACCACGTGGACCTCTGGCACTTGGCAAAGGGATGAGAGGAGGGGGGCAGGTAACTTTTTCTTTTAGCTATCTCCCTCTGTCCCCTATCTCCCCCAGGCTATGATTTTTTTTCTTTTCTTCAGGGCATCTGACAGCACTCACCTGATTGCTCTGTTACTTGCCCGATGGCTGAACTGCTCTCCCTGTAACAGCTACTACTGGCCACACTTCTGAAGCCCCCCCCCCAGCATTTGTGACAGTGAGTCCCTAGGAATGCTGGGGCAAGCAGTTGTCCAGCATGAGCTGGGCTTTTGAATGTGGCACTGGCTAGTGCCACTTTACTGGGGCAGTCTGAAAAGATAAAAAGAAATGTTTTTAAACTGCAGGCTGCAATTGACTTTATGGGGCCCCTGCCTAACTGTGCTCCCCTTTTCTGCCACCTATTTTGTCTGTCCAGGGCCCTTCTGCTGGGGACACCTTACTGTTCATACTGGGCACTTTAACCATAGTTGTTTTGGAACATAACAAAAGCAGTAGCTTCAGTCAGTCCTTCTCAGGCAGTCGGAAGAGAAAGAAGTGCTGAGGAGGATAGCTGAGTATCTAGCTGCTCTCAGGGTCAGAGAGTCTGGTGGTATCCTGCTAAGCTGCAAAAATCGTCTTGCTGTACCATCTGCAAAATGACAGCTTGTCTTTGGTAAAGAACTGCTGTAATCAGAGGTAGAAACTACCCTTTGTAATATTCTGGTGCCCTGTACAGACAGACTCAAATGCAGCACATCTAGTTAGTAGCCATCGTTATTCAAACTGCAGATATTGGTCACACACTGCTGGACATAGACAAAGGAATGCCCACTGGACATGACAGGAACTACACCTACCTACATAGGGCTACAAATATCTCTATGCATGGACTACAGCCCTAAGGGAGTTCCCTGTACTTCCTACTATATGTGTACACTACACTCCTCCACCTTAGACAAAAACTACTCTAAGATACTGCAACAGTAACATTTCCTAACTTCCGGGCCTAAGTAGACTATTTGATACCCAGAAGCAAATTTGGGGGATTATTCTATCCCTCTGGTAGAACTTGTTACTAACTAGGTAACAGTACAGGTAAGAGTCTAGTTGCACAGAAAAACAAGTTTAGTACATGACTTAAAGGTCAAGTTTTTGTGGTGGTCTTCAGTGCCTCATGGGATATCTGCGGACTGGAAAAACCACTGCTGATGAAACAGGAATTTTGTTATTATTTGGCACCAGTCCCAATGGAGCTTCACAGGCAGGAACAAAGTCTTCTGTGTCACTGTCCTTATCGGAAGTGATGTCTTCCGCCACATGCGCTAGAACCTTGGAATGTAGCAGCTGATCTACATGTTTATGACCAAGTCGATGTCCCATGTGAACTGCATCGGTCAAAGGTCCATGTGTTGCCATCACCACCCCTGGAATTCAAGAAACCTTGGGATGTCTGCAGTCTCAAGCCATTACCCTCTCCCCAGGATGGAAAATCCGTACTAGCTTGGTTGATTTATCATGACTTTTTTTCTGATGCACTTGATGTTTGGCAACAGTATCAGCCAAATCTGGCTTGAGCAATGCCAGATAAGAAGATGGCTCAGAACTCTACACCACAAGCAGTCCGTGATCCACCTCCATGAACACTTTGACCTCCCATACTATGTTCAGCTAAGTAAAGACTAAAGCTATAAAGCTTTGGACACTGGTCCCTTCTCCGAGCACTAGGGGGCCATCTCAAATGTTTTGTATTAACAGGGTGGGATTTAATTGAACTGGGGAGTATACAGTGGGGTTTATTTGGAAAATTGTGGGATGGACCTAATTTCTGTCATTAATGCACTATTACTCAGGTGGGGGTTTTGAAACCATATTGCAAGAGTGGGCAGATGGGATATATTAAAACTGAACACCGGACCACTCTTAAAAAATGTAGCTCAGAACTAAACAGGCACATGTTATACAGGGCAGGCTGGAGGTTTAAGTATATAGATTGCGGTTTGTGTGTTATTATATTTTGATATCCACCACCTGCGCACATTTATTAGGTTCAAACAGTGTTGCTAACAGTTTATATATGGTCATGTGGAGTACTGTATAGCTAATCAGTGTTCTTGCATTGTTTGATAAGTATCTACTCCAGAGGGAGGATAAAGAAAGGAGGCTGAGAATTTTATAATTGGCTCTGCCAATTTAGCTAATTCGCTGATAAGCCCTCACTTTGCAGTCTCCTTCCCATCGGATACGTTAATGACTTTAGCATCACATAACAGGAGGTAGAGGCGAACATAAAGTCCCGCTAACCTCAATACCATTTTACATGTTGCAGCCTTTGTCCTTATTTCAGAAAGGGTGGTGTATGCTCTCATGGAGTGGGGTGAAAAGAATGGAGGTCTGAACGTAGACCCTTCTATCTCCCCTAGTGACACCAAGAATTACCTTTTCTAAGCATTGCATAGCCAGTGCAGTTTACAGCCTAGCTGGGCCTGAAACAAAGACAGTTCCATTATTAGGAGGAAAGGGATTTTCAGATGGGATTTTTCTGAATGTGGTACCCTCACAGGGGGACCAGGCAGATATTGTCCCCTGCTTTCAATATCCCCTGACTTGAATCTGTTGGCTGAGGGGGACACTAATGGAATTGTTTAAGATGCCTAAGTGGAACCAATCTATTGTCTGGCAGGCTCTTTTTTCTCTTTTAAATGACTATTCAGACCTCAATCTCGTATGTTTGCATACAATTAAAAAGCTTGGGAGGTGGGAGGGATGAATGACTGTACAGCTGATGTTCCGGCTGTGGTGGTTTTACTTTTTATAGTCTACCTGTGGACAAAAGTGCCTGGATGGGTTCTTATCCTACAAATGTAGCTTTAGTAGTGGCCTCTGTACTTATGGGAGTAATACCACTGCTACTTTAGACAGGAGGCACAGGGTTGCCTGGGATTACCTCCTGTTTAGACACAGGGGAGGATACAATTATTCTCCCCAACCTTGGAAGCAATGTTTGTTATCTATTTTATAGACAGTCCTGTTGGCAAATTGGTTACACTGTTTACATACTTTTTGCAGAGCATGATATTGGGTGGCCCGTTGGGTTTCAGGTGGCAGATGGGGCAGACCCCCATCTTTTCTGGAGTGGCCGTCAAGTAAAGTCCTCAATACAATATCGCTTCCATAGGTTCAAACTTTTTGTCATATAATGTGAATGGCCTGGCGAATCCCATAAAATGGAAAAAAGTAATGACATATTTAAAGCAGACCAAGGTAGACTTTGGGTTTTTACAGGAGACCTACATGATGGAAACAGAACACCAGATGCTGAAACAGTCTGCGTATGCAGAGGTCTGCTCCTCCCCATATAAATCTGGGAGGAGGAAGGGTGTTAACCTTCTCATCCCAACCTGGTTCCCCTTTGAAAAGTCAGATTTGGTAACTGACACTGAAAACCACTATGTTATTCTTAAAGGGTGGTTTAATGGGCAACTGCTGACTTTAGTGGCAGTGTATGCACCCCCGGATTTCCAATATGCCTTTTATGGAAAACTCATAATACTGGTAATGAAGAAGGCAGTGGAAGTGTTGGTGTGTGGGGGTGACAAGAACCTTACCTTAGAACATCATTTGGATAGTACAATCTATATTCCACGAAAGGCACAAGGGGTAGGAAAACAGGAGCTGGGCTTGTTGGCGAAGCTGGGTCTACAGGATGCCTGGAGGTACTTGGAGGGGTCCACCCGGGACACACATACCTCTCACATGTCCATCATATGTACTCGAGATTGAATTTGTTTCTCCTTTCAAAGGAGGCCATTACCCAATTGTCCCACTTTACAGTGAGAACTTTGGGAATCTTGGATAATACTCCTGTATTAAAATTAATCTACAATTAACTGAGAAATCCACTTTCTGGAGACTTAATCTTTCCTTACCTCATGACAGAGAAGTCCTGGAACAAATACCACAGACCATACAGCAGGCGGTTCAGAATAACACAAGTCCAGATATTAGTGGGGAGATCCTCTGCGATACCATTAAGGTAATATTAAGAGGGAAATATGGGCTGCAAGGAAAAAACAAAGACAGGAATGCCAACTAGCTCTGAAAGTACAAATACAGGCCTTGAAGAAACTACAACAATTGACTATATAGGCACCGCAGGAAATAATTAGTAAAACTTAAAAAGGAGCTTAACACTTCACTAGATTATAAAGTTAAGCAGAATTTAAAATTCCTTAAACAGAGATATTATGAAGGAGGTCCATGAGCTCAGGATTTTGGCATGTCGGCTCCGAGTACGAAGGGCCCAAGTTCAAATAACATGAATCCTACACCCAGCTACAGGCCTTCATGTCAGCCAGGTAGAGGACATTACAGAAGCCTTTACAGTATATTATAAAAATTTATATGGCACTAAACCAGGATGCTCGGTTGATCAAACAGACACTTTTCTGCAACATCTCAATCTACCTCACCTCACAGACACCCAAAACTTAGACCTATGTCACTCAATCTTGGTTGCGGAAATTACCACAGCTATTGGCAATAGTAAAATAGGTAAATGTCCAGGGACAGACGGTGTCCTGGCTGAAATTTACAAATAAATTTGGGATCAAGTTATCCCATTGCTTCAGAGAGCCTATCAGGAAGCCCTAACAGAAGGAGGTACCCTTCCCCCATCTTGAAGGCAGGCAGTCATCTCTGTCATACCCAAATCCAGCAAGGATCTTACAATATGCCCATCCTACCGCCCTATATCTATTCTCAATGTTGACTACAAGTTCCTGACTGCCGTTTTAGCTAAGAGGCTAGAGGGGCTTGTTCCTGTGTTGGTAAATATAGACCAAATGGGATTTGTTGCAGGACGGCAAGTGGCAAACAATGTCAGACACATGCTACATATTATAGGCCACCTCAATACTACCAAAACTCCTTCACTGCTTATGAGTATGGATGCTGAAAAGGTGTTCTGTCAGGTTGACAATGACATATCTGTATAGGGTCCTTGCCAACTTTAGTTTTTTAGAATCCTTTGTGGAGACAATCCAGAGATTATATTTTGACCCACAGACACTTGTGGGAGCTAATGAACAATGTCAAACACACGCTGCATATTATAGTCCACCTCAATACTACCCAAACTACTACACTGATTATGAGCATGGATGCTGAAAAGGTGTTCTATCAGGTTGATTGGACATATCTGCATAGGGTCCTTGCCAATTTTAGTTTTTCAGAATACTTTGTGGAGGCAATCCAGAGATTATATTTTCACCCACTGGCACTTGTGGGGGGCTAATGGACAAATTTCACCCAAATTTACCTTGGGATGCAGCACCTGACAGGCTGTATATCGAGCCTTTCTCACAATGGATTCAGCAAGATGCAGGAGTTACTGGGCTGGTAATTGATAGGCAAAAGCACATGATTGCTCTTTCCGCAGATGGCATTCTCCTATATATGACCAATCATAACACGTCCCTACCAAGATTAATCAATATGGTTGCAGAAGTTTCAGAATTATCAGGGTACATTTTAAATGTGACTAAGACAGAGATTCTTACCTTCCATTTTACCCCATCACAGCAATTACAGAGACAATTCCTCATGCAGTGGACTCTTCCCCTGTCTAAAGTATATTGGTATAATACTCCGAAATTCAAATAAAAATCTGTTTTTGGATAATTATTTGCCATTTCTCAAACAGCTAGAGGAGGACCTTAAAAGATGGGTTTTGCTCCCTCTACCACTTTACGCTCGAATTCAAGCGGTCAAAATAAACCTCCTCCCGAGATTCTTGTAAGTATTCCAATGTGCCCCAGAACATCTTGCTAAACAATGCTTAACAGATATACAAAAAAAGATATACAAGTTCATATGGGCTGATTGGATGCCACCGGTGAGGAGTGTACAAAATAACTGGGGACGTTGGGCAGTTCCAGATTTATGAAAATATTGGCTTGCCACACAACTGCGGTGTGCACGTTTATGGGACAACCACAAATACAAGCCCATTGGCAACAAATGGAGGAAAATGAGGTGTGCATCAGACCACTCTTCTCCATCCTCTTTGAAACCCCACACTCCCAACCACGTATGGATGACTCATTTTCAGCACTGAGAATTAACTTATACTCCTGGGACAGATTTTAGTGTTACCACGAGTACCTATAGATCCCTGGAGATATTAGTGGTTTGCATGGAACACAGTTTCCCCCCTCCCAGGCCCCATGGATAAATGGTATGAGAAACAAACTCAGAGAGGATTGCAGTGTCCAGCACAAATGTTACAGGGGGACAATATCTTAACTTTAGAAGAATGCTGTAAGGCATATGGATGGTTATTAAATGATAGATTTAGATATTTCCAAATACAAAAATATACATAGGCTCAACTGAGATGTCATCAAAATGTTAAAACATCCCATTCTGGAAACCATACCATGGGGAAGCTGCTGGCTATTTCAGCCCCTAAGGAAGCGATATCTTGTATATACCAATTTTTAAACTCCCTTAGAGAAACTACATCCCAATATCTAGTAGCAAAATGGGAAACTGAAGTGGACTTTCACCTCACGCCAAAGGAATGAAATTGGGTTTAGGAGGACTCCTTTAAAACGTCCTCCTCACCCCGCCAGCAAGAATTTACAATATGTGTAAACTGAAAACACAATATTTCATTATTCCTAAACTTAAGGCCAAACAGGATGTAGCCAGCACATCTACTGTACATGCTAGAGAAATTGTGGAGAACCGACATATGCCTGTCCCATACTAGATGGATTCAAAACAAACATTACACAAACTAGATTCCCTTTTTCAATTTACCAACCCACTACAATTTCATAATCTAATTATAGGATTACCCCACTGACGGTCGGGGAAGGGGGGAGCAAGCATTTGCTGTTTGTAGTATGTTTGTGTTGCCGCACTGGGGAGAGCTAATACATACAGGTGGCCTAGCCCTGACCGACCTATGGTGATGGAGTGGTCTAAAATAGTTAATGAGATCCAGAAAATGGAGAGACTGACATATCTCACTCAAGATAGAACAGATAAGTTCTTAGAGCACTAGACCAGATAGACAATCGAACTGGGATAAACGGTTACACATGCATGTAAATAGGGAGTGTGTTTGTTGCATTCCATAGAAAGGGTGGACATGTTATCAGGGAGAGACCTGACATTATATAAAGTTGTTGCAGTAAGTTCAGCAAAGACATTCTACTGGCCGCTCTTGGTCAGTCAAGTACCAACGCGAGAGCCACCCAATCTGTATTGGTAGTAATACTGTATCATTTCTCATGCCCTTGTTAGTTTAAATTTGTTAGTTTAAAGTTGTTACTGCAATTTTACAGGTTATAAAAATATGGTGCTTGTTTTGATTAGATGCTGAGAAATATGCTTACTGGACCTATGTGCATAGAATACTTATTAGTTATTGTAGTAGTACCTGCGCTGTAAACTGTACTGATTGAAAAAGAAAATATATTAATAAAGCAAGTATAAAATAGATCAAAGCCAAATGAGTATGAGATTGACATTTTAGGAACAGTTCAGCAGATGTTCGCTCTGTGACTGTGTGGGGAGTGTTTCTGTAAGTGAATAGGAAACAAGCCAACCTTTAAGTTGTTGGTATTGACTGTGAAGCTTATTTAGTCCAAGCATGTTTGAATGCCTGTACAGCTTTTTTGACTGCACCATTGTATGCTGGATAGTGAGGTGAAGTCAAAATATGTCGAACCCCACTCTGCTTTACGGACAGTTTAAAGTCATGGGGCAAAAACTGGGGACCGTTGTCCAACACTAACTCCTGTGGTAGTTCATATGAGGCAAAAAGATGTCTCAGAAGGTTTACAGTCTTTACAGTGGTTGTGAGTGGCATGGAAAGCACTTCCAGCCAGGAGTGGACATCAATTACTACTAAAAATGTTGTTTGTCTACTTCTGCATAGTCAACATGTATGCACTCCCACAGTGTGGTAGCCCAGGACCACAGACGCAAGGGTGCAGCTGCAGGCTGGTTGCGAACAGCCACACATGGTGCATGTTGGTTGACAAGATGTTGTATATCTTGATCAAGTCCTGGAAACCAGAGGTATTCCCTGGCCAATGCCTTCATCTGAGAGATTCCTGGATGACTGTCATGAAAGTCAGAAACTAACCTCTTGCGGAACTTTGAAGGCATCATGACTTGAGCTCCTCACAGAACACAGCCTTGCTCTGTGGACAACTGGTCCTTCTTGTCCAAGAAATGTTGGAGAGTCCGGTCTCCTGTGAAGTTAGGCCTACAATTTAGGGTGAAATCCAGGACTCTAGAGAGGACAGGATCTCATTTTGTCTCCACTGCGACATCCTGTGAAGCAAGCAGTAATTTCTCAAGATGTGAAAGGTGGAATACTGCCCAATTGTCTTCCTTCTCCATAGCATCTTTACATGGCAGTCTTGATAATGCATTTGCATTTGTGTGATCCTGAGAACGTCTATATTTGATGACATAGTCATAAGCCAACAAAATCAAGGTACATTACTACTTCCTAGTGCTGCAGGAGTTGGTATTATGGCCTTCAGCTCCAGTCTTGCCAGAAGAGGCTTATGATCTCTTAGCAGACTGAATTTCCATCCATACAAGTACTGCACTTATGGAACTTCTTCATACTGAAAATGATGCTCAAGGCTTCTATCTCAATCTGAGCATAGTTTCTTTCACTTGGGGACATAGTCCTTGAAGAAAAAAGTGATTGGGTGTCCCTCCCCAGCAGGTAACACATGAGAGATGACATCCCGCACTTCTTATGAGAATGCATCTCATGCCAGCCTCAGAGGTTTGGCTGGGTCGTAGTGCACTAGCCACTTGCAGTTTAGAAGATGTTGCTTGCAAGCCTGAAAGCTTCCACACACTGTGGTGACTAGTTCCATTTAGCTTCTTTCTATAGCAAGTCAAGTAGGGGTTGCAACAATGTGGATAAGTGTGCTAGGAAATGTCCATAGTAGTTTAATAAGCCTAAAAATTATAGTAATTCAATGACATTTGTTGGTGCTGGTGCATTGATTATGATGTCTACTTTACTCTTTGTTGGGTGTAGACCTTGGGCATCGATCCAATAGCCAAGATACTCAACAGCATTTTACAGAAATTGACATGTGGCTATCTTCACTTTCAGTCCATACTGCTGAAGTCTTAAAACTTGGTCCAGGATTTTCAGATGCTCTTTCACTGTGGGTGTTGTTACCAAGATATCACCCATAAAGCAGACTATATGGTCCATTCCATGCAGTACCTGGTCCATTGTGTTCTGGAAAATAGCTGGCACTGTGGAAACTCCATAAGTCAAGCAATAATATCAGTAAAGTCCCTTGTGGGTGTTGATGGTCAGATATCGTTTTGATCTGCTTCCAGTTCCAACTGCTGGTATGTAAAAGTTAGTCCAACTTGCTAAAGAACATTCCACCTGCTAGTGTGGCAAACTAGTCCTTCACAGTGGGTAATAGGTAGGAGTCTGGCTATATACTGCACAGTGGTTCACTGTAACCTTGTAGTCACCACACTACCTCACTGCTTTATCTCACTTCGGTACCACAATGACAGGGGCAGCCCAGATGCTCCTTTCTACTCGTGACATGATACCATGGCTTTTGAGATGGTCCAGTTCCTTCTCTACCATTTCCCTAAAGGCATAGGGTACTGGTCATGGCTTGTGGAAAAGTGGAGTGGCTCCCGGTTGCACTCTGATATTCACCCTGAAATCTCAGATTGTGCCATAGCCATGTTGGAAAATAGGACCATGTTTGTCCAATACCTTCTTCAGTGCATCTTGCAGTCCTTGGTCACAGTGTTCACAATGAAGATTTTTTCCAAGTTCAAATTAATCTTTCTGAGTAATGCAGGTCTTTCCCCTTGCAGCACCACCAAAGGCAAGGTCCACATTCCTCCCTTGTAGGTGACCGGCACCTGAACCAATCCCAGCACAGGGATGCAGTCTCCAGCATAAGATGAGAGCTGAATCTGCAATGGTTGCCCTCTTCTGAAGCAAAGTCCTCCAAGAGCAGAGGAATGTGGTCTGGAGGATAGTGTGTTGGCACTGGTGGATAATGCGAAAGTGTGTCTAAAAATTCCAGAGCATGACCTTGTGCTATGATTTCCAGGGCCCAGGCATCTGATGTCACCTCCTTCCACTGATTTAGATAGAGGAAGAGACAACCCCCTACAATCATCCCTGGAGGTAGTGAACAAGGAATCAGACAGAGCCAGTTGTGGCAGCTCTTGCTGTGCCACAACCTCTAGGGAATTTTGAGGGTGTACCTGGAGTGGTTCCTGGGGCGGGCAAGGCTCCTGCTCCCTTGTCCTTACCTTGTTGTCTGGTGGCTGTATGGTGTCTAGCACCAGCCAGATGAAAAGGCATCCTCTACCTACCCCTTGGTTGGGTATAGTAGGGGGAGTGTACCAATGTCTGGGTCCTACCTGAGGCCTGAAGGTTAGAGAGGACATCATTGGTAGCTCAGCGAAATAATTTACATCCTTTAAAAAGGATATTGGGAATGGACTGTTTTACGTCATTCACAAACCCTGCCACCCTATGCCAGAAGTACCTCCTTAGATATATTTCTGAGGCAATAGCCCCAGCTGAGGCTTCAGAAACTTCACGGGCCTTGCAAAGTAGGTGCTTTCCTACATCAAACCCAGCTGTGAGAGCTTTGATAAGTTCCTGTTTGGGTGCACCCTTTGCAAAGCTTGTGAAGCTGCCTTGGCCTTTTCCAGAGTGTATTCTGGTACTTGACCATGTGGCCCTGATAATTAGTAATTCTAAGGCCCAGGGAGGCTGAGGCAAAAGTCCACTTACCTAGCACATCCATCTTTCTGGACTTTTTATCAGGAGGAAGGGAACTTAGGTGTTTTGGGGTCTTTGACCTACCATGGGCAGCACTGATAACTACAGAGTCTTCCTCGGGCTGGCTAGCAAAAAAGGGTTCCCCCAAGGGAGCCATATACATTTTGTCTGCCTTTTATACAATTATACAATGATGGGAGAATGCCTCAAGGATGTCTTGGCAGGGTGGGAAGGCTTGGGAGGAGTGGAGGAACAGTGGGCGAAGCTAATAGGTGCCGTATTGAAGGCAACAAACCTTTGTGTCAGGCAGGTAAGCAAAAGGAAAAGGAGACCGCAATGGTTCTCAAAAGAGTTGGCTGGGAAGGTAAGGACAAAAAGACTAGTATTCATAGAAACATAGACATTGATGGCAGATAAGGACCACATGGCCCATCCTGTCTGTCTATTTTTTCTACCTTATGAATGTGCCACAGGCCTGTACTCTGTTAGTGGCCTATCTATTCATACTCATCAGTATTGCTCCCTTATGCCTATCCCATGCCTGTTTGAAGCCCTGCACTGTATTCATATCTACCACTTCCTGAGGTAGGCCGTTTCATGCATCCACCACCCTTTCTGTGAAAAATAACTTCTTCACATTACTCCTTAATCAGCCTCCCTCTAATCTCATGCGGTGTTCTCTTGTCCTGCTATTTTTCTTATACTGAAACATGTTAGACTCTTTCACCTTATTAATGCCCTTAAGATGTTAAATGTTTAGATCATATCACCTCTCTCCCTCCTTTGCTCTAGGGTATACATTTTGAGCTCCGTTAATCTGTCCTCATATGTTTTCTGATGCAGACCCTGCACCATTTTGGTTGCTCTTCTCTGGACTGCCTCCATTTTTTTAATGTCCTTGTGCAGGTGCGGCCTCCAGTAATGCACGCAGTACTCCAGATGGGGCCTAACCAGTGTCTTGTAAAGAGGGATTATTACCTTCCTCTTATGACTTGTGATACCCCTACATCCTTCTAGCCTTACCTACTGCTTTAGTGGTCTGCTTGGATGATTTCAGGTAATCTGTGATGAAGATGCCTAAGTCTCTTTCTTCCCTTGTGATGGCCAACAACTCCCCTCACAACCTATAGGTGGCTTCAGGGTTTCTCTTCCCTATGTGCATGATCTTGCACTTCTTTGCGTTAAACCCCATTTGCCACTCTTCTGACCATTTTGCCAATTTATCCAGATCTCTTCTCATTCTGCTCACCCCATCTGGATCATCTACTCTGTTGCAGATCTTGGTGTCATCGGCAAATGACAAACCTTACCCTCCGGTCCATCTGCAATGTCACTGATGAAGATATTGAAGGAGGACTGGCCTCAGGACTGATCTCTGCGGTACCCCACTTGTGACCTGCATCTCTTCTGACTGTATACTGTTTACCATCACTCTCTGTTTTCTGCCCACCAACCAGTTTGCCACCCAGTTGACCAACTTCTGACCCATCCCAATCCTACCCAGCTTAGTAATCAATCTTCTATGTGGAACAGTATCAAAAGCTTTGCTGAAGTCAAGGTAGGCGACATCAACTGTACACCCTTGGTCCACCACTCTGGTTACCCAGTCAAAGAAATCTATGAGATTAGTGTGACAAGAACTTCCTGTTGTAAACCCATGCTGTCTTGGATTCTGTGCTCCTATGGATTCCAGGTGTTGCGCTATCCTTTCCTTAAGGAGTGCCTCCATAATCTTGCTCACTACTGAGGTAAGATTAACTGGTCTGTAGTTCTCTGCCTCCTCCCTGCTACCACTCTTGTGGAGCAGGATCACATGAGCCTTTCTCCAGTCTTCTGGGACCTCTCCTGTGTGCAGACTCACTAAACAGTTCTGATAATGGCTCTGCTAGTTCCACCCTTCAGGAGGTATAAGGAGACACAGAGGGAGGAGGATTGAGAGGTGTATCAAGAGAAGCAGAAGGAGGCAGGGAAAGTAGTCAGGAGCACAATGGTGCAAACTGAGGAGAAGATAGCACAGGCAGTAAAGAAGGAAACAATACATTTCTCAGGTATGTTAGCGAAAGGAGAAAGACCAGGGGAGGGACTGTAAGGCTAAGGAAGGAAGGAGGAGGATTGTGTGGAAGGGGACAAGGAAAAATCAGACATAATGAACAAATGTTTTTGTTCAGTTTTCTCAAATAAAAGGTAGGGGTGAGAGACCACAGAGCTGTGTCAGGGGCATCAAAGGAAGGGGTGTGGACACTGGTCTATTTACAGAGGACAGAATCCTGAAAGAAGTTGCAAATCTTCAGGTGGACAAGGCCATGGGTCCAGATGGGATACATCCAAGGTTTCTGAGGGAGCTCAGAGAGGTGCTGACTGCACATCTGACAGTTCTAGTCAACCACTCACTGGAAACTGGAGTGGTCCCGGAGGACTGGAGGAGGGCAGATGTAGTACCACTTCACAAAAGTGGGAGCAGGGAGGAGGTTGGCAATTACAGGCTAGTCAGCCTGACTTTGGTGGTGGGGAAAGTAGTGGAATTGCTACTGAAAGAAAGGATTGGGGAATATCTTGAATCGAGTGGCTTACAAGATCTGAGGTAGCATTGATTCACTAGGGGGAGGTCATGTCAAACTAATCTTATAGATGTCTTTGACTGCGTAACTAGGGAAGTAGATCAGGGTGGAGCAGTGGATGTGGCCTACCTAGATTTCAGTAAGGTCCTCAACACTGTTCCACATAGAAGACTCATAAACAAGCTTGGCAGCCTAGAAGTGGGACTAAAAGTGGTAAACTGGGAAAGAAATTGGTTGGAGGATATGCAACAGTGGGTAGTGCAGACTTCACTTTGAGAAAGGGAGGGTGACTAGCGGGGTGCTGCAAAGATCAGTACTGGGACCAGTCCTCTTTAATATCTTTATAAGCAACATTGCAGAGGGACTAGAAGGAAATGTATGTCTTTTTGCAGATGACACAAAAATCTGCAATAGAATGGGCACTCCGAGGAGGGGGTGGAAAAATGAATAAAGATCTAGGTAAGGTTGAGGAGTGGTCTAGAGGTTTCAATGCACAAAAATGCAAAATCATGCACTTGGGTGTAAAACCCCAGGGTCAGAGTACAAAATTGGGGCCGTGGTACTGGTGACCACCAAACAGGAAAGAGACCTAGGTGTTATCATATCTGATGACATAAAGGTGGCCAAACAGTGTGACAAGGCAGTGGGGAGAGCCAGTGGGAAGCTAGGGTGCATAGGGAATGGTATCACCAGCAGCAAGAGGGAGGTGATGATACTTCTGCATCATTCTCCGGTGAGACCCCACCTAGAATACTGTGTCCAGTTCTGGAGCCCTCATCTCTGAAAGGATATAGACAGAATTGTGGCAGTCCAGAGGAGGAAAACTAAAATGGTGCAGGATCTGCATCAAAAGCCCTATGAGGAGAGACTGAAGGACCTCAATATGTACAGACTGGAGGAAAGGAGGGAGAGGGGGATATGATAGAGACAATCAGATACCTCAAGGGTATAAATAAGGTTCAAGAAGGAAGCCTTTTTCAGAGATACAGATGCACAAAAAAATGGGGTCATGCGATGAAGCTGGAGGGGGGTAGAATCAGGGGAAATGTAAGAAAACATCTCTTCACAAAAAGGGTGGTGGATACCTGGAACAGCCTCCCTGAGGAGGTGGTGGGAGCAAAAACTGTAATGGGATTTAAGAAGGCATGGGACAAGTATAAGGGAACCTTAGAAGCAAGAAATGGGGGAGGGGTAAAGCCGGAGATCAAGTAGGGTCTACACTATGACAGTAAGTAGGGAACATGGGCAGCCAAGGTGGGCCAAGTGATCTTTATCTGCTGTCAAATTTTATGTTTCCATGTTTCTTGGTATGTCAGGAATGACATTCTGTCTATGCCAGGCAGCAAAGGTGGCATCCTCTAGAGTAGGGAGGAGAGGTGGTACCACAATAGAGGGAACATCAGGTAACTCCAAGAAATCTATTAGATTTTTCTTGATAGTATCCTGTTCTTCTAAGTCAAAATCCACGGCAACCTGTAACTGCTGCATCATGGTGATGAAATTGGAGTCCTCTGGAGGGGACCTTGGTGTGTAGACCAGAGTCCTCACTGCAGGTGAAGACAGTGGAACCAGTGCCTCTTTCATAGGGACCTTCCACATAGTCCTCAGGCTCCTCCTCTTCATCCTGCATTATTGGATCAGGATTATATTCTAAGTCATTGTCGGCCTGGTCGACGGGTAAGAGGGAATGCGACGGCGAGGTCATCAGTGCTCAAGGAGGTGGCTGGGCCACAGCCCTAAGGTACATTGTTACGAGGCTTTGAGTTACAAGACCTTTTGATAGGCCTCTTGGTACAGGAGGAGGAGGAGGCAACACATGTCGAAGCATGTCCATAAAGGACAATAGCACCACCTAGATGTCAGCACCCATGTGGTCAATGGGTGAACCGGTTGAGGTCAATGGAGAAGGCAAGGCCCTCAGTGTCAATGGATACATACCAGCTGTACTAGGCCTGGTAGTGCCCACGCCATGCCCCATTCTGGAAGTTAAGTCAATGGTTGAGGGGGCGAGTGGTGTCACCTCTGGAGTGGTCAACCATGCTGTGGAGGTCATACCTGCTATGCAGAAGAGTGCACTGAGGAGGTTGACTCCTACTGCTTTTCCTTCTCTTGGTGCTTGTGCTTATGGCTCCCAGATTACTTCTCTCAGGATTTGGATGACCTAGACTCAGAGAAAAGGGCCAGTGATGCAGCAGAACTCTTTTGCTGGAGCTCCTCCTCTTTGCAGGCTACCTGCTGTTTCAAAAGATGCTTTTCTAAGGCCCCTTTTCAGCATTGCTGGATGTCAGTGTTGAAACCCTTGCAAATCAGACACGTTTGCACTCTACAGTCCAGGCCAAGGCAGCAGATGCAGGCATCATGGGACTCACCGGTGTAAATCTTCTCAATGTATTCACAATATCGGAACAGCTTTGACAACATACAAGCCCTCAAAAAAATCACTTATTAAATTGATTGCTTTACTATGGAGAGAAAAATAAAGCTGCAGCAATCATAGTGGCATTTCTGTAAGCAGTCCGAGTATGGTTGACAGCAGGAAAAAACTAGAGGAGGGAAGGCGCTGCCATGCTTATGTAGCAGCCAACATCTGACGTTGTCATAGGCAGCCCCGGTGGACTGCTTGCAAATGTGTGCGTGTTGTCCTTACACCTGGTGGCTATAAGTTCCACAGTTCTGGCCTGATGAAAGAGATATCCTCGAAGAAGATAAAGGTTCTCATACCATGGCAAAACAGAGTGAAGCAACCTCATTTATATTTAAATTAGAATGAAATTAGGGAAATGCAAGAGATGGAATCATTGTTCGTTTATACCTACAAACTACATAGATATATAAAAAACAGGTTGAGTGGACTTTCCCTTTAAAGAGCTAATAGTACCAGAAAAATAGAAGGCAGAAAACTTCAGTCTTTTTTAAAAGTAATCCCTTTTTGCTTTTTATTTCTGGAGTATTTTTTCTACATGCTCATCTAACTAATAGTATTGGTTGTTATGTGAAAAGCAGTTATTTAGAAGCAGATATATCTAGTACTATTCCTCCTACCGCATCATCAGTATGTGACCTCACTCGCTGTAAAATCACAAGCCCTGCTGCCTGAATGATAACATGTCTTAGAAGTTACTAGTTAAGCAGCAGGAGATTGGCTCTTCCTGGTTACTAGTGAAGTCACAGTCAGTGAGGTCACAATGTTGATAATGTACGGTAAAGGAAGGAACAGGATTGACTACGTCAGCCTCCAGGTAGAGTGCTGTTTACACACATCACACCTAGTACTGTCATGTAAAAAAATCTTCTGATTAGCAAAACAAAAAAGGAAAAATACTTAAGTTATAAGGAGTGACAATTACCTACTTCTGAATGTTACGATTCATTCCAGGCAGTACAGTTGCACTTTAAAATCTGCAAGCAAGAATTGGGCCATTTTCAGTTTATCTTTTTATTGTAATTTTCAAAAAACAAAAGAACATTCCATACCAATAAAAAGAGGTAAACAACTTTAATAAATATATATTGTGAAAGACAGGTAATAAAGTAAGTTGATAAAAAAATAACCAGAGCAATATCTGAGCATATACTGAAATTACAGCAGGCAGGAAAAAGACTATAAGTATTGATGCAATTATATAAAAAAGAGAAATAGAGTATAGGCTGAATATATAGCAAGAAGGATATTAAAAAAAGGTGCATATAGACGGTGTATACATTGAGCACTTCACTACTATACATAACCAATAATGTATATGGCTCAGATAAATATGTTATGTGGAAGGGTGTAACTACTTAAAGGTATGGAGAAGAACAATAGAAACAGGAAGAAGAACAGAAACAATAAAGAGAGAAAGATACAAAAAGAGAGAGGATAGCAAGAGATAAGAGAAAGTAGTCCATGTATGATTAATTATGCTACTGTATATATCAAGTAATAAGGTACAAAAATAAAAGAGCAAATGTTTATCCATCAGCAACTGAGTTGCCAAAGGTGTTCATATACACCAAATAATCCTGTCAACATCTACCATATACGTTGAGTAAGAATTGGGCTATTTTAAAACTGACTAAACTCAACATTTGTGAAATGCTTGCCTCTGTATAGCAACGTCAGCACTCCAGTGAAGCAGATCAGATGCATTGCCTGAGATCGAAGCAATTGTCTTTTTCCTAGTCTATTTTTAAGCCCAGAAAAAACAGGTTACTCACCCGTAACAGTAGTTCTAGGAGTGGTATATGTTGTTCATCCACACTGTTTGGCATGTCCCTTTCCCCTTTAAGATCAGCCAGAAGTCTTCAAGCTAGCTCCTCCCACCCACCTGGGTGGTATATACCTCAGCTCCGCCCCATGATGCCAGATCTTAGCCGCTGGAAGCCAGGTTGTGTGCGTCCACAGCCCTGAGGTCGGGTGGGTCCTGTGATGAATCAACATATACCACTCCTAGAACTACTGTTACAGGTGAGTAACCTGTTTTTCTAGGATCGTGGATATGTTGTTCATCCGCACTGTTTGGCAGACTCCTAGCAGTTCTCTGGGAGGAGTGAGGCAAGGCACACCCCCCCTACTTAGGGAACAGAGATTGGAGAACTAAGGTCCCAAAACCAGCATCCTGGCGTGCCTCAAGGTCGATGTGGTAGTGGGTAATGAAGGTATTTGCTGACTTCCAGGTAGCAGCCCGACAGATTTCTTGGATAGGGATGTCCCTGGAAGCAGCCACCAATGCAGCAGTATGGCGGGTAGAATGAGCTCTTATCCCTCTGGGAGGCTCCTTGCCTGCCAACTCATAGCACAGACCTACACATGATGTAATCCATCTTGCTATGGTCCATTTGGCTGCAGGTCTGCCAGAAGCCAGTTCAGGGTAGGTGACAAACAGCTGGCGAACCTCTCCAAAGTATGGAGCCTTTGCTCGGCCTCCGAGGTGTAATTAGGGTAGTATACCGGCAGAGTCAACACCTGGTTAAGGTGAAACTCTGACACCACCTTTGGAAGGAATTTTGGGTGGGGGCGCAGGACAACTTTGTCCCTGTGGAAGACCAGATAAGGGGAGTCCACCAAAAGCACCTGGAGCTCCCCTGTCCTTCTGGCAGACGTGATAGCCACCAGGAAGGCCATCTTCCACAAGTGTGACAGCTCACACTTGTGCATTGGTTCGAATGGCTTGCCCAAGAGCTTTGCCAGTACCAGCAGTAGATCCCACACAGGTGGAGATTCACACGCCGGAGGGGTTATGTGATCCAGGCCTTTAAAAAAGCACCCAACCACTGACTCCTGCACCAATGTCAGCTGACCGGCCCATGCCTGGTAAGCAGAAATGGCTGCCAGGTGCACCCTAAGGGTCAATGACCATAGACCCCCTTTGGAGAGAGACCAAAGGTAGTCGAGAATGTTAGCCACAGAACAGGATAAGGGTTCCAGACCCTTACCCTGACACCAAATGGAAAACCTTTTCCATTTGAAGGCATAACATTTCCTGGTCGATTCCTTTCAAGATGCCTCCACTACGGTGTAGACATCTTTGGAAAGATCCAAAGCCTGGAACTCTAGCGGCTCAGGTACCAGGCTGTGAGGTACAGGGATTGAAGGTCCGGATGGAATACCTTCCCCTGGTTCAGAGATATCAGGCCCGGGCATGTACAAAACCACTCTGGGGGCCTGCAGCTGAGGCTGAGATCTGGATACCAGAACTGGCGTGGCCAGTCTGGGGCTACCAGACTCACCTTCACCTTGTCCATCCTCACCTTGAGTAACACCTTGTGGATCAAGGGAAATGGAGGGAAGGCATAGAGGAGGCCTGGGGTCCATGGCCTCAAGAAGGCTTCTCCCTGTAGTGAGCCCTGCTGAGGGGGGCAGGCATGATACAGCCTCAGCTTGGTGTTTTCCCTGGAGGCAACAGGTCCACCATTGGTTTTCCCCAAAGGGAGCACAGGCTGTAAGCTACCTCTGGATGGAGAGATCACTCGTGGGATGTCTAGCCTATATGGCTGAGAGCATCCATCAGCTGGTTCTAGGCTCCTGCCACATGGATGGCTAGGAGGTCTGCCTCCAACTGGCTTACGAGGGTCCAGATGCGGAGCACCTCCTTGCACAGCAGATGGAAGTGCATGCCGCCCTTTTTGTTGACGTAGTACATGGTCATGGTATTGTCCATCTGGACTTGAACCACTTGACCCCAGAGCTGAGGAGGGAAAGCTGACAGTGCAAGTCTGACTGCTCTGAGCTCCAACAGGTTGATGTGGCATCGGGTCTCCTCGGGGGTCCAGAACCTGTGGGCCCTGTTGTCCCCCATGTGGGCTCCCCAGCCCATGAGAGAGAGGCATCAGTCATAAGTACAACCATCAGCTCGGGGCGAACAAACGGGATCCCTTCCTGAAAACGGTCTGGGGCGGTCCACCATTGGAGAGCGTCCCACATCTTCTGGGTAACAGTGATCAGCTGGTCGAAATGACCGTGATGCTAAGTCCACTGGGCGGCCAGCTCCCACTGGAGGGGGCGCATGTGCAACCAGTCCCAACGGACCACTGAGGTGCACACTGCCATGTAACCCAGAAGGTGCAGAAAGTCCCGGGCAGAGCGCAAGTGCCCAACCAGAAATGACTGGGCAAAGGAGGAAAGAACCTCCACCCTGTCTGCCGGGAGCCGAGCTCTGGCTTGACAAGAGTCGAGCTCTGCCCTGATGAAGCCCATCACCTGAAAAGGCACAAGCTCCAACTTGGCCTTGTTGATCAGGAGGCCAAGTTGGAAGCAGGGTTGGAGGGCCAGATCCCTGGAACTCTCCACCTCCTGTCAGGTGGAACCTGCTAGGAGCCAATCGTTGAGGTGGGGTAAATTCTGACCCACCAATGCTGGAGATGGGCTGCCACCACTGCAATGCATTTGGTGAAGACCCATGGGGCCAATGACAGGCCAAACAGCATGGCTCGCAATTTGTACAGGGTCCCTTCGGTCCTGAAGTGGAGGAACCGCTGATAGGACGAATAGATTGGGACATGAAAGAATGTGTCCTGCAGATCCAGTGAATAGAACCACATGTTTTGCTCCAAGAATGGTATGTTCTGGGACAGAGTGACCATCTGAAAGGTGTGTGACCTGAGAAACTGATTCAGGTCGTGGAGATCTAGAATGGGGCGCCAGCCCCCCGTCCTCTCGGGCACTAGGAAGTACCTGGAGACAAAGCCTGGGTCTGCAGACAGATCCACCATGATAGCTACTGCCTCCTTGAGGAGGAGCTGAGCAATGTCATCTCAAAGAGCCAACTGGGTGCATGCAGAAGTCTGTTTTCCTGAGGGGCACAGGCTCGGCTGGGAGGGTACTACTCGAATTCCAGAGGCAGTCCCTGACCGACCACTTTGAGAACTCACCTGTCCATTATGATAGCGGACCAGATGGAAAGGAAGTGACGGAGCCAGCCCCTCACAGGAGGACCCAGAACTGGCATGACAGAGATAGGGATGGCAACCCCCATCCCGTCACTGGACAGGCTTAGAGAAGGAGGAGGCTCCAGAACCTGAGCCTCAGCCCCCTTTGCTGGTCTGTTGGGGTCTAGGCTTGGGACGAGGATGCCAAGCTTGAGCCTGCTGCTGATGCTGCTGACCTCCTTGGTAGGAGGACTGCTGGACCGCAGGGGAAGAGTGCCAAAAGAGCTTCTTCTTTTTCTTCTTCTGGTTCTTGCCTAAAGAACTCCTGGGAGAAGTGGCATCCAAGGTTGCATTGGACTGTTCAATGCACTGTAGGTGAACGGACACTCCTGGGCCGAACAAGTCGGTCCCGAGGAAAGGCATATCAGCTAACTTATGCTGAGTATCCACTGGGAAGGAGGATAACCTCAGCCAAGCTCTGCAGTGAGAGGCCACTGCGGCTGCCATCAAGCGGGCACAAGAATTCCCAATGTCCAGGGTCGTCTGGAGCTGCTGTTTGGCAAAGGCACGGCCCTGGTCTCGGACTTGCTTAACCGTGGTTTGCATGTCCACTGGGAGATGTGGGAGGACTTCATCTAATGACCCGAGAAGGTATGAGAGAAGTGTGCCATGATGACGGCCAAACTGGCCTGACAAAGGCCCAAAGAGGAAGTCACATAGACTTTCTGAGCCGAATGGTCCAAGAACTTGGGCTCCTTATCAGGGGGATGGTCAGTGTTGGCAGAACTGCCAGTATGCCTGAACACAGAGGTGGTCACCAGGCTCTCAGCCGAAGGGTGCTCTGTGAACTCCGCAAGGGACCCCATGGCCACCACATACTTGCGGGCCATGTGGCCAGATGGTGTTGGACATTAGGCAGGGCATTGCCATAGTTCAAGTGCTGGGCCAACAATGGCCTTGGCCACAGGAAAGGCCTCCGTCGGGTTGTCCTCTCTCTTCAGGATGTCCGTGAGAGGGTACTCTGCCTTTTTCTGGATGGGCTCCAGGGGCATCCCTGTGGAATCAGAGATGAGACAGAAGATCCCCTGGAAGGAGGAAGGGCCTTCCTCCATCCCTGTGCCAACAGATGACTCATCATCCCCTGGATGTGAGTGGAATCTGGTGAAGTCCGAATCAGAGGAGTCAGGATACAGCGGTTTGCCACCCAAATCACCCTTGACCCTTCGAGGAAGGTCCGGGGTGACTGTGACCGACAGACGTTGGGGAAGTCCGGTATCCATTTGGTCCTCTTTTGAAGGAGCCCTTCCCACAGGCTGCTTAGGCGACGGCTCCACCACTATAGGTGGGGAGACCGGCAAAGGCTGAACTGGAGGATGGGCCAGCCCTGCGGGGGGAGGAACCAAGGGCTTCGGTTCTGGGGTCGGCTTCGGCCTATGAGGCAAAAGCCAAGTAATGGCCGGTGTAGGGGGCGGAGCCGGATTCTGCCCAATCAAAATCAGCTTTTGCCATATAAGATCCTCGTAGCACCGACGGAGTTTCCGTCAGAGCCTCTCCTCATCTGAGGAGGATGAGGACGACCTGTGGCGTCACCTCTTCTAGCAGCGTTTATGGCTCCTCCTTGGCCTTTCAGCCAAGGGGGTTCTGGACCTCAACCGAGATCGGGCGGGCCGACTCGGTCACTCGGGAGACACCGGAGGGATCAGTGAAACCTGGGGGTCTGGAACCGGGACCTCGATGGGGACACCAGTTGGCTGGGTCTCCTCATCGGGGAACACCAGGACCGGAGTCCTTTCCAATGAGTCCTCGGCCACGGCCGGTGACAGAGGGTCGATCGGGTCGAGAATGATCTCAACTTTGTTGGCCACCTCCTCAGTCGTCTGGCCAGATGGAAGGTCCGTGAAGACTGCGGCTGAGGAAGCAAACTTGACTGCAGTCGAGACTGCATGCTCCTGAAACTGAGACCTTTCTCGGTCCCAAGAGCGCCTTCGTCGAAACAAAGACAGGCCAGATTCTTTTTCTCTCTTCCGAGAGTGGGAGGAGTGTGAGCCTGCAGGCGCCTCAACCTGGGTAGGGAGAGATTGGCACAACTCCTTAAAAGAACCTGCAAAGGTGGAGCCCAGGTTGAGACGAACGAAGAAGCTTTGATTAGCTGAAGCGCTGGTGGCTTCTTCTTTGAACTCCTTCATGCGTTTCAGCTGCTCGATGGAGCCCACGGCCACGGAAACCACCCACCTAGCCTCCTTAGACTTCACCAGAGGCTTCCTTTTTTCCAGTCTCCCCAACTTCAAACGCGTCAAGCGGTCTTCCAGAACGTTGGGATGGAAGGCAAGGCAAAAGCTGCAAGACGAGGTGCCATAGCTGACACCTAGGCAGTAGACGCACGTGAGATGGGGAGCGGTGCGTGACATCTTCTGGTCAGAAGGACACTGGCAAAATCCTGGAGAAGATTTCTCTTCCATGATTGAAGGTGCAAAAGTGCAATCGCTAACTCAAATGAGTTTTAGTTTCAGTAAAACTGAGGGTTTGAAAGCCAGAGCCTACGAAATGCGTGACCACGAGGGAGGCAACCTGTATCTTCCAGTGGAAAGGAAGATCTGGCATCATGGGGCAGAGCCGAGGTATATACCACCCAGGTGGGTGGGTGGGAGGAGCTAGCTTGAAGACTTCCAGCTGATCTTAAAGGGGAAAGGGACATGCCAAACAGTGTGGATGAACAACATATCCACGATCCTAGAAAAGCTTTTCTCAATGTGTGTAATTCATACTTGCTGCAAAAATGTTTGACTGTGACACACCCCTGAAATAAGATTTATTTCTTGCAAAGACTTTCTCTGCATATTACATGAAACTTAAGTCAATTCTTGTTGATGTAGTCAAGAGCACTCCAGTCTTCTACAGAAATAATGTTCTTATCTACTATTTTCTCTTCTTTGAATGTGACTGTTTATCAAAAAACAATTATGGCTCATTTACTATTACTGAGGTAGGCTAAAACATAGTATTTCTTGTAGTTTTATGCCATAGCATGCTTTGGGTGGGTCCTCTTTTCATCTCCACAGTCTCTTATCCAACCCAGGAAACCCAATTTGCTCATGCTCAACCTCTAAATGGCACCCTTATGGAACTGTGGTCGCCACTCCAACCCCCACAGTCATAGCTGATGTGGGGCTAGATCCCAAGAAAGAAGTTAGTGTGTTTAGAATCTGTTAAGGGACAGAGACAGGTGACAAAAGAATTGAATGGCCCTTGTGGGTATGGCAGAGGGTGTGACTTTATCTTGCCTACCAATCCTACTGTATTTTCCCACTTCATTGCTTTTCTTCCCACTTTAGGCATACATGTCTACTCAGCTTAGGGTAGCTGGGTATTCCCATCCACCAGGTCCAGCCTGCCTTACACAAGCACTCTGAACTGGATGCCAGTGGTGCCTCTGCATCAGATGACAGGCATCACAAGCCATGCCGACATCTAGTAATATGCCCAGTACTGCAGAGTCCAGCCAAAATGACCCCTACTTTTGTACCATCAGGTTGTAGACATGCAGAGCCTCAATGCATCCAGAGCTGATGCTTGTCATAGACTTTGCCACTTGATGTGCAGTACCCAAGGCTGTGGCACAAACCTGGGTCAGTGACCTGTAAGCAACAATATATACCATTAGGCCATTGGGCAAGTCATGTAGCAAGCTTGCCTGGCTCACCATCCACTGGCCACGGTTTAGAACACAATTGGTAATATGGCTACTGAAATAAGATATGGGGCAACCTGTAGTGTCAACAGCGACACCTATGTTACCATGCTTGACAGCCTCTAATTGTCCCAACACCATGGATACTAGTGTGCACGACATGATAGTTGAGGGTAAATGACCTTTGAAAGACATCCCCACATAACAGAAATGCCAAAAGGCGAGCATTCTGTGTTCTAGTTCCCTTCAGTATGGAAACCAGTAGAAGTGATGCTGAAAAGCATCCATGTAGCACCTTTGAGAGGCAAGCAGTTGCTGAGTCATGTGAACACAGGGAAGAGCCGCATTCATGTTTCATGCTTCACAGTAAAGGTTACTTAAAGTTTCACTGGTTAAACTGAATTTCCTAGTAAAAGAAACATGTTGAAATATTACTTGAACTTTTCTAACTCAAGGATGAATATAATGTTTCTGGATTTCTTCTTTTTTTTTTTTTCAATTCTCTTTCTTCGCTTCCCGATCTGGAACTCTCTCGGGCTATCCCCACTGGCCTAGCTGCTCTACCATCCGCCGTCCCTCCCATCATCTTCAAAGTCGTTACAACTCTCATAGGTCATGGGACAACAGCCTCAGAGAGATCAAAGGGGCGGTGACAGAAGACCAGCAATGGACGTGTGGCGGCGGCGCTGGAGGAAGCCGTCACATATCCGGCCAACGAGGGTTTTTCTCCTCCTTTTTATGCCACTTTAAACCCCTCCGTCCCATGTGTGGTGCACGTATCCCGACTTCTCGGCAGACGGCAACCCTGCCAGCATTGGGTCATGCAGATGTACATGCTGCCCAGTGCTCTACGATGCCCCCAATCTCCACTGGGGGTCGCCAGAGCACCGAGCCACCCAACTCCCTCCCCCTGGGACAGGACAGCAGTCCATCGGGTGCTCCATCCTATCCTGCCCCTGCTGACCACCAGCTCCCAAGCTCGCTCCTGAACCCAGGTCGCCGGTGTGGCGCGAGGTGTGGTGTCCAGCACCTCAACCCTCAGCGCCACCGGGCCGGCCTTGGATTTCTTCTTGGGACATTAGAATGAAGAAATGATGCACCTGGCATGACTCCAGTCTTTGAATTTTTATTAACTATACAGACTTCCACATTTAACCTGTTTTTGTTGAAGGAAATGGGATATCAATCATCTAACTAATCTTCAGCTATAAAAAAAGAACAGTTACATACACTACTTACCGTAACAGTAGATTGAGAGACTCTCTTTCATCAGGCCACACTCTAGGAACTATACCTACGTCAATGCTATATCCACGCAGAAATGTTTGCAAGCCAAGGGCCACACATGATGACGTCATGCTGCAGTGTCTACATAAACTTAGGCAGCCCCATCTCTCCATAGTTCCCTGGTGGAGATTATGCTTAGAGGAAGAACCAGGAAATAAAGGCAGCACCCTACATACCAGGTGACAGGGGGTGCTAAATAAGCAGTAATGGCATAACCCTATGTTTAAAAATCTGTTGATCTATCCCTAAAGGGTGTGTAATTGTTCTATCTTCTTCAAGGATATCCTTTTCATAAGGTCACACCTTTGGAACAGGTCCCAAGCAGTACCAAAAACTGAAAGTCTGGGCAGATGGAGACATACGTGCTCATGACAGCAGGCTTTGTAAAATGACCAGGCCAAAACCTACTCATCTACAACAATGTCCAGACTATAATGTTTAGTGAAGGTGTGGACAGTACTTGAAGTGGCAGCAGCACAAATGTCAGCAGCTGAGACATTTCTAAAGCAACAGAAGTGACCATGCCTCTGAAAGAATGACCATTAAAGTTCCTTACCGTACTTCTTATAACAGAAAATAATACAGTTTACCAACCATTTGGACAGGGACTATTTAGACACAGAAGCACCCTCTTTCCCAGGGGCAAATGAAACAAAAAGCTGAGAGGTCTTTCTGCAGTCCTTGGTGCTATTCACATACTGCAATACCGAAGGATTCTATGCACATCCAAAGTATGGAGTGATGCTTCCCCTGGATTGGCATACTCCGGAAAATAGACTGCAAGGTGAATAATTTGATTTAAAGTAAATTCAGACACCATCTTCAGTGAAAATGTAGGATTTGTACATAAAGACACCCTGTCTTTGTGAAAAATCAAATATGGAGGCTCACATATTAGAGCCTGTAGCTCTGAAATCCTTCATGCAGAAGTAATGGCAAGCAAAAGTAACGTTTTCCATGAAAGAAAGCGTAAGCCACAACTCGTTGCAGGCTCAAAAGGAGCCAAAGTAAGCTTTTCCAACACAACAGTCAAGTACCAAGCCAGGACAGGATTCCTAATGGGAGGTTTCATGTGTAGTATACCTCTCAAAAAGGTATGGGATACCTCTAGTTGGGCAACCATAAGGCCCATCCACAGGGGCATGAAAGGGTAAAATAGCGGCCAAGTGCACCTTGTGTGAGGAATACTGAAGACCTATGTCTGAAAGCTACAGCAAGTATTCCAACACTGCATTAAGTGGGCAGGTAAAGGGATCCAGGTGCATGGAAGCAGCCCACAATGTAAACTGCTTCCACTTCAGAGTATGTATGCCTGGTGGAGGGCTTTCTAGCAGCCACCAGAACATCTGCCACTTTAGAGGATACCCCAAATCTTGCTATGGCTATGTCTTCAGAAGCCATGAATGTAGATGCAGGGATTTTAGATCTGGATGGACCAGAAACCCCTTGTCCTGTGACAAAAGGCCCCTGCACAGCAACAGAGGGACTGGTAGTTACACTGCTAACTGCTGGAGTAGTGGGTACCAAATCTGCTGAAGACAAAGTGAAGCAATTAAGATGAGGGTTTCTCCCTCCATCTGCAGTTTGATTAATACTTTCTGTGTGAGAGAAAAGAGGGGAAAGACATACAGAAACCTCCCTTTCCAACAGAGGGACAACACGTCTCACCAGAAAACTCCAAGCCCTGGAGCGAGTGAGCAAAAATGCTCATGTTTTGCGTTGTGTGGGAATGCAAAAAGGTCCAACTCTGGGTGACCGCACCTTGCTAATAGATCTTCTGTTACTGACAGCATCAGTTCCCATTTGTGTTGGTTGGACTGTAACCAGCTTAACCAGTCTGCCAAGTTGTTTTGGGCACCTGGAAGATGGACAGCCGAGAGTTCTAGGCTGTGTTCTAGAGCCCACTGCCACACTCTCATTGTTTTCCTGCATAGCGGGTATGAGTGAATCCCCCTCCCTTGTTTATTGATGTAATGCATCACACTGACATTGTCCGTTTGTACTAACAGAGGACCCGGTGTCAGACGCACTTGAAATACCCAGAGACTGTAGAGAACAGCCTGCATCTGCAGGACATTTATGTGTAAATTTGTCTCTATCTGGGTCCAAGTACCCTGTGTTTGGTAAGGACCGATATGTGCTCCGCACCCGGCTCCCAAGGCATCCATAGTGAGAACCTATATTGGCGTTGGACTCAGAAATGGTATGCCGTTGAGCATGTTGGTGCGGTCCATCCACCATGTCAGGGCCTTTCTCAGGGGAGATAAAACTAACACCAGTTTGTCTAGGTTGTCAGTAGACTGTTCCCACTGGACTCATAGGGACCACTGTGGGATCCTCATATGCAAACGAGTGAATGGCATTGTTACAATGGCCGCTGCCATAAGGCCCAGCAGGCATAACAAGATCCTGGCTGGGACATACCGACTGTAGTACAGTAGATGTGCTTGCGCTATAAGATGTTCCACTCTGTCCAGAGGCAGGAATGCTCGACCCTGATCCATGTCTAGTACCGCTCCTATGTACTGCAGTCTTTGTTAAGGGGTCAGGACTGATTTTGGCAAGTTCACGGTCACCCCTAAATGGTCAAATAAGATTCCTGTTCAAGCCAGGGTGTGCGTTAGTCTTTCCCATGAGTGGACTTTCAGTAGCAATCATCCAACTAAGGGAATACATACAGTACTTCCCTGTGAAGGGCTGCTGCTACCACTGCCAAGCATTTGGTAAAGATCCGTGGCACAGAAGACAAGCCAAAGGGCAAGACTCTGAACTAGTAATGCTCCCCTTCTAACAGGAATCTCAGTTATTTTCTGTGATTCTTTCAAATTTTTATATGAAGGTAAGCATCCTTCATGTCCAGAGAACAGATCCAGTCTCCTGTCTTCAACAGGGGAATAAGGGCTTGTAGTGAGACCATACAGAACTTCCTGTACTCTGTGTAGCAGTTTAGTTCTCTCAGGTCTAGAACTGGGTGCAGGTCCCCTGTCCACTTGGGGACTAATGAGCATCTGAAGTAGAAGCCCCTGTTCCTCTGCCTTACAGGAAATAGTTCTATGGACCGTTTTTGAAGCAAGGCTTTTATCTCCTATTTTAGCAGTGACATGTGCCCTGGGGAATACTTGGAGACAGGTGGCAGATGATCTGGATGGGTCTCCAAAAGCTCCAGAGTATGGCCTTTTCCAATAATACCCAGTACCCATTTGTCTGTAGTTATCTCCCTTCACTGGGTCAAGTGATGGGAGAGCCAAGCCCCTAAAACCACCCGTGGAGGTAATGGCAGCTGGAGGGTGTATGACTGCGAGTCATGGTGAACCAATGGGGGCAACGCCATTGGCTCCACCTCTTCTGAGTGCTTCGGAATGGACACCTGGAGGAAGGCTGCCTGGCAAGGCTCCAGCACCTTACCTCTGCCTTGTTACCTGTACGTTGGTCTGCCATGCCTTGCTGGTGGTGGACAAAACTAACCTCTGCCCTTGCCCCTGCCTGATGTGGGATATAGAGACATGGCTGACCTTAAAATGATCTGAGATGACTGGGGGCCTTTTAATGCCTCTTCCACATCATGCTCAAACAATCTGTGGCCTGTAAAAAGTGCATTCAATACTGCTTTTGGCACATCATTAGCAAACTCAGCAACTCTACGCTGTGAATATCTTCTCATGCAAATGCCAGAGGCAGCTGTCCTGGCAGTAGATTCCAATACATCATAGGCTGAGCAGATCAAATGTTTGCCCACCTCAGCCCCTGCAGTTAAAGTTTGCATTAATTCTGATTTTGTCTGACCCTCAGGAAGGATCTGTGCAGCAGCCTTGGCACTTCTTCAGGGGTGTTATGGTGTTTTATCATATGGGCCTGGTAGTGTGAAATCGCAAGTCTAGTGATGCAGATGCATAGGTACATTATCTCCATGACATCCAACCTAATATATTTTTTGCCAGAAGGGACAGAGGTCCTATGTTTGGGCACCCTGGATCTGTCATGGGCAGCTGTAATGACAACTGAGACAACGAGTCAGTTCTGGCTGGCTAGCATAATAAGGCTTGTGAGATGGTGCAGGGTACAGCTTTTTCAGTCTTCCTAGGGACTACTGGTATAGCATTAGGCCCATTACAAGCAGCATAACCAGCATCCCCCAGAACTGGGTATAGTGGAGGGATGACTATGGAGGGGGATTCTGACACCTCCAAGAACTCCAACAAATTCCTCTTTGTGCAGTCTTCCTCTTCCAGAGTGAATCCCATAGCGGCCTGCATTTTCTGCATCATGGTTTATAAAGAGGGATCATCTGGTGGTGACACTGGGGTACTGACCATGGATTCCTCACTGCAGGAAGAAAAGGTGGAGCTGGTATCATGCAAATACTGGGCCTCAGTATAACCCTCCTCCTCCTCATAATCTTCTACCATTATAAGGTCTGGGATATATTCCACCTCGTCATTGTCCTCTTTGATGATGGGGATCAAGGAGCACACCTGCAATACTGGCAGCAGCTAAGTAGGCCTCTCTGTTATAGTGCTGGGTTGTGGTGTCGACAGAGTCTGAGTGTTTGGGACCTCCGTCGCCAGTAGTACAGGCTGGTCAGGCAGGCCAGGGAGAAGGCAACGTATCATTTTAGAAAATGATACCACCACTGTTTGTATGTCAATGATGCCCGTATTGGGGGCCGTGACTGTAGTAGTCGACGACGGGTTCAGACCCAGTGATGACAGCATTGAACTGCCCATAATACACCTGATAGCTCCCAAGCCAAGCCCTGACCTTGGTGTCTGGTCAATAGTCGAGGGAGCTGTAGTCACTGCCACCGGAGAAGATGATGATGACGATAAGGCAGTACCTGCTGGCCACAACAGCAACCTGGAACATGTCGGGGAGGCCTTGTCCTTATCCTTGTCACACTGCTTATGGTTGTGACTGCCAGATGATGATTTATCTTTGGATTTCAATGACTGCGGTTTGGTCAATAGGGAAGGCAATGCAGATTTTTCTTGGAGTTGTTGTTTTTCCATCACTACTGAAGTTTTCTTAAGTAAAACCTTTTTTCGTGCCCCTTTTCTGTGTTATCTGGTAGTGAAGTTAAAGCCTTTGCAGATTTTGCATGGTTTCACATCGTGGGAGAGGCCTAAACAGCAGACACACACTTTGTGGGCATCACCATTGTAAATCTTCTCTCCACAATCACAGTACCAGAATAGAGTTGATGGTTCTTCTGGTAGCACACAGGAGCTGAAAAATCATTAAAACAGTGTTACTTTGTTGAGAGAAAAATAATAACAATGGCAGCTAACAGTCAATGTTTCTGTAAGCAGGTCTGCTGAGTATGACTGACGGCAGGAAAAGAACTGAGGATAGATGGGGCCACCCACGTTTATGTAGATGCTGATGCATGGCGTCAGCGTGGGCGGCCCCTGGTTTACAAAAGTTTCCATGTGGTCCTAGCACTGATGCGGGTATAGTTCCAAAGGTGTGGCCTGTTAAAAAGAGATATCCTCAGAGAAGATCTAACATGAATGTCACTTGATCCATATTCTCTGATTCCATAAGCTGATTACTTTATTCTCTTGGTGATATGTCCAAATACAATAAAATGTTTCTACCATGTATTTGGAACTCTTATAATTGTTTAATAGGTGTTACAGACCTATATTGCTAAAAGTTTATAAAAGTTTAATTATTACTTGGTATAATAGAACAGAAGAAGGCCGCGGCCCATCATGACTGTTCCCCACACAATGTGGGACACTGTTTAGTAGTTATCCCATATCCAAACGTCTAGTTTATTTTTGAAAGTTGTAGTGCTAGGTGCCTCAACTAAATCTTGTGGCAAGGTGTTCCATACATAAGGAGCCCTTACTGAAAAAGTTTCCCCTCTTACTGGTTCTATAGCTTTTGACCTCAAGCTGTTGGTTATGCAGTCTTGGGACATGTCTCCTTTTGAAGAAAGTTAGACCACATTATTCCAAGAGATCTGATGAATTTATTAAGTTAAAAATCATGAGCATATCACCTCTTAATCTCCTATTTTGAAGAGAGAAGAGACCAGTAGCTTGTAATCTTGCCTAGTAGTCCAGATTAGTTAGTCTGGGAATCATTTTGGTTGCTCTCCTCTGGACTTGTTCTAGTATGGCAATATATTTTTAGGCTTAGATTCCAAAAGGGGGAACTATAGTTGAGGTAAGGTTTAATATATGCCCTGTAAAGTGGGATAAGGCATTGTTCAATGTGATTTATAAAGGTTTGTTTTATTTGCCTCAAGAGTCTATTGGTCATACAAGCAGTTTTAACACAGTGATCCCTTGGCGTAAGTTTGTTGTTGATATAGACACCTAGATCTTTCTCACAGTTTGATGAGTGGAGTGGAAGTCCATTTATGTGATATACTGTATTAGGATTTTATTTACCAGAATGTAATATCATGCATTTGTCTTGATTGAACTGCATATGATTATGATTTGCCCAAAGTATTAATTTTTCCAAGTCCTCCTTTAATGAGGCAATATTTTCACGATTATTAACCTTGCCCCCCAGTTTAGTATCGTCTGTGAATTTAACCATGAAATTGTTAGGTCCAGTTTGTAAATCACTAATGAAAAGACTAAATAATCTTGGTCCCAGGACTGACCCCTGAGGCACACCACTTGTTACTCTACCCAGGTCAGACAAGGCATCATTTATTCTAACTTTCTGGGTTCGATTTGTCAACCAATTGGAAGTCCAGTTAACAATATAAGATGGCAAGCCTAAATTATGCATTTTGGTGATCAGTTTTTCATGTGATACTTTGTCGAATGCTCTACTAAAATCCAAAATAATAACATCGGAAGGAATACCCGCATCTAGTAAAGCACTTATATTGTTGTAAAAGGATATCAAGTTAGTAGTACAAGAATACTTGGGAGCAAACCCAAGCTGGAATGAGTCATGAATACCTAATTTTTTGCATTCCTGTTCAATCAGGGTCTTCATTACCCGTTCCATTAGTTTGCTGATGGTCAGACTAATGGGATGATAATTCTGCACAGAACTTCTATTACCTTTTTTGAATATTGGGGTAACTATTGCTGAACGTCAATTGTCTGGTACAAAAATTTCTTGTAGGGATTTGTTCAAGAGATAATTGACAAAGGTATAGAAATATTTGTAGAGGTTTCAATCAGAAACCAGGGATGAATATCGTCAGGACCCGGACTAGTGGTCTTTTTTAGTTTTTTGATAGCCTGTAGAATATCAGATGGATTAAATCTATGAATATCTGTATGTTGAGATTTAGCTGTATTAAGGAATGATTGTTGAGAAAAAACAGAACAGAAAAATTTATTGAAAAGATTTGATGTTTCTATATCGGATAAGGGAGAACCATTTGTTATAATATGACTGATGGTCCTTGATGTACCCTTTTTCTTATTTATATAAGAAAAAAGAGATTTATGACAGTCTTTTGTATGAGATAGTTTGAATTCTAACTTGTTTTTAGCCAGTTTAATCGAATTTTTCAGGTTTTTAACAGATAATCTATATTTATGTAATAAGGTAGTTTTGTATGGGAGAGAACTTTTTTAAGTTTCCTAAAAAGTTTAATTTTTGTTTTAATCTGGTTTTTAATGGACTTATTAAACTGAGGGGGAATTTTTCCCCGTATTGTTACATTTCCTTTTAGATGGAATGAAAATGTTCTCCAACTGGTGTACAATATATTTAAAAATGTCCCATGCTTGTTGTGTTGTACACTTGAGGAGGATGGATTCCCAATTTATGCTTTCTAAATATTTATTAATTTCAGAGAAATTGGCTTTATTATAGTTTTTTGTATAAATTAACTTCCTTTGTGAAGTTTTAATCTGTTGAATTTCGAAAAGGATAGAAGAATGATCACTGGCTCCAAGTGGGTCCCACATTTGGAGGTTGCTAATTTGTTGCTCTATGTTTGTAAATAATAAATCCAGAATGTCAGAACCTCTAGTGGGTTCAGTAATAAGTTGTAGTAATGCGGTGCTGGTTATCACATCTATTAATCCTTTCTCAGCACAGGAATGTCCAGAAAGTGAGTCCCAATTAATGTAAGACAAGTTGAAATCATCAAATATTACAGTATTTTGGTATTCTGAGAAAGTTGAAACCTCTTTGAACATATTAGTTTTGTAGTCAGAATCGTCGGATGGAGGTCTGTAAATATTACTGATGGTTATATACGAATGCCCCTTTAATAGAATTTTTATCCCAGATACTTTCCAAGGAGTAAGAATAGTGTACTACTATCTATATAACATTATTGAACTGGTGCTGTCTCACCAAAATTTGGGACTTTCTTAGCTTTAGTACTGTAGATGTAAATATTTTACAGTAATGTTAGGCCCTCAGGCTAATATATATCTTATTTGGCTACTATGATGTTTAATGATTAGATTTCTAGCTACTCAAACCCGCAGGACCTGATGGAAACTATGTTCTGCTATATACAGTGTTTTGGTACTAGCATATGGAGCCTGTATGACTGGGGTCTTCCTTGAGCAAAACAATAGGTTTATGTGCCATTTACCCCAAATGTGCTATTGTCCTGATCCTCTTTTTCTACTTTTTCAAATTGTTGGTGAAAACATTGAAATGAGTTACTATTTATAGACATGGTTTTTTTAGTTTATTTTTTAATGATTTTAAATATATGATTATACACAAACTTAACAAAAAAAAACACATTTTGCAAGTCAATTTTACCTGCTAAGTCTGCACTTCTTAGCTTTTTACCAATTATCTCCCTCCTGTGCTTCGTCAATCGATAGTCATATGCCACGTTGTTTACTCTGTTAATTTATCATCATGCAATGTTGTTTTCTAAGATTGTCATGTACTCCAATGCTGCAGTCATTGTCTTGCAGTATATTGTTTTTGTTTTTAATGGTTTGTACTCTCGGGCCGTGCCTGAAAATAGGCAAGTGTTTGTCTAGCGCACCTTACCCAGTAAACAAAAACTAAATAAAAATAAATAAATAAATGTTAACAACGAACTTAAAATGAAAATACAACTGTAGATAAGTCTAGGCCAAAATATATGAAAATGGGGAAAAGGAAAAATATTTAATATATATTATAAATCTGTCTTAAGATCATAAGTAATTGAAACAGATCTAGCACACTGTGATCCTTATTTCTGTTATATTACTGATACTCCCCAAAAAAGGAATAATTAATTTAAAAAAAAAACAGACTCAATAATGTGCTTCATGTTCTAGGAAGTATTTCTAAAAAGTTGTACACCATGCTACACTGTTAATGTAATTCTTAAATTAGGAAAAGTATGAAATCAATTGCAACTCCAAATTACTGAGAAACTGGGATCAGAGTTTAAATAAATAATATAGAAATAGAAGGGACAATGTATAATTCAGTCACCTCTGACCACAAAATAGATGGGCAAAACTAATACTGCTCAGATCATTGCCAAAAGGTAATATAAAGGTCATGCAGTATGTAAGAGCAATAGTTTTTAAATCAGTTGTAATAGTTACCAATCACCTATGACTAGATACTTACTAGTTAGAAAGAAAATATATATAATTGAGCTCCATAAATACAGTAGTCTGAGTTCAATAAATTATCCAGTTTTAATAATCATAAAGTAAATCACCTATTAATTACTACACTGGAGTGTAGCAGTTGGCTCTGTGCCACTTTGCATGGCACCTCTGCCAGGTGCCTCCTCACACCCCTCTCACTGCTGCTGTGCCCCCATCACCCCCATTGCACCCCCATTGTTCCACTGGCTCCTGATCCCCACCTACCAGGTCCACCCCAATCACTGCCTTGCCAGGCAGCGGCAAAGGGCCCTTAGACCAGCTCCTGGCTGGTCTAACCTGAGCCACCTCTTGCAACCACAGCAGGGCTTCTAATATTTCAAATAAAGGATAATACAGCTAGCCCACAGCACAAGCCCCTAGTGACCTGGCACAGGCACTTCTGCCACAAGGTAGCGCAGGGGCAGCTTTGACACAGCATCCCAATTTCGACACAGCCTGCATTCAGAAATTGGGACTGCAACAAACCTTCACGCAAGGTGCCACTTGTGTCACAGCTGTCTGACACAGACACCTTGCGCCAAAGTTTTCCTTTTGAAACTCGCACCAAAGATCTTCATGTTATGCTGCCTTACTGGATTCACTAATTATTCAGTTTTCTTGTCAGGCTATAATTTTCTTTGATCTCAAAGGTTGTATTCGATTCTAAGTCAATTTTAGTAATCTTTTCAGTAGTAATTTTAGATTGCATCTCTGTTTCCGGGACTCTCTCTTTAGTGGTTTTCAGTTCAGACTGCAAAAATTCTGCTTGCGTTGATAATGAGTCAAATTTTTGTTGAAACCTTTCCACCTTTCAGAGAATTTTTTTTTCTACTAAGTGAGACAGGTTTGCTAATGAACTTCCTTGAATCACATGAGTTGGAGACTGCATTTGTGGTTGTATTCATAAATTATGGTATACCTCTTCAGGGGACTTGCCACATGTAGCAGGCTTTGATATCAGCACCTGGATTCTCTCTTGCCCAGATTCTAATTCAGTAACAGATTTAACCCCAGCAAACAGTGGAGGTAATAATAGATCGGCAGGCCACATGTAAAGACTTTAGGTGATAAGTTACAAGACGAGGCAACGTCTGAAGTTTAACAGCCCTCATGGCAGTCAGGACTGTGAAAAGTAGCGGAGATAATAGCTCCCAGACCATACCCACACTTTGGGCTAAGCATTGTTGTGTGTGTGTGTGTGTGGGGGGGTCTGGGGACTTGCTAAAGTAACAGGTTTTCTTATGTACTAGTGATCCAAAAAGTTTTATCGCTCTGATCCTCTTTTTCTACCTGTTGAACCTTTTCTTAAAAACATTGAAACTGGTTACTATTTATACTCATTGGTTAATATCTACAAAGGTAATGCACAACTAAAATTTAGAACTGTACCCTTCTTAGGAAAACTACAACCTTTAGGATTTACAGTACATCAAGGAAATATGACATTCATAGGAATGGAGACTTAATTGTTATTATAACACTTTTGACCTTTTTCTTAATGTTATAATTGGAATACTCCACTCCCAGTGTCAGGTAAAGCTGCAATAACCACACTTCCTGGGTGACTGAAGTCCCTCGGCTGCACCTCAGGCTCCATAATACCACCCAGGGTGTGTGGTTTTTGCACTATTGCTGCACACCTGTCCATGGATTGTTTCTTACTTAAAGCATGTTTAAAGGCTATACTACTATTACCACCACAACATGTCAGCTGATCTATTAAATATCTGCTCATGGAATGTTAAAGGTATCAATTATCCTACAATTAAAAGGAAAAGATTCTGATGCATCTACAGGGAAAAAGTATGAGATAGCTTTCTTACAAGAAGCGCACAATAAAAAGGAGGAAACAGATAAGTTACTAAAGTAATGGGTAGTCGCTATACTTTCAAATTTATTCTAGTAAAAAATGTAGAGTAGCAATTCTATTTCACAAGAAAACATCATGACCACATTTTAGAATCTAAAAGTGATAGAGGGGGAAGATGGGTGTTAGCTTCATGCACAGTGGGCCCAATGTACTATGCCAATGTGCCACAGATACATGGTGCATAGGCATCCTTACAATGCAAAGTCATGCATTGAGTGTCCCATCAGACCCCTGCAACACTCACACAATGGGTGAATGCCCCTCCCACACCAGATGCCCTGTCTGGTGACAGCACTGCCCATGTGGACAGATGGGGAGTGACCAGGGCATGGCTATGCACCATGCACTACCCCAGTTCAACACTTCAGCCAATTTAAAAGGGTGACAGTGAAGGAGGCCCTTACTGTGGTCAAGAAAATACTAGGTGAGACCAGACTGGGCAGTGACGGGATAGACATAAAACTTCTATCCCTCACCCTCGACGTTCTTATAGTGCCCATTACCACACTGTACAATAAGTCCCTGGCCCAATTCACGGCGGTTTGGAAGCAGACCCTAGTTACGCCAGTGCATAAAGGAGGTGACAAGACTCTGGTAGCCAACTACAGACCCATCTTGATCCTCTCCCCCTGTCCAAGGCACTGGAAAAGATTGTGGCAGGTCACCTCATCGACTACCTCAATAAGTATAATCTACTATGCCCCAACCAGCATGGCTTTAGACAAAAATCACAGTACCACCACTGCCCTGCTGGACTACACAAACTATGCACATAAGGACCTGGATGAAGGTAAACTGGTGGGGTCTGTCTTTATTGACCTCACCAAAGCCTTCGATACAGTCAACCACCCCCTGTTGCTGACCCAACTGTGAAACATGGGTGTGGCACCCAATGCCCTTTGCTGGTTCCAAGACTACATGATACGGAGAAATCAATGTGTCAAAATTGAGCAAACAGTATCCAGAGCAAGAGAGGTATCATTGGGGTACCCCAGGGATCAATACTAGGACCCCTACTCTTCAGCCTCTTCTTAAATGACCTTCCCACAGCCAGCAACACCAAACTCATACTGTATGCAGATGATGCTGTGCTCCTGAGCAGCAGCACGTCTCAGACTGCCCTACAATCTGAGCTGCAGAACTCCTTCTCCAAACTCGAGGACTGGTTCAGTAGTCATAAGTTGCTACTAAACTACAAGAAGACCAAGACCTTGCTTATGTCCAGCCCCCACAACAAAAATAAGCACCCCCCATCATCTCCAACTCATGCAGTGAGCCGCTGGAACAAGTTCACTTGTTTAAGTATCTGGAGGTCATAATAGATGATACCCTCACATTTGCGCACCATATTGACTCTCTGGTCAAGACAGTCAGTACCAAGATTGGTGTCCGGTACAGACACAGGCAATACCTCTCTCCAGTGGCCCTCCACCTCTCAGTCCACAGCTCAATTATATCTACTATTGATTATAGACTAGTGGTCTATGGTGCAGCAATGAATACAGCGCTGAAGAGGGTTCAGACTGTGCTCAGCAAAGCCTGCAGACTCACCCTGGATGCTGAGCATGGCATGCACACCTGTGCTCTGTATGAACGTGCAGACTGGCTGTCATTAAGAAAGAGGGTCAAATTCCAGACTTGCATCCTAGGGAAGAAGGCTCTATTGGATAAAACACCACCTTGTGTAGGCAATTTGATCAAGGCGGCCAACTGGTTACAGGTCACCAGAGGGAGGACTAGAGGGGCCTTGGTGATCCCCTTCCGTTGCACCTCACTTAGGCAATGTGCATTTTCCTACTGGGCCCCCCTATGGATGAATGAACTTCCTGGGAACCTCTTGGCCCCCAATTGTTTGGCACAATTCAAAACTGACCTCAAACAGCACCTAATAACACTCTCTAAGTGCACTTGCCCCCGAGTCCAGCCAACCTGCTCTCTCTGCCCCCCAGCAAGCACTAGGCATGCCTCAGGTACCCCCTCCCTCTGTCTTATTTCATGACTTGCCCCAGCAATCAGTTTGCATCATGCTCCTTCAGCTGCCACCCCTCCCTCCCCAATTCACAGTCTGTGACTTTCCCAAACAGTCAGTACTAATGCTGGCTGCTGACCCTTACCACACCCCACCATTTTACTCTAGCATGTAAATCTCCGCTCAGCCTCCCCTCACCCCACCATTTCCCCTATACCTTATCGTCCCTCTTCCCCACCCTCTCACCTCCACCAGAGTGCTTATCTCTCTGTCTCATACCTCCCTTCTTCACCCCTCTGCCAGCTATCCCCATCCCTCTGAACTACTGACAAGGCACTTTGTGGCTGTTTATTTCCCCCCACCCTCATAAAGTGTTTTTTCTTGTTATTAACTTGTACCTATGTTTTTGAGTTATTTCTGTAAGTTCTGAATCCAAGCTGTATCGTTCATTGTAATGTACCTTTGCTTTCTCCTACTGTACTTTGTTTTACAATCTATGACGTGGAACCTTTGTAAAAGAGCCTGTGCTCAAAGTTTTTTTCCGAATAACTAAATAAATAAATAAAAAAAAGTATGGGTGTTAGCTTTGTGCACAATGGGGCCTATGTATAATGCTCATGCACCACAGATACTGGCATGTAGGCATCCTTACATTGCAAAGGTATGCATTAGGTGTCCTATCAGATCCCTCCAGCACTCACACTAGGGGCATATGCCCCTTCCAAACCAGATTCCCTGTCTGGTCACAGCACTGTACGTGGACAGATGGGGAGTGCCCAGGACATGGCTATGCATCATGTACTACTCCTGGTCTACATTGCAGAGTGCCAGTGGAGGGGACACAGGCTACCCAGTCAGGGATTCTGCTGTAAAGTCTAAAAAAGTGGACGAGCACTCAGAGATTGCGCTAGCACCCACAAATACTTGAAAGCACTATAGATAGCAAAAACTGCTTGTTCAGAAAGACTGAAGTCCATGCTAAACCATTTACTCTCGGCTGATGATTTGTTCTTCCTCATAACATCCATCTATCCACTTAAATAGATCAAGATGCGGTAGCTTGCCCTGCTGGCTTACCCACAAAAGTAATGAAAGTGCTCATGCTTAGCTGAAGTAGTGCAAGGATCATACAAAAAATGCAGACGATAGTGATACAAGGAAAATTCCAAATTGAATGTGATCCTATGTGTGCACAATCTCCCTCTGGCAACCAGTACTAATACTTACCCCTTGGTAAGCACAAGCACTTTCATTACTTTCGTTAGTAGCCCAGCACGGCAAGCTACTGCATCTTGATCTATTTACGTGGATAGGTGGATGTTATGAGGAAGAATAAATCATCAGCAAAGAGTAAATGATTTGGCTTGGACTTTTAGTTTTTCTGAACAAGCAGTTTTTTCTATATATAGTGCTTTCAGTATTTATAAGTGCTAGCGCAATCTCTGAGTCCTCTCCCCCTTTTTGGACTTTAGAGATTTCTAACAGGGCTTAGCCAGTCCAGGGATGAGCACCAACCCTGCACAGGACCAGTGCCGACTATGTTTAGGACATATGAATTAGGGATTCTGCTGTAGTTGCTATGCACCCCTGCCAACCAGTGGTGGACAGTTACATAGAAACATAGAAGTTGATGGTAGATAAAGACCGCAAGGTCCATCCAGTCTGCCCATTTCTTTTTCTACCTTATAAATGTGCCATCGGCCTTTGCTCTGTCGTTGGCATATCTATTCATACTCACTTGTATTGCTCCCTTATGCCTATTCCATGCCTGTTTGAAGCCCTGCACTGTATTCATATCCACCACTTCCTGAGGTAGGCCGTTCCATGCATCCACCACCCTTTCTGTGAAAAGAACTTCCTCACATTCCCCTTAATCGGCCTCCTCTAATCTCATGCTGTGTCCTCTTGTCTTGCTATTTTTCTTATATTGAAACATGTTAGACTCTTTCACCTTGTTAATGCCCTTAAGGTGTTTGAATATTTCGATCATATAACCTCTCTCCCTCCTTTGCTCTAGGGTATACATATTGAGCTCCGTTAAGCTGTCCTCATATGTTTTCTGATGCAGTCCCTGCACCATTTTGGTTGCCCTTCTCTGGACTGCCTCAATTTGGTTAATGTCCTTGTGAAGGTATGGCCTCCAGTACTGCATTCAGTACTCCAGATGGGGCCTAACCAGTGTCTTGTACAGAGGGATTATTACCTCCCTCTTCTGACTTGTGATATCCCTACTAATACACCCTAACATTCCCCTAGCCTTACCTACTGCTTTAGTGGTCTGCTTGGATGATTTCAGGTCATTGGTGATGATGATGATGCCCAAGTCTCTTTCTTTCTTTCCTTGTGACTGCCAACAACTCCCCTCGCAGCCTATAGGTGACTTCAGGGTTTCTCTTCCCTATGTGCATGATCTTGCACTCCTTTGCATTAAACCCCAGTTGCCACTCTTCTGACCATTTTGCTAGTTTATCCAGATCTCTTCTCATTCTGCCCACCCCATCTGGATCATCTGCTCTGTTGCAGATCTTGGTGTCATCTGCAAACAGACAAACCTTACCCTCTAGTCCATCTGCAATGTCACTGATGAAGATACTGAAGAGGACTGGCCCCAAGAATGATCCCTGAGGTACCCCACTTGTGACTTGCATCTCTTCTGACTATACCATTTACCACCACTCTCTGTTTTCTGCCCATCAACCAGTTTGCCACCCAGCTGACCAACCTCTGACCCACCCTGAGCCTACCCAGCTTATTAATCAATCTTCTAAGTGGAACAGTATCGAAAGCTTTGCTGAAGTCAAGGTAGGTGACATCAACTGCTCCCCCCTTGGTCCACCACTCTGGTTACCCAGTCAAAGAAATCTATGAGATTAGTTTGACAGGACCTTCCTGTTGTAAACCCAGGCTGTCTTGGATCCTGTGCTGCTATGGACTCCAGGTGTTGCACTATCCTTTCCTTAAGGAGTCCCTCCATAATCTTGCCCACTACTGAGATAAGACTGACTGGTCTGTAGTTCCCTACCTCCTCCCTGCTACCACTCTTGTGGAGCATGATCACATGAGCCCTTCTCCAGTCTTCTGGGACCTCTCCTGTGCTCAGAGACTCACTAAACAGTTCTGATAATGGCTCTGCTAGTTCCACCCTTAGCTCCTTTAGTACCCTGGGATGTATGCCATCAGGTCCCATTGCCTTGTCCACCCTGACCTTATCGAGCTCTTGTAGGACCCTTTCTTTTGTGAAAGGACCGTGCTCACCTCCCTCCCCTTAGGTCCATGGTGCCGGGCTGTGGGCCCTGCTCTCTCTTCTCTCTTCAGTAAATACTGAGCAGAAGTATCTATTTAGGATAGATGCTTTTACATGGTCCTCCTCCTCACACGCCCCCTTATCTCCTTTGATCTTAGTAATACCCCCTCTGGACTTTCTCCTTTCACTAATGTATCAATAGAAAGTCTTGTCACCTTCTTTTACTGTTTGTGCTAGTGTTTCCTCAATTTGGGCCTTTGCCTGCCTTACTGACTTCCCTGCTTCCCTTAGGGAAGTTTGGTATGCCTCCCTATCTTCATCCTGCTGTGTTCCCTTATATTTCCTGAAGGGCAGCCTTTTGGCTCTCACCTTTTCTGCTACCGTTTTTGAGAACCAAAGTGGTTTCCTTCTTCTTTTGCACTTCCTTTTCTCTCTAACAAAATGGGATGTTGCTTCAAGTTTTGCATCCTTAATGCTTGCCCACTTTACCTGTATCCCCTCACCTGTATTTCTTTTTGCCAGGGCTAGCTTAACTCTGTTGGCCATCTTATCAAAGTCAGCTCCTCTGAAGTTCTATATTTTTGCCTTGGAATTGAATGACTTAGTTGTAGTGGCCAAATTGAACCATACCATGTGATGGTCACTGGCCCTCAGGTGACCTTCTACCTGGAGATCTGTGATCCTTTCCCTGTTAGTCAGTACTAGATCTAGGATAGCCCTTTCTCTTGTGGGTTGTTGTACCAGTTGTTTGAGGCCCTTGCCCTGCAGGGAATCCACCATGTGTCTAGTTCTGGCAGATGTTCCTGCTGGTATTGACCAATCTGTATCTGGCATGTTGAAGTCTCCCATTATCAGAACCTCCTCTTTAGCTGTTATGTTTTGTATATCTTCTAACAGTAATGTACCTATGTCCTCCCCCTGGTCTGTGGTCTGTAGATAACCCCAGTTCTTATGGCTGTCCCATTTCCTGCTTCCAGAGTGACCCACAGTTCTTCTGGCTCCTTATGTGTATTCTGAATTTCTGTAGCTTTGATATTTTCATTGACATACAGGGCCACTCCACCCCCCCCCCCCTTTTGCACCTCGGTCTCTTCTGAACAGTACATAGTCAGGTACTGAAGTCTCCCAAATGTGGTTACTGGTAAACCACATCTTGCTAATTGCTACTATGTCCAGTTTAGCCTCTGTCATTATTGCCTGCAGGTCTGGGATCTTCTTTCCCAGACTGCAAACATTTGTGTACATGATTTTCCATTGGCCAGATTTCGGTGTGTTAGTTGTTGGGCGAGGTCTGGCATTTCCCCTGTGCATTGTATGGGGAGCTGGACCTTTTTCCTTACCTGGCAAGCAACCCCCTGTCTTACTGCCCACAGCCCTCCAAACTTGCAGCAAGGGCTTGGGACTACCGTTTGGGCAACTGCCCATTGCTAGATTCCTTTAAAGAAATATGGTAATGCCATATCCCACAATCCCCTCATCCTCATGAAGCAGGGGATCCCATGTACCAGTGGGAATTGGATGCCTGCCGATATTCGCTGGCCCACCTGTGCCACCTCCCCCCCCCGGGCCCTCAGCACCACTACACACAAGTGGGGAGGGACCAGGGAAAGACAGACTGGCGTAGTAAAGAGCACAAGGTGTTTTCAGATGCAGGCTGTCTTGGCCTGAGTATGCACCGTTAGTGCTTACCCAGACTGCCTTCATGCACAGGCCACAATTAAAGGGATTAACTATACTTTTATTGTGTGTATACTCCTAATCAAGAAGATGCAGATTTTATTTCCTTATCTCACTCTAAACATTACAAATTTGCACTCATATGTTTCCATCCCCTTCATAGGTGAGGATTTTATTGAGGTGCGGGGTCCCTTGTCAGACAGAATACGCTTCGCAAGAGACAAAGGAAACATAAATGAGAGGCTCTATTTAATTGGCAAGTGAACTGAGACTTAGTGATCCCTGAGGGGTGCTGAATTTTGATTGATGAGATTTTACTTTTTTTATTGTTTAGAAGTTTTGGCCAGGAAAGGCACACTAAGCGGAATGTTGTTTTCCCTACTGGGTCAAAATGTCATACGCTTAATGGCGTATAACAAAACCCTGAAACTGCAATAGCACAGTGTAGGACAGCGAGAGGGTGCAATGGTTCTTTGCGCAGTACTGCACCCTCTCACTGCCGGAGGCAGAGGATATTACCTCTGTTGGGACGAGATTCTGCCAAGCAGCTGCCATGGCTGAAAGGGTTGAGCCACTGGCAGGGACAGAAGCAGGCACAGCGTTTGGGACCGGATTCGATTCCCAGTCCCAGATGCATGTGTTGGGGGGGTGGAGCCCCCCGCATAAACAAAGACTTATGCTACATGCAATATATCGCACTGTTTTGGCAGCATGATATATGCATGCGGCATAATGTCTTGCGACATTATGACCCTGTGCCGTTGTTTTCAGGTGCACAGTGGGAGCACAGGAAGGTTAAGTGATTTGCTCAGTGTCATGCAGTATGCAAGTGGTGATTTTGGGTTTCAAATCCCTGTCTGCTGGGTCTCCGGGATCACAACTTGGTGCCCTCACCCTCTATGCTATACTGCCTCCCTATTATTACTTACTATCCCTCAGTTCATGACAGCAGCACTAGGATAGATTATTTCCTAATGCCAAGGCAACTTCAAGGACAGAAAGAATGAGAAGATACTTGCCCTATTATAATAAGCAACCATGCTACATTTAAAATCAAAATGGAAATCCACTGACTCTCCAAGATAAGTTAAATGGAAACAATGTTCTACTTCTGTAAAATCCAGAATTTATTAGATGGGTGCAGAATGAATTTTTATTTTGAATTAAATAATTCATCAGATATTGCAAAAGGGATGATATGGTATACAAGTAAAGCATTTATGGGAGACAGGGTAGTAAGTTACCCCTCAGCTCTTAAGAAAGCTAGAATACAAGGACTTCAACCTTTGAAGAATTCTCTTAAATAGAAGGCATTGGTTAGACTGCTCCTAAATTATTGTATCCAGTTCTTGTCACCTTGTACAGAAAGGACATTGAGAGGGCACTCTTGAATGGGACTCTATGATCATTCAGCTCCAGAGTTAGGGGTGCTGTTGCTGGAAGTGTTGGCAGTGACCCCTGTGGCAGGCCAAGGAGGTCATTCTATGCTTCCTCCTCCTCCTCCTCCTCCTCCTCCTCCTCCTCCATCTCCATAACTGGGATGTGGCCATATCAGGCTACACTCTGTTCAGGAAGGATGGTGTGGGAAGGAAAGGAGAGGGTGTGGTGCTTTATGAGAAGGAAAGCATAAAAATGACAGAGATACTGGGAATTCAGAGGGGCAGAGGTGCTGTGGCTCACCCTGGAATCAGGGAATCAGGGAACAGAGCAATCATTTGATCTACAGACCTTCAGCACAGGGAGAGGAGTCAGATAAGGTACTGTTGAAAGCCATTGGAAGTTCTGGCTAAAAAGGGGGAGGTGCTGCTCGTGGGGGATTTCAATCTGCCGAATGTAGAATGAAGCCTCCCAACTGTGGCTTCAGCTAAAAGCAGGGACATCTTGGATTCCCTGCAGGGGCATTCCTTAGGCAACTAGTCAGTGACACCACTCATAGTGGTACAATACTGGACCTGGTTTTCACTAACAGGAACAATGTTGCAGATGTCAAGGTGGAAGACCATTGGGGTACCAGTGCTAACTGTACAGTATGGTTCACTGTAAGGACAGATGTGGAATTGAACCACACACAGGCAAGGGTCCTGGATTTCAGAAGGGCATATTTTATAAAGATGGTTGAATATCTTACAAATGACCTGGCAGGGGGGATCACCTGGGTGGTGGAGGAACAGTGGGGCCAAGCTAAATGAGACATAGTGAAGGCAACAAATCTCTGCATCAAGCAAGTGAGAAAAAGTAAGAGGAGAAAAGGGACCACTATGGTTCTCAAAAGAGGAGGTGGAAAAGGTGAAGGCTAAAAGGGTTGCATTCAGAAGGTACAAGGAGATGCAGAGGGAGGAGGATAGGGAGGTGTATCGGGAAACAGAGGGAAGCAGGGAAAGTAGCAAGGAGCACAAAGGCACAAACCTTTTTTCTTTGCCCGGTTTTCCCCCATTTTCTCCCGGCCTCTTGTCCCAGCTGCACACACACGCCATGGTACCAGGATGCCCCCCCGCCACTTTGATGCTCATTCACCTGCACTGCCTACGGACATCTGTCCTAGAGCAGTGGAACTATGATGGCAACAGGGTTCTCTCCGGGAGAGGAGCAACCTGCAATTGTTCGATCCTGCTCCCTCCCTCCCCCGTGTCCAGCTCTCTGACAACCCGGACTTGTTCCCGAACCTAGGTTGCCAGCATGACATGAGGTAAGGCATCCAGTGCCTTAGTCTCACCAGGCCAGCACTACAACAGCACAAACTGAAAAGAGGAAAGCCCAGGCAGTACCAAAAGGGGACATGATCTTTTTTGGATATGAAAGTGAAAAGAGGAAGACCAAAGGAGGAATAGTGAGGTTAAAATGGGAAGGGGGGGCTATGCAGAGGGGGACCAGGAAAAGGCAGACATTTTGAACAAATACTTCTGCTCAGTGTTCATGAAGGGGAAGAGGAGGGACCACAAAAAAATAACAGGAGCTTTGAAGGGGGGAGGTAGACACTAGTCCTTTTTCAGAGGACAGAGTCATGAAGGCACTCAGAAATCTGAAAGTGAACAAAGTAATGGGACCAGACAGGGTGCATCCAAGGGTGTTGAGGGGCTCAGGGAGGTACTGGCTGCACCTCTGACAATCCTATTTAACAGATCACTGGAAGCCTGAGTAGTTCTGGAGGACTGGAGGATGATAGATGTAGTCCCACTTCACAAAAGTGGTAGCAGAGAAGATGCTGGGAATTATAGACCAGTCAGTCTGACATTGGTGGTGGGAAAGTTAATGGAAACACTGTTGAAAGAAAGGATTGTGTAATATCTTGAGTGAGTTACAAGACCCAAGGCAGCATGACTTCACAGGACAGAAGTCACATCAAATAAATCTGATAGATTTCTTTTACTAGGTGACCAAGGAATTAGATCAAGGAGGAGCAGTGGATGTGGCCTGCCTAGATTTCATTAAGGCTTTCGACACCATTCCACATAGGAGACTGGTGTGCAAGTAAAATGGGTAAGAAATTAGGTGATAGGTGACAGAGGGTGGTGGTAAACAGGGTTCGCTCTAAGGAAGGGAGAGTGACCAGCGGGGTACCTCAGGGATTAGTGCTTGGACCGATCCTCTTTAATGTCATTATAAGTGACTGCAGAGAAGCTGGAAGGGAAGGTCTGTCTCTTTGCAGATGACATCAAGATCTGCAACAGGGTGGGCACTCGGGGGGGGGTTGGGGTTGAAAGGATGAGCAGTGACCTGAGAAAACTCGAGGAATGGTCAAGTGTATGGCAGCTGGGTTTCAATGCAAAAAAGTGCAAAATAATGCACTTGAGGCATGGGAACTCAGGGATGGAGTACAAAATGGGTGGAGTGGTATTGATGACTGTGACAGGGTTGAATAGGATCCTGTCCCAGTTGTTATGGAGAGTTTGAATGCAAGTATCTGTTCTGTTCTTTCCTTTCTTGTCTCTTGTCTGTCTGGTAGCACAACCAAATTTTCCTGTGAGACCTAGGATTTGATCACCCTGACAGTCTTGCAGTTCTCTGCCTCTCACTGTCTCTCAGTCTTCCCTTGCTGTTTCTGTCTTTTTCCATCTCTGCATATCTGCTGGTATAAAAATATATGCAAATCATTATATGGAAATGTAACTGATATTGGGATCCCTTTGTTTAGAAATTATATAGTGTTACTGTTGAAATGTATATAATTATAGTTTGAGATTATTTCAAAAAGCTATTGGGAACTCAAGGAGTTAACCTGAGAGCAGTTTTGAAGCCCTTTACAGAAGCTGTGAAGGGGCCTCAGTTCTGGGACATTGTGTTCTTGCTGCACCTGCCTGATACTTACAAGAACATTTTAGAAAAAAAACAGGATGTTTGTTAAGGAGGGGGGGGTTGAAAAGACTTATAAGAAAGAGAGAGTTGCAATGTTTTGGGTGAGACACACAGAGATTAAAGGAAAACACAGATGTATGTTCTCTGTTTATTTTGCCTTTGTAAATAGTTATACTGAACAATTTTATTTTTTTATTTTATTGTTATTTATAATAAAACTCTTGTTGTGAACTTTACAATTGCTCCTGGTTTTCCTATGCTTCCTGACCTGTGCCTCGATGACAATGACTGCCAAGCAGGAAAGAGACCTGGGGATAATCATATTGGATGATCTAAAGGTGGCCAGGTAGTGGAACAGCAGTCAGAAGGGCTAGTGGGATGGCTGGGGTGCATAGGATGGGGTATCATCTCCAGAAAGAGGGAAGTGGTGTTGCCCCTGTATAGATCACTGGTAAGACCCCACCTTGAGTACTGTGCCCAGTTCTGGAGACCACATCTCTGGAAGGACATGAACAGAGTGGAAGTGGTCCAGAGGAGGGCAACTAAAATGGTGCAGGGTGTGCATCAAAAGCCCTGTGAGGAGAGACTAAAGGACCTTAATATGTACACCCTGGAAGAGAAGAGGGAGATGAGGATATGACAGAGACCTTTAAATACCTCACAGGGGTAAATAAGGTACAGGAGGGAAATATTTTTCATCAAAGAAGGTGCTCAAGAAAAAGGGGACATGGTATGAAGCTGGAAGGGGTAGATTCAGGAGAGATGTGAGGAAGTACTTCTTCACAGAAAGAGTTGTGGATTCCTGGAACAGCCTTCTAACACAGGTGGTGGGGACAAAAACTGTGGTGAGGTTCAAGAAAGCATGGGACAGGCACAAGGGAATCATGGTGGAAGGTAAGGGGGAGGGGAGGAAGATCTGTAGATCAAGTAGTGTCTGCCGATGTAAATAGGGAAAAATGGACAGACTGGGTGGGTCAAGTGGCTCGTATCTACTGTCAGATTATATGTTTCCTCCAAAGAGAGCCACTGCAGTCGATGCATTGCTGCAGGATGGTGCTGTGGTGGAGAATGAACAAATTTTGGGGGAAAAAATCCTCACCAGCCCCAGAACGATGGCCGCCAGTACTCTTGGGCCATATGTCATAAGCAAGACAGTGCAGTGGTTTGGGGGGCTGGAAGATTGCCAGTTGTGGCCTAAGTGAGAAGACAGTGATGGGAAGGGATAAAAACCTAACTGGATAAAGGAGGAACTTTGAAGAGATTGAGAGGGTCCAGAACAGAGTCACAAAGCTTTTTGGTGGTTTAAGGAGCAAGAGCTGTTAAAAGAGATTGAACATACTCAGATTATGTAGCCTAGACAACACTAAGAGAGGACATAATCAAGGTATTCTGAATACCAATGAGGGCAGGTTGAGGTGAACCGATGGTTCAACTGGTACTGTAAGTGCAAGAAAACTAAAGGGCATGCAGTTAAATGGGGGCAGGATATGGAGAACATTAGAAGCATTACTTCAAACAGAAGGTGGCTAACATGTGGAATAGCCTGCCCAGTGAGGTTATGGAAGGAAGCATTGTTTAGGCATTCAAAGCAGGACTAGACAAAGTCTTGAGTGAAAATGGCATTCAGAGTTACTCAGCATGAGTACGGATGGCCCTGCAGTCAATAGGCTTGCATTTGCGCTAATATCCAAATTGTTCTGTGTGTTCTCTGGGCAGGAAGGGTATACAAGATGAACCAGTAGCCCTTTTTGCCAACCAAATACTGTTATAGTATATGGTTAGGCCTTATTACATCATAGAAATCAGCCTCCTCAAAAAGTTGTGCACATTCTGAAAGTTGATGCGTACATTCTTGCACCTATCCATCTCGCACCTACTACCACTTCTTTCATTTTCTCAGCAGCCCTCTGCTCCCTATCACAACCATCCAATGCCTAAACAAAATGTCAGTGGTGGTTTTACCAACCTCAGAAGTTCTCATCAGTCTGCTGACGGCCTTACAGAGTTAAGTGAGCTACTGAGTGTTTTGTTTATTTTTCTTACCATGGGCTGCTTCTTGATTTGCTGCACTTTCTGCTGGAACTCATTCTGAAGTTCTGGGTCAAGTGATAGGAGGTTTCCCACTGTGAGGCTGAAGTCTGAGTTTGCCATAGTCAGTCTAGTGACCACACAACACAGAGCCGAGCCTCAGTCCTCAAACTTCAGGTCCCTTCTACCGACACTGCGCACTATGCACCCACAGTAATGAACAGGAATGAATGCACTTCTGGGAAACACATAGCAAATTGTCCCATGTTGCAGTTTGAATGAATGAGTAAAGGTCTTTTACAACTTCCTTGCTTGTACTGTTTATTTTTTAAACCATGTACTATGACAAATAAAATATGGGTGATCATACACAACTCACCTTGTGTTTCCATCTCAGGAGTAAGATAACAGTATGGAGCCCCGAGCTTCACTCTTGAGATCTATACACTTATATCAATTCCTCGATGGATACTCAGGACTCATTGTGGTTGGTCACTTCTACATTACTCCTGAATTTCTGGTAAGCATTTTTAATGCTCTCATTATAGGTTTATATAGCATCCCACACCTCACCTGTGTGTAAAATTCTAGTTACACCCACTCACGTATTATTCACTTTATAGTGGTCTCTGATGCTAATGTCACTACTGGCATGGGCTGGTACACTGATGAAAATGGAGCAGCTCCTTAATGTGTTCTATTACTAATGAAGTAGCAGCCTATACTAGTAGTGGTAGCCTCATCAGGAGCCACTGACTGATTACACCCAATGATGTCACCGGTTGGTGTACCCATACTGGCACAACAACAAGCCACATACAGAGTTGATTTTAAAGACAAGAGAAAGAGAAAAAAGAAAAACATCTGCAGAAAGAGAATGGCATAAACACACATGAATTGTTAGTCCTGTGATTTCAAGCCATTTTAATTTTAGGCAGGCTATAACCAATCATTGACCACAACTACTCACACCCTTCAGCTTATCAAAATGCTATGTGACTATCCCACCAGCACTCTTTGACAGGGGTGTGGCTAGAATGGTGCAGGGGGTGCATTCGTACCTGGGCCCAGATGGTTTAGGGGGCCCTCTAGGTCAGACTAAAATAGATAATTTTATTCCCCTTTAAAATGCCACCCAGTGCATGTCTGATATGCTGCTCAGAACTTTGTTCCGGAGCCTGGAGCCTTGGGGGCAGCTGCGCCGCCGTCAAGCTGTGCTGAGCTGGTTTGGTTGCTAGGCTGCAGGCTGCTACTCGCAACACTCGTAGTACAGTAATAGTACTACTGTAACACATGACTCTGTAAGCAGAGACAGCTGAGTCATGTGGTACACAAGAAGGTGGAATTGTGCATGCCTCTAAGAAATCGTGCCTTCATGCACTTTTGTATCTGTTGGGGTAGTGTGTAGTGGTACAGTGGGTCGCTCATGTGGGAGAACACTGACAGAGAGGAGTGGAGCTTGGAGCTAGCTTAGTGTAGTGTCTGGGCTGTCCAGCATCTGACTGACCGTGTGTTAGTCTGACCGAGAGAGAGAGAGAGACGAGGTCGCAGCGACTAGGTAAATAAATTCAGAAAAAAAATTCAATCCTGACCTGGACCGAGCCGAGGGTGAGTCACCAACCAATGGATGACAATTAATGAGATGACTAATTTTTAGGACACACTCTCCACCCACTTGCCCAGTTGTTGTAACTTGTCTGTCCCTTCCAGTTCCTGAGTCTGAGAGTATCTCCTCCCAACTGCTCTGAGAACCCGGCTCTCATCTAAAAAAATGAATAAATTTGTGCTGGCACTGTTGCGTTATATCAATGACAGATCATCTGATGTTTAGTTTAGTTTAGTTTATTAGTCTAGGAATTAATACCTTTGAGCCAGGGCTCTTTTACAAAGGTTCCACATCACAAAGCACATTTAACAAAGCATGATACACATTACAGGTAAAACCAGACAGGAAAGTTACATCATAAATTTGCTATTAACAGTTTAAGGCAGTAACGTTTTTAAGTTTCATAGAAAAACAAGCTATAACAGGTTCAAGCGAGTAGACAATTTGAGGAGTTAAGAAACTTCCAGGAGAGGGTGATCATTAGGCGCCAAAGGAGGCTGAGAGGAGGAAAGGTGGTGAGCGGAGAGTAAGTGAGAGGGACAGGAAAAAGGGGAGTGAGTTTGGGTGGGAGACAGGAAGTAGTAGAGGTACCAGAGGGTTCATTAGTCAGGGAGGAAGAGGCCTCAGATGTGAGGATGGACATGAGGAGTAGCAGTCTTTATCTAGCACAATCACAGTTGCTAGTGGTGGTGAGGTGGGCATAGAGCATGGATTTGAAAGCTTTAAGTGAGGTTGAGGATAGAGTAGGTGGACTAAGTGCATTGAACCATGTCGGGGCCCTGTATGCGAAAGATCTTTGTCCCTGTGCAGTCCGGCATCTCGGAACCAGGAAAGGTTGGCGTTCAGATCTGGTGGAGGGTCGTGAGCCAGGATTCAGTCGGAGTAGTTTTGAATACATAATGGAGTCAGTCCCAAGATAGATTTTTTGCCTTTGTGCAGGTGAGATAAATAAAGACGATTTGATAGTTCAACCAGCCTGATTCATAGTACAGATCACACGTGTGAGTCAGTCTTTGAGCCCCGTGAGGAGCCGGCAGGCCTTATTTAAGTGATTGAAATACACCTTAGAGCAGTGGGGTAGCTGAGCCATAAAATAAGGCCATAGTCAATGATTGAGATTATGGAACTCTGTATAGCTATTCTCAATGCCGCTTGATTTAGAAATTTGATTCTACGGAATAGTATTCCAAGCGTTGGTTCACTGTTTCGCAGTGTTGTCAATGTGGGTTGCAAAGGTGAGCCCTTGGTCAAAAGTGAACCAAGGTATTTGAAAGTATTTACTTGGTCCAGTGTAATTCCAGAGGTTTGTATGGTGAGTGGAGTATGCCTATTTTGTTTTGGTGATTGGAAAAGAGCATGGCTTTTGTTTTATTGTGGTTTAGCACAAGTTTACTATCCAGGAACCACCTTTCAACACTACAGAAAGCAAGTTGCAGGCTTTTTGTGAGGAGTTTGGATCCTTGGGAAGAGAGAATTACAGCATCATCAGCGTATAAGATTATTTTCTCCTGGCAGATATCTGGGAGGGAGTTAAGGAACAGGCTAAGAGGAGCGGTCAGAATTGATCCCTGTGGTACACCGAGAGAACTGGTTTGAAGTCGGAGAGTTCATTAGAGATTTTACAGCCTGTGACCAATTAGACAGGTAACTTTTTACCCAAGCACAAGGACCTTCGCCAGGCCTAGGCTAGAAAGTAGGGAGGTAAGTAGGCCATGATGGACTGTGTCGAAGCTTTTGTAAGATCGATAAAGACTGCACCTGTTTGGCACCCTTTGTCCAGGGCTGAGTGGACTTCTCCAGAGAAATCAAGTAAGGCTGTTGTTGTACTATGTCCTTTCCTAAAGCCGTGCTGTTGATTACAGAGTAGATTGTATTTGTCCAGGTAATCAGAGAGTTGGTCTGCCACTATTCGTTCAAGTGCTTTGGAGAGGGAGGAGTATTGATATTGGTCGATAGTTTCCTGTTGAGGTTTGTCCCCTTTGTGTAGGTGTAACTATGGCAGATTTCCATTTGTTGGGAAATTGACTTTGGCAAAGTGACAGATTAAGAATTTTGCAAGGGGTGAATTACTTCATCCAGGGTGAGAGACAGGATTTTTAGATCTAGCGTGTTACTACTTGTTCTTGGATTGGAGCAGGCCTTTCTTATGTACTTGTGTGCTTCGTGCACTTTGATTTTCTTGAAGTAAAATTGTGGTTTGTCACGAGGTGTTTTTGTGATACTAGGCTAGGCAAAGGTAAGTCCGAGAAGAAATCTGGGGGGAGGACCCCACTAAGGTCTGTGAATGTCTTATTAAGCGTATCTGCAATAGACTTTGGGTCAAGAGTGGTGGATCCATCAACTTTCATAATGGTAGGTGACGATTTTGATTGTTTACCCATTATGTTTGGATGTTGTCCCAAAGCTCTTCCATCACCCCAGGTGGATTCAAGGGCATTTTTGAAATAGGCTCTTCATTTGCCTAATTTGTGAGTACATCTATTTCATGCCTGCTTGTATTTTAGGGTATCATGAGGTGAGCCTGTGTCTCTGGCAACTGCCCAGAGGTGGTCCCGAACCTTGAGCTCGGCAAGTAGTTTGGCAGTAATCCATGGATTTGATAGCGCTTTGATTTTACGTTTTTTTACTGGGGTGTATAAGTCGCATGCAGAGTTGAAAGATTCAATGAAGTATTCTAGTGCGGTATTAATATCAGTTGATTGAAGGATTGGCATCCAGTCCTGTTGTAGGAGATGGGTTTTCAACTTGATAAGATTCCCATAAGGCAATACTCTGCTTGTTATAACTTTGGGGGTGGCTTGAGAAATTTATTAGACCAGGTACAGGACACTGGGGAGTGGTCACTGAGGAGTCAGGGAGGACTTTAATGTTTTTATCCGTCAGGGTGATTTGTGAGAACCCAGTCAATAAGGTGCTTGTACCAGTTTTGTAATTTTTCCGGTGGGGGAGGTTACCATCTGAGTCAGGTTTGCTGCTAGGATGTCATCTTTGTAAGAGCCAGTGTCAGAGGTGAGCCAGTTTATGTTGAAATCCCGAGGAGGAGGAGCTCATTTTCAGAGGGCTGCAGACTAACAAAATCAAGTACAGACTTAATACTGGCACGGTGGTCTTTGGAGGATATAGACTGCGGCCACTGTGAGAACTTTGTTTTGTGCACCAAGAAGCAGTTTGATAGGGAGGCGTTGCATCTGCGTATTTGTGGGGTGAAGCTACCGCGTTGACAGGAGGGTTGTCCTTTATGTAGATAGCACAGCCCCACCTTTCTTGCTTGCGGTCGAGTCTGAAAAGATTGTAGCCTCAGCGAGACCGCATGATCCGGATGCTGGGAGATAGCCAGGTTTCCACAATGGCTAGTATGTCAGGGTTTTTTTGTCCAGCGAGAGTTTGAAGAGATGCCAATTTGGGAAGGAGGCTACAGATATTTAGAGTGATGATGGAGAGACCACTACCAACTTTCCCTGTTTTTGTCGGGTTCAGTGCAACAGGACCAGGGTTTGGGTATATCCCACCAGATATTAAAAGCAGGAGGAGCAGGAGTTTCAGCGATGCCATTCGTAGTTCATAATAGGTTGAAGTGAGTTTCTGCTTGTACTTTTTAAGATGCTTGGATTGTCTTCTGGAGTCCCAGTAGAGGGTGATGTAGTGAGTTATAATGATGTGGCAGTTTCCAATTAGGAAATATGGCTCTTTGCACCCAGGTATTAATTGGGTGTTGTTTGTTTAAGACTTCAGAGTAAAAGCCATGGTACAATGTTTCGGGTAGTAGTATAGAAAGGTGAGAGTAGGTGGAGGGTAGGGTAGGGGAGGGGGTTGGCATAAGGGAAAAGGAGGTGAGCAGGAACAGGTGGGACTAAGCCAAAGCATTTTTTAGCGAGGCAGGAGAGCCGAGAAGTAGTGTGGGCTAGGCAGTCGGGGGTGGCAGACAATAGGAGGGTGGTGGGGTCTGCAGTTTTAGTGGGCTAAGTTGGATAGCTAAGCACTATGGCGAAGTACAGAGAAAAATGAAAAAAAAAGACTGGGAGGGTTTGGTGCCAGAGGGTTTAAGAGAAGTACTATAGTACTGTTGAGATCCAGGATCACATAATATGTTAAAGTTCCTGAAAGGTGATAAACTGTGGCCTGTCTATATGTTTCCTTTGTTCTTCAAAGTCCTCAGAGATAAGTACAATACCTTGGGAGTAGGTCAGACAGTAGGCATATGCAATGTGTGAAATCCTTTTGTCTGTATGTTTCCTTTGATCTTCAAAGTCCTCAGAGACAAGTACAATACCTTTGGAAAAGGTCAGACAAAATGTTGATTCAGTCAAAAATGTGTTAAAATTCCTTTGTTCTTTAAAGTCCACAAGTGCAGTTGCTTTAAGAGTGGTCAGATGAGAATGTTGAAATGTTGATTCAGTTGCAGGACCCAGCATCACCATGTTTGTAAGACTAGTTGTAAGGCATATACTCTTGGGGAGGCTTCAAGAAAGTTGATTTAAAATTAAAAAGCTGATACCTGATGATGGCGATTTGCAGAAATTCAGTCCAGGAGACTTTCACCATGTTGTGTGCAAGAATGGCACAGGTATTCCCAGCAGAAAAACATGTAAATGAACAAAAACTAACCTACAGACACAGACAAGCACAAACAGCCACCCACACAGCCCCAGGAGGAGGAGCTTATCTGATGTAGATGTGGCAGCCTGGATTGATCATGTGGGCGACGGCGCCGGCCCAGGACTCCGTCTATCCTGACCTACCCTATCTGACCTCGTCTTGTCAAAACAACAGTCTGTCTCTGATGGGGCACGCCAGAGTGTCTTGCTCTTGCTTGCCTGACTGAGCCCCCTCCCTCTCCCTACTCCTGTTCCAAATTCAACCAGCTATTGATTAATTGACTGATTCATATTTTATTTTTGTGGGGGCCCCGGGGTGGGGGGCTGGGGTTAGAACTTAAGGTCATTGTGTAATGTGCCACATGAAACGTCAAGGTTGCAAGATGATTATACAGAGTCTGATGACTGGAATAGAGATATGAGATTAGACTAGAACCATTGTGGTAGTGTTCATAATAATCATCTGAGTCAGTACTCTAGCTAGTAGGTTCAGGTTGAAAAACTAAAAAAAGAGGTATGGAGGAAACTGCCCTGCAAATATGAAACAAGTGCAGTCAGGGCCCTTAAGAAGGTCAGAGAGCTGGGGATAATTGTTCCCAGGGGCCAGCACCAAAGAGGGGGCCCAGGACATCTGGCATGCTACTGTATGCAGCTACATAGGGGCTGGGGCCCCACAGTCTGAACTTTTCCCAGGGCCCAGAATTCCTCTCATGGGAGATCTGTTTCTTTAGGGTATTGGCTGTGGCTTGCTTGGCAGACTGCTGCATGCCACCAGCACCCTGGCTTGGCACTGGCAGGAGGTTTTTTTGGCAGCGATTTTTGGGATTATTTCAGTTTTTGTCTACAGGCAAGGGTGTACTTAGGCTGCTGAACCCACGATGAAATGTTTTTAAGGCACACTGCAATAAGGAGGTTTGGTTAATGGCTTATATCTTAAAATAGGGCCCTATAACATACCCTTGCACCCAGGCCCTATGGGAATTTGCTACTCCACTGCTCTTTGAAAAAAGTCCTCCTTGCTCAAATGGAAAGCAAAAAGGGAAAGAATTTGTGTCAGATGTTGAAAATTTAAAAAAGATTGTAGAGCTTTGTTTTCCGTAAACCATTCTTCTCTTGCAATATAACTAGCTGCTCCAGAAAACAAAACTGCTTGGTTGATGTTTAGGGCACACAGTTTACGAACATTATCTAAACGGTATTGTTATATCACTTGACTAAAGCAGTCTATTGAAATGGGCTTTGGAATAAAAGTGTTTTTGCTTCTTTTCTGAAGATTTAGGCAACTTGTGACAGAATACGAACCAGAGGCGCAAGAAGTTTCAAGGTTATTCCGCTCTGTCCTGCTAGAGGCCTTGGAGAAAATGCGGGAGGAAGAAGAATCAAAAAAGCTAACCAGACAGTGGAACACAAAACGGACAATGAGTCTTTCCTTAATGACATTCAAATCTCGGGCAAGAATTTATCCATTCAACAATGACATCAAGACCATTTCAGAAGATGTGGAGCGAGGTGCAGAACCTACTAGAAGAGTATGGAGCATGCCAGAATTTAGGACTACCAAAGACTTCTGACTGCATTTCAGATTCTGTGTTTTATCTTCTTCAAAAATATATTTAAAGATGTTCAATCAGTTCTCAAACGTGCCCCCCAACCTTCTGTGCTGTGTTAACCGTTTAGAAAGCTGTCTAAACTATTAATACTCTCCTCAAGATCATCCCCAACAATAGTTTGTACAAATGAAAATGGTATCTGAATATGTCTGTGCTAATTCCAGGCCTAACTTGCTTCAGTTACTGTATCTGTTGGTTTCTACTTATCAGCATGTAGACTAAAAAATAAACAAGGTAATGTGTTTGACAGCTGAGTATACTATTTTTAGTCGTATTTTTCAAAACTGAATATTTTTAATAATCCAACAGATTTTTAAATCTTATTCTGAGAATAATGATGCCAGAAATGTTTTACTGATGTAGAAAAGTCCCCACTAAAAAAAAAAAAGGTTTGCTTACACAGGCAATAAACAACAAAACTGAAAAATACATACACCACTTCCTGGTTTGGTGCTGCCATCCCAGGTGAAACGGCAAAGCAAGCTGGAAGAAAAAAAAGAAAAAGCAGTGTGCATAGACTGCCCAGAAGCTCATTTATTGAATGTGATCAGCTAGAGCACCCACCCAAACTATTGTGGGCATACTGTACAAAACCCCAGCTGGGGTACCCTGATGGAAGGAATTGTCTGCAAGTGTCTGTAACTTTGCTACTTGTGTTGCTTTGGGAATACTGTATTAAGCCTTACCTAGGGTATCCTGCTATAAGGAATCACTCGCAAGTGCCTGTAACTTGTCTACTGAGGAATGATGTAGTGCTAAGCAGGGATGGGAACCCTGTGTTAAATCCTATTTAATACTGTGTTAAACCATATCTAGGGGACCCTGATCCTACATTTAGGTGCTGCATTAGACAGTAATGTAACTCTTACTTTGGTGGTGGGAAATTAGTCTAATTCAAGGCAGATAGGGAGCAGAAAACAGCACCTCAGGTACAAAAACAAAACAAGTGAGACAGAGGGAAGAAGGCAGAATGCAGGACTGAAGGATCTGGATGGGGGGGGCTTAGCAAACTGTAGAGATTCTGGAGTGGCCGTCTTCTGAGGGGTTTCTGGAAGGATGGCAGCTGCCCAGTGCAGAAGGTTAGCAGCACTCCCTTGCTTGCTGCGGTGTGGGCTGAAATATGCTCACTATGGAGCAGAATGAAGTGGGAGTTGGGGATGTCTGTTGCCACTTCTCTCCCACAACAGCCACCAAGGGTCTACAAGAGAAATTGGAGAGTAGTGAGCAAAGGGGAAGAGGGAAAAGGATGTTTCTTAGAGGTAACCCAGCAATTGTAACAAGGAACTGCTTTTCACCCCTAGGTAATGCCTTCATTCAGCTACTCCCAGAACAAATGTTGAGCCTGTTACACCAAGTACCCAAACAGCTGATGCATTAGCCCAGCCTGTTGTAGTGGCAGATCTCAACCTAGAAGAATAGATAGGAAGGTCATAGTGATTAAGGATTCCACAGTGGAGGGGAGGGGTAGTCTGTGCTGATCTAGTGCTGTTGAATCAGGGTACAGCGGGGGAGGTCAGGGTGCAGGAGCCTCTGGGGATGAACAAGCACAGTCTGGTTTGATTCAACTTAGCAATACATGTCAAGTGTCCAAAGTTAAAGGCAATGATTCTGGATTTCAGAAGAGTTTGTTTGGGGAAAATGGAGAGAGAGTCTCTGCAAATATCTGAAGGGATAGGAAGGATTGATGGAGCAGAAAAAGTGGAAAATTATCAAACGGTGCCAGCTGGAGTAAAGGAGCACGTCTGAAACAAGTAGGGAAAAGCATGAAACATAGGAAACCAATCTGGTTTTACAAAGAAGTGACAGATGCAGTCAGGAAAAAAGGGAAGGCATTCAAAGATACAAGGTTAATCAGTCCAAGGGCAATGGGGGCTATACCTGGACAAGCTGAAGGAGGCCAACAAACCTAACAGGAAAGCAAAGTATGATTGAAATCAGTGAGTGACTGTGTAGAAAAAGAGAAGGCTGACATCTTAAATGAATACTTCTACTCAGTTTTGATGGATGAGGAGGGGGTCCACTTTCAGAAAGTAGTATGAAGCCAAAGAGGTAAGATGTGCAGAAGTCAGAGTTAGAATTAGTTCCAGAGGAAAGGGAACTGAGGGAACTAAGGCTCTGAGGTTGGGCAAGTCTCCAGGCCAGGATGGGCTACACTGTCAGGTTTTGAAGGAATTAGGACAGGCACCAGCAGTGCCCCTAGCGGATCTACTCAACTGCTCCCTAGGGACAAAAAGGTTGTTTCGACCAACTGGACTGTTGCAGAAATGGTCCCCGTGCATAGAAGTGGGAGGAGGATAATTATGGAAATTACAGACCAGTCCGTTTGACCTCTATAGTGGGTAAACTACTAGAGACTATCATTAAGGAGCAGTAAGTAGATTTTCTAGATATGGTTTCATAAAGAAAAGGTCGTGTCTAACAAACCTCATTGAGTTCTTTGACTCAGTTTTGTGAACACTGGACAGAGGCAAGGTGGTTGATATCCTGTGTCTGGATTTCAGCAAGGCCTTTGATTCAGTGCAGCATAGAAGGTTAGTAAAAAATGTTATGGGACCAAGGGGTGGGAGAGAAGCTAACCATGTGGGTAGCAAACTGGTTAAGGGAAGGACCCAGAGAGTGGTGTTAAACGATGCAAACTCAGGCAGAAATGGGCTCTGGGACCAGTATTTTTCAACATGTTTAGCTGCAACATTGGTGGGATGGGGATCAAGGGGGAAAAAAAATCAGCCTATTTGCAGGTGGCACCAAAATACATGGCAGAGTGGACACTGAAAAGGTTATTAAGGAGATGGAAAGCAACCAAGAACGACTAGAGAAATGTTTGAGGATCTGGCAGCTCAAGTTCCATGCCAAGAAGTGCAATCTTATGCATATAGGCAGGAAGAACCCTAAAACAACTTTATTTATTTATTTATTGAATTTTGTTTACCCGGTAGGCCCACAGAGACAAGAAGTCCCTTTTTCAGGGGCATCTGGGGGGAGGGGGTGGATACAGATGGTAATCAACTGAAACTGAACCAGCTTAAGCTGTTGATGGTAATTTTGGATGCAGGGTGAAAGATTTAGCCAGACCTCAGAAGAAATGGATGTAGAGGTTATCATACGAAATAGTTTCAAGTCAACTACCCAATCCAGTGCAGCATATGGAGGCCAACAGGATTCTGGGATGCATAGGAAGGGAATTTCACTAGCAGACAGGATGAGATACTGCTGCCCCTGTACAAATCCCTGGGAAGGCCTAACCTGGAGTACTCTGTGCAGTTCTGGGGCCATATCTGAAAAAGATGAGGATCATAAGAGACAGCCCAAAGGAGCATAATCAACACAGGGCCAGCAGGGACAACCATACTAACAATGGCTGAACAGGCTGAACATGTACTCTGTGTTGGTCAGAACAGAGAGTGACAGTGCACAGAGGGTGAATTCACTGCAGTTCGTGGCCGAATTTTAAATTTGCAATGTACTTACTAGACAGGTTATCTTGTCAGTGATGAGACAGTGACTGGTGTCAAGAGAAGGTGGAGCAGATATATTGGGTTGATGAGGCCAAAAGTGGGGAAGAAGGGTGGAGGGCAGGAGAAAAAGTGTGATCAGCTACTAGGGCACTCAGCTTAACCCTGATCAACAGTGGGTTGGCATAGCACAGGTAGGGTACTGGGCAGACTCAGTGGGCCACTGGTCTTCTCCTGCCTGAAACTTTCTGTTTCTATGTGTAGGGGGGTGAAAATATAATAACCATCAAAGTCACAAAACACTCGAGATTACTGAACAAGAACATTCCTAGCAAGGAGGAAAAAGGGCCATAACATTCTGTATTGCCCTACAACTTCATCAGTGGGTGAATGAAGTTGCAAAGTATTGTACAACATTGGGTACTGTCTTCTGTGTGCCAGGGAGGCTCTTTCTCAGTGATCTCTTGCACATTTTGTGATTTTTTTTGGCTACTATATTTTTCACCACTTTTTTTGTGACATTTTTGGCTAGTATATTTTTTATCCCTTTGTTGGCCTGTGTGTGCATTTCATTCGATAAATGAGTTTTTGAGAAGTCTGTCTTTGTGCAACACTTTCTCTTTACAAAGGTAATAGAGTCCTAGTAGTGCTTTCCTTAAGAGTTTATTGCACTGTGCTACAAATGCAGAAACCCTGCCATTCTTATATAGTTATAGATCAAATCTTTGAAACCTTATTCACTTCTTAGTTCCCAATATTATTATGGAAAGACTGTACACCCAGTTTTGTATCTTGTCATTTGAATCTTTTATGGGTATTACATACAGACAATACTGGATGGTCAACTATGCACAACTAATGTGTTCTGCCACAGAGGAGTTCTGATTCTCCCTGACCTCCAGAGCGATGCTCTCGAGAGGTCTGTGGGAATCAGAACCCCGAGGTGGCAGAACACATTGGCTGTGCATAAAGCTGCTCATCCTGTATTTTTTATAGTGTATAGTATTATGTGAAATATGCACATGGCGGTTGTTTCATTTTCAGAACAAAAATTACTTGTGCAGTCTCTAGAGGTTTCGGAATGCTATTGTACCACAGAAGGGGTACAATCACATTCCATGACCTTTGAACTGTGGTACAACAGCCTTTTGAAAGGGATGGAATTCTATACAGAACAATGTTCTGCTATACACTATAGTAGGTGATATGCTTCACTGGTACTTAGAAGAGTATAACATTGATATTCTGTACACATTCTGTTCAAAACTCACCTTACAACATCCAGGAAGGAACAGCACAACCCTGTATGGGGTTTAAGTTTAACAAGAGGAACTTTGAAAAGCTAGTTACTACATTCATAATGAATGGTGGGAAAAAGATGGATGGTCCTTAAATGTTCCAGTCGCTTGTATTTAAGCAATAAGGCACAATCTGTAGACGTACCACTGTGCGTGTTCCTTGAGAGTATGTTGAACAGCAGGGACATGGTGTGTTCTAACACTGGCTACCACAACCCTTCTAGAAGCCAGTCACTCAGATTATTCATTTTCCAACTAGTTTGCTAAGCCACAAAGCACTGCACATGAACTATGTGGCATGGGGTAATTCTGTCTAGCTTTCAGAGGTAATTTAACCTCCTGAACTGCTCTCCTGTCCAATCATTCACTAACAGGAGGCATCCTAAGGGTTCTAGTACTAATGGTACTAAATGGACTCCAATCAAATTCCCACTAGATAGATGCATGCACGTATTAATGAAATGCAGCCACTGCTTTTGGGACCTATTTTCATAAGATACTAAATGAAACAGCCCTTTTCAGAACAGATCCTTGAATGATCACTCAATACAGTTTTCACTTGTAAGATTGTGTTCAGTGGGTCATGTGATCGATGGCTAAATGAATTCCATTCCTGAGGGGACACTTTAAAGGGATTCTGTCAACCCATTTGGCTTTATATCTAGTTGAATAAACACACTGTACGATTGTGTATTATCTGTAGTATGCACTGCCATACCAGGTTGTTGTTTGTATCTGCTTCTTTTTGTGTTAATAAAACTGAAAAACGTGCTACTGGTGTACTGTAATGATCTCACAACTTAAACAAACTCTAGCCAGAGCTGATAGGGCTGTGAAAAGCTACCAAATGACCAAAGTTGTTTTCTTGTTGGGTCCATATAGTGCTGTTTAGTCACAATCATCAAAAACTGGCATACTGCTAATTCAGTCCTCCTAAATTTATTTAGTCAGAGTACATGGTGGTGTGTGTATGTGCCCACAGGGGCGCCAAAAGATTGTAAAAGGTGGGGGTGTCAAAGATAAAAAGGGCACTTGTTGCATTATAAAGGGCACTTTTTTCCAAACAAGGTTTTTACAGTATACACAGTAAATGCACATTTATGACGACAATAGTAATTTTAGAAATACCTTTATACCATATCAGAATATTTAATATGTCATATTAAGGGTTCAGCTCATGTATAACAGTTCCAAATTGTTTTTCAAAGTTAAAAAAGTGAGCCAAAAAGATACATTATCCTATTAGACAGCAATAAAATTGTATGATATTGTTTATGTCTCCATGAACCTAAGAATTCTAAATGAGAACACAGATGCATTGTACCAACAATGTAAGTTCTTCACAAGATCATACTGTTCTAAAATGGTCAATACCAGCAGTGTGTGAATGACAAACACTCACTGAATTTACCAAAAGGCCAGTTAAGATTAAGCAGTAACAAAATGAGAACTGGTATTTTGAAAAAAAAAAAAACATTTACTTCTACAAAAATGCATGTTTGCTGATTCAAGGTAGTTCTCCTTTGAAATAAATAAACTGTTCGCTATTTATGGGGCTGGCAGTATAGCCTAGCGGTTAGGGTAATGAGTTGTAAATGAGCTTTGTACGTCCAGCATTCAGACATGGGTTTGATTCCCACACCCTCCATTTCTATACTGTGTGGTTCTGATTAAGTCACTTAATCTCCCCAGTGTTCCTGGGCTGTCCCTAGAAACAAGCACCTGTGCCTAGTTGGCCTTACCTGGTTATCAAAGGAAAAAAATATATATGTTTAGTAAATTACATTTATAAACTGTAAGCAAACATTAAAGTCTAGTACACAGATTCCAGATCCATGCAATAACCAAGGAATACACCAGCCAAGTCTGGGGCTGTCAATATAGTCTTAAAGGTTAGATTAAAGAGCTTGGTGCATCTAGCACACAGACATGAGTCTGATTCCCACAACCTCCACTTGCATACTGTGTGACTCTGAGCAAGTCACTTGACCTCCTCAGTGCTCCTCGGTAGCCCCAGAAAACAGGCACCTGTGCCTAGTGGGCCATACCCGGTTACCAAAGAATAATGAAAAAAAGTATTTAAATGCTTATATTCTTTTATCTTTAAAAGGACACAGTTTAAATATTAGAGGTTGGTGTACACTGCTTATAGCCTCAAATCAGGAACAGGCATGAATATTGCTGCTGCTTTAAGCAACAAACCCAAAAAAGAAACCCACCCTGAGAAATGCAGGACTTTTAGAAGGGACTCCATTACAAATGAGCTTGAGGCAGTGGTTACATTCCCTAAAATTGAAGTCTGTGATTATAGACAGTGACAATGCACCCCCCCACCCCATCAGTGAAAAACAGACAGGATATTTTTTTACAGAATTGTTTAACCAGGAGTGGCACACTAAGCTGAAAGCTTGTTTACAGGTTGCCACCTGGGAGCACAGGGAAATTAAGTGACTTGCTCAGGGTCACACAGTACTCAAGTGGGGGCTGTGTGATTCAAACCCAGATCTCCAGATTTACAGCTCAGAGCCTTAAACCACTGTGCTATAGTGCCTCCCTAAATACTGTTACTGAAGTGTAAAGTCTCATCTTCCCCACCCCAGATGTGAACCAGAACTGATAGGGCTGTGAAGAGCTACCAAATGACCAGTTATTTTCATGTTGGTGCCATATAGTTCTGTTTTAGTCACGTGTGTGTGCGTGTGTGTGTGTGTGCGCGTGCAGCCTGTCCTGCCCATAGGAACAGGATAGCTTGCAGTTGCAGATGCAAAGTCTGTAATCTGACATTGTAGTCTAACATTCACTTTCAGGAAATGCCACAAGATATAATGAGTTGACCCCTAGGTTGCTGAAAGAAATAGAATAAATCTATTAGATTGAACTGGACAGATGACAGAAACAGTAGTTTAAAAAGTTTTTTTTTGTTAATATCCTTAGAAGTTCTGAGGTACAATACAGTAGCATCCCCCTCCCTTCAGATGCCTTTAACATAGAGCAACAACTAACAAAATTCACAAGGGGAGTACACTATTTTGCAGCTGTGAAGGAATACTTTCAAATGCCCAAAAAGGGAGTTCCAAGATCAGCGGTTTTAGAGCTACAATCTGATCGATGACAGAAATTACTATACAAACAACTTTGGATTTTGTAGGTATACTAAAAGAAATCTCATCAATTTCCAATCAAGCTGCACCAATAAGAATACTGCTATAGTTTTCAAAGGAAAACATTATCAGATTTTTGTAATGTCCAGCGCCCCCCCCAAAAAAAATGCATTGTTTCATTGATCTCAGGGACATATTTTTGTAATCCAAAGCACGCTAACAGAACCCAATAAAATGTTGTTTCACAATGCTGATACCTCAGTCCAGACAGACTTTGTCACTCATGACAACTGGTGAGAAAAAAAATGACATGGCCCTCATATGTGCTTATCCTATTGGTTTCCTTCAGCCAGTTAATTACTCCCAATGTATTTTGTGCAGGTTATTTATTGGAAATATATGCAATCCAGGAAGGCCCAAACAAATACAAGCCTGGTGGAAGGGGGTTGGGTTGTTTTCTTCACAATGAGCAAATACGTATGGCAGAAATCAATTGGCTTTTGACATGCCATTCAGAACATCAAACCTGCAGAACCCTTAGCCCCGAGGCTCATGTTATTAGGCTATGTATTTCTCTCCAGCATTTGGGAGCAGCAGAATCTGTCTGTTTCTTGACAGAGGGATACAGAATGGTGCCACAATTGGGCCCTTCATTCTTCTTCAGTTACCATATATTTTCTCACTGTCTCGCTCTTCAATGGAAGTAAATCAATGAATAACATAAAAAGGGTCTATAGCCTCACTTCATTTAATAATATATATGGAATATAAAAAAAAAAAAAGAGTCACGCTACTCCAAAGAGCGAGGTAAAGCACTACTACTGTCACAAAAAAAATCATTATGTTAAAAAAATTACATTGAGAAGTGTGAACCCACACAACTCAAATGCAGGTGTGATGATGGCTGACGTTTCATGCCTTTCACATTTTAGTTGCTGCAACAGTACTGATTTTATTTGCTTCCCTGCTCTGTCCTAATCCCAGTCCCTGCCCTAATCCTGGTTCCCCCTTATCCCCCCAGATAATGTTCCCTGATATACACATTAGCGCCTTATTCACTTTGCTTTTTGCTACCATCTGCATTTTACTGAATTGATGCTATGTTTTGCACAAATTATTATTTTTGCACCTGATTACTTTACCACCTCTTAGAAAATGGGCAAGTTAAGTCTGCCCATTAGTACAATGGTAGGGTTTCCACTCATGATGCCAGCGACCCAAGTTTAGTAATGAGCTTGGGTCATCGGAGTGCCGGCCAGGGGGAGGAGGATCAATCATTCCACAGACTGCTCTCCTGCTCTGGGGGGAGGGTGGGGAAGTTGCCGGAGTCTGACTGACCCTTGATGGAGGTCAGGGATTGAATGGCCAGAGCTAGGTGGCGAGGGGTGCAAAATATGGATAAACAATCTGACCGTGCATCATGACGTCTGTCCCTCACTGCAGGCCCCACACCGCTGACCATAAATCCTCGCTCCTACATATCAACTGAGCCTCCATTGGGGTAAGGCTCCCCTGGTGGCCCCACCCTGGAAGGCAAGCTAGGATGCCTGGGAGTTGAGCTAGGTCATGGATGACAAGAGGGTGGACACAGGGAACAGGACCAACGCATAGCCGGTCAGACAGAGTCTGAAAAGCATAGTGAATTAAAAAAAAAAAAAACCTGACAAGTTAAATACTGTATTCTGATTAGCTGTTGCCATTCAGTTGGCATATGTTTATGTGCCAATACCCACTGTGAAAAGGTCCATCATGTGATTTGGGATTTGGACACATCACTTACAGAATTCATGAGCCACTTCCCTCATTCTTGATTTCCATCACAAACATAGCTGCCACCTTTACTCTTATATAAAATCTTTCAACTAGGCTCTAAAAATAAAATTCCCCTAAATTCAAAAAATACATAAATAACTGAATGTTCTTAGTACTCATTATCCCTTTCTTATACACATAAAAAATCAAGCACTATTCAGATTTTTAATTTCTAGTGTTTCTTTGGGGACCAAAAAGCCTCATAGCCTAACCAGCTTGACAGGGCAATCTCTGCTGCTAACCCTGCCACCCCTTCTATAAAAGTGGAGCCTCTGTCTCTGTATGAGGCCTGTATATGTTTTTGTAGATCGAGGGAGCGCTCCCAACCAAAGCGTTCCTTTCCCCTGTGCATGAGACACTCTTATTCTGTAAAGAGCATCTCACATGCAAATGCTCTGGAAATGGGTACGTTCCAGGAACAGGTTCTTTTTTATATATTAATGATTGCTCTCAGTCAGTAATATATTAATATGTCCCCGTCCCCATTTGTTGCTGTATTAGAGTGGTTTCACTTGCCTTCAGCTGGACCCAGGAGAGCTCAGCTTCACTTTGCTGTTCTCGCTCCAGCCAAATGAACCTGAAACCAGTCTTACACAGCAACGAGTGGCTCCAGGGGACATATTAACATACATATAGAAACATAGAAACATAGAATTTGACGGCAGATAAGGACCGCTTGGCCCACCCAGTCTGCCCATTTCCCTACCTGATGGATAAACTGCAGATCCTAGTTAACCAGCAGCCTACTTCTTCCTACCCCCACCCCTAGAATTGTCTTATGACTGTCCCATGCATGCTTGAATTCCACCACTGTTTTTGACTCCACAACCTCCTCCAGGCTGTTCCATACATCCACAACCCTCTGTGAAAAAATACTTCCTTAAATTATCTCTGAGCGCCCCTTCTATCTTCAAATTGTGCCCCTTGTTCTTGCACACCTCTTTTTGAAAGATGCTACCCTCTTGGACTTTGTTGATTCCTTGAGGTACTTGAAAGTTTCTATCATGTCCCCCCTCTCCTCCTTTCCTCGAGGCTATACATATTAAGCTCCTTAAGTCTCTCTTCATATGTCTTCTGGTGCAGACCCTGCACCATTTTAGTTGCCCTCCTCTGGACAGCTTCCATCCTGTCTATGTCTTTGTGGAGATTGGGTCTCCAGAACTGCACGCAGTACTCCAGATGTGGTCTCACCAGCTGTCTGTACAGAGGGATAATAACTTCTTGTTTTCTACTGGTGATGCCTCTCCCTATGCATCCCAGTATCCCCCCAGCCCTCCTTGCTGCCCTCTCACATTGCTTGCCCACCTTTAGGTCATCTGATATGACTACCCCCAGGTCCCTTTCCATTTTTGGTGTTGTTAGTGTCTCACCCCCCATTGTGTACTCTTCCCCTGGGTTTTTGTTTCCCAGGTGCATTACCTTGCACTTCTTAGCATTGAATCTAAGCTGCCATACATTTGACCATTCCTCTAACCTTGCCAAGTCCCTTCTCATCCTTTCCACCCCACCTTGTACGTCAACTCTGTTGCAGATCTTTGTGTCATCTGCAAAGAGACATACTTTTCCTTCCAGTCCCTCTGCAATGTCACTTATAAAGACATTGAAGAGGACCAGTCCTAATACTGAACCCTGTGGTACCCCACTGCTAACCCCCTTTTTCAGAGTGGACTCCATTTACTATTACTCTCTGTGTCCTATTCTCCAGCCAATTCTTTACCCAGGCTGTCATCTTGGGACCCACTCCAGGCTGGCTAACTTGTATATTAATCTTTGTGTGGGACTGTGTCAAATGCCTTGCTAAAGTCTAGGTAGGCCATGTCCACAGTCCCTCCCTGATCAACTACTTTGGTCACCCAGTCAAAGAAATCTATCAGATTCGTCTGGCATGACCTTCCGCTGTGAATCCATGCTGCCTTGGGTCCTGTGCCCTCTGGCCTCTAGATACGCAACAATTCTTTCCTTCAGAAGTGATTCCATCATTTTCCCTACCACTGAGGTTAAACTAACAGGTCTGTGTTTCCTGCTTCTGCCTTGCTCCCACTTTTGTGAAGGGAATCACATCTGCCCTCCTCCAGCCCTCAGGTACCACCCCATCCTCCCATGATTTGTTAAAGAGGGTAGTCAGTGGTGTCACTAGTTCTATCCTTAGTTCTTTTAGAATTCTGGGATGAATCCCATCCGGCCCCATTGCTTTGTCCACCTTCAGTTTTAAGAGCTCTTTCAGAACTCTTTCTTCTGTAAATGGGCTGGTATCAACTTCCGTATCCAGAGTGTTTCTACTGTTTGTTTTAGGTACCTCCCCCTCTTCCTTTGTAAATACTGAGCAAAAATATTTGTTTAGTATCTCTGCCTTTTCACAGTCACCCTCTGCCCACCCTCCCCCCTTTATTAAGCCTCACTATCCCTCCCTTGGTCTTCCTTTGCTCCCTGATGTACCTATAAAAGGTTTTATCCCCCTTCTTAACTGAGTTGGCTATCTTTTCCTCGGTTTGGGCCTTTGCTGTTCTGACTGCCTTTCCAGCTTCCTTTTGCTTTAACTGATACAGTTCTCTGTCCTGTTCCTTCTGTGATTCCTTGTACTTCCTGAATGCTTTCTTTTCTTGAACCTTCACTGTCACTTCCTTTGAGAACCATAGTGGTTTCTACCCGTTTCGTTTTGTTTATTTGCTTTACACAAGGCTTGTTACCTCTGTGATGGCAGTTTTATTATTCCCATTGTTCTTCCACCCTCCTTCCTGCCCATTTGCTAGTGCATTCCTTAGGCACTCACCCATTTTGGCAAAGTCAGCCCTCCTAAAATCCAGTACCTTTGTCTCTGTATGGCTTGACTCTCTATTGCTGTGTTTATTGTGAACCATACTGTCTGATGGTCGCTAGTTCCCAGATGGCTACCCACTTCTACATCTGTGATCCTCTTCAGCTCCATTTGAGAGAACCAGGTCTAAGATTGCTCCCTCTCGAGTGGGCTCCAATACTAGTTGTCTAAGGCATGCCCCCTGTAGGGCATCTAGAATAACCCCACTCTTAGAAGTGGCTGCTGCAACTGCACTCCAGTTAACATCTGGCATATTCAGATCACCCAGCAGCAATATCTCCCCTTTATCTGCCATTCTAAGTATACTTTCTATCATTTCCTTGTCCATTTCCTCCCCCTGAGAGGGGGGGGTCTGGATACAACCCCTGTGCGGATTGTGGTGCCATTGCCTGCCTCCAAATTGACCCACAGTGCTTCTTCTTCTCCCTGTTTACCCTTTTGTTCTGTTGCTTTGATTTCTTCTCTTCAGTGTGTGTATGCTAGTGAAGCTTTGCAGAATTTTGAATTCATGCATTCCATGTTAATATGCCATGCTTCTTGGGGGGGGCATTCTATTACAGAAATACTGCAGGATATCGAATTCTTATGTTCTATGGTAAACAAGCCTAATGCATGTGTAGAAATTACAAATGACTGACAGGAAGACACCATCTGTATGGGGACTATTTACATTTTCTAAGCAAAATTGTATTTTTTGTGTCTTTTTCATTTTTTAGAGTTTTTTTTTTTTTAGTATCAAAGAGGGCAGGGTTGCCACTCCAAGGTGTGGAACACAGTCATGCAGTCTAAAACCTTAGTAACACACTGCTCAGAAAAAAATACATTGACCTCCCCCTTATTCTGCTTGATTTGCACTATGTGATCAAAAATACTACAGTCTCAATTACCTTATATAGACAGAATTTATTTACATCATTCTTTAAAAAGGCATAAAAAAGATTTATAATTTTCCAGCATGGATAAAAGTTAAAGCAGAGAGACCATGCGGCCAGAGCTTACTGCTCTATAGTGGATCAAACTAACATTTCCCTTGCTGTCAGGCAAGCTTTAAGCTGGGGGCAACTTTTTACCTACTGGTAAGTGGAATACATTTTTAAAAATCATTCCTTACCCAAAATGACAGAGTGTTTGTTTTCAGAGATCGGTGGTGCAGCTTTCATCAGCAGCTCTGTACTGCCATGAACAAACTGCTACTGGCCTGGTACTCTGAGATGCGCTAGCACTACAAAAAAAACACACATACATAGCCTGATTCTGAAAGGGATACACCTAACGTAACTTGACTTATGCCCAGAAAAATGGTGCATATAGCAAGTTACGCCAGCAGTTGTGACATCTGTTATTCTGCAAAGCAGCCTGTGACATACTGCAGGCTGCTTGTGCCAAAGTGGACATAAGCCAATATTTACACCATAATCCCCCTGCGACATGACGCTAGGGGGTTTACGGCATGAGTTGCACCCTATTCAGGAAGGGCAGCAACAAAGTTCCCCAGGGTGCTATTCTCTAACAACCACCAGGGGACATCCGACAACGTAATTTATACCAGCATATATCTGGTGTAACTGTATGTACGCCCCGGGGAGTTGCTTGTTTGTGCAGCTGGCCTATCCCCCAATGGTATGCCACCCTCCCCCCCACCACTGCCCTGATCCCAAGATTGTAGTGTAAGCCCCAAAGGACTATTACTTGCCCCCCCATGCCCTGACTCCCAAAGTACCAGTCAAATTCCCACAGGGCTATTACTGTAACCCCCATACCCCGATCCCCACAGTGCCAGTCAAAGCCCTGCAGGGCTATCCCCAACTCTCCCCAAATGCCCCAACCCCAGTAAATGCGCGTATCCACCCTGCAGGACTATTCATGCCCCCCCCATGTCCCAATCCCCATACTGCTGCCTCCTGCAAACTGCAGCCCCTGTACATGTTCTGCCACACCCCAGAACCCTAGTAGTCTAGTGGCCCCCCACCCAGCAGTGGAAGACCACCCCACTCCCCCCACCCCTACCCAGCAGCAACTGGCACAGACCCACCTCTCACCACAAAGGCCAGCTGCCGTCTGAGCTCCACCGGAGTGTGTACTATTGTACATAGTACGCACTCCAATGAATAGTCATTGAGCATGTACATTGTACAGTAGTATGCACTCTAGCGGAGCTCTGTCGGCAGCTGGCTGTGGTGGTGAGAGGTGGGTCTGTGCCAGTCGCTGGCTAGGTGTGGGTGGGGGGCAAGGTGGTCTTCCACTGCTGGGTGGGGGGCCATTAGCCTACCAGGGAGAACACTATCTGCATGGTTTTGGCTCCATTATGGGGGATCGGGATGGGGCATGATTCCATTTCTGCGGGGCTTTTTACATCACTGTTGGGGGCAGGGGCATGACCTAGTTCTGCGGGGCTTTTACATCACTGTTGGGGGCAGGGGCATGACCTAGTTCCAAGGGCTTTTACATCACTGTTGGGGAGCAGGGGGATGACCTAGCCCTGCAGGGGCTTTTGCACATTTTAGGGGATGAGGGGCATGTGCAAGCCCTGTGGAGCTATCTACTCATTATGGGGGGGGGCATGAGCAAGCCCTGCAGGGCATTTAAGTCTGTCCTTGGGGACTGGGGGAGCACTTGCACCCATGACATCCAGGGTTGCAGCTTGTGACAAACCGTTCAGGTACACCCTCCATTTGGCGTACCTATGGGACTGTCGCAAGTTGCAGGACTTAGCTGCGGGAACCCTGCCCCTTCTAGAATCAGGTGCAGGATCCTTGATGCAACTGCACCCCTCACATGCTGCAACTTGCAACATACATAGGGGTGCTTCTAGAATCGGGCCCACCATTTTTATCTACTTCTCTGGGTGTTAACAGACATGGGTTGGTGGATGGAGGTTCTATTACTGTAACTTGTGCACCTCAGAATGAGCTCCCTAACTCTAATGAGAAATTGCAGTGTCATTGACTCAGCAGGTAGCACACTTGCCTATGAGGCTGGGAGATCAGAAGGCTGTGGGTTCTATCCCCACAAAAAGGCACTTGGGTTAATATCCCAATACTGACACTGTAGTGCAGCATGGGAGGGGGGGGATGCTGAACTCCTGAGATGCCATCTTTCGAATGAGACGTTAAACCAAGGTCCCATCTGCCTGGATTGGTGGTAGTTCAGGTGGATGTTAAAGATCCCATGGCACTTCTACAAAAGGGTAGGGGAATTTTTATTGAAATCATAAAACAAGATACATACAAATGAGTATTACATCATACAAATCCATAATCAAAGGAAATCAAAAACCATAAATAAGTATTACATCATACAATAATCCGAAATGTAAAACAGACTTACATTAACCCAAAACCTCTCCCCTCTCCATGTTGCATTAAAGCCATAAAGAACAATTATATACATATAGAGGATAACGCACAGTCCTCTATCGTTAACCGGTCAGTTAACGGTCGAGAAGTTGCTAGGCGACCGCAGTAAGTTCTAGAGTGAAGCTCAGAGTGTTTACGCTGCTGCGGCAACTTTAGACGGTTAACATTGACCAGTTGCCGATAGAGGGGCCATACATTATTTTTTATAGTGTATGGTCCCACGTAAAAAGGCTGCTTACTTTTTGATAACTAGTCACCGCCGCGGCCATTCAGTCCTTCCCTAACCGCTGCTGTTCATCCGTCGGTTCCCCGTTGAAAAAAAAGTGTGCACATGCTCAGACCAATCGCTGTTGTTAACCTATCAATGTGACATAGCATCGATAGGTTAATAACATATCTATGTCACATCGATAGGTTAACAACCTTAGGAAATGATGATTTCCTAAGGTTAACAGCGTTCTACCGTACATTATAACAGTATTACTTCATACTAACTAAAAAAAGGGGATAAAACAAAAGAAAAAAAAGAAAAAACAACAAGAAACTTGTCATCATACAGTATCCTAAACATATCCATCTCCCCCAATCAGACATTAAAAAAGAACTCACAGCCCATATACCCAAAATAACCATTTCATGCCAATATCTAACCCTCAAATAAAATCATATTACCCCAGAAATCTGCCCATTTAGTAGCCGAAATGTTCTTACTTTCACTTGCTTTCAATGTCTTCAAATCTGTTGTCACAATATGGACTAGAACGGATTCTGAAATCTCCTGCTGTTGTAGGACCAATCGACATCTACTTAACCATAACCAATATAGTATGCAAATGTACTATCTGTAACGTACTCATACAATCAACTGTAATATTCAAAGAGAAAATGCCATAATATAGTGCTTCTGGTGAGGGGGGAATCTCAATCAAACATTTCCATCTACTTTTCAGCACATCCCAGAATCTAACCGCATATGGACAGTAAAAATATAAATGACTCATTGTTTCTAACTTAGCCACACAATCCACCCTAGGGCAATATCGTTCTTGCAACGCCTTATGTTTTTGGTTACTTTTAATATTGACCCTGTTATGGATTTCCAACCATGCAGTATCCCACATAAGAGGTGGAATTCTAACATTTCTAATATACTCAGAGATCTGGTTCTGTTACGAAACAGAGAATGCAGAAAAAGGGCTTTCATAAAAACTTTGTCTCAACACCTCCTCATACAGTGTTTTCCTAGATATTCCCATAACCTGATTATAAAAAATCTTCCATGATTTTATTTTATCAAAAACCTCTTCCCAGCATTTTATCAACCTAGGATGCCTTTTATTTTATGTAAAAACACAGCACCTTTCCATTCTTTCAATACTCCTTCCAAAACCAAAAGTCTCCAGCTGGTCCATAACTTTACTTTGTTCTTTATCAGGAGAACCAAATTATGGTATAAAAAAAAAAAAATCGAAAAAAGAATAACATCGGATTGATCATACCCACCCCCCATCCTTAATACTTAAATATAAGGTATTTCTCTTAATGGGGTTTAATCTGCTACCCCAAAAACAACCAAAAAAACACCCTCAACAATTCGGTCTCCAATTGCTTTGGTAATGAAAAAACCATACTAATATACAAAAATATTGGAAGTAAAAAATTATTTATATAATACACCCTCTTTAGTTTCGCTACCTTCCATCTGGACCAAGCCACAACCTTAGCTGCTGCTATGTTCAAGGCTCGTTCCCAATTAAAAAAGACCATATCTCCACTTCCCAATTAAATTCCTAAGATTTTGCATGGTTCCTGCACCACAGGAAACTCACCAAAGCATACCTTAACACTAGGGAAACCTCTTAGGCTCAGAATCTTAGTCTTATGCAAATTTAATGATGCCCCTGTGATGCCCCCTATTTCTGAGATCAACTCATAGGCTAGCCGGAAGGAAGTCTCATCCTGTAAAAGCAAACACATGTCATTCGCGTATGCCAATACCTTGCAACATACCCCAGTGCCCTGATCTACCCCCTTAAGTAACGGAGAATGCTGCAAAATTCATAACAGGGAATCTAAAATGAAAACATATAATAGGGGGCTTAAAGGGCACCCCGTTGCACCCCTCTACACATCAACTGTGAAGCACCTCTCCAACCATTTTCATAAGGTAACACATAGGCCAGAGCATAGCGTAATTTTACCCACCCAATAAATTCTGTAGGAATACCAAAAGCTTCCAGACAAGACCACAGAAAAAAATGTGATACTGCATCAAATGCCTTGGCCTGATCTAAACTTACAAGATATCCATCAGCCCCTATATCTTCTGTAGCTGAACCATGCTGCTCCATAATTTCTCTCAAGAGCAATAAAACATCAGAAATACGTCTCCTTGGAACAGCACAAAATTGCATTGGGCTGATAAGAATATCCATGACCTCAGATAATCTATTACCCAATAACTTTGCGAAGATTTTAAAATCAGTATTTAGTAACGTCAAAGGCCTCCAATTCCGAACATCAGCTTGGTTTCGAGACTTAAATAAAAACATTAACAACCCTTCATACATCTGTGTGGGTAAAATGTAGTCTTCCAAAAAAGAATTATACAATTGCAACAAGACAGCAGGTATCATAGACCATTAAATCTTATATAGTTCACTGGACAGACCATCAGAACCAGATGAAATATCAATGCGTAGAGATGAAATTACTCTGACCAATTCTTGTTTAGAACATGGTTTCACAAGTGAAGCACTATGTAATTCTGACAACTGAGGAAGCTTAGCCATACTCAAAATTTGAGATGTCTGACTTGCGGATTCTAAAGGTGAACCAAATACATTTCTAACATGATCTTGTACAACTTTCATAATCCCCAAATTATCCCCATGTTCCTTCCCCTTCTGAGGCCATCAGAGATGTAAAACTACGCTGCTCCTGTCTCTTTTGGCAAGCCAAAAAAGGATTAACATGCTCAGATTTCCCCTGTGTACCAAACCTTTGTTCTTTCTGTAATGAAGAAAGTCGAGAGTATTGGTATTCCCACATATCTTGTCTAATTTGAGTAATGCATATACTCAAATCAACTCCTTCCACAGCTTGATGTGTTAATAATACCCCCCAATTTGGTCCTTAATTCCATATACAATTCCTGCTTACTGTGTATCCGGTATGCACTGACCACCTGAAAGAACCCAGTTAAGCAACTATTAAAATCTACCCACCATAAACCTATATTTTCATAGAGCAATAGAGTAGTTACTTTATCCTGTACAATAGTCTGCAACTCCAGTAGTATAGAAGCATCCATTAACAGAGAAGCTTTCAATCTCCAGATTCCTGGTCCTGCTACACGTTAAGGGGGAGACTCATATTGAATACCAATTAGACAGTGATCCGATGTTTCTATGGGCACTGCTGTTGTAGACAAAATTTGTAAAGATTGTTTCAAACATAAAGTCGATCCAAGATGACAATACTCCTTTAAAAAAGGTCGGCCTCGAGGCCTGTGACCTACTATAGCGAGCAACTCTTAGGTCTGCCTGCGAGACCAACTGTTTCAAAAAGGATTTCTCACAATATTGCTTCCCATTGATTGTGTTTGTCTAAAAAATTAATATTAAAATCACCCCCAAAAATCACCTGTCAGGTAGTGTATATATAAGGCTGTACTTTCTGCAACAATTCAATTCTGAGTGATTTCATTTGTGGGTTATATAAATTTACCAATCGGAGTTGCAAACCTTGTAATTCAATATCCAATAAACATGCCCTTCCTGGTTCAATATCTACTAGTTTATGTACACAAACATCCATAGTGGAAAAACAAAAACCCAACCCACTACAAGAGTCCGTACCTGGAGACCAGAGGAAACTCCAAAACCCCAGTCTCATGTGGCTTATGCTATATTCCCATCCAGATGCAACCTTGTATCCTGTAATACCAAATATATCATACATCATGATTTGCAGAATACCAAATGTCATGAGACATCTTTTCCCCGTCTTAATACTATTTACGTTAAGACTCACTACTTTCAATGCCATACCTTCAAGGAGGGGGTTTTATGGGTTTCCTTCTGGATCTGGTCACTCGTTTTTGATAAACTGGTAGGCGGGCCGATCTATTAGTTGACACCTCTTCCCTTGCACCTATCGGGGCACCTGACCATCACCAACACCCCCCTCATCTATAAGTTGGACTCATTCCATCTGATCCCCCCAAGACATGAGAGGAACAAATCTATTGGAGAGAGGTACCGGAGAAGGGGGGAGAGGGAGGTCTAGGCCTTTACCTCCACCCTTTTTGTTTACCATCGTGAACGCCCCTTCTTCTTGAAAGGGCTCAGGGGGCCCGAAATCTCCAGGGGAGTCTCCATATCTGAGTCTTCAAGATGTACGCTACATTTATTTATTTATTTAGCTTTTGTTTACTGGGTAAGTACACTAGACAAGTATTATGCCTATTTTCAGGAACGACCCAGGAGAGTACAACATGAGGAACAACAGTCAAGGAGACATGGCAAAGACAGTGCAGTTTTTTGTCACAGTAAACAAACATGTGGGAAATGCATCATTTGACGCTAGGGGAAACATACAGTAGTAAGCACATTTCAGATTATACACTCTAGACTAGCTAGTTCAACTGACAAATATATACAGGTCATCATACATAGGAGTGGAGCATAGCTCAAGGACTGGATTGGTCATAATATAACTTATAACATTATCGTATATACCCCTAGGCTAGTTGGATCGCGGACAGGTATATACAGCTCATCACATTTTTCTAAATATGCACATGTTAGACAGAAACAGAAACACTTGGTAGTACAAGTTTCTACCAAGTGACCAAGGTGCAATATGTCATGGTTAGTCTATGACCGTGGAGCAATAATGGGTGTGAAAATGCCCAAGGCTTTTTAGGCAGGAGTAGTCAGAAGTCATTGATACAGTGGGGAAAATATCTCCATTTCAATTCAATGGAGACACCCTGGGGAGGTTCAGACAAAACAATTTGACACTTTACTCTAGGGAGGTGTGGGGCAGTCACACTCTGATGCTAGTTTTAGGAAACCCCACAGGGAATTTTGAAAACTCAGATAGGAGGGGGCAGCTCGGATATCCACAGGCAGCGAATTCCAGAGTCTGGGCGCACTTATGGCAAAGTTCCGATCCCCCATGAGGGTCCTGGTAGGAGGGACTTTGAGCATCCCTGATGTGAGAGACCTAAGTTGGTAGGGGTGGGATTCAGCTTAGGTAGAAGCCGGGCCAGCCCCTGGGGGGTGCTAGTTCTGATCACTTTCCCAGAGAGGCATCCAAAACCAAAATCAAGGTATCTAGCTGGTGAGAGCCAGCAGAGTTTCTCATATAGCTCACAAAGGTGGGTGAGTTGGGGGGCAGCCAAGGCAAAATGACAAATGCTATTGTAAGCAGTGTACCACCGGGTGAGATGTGTCTTTGGAGAGTGAGCAAATAGGTGCAGCCCATAGCTGAGGGAGGGAAGGAGCACACCCTTCGCTAGGGCAAGCCTGGCTGCTGGTGTAAGGTTATACTTGGCCCTACAGGCCAGACCCAGTTTGCAGTTTGCCGCCCTGCAGATATTAAGGATATGATTACCCATGTCAAGTTGGGGGTCAAGAGTTACCCCCAGATATTTGATGGAGCTCACTATGGGTAGTGAGGATCCATCTGCGTTGGTGACATGTAAGCAGGCCGATGAGGCTTTGATTTTAGCCATTGAGCCAAAGAGCATAGCCTGTGTCTTTTTCAGGTTCAGGACCAGCTTGTGACTAGTAACCCATGACAATACCCTGTTAAAGTCATTGGTCAGGTTCTGGTTTAGGGTAGTGGCATTCTGGGAGTGAGCCAGGTTACCAGATCATCTGAATACATGGGGCGCTACAGCTGGTAGTAACCATGGGTAGTTGATTGATGAAGAGGGAAAAGGAGGGGACCCAGTACCGAGCCTTGAGGCACTCCAGAGGTCACTGGTAGGGGCTAGGAGAGGACTTCATTGAAGCAGGTACGCTGCTTTCTGCCATGTAGATAACCCATTAGCCATTTCATGGCATGGGGGGGAGAGGTCAAGTGACCACAACTCTGCACCAAGCAGTTTGTGGTCAACAAGGTCAAAGGCTTTGGACAGGTCGATAAATATTGCAACAGAGAGTTTGCCCTGGTCCATGGCTGTCCGGATACTTGATGTAACCAAGATTAAAGCTGTGGTGGTGCTGTGTCCCTTACGAAAGCCATGCTGGGCTGGGGACAGAAGTTCATGAGAGTGGATATATTCCGAAAGCTGCTCAGGCACTACCTTTTCAAGGAGCTTGCTAAGGGTTGGGAGAATGGCAATCAGTCAATAATTGTCAGGTAGATTGGGATTTCCTTGCTTCAGTACAGGAACAATCCTCGCCTCTTTCCAGATGTCTGGGATGGTCCCCAGACCAAGGGATAGGTTGAAGATAAAGGCTACTGGTGAGGCAATGTGTGCAGCACCAAGCTTAAGGAGTTTAGGCTCCAGGTTGTCTAGGCCAGGACTGGAGTACTGGGAGAGGCCAGCTAGGCGTTTCTGCAAGTCTTGAACTGATACAGCCCTGAGGTGGAACATTTGACGAGGAGGGTGACCCTCAAGCAGAGTGAAGGGAAGGGGGTGGGACAGAGCCTCATCAGGTGAGAAGAGGGTTGTGAAGGCAGACAGGTGAGAGAAGTGATTATTTAGGGAGTTAGCAATAGTATGGGGATTATTGCAGAAGACTCCATTTATGACCATGTCCGTAACCCCCGGATGGGAGGATCCGCTGACAAGGGATTTAATATCTCTCCAGAACCTCCTGGGATTACTGGCAGAGCTTAGTAGGGCGGACTTGCAGAGGTCGCTCTTTGCTGCCCTGATGGCCTTTTTGCACTTGTTCCTGAGGTGTCTGCACCTTGGAATAATCATGGGATCACTGGTACCTTTGGAACGAGCCCAACACTTATCTCTCTCCCACATCTGGGCTAGGAGATTCCCATTTAACCAGAGGGTAGCAGACCCCTCTCACCCTACGGGTGACCTTGGGAGCATGCTTGTCTTGTAAGGCCCCAAAGGTGGACAGGAAGTAAGAGGTTGCTGCCGAGGGGTCAGTGGCACCATACACCCCAGACCAGTCAGTAACTCTTAGGTCTTCCAGGAACTCCTCAGTACTGAATCTAGAGTAGTTTCTGACATGCATAATTTTGTGTGGAATTTTGGGGGTGGTAATTTTCCATACACAGAAAACCGGTGAGTGGTCAGAGATGGAGTCAGATAATGTACCCGCTGATGAGATCCTGTCAGGACGGTTAGACATGATCCAGTCCAGTAAGGTGCTGGAGGATCCATTTGCTGTCTGCCTAGTTGGTTCCTGGATGAGCTGGGTCAGGGCAAGGTTAACAAGCAGAGGCTCAAACTGCTTAACATTACCACTATCCCAGTTAAGGTTTACGTCCCTCAGGATTATGAGTTCGTTATCCCCAACTCTGGGGCCAATTTTGTCCATGAGGTGAGTTAATCCAGGTAGCCCACCTCTTGGAGGATTATAGGTGCACACCAGGTGCCGTTTCTTTGCATCCCCAAGTAGCAGTAGCACATGTAGCAACTTACAGGGGGACACGTTTGAATCCTGGTGGGCAATTTGGGAGATTTTTAAGTGGCTCTTATGGTAGATTAGTATGCCACCCCCCCCTTGCCCCCAGCTCTGTCCAGTCAGGTGAATTCATACCCAGTGAGTTCACAGGCAGAGTCAGGGACAGAGGGTTTCAGCTAGGTCTCCGTCACTCCTAGGATGTCGGGTTTGTAGAGTGCAACCCATGCTAATAGCTCATCACGATTAGGTAGCAGGCTCCTAATGTTAAGATGAGCTATTTTTAGCCCCTTACCCATGCCCCATATGGGAGGGATTTTGTGAGTCAGATTTAATGGGCCAGGGTTGGTTTCAATATCACTGGCCAGTAGTAGTGCAAGTAGGAGGAGCCAGGGGAGATACCACCTGCTATGCACTTGACAACCTGGGAGTTTTTTAGCATGGGTACGCTTTACCCTGCTTGTATACATAAGGCACCGAAGATCTAGACAGCAAGTAACACTGCAGTGTGCTTCGGAGATCACAAAGATATTGGAGAAGGTGTAGTCGGGGACTTCGTAGGTGGACGACCATCCCCAGTTGTCACCCAGTGTTATTGGAGGGGAGGTGACCGTATGCAACAAGGAGAGTCCCACTATAAGACTTACAAGGCCTATATCCCTGCGGATGACAGCCAGCACCCTCTCTACCTTTAATATTTGAGTATCCCTATCCTCACTAGATGGATGGGAGGGGAACCATGTCCACATCTTGGCTGGAGGCATAGCTCTAGCCTGTGAGATAATTATCAGTCAGCTAACAAGAACTGCTGTGAAGGAAGGAGAGATGGATGTACTAAGGCTGGAAGAAAGTTAGTGAGATTTGTTATTGGTATGTGCCAAGGAAATAAAATAAGGCCTGTACAGTGCAATTCAAGGCTACCAGCTATGGATGCAGGGGCTGAGGTTTATTTCTGGGAAGGAGTTCCTGCCCTCGCCCTTTGTAGGCACACTTACCACCTGTCGACAGTTATACGAGGACAGGGTTTAGACAGCCAACAACCAAGCAGTGCAAGTAGGGTTAGGATTGGTACAGTGATTTGTGTAGAAAGACCAAGAATTCCTCTAGTGGCAGGTCTGTATAACCTGCTAATGGAAAACTAGCCACTTAAAAAAAAACATGGTGAATCCCTAGTTAATATACTCTGAGTCCTTACTGGGGAGCCTTGTGGTGTAACAAAGGGGGTATCCTTGCCCTCCAGGCCCACACCCGAAAGCAAAGAGACTCCCCTGTCCACAGTCAAAAGTGGAACAACCTGCCGTATAGCAGGTGGAAGGGAACTCTCTCCAGAAATTATAGGTCTATTAGATGTACCACCTGCCCCTCTACCCCTGTATCTACCCCTCAAACCAGACATCGCCCCAACCACAGGATGTTCAAAAAAGGGAAGTTTAGCTTTGTTCAAAAAGTATTCTTGATCTCAAGCTTCATCTCTATCACGGGTCGCCCAAGGACAGCCCGCATAAGAATGTCCAGTATCCCCACATAAATTACAAACAGGAGGAGTGCCACAGTTTATAGCTACATGGCCGAAAACCCCACAATTAAAACATTCAACCTTGTCACAGTCAGTATTTAAATGAGTGAGAGAACCACATTTGTAGCAGCTATTTGGTTGTCCTGCATAAAAGATAATCCCTCTATCCCTCCCCCCAAAAAGGAGCTAGGTAGATGTTGAATCCCAGCATCATTATGGGTAAGTTGCACCCTAAAAGTCCAACCTCCAGTCCAGAATCCATTATCATCTATGATAGGTTTCAGATGATCAAATAAAGTGCATCTTTGCTCCAACCAATGTGCTATATTGCCAACATTAACTCCCTTGTTTCGAAAAAGTACAGTTATGGTCTTAATAGTTGGCTTTGTGACAGGGATCACCATAAAATCTCTCCAAATCTCTAAATCCTTTACATCGTAATATAACTTCCAGAATTTATCAAGTAACTGCATAGTGCAGAAACTAATGTCATAGTTATGGTCACCTGAGGAATGGATAAATGCATATACATCAGAAGGTGAAAATCCCAAATCATCAATCAATAAGGTTTGGCCCACCCAAATCCTGTCAGGAACCACTGGAGCGTTACCACTGTAACGCAATCGGGCTAAAAAACTTCTTTTTGCTTCTATTGCAGGTTATCAATACAATCCTGCATGAGTTTTCTTTTCAGAGGGCTTAGTTTGTCCTACCCCAGACTCCTCTGCTGAACGTGGATGAGTCGGATCAATTTGCAATAAAGTAGTATCGTGGCCCTCCCTTTGCGTAAGATCTTTTTCTTTTCCCTCAGTGGCAGCTGAAGTCACCTGTGATTGTCTCTTTTTTTGTCCAAGATGTTAGACGACTGCTCAGCGGCATCTGTCACAGTTCCAGTTCCAGCTACCTCTCCCTTCTCTAGCACATGCGCAGTAGAGGAATTTCAAGCCTTTGAAATTTCTTGGGCAAAGAGAACCATAGGGTTATCTGATACTATTACTTGCTGCTGTTCCGAGTCAACTGTAAATCCTGGTACTGGAATGGCTGGATCCGGAATCCAGCTATCATTCCATCTTGCCACCTAGGTGCATACTGTGTGATCCTGAGCAAATCACTTAACTTCCTTGTGCTCCCAGGTCACATCTGGAAACAAGCTTTGGCTTAGTGTGCTACTCCTGGTTAAACAATGTTCCCTTTCCCTTATCCAACCAGTGTTTTGCAGTACTTCTCCTGCTGTTCATGTATCCCCATCTACCCTAGCATCATCCGATAAATGGACCTGCAGTAAATCTGACTGCAATATTTTATTTGTAGAATTCTCAAGTGATTCCTCCGACGTACTTACAGGTAACCTCTTATTCCCTGATGATAGGGGATTTGCCAAGGATCTTTTCCATTTTTTTTCCTCTTCCAATCTTTTCTGACATAAACCATAATCTCTTTCGGCCATAGAAATTAATTCCAACAGTTGTGATTTCTTTCGTTCCAACTCTTCTTGCAATATATCTTCTTCAGTGTACTCAATATCAGTAGTGCCCGACACCTGGCTCTGATCCCCTAACTCCAGAGCAATTTCTTGGTCTGCAGGTAACACAGTACCAATACTTGCTATAGGCAGCACCACCAAGAGCTCAGGAGCTCCAGGAACAGAACCTCTTTCCTCCACAGCCTCCATCGAAATGGGGACCGCCATCCTTCTGCAGCACAACAGCGCCCCCTCAGAAAGAGTAGGGGAAATTTTTATTCAGAATTCAAAACCAAAAACCAAAAGAATCACCATCAATAGTTTAAGATAACAAATCATCTAAATTATACATAAAATGTAAAACTGTGTAAAATACCAAACATCTCTATACAAATTCTGAAATATAATTCCCTGACCTAAGCTACTAAAATCCTAAAACCCCACCACCAAAAGACCAAAAGAATATAAACCAAAAAGCCATTATCCTGCTGAGAAATTGTCAAACCAAGTTGAATAACTAATAAAAGGAAAAAAAGGAAAGAAGAGAGAGAGAAAAAAAACACATGAATACAAAAACATCAACCCACCCATCCAACATTTTTCCATAATTTTGATACCACCACTTGCCCCATAGCACGTTTTTCATACTCATAAATATTGTCAAGCTCTTGCCAGATTCTAAAGAAAACATCTTGTTGTTGGATCACTTTATCTTGCAGGAACCTAAGACATCTCGCCTGTCAAATGGACCACTTTATACATACCAAAAGAATATTGACTGTACTTTTTGTCCATTGTTCCCAAGCAATCGGAATTTGTCCTAAAATTAAAATATCATAGTTCATTAATGAATCAATATTTCCTCCCACAAATCCAACAATAAATTCCAAAAATTAAAGATATGAATACACTCAAAAAAAAGATCTGCATTGTCTCCACAGCTCCAGCACAGGCACTCTCTCCGCACCTTCCATCATCCAGCTCCTTATGCTTCTGATTGCCTCTTATTTGTAACTTCTGATGACCACAAAGCCAAACAAAATCCTGCATTTTAAGAGGAACTCTAGGATCAATCATACCTTCTAACAGTAAACTAATTTTAATCATACAGGATACTTGAAAAAACGTCTCTTCTTGATACCATTTATCCAAAATACTTTTATAAAACATTTTCTTCCCTTTTCCTAAACACCATGCCAATTCAGTCCGCCAGGTTCGTATATAGTGCATGGTAGTCTGCACATAACTTGGAAGCATCTTATCTATAGGATGCCCCTTACCTCTACCCCATGCTTCTAAAAAAGGCTTACCCCATAACTGCATACAGACTTGCCCCATCCCTGCTGTCTGCAACAATAATGGGCAAATAGAGCTAAAAGAGAAATTCCCCAAAAAATAAATCAGAGGATGAATCATATTCAATCCTCCTTCTTTCCTTACCCTGTAGGTATGAACCCTCTTAACTGGGTTCAATCTACTTCCCCACAAAAAATGGAAAAATAGACCTATAACTTTAGTGTGCATCTTATAAGGAAGGGGGAACACATGCTATACATATATAAAAAATAGGTGCTATATATGCCCTTAATAGATAAACCCGCTTTTTCCTAGACATTTTCCAAGATAACCAGGGCAAAACCTTAAGCTGTGCTTTGTCATAAACAGCATTCCAATTTTGGTCTTCTGAATCCTTGGTTCCAAAAAATAAACCCAAAACTTTAATCTGACTTGTAGTCATCAGAATTGGAAAATCTTCTACCTTCTTAATATCTCCTAACACCAGAACAATACTCTTACCCATATTAAGTCTAATTCCTGTAATATCATAAACTTCTTGCAGCATATTTAATACCCTGGTACCAGACTCTCCATCTGCTACAGTAAAAACACAATCATCCGCATAAGCAGAAACCTTTTGAAACACATAGCCATCACAGTTTGTAATGGCTCTGATATCATCATTTTGCCCAATTCTTCTTAATAAAGGGTCCAAACCAAAAACATATAACAAGGGGCTCATCGGGCAACCCTGCTTTACCCCATTTTTTAAGTAAATTGGCATTCCTAAATAACCATTCACTAGTGGAGTAGCTTGAGCCTCAGCATAACATACTTTAACTAAATCTAAAAAGGTCTTAGGAATCCCATAATGCTGTAAAACCATCCAAAGGTACTCCTGTCGAGCTGCGTCAAAAGCAGTTTCCTGGTCTACCGACATTAAATATACTTTTAACTTATTTCCTAAACCTCATTCCACAATCTCCCTAACAAAAGTCAAATTTTGAACAATGTTCCTACCCGGAATTGCACAAGTCTGCTCCGGGAAAATTAACTTTTGTGCAACTTTTGTCAATCGAGTAGTAAGTATCTTTGCCAAAATTTTATGATCTGTATTCAACAAAGTTAATGGCCTCCAATTCTTTAAGTCTTGGGGGTCTCCTTTTTTATATAGAAAAATCACAATCCCCATCTTCATTAAAGGGGCAAGCCTATTTTCTTCCCAAATAGCTTTATAAAGTAACTCTAAACAGGGGGCCAAAATATCAGCAAAAACCTTATAGAAATCATTTGGTATCCCATCATATCCAGGAGTAGTCTTGGCAGACAATTGAGAAATGGTTTCCCTAATCTCTAGCTCTGAAATATGTGAAACAAGCTTTCCTTCTCCTCATCAGTCATAGAAGGTATAACTAAGCCTGAAAAAAGGGAGTCCTGACATCCCTTACTTTCCTTTTGAAAAGTCGCTACAACATGCTGCTGTACAATAAGCATTAGATCCTGGTTTTGCACCTTTAAATTACCCTGATCATCTCTCAGTGCTGTCATAACCAGCTTCTGTACTCCCTGCATACTTAGATCATATGGATTTACCTCCTCCTTTGTACCTATAGTCTGATATTTCTGCTGATTCGCCACCTTCCTAGTAGTCTCCTGCAAGTACTGACACATTTGTTCCTTTAGGCTCTGCAAACGCTCTAAAACATTATTTGTTCTATCCGCTGCTTGCATCAGAACTTGCATGTATTTTGCTCTAAGCCCTAAGTATGCAATATACTTGTCCTTTGCCTTCTTCTTCGTAAGAGACATATACAAACATTGCAGGTCCCTTTTTGTATCCTCCCACCAATCTATGGGACTTTCATACAGAAAACAAACATCTTTTCTTAACAAAAACAATTCCTTTATAGAACTTTGCACATAAACATCCTGCAACACTGAAATATTCATTTTCCAATAACCCCTACCCGCCATTAATTTCTGTCTTTCTCCCAACAGTAGCTTAACTGCCAAATGATCCGAAGTCTCTAAAGGAAACAAAGCTACTTCTTGACAGGTGATTCGTGCTGATGCAAACCAAAAATCTATCCTGATGAATAGTTTACCTTTAAAAAAGGTGTGTTGCGGTGTCTATTGCAAAATCTCATAAACATCTCCTAGGTTATTCCTACGTAAAACTGCTAACAAAGTATGAGAATCACAAACAATTTTCTTTGTAGTCCTCCCCCAATCTCTATGGGAAAGCCCACAATTAAAGTCACCACCCCATAGAACCAACTTAGAGGTATTCAAGTATGGTTCCACTTTTTTAAACAAATTAGACCTCTCTGCTTTAGTCTGGAGGGCATATATATTAACAATCCTGAATGCTTCTTTCAGTAACACTACATCAACAACCATAGCTCTCCCTGGCTGTATATCATAAACATGCAATATTTGAACAACCCCTCCTAAAAAAATCAATCCTATTCCAGTACATTGTTCCTCCCCTATTGACCAACAAGAGACGCCCCACCTCCATTCTCTGTGTGCAGCCTGTACCTCAAACAAAGTATGCAGCCTAGTATCCTGCAATAAAATGACCAGACCACCCCCAGTAGTAAGACTTAGGAAGGTTTTCTGCCTTCTCTCATAAGACTTAATACTATTTACATTAACAGTGAGAAATGAGAAAAACATAACAAGCCCAACAAAGGAAAAAAAGATTGCTAACCTAATAATTTCTTTTTCTTCCTCTTCTTAGTCTTACATTTTTCAGGAGATCCTATCTCTGAAGCACCCTCCGCCTGGGAGGAGGCCACAGAGGAAAGATCTAAATCAAACCCATTCTCCTCCACCCCCTGTTCAAATAACAATGCATAAGAATTTTACACTGTTACCCCATCCATGCTTTTAGATGGTACCTGGGAACCTGCTAGAAGCTTACCTGCTTTAGACCGGGTTACTCTCTGAAATTCTGCCTCTAACTGTACGGGGGGGCATAGAAGTACCCTCCTCCATTAATTCAACACTTTGTTCTACATTATCTACATCTTCCTTCCCCCTCTCGCCATCTCCAGACTGACAAGGGAGACTTGTTGCTCCCACAACCTCTTCGGGTCTTCTTTCACTCTCCAACTCTTGAACAGTACCCTGAACTGTTTCCTCCAATATTTCTGCTCCTACCTCCTTCTCCAGATTCCTGGTCCTATCTGCTTTCCTTGGGACCCTCTGAGGCAGGGAATTCCTATCAGGAACAGTGTTAAGCAACTCAATCATGCGCATTTTCTCTTTTTGAGCAGTGGTCACATAAACATCCTGCTCAGCTCTAACAGTTATGTCCACATTATTATGTGATGCCCAAGAGCAAGTGCAAAAGGAATGCCCTCGTTCATCACATAAATTACAACGCAGAGGCTGCCGACAGTGAGCTCCAACATGCCCCAATTCCCCACACAAACCACATTTTTGCTTGTCACAAACATTACTAAGATGTCCCACATCTCCACATTTAAAACAAGCCCATGGCTGCCCGGGATAAAAAATCACCCCCCTGTCCCGACCCAAAAAAAAACAATTTGGTAAATGACTGGTTTGACCATTTTCAAGATTCAAAACTACTTGATATTTCCACCCCCCAGTCCATAATTGTTCCTCATCCAAAATAGGTTCTGGAAAACCTTTAACAGTACAGTGCTGTTGCAACCAGTAAGTTATATCCTCAACATTCACCCCCTCATTCCTAAATAGTACAGTAATCTTCTTTGTAAGGGGTTTTGTTAACGGGATTGCCAAGAAAGGCCTCCATAAAGCAGAAAGTTTCATAAGACAGTATTGTTTCTAAAATCTTTCCAGGCCTACAGGATGCTTAAAGCTGACATCAAAGACAGAATCCCCTGGAACATGAATTAAGGCATATATTTCATACGCATAGTACTTCATACGATCTTTTAACAGAGTCCTACCAACAAACTGTCTGTCTGGAACTGTAGAAATATCGCCCCTATATTTCAGCCTTACAGCATTCCTTCTTACTGCTGGTTCTAACATTGGGCCTCTCTCAGTTGGAAATAAATGTTCTTTCACCTTTTCATGCCACACCTCAGCAGGAGCTGAAACCAGAGAAACTAACTCTGGTAAATCTTCAAAAACAGTCTTGTCCTAAATTAGGTTTTTTTTATTGATTCCTCTGTAGAAGAATTAGAGCCCTCTGTTTCTTGTTCTCGAATTATTTTTAATAAAGGATGAGGCTCTTCTGGCTGCTGAGCCAGCTCACTCCCTGAAGGACAGAACTGCCCTGGTGGTAATGAAGAAGCCAGAGCATTATCGGGGGGGGGCACTATTGGAGCTCCAGAAACTCCTGGCTGAAAAGTTCATAAAGATCCTGCACCATTCAAATTTGCATCCCACCCAGTACCCGCAGGATATTTCACCCAGCCTGCAGCTTGCAAGGCTGTTGTCACCCAATTGCCTGAGTCCTGGTCCATGTTCTGCATACCTTGTCCCTGCCTGGGACCATCCGCTACACAGACCTGCAGCTTTCTGCTTCCCCCCCCTTCAACATTCGCTTTGCACCTCCTACCGAGGACCCAATATTAAATGTCACCTCATGCAAAGCAATCTGAGCAGAAGCTCCCGTTGTTTGTTTTGCATATGCAGCTTGCCCATCAAGGATTGCCTCGCCCCACGCAGCAGATACCATACTAACAGCATCAGATGCATTAATTAAAGCCCCCGCTTCTGATACTAATGCAGAGTCTGTACAGGCACTAACTGAAACGTCCGTTGCTGTAACATCTTTATTCGGACTCACCCAGTCTCCTGCAGTGCCTACAGCTGTGACAGCTGCCTCCACCTCCATTACTTGAACTTGCACTTCCGTTTCCTGTACCACTGCTTTCATGGTCTGCCTCTCGAGTGCCTCCTGCAACTGCTCTCATGCTGCCTGATAGAAGCATTCCACTTCCTTCAACTGTACCCGCAAAACTGCTTCCACATCACCACTGGCAGGCTGCATTGCCTCTCGCTGTTCCGAGGCTCCCAATTCCGAATTTGCTGGTAAGCCCTCTTCCATTTTGCTCATAAACAACCCATCAGGCTCTCCGTGAGATCCATAGCTGGAAAACATCCTTCAGTATCGGTCTCCATTCAAAGCAATAGGGGCCAAGGAGGAGACTAACTCCTTAGCCACCCGCACATCCAACTCCCTCAAGACTCTGGACGCCACTGAGCAGGATCAATGCTTAGCCACACAGCGCCCTCTGTCTCACAAGAGTAGGGGAATTTTATTGATAAATTGGACGTCATTACAGAAGAAAAACAAAACACAAGTCAACAATTAGAAAAAACAAGTCAAAGTCATGTAACAGAAAATAAAGCATCACAATTTTTCCACAACAGTGCAGCTTGAAAACCAGGGTGAACTAAAAAATCATTTTTTTTAACAGAACATAAAGCTGTGTGAATATTACAAAGGACTTCACTATTTAAAATAGTTTTTTGGTGTAAAACTAATAAACATCTTGCTTGCCATATTTGATATCGAACAATAGCAAAAATTATATACAAGGTATCTTCGTGATATCTGTCGTTGAGCAGATCATTAGTGCAAAACATGATATGTTCATAAGAAATCAGTGAAAGCAGAGGTTCTGACCAATCAACAGCTAATACAGACCAAACTGCTAAAGAAAGCGGACATTCACAAAACAAATGTTGTTGGGTTTCAAGAACCTGGAGACAAGAAGTTCTAGGGCAATACCTCAAATTCAAAGCTTTGTGCTTATGATTATTATTAACCCCTAGTCTGTCATAGTTACCTAACCAAACCATGTCCCATAAATAGGGTGGTAATCGAGATTTTGGAGTTGATGGAGTACCCAAGGAGGCGTTTAGAGGGCAGAATGGAAAACAACCTCTTCCTGGGCCTCCATCCTCCAAAGTCTATTATATATCATTAATCTAGATAAGATACAGAAATCCTGGGAGAAGGCTCCAGGTTAAGGCCATCTTGAAACTCTCTTTCCCATAAGCAGGGACTACTGGGGATTTAGTAATAACACCCTTATAATGAGCGTTCCAATTGTCTAAACAAAGGAGAACCACGCAAAAATAGGGTTTCAAAAGACATCCCCAGGTTTCAAAGCCTTCCCAAAATTGTAATTGAAAAAGGCTATAGAAAAAACAACAGGGTGGATCATATTGATGCCACCTTCTTTTAGTGGCGGTTGTAAAACCTCTTTTAATGGGATTCAATCTAGATCCCCAAAACCCTTAAAAAATACCATTTAATTTAGTAAACAAAGAAAGAGGTAGGGAAACACATAGCTAAGATATAAAAATTGGGGTAACCAAAGTTTTAAGTAACACAATTCTTTTCTTTTTACCAATCAAATAGCGTTTCCAACTATTAATCAAATTATCAGCTTTCTGTAAAGCAAGGTTCCAATTGTACACTTGCATGTTATCACGGCCAAAAAATACCTAAATACGGAAAGCTTCTAATGAAACAGAAACTCCGCAAAAGGCCTGTGCTGGGAAGAGAGTCATGCCCTAATGGTACACATATACTTTTATTTAGGTTTATTTTGAACCAGAAACTGAAGAGAAAGTTTGGAGGACCTGAACAATAGCCTCCTGCTGTGTCGAAGAATCAACAGCCAAAATTAAATCATCAGCATAGGCTAATGTTTTAATTGGTGGAGAGGAAGGGTACAAAGTAATCCAACAATCTGTGGACAAAGAAAAATAGTCCTCAGAAAAGTATCTATATAAAACTATACAACAGGGGACTGAGCGGACATCCCTGTCGGACACCACAGGCTAGAGAAATAGGACGACCTATCCAACCATTGACATTAGGCGTATCACAACATCTTTGTATAACAAGCGGATCCAGGAAAGGAAACGCACTTGAAACCCAAAAGCTGTCAGCACCTGGAATAAGAAGTCATGAGAAACTTTATCAAAAGCTTTTCCTGGTCCAAGCTTAAAATCCACCAGAGACAGCTTTTTATCTCCTAAAGCGAAAATTTTCGCAATAAAATGAGATTGTCATAAGGATATCGTCCTGGGATACCACAGGTTTGTGTAGAACTTATCATATGGGATGCTAAAGTAAGCATTCTAGACAGTAAAACTTTGGCAAGAATCTTATAATCAACGTTTAACAGACTAATGGGTCTCCAGTTATTAATATACGTGGGATCCCTTTCTTTTGAAAAGTAGAATCAGTAAGGCTTCTTTCATCGAGGCGGTCAAAGTATCACACCGTAACATTTCATTATAAACTATCGTTAACACAGGGACAAGATCGGTGGAAAAGGTTTGTAAAATGTGAGGTCAGTCCGTCTGACCCGAGGCGAATGTGGATTCAAACTATTAATAGCGGATAATACTTCCTGTTCACTAAGATCAGAAGTCAATTTGGCTTGATCGGAATCTGAAAGCTGGGGTAATGTCAATGATTTAAGAAAGGGTTCGCCATTAGCCAGGTCAGCTTTGGTACCAAACATATTAAAGACATGATTCTCTACATGTTGAAGCAGTCCTTCAGGTGTCGTAATAAATTCCCCGACTGGGATAGAAAGAGGAAACTAATTTAGTGTCAATCCTATCTTTGCAGGCTCTAAAAGAATCCAGACAACCTTTAGTAACTCGAGTGCCAAGCGAGCTTCCTGGCCTAAAGAGTCAGCTCGATTATACTGGAGCGACCTCATTTGAGTACTGATCTCACCAATTTGTGAGCTAAAATCATGATCAGTGGAGCTAGCCAAAGAAATTAAATGCTGTAGTTGATGCCTTAAAGTTAAATAAGTCAAATATCTAGTATTTTGTTTGTCAGCCGCTTTTTTTTGAAAAAGCTGTTTCCAGCTCTGTTTAGAAGCCTCCCACCAGTCCATCCCAGTATCATAAAATTCGGCCACAGACAAACGAGCTAGAAACTCCCTACGCCAAAGTTTGAGAAAAAAGGAATCATTCAGTAAAGAGTCATTGAGGCACCAACCAGCTTTCCTACACCTTGGGGCCGAAGCCCAAGTAAAGAGGCATAAAGCAACATGGTCTGAAAATTCAATTCCACAGTTTTACAAGAAAGTAAAATCAAAACTTTAGATAGAAAGATGAAATCTATCCTAGTGTAAAGACCCTTGAAAATGTAAACCCTCAGACTTGTGGAAATGCCTATATGCATCCACAAGCCTAGCCGTGAAAACTATAGTATTTAAAGCCATAGAGTCACAAAAAGCTTGGAAGTCTGAAGGCCTCGATCTGATTGATGTAAGCCACAATTGAAGTCACCAACCCATAAAAGTAGTCTAGATGTGAAAGGTAGGGCTTAATCAGATGAAAAGGAAACCCGCTGAGCTTTAGTTTGGGGCATAAGTCCCTATCAACGAAACCTCTCAGATATGTAAAAAAGTCTAACAACAAGGCTCTGCCAGGAAATATCTACTATTCTGGATACCCGAAATTCAGAACTGGAAAATAATATCCCAATTCGTCACAAGTGTCGGTCCGATAGACCAAAAGAGGGTCCCGCAGTCCATGCCTTCGAGGCCTGGAATAGTTCCCCATGGGTTTTAATCTGGTATCAACTAAGCAAAAATATCACAGTTTAGGTCTGAAAGGGTCAAGAAAATCCCACCCGCTTTCTTTTCCCTTAATACTATTTACATTCAAAGAACATATATTCAGGAAGACATAGTTAAAAGTGGATGGAGATTTACTCTCCGCCGCTGCCTAATGCGCATGGCTACTGGATCAGTGTCAGCCCTGCCAGCCCCTCAGGAAAGGAAAGAAGAGGAGGTATCAGTATCCTCTCCCCAGAGTCTCTATCGGAAATGTCAGTGGCTAAAACCGCAAATTTGTTAGGGGTGTGCCGATTACGAGAAGTGGTATCCCTACGATTGGCAACAGCAAGGCCCTTCCTAGTTAAGTTTGTGAGTGACAGTAGTAAAACTAGGAACTTCTGTTTCAAACTTATATGAGGGGAGGCATAGCATCCTCTATTACTGTGGGAGTGGTAACAGGGGGAGGGACAGTAGAAGCAGTAAGAGATACTCCATGTAAAGGAGTTTGGGAATCTAAAGCAGGGACTGCAGGAGGATCATCAGAAGTAACTACCGGTAAAGGGGGGGAGACAATGTCTAAGGTAGAAGAGGCTAAGTTATGGGCATGTAATTGCTGAGCAACTGTAATAAGGCCGTCATGGGAAGGGCAATTGTCCCTATTATGAGAGGCCCAAGGGCATCGGCCATAAGCATGGCCAGTTCCCTCACACAAGTTACATTTAAAAGAATTGGAACATTTAGCAGAAGTGTGACCATATTCAAAACAGTGACTGCATTTAAGAGTGTCACACTCAGAGCTCAAATGAGTGCGTGCACCACACTTAAAACAGGACTTTGGCTGCCCAGCGTAAAAAATGAAACCCTTGTCCTTACCCAAAAAAAAAAAATTAGGCAAATGTTTTGGGCCAGTATTAGTAGGAAAGAGCTTAACCCTCACCCGTCAACTACCATCCCAAATTTGTTCAGAGTCAAGGTTAGGGACAGGCCTATTTAAAACCTCACACCTTTTCAACAAAATAAAATGTCTTCAATATGGACCCCTTCATTTTAAACACAACAGTAATATTACGTATAGCTGGCTTAGTAAGGGAACGGCTTGAAAAGGGACCAGACAGGTGTAGATTGAAGTTTGTCATATTGGGCCCAAAACCTAGCAAGCCCAGACATATGCTTGAAACTAATATCAAAATTAGAATTACCAATATTAATCAGCATAAAATATCTGATGAAAAAACTTCATTGACCCTTTAAGAAGGGTTTTGGCAATATGTAAACGGTCAGGGAAGTTCTAAACCACCCTTATAAAGTAATCTAACTGCATTTCTTCTTGGTGCAGGTTCACCTTTGGAAGAAAACAAATCAGCAAGTTTAAAAGTAGCATCATGAGATAAATTAGCAGTAGCTTGCAAAGTAGGTCCTGAAAAAACAGCTTTAGTCCCTTCCAGAGCAGGAGCAACTTTAGAAACAGTGGGTTTATCACAAAAACTGGACGAGCCAGCAGTAGTTTGAGGACAAGACACACCTCGAGGTTCGTTGGAGCTCATACAGTCCTTAACAGTAGATTTTTGAAGCATCTTTAAATATATGGGATCTTGGGAATCAGGGGTCCAAACCCCTTCAACTCCCTTCTCCCACCCTGCATTTTGCAGCGTTTTGTCCAGTGACCAGTCCGTGTGGGTATCCTGGTTGGGCTTGTTTTTTTTGTGGAAAAAGGAACTCCCACTTTTAGACCAGCCAGGATCTCGATTGGCAGAGAAAAAAAATACCGATGGTTGTTTGGAGGCAGAAACAGATGCAGCAGGTATACAGGAATCACTTACTCGTGTGGAGACTGCGCTAGACGAGGCAGTAGCAGGAGGTCCATGGATTTGTTGCGGCAAATCGGCTGCAGGAACGGGCTGGAGGCTGTCAGCACTAGGCATCGTCGGTTTCTCCAACGCGGAAGAGACAGAGCGAATCCGCCTGTAGGACGTGCCGACTGGGGCTTTCGTGAGTCGGGCGGCCGCAGGAAAGAGGGCTTAATAGGCTGGCCGAGGCGCTGCTCATGAGAAGACGCTATTGCTGTATCAAGAAGTTGCAATTGAAGGACCAACGCCAGTCGCTTCTCCTGGAGGCTGGAAACAGGAGAAGGAACTCCAACCTGAACAGGTACAACAGAAAGTTCCTCAATAGGCATAGTAGGCAAAATGAATCCGTTTCCAATACAGTCATGCTGCTAGTAGCAGCAACATCCAGACGTTCTTCTAAGGCCTCTAGGAAGGTAGCACAGAGGAGGAGGCCCACTCCCCTGAGCTAGTAGCATCCATCTCTTCCAGGGGATCATGCGAACTGGCCATCTCACAGCCAGCGCAAAGGCTCCACCTACACAGAGTAGGGGAATTTCCCCGGTGTCCTGGTTAAATTCCCCCCATTCACTAAAATACCACCAACAGTTTAATCTGGTTCAAGGTCTGTTGGCATTCATCTGTATCCCTTCCCCTGGGTCATGCCTGAAATAGGCAGAACCTGCCTAGTGCACTTACCCATTCAACAAAAACTAAATAAAATAAATAAAAAAATAAATGGAGTGGTTCAAAGGTCACAAAAAGTTGTAGTATCGTTGTGATGTCACAATGATACTACAACAACTTTCCCTGACCTTTGAACTGTCCTGCAACAGCTTTTAGAGAGCCACTAAATTCCACACACAATAAACCCTAACCATACACTACAGAATGATTGCCGACAATATGTTTTTTATTAGTCATTGTATGTTTTTCTCTGTCATCTGATGTGCTCAAAAAAACATGTTACTCACCTGTAACAGTAGTTCTAGGTGTGGTATATGTTGTTCATCCACACTGATTGGCATGTCCCTTTCCCCTTTAATTATTGCTGGAAGGTCTTCAAGCTGTCTCCTCCCACCTGCCTGGGTGGTATAACCCTCGGCTCCACCCCATGACGCCAGATCTTGCCCGCTGGAAGCTAATGTTGTGCGTCAAAGCCAGGGAGGTCAGGTGGGTTCGTGTGGATGAACAACATATACCACTCCTAGAAAGTACAGTTACGTAAAAGCTTACCGTAACAGTAGATCTTTGAGGAGTGTCTCTTGCAGTAGGTAATACTTTTGGGTATCCAGCAGAGGCTGCTATGGTGCATGGCAGCTCTTCAAGCAGTTTTTCACTAGGGACCGCCCATACATGACATCAGCTTCCCGTTTCCTATATAAGTGTGAGTGGTTCCTGGTATCCTCAGTCTCCCCGCTGGATTCAGCCTGCAAAGCGAGGACCAAGGGGAAACAGAGGTGCCAAAGAAGTCCCAACCCATAGTTATTGGACCAGAACTTATTCTCTTAGAGAAGGAGGAGGAGGATGGGGGGGCAAACCTACTGCAACAGACACTCCTCAAAGAGCTACTGTTATGGTAAGCTTTTACATAACTGTACTATCTTCCACAGAGTGGTCTCTTGCTGTAGGTAATACTTTTGGGATAAATCCCAAGCAGTAATGTCCAGATGGGAGGACAGTTATGATAAGAGACCTTGTAGGACTGCATGGCCGAAGGTGGTCCTACGTCATGAGGCAATATCCAGATTGTAGTGCCTTGTGAATGTATGGATCGTGGGCCAGGTAGCTGCACTGCAGATATCTGAAATGGAGGCTCCTTTAAAGCAAGTCACAGTGGTGGCCATAGCTCTAGTGGAGTGGACTTGGACAGGTCCGGGTAAAGGCTTGTTGTATTTTTTGTAACAAAATGTAATACAATTTGCCAACCGGGATGAAAGAGTACGTTTAGCAACCAGGAGGCCATCGCGACCCGGGGCAAAACAGACGAACAGTTGAGACGTCTGTCTAATCGATTGTGTCTGATTAGTATAGTAGCGTAATATACGATGGACATCTAAAGTATGTAGTAGATGTTCACCCTGATTGGAGTAGTCTGGATAGTAGACTGGAAGCTCCAAGGATTGATTTAAAGTATGTTCGGAGACTACTTTAGGAAGGAAAGAAGGGTTGGTACGAAGGACCACCCTGTCTTTGTGGAAAATCAAGTAAGGTTCCCTACACATGAGGGCATGAAGCTCGGAAATATGTCAAGAGGAAGTGGCAGCCACCAGAAATAGGGTTTTCCATAAAACAAAATGAAGTTCATAAATGGCTGCTGGCTCAGAAGGCTCAAGGGTCCATTTTCCTATCATAAAATTGAGATCCCACAGAGGAGTGGGTCTACTAATAGGAGGTTTAATATGTAACATTCCTTTCAAAAACATCTTAGCTAGATGATATTGGTACAGTAACCTGCCATCCAGAGGTTCATGAAAGGCCGAGATGGCAGCCAAGTGGACTTTGATGGAAGAGTAACTTAAACTGGACTCAGACAGTGAGGCCAGGTAGTCCAAAACCTTTGTCAGTGGACAAGAATAAGGGTCCAAAGATCGAGAGGCAGACCATGTGGAAAAGCGTTTCTATTTGGAATTGCTCTTGTTGCTGGCTTATGGGAGGCCAAGAGAATATTAGCAACAGGAGAGGGCACTTGTAATCAAGTTATGAAAGCATCCTCAGGAGTCAAGCATGAAGGTGTAGAGCAGTGGCGGCTCTACACCAGGGCCCGCCAGGGCACGTGCCCCGGTAAAAAAATGCTGTGCCCCAGTTGGTGCCCCATATGGTGCAGAGCTTCCCCCATAGTAACAATATATCAGTGCCCTGGCTGCCATCTGTTGTGCCCCAGCTGTGCCCTGGTAACCATTTGTGGCTAGAGCCGCTACTGGTGTAGAGCCTTCAGGTTGGGGTGTAGGATAGATCCATGACACTGAGTCAAGAGGTCTGGTCTGATCAGCAATGGGACAGAGTCCCGTACTGACAGTTGTAGGAGTAGGGGAAACCACGTCTGCCGAGGCCTCAGTGGGGCTATGAAAATCACTGTAGTTTCAGTAGAGTCTGTTGCAAGAGAGGGATGAGAGGAAAAGCATATAAGAAGAGACCTGTCCAGGGTTGGGACAGGGCATCTATAGATTGTCCCTTTCTGTTCGGGATAACAAAAAAATACCTGGGAAGATGGTAGTTCTCTGGGGAGGCAAACAGATCCATCTGTGGAGTGCCCCATAAGTTGAAGATTTCTTGGAGCACTTGCTCATGAAGTGTCCATTAGTGAGTTGCGGACTGGTGGCTCAGCCAGTCAGTTAACTGGTTGCAATGTCCTGGCAGGTGGACAGCTGTTAGCGTCAGTTGTTGTCGTACGACTTCTTGCCAAACTGCAAAGGTTTCTTTTGCATAGGGTGCAAGACTTCGTACCCCCTTGCTTGTTGAGGTAAAACACTACTGTAGTGTTGTATGATTGGATTAGTAATGATCCTGGCACGAGGTAGGGCCGGAATGCCACGAGGGCTAAATGGACCGCTTTCATCTCCAAGAGATTGATATGAGACAGATAGGGAGAAACGGGCCATTGGCCTTGGGTCTGATAAGGACCAAAGTGCACTCCCCAGCCCTGTAGTGAAGCATCCATGGTTAACGTTTGCACGGAGGGGGGAGGCATTCCTTGATTCAGATTGATTCTGATTGTCCACCATGTCAGGGTAAACTTCAGAAAAGGAATGACCCTGATTTTGTCTTTGAATTGTCCTGTTTTTTGGGACCACTGATTCTGAAGGGTCCATTGGACAGGTCTCATGTGGAGATGGGCAAATGCCACCATAGGGATGGCAGCGGACTTGTGACCCAGAAGGCTCAGCATTTGTCTGGCTGTGACTCTTTTCTGAGTCTGTATATTTAATGCCAGAGCTATAAGCGTGTCCTGACGGGCAGGCAGGAGGTATGCCCTGGCTGTAACTGCATCTAGAACAGCTCCAACGTATTGGAGAGACTGTGTCGGATTTGGACTGGACTTTGGCCAATTGACAGTGAATCCCAGATCTGCAAACAGTTTCAAAGTAGCATCTAGAGAGGCAAGCAGAGCTACTTTGGAGTCTGCTTTTATTAGCCAATCATCTAGATATGGAAAGATGAAGTGTCCTTCTCTTCATAAGGCTGCTGCTACCACCGCTATGCACTTGATGAACACTGTGGGGGCTGATGAGAGTCCGAAAGGGAGTGTTCGAAACTGGTCATTTTGATCCAGTAGGTGGAAGCGCAAATATTTGTGGTGGGCAGGGTGGATGGGAATATGAAGGTAGGCATCCTTCATGTCTAGGGCACAAAGCCAATCACCCTGTTTCAGGATTGGCATGATGGCAGATAGGATGATCATGCAGAAATGTTTGTACTGAATGTAAAGATTCAGTTGTCTGAGATCCAGTATTGATCTGAGGTCTCCCATTCGTTTGGGCACCAGAAAGAAGTGGGAGTAAAATCCTGTTTGATGTTCCAGAAGGGGCACCGGTACAATGGCCTGTTTGGTCAAAACGGCTGTCAATTCCTCCTGTAAGATAGGTATATGATCTGGAGGATAATGAATCTTCCGTGGAGGGCAAGGTCATGGGGTGGAGAGAAACTCCACAGTATGATCTGTCTGTATAATCTGAAGTACCCAATTGTCAGAGTTATCATTTGCCAGGCATCCAGATGGAGGGCAAAATGACCTCACACAGCCTCCAAGGCCTGGTCAAGGAGGCGGAAGGGAAGCCCGAGTGGGTAACTGGGAAGTGGGCTGCGCAGCTCCACCTGAAGGGCAGGAGCGGGCACCCTGGGTGGTAGAGGTGTTGCCTCTGGTGGATTCAGCATGACCTCTGAAGCCACCTTTATTATTACCTTTGTATCTTCCACATCTTTTGGGAATAAGAGGAGTGTTGAGTACAGTAGGTTGTAGCTGGAGAATGATGCATGCCATTTACCATATGGAGGGTTCTGCCTGATGCCTGTAAGTCATTCAGTAAAGTTTGAGTACCTGGTCCGAACAGCTTGGACCCATTAAAGGGGGCATTAGCTACTTTATGTTGTATATCAGGTGCAAAGCCTGAAACGTGAAGCCAGGTATGGCGATGCAGAGTGATAACAGTGGCTGATAGTCAGGCTGAGGCATGTACTGCATCATATCCCAACCTGAGAAGGTGACGGGGAGATAGAATTACTAGTTGTCACTGTAGCCAATAATTTATCCTTGTCTTTCTGAGGGAGGGAGTTTATTGATAAGCTCAATGGCAGAGGACCCAAGGGTATGCTGATATTTAATCATATGACCCATATAGTTCAGGATTCTGATATTCATAGTACCTGAGGAACATACCTTTTTCCCCAGTCAGTTCTTCGGGATTCCTTATCAGGGGGTAAGGAGCTCATGTGCTTGGGATTTTTGGTATGGTCATGAGTGACAGTAATGATCACAGAATCTGCCCCTGGAATACTAGACATAAAGGGGTGGTCAAGAGGAGCCTGATATAGATGATCCGCTTTGTGGGGAACAGCTGTAATAGCTGAAGGCTGATGCCAAGCAGCCAGCATGGCATTCTGGTAGGTTGGTATTAGTGGGGGAACCACTAAGACAGGCTCCTCAGGTAATTCAAGATATTCTGCCATATCCTTACGTTGTTTGTCATGTTCAGTAGTGGAGAATCCCATGACCTTTTGGATTTGAGCCATCATTTCACTAAAGATCGGGTCATCTGGGGGAGAGGCTGCTGAAGGTAGAGGCAGATCCTCAGCCAGGGAAGAGATTTCTGAATAGGGGGATTCAGGATTAGGAAAATCCAAATCTTGAAACTCTTCATCTTCAAGATCACTGGTGAACTCAGGCGGCAAATCTTGGTCATCTGACAAATAGTTCTCTATGAATGGAGGAGGAGGAGGAGGAGGAGGAGACCAGGGTGGCATGGTGTCCCTGTCACTATGAAATCTTTTAGGCTGAGGAGGGAGAGGAGATCGGGTAGAATCACCCAGCTCTTCAGAAGGCTGAGAATGCCACATTGCACACAAGGCCTGTCAGACTGCATTGGTAAGGTCTCTTTCCTGGGAAGGAGGTGGGTTGAGAAAGGGGGCATTTTGGGATACAAGTGGGGTGATAGAGGGAATGGGACATGTAGTATGAGCAGGTCTCACCCCTGGGTGGTAAAGACCAGGGTCCCAATCTCTGTCCGCCTAACCCCTATAAGAAGCCACCTGAGTAGGCAGAGGGGCAGCCAATAAGGCATAAGCCATAGGTTTCCCCTGAGGAATGCGGCATCTCGTTGACGGGCCCACAGGAAAAAAATTAGTTATTTTCACTTAAATTGTCAGATGCCATCAACAGGAGCACCCATCGATGGAGCAGCAGTATATTTAACTGCATGCAAAGCACTGGTAAGCATCATCGACAAGAGGGTATAAGCCTCCATCGACGGAGCAGTTACTATTTGAACTTCATTTAAAGCACTGGAAAGTGCCGTCGACCACAGGGTATGAGCCCCCGTTGATGTCGAAGTGTTTATAGGATGCCCTATTGATGGAGGGACACCAGAAATGGTGGCCGTCAACGGGCGATGAGGCAGGGAGTGTGAGGTGGGTTTCTCCTTCTCCCTTTTCTGCCTATAATGAGAACCAGTAGAGAGTGAGAACATCTGCCAATTGTCTGCTTCACTGCAGCTCTGCCAGGTGCCACTTCAGCGTAGGTGACAAACAGCTGGTGAACCTCTCCTTGAACTTCAGCTGTCCACTCCTTATAATAACAGAGCGCTTGTCTCAGGTCCAGAGTATGGAGCTTGTACTCTGCCTCTGAAGTGTAGTTCAGATAGAACACTGGCAGAGTTAACACCTGGTTAAGGTGAAACTCTGACACAACCTTCGAAAGGAACTTCGGGTTGGGGTGCAGGACAACTTTGTCCCTGTGGAAGACCAAATAATGAGATTCCACTGAGAGCACCTGGAGCTCCCCAGTCCTTCTGGCTGATGTGATGGCCACCAGGAAGGAAGTCTTCCCTGACAGATGTGACATCTCACACCTGTGCATTGGTTCGAATGGCTTGCCCATGAGTTTTGCCAGTACCAGCAGTAGATCCCACAGAGGTGGAGGTTCACGCACCAGAGGGGATATGTGATCAAGGCCCTTGAAAAAGTGCCAGACCACTGTCTCCTGTGCCACCGTCTGCTGACTGGTGCATGCCTGGTAAGCGGAGATGGCTGCCAGGTGCACCTGAAGGGTAGTTGTCTGGAGACCTCCTTTGGAGAGGGACCAAAGGTAGTCAAGGATACTGGCCACAGGACAGGAATTAAGGTCTAGGCCCTTGCCCTGACACCAAATGGAAAACCTTTTCCATTTGAAGGCATAGCACCTCCTGGTCAACTCTTTCCTGGATGCCTCAACCATGCTGAGTACATCGTTGGAAAGACCCAAAGCCTGAAACTCTAGCCGCTCATGTACCAGGCTGTCAGGTGCAGGGATTCAAGGTCCAGGTGGAATACCTTCCCCTGAGTGACTGATATCAGGTCTGGGTGAGCCGGGAGACACCTCGGGAGCCTGGTACTGAGGCTGAGGAGATCTGGATACCAGAACTGGCGTGGCCAATCTGGGGCTACCAGGATCACCTTCGCCTTGTCCCTCCTCACCTTGAGAAGCACCTTGTGGATGAAGGGAAATGGAGGGAAGGCATAAAAGAGGCCTGGGGTCCATGGCCTCTAGAAGGCATCCCCCTGCAGCGAGCCCCACTGAGGGGGGGGCGGGCATGAAACAGCCTCAGATTTGTGTTCTCCCTGGCGGCAAACAGGTCCACCTGAGGGGTGCCCCACTGGGAGAACAGACTGTGGACTATCTCTGGGTGAAGAGATCACTCATGGGATGCCTTGTCCAAACGGCTGAGGGCATCCGCCAGTTGATTTGAGGCTCCTGCCACATGGATGGTGAGGAGATCCCCATTCAGACAGCTCATGAGTGTCCAGATGCAGAGTGCTTCCCTGCACAGAGGCCGGGAGTGCATGCCGCCCTGCTTGTTGAGGTAGTTCATGGTTGTGGTGTTGTCCATCTGGACCTGGACCACTTGACCCCACAGAAACAGAGCTAATGCAGTCAGTGCCAGCTGCACTGCTCGGAGCTCCAGCAGGTTGATGTGACATCGGGACTCCTCGGGGTTCCAGAGCCCGTGGACTCTGTGGCTCCCCATGTGGGCTCCCCAGCCCATGAGAGAGGCATCAGTTGTAAGGACGACCATCGGCCCGGGGTGGACAAATGGGATCCCTGCAAATGTTTCGGGATGGTCCACCACTGGAGAGTGTCCCAAAGCCTCTGAGTTACTGTGACCAGCTGGTCAAAATGACCCTGACGCTGGGACCACTGGCTGTCCAAGCCCCATTGAATGGGGCTCATATGCCACCAGGCCCAATGGACCACAGTGGTCCAGGCTGCCATGTAACCCAGAAGATGCAGGAAATCTCGGTCAGGGTGCAACTTCCCAGCCAGAAATGATTGGGCAAAGGAGGAGAGAACCTCCACTCTGTCCGCTGGGACCCGGGCTCTGGCTCAGCAGGAGCAGGGCTCTGGCTCAGCAAGAGTCGAGCTCTGCCCCAATGAAGCAGATCACCTGTGAGGGCATGAGTTCCAACTTGGCCTCGCTGATTAGGAGGCCAAGTTCGAGACATGTCTGGAGAGCCAGATCCCTGGACCTCTCCACCTCCAACCTGGAGAGACCCACTATGAGCCAGTCATCGAGATAAGGGTACACCCTGACCCCTAGATGCTGAAGATGGGCCGCCAACACTGCAATGCATTTGGTGAAGACCCTGGGGGCTGATGACAGGCCGAACGGTATGGCATGGAACTCATAGAGGGTTCCCTCCGCTCAGAAGCAGAGGAACCTTGGGTGTGATGGACGGAGCGGGATGTGTAAGAACGCATCCTGAAGATCCATGGAGCAGAACCACACATTTTGCTTGAGAGACGGAATGATCTGGGACAGAGTTACCATCCAAAAGGTGCGCGATCTGAGATACTGGTTCAGGTCATGCAGATCCAGAATGGTGCACCAGCCCCCCATCCATTTCGTGATCAGGAAGTACCTGGAAACAAACCCTGGGTTGACTGGGGAATCTGTAACTTGGGCCACTACCTCCTTGAGGAGGAGTTGGGCAATGTCATCTCAGACAGCCAAGAGAGTATGTACTGATATCCTTTCCTCGCGTGGGGCGCAGGCTCGGGTTGTCGGGTACTGCTTGAACTCCAGAGGCAGTTCCTGACTGACCACCTCCAACACCCACCTGACTGTGGCAACAGAGGACCAGGCAGAAAGGAAGTGATGGAGGCAGCCCCCCATGGGAAGACCCAGAGCAGGCATGATGGGAATGGGGCTGGTCACCCCATCCCATCACTGAGCAGGCCTGGAAGAGGAGGATCCAGAAGCGGGACCACCTGGACCCTTCCCTCCCGGTTTGCGTGCTAACTGAGCTCCTGACTTGGGCCAAGGGCACCAAGACTGGGCCTGCTGTTGTTGCCCAGATTGAAACTGGGGCTGCTTGGCCGCAGGGGCAGAAGGGTGAAGAGGCTTCTCTTCCATTTTTTGGAACCCTGGTATTCCTTTTGGGCAGACGTAGCAGAGTCCAACGTGGTACTGGACTTCTTGATACATTCAAGGTAACCGTCCACTCCTGGACTGAGGAATGGGACATCTGCCAACTTGTGCTGGGTGTCAGCCGTGAAGGTCGAGACCCACAAGTAAGCCCTACGGTGCATGGCTACCGCAGCTGCAATTGTACGGACACAGGAATCCCAGAGGTCCAAGGCCGTCTGGAGTTACTGCCTAGCAACAGCCCGACCCTGGTCCCAGACTTGCTTGACCGTGGTCTGAAGGTCCATGGGGAGGTGGGGAAGCACCTCATTCAAGGAGTCCAACAGGGTGCGAGAAAAATGTGCCATGATCACAGCCGAGCTCGCCTGACGTAGGCCGAGCGATGAGGCAGCATAGACCTTTCGGGCGCAATGATCCAACTTTTTGGATTCTTTGTCTGGTGGTCTATCCATGCCTCCTGAATTTCCCACTCACCTGAACACAGACTCGATCACCACTCCCTCAGCTGAGGGATGCTGTGTAAATCCCAAAAGGGAGCCGGTGGGTACCGCATGTTAGCGGGCCATCCTGGCGGACAGTGCAGGCCAGGAGGCTGGGTGCTGGCAGAGCTCAAGGGCCGGGCCGACAATGGCTTCAGCCACTGGAAAGGCCTCTGTTGGAGAATCCCCTCTTCTGAGGACATCAGTTAAGGGGTATTCTACCTGTTTCTTATCAGGCTCCAACTTCATCCCCGTGGACTCGGAGATGAAGCAGAGGATGCTTATAAAGGAGGTGGACTCCTCCTCAGTAGAAGACTCATGGCATCATTGTCCTGAGAACGAGATGCCAGTTCAGAGTCTTCAGACTCCGAGGAGTCTGGGTAAAGAGGTCTGCTACCAGAGTCACTGAGAACCCGCCGTGGACGGTCGGGAGTGAGAGTAAAGGACAGCCTGTGCAGGAGGCCTGAGGCAGGCTGAGACTCCTTGGGGGGAGCTCCTGATGGAGGCTGTTTTTGTGGCGGCTCCACCAGGATAGGTGGAGAGACTGGCTTTGGAAGAGTTGGGAGTGACGTTGCCAGCTCCACTTGCAGAGTGGAGGCGACGACCAACTCTGGAGTGGTCAACGATGGCCTAGAGGTCAACAGCCAGGTAATGGCTGGGGTAGAAGGAACAGCCTTCGGCCCAGACAATACTAGCTGCTGCCACAACATATCCTCATAGCGCCGATGCAACCTGCGTCGGAGCCTCCCCTCATTCGAGGAAGAAGAGGATGGATGGCGGCGGCACTGCTTTTTAGAATGTCACTTATGCGACTTCCTCTGCCTTTCGGTCAAGGATGTCCCAGATCTGGATGTCGACCATTGGGGGGACGGACGGGGGTGTTCAGGAGAAGGGGGAACCCTGGCTCCTCCAGGTCAGGGATGGCCACTGCCTAGGACTTCCCAGCTGGCTGGGTCACCTCATTGATGAGGTCCGAGAGGACCAGAGTCCTAAACAAAGTGTTGTCGGCCTCCTTGCTCAACAACAGGTCAATGGGGTTGAAAATGATCTTGGCGGGATCATCGTCCCACGTCTGGGCTGGCTGACTTGACGGGGTACTGTGAGGTCGACGGCCAGGGCCGCAACATCGACCGAAGTTGAAGCAGGAGACTCCTGAGACTGAGATTGCTCTCTGTCCCAAGAGCGACGTCAACAAGACGTAGGTTCTTTCTGTTCCTTGCTTTCCTTTTTACGGGATCTGGAGATGTGAGAGCCAGGGCCTTCCCTGTGAGTGGGAAGGGACTGGTCTAGCTCCTTGAAGGAACTTGAGAAAGAAGAGCCCAGTTTAAGTGGAACCAAAACTGAGGGTGAAGATGAGAGTTCAGCAGCGCAGGCCGCCTCTTCTTCGAAGGTCATCTGTTCCAACTGTTCCGCAGACCCCACGGCCGTGGAGATCACATAGTGGGCATCCTTTGATTTGACCTTCGGGTGCCATTTTTCTGGACGTCCGAGCTGGAGATGCACAGGGTGGTCATCAAAAACATTCAGATGAAAAGAGCAACATAAGTCACAGGCCTGAGTATCATGATCGTGACTTAGGCAGTACATGCACATGGCATGTGAGTCCGTTTGACACATTTTCTACCTGCAGGGACACCGGCAGAATCCGGGCGAGGTCCTCCATCACAGTCGTGAGTCTAAATTAGTTTGGAGAGATTCAGAGAATCTTAATCGGTAAAACCAAGTTTTGGAGCGCAAGGGCCTACTAAACGCAGGATCGAGAAGGAGGGAACCTGTATCTTCCAGCGGAAAGGAAGATCTGGTGTCATGGGGTGGAGCCGAGGGTCATACCACCCAGGTGGGTGGGAGAAGCCAGCTTGAAGACCTTCCAGCGAGAATTAAAGGGGAAATGGACATGCCAATCAGTGTGGATGAACAACATATCCAAACTCTAGAAATTGAGTTTCATTTATCCCCCCTCCCAAAAAACACAACAACCAGACCTACATTAAGTGAAGTCATTGTAAAACAAATAGCTGTTTTTTGTTTGTTAAAAAAGTGTTATATGCTGGCCCGGTGGCGCTGAAGGTTGAGGCGCTGGATGCCACACCTCATGCCACGCCGGTGACCCGGGTTCGGGGATGGACTCGGGGAGCTGGGGGTTGGCGGAGAGGGAGAGGATCGAGCGTCCAGAGGACAGCTCTCCTCTCCCTGGGGAGGGATCCTGGGACTGCTTGGTGCCCTCACGACCCCCGATGGAGATCGGAGGTACAGCAGGAACACCAGCCGAAATAATGGGGGCGGGAGTGTGGCTGACGTCAGCAGGGCAGCCGTGTGCGGACGTTATTTCACTCTGTACTCCCAAGGTGAAACCTACATAGAAACCCCCCCGTCTAGTGGATAGGCAACGGCACATCCACCTCCCGACCACACCACCGCCGGTCGTACTCCTATCCTGGGCCGAGCCCAGCCTGGCCCGAACTTAAGATAGAGCGCCCTGGGCGGATAGGGCGGCCCTGCCTTGGGGGGGGTAGAGCCGGGGGGATAGCCAGATTAGTGCCAGGAAATAGGAGACCTCACAGACACGAGGATGATGCCCGAGAGAGTTCCAAGAGATGGGTGCAAAAATAGAGTTAAAAAAAGGGTGTTATATGATCCCAGAATATTTCACTGATAAATTGCATTATGTGATCAAGTGAGGTAGAGGGGCCTTCAGAGATGGAATCAGGAGTAGGAGACCAAGAATATGTACAGAGGAATGGGTTGCACCAGGGAGGAAAGCAGGATAAGGAGGGGAGAGTCGTCATCCTGGGGGATTCAATATTAAAAGGTGTAAGATGGGAGCAGGGGAGCCTGGAAGAGTTACATATGAATGGAGTGTATGCCAGGCATGACAGCGGGAAAAAGTGGGAAAGCGCTGTCCCGGTGGCGCTGATGGTTGAGGTGCTGGATGCTATACCTTGCACCACACCAACAACTCGGGTTCGGAAGTGGACTCGGGGCGCCGGGGGTTGGCAGGGGAAGGAGAGGATCAAGCATCCAGAGGACCGCTGTCCTCTCCTGGAGAGGTTCCAGGGAATCCCCACCTGGTGGCGGCTCCTGGTGGTGGCTGGAGGTGCTACACCTTGGGCAGGGGACAGCCAATGGGAACTGGTGATGGCAGGCATCTGTGGGAGGAGGCAGAAGCGCTCCCTCCTCATGCTGACGCCATTGCACGTCCACGCAAGGGGTCAGAACAAAGGAAAATGCCCTGGCTCCAGGTAGGTGGGTTCAGGGGACGGCCCCCTTGCCCAGCACCTGGCCCCTCCAGTCAGCCTCCGGTTCTCCTCCATGTCTGGTCGCTCTATCAAATTCTAGATAGAGTGCCAGGGAGTTGGTGGTCTCACCTTGGGGGACTCAGAGCTGGGGGGTTGAGTGATCAGGATGCAATGGAGATGGGTGACCGGAGGTGATCTGAGGGACTTTAGGTGGGTGGGAACAAGACCAAGCCGAGTAACCCACTGGAGAGTGTCTGGGAGTCAGAGAGAGGAGCATAAATAGAGTTTAAAAAAAAAAGTGGGGCAGCATGTTAAGAGGTATGTGGAGATGCTAAGGGGAAACCCCACATCATGATGCACCTGGGTACTAATGATCTGGAAGGAAATAGGTTGGAAAAAGTGGAGGAGAGATTCAAGGAAGTAGGAAGGTTGTGCAGAAGAGAGGGGAGGACAGTGGTATCCTGAGATTCTCCTGGTACCAAGGACTAGCACGGCCAGGAAACTAAGAATCTCTGAGTTTAATAAATGGCTGGGGACATGGTATGAGGACATGGGATACTGACTGGTGAGGTGGGGCAGCACATGGGAGAACCAAGACCTGTATGCACTGGATAGGCTGCACCTGAGTAGGAAAGGCTCAGGGGCCCTAAAAAAAAAGCTGGGGGTTCATTGTATAAAAGTACAATTTAAACTAGGCGGGGGTGAGGGTGGGCAGCAAACACTGACACCAGGCAAGAGAGATCACCAGGCCCCCCCCCCCCAGACAGGCAGGAAGGAGGGAAGCAAAAGGCAAAGTGAAGGGGTTAGGAAAGAGGGTTTAGGCAAGCAGTGGAAGAACTCACAGTGGACAGTGGTCTCACTGAATGCAAGAAGCCTTGGCAATAAGACAGTAGAAAGTACAGTTAAGTAAGAACTTACCATAACAGTAGAGCTTCGAGAGGAGCTCTTGCAGCAGGTAATACCATTAGGACTAAGCAAGCAGGCGTTAGGACCACATGGAAAAAACTTCTAGCTAGCAGTCTGTGGCAGGGGACCGTCCCCGATGTCGACTCCGCCCCGATGTCAGACATGGTATAAAGGAGGCGGTCCCCCGGCACCACCTGAGTTCTCCCACCAGAGACCTGGATGAAAACAGATGAAGAACTGAGGAGGATCTCCTATTCCCAAAGAGAAAACAATCATATTAGTCCCTGGGGGCAGGTGGGTGGGAAAGCCACCTGCTGCAAGAGCTCCTCTCGAAGATCTACCGTTACGGTAAGTTCTTACGCAACTGTACTATCTCACTTCAAGGGGGAGCTCTTGCAGCAGGTAATACCATTAGGACTGAGTCCCAAGCAGTGCCCAAGAAGAGACCCAGGTCAGAAGGGTGGAGGACAATAGTGTCAGGATATGGCAATTAGGAGAGGAGTCCTTGAAGAACTGCTAGGCCGAAATCTGCTCTCCTTCTGGAAGCAACATCCAGACTGTAGTGCCCAATAAAAGTGTGCATTGAACTCCAAGTAGCAGCCGCACAGAGGTCCGCTGAAGAAACATTCCTAAGAGAAGTGAAGGATGTCGCTATCCCTCTGGTGGAGTGTCCCTTAACTGGTCCTGGTAAGGGTTTACTGTGCTGCTGATAACAGAATGTGATGCAATTCACGAGCCACTCAATCAGTGTCTGCTTCATCACGGGTGCCCCAATCTTTCTGTGGTAAAACGAGACAAACAACTGGTCTGTCATTCTGGAGGAACTGGTCCTGGCCAAATAGTAATGAAGGATCCTATGTACATCGAGAGTGTGTAACAAGGCCTCCCCTCTGTTAGAGTACTCTGGGCAGTAAACTGGTAGTTGGATGTCCTGGTTCAATGTGAACTCAGACACTACCTTCGGAAGAAACTTGGAGTTGGTACGCAAGGCTACCCTGTTCCTGTGAAAAATAAGATAAGGCTCTTTACACATCAGTGCTTGCAGCTCAGAAATCCTTCGAGCTGAGGTAATAGCAATTAAAAATAATGCCTTCCAAGAGAGAAGGTGTAGCTCGCAACCTGTGGCTGGTTCAAAGGGAGGCAAGGTGAGCTTCTCCAAAACAAACAAGAGGTCCCAAGATGGCACGGGATCTCTCCTGGGAGGTTTTAATATGTAAGATGCCCCTTAGGAAGGATTTGCATAGGTCCAACTGTGCCAGAGTCTTTCCATTCAGTGGTGCATGATAAGCTGACAACGCACAGAGGTGCATCTTAATGGATGAGTTACTAAGGCCCAAGTCCGATAGATGGAGAAGATACTCCAGCAAAGATTCCACCGGACAATTGAGAGGATCTAGAGAATGGGGAAATGCCCATAAGCAGAAATACTTCCACTTCATGGCATATTTTGCCCTGGTAGAGGGTTTTCTTGTTGCCACGAGCACCTCTGCCACCCTTAAGGATACTCCAAATCTATCCCAAGCTAAGACCGCAGGAGCCATGCATGTAGATGCAGGGACCGGAGGGCCAGATGGACCAACATCCCTTGCTTCTGGGAGAGCAAGTGAGGGGACAGGGGTAACTGAACCTGTGGTTCTGATGCCAGCTGTTGTAACAGCGGGAACCAAATTAGTCAAGGCCAGAAGGGCGGGATGAGGATCATTCTGGCACCCTCTGCCTGCAGCTTGAGCAGGATCCTCTGAAGAAGGGGGAAGGAAGGGAAGGCATACAGAAACCGCCCTGTCCAAGACAAGGACAATGTGTCCACTGAAAAACACCAGACCCTGGATCTAGCAAGCAGAAATTGGGCAGTTTGGCATTGTGTGGGGAAGCAAAGAGGTCCAGCTCTGGTCGACCCCACTTTTCAAAGAGATCATCTGCAACTTCTTGTTGTGTTCCCATTCATGGCTCTGAGACCGAGAGTGACTTAGGCTGTCTGGGAGAACGTTGTGGATCCCTGGAACATGGACTGCCGTGAGATCCAGGCTGTGATTCACTGCCCAAGTCTATACCCTCATTGCCTCTCTGCAAAGGGGTAAGAGTGTGTGCCCCCTTGCTTGTTGAGATGGAAGACTCCTGGGGTATTGTCTGACTGGACCAGAAGTGGCCCAGGAAAGAGTGCCCTTTAGAAGGCTTGACAGGTGTAAAATACGTCTCTCATCTCCAAAATGTTTATGTGGAGAGACTGCTCTGTTGAATTCCAAGAATCCTTTGTCTGATGAGAAGCAAGATGTGCTCCCCATCCCAGTCCCTAGGCATCCGTAGTCAGGAACTGCTGTGGGCTGGGTCACTGGAAGTGAACTCCTGTTTCCAAATGGACAGGATTGACCCACCAAGTCAGGGACTGACGGACCGTGCTGGAGATCCGGATGGGCTCCTCGAGCTCATCCATGCCTTGGTCCCACTGTATTCTGAGGTGCCATTGCAGGATCCTGATATTCAAACGTGCGAGGGGAACTGTGGCTATGGCAGTGGCCATGTGACCTAGAAGCTGCAGAATCACCCTCACTGGGACCAGGTCTGAGCCCATCACCCTGTGAGCGACCTCCCTTAGCCTGGTTGCCCGGTCTGTAGGAAGAAAGGCTTTCACTTGGATGGTGTCCAGGACCGCTCCTATGTACTGTAGCCTTTGAGCACACCATGGGTGTGACATTGGCAGATTTAAGGTATCGTCCAAAGTCCGGAATAGACAATGTCTCCTCCATCGTCCTGTTCAATCGGTCTTCTGGTGAAGCTGTGAGAAGCCAATCATCCAGGTATGGGTAGACAAAGTGACCCCCCCTCCTGAGGGCCACCACCACCACCACTGCCATGCACTTGGTGAAAACCCTTGGTGCTGATGATAGACCAAATGGAAGCACCCTGAACTGGTAGTTCCCTCCTTGGAAGGTGAAGTGAAGGTACTTCCTGTGGGATGGCAGGATCTTTACATGCATATAAGCATCCTTCGTGTCCAGGGAGCAGAGCCAGTCTCCATGATGGAGCATGGCCGGGTAACAGGCTTGTTAAGGTCACCATTCTGAACCTTTAGTATTCGATGAAGGTGTTCAGCTGACTCAGATCCAGAATGGGATGGAGGTCTCTCGTCTTCTTCAGGACTAGGAAGAAGTGGGAGTAAAATCCCTTGCCTCTTTGAGCATAGGGTACCTCCCTGATGGCTCTTTCAACTAGCAAGGCCTGTATTTCTGTCTGCAGGAGAGCTGCATGGGAGGATGAGCAGTGGAAGGGGACTGGTGGATTGTCCAGTGGAGTTTGGGTTAATTCCAGGGAGTATCCTCTCTCTACTATCTGGAGGACCCATCGATCTGACGTGATATTGGACCATTCAGATTGGTAAAGGGAGAATTTCCCTCCTACTGCCTACCCCTGCACTTCCTCCAGAAGAGGGGTCGGGGGTCGGTAGGGAGTCATGCTGTTGTGGAGGGGGTGGGCTGGGAAGGTCTGGGTGCCTTGGGATTTTTTGGGGCCTTGGGTGCCTGAAGAAACAGGGGGGCCTCTCCCTTTTAAACCTCCCTTGTGCTGTGGCTGGCATCTTCCATGCTGTCCCTGGTTTTTTCACGAGGGACAGCATCGGGTGGCCTGCAGTTCTGACCTATACATACGGTGGACCTCAGATACCACCTTGCCAGAGTATTGCAGTCCAGTTATAAGTTTATCAGTCTCCTGGCCAAATAGGCGGGTCCCTGAAAGGCAGCGTCCAAGATGGCATCTTGTAAGTCCTGGTGGAAACCCAAAACTCTCAGCCATGCATGCCTCCTCATGCAAATACCTGTGGCTGCTGCCCTTGCTGCTGTGTCTGCAAAGTCATAAGAGCTCCTTAGAATGTGTTTATCCACATCTATACCCAATTGTATGACAGCGAGAAGTTCTGCCTTACCCTCTGAGTCTGGCTGGGCTTTAGCCAGGTCCATGGCTTTTGCCCACAGTGACTTCTAGTAAGTGACCATGTGGGTGAGAAAATTTAATGACCTGACAGTGCAGGTACCTGATGAGAATACCTTACGGCCCATCTGGTCCAGCTTTTTGGACTCTGAGTCTGGTGGCTGAGTGCTCTTGTGTCTTAGTTGTTGTGCCCTGCTGTGCGCAGCCATCAGTACCACAGAATTGGCTTTTGGATGCTCACCTAAGAAAGGCTCCCCTTTAGGCATTTCATAGAGCCTGTCTGCTTTTCTTGGTACTGCAGTTGTGGCAGCTGGGTGTCTCCATGTCAATTTGGTGACATCTTGGAAGGGCTCAACCAATGGGGGAATGACCAAGGGTTTAGGGTCAGTAGCCCCCAGAAATTTTGCCAGATGGCACTGCTCGAGGTCCAGCTCTTCTGTGTCCCACTGGTAGAGCATGGATATGCCTCATAATGTCCAAGAAGGACGGTCATCCGGAGGTGACCTTGGTGAGTCTCTTCTTGGATCTGGAGACGAATTAGGCAATTCGTCCTCTGAAGAATACTCGGAGGGAGAGTCTCCAGTGTCCTCTCCTGTGGTCAATGGCGGACATCCACCAGTGGATGGGACAGACAATGGGTACCTCTTTCTGCCACCTGAACCAGGCACCTGCCTATCATCCTCATCAGGCAGCGAATGCTCCGTCGGTGGGGTGGGGTTGTCTAGGCGACTGATCGCTAGGTGATGGCCAGACCGGGGATGGGTCCCTGGGTTCTGGGAGCAATTCACCATTTAAGATGATCCACCAGGTGTTGAAAAGTGCTCCCACCACAGCTAAAGGAAAAAAAGAGGGGGGGGAGGCATCGGGTTTGGTACACTGGAGGGGCCAGACATCAGACCCTGTGGTCCTTCAGGTGCCGATGTCTGGTCCTGGGGCACCTTGTCTATAGATGTCTCTGGAGTCAGGTCTGACGGGGTCTTGTCCAGTGGAGCCAAGCCCCCTTGCGGTCTGGTGTCCAGCTCCTTAGGAGGAGGCAGTTGGGCATCCTCAGGTCCTGCAGTTTTGTCTTTTGGAGCCTTGGTCACCAGAGCTGACATCCGGTCCTCTGGGGCTGATGGACACTCTTTGGCCAGTGGCACCTGATCCATCTCCGATGCAGAGTCAGAGTGGCTGGTAGTTTGCTTACCTTCGGAGGCTGGTGTCACCCTTTCCTCGGGTGGAGGAGGCGTCTGGTACCTGATGACCTCCTGGTATCTGGTGGAATCATCTGACTTTTTATGCCTCTCAGACAAACCAGAGTGCTTACAGGCGATGATTTTGGAAGTGTGCCCGAAGCAGATGCCTGTCCTTCTTGGGTCAACCAATGTGAGGATTTGTTGGGTCGGTTTGCCAAGGGAACCTGGGTGGACGAACGCCCCTGGGATGAAGACTCCCTGCCTTTTTGGGTGTGATGAGGTGGTGATCTTCTTCTGAGTAACCCCTGAAACTGCTGTGGTACCTGGGGGAACCAACTCTGACCTCCTGCCAGAGGTGGAGGAAGTAGAAGTCCTGCGAGGGGACTTTGGGCAGGACTCCGACCTGGATCTCTCCTTCTCCCGCTGATGGTGTGTCCCTCCCAATCTTTTCTTCTTGGGGGAGACTTCCTGGCTGAAGAGGATGAACTATGTCCCAACTGGATCTTCTGCATGGCAGCCACTTGTTGCTCCAGCAGGTAGACCTTGAGCGTTTTGAGGCGGCGGATGCAAGTTTTACTATTAAACTTCTGGCAGTGAGGGCAGTCGTCAGGCCGGTGGTCTGGGCCTAGGCAGATCAGGCAGGCAGAGTGGCCATCCCTCGCCGGGATCTGCTTCCCACATGTGCACTCTGACTTTCACCGCTGAGAGGTTGATGAAGACATGCACTTTCTTGAAGAAAATGAAGAAAATGAATGAGTAAACTGCGCGAGGTGCAAAAATTGGCGATCGACTGCAACGATGGCATCTGTGGATCCAATGTTAGCGGATCGACGGCAGGAAAAGAACTAAGGTGGTGCCGGGGGGCCACCCCTATATACCACTTCTGACATCAGGGCAGAGCCGACATCGGGGGCGGTCCCCCGCCACAGACTGCTAGCTAGTAGTTTTTATGTGGGGTCCTAACACCTGGCAGCTTAGTCCTAATGGTATTACCTAAAAACCAAACTCCAAAACGCCGTATGCTCAGCAAGAGTAGAGCTGGGTGCAGGGCCAAAGGGTTGCTAATCCCTGCTCCATTACATACAGTTAAAGCAAACTGCAGATCTAGAATAGTAGTGCTCAATCTGTTTTATTTAATGGTTTTACGAGCCGAGAAGTTCAAGAGCGTAGTCTTTATTGTCAGTTTCTTTCCTAGCATTCTCACTAGAATGGTCTTCGACCATTCTATTAGTCAAGCGCTTGGGGAGGAAATTTTGACTGTGAGTTTGCCGCCTAGGAGCTACACGCTTTGTCATAGTTGAAACCCTTAAAATAAAACCTTGGATTGAATGAAAAACACTGTTCTGGGTTTCAATCGCACTTGGAGTGCAGGACTTTCTTTGGCTTTCTAATGGTATTACCTGCTGCAAGAGCTCCCCTTCGAAGTGAGATCTGCAGGCTTTAATGGCGGAAGGGGAGGTAGACATAGTCACCATTGCCAAAATGTGTGCCACCCACTACAAGGACTGGGATCTAGCATCCCCTGGATACAAACTGTAACACGGGGAAAGGGGAGGACGGCAAAGCTGAAGCCCTATGGATTCACCTACAGCACTCAAAGGGTAGGAATATGAGATTGGGGGTGGTGTATAGGCCACCATCCCAAAGTGTGGAAATGGACTGGGAACTGGGAGAACAAATTAAGAGGTTTAGTGGTAAAGGCAACACAGTGGTGGTCGGAGACTTCAATCTGCCAGGGGTGGATTGGAACACCCCAGCCACCTCAAGTGCCGGAGAACAGGTCCTTCTGGAGGCCTTCCAGGACAACTTCCTCACACAGAAACTGACAGAGCCAACCAGGAAGGGGAACATTCTAGACCTGGTACTTATGGACAGAGAACTAGTCCAAGACATTGAGGTGGAGGACCCCCGAGTGGGAAGAGACCACCGCACAGTGTGGTTTTTCCTCAACCTGGGGAACAGTGTAGCTGATACTAAAACAAGAGTGGTGGATTTTAAGAGGACAGACTTTGGCAGGACAGGAATCATTTTGAAAGGTTACTTAGACAACATCAGCCCAGACATGGATGCAGAGCATAAATGGAACATCATTAAATGGGGTATGGCAGAGGTCACTAGATCTTTGCACCAAGTGCCAAAGCAAGAAGACCAGGAACAAGAGACCTAGCTGGCTAAATGGAGAGGTAGTGGAAAAGGTGAGAGAAAAGAGAATGCCTTTAAAAAGTATAAGAGATCCTTCCAGGATGAGGCTAGGGAGGAATACGTGAAGAAAGCCAGGGAGGTGACCAAAGTAATGAGGGCAGCCAAGGCTTCATAAGAACTAAGGCTGACGGAGGGGATCAGGGAATTTCTTTAGGTATATTGGAGACAGGAGAAATTGCAAGGACCAGATTGTAATAATTAGGAAGGAGGGAGGGTGGGTAGAGCAAGGAGCAGAGTACTCCTGCTCAGTGTTTACTGGGGAGAGGGATGGGCCTATGCCTCAGGGAAAAGGTGGAAGGGCCGGCAGGGGGAAAGGAGATGACGGACTTGGAGAACCCAGTCGAAAGGGTACTGGAGGGCCTAAGGCCCCTAAGGGTGGATAAGGCACCTGGTCTGGATGGAGTGCATCCTAGGGTGCTCAGGGAGTAGGCAGGGGCCCTGGCAGGACCACTGGCAGATTTGTTCAACACTTCCCTGAATACTGGATGCATGCTCAGAGATTGGAGGATGGCATATGTGGTGCCAGTCCATAAGAGTGGGCCCAGAGATGAACCTGGGAACTACAGACCAGTGAGCCTTACAACCATTGTGGGAAAGCTAATGGAAACTATACTTAAGGACTGAAATATCAAACCTGCCTGCTGGCTAAAAAGTCTTTGTCAGGTCTTTGCCCTCCTGGGGTCTCTGGACCCTTGCAACTGGCTACTAGGCCCATGCCCACCCGCAAGTCCTCCACTGCCACCTTCGTTGTTCCGAGGGCCAAGACCTCTCGCTGCCAAAGGTCCTTTCATCACTTGGCCCCACGTTTGTTCAACTCCCTCCCTGAATCTATCTCCAAGATCCCGGGATTGGTCTCACCAAAACCACCTCCGTAAGCATATCATTGACAGCCGATGCTGTAGATGCCTGTAGCTAATCCGGTCCCGCCCACCATTTTTTAAGTCTAACTACTAGTTGTGTGATGTATCTATCGCTTTGTTACAATGCGTGTAACCCTACAAATGTTTGTACCAGTATAGCTGCTGCCTGTAATCTTTATTTTAAAGTGTGTCTATGTATTTTTGTTTTCACCCGTGTGTTCATCCCTGTCTCTATTCACTTAATTGTTGTCCCCTTGCGACGTGGTACCTTTGTAAACGAGTCCATGACTCAAAGGTTGTAAAACTGATTGTCTCCAATAAATAAATAAAAATAAAAATCAAAAGGCTGGTGAGTTTCCTGGAGGAGAATGGCTTACAGGATGACATGCAACATGGGTTTGTGTCTGTGAGATCATGTCAGACCAACCCTGCTAACTTTTTTGACTGGGTGACGAGGTCACTGGATAGGGGCTATGCCGTGGACGTCCTTTACTTGGACTTCAGTAAGGCATTTGATTCGGTGCCCCACAGAAGGCTGACCAGCAAGCTAAATAGCCTGGGAGCAGGGAAGAAGCTGGTCAGGTGGATCAAGAACTGGTTGAAGGGTAGGCAACAGAGGGTGGTAATTGGTGGAGAGCTCTCAACACCTAGGGTGGTAACCAGCGGGGTCCCACAGGGGTCTGTGCTGGGACTGGTACTATTATCATATTCATAGCAGACATATCAAATGGGATAAGGAGCAAGATCAACCTCTTTGCAGATGACACCAAGATCTATGCTGAGTTGGGTAGTGAGGAAGGGGATAAGACACTACAAGAGAATTTGGCGACACTTGAGTGCTGGTCAGCCATGTGGCAGCTGGGGTTCAATGCCCAAAAATGCAAGGTCTTGCACTTGGGGACAAAAAACCCAAAGAACAGCTACTGGTTGGGGTGTGTGCAGCTGGCCACTTCGGAGGAGGAGAAAGATCTGGGAGTGCAGGTAATGGGAGCATGAAACACTCAGCACAGTGTAGGAATGCAGCTGCAAAGGTGAACAGAATGCTGGGATGCATCACCGGGGGAATCACCGCTAGGAGGAAGGAAGTAATTTGGCCCCTGCTACAGGTCCCTTGTGAGGCTGCACTTGGAGTACTGTGTGCAGTTTTAGTGCCCCTATTTTAAAAGGGATATCAAACTACTGGAGGGGTCCAGCATAGGGCGACAAAGATGATCCTGAAGGTGGAGGACAAGACATATGAGGAGAGATTAAGGGAGGTCAACATGTACATCCTAAAAGATAGAAGAGCGAGAAGGGATATGATTGAGACATTCAAGTACCTGAAGGGCATAAACAGAGTTAATTCAGAGGGCTTGTTTAAGTTAAAAGGGGGCGGAGGGACACCAGGAGTCACAGTCTGAAACTGGAGGGAGGAAGGTTCAAAAGAGAGAGAGAGAGAGAGAGAGAGAGATAAGGAGGTACTATTACACGGAAAGGGTGGTGGCTGGTTGGAATGCACTGCCAAAAGAAGTGGTAACACTACAGACAGTGGCCAGCTTCAAGAGGGTGGGGTAGGGCCAAAAGGAGGGTCAAAACTGTGGGGAGGGTGGGGGAAGAGAAGTCAGACATGGGGGCACTAAGTTAGAAGGGGGTGCAAGGAGAGGGGGGCAGCTGCAGTTTAATAGACAGTATGCTGCACACTTGAGCAGACTAGATAGACCAAATGGTCTGTTTCGGCTGGCAATTTTTTATGTTTGTAAATGGAATCTCTGTTTCCACCCATAAATGTTGCCAAACAGCTGCTGCTTAGTGTTGTAGTTGTAGAGGCCTCTGGAGAGGGATTTGGGCACACTTAAATAAATGCGGTGTGCAAAAGATCTAGGAAGGGGTACCTGTGCCTGGGTAGACATCAGGGGCCAGATATTCAGGTGTTAGCACTGGCATTAATGAGGTTTACGCCGGCACTATCTGGGTTTGTGGCTTGTGCTGGGGGTGGCCATATTCAGAGGCCCCTTTAGCGTACACTAAATCCATTACTGCCCAGGCGCTAACATAATGCTGCGCTCATACAAATTAGGGGGCTCTTCCTACATATGGGCACAGTGGCATGTTCAAAGGTCTGCAACAGTGGTAAAAGGCACCCAAAGCACTGCTATTTACCACCACCAAAAACAACCTCTTAACCAAGTGCTAAGCCCATGTCCCCACCCCAACGAAGGCAGAATGGGTATACTACAGCCGACTGCCCCCAATCGTCTGTCATGCCAGAGAGGTTGCAGGCTCTGATGTTCTGTGGCACCCCCCCACCCCGAACATCTGTATCATGTAGTATAAAATATCCCTAGTGGTTAGCTGCACCCTTCACACCCCGTTCACCTGTCCCATGGTAGTTAAATATACTCTGATGTCTAGTGGCACCCCCACCCCCAAATATCTGTACCATGTAGTATAAAATATCCCTAGTGGCTAGCAGCACCCTTCACCCCCCATTCACCTGTCCTATGGTAGTTAAATATACCCTGGTGTCTAGTGGCACCATACCCCCCCAAACACCCGTCCCATACCAAGAATAGGTATCCCTGGTGTCTAGTGGCATCTTCCATCCAGTATACTTTATGCGTGTCCAGTGTCAGCTCATATGATGGCCAGCCAAGGAGGTGAGAGGAGGGCAATGCCAGGTGCAATATTGGGATTCCGTGAACATCCCTGGAGACCCTGCTATGGGTGGGTTGTACTGGGAGCGGGCAGGTTGGGTGAAGGGCCACTGGACCACCAATGCTTACCAGTGTGGCTGTTGATGGGCATTCAGAGGAGGGTGAGTGTACCACTGGACACCAAGGTGGTCCATACCATTGTACACGGGTGCTTGGTGGGTGGGGGATGCCACTGGACATCATGGATAGGTATCAGTGATATGGGACAGGTGGCCAGGGGTGCAGGTGCCTCTAGACACCAGGTATAGGTATAGGTGGCACAGGATGGGTGCTCAGGGGGGTAAGAGGGTGCACCTAAACACATGGAATATCTATTCATGATATGGGACAGGTGTCCGGGAGGGTGGAGGGTGCCACTAGACACCAGGGACAACTATGATTAATGTGGGACAGATTTCAGGGGGGTGCCACTAGACACCAGGAATACCTATGCAAAATACAGGCCAGGTGCTCGTGGGGGTGTCACTAGACACCAGGGATGTTTCCATTACATAGGATGGGCATTCAGGGGGTGGGGTGCCACTGGACACTAGGGATGTGGACTGCATCCACAGGATGGGTGTTTGAGTGTTGTGGGTGCCACCAGACACCAGAGATAGGTTTCGCTACTGTGGGACAGATGTTCGAGGGGTGAGGGAGTGCCACTAGACACCAGAGATATGTTACACAACCTAAGATAGGGGTGGGGGTGCCACTAGACACCAAGGATATGTAACAGTCCATGGGACAGGTGTTCAAGGGATTGGAGGGTGCCACTAGACACCAGGAATATGTTACACTACATGGGACAGGTGTTCGAGGGGTTGGGGGTGCTGCAAAACACCAGGGATGACATCAGGAGCTCACAAAATAGGAGACAACGGGCTACTGCTCACCATGCAAATGAGCCCATAATGGTCAAGCAAATGGCTCCATAGTGCTTTGCGTGCCCAGTAGGCTCATTTGCATGTCATTGCTGAATATAGCTCACGTGGGTCCCTCTGCCATCTGGTCCAGGAGCGCTTTCCCCTGTAGGCTGGATACGGCCCAGGTCCATATCAGGACAGCGCAGTTTCACTTAGTGCTGCACCAGCACAGGCCGATATTCAGTCAGATAGCACTGGTCTGCTATCCGACTGAATAAAGCAGCTGCTGGGTTGGGTGCAAGCATGCAACTCCCATTGAATATTTGGCCCCAGAACCACTAAATTCCCCCATACAGAGATCAGAGATCCTTCTGGGCTGGCTAGACATAGCTAATGTCTAAATACATATTCAAAACTTTCACATTTGCAGTTGGGTTGGTCCAGGTGGCTACAAGGATATAGTCTGGTGATGGCCCTAGAAATGTGGGCAAGCATACAGTTTTAAGACCCCCAACCCACCAAAAATGTTATCAAATTTGCTTGAGCAAATAAATGACATGCATGTGTTTTGAACATCTCACCCACAGTTTTTGTTTCTAGCGTATTTGGAAAATGTATTTTGTTTTGCAGATCCCCTTCATTGAAAGAAATCTGTTGTAAGTTCGACTTCGGTAATAACCCCAAAACACAAAATAGAACGTTCTAAATTTCAGCCAGCAACAGAATGACAATTTTGAGTTCACATAAAACACTGGTTTATTTCCTGACACTCTTAAGACCTTTTCCAAATAACTGGAGATATTTTTCTTACAAAGTTATGCTCAACGTATATGGGCATTTCTTCTTCGCTCCTTATCGTATATGTCACACAGATTTGTACAGTGTATAATTTTACAAATGGGCAAAAGGTTAGCACCACTGCATGAGAGAAACTAAGGAGCATCTCAGATTCTGTTTTAATTTTCAGCTCAGATCCATGCTAATCGTTCCAGCCAAACTCAAACCAAAGATAAATCTGAGTACTTGTTCATCACCATGTTGTTTTAGTCTGCGTGTCTCTAGCTACGTACTGTGTACTATTCTGGAGGCAGCATTTTAATAAGGATATTGACAGGGCAGAGGCGGGCCACAGAAGGGTGACAAAGATGGTACAGGGCTTGCACCAGAAGACATATGAGGAGAGATTAAAGGACCTGAATATGTACACACTGGAGGAGAAGAGGGATCAGGGTGACATGATAGAAACCTTCAAGTACCTGAAAAGCATGAACAAGGTGCAGGGGACGACATCTTTCAATATAGGAGGAGTACAAGAACAAGGGGACATGAAATTGGAAGGTGGCAGGATAAGAGGAAAAGTGAGGAAATTTTCTTCACAGAAAGGGTGGTGGACACATGGAACAGTCTGCCACAGGGGGGTTGTAGAAGCGAGCATAGTGGAGGGATTTAAACATGCATGGTACTGGCATAAGGGAACCCTAGAAGTGGGAAAGAGAGGAGAAAGCCATTGATCAAGTAGGGTCAAAGGCCAGAAACAAGGGTCGGGCTTATGGGCAGACTGGATGGGCCTAGTGGTCCTCATCTGCCGACAATTTCTATGGTTCTATGTAAAGCATTAAAATGTATTTAGTTATATAATGTTATATTATATTATATTATATTATATTATACCACAGGTAACTGGATTTAACCAATCAGAACACAGGAAAATTGCGAGTTATTATCCCACAAACCTACTACCTACATGCCCACAGTAGTTTATCCACATTCAGCAATGCCCACAGTAGGTTATTCACCTCTTAACAACACCCACAGTAGGTTATTCGACTCGCACCAATACTCATGTCCAGAGTCACGGCTTTACTTTTCAAAGCCTAATTTAGTCCTTCATTGGTTCCACAACAATCTTGTCAATGTAGCTGTTAAAAAAAGTGTCCATGACTTTTGGAACTCCTCAAAAACTTGCCACCCTCCCCTCCTCTCCTACTTTTACCACCCTAGGTGGCTCCGTTCTTGACACAGTCCCCCATTACAAATACCAGGGTGTCTAACTTGACTCCTGGCCCGACTACACTTAACAAATTGAGCACATTCATGCAAAACTTCATCCTAAACTGGGTGTCTTGTATAGAAACAAGGACGCCCTCTCCCCATCAACTCAGTATCAGCTATTGACCAAGATGATCATCCCCTCCTTTGACTACGCCAACATAGTTTATGGCTCTGCCTCAGCCTCTACTTTAGCATGGCTCGACTCCCTATACAATACTTTCTGCTGTTTTGCTCTAAATGCCCCCCCTTGCACTCATCCCTGCTCCCTCACCTCATCCCGCTCCCTTACCTCCATTCATCATCATAGGCTCCTCCACTCTTCACTTTTTATCTCTAAATACTGGTTTGGGACCATTACACCCTACCTCTCCTCACTCTTATCACCCACAACTGAGGCCTCTTGCCTCTTAGATCTAGGAACTTTTTTTTTTTTTTTTGAACTTGCTGTTTTTCCGCCTTCCTGACCCCTACGCTCCGCTTCCTCTGGAGTGCCCGGCATCTGCCTCGGTTCCTTACATGCCTGGAGCCCCACGGCAGTCCCCATGTAGCCTTGGTTTACCCCCAGACAGGGGCCAGGGAGAGGCCGACACCCGAACTAACTTTGCTTAGTCGTGGCCACCATGTGGGACAGGCAGGGGACCATTGAGGGTCTGTGCTGGCTCCGTCCACCAGATGATGGGTGTTTTCCCTTGTTCTTTCTGGGTGTGCCATGCGCCCTGACGTCAAGGTGGAGCTCCGCTGACGTCTGGCACGCCCACCCCTCCTGGATTGGTCAGGCCCTTGCTGTACCCCAGGCCTCCGCCTGGGGTCAGAAAGCTCCGAACCTTGTCCTCCCTCCCTCCCTGGAGAAGGCGGGCAGTCCCACGGATGCTCAGCCTTCTCCCCAACTGGCCTCAGCTCCCGGGCTCGTTCGAACCCGGGTTGCCAGCGTCCTGGGCGGTAGCGCTACCGCCCACTCCGGCGGGCGGCCGGGTCTAAGGAACTTCTACACCTGCTCTCTCCCCAGGCTGTCATCCTGTTCTGGTACAGCCGCATTCTCGTACAGATTATCTGCTCTCTGAAACAACCTCCCCGCTCATATCTGACACTCCCCTTCCGTCTCTCTTCTAAAATGCACCATATCCTAATCAATCCTGCTCACTGACTCCTGCCCTTGCAAATCCTAACTTTGTCCCCCCTTCTTCACCCCTGATTCCGTATACCCCCTGCCCAACTTATATGGGCATTTCATCTTCGCTCCTTACACCCTGCCCTGTCCCCTTCTCTAGCTCCCCTCCTCCCCTCTCCTTTTCTCCTTCTTGTCCATACTTCCTCTTCAACTCTACCCACTTTCTCCTGAAATACTTTGCTAAGCTAATGCTAGGCTATCTTCTGCAACTCCACCTCTCTCTATGGTTCTGTGCTTTTTGTGTTTGTTTTTTTTTTATTCCTATCTTTCTTTTTTACCATACTTTTGTTATAATATGTACCCTTAAATACTGTTTGTACCACTAAATTTTTGACTGTAAATATTTCTACTGTAAAGTGTTTCTGTTATATATTTTCGTTTACTACTGTATTGAATTTATTCCCCATTTCCTGTCCCCCCCCCCTCCCCCCGGGTCGCACCTGGAAATGAGCCTCGACTCAGCATGCCTCTCCCGATCAACAACTAAAATAAACAAATATTGTACTGTATTGTATTACATTAAATATTATATTATTTGTTGACCAGATAAGTACACCAAGTCTGAGAGACCTTTTTCCAGAATGACACGGGCCAAGACAGGCAAAGAATAAAGATGGTAACGAAGAGATCAAGGTCCATTTCACATGCGGGACACTGACCTACTGATCATAAAAAAATAGTGGTTATATGGGAAAAATAATGGGTCATTTATTTATTTATTTGTTTGTTTTTTGGTAATCAGGTAGGTACACTAGACAACTGGATGCCTGTTTACAGGTGTGACCCAAGTGGGCACAGAACAAAATTCTTCAAACAAATACAGAGGCAAATTTAGAATAATGTTCAAAAGTGCCCCAGCAGTGCTTCTTTTCTATCCCCAACTGACCTCACTCTCTCCCAGACTAAGAGAGCAGACTTGTTCTGGTCTGAGGCCTGGTGGTGTGGAAACTGGAGAAAACTAAGTTTAACTGTGCAGGTATTTATTTTCAATACCGAGCCATTCAGCCAAACAATCACCAGCCAGCACTGGAGAAACTTAAAAACAAAGAAATTGACGGCAGATAAGGACTGCCAGGCCCAACCAGTCTGCCCATTTTCTCTACCTACTGCACACCACAGCCTGCACAGACACTCACACCTGTGGGGGAAACAGCGTGGACTAAGAACATTAATGCCTGCACAGACGTTCACATTTGTGGGGGAAACAGCATGGACTAAGGACCTTAAAGGCCTTGGGATTCCCATCCCCACCACACACCACAGCCTGCACAGACACTCACACTTGTGGGGGAAACAGTGTGGATTAAGGACCTTAAAGGCCTCGGGATCCCCATTCCCTCCTCCCCGCACACCACAGTCTGCACAGACGCTCACACTTGTGGGGGAAACAGCGTGGACTAAGGACCTTAAAGGCCTTGGGATTCCCATCCCCACCACACACCACAGCCTGCACAGACACTCACACTTGTGGGGGAAACAGTGTGGATTAAGGACCTTAAAGGCCTCGGGATCCCCATTCCCCCCTCCCCGCACACCACAGTCTGCACAGACGTTCACATTTGTGGGGGAAACAGCGTGGACTAAGGACCTTAAAGGCCTTGGGATTCCCATCCCCACCACACACCACAGCCTGCACAGACACTCACACTTGTGGGGGAAACAGTGTGGACTAAGGACCTTAAAGGCCTGGGATCCCTATTCCCCCTCCCCTCACCACAGTCTGCACAGACACTCACACTTGTGGGGGAAACAGCGTGGACTAAGGACCTTAAAGGCCTCGGGATCCCCATTCCCCCCTCCCCGCACACCACAGTCTGCACAGACACTCACACTTGTGGGGGAAACAGCGTGGACTAAGGACCTTAAAGGCCTCGGGATCCCCATTCCCCCCTCCCCGCACACCACAGTCTGCACAGACACTCACACTTGTGGGGGAAACAGCGTGGACTAAGGACCTTAAAGGCCTCGGGATCCCCATTCCCCCTTCCCCGCACACCACAGTCTGCACAGACGCTCACACTTGTGAGGGAACAGCGTGGACTAAGGACCTTAAAGGCCTCGGGATCCCCATTCCCACTCCCCCGCTCACTACCGCCTGCACAGACGCTCACACTTGTGGGGGAAACAGCGTGGACGAAGGACCTTAAAGGTAACTAACACTGCTACCTGCAGAGCTCCTTTTGGAGGGGTGTTTGTTTCTATTCCTGCCCTCTGAATGCAACAGATTGTTTCTCACCAGGTATCTTGTCTCTGTTTTGGCTGAGTGATCCTCTATCGCATGGGGGGGAGCTTTAAGGGACACAGGATCAGCATTGATCAATGCCTGGTTCCAGCAGTTACTTTGAACTTTGCACTCACTGCTGATCTGCCTGCTAGATGCTGTGTTTTGTATACTCTACTATCTAATGCTGCTGTTTAGATTACCTCCTGGGTGGCTATTTTGTGTCAGGTAAACAGTGGATAGTTGGGACTTTTTATGGAGCTATTGGAGATAATGAGTTAAATTTGTTTTAGTACCAGTCTACTTCTACAGCCTCCCGATTGTGTTCTATTGCCTAATGCATGCCCCACAGTATGTTATACTGTGTTACCTGCTGATTGCAGGCCATACCTGGGGAACTCGAGGGCCTACCGTGTGGTGGTGGCGTCCTTGTGATTCTCCCCGTGGTTACATTGTGTCTCCCAAGCCGGTAGCAGGCCTCTCAAGCTTGCGCATGCACACTAGCGCCCAGAGCTACCCCCAACCCTCCAGCTGCATAGTAATGTTTGTTCTTTGTTCTCATTCCCTACATAGGCCTTGGGATCCCCATGCCCCCCCGCATGCCACAGCCTGCACAGACGCTCACACTTGTGGGGAAAACAGCGCGGACTAAGGACCTTAAAGGTAACTAATACTGCTACCTGCAGAGCTCCTTTTGGAGGGGTGTTAAGCTGTCGACACTTTGCGTTGACTGCCCTGCCTGCCCCAGCCACCCTCCCACCCAGGGGCATCCCTTAATTTAAGGACTGCCCTTATCACATGACTTCCTGCTGCTCTGATTAGTAAGTCCCCACTTTTCCATTAGTAGCTTATACTGACCTAACACTAGAAGGAGCCTGTTCCTTTTTCCTGCTTCTTCCTTCCAGCACTTTTGTCAATCTGCTTCTCCTCCACTACACTGTCTGACTCTCTACAATAGGCCCATAAACATTGTAGACAACATAAAGTACCTTGGGCAAACTATCGACCAAGGTCTCACCTTCAAGTCCCACGTAGACCAGGTAACTAGGTCTATCTACGGCAAACTTGGCACCTTGTACCGGCTAAAAAAACAACTTATCCCGAAGGCAAGGCGAGCAATTGCCTCCAGTGTCCTCCTTCCTACATTAACGTATGCTGCCCCTGTAATTCAGGGTATGTCAAAGCATGAGGTCAACAGGCTTCAGGTCCTGTACAACAAGGTGGTGAGGTTTGCAACACTGAGTCACCCAAGAAGCCACTTCTGCGTCTCGCTGACCCAGCTTCAATGGCCTCCCTTGAGGCTCATCTTCAGTACCCCCTGCTCTGCCTTGCTTACAAACTGCAGAACCCAGCTGCCCCACCTAGTCTTACAAGAATAATCATTCCTAAGTCTAACCCTCGTATACTCAGGACCACCGGTTGGTCCCTATTAGCAATCCCCAGAGTCAAGACTAACATGGGAGGCAAATCCTTCGCTCACACTGCCCCTAAGCTGCGGAACACTCTCCCACCTTTAGTACAGGAAGCCCCATCGCTGTTAAACTTTCGCACAAGGCTCAAGTCCCACCTGCTTGGGGCAAGCTCATGCCATTGTCAGGGTATTGGATAGTCACCCCCGGTCCCACATCCTACACCAATCCCTTTCCTTTTCTCACCCAAAATGACTCCAAAAGCATGCCTCAACTCCCTCAATTGTTGCACTTATGTTAAATATATTGAAATATTGACTTTATTGTAACCTTGAATTTATTGTCTACTTTCTCTGCACCCTGTACTACCTGACTATATTGTACTGTTTCTGTCTCCCGGGTTGCCCGTGAAAAAGGGACCTTCGGGGCTCAGTGGGCCTACCCGGTCATCAAAATTCAATAAATAAATAAATAAATACTCTCCGATCCCCATTGGTCAACACTGCTCTCTCCTTTCACTAGCCCACTACTCTCAACCTCTCATTCCCACACCTCCCACTTACACCCTGCTCGTCCGCTGCCCTCTCCCCTGAGTGGCCACTAGGAGTCACTGTTGCACCCCCTTTTCTGCCCTCTGCACCTTTGCCTGGCTAGGCCCTTCCACTGCCTCCTGGGCCCCTGGACTAGGCATTTCAAGCATCCCTTCCCCAGGATTTAAACCTTGTACCTTCTGTGCCAAAGTCTGCAGCCCTACCACTGTACCATTGTGGCTGCTTCACTTCTGGTAGACATCATGTCAGCCTTATACTTGTCGAAAGTCCAATGCCCACTACCAACCATGGATATCCACATATGGCCGTACAATCTGGCCTCGCTGTTTTTACTGTCGCGCTTTATTCCCCACTTATGCCCATCACCAACCCCTTATTAACGTGTCCAAGGAACCCCCACCCTCCTTTCCACTCACTTTCCCCTACCTGGCCACCCCACATCCCCTACACCCCTCCACTCACCTCCTCCTGCCACTATTCCCTCCTAACTCCCCATGGCCTTCGATCTACATTGCTATTTCAGCCCTCCGAGCCCTGCCTATCCCATGCTCCTTACCTATAAAGTCCATCTACTGCCCTCACTCAGCGAACAATAGATGCTTTACCCCTCTCTTCAGGGTAGTCTCCCTGCTTCTCATGCTGTCCAGTAACATCCATCCCAACCCAGGCCCCACTACTACCAGCCAGCTACGGACCCCCCTACCTCAGGATTACTCATAACCTCCATGAGCATCTGCAGCCTCCTGAAGAAATCCGCGGCCCTCCAGTTCTGGTTGGTGCAGCACCAACCAGACGTACTGGCCCTTGTGGAAACTTGGCTCTCAAAATTGACTCCTGACTCCTTCATTACTTTCCCAGGATGCTCCCTTTTCAGGGAGGATAGAGTGGGTAAGCGTGGTGGTGGATCTGCCTTCTACATGTGTATATCCTTGCAGGGCCATGCCTTCCCAACCCCCTAAACTGGACCATGGTGCCCAAGCCATCTCTCTTAAAATCACTCCAGACCCCTCTAGGGCCCCATTTATTATCACTGTAGCCTATATTCCTCAGCAGAAATAAACCCCAGTGATCCTCTCGCTCTCTGAATACCTCTCCAACCTCCCACATAAGGTTGAGCAGATACTGGTGGGTGATCTCAACATTAACTGGCTTGTCAGTTTGGCAGCCCAAGTCAAGGACACATTCACAGCCCTTGACTTAACCCAACTGGTAAATCAGCCTACCAGGTTAAACCCCCTCCAATGGCACTCACACCCTGTTGGACATTCTCCTCACCAACCGCCCCCATAGAATTGTGGACCTCTCTGTCCATCCTAATTCCCTGAGTGACCACTCACTGGTACTCTTCACTTGGTCTTGTTGGCTACCCAAACTGGTGCCCAGCGCAGTTTTCTGCCACCATCTACGCCCTGGTAATCTCAGTAAACTCAAGCAGTACCTAGCCCACTTGGACTGGTCCCCTATAAACCTGGCCCCAAATATTGATGCGGCGCTCGACTACTTTGCCGGCTCCTTTAACAATGCCTGTGACATCTTTGCCCCATTTGTCAAAACTCATACCAAGAAACATATTGCACCATGGGTCACACCATTGCTCCTTCAACAACTACGACTCAGAGATAACCTCTGGCACAGAGTCACTACTTTTGGGAAGCCGGTGGATAGACAAGCCTATAAGCTTCTCAGAAGCAACTAGAAGGGAAAGGATCAGGTTTGTTACAGTACAGTAACTTCTTGTTGTTTTTACATTGTTTCTTGTGGATTTTACTTGGCAGAAGGTTATTTCTTTTCTTTCTTACTACTTCTAAGGGGCTAGCAGGGTATTGTTTTGGGGCTGTTGGAATTTTGAAAACTGTTTTGGTGGCTATAAGTGGGCTCATTTGTTTGATGTTTCACTGTGTAGCAGGCTGCATTTGTAGAGGCCTATTTCTTCTGATTTAAAACCTATCTGGTGTGATTTAACTGGGGCTGTTTCTTTGAATCAGAGACCTAAATCTTCTAATTTCAAGCCTATTTTGATGTGTTGTTGGTGAAGCTGTTTGAATTGGAGACCTATTTCTTTTGGTAGCAAACCTATTTTGGGGGCTTTGAGTAGAATTGTGATTCATTTTTTCTGGCTTCACTAGCTGCAAAGGTTAGTGCATAGTGGGGGAAGGGTGCTAATGGTCTGACCAGTGGCCTCAGCTACCTGATTGTTTCTGGAAGACTTGGGTTGGTCCCACACCCCCAACCCCTCACCCCACCTGCCCCTGGTCCATGATTTCCTCTATACCAGGGGTTCTGACATCACTTCCTCAAACGGGCAAAGGATATGCACCTGTCATAGCAGAAGCAGATATCCAGGAAAGGAACAGCAGTGAGTGAAGAGGTGACTGCTATCTCAGTGGAAGGGAAGTAACTGCAAATCTAAGAGCTTTCATTGTTACTTCTTTGCATTGCTATTGCATTGTGGAAAGGAGGAGCATGAGTTTGAAGAAGGTTGTGCAATGGCTACTTAAAGTCTCTTTTTGAGTGTAGATAGGAAGGTTATGAATATAAAAAGCAGTTGCTCAATATATCTAAACGTGTACAACAAAGGGGGTAAGGGAAATAAAGAAAATGTTTTGCACGGATAGAGGGGGAAGAGGGGAGACTTGGGGAGTGTTTGGTATCCTGCATCTGGAAGGGTGGGGGTCGCTGGTGGCAACCGCAGCAATGGGTAGGGTGGTAGGCTGCAACAACTGTGTGCACCAGTCTTTCAAAATTGCCTGGAGTGTGGGAGGATGTTTAGTGTGCAACCACATAGAGAAACTCAGAAAGGAGATTGAGGGTCTGCAGGAGGAACTAAGACAGGCAAGGCAGACTGGGGGTGGGTTTAGCCCAATACTGGAGGGAGGGAGGAAGAATGGGAGATGAGGAAGGGTGATTTAAGCCAACAGTGGTGAGTAGAGGGTCAGAAGAAGGGAAGCAGGGACAAGGGGGCCCAGGCCAGGAAGAACGATTGTCAGGGGAAACCAGGTCAGGAGGCAAAATACAAATGAAAGGAGGAGATAGGGACTTGTGAGGGGAGGCGAAGAAGTAGCAAAAGTCATTGAGTAGAAAGGAGAGAACAGGTTACTATGAAGAGAGAGGGAGCGGGCATTTTTGAAGGGTCTTCAGAAAATAGTTTTGCACTGCTAGAGAGGAAGAAGGTGGAGGAGGGAAATGATGAAATTAGAGGAGTAATTGATAAATGCCTGGACCAAACCAGAGCGGTGGGAAGTTCTGCTGGGAGAATTGCAACAGGGGCAAAAGGGGGAAATAATGTGCAGGAGGAAGAAGAGGAGCCAGAAATGAGAGAGGGAGATGAATGGAAGCAAGCAGGGAGTAAGAGTGGTGGGATCTTAGTGCTGGGGACTCAATACTAAGAGGAGTCAGGTGGGGTAGCAAGGGGGAGAGGCATAGTCGCATTTGGGTGGAGGCCATGCCAGGAATGACAGCGGAAAGGGTGGGACAATCTGTTCTGAAATATGCTAGAAGGGGTAGGGACAAGCCTCATTTAATTATACATCATGGGACGAATGACCTGGCTGACAAGACAGTAGATATGGTCCAGAGAAGGTTTGAGGAACTAGGACAATTATGTGAGGGGGCAGGAAGATCAGTAACTTTTTCTGAGATACTTCCAGTGCCCAAGGCAAGCACAACAAGAAAGCTGAGAATAGAGGAATTTAACGATGGCTAAGAACCTGGTGTTATGCTAAAGGGTATGGGCTGTTGGGGGGACCTGGAGGACAGTAGTCTCTATGCCAGGACAGACTACACTTGAGTGAGGAGGAAAGAGTGTTGAAACAGAGGATGGGGGAGTCATAGAGGAAGTAGGGGAATTTAAACTAGGAGCGGGGGGGGTGACAATTGGGCAAGAGACATGCAAAGACCACAGGTTGGGAAACCATATGAGCTTACCCCCCATAACAGTGACAAAGGACAAATGGCAAGTACTATTGGTGATGCTAATAAAGGAGGGCAGGATGGGGAAGGGGAGGGTGAAAGGTGGTTACCCTTAATGCTAGGAGCCTTGGGAGGAAAACTGCAGAGTTACAGGTGCTCATGGCAGAGGGAGAGGTGGACATTGCAGCCATCACAGAAACATGGGCCACCCAATACAATGACTGGGACCTGTCTGTACCAGGGCGGAGTTATTTCATAGGGACAGGGTGATTGGAAAGGAGGGGTGGCACTATATGTGAAGGGAAGGACTGAAGTGTGTAAGGGAGGAAGGGAGGAGGGTAGTACGGAGTCAATTTGGATGCAAATCCAGGATTCCAAGAATAGGATTCTTAAATGGGAGGTTGTACAGGCCACCATCTCAGACGGAGGAGTTAGACAGGGAACTAGCGGGACAGATCAGGAGGACCTGCGAGAAGGGTAGTGTGGTGACTGTGGGGGACTTCAACATGCCAGGAATGGACTGGAGTACCCCAACAACCAGGAACAGAAGAGAGCAGGTACTGCTGGATGCCTTCCAGGACAGCTTCCTGCTGCAAATGGTCAGTGAACCAACCAGGTTAGGAAATGCCCTTGACCTTGTGCTGGCAAATGGGGACTTTGTGAGAGAACTTACAGTGGAGGAACCGCTGTCAGGGAGTGACCACCACTCAGTATGGCTCACATTGGATATGGGCAAAGAAGGGGTGGAATCTGGCACAAGAGTGCTGGACTTTAGGAGGGTCGACTTTGGGAGGATGGGGGAAGTGGTAAAAGGGTACCTGGCCAGAATTCAGTCTAGTATGGACACCAACCAGAGGTGGGAGCTCATAAAGCTGGGGATTGTGGAGGCAACCAAAACCTGCTGCAAGGCCCAGAGCAAGAAGGCTAGGGCTAAGAAACCGAGCTGGTTGAGCAAGGAGGTCATGGAAAAGGTAAGGAGGAAAAGATCTGCCTTTAGGAAGTACAAGAAAACAGGGAGAGGGGAGGACAGGGAGGAGTATTTGATGGAATCGAAGGAGGTGACAAGGACAGTAAGGGGAGTCAAGGCATCTACGCAACTCAGGCTGGCACAAGGCATTAAGAAGGGGGAGAAGGACTTCTTTAGGTACATCAGGGAGAAAAGGAGCTGTAAGGATCACACAGTAAGGATTAGGAAGGAGGGGGGCTGGGTGGAAGCAGGGTGCGATAAGGCAGAAGCACTAAATGAGTACTTCTGCTCAGTATTTACTAAAGAGAAGAGGGGGGTGACACCCAAGGGGAGAAATGCAGAAACCGGGGAGGGTGACAGATGGGAAATCATGGAGGCAGAGTTTGGGAGGGTTTGAAGGCACTGAGGGTGGATAGGTGCCAGACCCAGATGGCATCCACCCCAGGGCACTGAAGGAGCTGGCAGAGGTCTTTGCAGGACCTTTGGCAGACCTATTTAATGCCTCACTACATTCGGGGTGTGCACCTCAGGACTGGAGGATGGCTCATGTGGTGCACCTCCACAAGAGTTGCCCCAAGGATGAACCGGGAAACTACAGACCAGTGAGCCTCACATCCACCGTGGGTAAGCTAATGGAGACTATGCTGAAGGAAAGGCTGGTGGCCCTCCTAGAGGCCAAAGGACTACAGGACAGCAGACAGCATGACTTCATACAGGGCAGATCCTGCCAAACCAGCCTGGTGGAGTTCTATGACTGGGTAACTAGGCAACTGGACAGGGGCCATGCAGTGGATGTCCTGTATCTGTACTTCAGTAAGGCATTCGACTCAGTGCCGCATGGAAGGCTGGGAAGTAAGTTAGTAGGCACAGGGGCAGGTGCAAAGCTGGTGAGATGGGTAGGGAACTCGCTTCTGGGAAGGCAACAGAGGGTGGTGGTGGGTGGGGAGCTCTCACACCCAAGGGTAGTGACAAGCGGTGTTCCACAGGGCTTGGTGTTGGGATCAGTGTTTGGGATATTCACTGCAGACATATCATGGGACATCAAGAGCAAGATCAGTCTGTTTGCTGATGATACCAAGATAGGAGCAATGGTGGTGACCTAGGGGGATGGCAGGGGTTGCAGGATGATCTGGCAAAGCTTGAAACCTGGTCAGACACCTGGCAACTGGGGTTTAATGCCAAAAAGTGCAAGGTGCTGCATTTTGGGATGAAGAACCCAAGGAGGAATTACCAGCTGGGGGGAGTGCAGCTAGCCCAGACAGAGGAGGAGAAGGATCTGGGGTGCTCATTACAGGGTCAATGAACAACTCGGCACAATGTAAGAAGGCAGCTGCAAGGCCAACAAATTCTGGGTTGTATTGTAAGGGGTATATCCTCGAGGAGGGAGGAGGTGATTCTGCCACTGTATAGGTAATTAGTTAGACCGCACCTGGAGTACTGCGTGCAGTACTGGCGCTCGTATCTGAAGAGGGACATTAAGTTACTGGAGGGGGTGCAGCGCAGGGCAACAAAGATGATCAAGGGGCTGGGGGACTTATCATACGAGAGGAGGCTGAGGGAGTTGAACATGTACTCACTGGAGGAGAGGGGCTTTTCAAAGTAAGGGAGGGGAGGGACACCAGGGGCCATGATATGAGACTGAAGGGAGGAAGGTTCAGGAGGGAGATGAGGAGACACTTTTTTACGGAGAGGGTGGTGGCTAGGTGGAATGCATTACCTGCAGAAGTGGTATCCAGTAGAACAGTGGACTGCTTTAAAAGGGGATGGGACAGAACAAGGGGGAGGGTCAATGAAGGGGAAGGGTGGAAGGGAGGGGCAGCTGCAGAATAAGGGGTGCTAGCTGCACATTCGAGCAGACTTGATAGACCTCTATGCCTTTATCTGCTGGCAAATTTCATATGTTCGTATAATGCTGAGCGCAACAGATGTACCCAGGCCACTCAAAAGGCCAAGGCTGAATAATACAGATCTACTCTGGCCTCCTCCTGGGGGACCGCCCGTAAGTTCTGGGACAATGTAAAAGAACTAAATGGGAAGTCATGCTCCCTTCCCCGTCCCAACTTAACATGAATGGCATCATCTCCACTGACCCCCTAAGCATTGCAGACTGCCTCAACATCACCTTTTCTGATCTCAGTACAGTTCTCCCTAGCAACTTCTTTGACCCAATCCCCCCTCTCAGCCATCGACTCTCCTCCATGCACCTTTCTACCTGTGTGTCATTACACCGCAAGAAGCCAGGCCTTACCTGACTAAAACCCTCAGTGGCATCAGCCCCTGTAACGACCCCCTAGACACAAGGCTTCTTCAACTGGTCCTAGATGTAGTGCTTGCTCCACTCACAGACCTACTCAACCGCTCTCTGTGTCTTGGACAGTTTTCTCTCACCTGGAAAACAGCGGTCGTCACACCCATACTTAAAAGTGGGGACAACTCCTCTCCAGACAACTATCGGCTGATCTCTATCCTCTCCCCGCTCTCCAAAGCCCTGGAAAAAATTGTGGCAGTCCAACTTACTGAATACCTGGCCACCCACGACCTGCTATGCATGGAGCAGCATGGCTTTGAATCGGGCCATAGTACGACCACAGCTCTCACAGAGTTCTCCAACTTCCTACACGCAACCCTAGACAATGGCCACCTAGCTAGAGCTGTCTTTATCGACCTCTCCAAGGCCTCTGATACGGTCTGTCACTCCCTTCTACTTGACTCACTCCTACAACTTGTTTTTTCCCAAGGGCCCCTTTTCTTGTTTTCCATCTACCTCTCTTCTACACCTCAATGTGTTAAAGTACACAGCATCCTCTCCAGCACCCGTCCTCTCCACTCGGGAGTCCCCCAGGGCTCCATTCTGGACCCGCTTCTCTTTAGTCTTTATCTGAATGCCCTACTCAGCTCCTCCTCCGGCAAGGTTCTTCTTTATGCAGATGATGCTGTCCTCTTCTCCTCCTACCTGAATCCCTCCTCACTTCAGATCTCTCTCCAGCACTCTTTCAACCAGATTGAGAGCTGGTTTGTGGACCACAGACTGGTCATTAATATTAAAAAAAACAAAGCTATGTTATTTGCCCATCACCAAAGCAAGGCCAGAGACTCGCCCCTCCAGATACTTTTCAGCTCGCTCCACCCACTGAAGCAGGTCCCCTCTTATAAATACCTGGGCACCACATTTGACCCTGCCCTCACCTTTCATTCACACATCAACATACTTGCATCGGCCACTAATGCGCGAATCGGCCACCTTTACCGTCATAAGGACTGCCTGCCACCAGAAGCCCCTCTTGATTATGGCCTCCCTGTCTATGCAGCTGCCAATGCCACTGCTTTCAATAAAATCCAAATGTCCATAGACAAGGCCTGCCAGCTTCTGACCGGTGCGGACAGGCGGACCCATACAGGCACACTATACTCCTTGGCCAATGTGCTCAATCTTGAGGAGAGACTACAATATCAGTCCTGCCTTCTGAAAAAAACAAATACTCCTTGGTTCCCCACCCCCGGGGTGTCCACATCCCTCCACCCTGCTACCCCCTCTGTCTCCACTCGTAGTGCCTCCAAGACTGCTCTTCTGGTCCCTAGGGTTAGGACTTCACTCTTCCAAAGATCTTTCTGCTACAGGGCCCCTTCCTGGTACAACACCCTCCCCACCTCAACTGGCACCCTCCCTAAAATAGGTCCTTTTAAGGTTGCACTCAGGAACCACATTTTCTTCCCACAGATGCACATGTGCTCAATTGGCAAGGTCCTAGACCCACCTGAGCCTCCCACTCCACTGTGGGTCTGAAGTTAAGCTCCTCCTGTGACAATGTCTCTCGTGAGGCAACATCTTATGCAACACGTCTGTATACTGTACCTGCACTATGATAAACTGCCTAGCTACCACCTGAATACAATTACAGTTTCAACTGTGTATGATAATGCTTTCTTGTCGAATTTTATTCTTCACATTACTATTACCTGTAATTATGTCTCTGTCATGTAAATGTCTGTTATTTTTATATCTTGTATATTCGGCATATTTTCTGTTAACTGATGTGGAGCCTTTGGAAATGAGTCCTTGACTCAAAGGGTTGTAATTCCGATGTGAATATAAAATAAAAAATAAGTAAATAAATAAATAAAGCTGCAGACCCTACTTGATCTCCAGCTTTACCTTCTCGGTTCTGTCTCTAAGGTTCCCCTATGGCTGTCCCATGTATTTTTTTAATTCCCCCACTGTGTTTGCCCCCACCACCTCCGCTGGAAGTCTATTCCATGCATCCACCACCCTTTCTGTGAAGAAATACTTCCTCACGTTACCCCCTTCCAACCTCATACCATGCTCCCTCGGTCCTGAACATCTCCTTTTCTGAAAGATGCGACCCTCCAGTACCCTTTGTATGCCCTTTAGATATCTGTAGGTTTCTATCATATCTCCCCTGTCTCTTCTCTCCTCCAGGGTATTCATGTTGAGGTCTCCCAGTCTCTCCTCATATGACTTTTGGTGCAGCCCTGTACCATCTTTGTTGCCATTCTTTGAACTGCCTCCACCCTATGTCCTTACGGAAATGTGGCCTCCAGAACTGGACACAGTACCCCAAAATGAGGCCTCACCAATGGTCTGTACAGTGGCATCTCCACCTCTTTTCTTCTGCTGTTGATACCTCACCCTATGCACCCCAGCATCCCGCTGGCTTTCCCCACAGCCTTGGCACATTGTTTGGACGCCTTTATTTATTTATTTGTTCTCGGATTACAATACCTTTGAGCACAAAACAGCTCTTTTACAAAGGTTCCATGTCAGTGGGAAATGTGACAGACATACAAAGGTAGGTATTACATAAAGTTTCAACAAGCAGTAAAATTAAAATGACCTAAGCAATGCAATAAAATATAAGCAACAGCTAGGTAAGAGGTTCCAATAAGCCTAATAAAATGAAGCAGCCCAATTAGGATTAAAAATGCTATTGTGCTCCCAGATAGCCTCAGTGATCACTCGCCCATAGGTTGCACATGGGTAAATAAGAAAAAAAGGAACCCCCAGTCATGGTGCAAAGCAGGGTCCTCAAGCGCAGCATCACCCGTGCCTACAAAACAGCCTTAGCTAATACTGACTGGTCCCCCACAGACAGTCTGCAGAACATAGACCAGGCTCTGCAATTCTTTGCAGATACATTCAATGGCATTTGTGATGTTTTTGCCCCATTGAGGAAAAGAAAGATCAGGGCTGCCACAAACAGGTGGATTACTCGTGATCTCCTGAACCAAATGAGGGAACGGGACAATCTCTGGAGTTTGGCTAGAAATGCAGGCAACTCTACTAACTTTCAAAAGTACTGGGCTACTAGGAACAAATGCACCAATCTCAATTGCAAAGAAAAACTCAAAAAAGCTGGGGTGATGGGAAACGTTTTTTGGGACAGTATCAATGACCTGCTAGGCAAGGAGGACAGGAGACATCCAACTATGCTCATCGTCAATGGAGCCCCTACCTTTGATTGCCACATAATTGCTGAATCCTTTAACTTGGCTTTTTCTGACCTCAGCTCGGTCCTGCCACCTGACTACCTGAACTACCCTGACCCTCCCCCACCTAGAACCCATGAAAACCCTTCCCACCCAAATTTCTATTTCAAGTGTGTCACAACTAAGGAGGCCAGGACCTATACACATAAGATGCTTGGAAAAACGGGGCTTGGGAGTGACTGTATCGACATGAAGTTAGCGGCAGTTGCACTGGATGAGTTAGTGGATCCAGTTACCAAACTCTTAAACAAATAGCTTGGCAGAAGACACCAGGAGAAAGGACTGCTGTGTGACTGAACTTCTCTGCTGGGACTATATTGCCCTCCTTCCCTCCCCTCCCCTCCACCCCCCTACCCAAAGCTAGTTCTATTTTTATAGGCACAGGATTTGACTGACAACAGGAACTTCCTGTTTGGGAGCAGGAAGTGAGTGATCACAGAACCACCAAGACCCACCATCCTAGAAGGGCAAGAGTAGCTCTCCGGCCCCCTCTAGCTGCTGGAGGTCTGCCTCTGAGCAAGTAACTGGTCTACTGAGAAATATAGGATATTCTTGTCTCAAAACAGGACAATCAGGAGCTTAAAGGGCACACAAGCAGAAAGTAAGGAGAGAGAGAAAAAAAAAACAGAGGAAAGAGTAAGGATCGCAAACAGTTAAGAGGCCAGAAATAAGACAGGATTGGAGTGGTGCAGTGCAGTGGCTGTGGAGCAGCAGTCTTCCGGGAGACATTCTGGAGGATGCGGTGTTGTCCCATCTGCAGGCACCTCTCTGGGCTGAGGGAGGAGGTTGCTCATCTACAGGCTGAGTTGGCCAGGATTTGTGGGACCTCCTCTTCCATCCAGGAACCACCAGTGCCTCTGCCATTGCCTCAGAGGTTGCCAAGAAAGAGGAGCGGTTGGACCACAGTGGGCTCAGGGAGGGTGAGGGTGGTGGAACAGAGGCGCATCCCTCCAGTTGTACCTCTCCACAATTCCTATGCCATTCTGGCAAGTGTGGTTCCTCTATGGAGGCACCCGCAGTGGAGACCAAGGAGGATGCTGGGAACCTCCACAAAGGAGACCCACAGGAGGGTGGCAGGGGACCCTGCAGGGGAAGAAAACAACTCCTGGTGGGGGACTTCATTGTTAGGAAGGTAAAACTGGGGGAGGAAGGGGAGAGGGAGGTGAGGTGCCTGCCTGGTGCCATGGCTTGGAGGGACAGGGAGGCGAATCCTCAGGATTGCGGAGCAGCTGCACAGGGGAGGAGCTGGATGTCATTGTCCACCTAGGGACAAATGACCTAGCTAAGAAAGGGATTAGAGAAGTGCAGGAAGAGTTTATGGAATTGGGGAGGGGCCTTGAGTCAAGTAGCATGACGGTAACCTTCTCGGAGGTGCTACCCATCTATGGCATAGGAGAGGCTAGGGTGTTCCACCATGGGATTCAATCAGTGGTTGAAAAACTGGTGTGGAGCTCGAGATTGCTTCATTGGGGACTGGGGTCCACCTGGAGTGATGCAAGCCTATATTGGCATGATGGGCTGCATCTGTCCGGGAGGGAACCAGGATCCTAGGTGATAGGTTTAAATGCTTCATTGGCAAGCTTTTAAACTAGCCAAGGGAGGCACTGGAAAGGAGCAGGAAATCCTAGCCCCCAAATAATCATGGTAGTAAGTGCGGCAAACACCAACATAGAGGTGTCGATAGGGAGAAGGGCAGGGGTAAATGGAGAAAGTGACAAAGGCAAGAAGGACAGGGATGGGGCAAAAGGGAGTAAGGCCATCAGGAAATGGAGGGTAATGAGTACCAATGCCCGTAGTCTGGGCAACAAGCTCCCTGAGCTGGTGGCCTTGATGGAAGAGGGATGCCTGGATATCATAGCAGTCACAGAAACATGGTACACAGAGAACCATGACTGGGATGTTAACATACCAGGGTACATAACCTACAGGAGAGACAGGCAGGGGAGAAGAGGGGGAGGAGTAGCTCTCTATGTAAAGGAAGGGATAAAAGCAACTGAACAAAAGAGTAAACAGGGAGGAGAGGAGGCACTGTGGGTCACCTTGGAGACTGGAAAGGGCACCACAATCTGCACAGGGGTTGTGTACAGACCCCCATGTCAGGGGGAGGGAATGGACAAGGATATGATAGAAGGCATTCTTAGAATGGCAGAGAAAGGGGAGATACTGTTGATGGGAGACCTGAATATGCCAGATGTTAACTGGAGCACATTTGCTGCAGCCACATCCAAGAGCAGGGCCATTCTTGATGCCCTACAGGTGGCAGGCATTAGACAGCTAGTTTCAGAACCCACTCGTGAGGGAGCAATCCTAGACCTCGTACTCTCAAACGGGGACAGTGAGAGGATCTCTGATCTAGAAGTGGGTTGCCATCTGGGGACAAGTGACCATCAAACAGTGTGGTTCACATTAAACTCAGCTACAGAGTCAAGCCACACAAAAGTGAAGGTACTGGACTTTAGGAGGGCTGACTTTGGCAAGATGGGAGAGTGCCTCAGAAAAGCACTAGCAAACAGGCTAGAAGGAGGTGTGGAGCAACAATAGGGAATCATCAAAACTGCCATCACAGAGGCAACAAGCCTTTGTGTGAAGCAAATAAACAAATCAAAATGAAAGAAAAAGCCACTATGGCTCTCAAAAGAGGTGGCTGTAAAGTCAGGAAGAAAAAGATAGCATTCCGGAAGTATAAGGAAACACAGAAGAAGCAGGACAGAGAGCTGTACCAGTTAAGGCAGAAGGAAGCAGGGAGGGAAGTCAGAATAGCAAAGGCCAAAACTGAGGAAAAGATAGCCAACTCAGTTAAGAAGGGGGATAAAACCTTTTATAGGTACATCAGCGAGCGTAGAAAGACAAAGGGAGGGATAGTGAGGCTGAATAGAATGAATGGTGGGTGGGCAGAGGGGACAGTAAAAGCAGGAATACTGAATGAATATTTCTGCTCAGTATTCAAAAGAGGGAGGAAGTGCCTAATCCAATTAACAGAAGCACTCTTGATAGGTGGGTCGATCCCAGTCCTTTCACAGAAGAAAGGGTTCTGCAAGAACTCCTAAAACTGAAGGTGGACAAAGCAATGGGTCCTGATGGAATTCACCCCAGAATTCTAAAAGAATTAAGGGAGGAACTAGTGAAACCACTGGCTACTCTTTTTAATAAATCATGGGAGGATGGTGTGGTACCCAAGGACTGGAGGAAGGTGATGTGATTCCCCTTCACAAAAGTGGGACCAAGACAGAGGCAGGAAACTACAGACCTGTCAGTCTGACCTCTGTGGTGGGAAAGTGATGGAGTCACTTCTGAAGGAAAGAATAGTTGAGTACCTAGAGGCCAGTGGAGCACAGGACCCAAGGCAGCATGGGTTCACAGCCAGGAAGGTCATGTCAGGCAGAATCTAATAGATTTCTTTGACTGGGTGACCAAAGTAGTAGACCAGGGAGGGGCTGTGGACATGGCCTACCTAGACTTTAGCAAGGCATTTGACACAGTCCCACACAAAAGATTAATAGTCAAATTAACCAGCCTGGGAGTGGGTCCCAGGGTGGTAGCCTGGGTAAAACATTGGCTGCACAACAGGACACAGAAAGTAATTGTAAATGGAGTCCACTGAAGAAAGAGGGGTTACTAGTGGGTACATGAGGTTCAGTATTGGGTCCAGTCCTTTTAATGTCTTCATCAGTGACATTGCAGAGGGACTGGAAGGAAAAGTATGCCTTTTTGCAGATGACACAAAGATGTGCAACAGGGTTGATACACAAGGAGGCGTGGAAAGGATGAAAAGGGACTTGGCAAGGTTGGAGGAATGGTCAGAAGTATGGCAGCTAGGATTCAATGCAAAGAAGTGCAAAATAATGCACCTGGGAAACAAGAACCCAGGGGAAGAATACACAATGGGTGGGGAGGTAGTAACAACAACAAAAAAGGAAAGGGACCTGGGGTAATCATATCAGATGACCTTAAGGTTAGCAATCAATGTGAGAAGGCAGTAGGGAGGGCTGGGGGTATACTGGGTTGTATAGGGAGAGGCATCAGCAGCAGAAAACAGGAAGTTGTTATCCCTCTGTACAGACAGTTGGTGAGACCCCATCTGGAGTACTGTGTCCAGTTCTGGAGACCTCATCTCCAAGGACATAGACAGGATAGAGGTAGTCAGAGGAGGGCAACTAAAATGGTGCAGGGTCTGCAAGAGAAGCCGTATGAGGAGAGACTAAAGGAGCTTAATATGTATACTCTTGAGGAAAGACGGGAGGGGGACATGATAGAAACTTTTAAGTACCTCAGTGGAATCAACAAAGTCCAAGAGGGTAGCATCTTTCAGAAAAAGAGACTTACAAGAACAAGGGGACACAATTTAAAGATAGAAGGAGGGGCGGTTCAGGGGCAATGTGAGGAAGTATTATTTCACAGAGATGGTAGTGGATGCATGGAACAGCCTTCCTGAGGAGGTTGTGGGGTCTAAAACTGTGGGAGATTTCAAGAATGCATGGGACAGACATAAGGCAATTCTTGTGGGGGGTAGGAAGAAATAGGCTGTTGGTTAACTAGGATCTGCGGCCTATCCTGTAGGTAGGGAAATGGGCAGACTAGATGGGCCTAGCGGTCCTTATCTGCCATCAAAGTCTATGTTTCTATGTTTCTATGTAATCCCTCGCTCTTGCGAAATTCCCAGCTACCTGGAAGTTAACTCTGGTTACCCCATGCTAAAAAGTGGGGATCGGTCCAACACTGCCAACTATAGGCCAATTTCTTTTCTTTTTTTTTTTTTTTACTTAACTTTATTAATTTAAAAGAATCCAACATCAATGAAGCAATACATGATATGTACATAACCAATGTCGGACAAAACCCTCCCCCACTAAACCTATAACCCCCAGTGCAGCCAAGACCATGAAAAAAAGAAATAGAAAATTAGTGTATAAGAATCACAATGGGATAATTGCCATTTCAGGCAGCAAGGAACTGGCCTACCAACAGCGAGGCCAACACGGTTAACCCGTTGGGCTGCATACAGAATACAATGTACACAGTTTTCCCTATTTCTTATCAAAGCTATGAAGCCTATGACGTAAAGAAGCAATCATGCACTCTGTTCAGAGGTTATGCAATGACTCTTGCAACCATTCAGTATATGAAATCGAACACCGATCCAATCAATGCCGAAGAGCCACCTTCTTCAGGGAAAGGGAAATTACGGACATAAAATAGTGACATTCTAGATCTGGGACAGAGACAAAATCACCTACAATACATATTTCAGGTTGGAATAAACCCTGCAGACCAAAGTAGTGGGTCAGCTCTGGCCTCAATTAGCTTCCATAGAGGGGCTACTTTGGGGCAGTTCCAGAAAATGTGCAGTAGGGAGCCCACATCACCACCACACCTAGTACAAATGGGTGACTGCAGCCACCCCATGCAAGCCAATTTCTGAGGGGTATAGTAGAGATGATTCAGGATGTTAAACTGAGTGAGCCGTAATCTATCTTGGGCAATGTATCGATATGTATTGGACCAGATAGATTGCCAATATTGGGGAGAAATGAAGAACAACTGATCCCAGTAAGGGGAGGACCCGTTTATTTCAGGGGCAAAACTAGAGAATAGCAGCAGAAGAGAAGACACCGTATGTTTCTGAGACACCAGGGAAGTAATGGAAGAAATAAGCCCTGAAAGATCGGTGGTCCAAGGGCCGAGGCCGAATCTATGGATTAAAACATGTCTCAACTGAAAAATTTTAAAGATATACCTGTGTTCCAGGTGAAGCTGAGTTAAAATACGCCCACACAACCTTAGCACTCCATCATCCAGCAGATCCCGCACTTTGATTGTGCCCAGCTGAGGAAGCCAATCTAAATTAAGAACATGTCCCCCAATTTTGAAATTCGGATTATAGAGGATGGATTGGGAAATATCCTTAGAAATTGGGACTTTAATTAGAGCCCAAAATTGGGAGTATACCCATAGGGAGGTACCCATAACCGAATTTTTCACATTAAGCGGTAGACTATTCCAGGGGGTATACGGTAAGGAGGAAAGGGACACACCATGTTTTTTAAACAACTGTAATTCCAGATCAAGCCAGGGGGGCCTATATCCCGAAGGGGGATCTAGTGAAGAAGGAAGAAACCACAGAAATAATTTACTAAAATGACTAGCAAAGTACTAAAGCAGGAAATGTGAGAGTTTTATACCTCCGAAATGCTTTGGGACAGCCAGCTTTTTATAAGCATGTCTGGGGGCTTTGTTTTGCCAGACAAACCGTGCAATTAACTGATGCGCTCCCTTAAACCATCTCTGTGGAATCCAGAAATTCAACATGTGAAGATGGTAGAATAACTGGGGTAACACATTCATTTTAATGATAGAGATACACCCCCAGAGAGTCAGAGGAAGAGTACGCCATTGGTGCAGGTCCTGCTGGACGCATCATACCAGATCCACTAGATTAAGTTAATGCATAATATAGAGAATTATGGATGGGTTTCCATCGGTAACAGTGCTGTTAACGCATCGAGTGGTTTCTAAGGCGACTGATGTTACCTCGAGAGCGAAGCTCGAGAGGTTTGGTCGCCTTAGGAACCGCAAGATGCACTAATCAGCACCATTACCGATGGAAGCCCATCCATAGTTTTTTATAGTGTATATTGGAAGCTTGTTACCAAACCTGCATTTAATTTTATGTACCTTTCTCTCTGTGGCTTATGCTGGGACCTCTGCCAACTGACAGTACTGTTTGATTTTTGTGAGTTCGAGGTGGCATGGTGCACGCGAGTCTTGCCATTCGATGTTGTTATGCTGCAGTGAGTACGTAGCTACTGCAGCATAACAGCATGCATGATGTCCATGGTGAAGCATAACAAGGTTTCGAAATGTGCTCTTTTTTAGCAGTATCAGTGTTCCAATATACACTATAGAATTATCCTTAGCCAGGTGTAACCCCAGATTCTTAATGGAATGAGGGGACCAGGTCACTCCCAGAGACATATCTTGTTTGTTAACGATGACAGTGAGAAGCAATACCTCCGTCTTGCCAAGATTTAGCTCGTAATTGGAGAAATACCCAAATTCCTCAATAATTCAAAGAGCAGCAGGGAAGGATGTAGCAGGGTGGGTTGTATGAAGTAAAATATCATCCTCATAGAATGACATCAGGAAAGTTTCTGAGCCAATCGGGACGCCCATGACTTCTGGGGCTGCTTTTAATCTATGGAGCAAGGGTTCCAAATATAAATTAAACGAAAGAGGGGAAAGGGGACAGCCCTGCCTATAGGCCAATTTCAATCCTCTCCCCCCCTCTCGAAGGCGCTTGAGAGGATTGTGGTGGATCAGATCACTGAGTACCTCCTGAATATGGTCTCCAGTGCCCACAGCAGCACGGATTCCATAAGTGCCACAGCACAACTACTACCTTAGTTGAGTTCACAGACTATGTTCACAAGGCCTTGGATGGGGGTAATTTAGTGGAATTTATTGTCATAGATCTCACTAAAGCCTTTGATACTGTTAGACACCCTATCTTGCAAGATCAACTGCTGCACCTGGGGCTTTCCTCTGAAGCGGTCCTCTGGTTTCAGGACTACTTATCCTGCAGAGTCCAGAGTGTCAAAATTGAGACAGCAATATCTCCCACTAGGGAAATTGTACTTGGTGTCCCCCAAGAGACCATACTGGGCCCGCTCCTTTTTAGTTTATTTATAAATGGACTTCCTGAAGCCTGCAAGAGCAAAATCATTCTCTACGCTGATGATGCTGCCATCCTGAGTAACAACATGCAATTTCAGGATGAGCTTCGGTGCTCATTCACTGGCCTGGAGGATTGGTTCTGCAACATGAAGCTGCTTCTTATGTACAAGAAGACGAAGGCAATGCTTAGATTTCCAGTCCTAACCATCCCTAATAACAAGGCAGCCCCCCTGAAGCAGGTACATTCTTTCAAGTACCTTGGTGTTATCATCGATGACACCCTCTCCTTTGTGCAGCACATTGACCAGGTCATAAAAGCTGTAAATATTAAACTTGGCGTGCTATATAGGCATAGACAATATATTACACCTGCTTCTCTTCATCTCATCGTCTCCTCCTCCATACTGTCAGTCACTGATTATGGACTCGTGGTGTACGGGGCTGCCTCTGACACTATGCTCATACGTGTTGCTACGACCCTCATCAAGTCATGTAGGCTGGCTCTCGGTACTGACAATCTTGCTCACACATGCTCCCTATATGAAAATACCAACTGGCTCAATCTTGCCAACAGGATAAGGTAGCAGACATGCCTATTGGGCAAGAAATCACTTCTGGGGGAAAGCGCCTCCCTGTCTCAGTGAATTGTTGCTTACTAGTACATTAGGATACAAAACTAGAGGTCAGACTCGGAGCACTCTGGCTGTCCCTTTCAGAAAAACGTCACTAGGCCAGAGGTCCTTTGCTTACAGAGTCCTTTATGGCTAAATATGATCCCTGCTCACCTACTACAAAATAACAGCCTCCCCTCCTTTAAGGCAGAGTTGAAACAGCAGCTTACTGTCAAGGGGTCTGTAAATGCAGGTAATTGGTGTGCTAGCAGTCTCTGACTACTTCCCTACTACCATGGTTGCCCACTGGTGTACCTGGAACCATTCCCCTCCTGCCCATCATACTTTGTATGTGCCATAGTGGGTGGGTTTCTTACCTGCCTATCATGTCAATTGTCCTATCTGTTGATGGGTTTGGCCTGGCCAGTTTCTCTTCTGGCCTGTACTCTTCTCTGCCTAACACTTACTGGAACCCTGTCTCCTGGTGGACCGGCCTGGTCCTAGCTGCCACCCCCCCACCTCCCGTCTTGCCTTCCCAGCTTCCATTGCTTATATCTAAAACAAAGCCCGTTTCTGGGCTGCTGCTTCTCCTGTTCTTGTATTACCCCTATGCTTCAGTCACTCACTGCTGCATTAAGCTAAAGTTCCCTTGAATGTGATTATTTGTTAACTGAACATAATATTGTAGCAGCCTTATACTGTTTAAGCATTGTTGTAGTCGCGCTGCACTTTTTATTGTATGTGAGGTTTCTCCCAGTAATATTTATTCCTAGGTAGTATGTTTCCCTAAGGGTATAATCCCCTTTCTGTTGTACTATTTACTGTCTATTGTATGTGACGTGGAACCTTTGAAAAAGAGCATTTGCTCAAAGGCATTTTTTCCGAAGAATGAAATAAATAAATAAAATAAATGTAGGTATACAGTAGATAGTTGAGGGTAAACAAATTAAAGGAGAGTGAAGATAGAGAGGAAGGTGGAGGGTGGGAGAAGATGGGGTGGAAAGAGAGTGAGTGGAAAGGGGGCAGGAAAAGGGGCGGTACAGGTGACATTGGTCTATGAGGTGGAAGGAGTGGAGGTGGCAACCCTAAGAAGGGTCAATACTGCTGTGGTTGTACCTTGTCAGGAGACACAGTCGCAGGAACTGATTGTTGCAAGATGCTGATGAAGACTGCCTTTAAAAGGTTCCAGTTCTGGTATGGCAGTGATATTGCTAGGCAATGTATTAAACCAGAGTGGTGCTCTATAAGCAAACGAGCATTGCCCCTGGGTGGTCCGGCATCTTGGAACAGAGAGAATATGGTTGCCAAGCTACGCATGTGCAGAAGCTGCAAAATGGGTTGAGTAAGTTTGTAGTTCCAGGAGGCAGGAGCCTGAGAAGCACTTTTTTAGTTAGAAGGCAAGTTTGGTATTGGATCCTCCCAGTTAGCTGAAGCAAACCTGTTTGCTTATAAAGTTCACACGTGTGGGTGATTACCCCCAAATCCCATTCCTATTTGGTGAACATCAGTATCCCCCCCCCCCCATCATGTAATCCTCCCCTGGGTTCTTGCATCCTAAATGCATGATTATGCACTTTTTTACATGGATTCTCAGCAGCCACAATCTAGACCACTCCTCCATTTTACCTTGGTGCCTCCTAATTTTTTGCATCCCTCATGGAGTGTCCGCCCTGTTGCAGATCTTAGTGTCATCAGCAAAGAGGCACCCCTTCCCTTCCAGCCCCTCCACAATGTCACTTATGAAGACACTAAACAGGACAGGTCCCAGAACTGATCCCTGTGACACCCTTCTGGTCACCCTCCTTTCCTCAGACTGAACTCCATTTACCACCATAGGAACACAGGAATAGGAATAGAAATTGTGTCGCAGATGGGGACCACAAGATCCATCCAGTCTGCCCATGTTTCTGCCCCCCTCCCTATTTAGAATGCACCATAATGTGTCCACAATGTCTGTCCCATGCGAGTTTGAACTCACAAACTGTCTTGGATTCCACCACCTCCTAAGGTAGGGTATTCCATGGGTCTATGACCCTTTCTGTGAAGAAGTACTTCCTGAGGTTGCTTTTGAACCTGCCTCTCATCAGATGCAAGTTGTGCCCTCTTGTATGTGTATCCCTGTTATGCTGGAAGAGGTTTCCTTCTTGTGTTGTGTTGATTCCCTTAACATACTTAAGTTTTGATCATCTCTGCTCAAAGGTGTACAGATTTAGTTCCCTGAGTCTTGCCTAGTATGGCTCATGATGCAGTCCATGCACCATCTTTGTAGCCCTTCTCTGTACTGTGTCCAGGCAGTTTAAGTCTTTTTGGAGGTGGGGCCTCCAAAACTGATCGCAGTTCTCTGAATGTGGCCTCACCAAGGACCTGTAGAGAGGAATGATAACCTCGCTCTTTCTACTTGTAATTCTACCAATGCGTCCAAGGATGCCACTTGCCCACTGTACTGCCTTTTCATACTGTTTTCCAGCCTTTAAGTCATCCACAATGACTACTCCGAGGTCTCTTTCTGTCTTTGTCTTCTCTAACTGATGCCATTCCAGTGTGTACTTTATCCCTGGGTTTCTTTTTCCTATATGCATAACCTTGCACTTCTTGGCATTAAACTTCAACTGCCAATCCCTGGACCATTCCTTGAGTTTTTTCAGGCCTGCTTCCATACCTTTCGCTCCCTCCTGCATGTCTACCCTGTTGCAAAGTTTTGTGTCATCTGCAAACAGGCAAACCTTCCCCTTCAAATCATTTACAATATTCCCAATAAATATGTTAAAGAGGTTAGGTCCCAGCAAAGACCCCTGTAGAACGCCACTGGTCACTTTGCCTTCCCTTGATAGTGATCTATTGACAAGCAGTCTCTGCATTCTGTCTTGCAGACAGTTGGTGATCCAGTTCACTATCTTATGACCAACTCCTGTATGCTCTAATGTGTTAGCTAGCCTTCTGTGGGGGACAGTGTTGAAGGCTTTGCTGAAGCCCAGGTACACAATGTCCATTGCTCCTCCCTCCACCACTCTGTGTCTTCCATCTCTCAACCAGTTCCTAACCTAGTTTATCACCATGTGACCCACTCCCAGGCTGCCCAACTTGTTCACAAGTCTTCTATGTGGAATGGTATCGAAGGCCTTATTGAAATTCAGGTAGGCCACATCCGCTGCTCCCCCCAATCCACTTTTCTAGTCACCCAGTCCAAGAAATCAATTAGATCTGTTTGATGTGACCTTCCTGCTGTGAATTCATGCTGTCTCAGATCCTGTGCTCCGCTGGTTTCAAGGTGTTCCACAATCCTTTCTTTAAATAGTGATTCCATAATTTTCTCCACTGTTGAGGTGTGGCTGACTGGTCTATAATTTCCAGCCTCCTCCCTACTCCCACTTTTGTGGATAGGGACTACATCTGCCCTCCTCCAGTCCTCTGGAACCACTCCCGTATCAAGTGATTCATTGAACAAGGCTGCCAGTGGTGTTGCCAGCACCTACGTTGTTCCCTTAATATTCTAGGATGTATCCCATCTGGTCCCATTGTCTTGTTCCCTTTCAGTTTTGTGAGTTCTTTTAGGACTCTTTCTTCCCTAAATGGACTGGTGTCCACCTCCCTCCCATATCTGCTCATGTTGCCTAAATGTGGTCTCTCACCTTCTCCTCCTTCTTCTGTTACTAGAGAACAAAAATATTTGTTCAGTATTGATGAATTTTTCAGGTCCCCTTCCACATACTCCCCTTCTTCCCCTTTAAACCTTACAATCCCACCCGTTTTTTTTTTCCTTTCACTAATGTACCTATAAAAAGTCTTGTCCCTCTTTTTTACCTCCTGTGCTATTTTTCTCTCCGTTTGCGCCTTTGTGTTCCTGACTGCTTTCTCTGCCTCCCTCTGTTTATCCAGGTACACTACCCTGTCCTCCTTCTTCTGTGTTTCCTTATATTTCCCAAAAGCCATCTTTTTCACCCTTACCTTCTCGGCCACTTCCTTTGAGAACCGTAGAGGTTTTCTCTTTCTATTGTTCTTGTTTACTTGCCTAATGCAAAGGTTTGTCACCTCCACTATGGCTCCTTTCAGATGGTTGTACTGCTCCTCAACTCCCCCCATTTATCTCTCCCTGCCAGGGCATTCTTGAGACATATCCCATCTTAGTAAAGTCTGCACTCCTGAAATCCAGGACCCTCACCTTTGTGTGCCTTGACTCTGCCACTGTATTCATACTGAACCACACTGTGCAATCACCGGACCTCAGGTGTACCCCAACCCTGAATTTCGCAATTCTGTCCCCGTTGGTGAGTACCAGGTCCAAAATTGCACCCTCCCGGGTGGGATCTAGCATTAGCTGCCTGAGGCCTTCCCCTTGCACAGAATAAAGGATGTCCTTGCTCCTGGCTGAGGCAGCAGCTGGGATGCTCTGATCCACATCTAGCAGACTGAAATCACCTACCAGCAAGACCTCCCCTTTAGCTGCTGTCGTGTGGATGGATTCCACTAGAACCCTGTTCAGCTCCTACCCCTGTGCTGGAGGTCTGTATATCATGCCCGTACAAACAGCTATGCCACTGCCTGTCTCAAATGTGACCCACAGTACCTCCACCCCCCCCCCGTAAATTATAAATTATACCAGTAAGGTAATCACCTGATTAAGATGAAACTCTGATATGACCTTTGGGATGAATTTCAGGTGGGGGTGAAGGCTGACCATGTCTTTATGAAATACCAGGTAAGGAGACTCCACTAAGAGTGCCCGGAGCTCACTAATCCTTCTGGCTGATAGGATGGCCATCGAAAAGGCAGTCTACTGTGACAGGAGTGACATCTCACAGTTATGCATTGGCTCAAACAGCTTGCCCATAAGTATTGCCAACACCAGGAGTAAGTCCCATGAAGGCAGAGGTTTGCTCACCAGAGTGAACAATCAGTCCAGGCCTTTGAAAAAGCACCTGACAACCTTCCCCTGCGTCACTGTTGGCATACCATCCAATGCCTTGTATGCAGCAATGGTTGCCAGGTGCACCTTAAGGGTCATCACTAGCAGGACTTACTGGGAGAGGGACCATAGGTAATGAAGGATGCTCACCATGGGATTGGTAAGGATCTCAAGCTCCTTTCCCTAGCACCACATCAAGAGCCTCTTCCTCTTAAATGCACAGCATTTTCGACTTGACTCCTTGCAGGATGCCTCCACAATGTCCAGGACGTCTTCCACAATACCCAAAGCCTGGAACTCTAGTTGCTCAGAAACCTGGCTGAGAGGTGCATGGATTGATGATTCATGTGTAGGACCTTCTCCTGGTGTTTGTTCAGCAGGTATGGGTGGAGTGGCAAACTCCATAGAGGCCTGCTGCTGAGGCTGAAGAGATCCAAGTACCAGAACTGTCTGGGCCAGTCTGGAGCTATCAGGATCATCCATGCCTTGTCCTTCTAGGCCTTGACCACAACCCTGTGGACCAAGGAGAAGGGAGGGAAGGTGTACAGAAGGCCTAGGGGTCCAGGGCCTTGCAAAGGCATCCCCAACATTGTCCTGGCCTGTGGGGAGGTGGGCACAAAATAGTCTCAGTTTTCTGTTCTCCCAGGAGACAATCAGGTCCACCTGAGGGGTGCTCTACTGGGAGAAAAGGTGGTTTATCACCTCCTGATGCAATGACAACTCATGCAATGCCTCCTCAACCTGGTTGAGAGCATCAGCCAGCTAACTGTTCACTCCCAAAACATGAAATGAAATGAAACACAAAAAATGAAATGAAATGGATTGCCAGAAGATATGCACCTATGCTTCACATGTGGGTCCAGGTGCACAGAGCCTCCTGACGCAAAGAAAGGGAGTTTGTCCCGCCTGCCTGTTCAGGTAGAACATGGTCCTGGTGTTGTCTGTCTGGACCTGCATGACCTGGCTGATCAGTGGAGCAAACTCCGGAACAGTCAGACCCACTGCATGGAGCTCCAGCAGGATGATGTGGCGAGGGAATTCCTGGAGTGACCAGAACCCATGGGCTCTGTGGTCTCCCTGGTGTGCTCCCCACTCTACCAGAGGCACATCTTTTGTGAGCATGACAGACAGTTCTCGACAGACAAACAGGATTCCTTTCCCCAGATGCTGTGGGTCCATCCATCAGTAAATGGCATACCACATCGGCTGCGTCACAACAACTGGCTGGTCCATGTGACCTAGGCGATGGAACCACTGCTGGCCCAACTCTCACTGCAGGTAGTGCATCTGCCAACGAGCCCAAAGACTCATGCTACTGGAGGGTGTCATGTACCCCAGCAGCCACAGGAAGTCCCAGGCGAGAGCCCAACCTGAAATGATCAGGCAAAGGAGGTAACATCCAATGCTTGGTCTGCAGAGTGGTGGACCTTGGCCCACAGGGAGTCTAGTTCTGCCCCAATGAACTTGATAACCTGCAAAGGGGCCAGCTCAGACTTGGCTGGGTTGATCAGAAGGTCCAAGTACTGACTGATCTGGAGGGCCAGATCGCTGGAACTTTCCATGGCCTCTTTGGACAACCCGGCTATCAGGCAGTCATCCAGGTAGGGGTACACTCTGACACCCTTGAGCACCAGAAAGGCTGCCACCACTGCCATGCACTTGGTTAGGACCCAGGACATGGACAAAAATCCAAAGGGCATGATCTGGAACTGGTACAGGATCCCCTCTGCACAGAACTGAAAGTACTGACAATGGGAAGGATAGACTGGGACGTGGAGGAACACATTCTGGAGGTTCATGAAGCAGAACCACATGCCCTGCTCCACAGATGGAATGATTGGATTCAGAATGACCATCTGGAAATTGCACTTCTGCAAGAAATGGTTCAGATCATGCAGATCCAGTATGGGGCACCAGCCTCTGTCTGTTTCTGAACCTGGACACATATCCGTGAGAGGCCAGGGCATCTGGAACACGGGCTATTGCCCCGCACTCTAGGAGCTGAGCAATGTTAGCTCTTACAGCGGACGTGTCTGTAAACGTGTGGGTCTCAATAAACAGATCGTACAATCAGATTATGATGCATAAAAAATGCATACTTCTGCATTTATCATTTTATTTTAGAAAAACACAAACCCCCCCAAAATAAATAAATAAATAATCAAATATTTACAGAAAGGAAAAATATGGTGCTATTTCTTCACGTCAGTTCAAACATCAGGATATATTTCTTGCTTCAGATGCTATAAAGAAATTCCTGTGTTCTCTCTTTCCTCAGTTAATGTGAAAGCCTGCACATTACCTCCTTGCTGAGATCCTTCTCTCACCTTGGTCAGAACCCTACTGACCAACCTATCTATCTAAGCCTCCTAGTGGACGGTTTATATAGTGAAGGAAAGGGGTGTGGTTTTCACTGAGCCCCTCCTCCTTTGTGACATCACATTCCCTTGCATCTATAAAACCTGCCATTTCAGGGGCAGCTTGTCCTATAGTAGGACCTTACAGCATGAGACAGACCTCTAGGTAAAACAACTTTTCTTTACAAATGTGAAAAGTATAAAGTTAAACCAAACCTGTTTAAGAACAAATAACAGTCTATAACCTTAGCATGGAAAAGAGAGATGAGGGGCGCACTCCCTATCTGCCTCCATATAAGGTTATAGCTTTTTATTTGTCTTTTTGTTCATATAAGTAAAACACACATAAGTGAACTACTGTAGCATCTATATTTTGTTTCATATAATATGGTACTCTATTCTTTGGTCATGCATTATTTTCTTCCCAAATCCCTTGTATTATATTTCCAGAACCTTTTATTATTTTTCTCAAACAGCTTATCTGGCTGCTGCACTTTCAGCAAACAGCTTATCTGGCTGCTGCACTTTCAGCCGATGCCTTGCTGAGAACTCAGCCTTCTAAAACACAGAAGGCTTAACTTCAATAATTACAACTCCCTTCTGAATTAATTTTTTTTGACACTTACAGAACTCCAATTAATCTGCCTGTAGTGTTTAAATTATACTCTCTTACTTTAGCCCATTTTCAAGTGTTTTAAAAACAAGGGTACATTTTTCATTGATTTGGGGCTTATTAGAATCTGCACCCTAGCAACCAAACACAGTTGCTTTGATTTCCTCCTAAATTTAAACTTAAGTGTTTGATGCAGGGGTATTAATTTTTATACAGAAATTGTACAGGTTCTATAGCACTTTCCTGCAAACCTGTACTTTGTTTGTGTTGCCTAAAACATTTTTTCCACTGTTTGCAGCAATGTTACGGTTTCAGCTTTCCTTACTCTCTAATTGAATTGTAGCTGAAGGCTTTTTCCACAACCCAGCCCCTCTACTCATTTTGAGGCTTCTTTTAAGTAACACAGCTCCTTCTTTACATATATTATAACAAGATGCAAGGTTTTTAATACCAGAGCAAAAGAGTGACAGTAAAGGCAAAGTAGAAAATTGCCAGGTTGGCCACCCTGACAAGAAAATTAGGATAGATAAGAATAAGCAGAAGAAGACAGGATAGAGGAAAGCAGAAACCGGGGAGTGATTGCATCTTCTCTGTGTCAGCCTTATCTTTCAAAACTGGACCTCCTGTTACACTGTCCTTTGACACACTGTACCCTGAGGAGCCCAGAGTCAGCACAGCAGGATAGTCTCAAAATCCAGAGGCAACCCTCTGCCCACTTCTAGTAGAACCCACCTGTTCAAGGTAATGGTGGATCATTGTGGCAAGAAGTGGCACCACTGACCTCCAACCAAGAACTCTGACAAGGACTGGTTGGGAGGGGGATGACACCCCACAACATGTCACTGGGAAGCCTTCCCCACATTCTTATTCACTCCAGCCACAAATTTGGGCTTTGGACATCAGTACTGGAACTGCCCCTGCAGGGGCTGCTGCCAAAGCTGATGTGGCACAAAGGCTGATAATGGAATGTCTTCTTTTTAGGTTTTTGGTCCTACTGTGATGAAGCCATGGAATCAAGGGTGGCATTTAACTTCTCGATCTGTGTGAGATGCCCTTCCACCCCAGGGTTGAAGAGGTTGATGCCCAAGAAGGGGACATCTGCAAGCTTGTACTGAGTATCTGCACGAAGGTGGAAAGCCTCAGCCAGGTCCTATGACACATAACAATGGCCGCTGCCACACAGGAGTTGTGCAAGTCCAGAGTCATCTGAAGCTGATGTTTAGCTAGGGACTGACCCTAGTCTCTGACCAAGTTTACCGGCAACTGTTTGTCAGTGGAAAAATAGAGAAGGATGTCCCTCAACACTCCCAGCAGGGAGTGTCAGAAGTCAGTCATCGTGTCAGCATAGCTGGCCTGACAGAGACTCAGTTACACAGCAGTGAATACCTTTTTAGCTGCATGGTCAGTCTTCATGGACTCCTTGTCTGGAGACCTGTTCAAATCCCCTTGACTCTTCCCTCCCCCCCTGAATTATGGAAGGATGAGTCCAAAGCCAATCCCTAAACAGAGGGGTGGTCAGAGGACCCAGAAAGGGAGTCAGTAGGGACAGTGCAGTTGTGAACCGTATGAGTTGAGGATGCTGGGCAGGATGCAGGATGCTGTTAAAGCTCCAGTGCCAGTCCCAAAACGGCCTGAGCCATAAGAAAGGCAACTCCAGGGAATCAACCTTGTCCAGTATGTCAGTAAACAGGTATCTGTCCCACTTCTGGACTGACTCCAAGGACACATCCAACGACTCCAACATAAGCCGAATCAAATCCCCAGAAGAAGCCATCCCATGGTCCGTGACAATTCCTTGGCCAGTTCTTGGCTGAATGTGTGAGTCCTGGTCAAGGCCATGGACAATTTACCTTTGGAGTTGTCAGAAGACTTCAAATGGGGCCCTCGACTTTTTGCCACCATGGACCTCCTCAGTTTCCTCAGATTGGGTGATCTCCACTGACAGCCACCCTGGTAAACTGACTGCAGCATGGTATTCCTTAGCTGAAACCCAAAACAAGGGCTGCAGTGGAGGTGGCTCCACCTAAAGTGGGCATAGAAGACATGGGGCACTGCTGCAAAGCATGGACCAGCGTGAGGACACCTGGTGCAGGCCAATGGGCCTTCCCCTATCAACAATTGTCCACTGTTGCCAGAGGAGTTCCTCATAGTGTTGACACATTTTTCTTTGAGGTCCCTCCTCACTCAAGAATGAGGAGGTGAGGAACATCGATGGCTGTGCCTCCTGGTCAAGCCAGATAGAGAGCTTAAGTGCCTACTTGACAGTCAACCCAATGGTTGATGTGGGGGTTGTGATAAACCACCTGCCTTGGCAGGTTAAGCACTAGAGACTTCAGAGGCATGACCACCAGTGGAGGCTGCTCCTGAGGTAACTCTGCCTGCACACTGACTGAGCCACATCCTTTTGAGTGACAACTATGAGAACCGGGGTCAGGGAGATCGACTCCTTGTCGACCTACCCGACAGCCAGTCGGCAGGCTTGAGAAAGAGCTTGACCATCTGTCTGACCAGAGTCGAAGTGGACAGGCCCAATGGGGTTACTGTGGAACAATCAACTTTTACATCCTGCTGTGGTGAGAAGAGCTCTCCCTGTAGATCTAAAGGAATGCCTCTGAAGCTAGCCCCCGCAGAGAACAGCACCAAGACCAACATGGAACTCACTGCAGCTGTCGTTGCCTCTTTTTCCATGATCACTAGCTGTGCAGCAGACCCGGCAGCTGCTGGGGCCTTTTTATGGCCTTTTGGTTGAGAGGACCACATAAGCCTTTCAATCACTGATGTAGAAGGGCAGCATGGCCCAACACTGAGTGCATCCCTCGATGTCATGTTGATTGTCCAGGCAGTACAAACATGTATCCTACAGGTCCGTGCCTGATATTTTCTGCATGCACCAAGTGTAGAACTTAAATCCCAGAAAGCAGCAGCTGGAGGCTCCCCCGATGGAAGGAGAGGAGAACAAAAGGACAGACAGAAAGAGGAGGATTGAAGGGACAGATGGCATGGCCTGCTGCAAGAGGTGCTCTCAAAGATTTACTATTATGGTAAGTTCTTATGTAACTGTACTCATACTTTGAGGGTATCTCTTGCAGCAGGCAACATCTATGGAACCAGTGCCAGGAAGTTCAGACAACAACTGACAGCAGACTGGGTGGCTAGACAGAAAGAGCCTCAGAAAGCAGGCCCCCGAAGAACTGCAAGGCCGAAATTTGCCCTACACCTAGAGGCTATGTCCAGACTGAAGTACCTGGTTAAAGTGGTGACAGTGCTCCAAGTAGCTGCAGTGCACATTTCCACAGTAGACACATCCATGAAGGAGGTAACCGAAGTGGCCATACCTCTACTAGAATGGCCCTTAACAACTCCAGGAAGATCCTTGCCATATTTCTTATTACAAAAAACAATGCAGTTGGCCAACCATTAGGACAAGCACTGCTTCAAAACTGGCATGCCCTCTTTCCTGGGGGCAAACAAAATGAACAACTGGGAAGATTTACGGGAGTCCTTGGTATGAGTAGTATAGTACCTGAAGATTCTATGCACATCCAAAGTATGGAGTAATGCTCCCCCTTGATAGGAATACTCCAGAGAAAAAGGCAGGCAGGTGTATGGATTGACTCAAAGTAAACTCAGACACCACCTTGGGAAGAAATGTAGGATTAGTACATAAAGAAAGTCCGTCTTTATGGAAAATTAAATAAGGTTGCTTGCACATGAGAGCCTGGAGCTCACAAATACTTAGAACAGAAGTAATGGCAACCAAAAACAACGCTTTCCACGACAGAAGGCGCCTCTGGCAATTTGCGGAGGGCTCAAAAGGAGCCAAAGTTTCTCTAAATAAAATTTAGATCCCAGGCTGGGACAGGGTTTTGAATTGGAGGCTTAATATGCAAAATGCCCCTCAAGAATGTACGGAACACATGAAGTTGGGCCACTGACCTGCCCTCTTCCGGCACATGGTAAGCTGAAATGGCAGTCAGGTACACCTTAATAGAAGAATACTTCAGGCCAGAATCTGAAAGGGATAGTAAGTATTCAAAATCTGGTTCACTGGGCCTGTGAAGGGGTTGAGGTGCCTGGATGTAGCCCAGAGGGCAAAGTGCTTCCACATCACTGAATAAGTGGCTCTGGTGGAAGGCTTCCTGGCTTCAACCAGAACGTCTGCTACTCTGGGAGATACCTCAAATCTTCTGATAGCTATGCCTTCAGGAGCCAAGCATGATGGAGTAGGGACCTGAGACCAGAGTCCCCTGCTCCGGGGAGAGCAAGCCTGTGCACAAGGGCAGAGGGACTGGTGGTTCTGCAGCAAGTTTCTGCAGCAAGGGGAACCAAATTTGTCGAGGCCAGAAGGGAGCTGGGTCTGTTCATGAAAAGGGGTTACCAATGCCCACCATACAGTGCATACCACATTTTTAAAAATCAAGAACCGTCAGGCACATGTTTTTGACTAAATCTGAATGCTGGCTATATGTGCAGATAAATAACATAACCATAGAATTCTAGGGTATCCATATGTTTTTTTGATGGGGTATCCCTCTCCGTTTTGCTGCTTTTTTTACCTGAATAAGTGTGACATGCAAAAACACATTTAATAATTATTTTTGCAAGCTTTATTTACTGTTTTCCATTATTAAAGTAAGTCCACTTACTAATCTGGAGTTGTGTTTTTTATTATCTGTACTCTTCACCCCATTGTAATGCTCCATTTTTAATTTATGCAGCTTTGCATTTAGTGAGGTGAATGTAACAGTTGATGTCACAGCACGTTACATTCACCCTCATGGCCCCCAAATCTGTAATTGTGCTATTAGCACTTTAAAAGATTTTCTGGCTTCTCTCCTAGTTTGCCTCCTTGTGATGACTGACTGTGTTACTGCCTGATCTATCTTTCCCACAGAAGGGACAGCAACCTTTGACCCTCACTCTACTTGGAGTCACATCAGGCCCAATGTTTACCCGTCAGTATGTGACAGTTGCAAAGTCATAACCTGCCCATCAGAACCAAGAATCAGCCATAGAGGGAGGTGCTGAGTTGTGGTTTAAAATCCATTTTTTGCATGTGGCTCCTCCATTTGTAGGGCTACATTCCATGAAGAAAAGCATTGCATGCAACAACGAGGGTTGCAGTTACATTCACCACAGGTAGACTTTGGTTACCATCATTCACTGATTGCTGGGCAAATTTTCAGAGAACATATTTCAGTGATGACTGTATGTCTAAGGAAAGTGCTGGGCATCAATTGTAATACGGATTATTCAGTGTATATGAGGTGGAGAGTTAAAATGGATTTTCTTTGTGGTGTCACTCGTTACATTCACCACGATATGTGGCGTCAACCATCATACTTGCCAGTACTGTTATTATTGTCAAATTCCTCCAGGTTTTGTAACACTATGTCAGTTATTAGTAGTGGTATAATAGCCATGAAGCATGTTCAGTAAATTTTTTAAAACTTGAAACAAATGTGTGGTGTCACTTGTTACATTCACCACGTTATATGGTGTTAAGCATCACACTTGCCAGTAATGTAATTGTTGATTTTTTTCATGTTTTATAGCAGTATGTCAGTCAGTAATAGTAGTATGTTAGTTGTTAGGCAAGTTTAGTACAGTTTTAGTAAGTGAAACATAAGTGTGGTGTCACTTGTTACATTCACCACGGTACATGGTGAAAATCATCACATTTGCAATTAATGTAATATAATTCTTATAAATATTTGTTTCATATGTTTTAATACAACTCATTACATGTTTATTAAAGTTTTTACTACTAAAACAAATGTTTTGTGTCAGGTGCTACATTCACCACGGTGTGTGGTGTCACTTGTTACACTCACCACAGTATAGTTCTTTTATCTCAGGAACCTGTGGGGCTTTTGTCTGCCAGTATGTTTCATTTTTCATACTTGGGTCATAATATCTTGAAATACATCACAAATGTAATCTAGAAATAATTTGAAAATTTGACCCTCATGTCACACTTTGGTAACCCCTTTTCATGAACAGACCCAGCTATTAGAATCATGATAGCCCCTTCCATCTGCAGCTTCATCAGCACCCTCTGAAGGAGTGGGAAGGCTTAAAGAAACCTCCCTTTCCAAGAGAAGAACAATGTACCTCACCAGAAAACTCCAGGCCCTGGATCTAGCGAGCAGAAAAGCGGCGGTTTTGCATTGTGTGGTGATGCAAAAAGGTCCAACTCAGCACTGCCACCTAGTGAACAGGTCTTCCATGACTGATGTCAGGAGTTCCCATTCACGGGCTTAGGACCTTGACAGGCTTAAGCTGTCTGCCAGGACATTTTGCTTGCTGGGAACATGGATGGCTGATAGCTCAAGGTCATGTTCCAGAGCCCAATACCAGACCCTCATGACTTCTGAAGTGGAGGGTTATAAATGAGTCCCACCCTGCTTGCTGATGCAATAGACTACATACATGTTGTTCATCTGGATCAACAGTGGGCCCCTGGCTAGGTGGGTCTGAAAGGCTTGCATGGAGTACAAGACTGCCCACATTTCTAGGACATTTATGTGGAGGCTCTGCTCCACCGGAAACCAAGTCTCTTGTGTCTGCTGGTGGCCCAAATGGACCCCCAGCCCAGTCCCGAAGCATCCATGGTCAAAATCTGCTCTGGGGAAGGAATCCAAAAGGGGACCCCTTTGAGCGGATTGCTAGGGTCCATCCACCACTGAAGTAACTGCTTGAATGGTGATAAGACCAGGACTAGCTGCTCGAAGTCATCGGTGCACTGATCCCATTGGACCCTCAGAATCCACTGTGGGATCCGCATGTGCAGCCTGACCAGAGGTACCATCACTATGACCACAGCCATGAAGTTGAGAAGCCTCCGGTACTCTCTTGCTGTCGGAGTATCGGCTGTGGTACAGCAACTGGGGTTGTGCCATTAGGCATTCTGCCATGTCCTGGGGAAGGAAGGTCAAGCCCTGAGCCGTGTCCAGGAATGCCCTAATGTACTGGAGGTGCTGACAGGGAACCAGAACTGACTTTGCGGTGTTTATGGGGATCCCTAGGCTCTGGAAGAGGCTGCAAGTGTGCCCCAGAGTCTGGATGAGTGATCCCTGGAGGACACCGCCAGGAGCCAGTCATCCAGGTAGGGAATTACATAACATTCCTCCCTCCTGAGGACCACTGCCACTCCAGCTAGGCATTTCGTAAAGACCCTGGTAGCCGAAGATAAGCCAAAGGACATGGCTTTGAACTGAAAGTGTGCCCCCTGAAAACAGAATCTGAGGTACTTTCGATGGGCGGGGAAGACAGGGATATGAAGGTACACGTCCTGCATTTCCAGGGAGCAGACCCAGTCCCCCTGGTTCAACAAAGGTAGCAGGTCCTGAAGGATTACCATCCTGAACTTCTTGTATTCCAGAAATAAGTTCAGAGAACTGAGATCCAGGATGGGCTTGAGGCCTCCCATCTGCTTCAGGACCGGGAAAAAATGGGAGTAGAACCCATGTTCACTTTGATCCACTGGGACGGGCTCTATGGCATTTTTTGTGCAAAAGCAAAGAATTTCTTCCCACAGTATTGGCATGTGATTTAGGGCATAGTAGGTCGGAACTGAAAGCCTTTCTGGAGGCCATTTTAGGAACTCTCAGAGTATCTCCCTCCACCTGTCAAGGTGAAGGGAGAATCAACCCCCTACCACCCCCTCCAGGTTTGATACTGGGTGGGGGCATCGGGCAAGGAGTCAGGCTGTGACACTGGCAGCAGGCTGAGCTGCACTGGTGACAGCTCCTCTAGGGGCCTTGGCTGCGGAAGGGGAAGGCAGCTGTGGCACGATGCTTGCCTTGAGACTCAGAGGAGGTGGCCTTCTGCCTGTGGGCCCCCCCATGAAAAGGCACCTTCTGTCCACCTCTGGGCTCGTGTGATACATGTTGTGGATGGATCTGAGGGTTCTGCCTGCAGATTGGACAGAATGACTTGGGTGTCCACTCCGAATAACTTATAGCCCCTAAAAAGAGGATTAAAAATATTCTGCTGGACATTCTGGACAAAACTAGAGACCTGCAGCCAGGTGTGACAGTCAATACAGATGCCGGTAGCAGCACCCCTGGTGGAAGCATCCACAGCATTGTAAGATGAACGCAAGAGATGAAGACCCATGTCTGATCCCATCTTCAGGACCTGGGACAGCTGGTGGGTCTGAGCATCCTCTGGTAAGGACTGAGCCAGCTCCAGGGCTCGACTCCACAGGGTATCCCGGTACTGCAGCATATGGGCCATACTGCTAACAAAACAGATGGCCAGCGTGGTTAAAGCAAACACCTTCTTGCCAAAGGCGTCCAGCCTTCTAGAGTCCTTGGAGGCAAGAAACTGAGGTGCTTAGGGTGCTTTGCATGGTTATGAGCAGCGTTATGCACCACCAAATCCACCTGAGGAGGATCAGTGAAAAAGGGTTTCCCCAAGGGGGCCTTGTACAGTTCATCTGCCTTACGTGACATGGCAGGGACAATGCTGGGCCTGTGCAAGGCAGCCGAGGTGGCATCCTCGAAAGTGTCAATCAGAGGGGGAGCCACCAGCGTAGGACTCTCGGGTCTCTTGAGAAAAGTGGACAGCCAACACCTGGAGGGGTCTGGCTCCTTTGTCTGGAACTCCATCACCGCCTGCATCTGACGTAACACTGCAGTGAAAGAGGGATCCTCTGGGGGAGACCTGGGGATGTACTTAGGGGTCTCCTCTCCATCTGATGAAATGGTAAAAGAGAAGCATGAAGAAGTGGCACCCCCTCTTCATCTTTATTCCCTTTGTCCTCATCTTCTGGCTTGGGGAAGTAGTTAGCCTCCTCCCTGGGATGAGGGGATGGATGGTGGAGTGTCCAGTTACTGGGTTCTGGCTGTGGGTCCGCTGGTGTGGGAAGTTCCAGGGCAGGCTGCATCAGGGCTGGGTGCCGCAAGTCAGGTTACTGGGGAACTTTAACCTGCATAAGCATCCACAAGGTTGAAAGCATAGAATTAAAATCCACAAGGACCAGTGGTGGATAGCTCAGGAGCGTGGGCAAAGGGAGCACCGGTGCAGGCTGTGGAGGAGGCAGCATTAGTTGGGGGACCAACACTGGAGCAGGCATAGGCAGAGGAGCCAGCATTGGCAGAGGATCCTATGTGGGTAGTGGAGCTGGTGTAGGCTTAAGAACCGATGTGGGTAAAAGAGACAGCGTAGGCTGAGGGACCAGCATAGGTAGAGGTACCAGTGTAGGTTGGGGAGCTAGCATGAGAGCCGGTGTCAGCGCTGGGGTAGCCAATGTCGCTTTTTGTAAGGCACAGGGCGACCTGGGCTTGGTCAGGGGTGATGCTGATGAAGGCATCTGACCCAAGGCTGAGCCAGCAGCCATGAGAACAACTGTGGGAGGTGGATGGGCATCTGGTGAAGAGGGTCTGGAGTCAGCTAATCCCACACCACCATAGGAAGACCAGAAAAGCCACATGTCTGCGGAACTGTGAAAAAGATTGGTCAGACCAGCAGGGACTGAAGGGCCTGGGAAGAACCAAGACCGAAGGAACCTCTGCCCAAAACCAAAAAGTGGGCCAGAGGTGCCACCAATGACAGCCGCTAAGGGCTGATGATGCAGTAGTGGACGTCCCCCTGGAAGAGGAGGGCCATGAAACTGACCCCAGTCTAAACAGGGACCGCGAGCGAGGAGAGGACTCAGACTTCAAATGGTCCTTATCGTTGTGCTTCCTGCTGCTCTTCTTCTTGGGCTGAGAAGAATGAGAGCCCAAGGATTGGGCTGGTGAAGTGGAGGAGCTTCACGCCTGTAGTTCTCATTCCATCTGGGTGACCTTCTGCTGCAGCAAATAACTTTCTAGGGTTGTCTGGTAGCGGTGCCTCTTGGCCTGATTAAAGCCACAACACAGATTGCAGGCCTGGACATCATGGTCAGGGCCTAAGCAGAAGATGCAGGCCAAATGGCTATCCTTTTCTGAAATCCGCTTCCCACGGGCACACTTGGACTTGGAAGGCTGGTCGCTGGAAGAAAATGGTTCCAACAAAACAAGGTAAGGGAATTACAGTATAAGTGATTAAACACTAAGGGGAGAAAATTGGAAAATATAGCACAAGTAAGGTGCAAAAATTGCCTGTAGCATGTGGCAGTCTCCAGAGATCTGACATGTGCAGTTGATGGTGAGAAAGAGCTCAGGAGGGAGTAGTGGTTGCCCACTATAATAGGGTTGGCTGATGTCAAGATTGTGACGTCAGGGTGGGTGGCCCCCTGGTAGACTGCTGTCAAAAAATCTTTCCATGTGGATCCTGATGCTTGGCGGCTATTGTTCCGTAGGTGTGACCTGCTGCAAGAGATACCCTCGAAGTAAGATCAGGAACCTCAAATATTTTTTTTGAGGTTTCTGGATTTTTATATGGATGTACGCATCCTTCATATTCAGGGAGCATATCCAATCCTCTGTTTGCAGTAATGGAAGGAGACCCTGCAAAGTGACCTTTCTCGAACTTCTATTCCATGAAGAAGTTTAGAACCTGCAGATCCAGAATAGGCCTCAGGTCTCCTGTTCACTTTGAGACAAGGAAGTACAGTACCAGAAGTAAAAACCTGTGTTCCTCTGTTCTTGAGGCACAGGTTCTATGGCTTGTTTTTGAAGCAGAGTCAGTACTTCCACCAGCAACATGGACAGGTGCGCTGGAGGATCTGTCAGGGCCATCGTCAGGTTTTTGTGGGCTGTGGGCAATGGACCTCTAGTGGGCCCCTGGCTCAGACCTTCTGTGTAAAGAAAAAAAAATAGCCGACTTGGTACAGTCTATTACAGATCCCAGCATCGCCATCACCCCAACCCCCCTGAAAGGAATCGTAGAAAATTTGTAAGTACCTACAATTGACTACCAAACGAGAAAAAAACCCTGGCCCTGACTCCCCCCCCCAATACAGGACTTATGTCAATCCAAACAAACACAGCTGCAGGATATGCTCCCTATCTTAGCCAAGGAGAAGGAGTCAGTCAGGACAAACAACCCAGCTTCCCAATGAATGGGAGGGAGATCAAAGGATTGTGTCCTACCTGGTGTGGCACTGGTGTGGTGCGGGACAGGGTGACGACTCTCACCATGGGCACCAGGGGAGCAGCTTCATCCAACTTCAAGACCACATCCCGATCCATTGCTTGCTGTGTTGTCGACTCATCCTGGACTGTCTGGTGTCGTTTAAAGTCAGAGCTCCACTGCAGAGTCCCGACACAACGACACACACAGACAACCATCACCAATTCACTGGATTCATGCAGATTGCTCTACAGTATTCGGTCCCGCCCGACGTACACCCAGTCAGCCAGTGCTCAGTCTGCCACTGCCACCACTCTGGGCTGGCTATGGCCTACTTTTTAAAATCAGAAGAACTCTCACCTTGCTTTGGTGTCTGCGCTGCTTCCTAACAGCACAAACACAGAGCTAACTAAGCTAAAGCTAGCTGTCAGGGCGGGCCATGGCTTAAGTCCACCCCCTCCATCACACTCCTCTCCAGCCATTGGCCACTGCCTGCACATCCTACACCCTGACCCATGGAATGCAATGGTTTAAGGCATTGCCAGTCAACAAGCAGGGCTGGGCTCACCTCGCAGCCTTGCACAGTTTCACTGCTCAGGCAGCCGTAAGGTTGGGGGTCCTATCTGTTAGTTTCTTGGCTAGTTGACTCCGCTTGCTCGGCAGGTGGCAGTGCAGCAGCAATGAATGCTTAAGGTCACAGCTTCACCACAGCAGGCAAGGCATACAGACATCACAGTGGTGGTCGAATCAGAGTGACAGAAGCGCAGTCGATTGCAGAATAAAAAGGCATGCCGCCAGCGCAGTCCACACAGAGCTGACCTATGGCAAAGTTAGTTTGGTCACTTTTTTGAGCCTCTGGTGGGCATCCCTCTGGTGTCTGGGCCACTGGCATTTGTCCAGGTGCTGATGCCAGCCCTGGGATCTGTTGTCACAGGTGTGGGATGATCTGGAGGGTTGTTCAGAAGATCCTGAGCATGACCCTTTTTCTATGATCTCTAGAACCCAAGCATCTGTAGTCACCTCCCTCAACTGGTCTAAATGGAGGGAGAGTTGACCATCTACAACCACCCTTGGGGGTAAAGGTGGTTGGGGGGGTGTATAAGGAGTCAGGCTGAACCAGGGTGGGTGGCTCCACCACTTCTAGGTGCTTTTGAATGGGTACCTGGGGTAGTATTGGGGACGGGCAAGGCCCCTGCTCCTTTGCCCCTACCCTGTTTTCTGGGAGCTTGGTGCTGTCTGATGCCAGCTGGATGAAAGGCAACCCTGCTCCTACTCCTGGCTTGGGTATGGTAGAGGGAATACACAGACTTCAAAGTCATACCAGAGGCCTGAAGATAGAACAGTTACATAAGAATTTACTGTAAAGTACAGTTATGTAAGAACTTACCGTAACAATAGATCTTCGATCGAGGCTCTTGCAGTAGGTGCTCACATATAGGACTAAGCCACCAGGCATTAGGACCACACGGGAAAATTCTACCTAGCAGTGTCTGGTGGGGGACCGTCAGCGTGATGCTATATAAGGAGCAGTCCCCACACCAGCCTTCCAGTTCTCCCGCCGGAGACCTAAAAAGGTGTGACAGGAGAAAAGCAGAGGACTCCTTGAGCTAAATAATGTGTAATATGAAAAACCACAGAAGGAAACTCAGGGGGAGGTTGGGTTAGGGAAAGCAGTACCGACTGCAAGAGCCTCTCTCGAAGATCTGCTGTTACGGTACGTTCTTACGTAACTGTACTATCTAACTTTGAGAGGGCTCTTGCAGTAGGCACTCACATATAGAACTGAGTCCCAAGCAGTGACCTGACACAAGTCTGAGACATGGGAGGCAAGAATGAGTTTTCCAGCAACTCTAGGGTACTCAAGAAAGGAGTCCCTGTAGGACAGCAAGGCTAAAGCCTGCTCTGCGTCTCGATGCAATGTCCAAACTGTAATGCTTGGTAAAAGTATGGACAGAACTGCAAGTTGCAGCCGCGCAATTGTCTGTGGCTGAAACATTCCTGAAACAAGCAGTAGAAGCAGCCATGCCTCTGGTTGAATGTCCTTTAACCTGACCCAGAAGAGTTTTATTGTACTTCTGGTAACAGAAGGTAATGCAGTTTACCAACCATTTGGACAAACAATGTTTAGAAACAGCTGCGCCTTCTCTCTTGGGCCCAAAGGAAACAAACAATTGGTCAGTCTTACGGAGAGGCTTTGTCCTATCCATATAGTACCTGAGAATTCTATGTATGTCCAGAGCAGGAGTTCTCACAATTTGTCATAGTGAGCCTCCCCCAATCCTTGGAAAAGATCTTGAGCCTCCCCCTAATATAGAAATAATTTTGGGCCTCCCCATAGTTAGAACAACTATCATACTTTGCACATTACAGGAAGAATACAATGAAGTGCATGTGAGTAGCTGAGTTTATTATCATTTTATTAAACTTATTTTTCTCTCTCTCTATAAGCCCCTTCCCCAGGTCAGCCTACTTGCTCCACACTTCCGACTTTTGGACTCTATTTACCCCTTGTTGCAATACCTCCATGAGTCAGATTGCTTTCTTTGTCAATTTTACCCTGCTCTTTAACACCTTCTCAGGGATTTTTTTGCTCCCTCCAGCTCTTGCTCCTAGTAGCTCTCTGCTTAGCCTTTGTATTTGTGCTTTTCTGCAGCCAGTATAATGGGTCAGTTGTTACCTTGTTCCTATTCATTTGCATTATTTTGAATTTTGTTTTGCACAGTTTCCAAGAATTGTATTTTCCCCATGTCATACCAGGAAACAAGTGTTTGTTGAGCGTGTCTTTCCTGGTAACCATATTGTACATAAATTTGCATGCCATTATTCGCTTTCACTTTGCTGCATCCTTTCACATGAAGTATCCAAAACTTGACATTAAAATATAGTACATTTTAAGGCTTGCTTGAGCCTCCCCTGGAACAGGTTGGGGCCTCCCCTTGAAGGCTGGGCTCACCATTTGAGAAACCCTGGTCCAGAGTATGCAGAAGTACTTCACCCCTGTTGGAGTATTCCAGATACTACACTGGCAACTCCAATGACTGGTTCAAGATGGACTGTGATACAACCTTGGGTAAGAACTTAGGTCTGGTACACAGAGCCACCCGGTCTCTGTGAAAAATCAGGTAAGGTACCTTACACATCAGAGCCTGAAGCTCGGAAATTCTTCGAGCTGAAGTGATGGCCACTAGGAAAAGCACTTTTCTAGGAAAGGTAGCACATGTTCGAACTCTCTGCTGGCTTGAAAGGTGGCAGAGTGAGTTTTTCAAGAATGAAATTCAGGTCCCAAGGAGGAGCAGGGCTCCGTATTGGTGGTTTCAGATGGAGAATCCCTTTCAGGAAAGTTTTGGATACTTCCAACTGGACCAAAGTCATTTATCCTACTGGAATGTGACAGGCAGAAATGGCTGATAGATGGACTTTTAGGGTCGAATAGCTAAGACCCAAATCATAGAGATGCAGCATGTAATCTAAGACCTTCGTGACTGAACAGGAGAAAGGTTCGATCACTTTCGAGTCTGCCCAGATGGAAAATCTTTTCCATTTCATGGCATATGTGGCTCTGGTGGAGGGCTTCCTAGCCTCCACCAGAATTTGTGCTGCCCTCAGGAAAACCCCAAAACAAGCAGCAGCTATGTCAGTAGGAGCCATGCATGCAGATGAAGGGGCTTGAAGCCTGGATAAACCAGGGTCCTCTGTTCCTGTGTCAAGAGATCTTGAGAAACCAGCAGTGGAAAGGGAGGTTCCACTGACAGTTGTTGCAGTAGAGAGAACCAAATTTGTCTCGGCCAGAAGGGAGCAATAAGGATAATTTGTGCTCCTTCTGCCTGAAGCTTTATTAGCACTCTAAATCAACAGAAGTGGAGGGAAGGCATACACGAACCTCCTGCTCCAGCAAAGAGACAGCGCATCTCACCAGAAAACACCATGCCCTGGAGCGAGTGAGCAGAAGGTTGGTAGTTTTGCGTTGAGTGGGGAGGTGAACTGATCTATTTGAGGTCTTCTCCACCTTGTGAATATGTCATTTACCACTGACTGTCTGAACTCCCACTTGTGTGCTCTGGCTTGCGTGCGGCTGAGTGCATCTGCCAGGATGTTCTGGATGCCTGGCACATGGACTGCTGTCAGATGTATATTGTGGTTGGCTGCCCAGTACCGCACTCTCATTGCTTCCCGGCAAAGAGGATAAGAGCAGGTTCTGCCTTGTTTATGTACCAGACTACACACATGTTGTCTGTCTGAATCATAAGATGACCCTGATGAAAGAGATGTTGAAAGGCTTCAAGGGCATTCAACACTGCTCTCATCTCAAGTATGTTGATATGAAGAGACAGTTCGACACGGGACCAAACTCTGCATCCTGTGAGGTCCCAGGTGTGCTCCCATCCCAGGCCTGTAGCATCCATCGTTAGGATTTGGGAGGGATTGTCTGATCGAAATGGAACCCCCGTTGGAGAGGTTGTCCTGTTTTAGTCACCATGAGAGATTGTGCACCATCAGAGCCGAGACAAGGATCCCATGGTCCAGATTGTCTGATCTCTGGTCCCATTGCACTCTGAGGGTCCATTGAGAGTCCCTCATGTGTAATCTGGCTAAGGAGACCGAAAGGATGGCCGCTGCCACGAGCCCTAGCAGCCGAAGAATCGCTCTGGCTGATACCTTCTTCTGTGAGGCCACCAGGTGTGCCTGTTGCTGCAATGTTACCATCCTGTCTTGTGGCAGGAAAGCCTTGCCTTGGACTGTGTCCAAAACTGCCCAATAAATTGGAGCTGTTGGGTAGGGACCTGGTGGGATTTGGCATAGTTGACCATTATGCCCACCCATTGGAAAGTGTCCAGGGTAAGATCCAAAGACTTGGCTAGGGCCTCCCTGGATGGGGCTGAGATCAGTTAATCATCCAGGTATGGGAAAACTTGGACCTCCTGTCTGCGCAGAAAAGCTGGCACCACTGCTAGGCATTTGGTGAACACCCTGGGGGCCGAAGAGAGACCAAAGAGTAGGGTTTTGAACTGGAAATGCTCCCCCTGAAAACAAAAGTGGAGGAAGTTGTGGTGTGGTGGACAGATCAGGATGTGCAAGTATGCATACTGCATATCCAGGGCACAGAGCCACTGACCCTTCTGTAAGAGAGGGAGCAGGCTAGGAAAAGATAGCATTCTGAACCTCTTGTAAAGAATGAAGAGGTTCAGAGAGCTCAGATCTAGAATTGGTCTGAGGTCACCTGTCTTCTTGGGAACCAGGAAGAAATGTGAGTAGTAATCTTTCCCTTGATGTTTTACAGGAACTGGTTATATTGCTGCTTTTGCCAGCAGGGATGTGATTTCCTCTCTCACCAAGGGTAAGTGGTGGGGTGGGTAGAATGAGTGAACTGGAGGTTTTCTTGAAAGTCTGTCTATGAATTCTACTGTGTGGCCTTTTGCCACCAGTTGCAGCACCCATGAGTCTATTGTTATTTTCTCCCACTCTGGTAGATGATAGAACCTGCCCCTTACCGGCTCCTCTGGGGTGCAGACCAGTGGAGGTGGGAGGGCTAAGGAGTCAGGAAGGCGGAGGGCAAGGCGAAGGATGCAGCTCCCCAGGCTTTGTGGGACTTAGCCAGGAGGGCTCTAGCAGTCGAGGCTGCCCAACATTTATTTTGACGTTGGTTCTGATTCTGTCTTTGTTGGCAAGGTTGCTGTCTCTGAAAAGGCTGTTTCGGTTTATGCGGAGGTTTGTACATGAACTGTGTAACATGATAAACTCTCTAATAATTATGTTGTATAATATTTGTGTTATAAAAATATGCAATGTGAATGTCTGCTTAGAGGGAAGACAACCCTAGCAATTGTAATGGCCTGACCTCTTGACCCCAAAGGTCCCAGCAGCTGGCTGTCGTAAAACTGGCTCAGTGGAAACTAATTAAAAACTTCCTTCCAAGGAACAGGTTGTAACACCTTGTAAAACCCTTCTACTTTGAAGTCAGACAGCCATAGAAAACTGCATCTTTACAACATCCTAGGAAGTGACAAGGTATGCATTTTATAATCCTGGAGGAAAAGAGGATCTTTTAACATATTCCTGTTAAGTTGTAAAACTGAAATCATTTTGTAAGCCAGGAAGCTAGCAGAGAGAAATCAAAGGAACTGCTTTGATCAAAGAGGCTGTCATATTTTAAAAATTGGTAACTGCTGATTTTCAGCCAGCAGTAAAATAACATCCATTTGAATATTCCTACTCAGATTACACAGTGATCACAGGGCTAACAGTAACCTCATGTGTGCTGTGACATCACAAGGAGGTGAAGAGATTGACTTTCAATTTACCCAGCATCTGAGGAGATGGGGCAGACTCCCTCTCTGAATTCAAGGACACATTTCATTTTCTGGACTGAAAGCAAGGCACTTTTTGTAAAACATAGGTAACTTAGCTAGACTAGACCATTTTAAAATATCAGGCATTTTGTTTTGTAAAACTCCAAATTATTTTAGGACTGTAAGTACAGGATATCTGCTCTATATGTGTTTTGTATTTTATCTATTTTTTTATCTTAGTAATCCTTTTGTTCTCCTAAATCCTGCTTGAGTCTTTCTTTTGCATGTGTAGCCAGAAACTGTATTGTGAAATTCTGAAACTGTTAAATACTCAAGAAAAGGGTGAGTTACTATCTTGCTAAAGGTAAGAATATACCTAGGTCTCATATTGAGTTGTAAGGGTACACTTGGGAACCTGACTGGGTGCCACTAGGTGAAGGATTGTACTGCATGTGACATAGACAGCCAGCTCTGAGTGCTGTATCATTTTTTTTAATATAAAATTTATTACTGACTGTCTCTGCTGAAAAATCTGGTGCTCTTAGAATGACCTCACTCATCAACCCCCCCAGGTTTCAGCTGAAAGATGCAAGCCATAAGAAAAATGCTGACAGCATGTGAGTTCACACACACTCAGTTTTTAGAGACCATGTGTTACACATGTAAGGCCTTAATTAAGGATCCTGTCTGTCTGAGTTAATTACAACCATAGTTGCTAGAACATATCCATTTTATGACGGAAGGAAAACCCAGGTTATTACATAGAAGTGCGAAAATCATAAAGATGCTGTCATGTCCTGGAAGGAGGAAGCTTATTATGAGATCAAAAGAAGTGTCATTTGAAGGACATGAATTATGCTGAAGTTGCAGAATGTAATACTTTTGTATAAGATACATATTTTTTATACATAATCTGACATAGGAGGAGCTAGCTGACCTCACACAAAAATGGGTTGTCCCATACAGTTGTTTAAGGAATATTGTTTTACTCTACAGAGACACATTTTTACCTAGACTCTGACTGAGGAAAGATCTTTGGAGCACTTGTAAACAGATATTTAGAAAGATTTCAAATCTAAGTACTGTAAGTAGGAATTTGCACTGTTTAAACTTTGTTTCTTTTAAAAGATTTGTATGTCTAGGGATATGAGAGTTTTGTATTTTGCGTTTTACATATTTAACTATTTTAGTAAAATTCTTTTTAGAACTTACTTGGTCCGTTTTTGACTTCTTTTTAGTTGTAAGAAAAGTATATGGCTATTGCAGATACTAAACATAAGCTTGAATGGTGGTACCAAACTGGAAAGAGAAGCGTTTTAAATCTGAGGTCTTTATTAAAGTTTTTAAAGGTTCATCTCTATATACTTGGTTAGGTGCCCATAGGCAAAGATATCTGGCCCCCCGAAGACAGAAATACCTGAGCCTGTGCATTGGGTACGCTAGCAGGAGGTTCACAGTTTGAATCCCTCCAGAACTTGAGACCAAAGGTTGATCCAAACTCACAAAAACAGACAAGAGGGTTACCTTGTCTGTTACACTGTTCACAAGACTGCGCTCAGAGATTGGCACTTTGGGAGTAGAGGGCTTGACCTGCTGAGTGGGTTTGTGACACTTTATTCCCGAAAAGGGTACATATCTGAGCCTGTTAACTGGGTGTGCTAGTGAAAAGGTTCACCTTTGACCCCCAGAACTCAAGGCTAGTAGGTGATTCGAACCCAAAACAGACAGGAGGGTTACCCTGTTTGTCTCCTGTTCACATATTGCACTTCGACGTTTGGCACTGTGGGAGCAGAGGGCCTGACCTGCGGAGCGCATTTGTGACAAACTGTACAGAATGTAAGGCCTTGCCCTTATCTTGGAGGTCAGTAATTATGTCCTTGATGTCTCTGCCAAAAAGGACAGACCCTCTAAAGGGCGCATTCTGTATGGCTGTCTGGATCTCAGGTGCCAGGCCTGAGATCCGAAGCCACATGTGACGTCTCAGACTAATGGCTGATGCCGAGCCCCTACCTGCAGTGTAAGTGGCTCGTAACATGTGTCAGCATGTAGATCTAGCTGACCTGACTAGATCTGCCATCTCCTCTTTTAAACTAGAATCCTGAAGAGAGTCTACTTTGGACTCCAACTGGCCTAAGACAGATTTTTGGTAGTCTCCCATATGGGAGACATAGTTCAGTGCCCTGATTCCCAAGGTGGAAGAAGAATAAATCTTTTTCCCATGCTGATCCAGAATTTTAGATTCTTTATCGGGGGGGAGCACTAAGGTGTTTCGGTTTAGCGGACCGATCATGGGCCGCACTAATGACCACAGAATCGGCTTTGGGGTGGAGACTAAGATAGTCCTTGTCATCTGGACATTGGTAAAGTCTGTCTGGTTTTCTGGCCACTGGGGCCAGTGAAGAAGGCTATTTCCAGATAGTGGTAACCAGATCCTCATGTGGCTCTATCCAGGGTGGAATGAGGTTTGGAGAAGAGTCTGCCAAATCTAGGTGAGCTGCCAGTCTCTGCCTTTGCAGATCCTGGGTGAAGGTGCACCAATCATAGGCTGCTTGAATTTTCCTGAGGAGCTCCAAAAAGGAAAGGGTCCTCCGGATGGTATTTGGGAGACCCTTTAGGTTTAGGGTCCTCTGGTGTAGGGGTTTCCAAATCGGAATCGGAGTAGACCATGTCACTGTCCGAGTCTGAGGAATCCTGGTCACTATGAGAGCTGATGGCTGGAAGCTGTAGGTCTACTGGCCTCAGAAATTCTGTTGGCCTTGAAAATTCCCAGGGCTGAGATTTAGGTAATGGTTCTGGTCATCTGCCCTGCATTGGGCCCTTAGGGTCAGATGGTGGAGAAGGATCTGGCAAAGGAGGCCTTGGAGTCAGCGTCATTGGCGGCTGACGCTTCTCCAGCTCCAACATGAGCTGCGACTTTGCTTCCGCTCACCAGGACTTAAGGACCATTTGAAGGTCCACTTGTGGCTGGGATGGATGGTTATTAAACCCATAGCAGGGGTAGTTGAAGCCTGATGGAGGGTAGCCCGGCACTTGAAAGCCTGACACCAGATACTGTGGCGTGGGATATCCTGGTGTTGGGTGCCCAAAAAGGTTTCCAGGTGGTCCTGATGGAAGGGCTGACAGAGGGGCAGAAGGGCCTGGCATCGGCCCTGATGGAGGGATCGTCAGGTCTGCACCTCATCCCATGGGGGTTTCGGAAGGCCCCAATAGAAGAGGCGGAAAAGTGGGTCCTGAAGGTCCTGGCATCTGGCTGGACAGAGGGCCCTGAGGGACCAAGAAGCCTGAGGGAGTCGGAGGGACAACTGTCTGGTCCAATGATGGCTCTGGCATCTGAGGCTCCTATGGAGGGGGTGATGAAACCCCTGTCAGCAGGCGATTCCCTGTCTCCACATCCCCCATGGGGGAAGCGGGAGGTACTGTCTGTATTGGCAGTAAGGAAGAGGTCGGAGTAGTCTCCTTCATCAGCTGCATATCCAACGTCAGCTGGGCCATCCCCTCTCTATCAGGTCTGTTGTTGGGGCCTGATGGAGAATCCGGGGCTAGGCACCCATCGGAGGAGACAGCGGACGACTTAGCAGCTACAGCCGTGTGAACGATTGGGTGAGACTCGCTTACGGGTCCCCACACGATCATCAACATGCCTTGAAATCTTTAAGGCCACAGGGAAGGTGGGTGCCCTGACCTGAGAGGCTCCAGTCGGGCCCGAGCCCAGGCTGGAAGGAGGAGCCAACGGCTGTTTGGTAGCCAGCAAAGCGGTCATCAAAGGCTGATCCTCCAGAGGGGAAGTTACCTTAAGGGCCACGACTCCAGCAGGATGTGTCGGGATGGCTGGGGAGCCATCCTGGTCCCAATGTCTCTCCTTGCCCTTCTTCTGTTTATGGTGGCCCTCTGGAGAGGTCAATGATTGCCTGAGTTTCTTCAGCTCCTTCTCCATATTGGCCATTTTTTCTTTTAAAAGATGTGCTTCCAGGGACTGCTTCCTATGTTTATGTGTGGCCACGTTAAACTGCTGACAGTGCTCACATCCCTCAACATTATGGCCTGGGCCCAGGCAAAAAAGGCAAAGGGAATGGCCATCCTTGTGAGGGAGCTGAGTTCCACAGGAATTGCACTTGTTCTTATGCGATTCTAAAGGCGCTGGAGATGACATACACAACGATTTTTATATACAAAACACAAGAAATATCAATTTAAATGTAAACTGTTTGAAATTATACTCATCCAAAGATGGTGTCGACAGCAGCAGCGTTCTTCCACGAGGTCTGACATGTGCAGATCGACAGCGGGAAAGAACTAGAAGGCAGGTGTGGGGATTGCTCCTTATACAGCGTCATGCTGACGTCAGTCACATGACATCAGGGAGCGGTCCCCCGCTGGACACTGCTAGCTAGAAGTTCTAATGCCTGGCGGCTTAGTTCTATATGTGAGTGCCTACTGCAAGAGCCCTCTTGAAGTATGATCAGTAGATCTTCAAGAGACTCTCTTTCATCAGGTCACACCTATGGAACTATACCTGCCAGGCACTAGGACCACATGGACACTATTTTGCTAGCTGTCTTCTAGGTGCCACTCAAGATGACATCACATGCCAGTGTCCTTACCCTACATAAACATGGGCAGCCCCATGGCCATCCTCAGTTCTCCGCTGGAGACCATCTGCAGAGGACCTCCTCCTGGGAAAGCGAGGAATGCTAGAGGCTCCTGCCACTAAGCAAGTAGCAAACAGAAGGTATACCACCCTGGAGAAAGAGAGACAGAGACGGAGAAACTCCAAGACCAAAGGGGATGGAGGGTGGGATAGCACAACCCGATGAAAGAGATTCTCTCAAAGATCTACTGTTACAGTAAGTTCTTATGTAACTGTTCTGTCTTCTTTGAGGATATCTCTTTTATCAGGTCACACCTATGGAACGAGTCCCAAGCAGTACTGACAGCAAGACAGTCTGGGTGGTGCGAGGCTAGAGGCCTAAGACAGAAGGCCTTGGAGCACAGCCAGGCCAAAGCCTGCCCTTCTTCTAGAGGCAATGTCCAGACTATAGTGTTTTGTGAAAGTATGGACAGTACTCTGAGTAGCAGCAGCACAAATTTCTGCAACTGACACATTCTTGAAACATGCAACAGAAGTGACATGCCTCTGGTGGAATGGCAACAAACAACCCCAGGAAGTTCCTTACCATACTCCCTGTAACAAAAAGTAATACAGCTGGCCAACCATTTGGACAAACACCATTTAGAAACTGGAATGCCCTCTTTCTCAGGTGGGAAAGAAACAACTGCAAGGACTTCCTGCAGTCCTTTGTATAGTGTGTATAGTATCTAAGTATTCTATGCACATCCAGTGTTTGGAGCAATGCCTTCCCTGGACTGCATGCTCTGGATAATAAATGGGTAGGTAGATGCTTTGATTTATAGTAAACTCAGACACCACCATTGGTAAAAACTTAGGACTGGTATTCAAAGACACGCTGTCTTTGTGGAAAATTACATAAGGCTCACACATGAGAGCCTGCAGCTCTGAAATCTTTCGAGCAGAAGTAACAGCAACTAAAAATAACACTTTCCATGACAGAAAGCGCAGCTCACAAGTCGCAGCTGGCTCAAAAGGAGCCAAAGTAAGTTTCTCTAACACAAAATTCAAGTCCCAAGCTGGGACTGATTACAGATGGGAGGTTTCAAATGCAGAATGTCTTTCAAAAACATACGGGCCACGTCCAGCTGGGCCACAGTACACTCATCGATGGGCACACGGAAGACTGATATAGCAAACAAGTGCATTTTAACGAAAGAGTATTGTAGACCAGCGTCCAACAAGGACAGCAAATACTCTAAAATCTGGTTCAATGGGCACGTTAAAGGATCCAGGCCGTGGGAAGCAACCCACAGAGCAAAATGATCCCACTTCATGGAGTAGATAGCCCTGGTGGAGGGCTTCCTGGAAGCCACCAGGACATCAGTCACAGTGATCTGAGATCCCGATGGACCAGGGTTCCCTGTTCCTGTGTCAGCAATCCTTTGCACAGGGATAGGGGCACTGGTGGTTTCACTTCTAACTGCTGTAACAATGGAAACCATATCTGGCAAGGCCATAAGAGAGCTACCTGAATTTGAGTGGCTGCTCCATTTGGAGTTTGATTAACACCTTATGAAGCACAGGAAGGCGCAAAGGAACCTACCTTTCTAGAAGAGGGACAACATGTCTTGCCAGAAAACTCCAGGCCTTGGAGCGAGCAAGCAGAAACGCGGCAGTTTTGCAATGACTGGGGATGCGAAAAGGTCCAACTTTGAATCACCACACCTGTCGAACAGGTCTTCTGCCACTGAGGTCAGCGGCTCCCACTCATGCATTCTGGACTGTATCCTGCTTACTCTGTCTGCCAGGACATTTTGGACACCTGGAACATGGATGTCTGACAGTTCTAGACCATGTTCTAGAGCTCAATACCAAACCCTCATCGCTTCTCTGAACATGAGGTATAAATTGGTCTCTCCTTGCTTGTTTTATGTAGTGGGTTACACTGATGCTGTCTGTCTGCATCAGCAGAGGTCCTGGGGACAGGTGAGCCTGGAAGGCTTGCAGGCCACACAGAACAGCCCTCACCTCTAGGACATTTATGAGGAGGGCATGCTCCACAGCAGTCCGCATACCTTGGGTCTGGTGAGACTCCAAGTGAGCCCCCCGGCCCATCCCCAAAACATCCGTGGTGAGTATCTGATGAGGAGAAGGGGTAAGGAAGGGAATCTCTGTGAGCAAATTGTTGGGGTCCATCCACCACTGAAGCACTTTCTTTACAGGCGATGTTACTAGAACCATCTGTTCTAAAACGTTGGTGCACTGATCCCACTGGAGTCAATGTCCATTGGGGAGCCGCATGTGCAGTCATGCCAGGGGAACCATGACAATGGCTGCTGCCATCAGGCCCAGCAGTCTCAGGAATATCCTGGCTGTGACATACTTGCTGTGTTTAAGTTCCTGGGCCTGAGCTATCAGGTGTTCTGCCCTGTCCTGAGGTGGAAAGGCTGCACCCTGAGCAATGTTCAGAATGGCTCCTATATACTGTAGGCACTGACAGGGGGATCAAACTGACTTGGACAAATTGAATGTGATCACCAGTGCATTGAACAACTGCCTGTCATGTGCAAGGGTGTAAAATAGTTGTTCTCCGGACTGAGCCTTGAGCGGTCAGTCATCCAGACAGGGGAAGACACATAGTCCCTCCCGCCCGAGGGCTGCTGCCACTACTGCTAAGCATTTGGTAAAGATCTCTGGCGCAGAAGACAAGCCAAAGGGCAATACCTTGAACTGGTAGTGTTCCCCCTGGAACAGGAACCTGAGGTACTTCCTGTGAGAACTGCAAATTTTGATGTGCAGGTAAGTGTCCTGCATGTCCCAAAGAACATATTCAGTGCCCCGATGTAGTAGGGGCAGCAGGCTTTGTAGAGTCATCATTCTGAACTTCTTGCACTGAACATAGAACACAGAAGTTCAGGTTGTGCAAGTCCAGGATGGGCCTCAAATCCTCTGTAGATTTGGGGACCGGGAAGAAGTGGGAATAGAACTCTCTGTTCCTCTGATCCCAGGGAACTAGATTTATAGCCCTCTTTTTGCAGCAATGTGCGAACGACATCCAGTAACACTGCTAAATGGTCTGGAGGGTAGATAGAATGATTTGGAGGTGGATCTGGAGGCAGCTCCAGAAGTTCTTGAGTGTGTCCTTTATGAGCTGCAGGACCCAGGGATCTGATGTAATCTTTTCTCCACCTGTCCAGGTGGAGAGAGAAATGACCCCCTACCATCCCCTCCTGGGGTACTGGAGGGTGGGGGTTAAACAAAGAGTCAGACTGCAGTGGAAACTGTGTCTGGGGCCGCTCCTCCACCCCTTGGAGCTTTGCCTGTGGTGGAGGTAGAGGTAGGCAAGGCTGCTCCCACTCTACTCTTGCCAATCTGTTGTTTGGACTCTGACTGCGGGTGGCACAGTGTTGCCCACCTCTTGGCTAGGTGTGGTAAAGAGAGTGAAAAGACTGTAGGGTCCTCCCTGAAGCTTGCAGGTCAGAAAGGATGTCATGTACATCCACCCCAAAGAGCTTACAACCCCTGAAGGGGGCATTCAGGATGGATTGCTGGACATCACTAGCAAATCCTGAGACCCTAAGCCAAGAATGCCTTCTGAGGTAGATGCCAGCTGCAGCTGCCCTGACTAAGGCACCTGAAATATCACAGATAGATCTCAAGAGGTGCTTACCTATGTCTGCCCCAGTCTGGAGAGCCTTGAGCATCTGCTGTTTCTGGGGACACTCAGGAAGAGCTTGGGCTGCTGCTTTGGCCTTTTTTCAGAGGGCATTCTGAAATTTTACCATATGGGTGTGGTAATTTGCTATTCTGAGGCCGAGAGTGGCAGAGGCAAAAGTCCTCTTGGCTACTAGGTCCAACTTTCTCAACTCCCTATTTGGGCAGAGAGGAATAAGATGTTGGGGTCTTTTAGACCTATCACGGGCTGCATTTATCACTACGGAATCAGCCTGGGGTTGCCCTGTGAAAAAATGCTTCCAAGAGGGAGCCTGGTACAGTTTGTCTACCTTCCTAGGCATTGCAGGGATCATTGCCAGCCTGTACCAGGCAGCCATGGTGGCATCCTCCAATGCAACCAGTAAAGGAGGAATAATAATAGTGGGGGAGTCTGGTAGTTCCAGAAAATCTACCACATTGCTCCTCCACATCAAACCCCATTGCTGATTGGAGCTCTGTCATGATGGAAATGAAGGGGAAGGGTCATCGGGGGAGACCTCAGGGTATACTTGGTGGACACCTCACTCCCTGAGGAAACAGTAGAATTAGACCTATATGGGCTCCTATCCACATCTTCCTCCCCCTCCTGTGGGATGAGGTCAGGAATATATTCCTGACCTTCATCGATGGGCTGAGAGTAATGGGGAGATGGTAATGGTGACGATGACACCCTGGAGTGAGTGTGGCATGCTGACATAGCATTTGTCTATGCCAGGGCAGACCTAGCAGGCTCCGGTGTCATCAAGCCTGGAGGAGGAACCAGGTACTGAATGACCTCAACAAAGGAGGAAAGCATTGTCTGTATGTCGAAGATAGCTGGCATCACCAGAGCACCTAGTGGTGTCACCGGGAGAGGCTGGAACCCCAGCATTGGTGGAACAGCTGAAAGCTGAGAAGCCAAAATTGGGAAAACAGCCAGACGTGCTGATGGGGGAAACTGAGGTCCTGGTGTCTGTGGAACAGCTAGCAATGCTGATGAAGGAAGCTGAGGCCCCAGTGTAAGCGGAACTGCGACATCGACGGGGGAAGCAGAAATCCCAACATCGAGGGGCTTGCACTAGCCACAGAAGATCCAGTGGAGCCTACTACCAGCAGACCCTGAGAAAGAGATCTTAGCTGCAGAGCTTGCAACGACGATGAGGGTTGTCAGGAGAACCAGCCTCACCGCTCTGTCCGTAGAAGGTAGTATTCACTGCCAAAGCTGACCCTGTGGTAATGAGGGTGAGGGTGGCAGGAGATGTCACAGCTAAAGTAGGATGACAGGGCTATAGTGGCCGGTGCCACACAGAGTGGCAACAGAGTGCACCGGGGGAGGGGGGATTTCTCCCTGCTCCACTCCCTGTTCCAATGCTTGTGTTTCCCAGAGAATGTTTCCCGGGCCTTTGAGGACTGGGAGCCCGTGGACAGAGTCAGCAATGCAGAGCAACTTCCCACCTGAAGCTCTTTCTCCATTCCAGCTACTTTCTGTTCCAGAAGGAAAGTCTGCAGGGCCTTCAGTCAGCATTGCCAAGTAGCCTGGTTGAAGTCACGGCATATCTCGCAGGCCTGGACATCGTGGGCCTTGCCATGACAGTGGATGCAGGCATCGTGCTAATCGTTGCTGAGGCTGTTCTTACTGCACTGGCAATATCTAAAGAGATTTACAGCATCAGGCTTTGACATACACAAAGGCGAGAATCACTTTTAATATGTGACTGCTGACTAGGGAAAGAAAAATAAGAAAATGTAGAATATGTAAGTTTTGGCAGTCGACTAAAGCAGCGGTGTCTCTGTGGAGTCCAGTGAAGATGGCTGATGCAGGAAAAGAACTGAGGAGGGCATGGGGCCACCCACATTTATGTGTGGTAAGGACATCGGCATATGATGTTGTCGTGGGCGGCCCCTAGAAGACTGCTAGCAAAAAAGTGTCTGTGTGGTCCTAGTGCCTGGTGGGTATAGTTCCATATATGTGACATTATGAAACAGATATCCTCGAAGAAGATCCTTCAGATTCTCTTGGACATCATGATCAAATAATTTCTGTACTCTGAGTGAGGCATTAAGAATTGTTTGTTGCACATCATTGGTAAGACCTGCTACTCTGAGCCTAGAGTAGAGCCCAAGACAGATGCCATAAGCCACAGCTCTGGTAGAAGCATCTGATACAATATAAGCTGTGCAGAACAAATGCTTGCCCACATCAGCCCCAGCTGTGAGGGCTTTCAGCAGCTCTTCTTTTGGGGTACCCTCGGGTAAGGCTTGTTCAGCAGCCTTGTCCTTTCTCCAGAGGGTGTTCTGATACATCATTATGTGGGCCTGATAACTGGCAATATGAAGGCCCAGTGATGCAGAGGCATATTTCCTTTTACCTATGATATTCAACTTTCTGAATTCTTTATCAGGACGGAGAGAACTGAGGTGCCTAGGTGTCTCAGACCTGTCATGGGTAACATTAATGACCAATGTGTCAGCCTCAGGTTGTGTGGAATAAAAAGGCGTCCCAGAAAGGGCCATTTACATTCTGTCCTCCTTCCTGGGGACAGCACATATGTTGTTTGGTCCATACCAGGCAGCAAAGGTGGCATCCTCTAAGACTGGAAGCAGAGTAGGCACCACAATGGCAGGAGACTCTGGCAATTCCAAGAAGTCTGTCAAGTTCTTTTTGGTAGCATCCTGCTCTTCCAGGGCAAATCCCATGGTATCTTGCAATTGCTGCATCATGGTAAGGAAGGTAGGGTCCTCTGGAGGGGACCAGGATGTGTTCATGTGGAAAAAGTGAAACTGATACCATGGTTGTACTGGCTGTCAGTGTACTTTTCAACCTCATCCTACCCATCCTGCATCATAGGATCAGGATTGTACCCATACTGGTCATTGACAGAGTTCTCAAGGAGAAAGGAGCACACCAGCAACATTGGCGGCAGCACAGGAGATGGCTGTGGCAAGGGATTACCTTGTAGTGACAATTGGGGGTTAGTAATAGTCCCTGTCGACGGGCCCCCTGGAATATGGTGGCCAGGCAGTAGACGTCTTATGCCAGAAAAAGATAAGAGGACTGCCTGAGTGTCGGTGCCACTATGGTGGATGGACATGATGGGAGGAGTCGACGGGGAAGGCAGAGTCCCTGACATTGGACATACCAGCCATAATAGATCTGGTAGTGCCAATGCCAAGCCCCAACCTTGGTGTCATAATGACGGTCAAGGGGAGCGGTCAGTGGCGCCGGTGTAGCGGATGATGTCAAAGAGGAAATAGTACCTGAAGGGCGAAAGGGCAACCTGGACTGCACTGGGGAGGCTTTCTCCTTTTCTTTGTCGTGGTGCTTGCACCTGTGACTCCCTTAAACCTTTTCCTGGGATTTAGATGACCATGATTCAGTCGACTGGGCTGGTGATGCTGCTGTCTTTTGTTGGAGCTCCTTCTATATTCTGGCTATAGTCTTTTGTATAATAAACTTCTGCTAAGCCCCTTTACAGCATTGCCTGGTTGCACATTTAAACCCCCAGCAAATTTCGTTGGCTTTCATGCTGTAGTCTAGGCCTAGGCAGCAGCCACAGATGTTGTGGGAGTCTTCAGTGTAGATCTTGTCTCCGCACTCATAGTATCGGAATAGTTGTGATGATCCTTTCGATGAAGTGCAGGTCATCAAAAATCACTGTAAAAGTGATTAATTTTGCAGATGGAAAGTAAATGGCAGCTATTGCAGTGGCATTTCCACAGCAGTCTGATGAGCACAGATTGATGGTGGGAAAAGAACTGGGGAAAGGAGGGGTTGCCCATGTTTATGTAGAAGCTGACATCTAATGTCGTCATGGGTGGCCACTGGCTGACTGCTTGCAAAAGTTTCTGTGTGGTCTTAGTGCCTGGCGGCTATAAGTTCCATAGGTGTGGCCTGCTGAAAGAGATATCCTTGAAGAAGAACAGAACTGGGGTAGTGATGAGCCCAGTTGCCTGCAAGAGTCCAGACAGCACAGAATTTACCAGTGGGGGGTCGTGCCAAACAAACCTGATTGAATTCTTCAACTGGGTAACAAAGGTCATGGATAGGGGTCAGGCACTTGATGTCTTGTACCTATACTTCAGCAGAGCCCTCGACTCAGTCCCACATGGGAGATTAATAAAGTAGATAGGCAACTTGGGGGCGGGAGACAAGATAGCAGGGTGAGTGAAAAATTGGCTGAGAGAGAGGACCCTGGCTGAGAGAGAGGACCCAGAGGGTGGTCCTAAATAAAGAACCCTCAAGGGAAGGAGAAGTCATGAGTGCAGTGCCTCAGGGAATTGGTTCTAGGACTGGTTCTCTAACATATTTTTGATATGGGGAAGGGGTTTAGGCAAAGATATGACTCTTCACAGACACCACCAAGGTCTCTGGAATAGGGAATAAGGGCCATAAAGAAAGATCTGGAAACTCTGGCAAGGTGGAGAAGGGTATGGCAACTGATATTAAACATGAAAAAGTGCAAGGCAAAGCACATGGGGCCAAGAACTCAAGAGCAGAGTATAGGATGAATGGGGTGGTAGTGGAGAGCACATAAGAGGAATGGGACCTGGGGTCCCTTGGAGAACTTAAAGACAACGGCACAATGTACAGTAGCAGGGCCATGGGCAAGGCAAATTGGAAGCTGGAATGCACAGGGAGTGGGATCACAAGCAGGAGAGGGAGAATAAAGTCCCTGTATAGACCCCGGGTTCACCCTCACATGGAGTACTATGTACAGTTTTGGAGTCCACACTTGTGGAAGGACATAGACAGATTAAAGGCAGTGCAGAGACCAGCCACCAAAATGATACAGGGGAAACAAGGCAGGTCCTATGAGAAGTGCTTGGAGGATAGGAGAAAGGGGGAAACATGATTGAGATATTCAAGTTCCTCTGTGGAATAAACAAGGACAGCAGTGAGCAGTTCATAATGAGTGGTAACATGGGTAGCAAGGGAGGTCATCTGGGCTGAAACAGTGGGAGGGCTCCAAAGCGGACAGGACAGGCACATGGGAAAAGTGTGTAAGGGACAGATGGTGGGGACGATGAGGCCTGACAAGGACATAGCCCCATAATTACACATACTCGGGCAGACTGGATGGGCCACCAGGCCTGTATCTGCCGTCATTTATTCTGTTTCTTCAAGCATTCATCTGCTAATTTGCTGTTGGGTCATCTCCAGGTGGTCGTGTGACCCCTTGTATGTCCTTGCTATATTGGTAGGTTTCTATCATGTCCCCCTCTCTTCAGACTTCTGAGTAAGTTCAGGTTGTTTAACATAGTCTTGTATGTTCTCAGTTATAAAGCCTGAGTCATCTTGGTTGCCTTCCACTGAAAAGTTTCATAACCATAACATTCAGGTACACACAACCCATAAGGAGGGACACCAAACATGAATAAAAATAAATGCATTTATTTAAAATAAAAAATGCCTGCTGCGTTTCGGACAATGGCTTGTCCATTATTAAAAGCAAGCCATTGTCCAAAACACGTCAGGCTTTTTTTATTTTAAATAAATGTATTCATTTTTATTCAAGTTTGGCATCCCTCTTTATGGGCTGTGCGTGCCTGAATTTTATGGTTATAAAGTTGCAGTTTGGATTCGTTGTACTATTTTTCCTTGTGCACACTTTTACGCCTCTGTGCCACTGAAAACTTTCCAGTCTCTCATTATCCTTTTTCAGAGGAGTGGGAGAAAGCCAAAGGTTGTCATTTTGATGATTGCTGTTTTTCCCGGTCGCTATTTTAGCCTCACTGTTTTTCAGTCGTTGTTTTGACAATCATGATACTGCACTCGCGCATATCACAGGATACCAAATTTAATGCCTGTGTTCTAGCCACCATCTGTGTCACTGTGTCAAAGAAGTCAATCAGGTTAGTTTGAATCAAATGAAAATTACGTGCCTACCGTAATTAGGGGGGAGAAGCTGGCATCAGAGGCAGCGCTGCCTTCGAGGCCAACGCATTGCATGACGCTCGCGGATTGCCCAGTAATGGTCGTCGACTCCCCCTCCACCCCAGTTCTGCTTGCCGGGGAGAGAGGAAAATAGATGGATAGAGAAAAGACAAGGGAGGGGCAAGGGAGCTCAAGGGATAGCATAAGAAAAGGATGTAACTGAAAAAGGAATACGCCAACCAGAGGACAGAGGTGAAGAACCTACGGGTGTGGGCTTTGCCCCCAGCCCCTGGGCAGCGAACCATATATATATAGAGAGAGAGAGAGAGAAGGCAAAGGAAGGAAAGATAGATGGGGGGTGAAGAGACCCCACCACACTCCACACTAAAAGTTTTAGAATTCTGGGGGAAAGATGTTGCAAGACATCTGATAGGTCACCGAGCCTGTTTCAGTCCACACGCCTACAGCACCTGGAAACCCCAGGAGGACTCCAATCCAAGAACTAACCAGGCCTGAGTCTGCTCAGCTTTGGAGATGAGACAAGATCAGGCACATTCAGGGATGTATGGCCATAGGCGGAGACTCTGTATTTTGACTGAACAGCAGATCAGATAGATAGGCTCCGGCACAGAGTTCCTCCCAGCTTGAGAAGGTGTGGAGATGGTCCCCCCCCACCCACTTCAGTACAGGGTGGGACAGCCACCCCAGGACAGGACCCCCTGGCTACCGCTATCCCAAGAGGGAGAACCCAAGGGGTTCAGGGGAGATCCTGTCCAGGATAATCTCCCTCTCCTCCAAAAAGGGGAGGAGAGAGAGTAGGGAAATACTATGAAGAGAGAGAGAGAGAGAGAGAGAGACAGAGAGAGTGCCCCCATGAGTCCTCTCCCCCCCTCCCAACCTATGGGAGATTTCCCTCCCACTAGGAGTCGGCCCTGGCCCACAGGACTGGGACGAGTCAAGGAGGAACCCACCTGGGAGAGAAGGGAAGGATCCACGGGGAGCCTGTAAGGCCAGGGCAAGAAACCCTACTTGCCCTCCCCCTCAGGTTGGGCCCTCTTTTGCTTGAGAAGGTAACAGAGGACCCGGAGGTACCAGTGGGACCTCGCCCACAATTGGCCTCAACGAGGGGAAGGGCAAGCAGGGTGGAGGCCCAGAGACTGAGGCCCAAAATGGGATGACGGGTGGGTGCCAGTGACTAATGATGAAGATATACAGGAAGCTCAAGAATTACAGTAGGTACGTAATTTTCATATCTTCCCTGTGTCAGCCTTCACCATTCATCACTGTCTGGGTGAGTACTGAGCCCCCACCAAAGGGGGCCCAGCACTTCCCTGAGGGACGCGAGTCCCTTAGTCTGTTGTAGGGGAGAACTACAAGAGGAGGAGACCCATTACAGACCAATTAAGCCTGTGATTGTTCAGGGCAAGGCGGGGTCTCCCGTTGCCTGGGAGATGGAAGTTGCCCCTGTAGTTCCTGCCACGCCTTGCAGGAGAAAAGATGAGCCCCTTGGAAAGCAGAGGCAAGCACCCTACGCCCGGCCAAGGGTGACAACCTTGACAGATAAAGCCACGCTGTCTGACTAATGCAGATCGCTGTCCCTGCCAGCCCTGAAGCTACCTTGTTGGTGTCATAAGACACCCATGCCTGGTGCCTTGTGAGCTTCAGGCCCTGTGCAGAGAGGGCAATGGCCTGTCTGGTTGCCTCCGAATCAGGCAGCAATGCCAGCACCTGGCCTAGCACTGACCACAGATGTTTATTGTAGGCAGCATGGTGCACCTGATGAGTGGCAATGCTAAGCATAATATGCACTGAGGAGAACAATCTCCATTCCCGATGGTCGAACTCCGCATAGTCCACATCTGGGGTCGGTTGCACACCGGGTGTCTATGCCCAGAAGGTGTGTCCAATAACTTCACTTCTGAAGTGGGATAAGGTAAGGAACCTGGAGACCACTGGGGTGCACAATACCTGCGCTGGCAGTCCCTTGGGGCTGGAGCCGGGGCAAATGGGGACTGCCAGGTGTGGTACAACGCTTCCTGGAAAGGGATCGGCCAGGAAGGGACCACCAGGTGGTCAGCACTGAATTCGCTAAGGAAAACGTGCATCATCCACTCAGGACTGCATCTTGCAATGTGGGATAGGTGTAGATCACCGACCAGCCCCGCAAGAAAGTGCTGATACTCTGTCTGATCAGGGTCTGAGGATATATGGACGGAGGTATCCTCTTCCTCAAAGGAGGAAGATGAGGAGGCTGATGAATCTGAAGAGTCAGAGTCCAGCTGCTGTGGTGGAGACAGGTGAAAGACCTGCTCGTCCATAGCCCTGACGTACCAAGGGAAGCCAGCAGAAGTGGCTCTGAACTGCTCCCAGGTCAAAGGGTCCAAAGGACCCACATGGCCTGGGAAATGAGGGGGGTTGCAGAGGCAATGGGGAAATACATTCGTCCTTATGTGAGCGACCTCTGCCAGGGTTCGAGGACCTCGCTGGCGATATTGAAGCTCCTAGAGATCCATGGGTCGGCACAGTAATTGGCCGCTCAACCAGCTTGAAGCATTCAGGACTGAACCCTGAAGGGAAACTCCCCAGTGAGGAGACTGGGGCCACATGGATCCAGAAGGGTGGACCCCAACCCAACCCAACCCAATAAGGCTTCCCTTGAAGGGGACAAGGGAGAGAAGGAAGGCTCAGCACTACAACTTCTCCCCGAACCCCGAAGGGTTCCCAGGGAAGGCTGCCGCCCCTTGCCTTGCCCCCTTAACCCCGTCGACTCAGAGGATGACCTCATCCTCATTCCTGAAGCTAGGAACTGCTCCAATCCCACAGCCCCCCCCCCTCCGAGGGAGGACACAAAAGAGGGAGTCCCTGTACCAGCCCTGGAGGAAAGAATGGCACCGGGGCTGGCAGCCGTCTGAAACCAGAAGACCAGAACCACCATCCCCCCTGACCGAAGGTCACTATCAATGGACCCTCTCCAGATGTCGCCCACAGTGTGGGAGCCAGTGCCGACCATCACTGCCGGAGCCAAGGGAAGGGGAACACGAGAGGGCACAGAGGTACTGGGCACCAGAGAGCCCTCTGACTCCGAGGGGTTGGGCCGCCAGTCTGGATCAGTCTCCTGATCATCCTGCTCCGGAGAGGAGGAGATTAAAACAAAAAAAACTCCAGACGAGTGACCCCAGAGGTTCTCCAACCCTCGGTGCTGTGAACGGCATTGTGGGCAGGCCAAGTACAACTTGCAGTGCTGTCCCAATCACCAGAGCCACGAACAGTGCCAGGATCTGGAACAGCACCGATGGGCAGTGCTGAGAAGCCACCCGTGCCGTCCCCAGCAGGTGTGGGCTGTGACACTGTGGGAACCTGCACCTCCAAGGAGGTGACTGCCTGTGTGATGCTCCTGGCCGGCCCCCGAGAGGGCTGGACCATTTCTCCAGCACAACGGAAGAGGCCTCCTCCCTGGCAAGGCTAGAAGAGAAGGAGGCCCCCTCTTCACCAGTCTGTATAGAACCAGGAGGAGACCTAGAGGAAGGGTAGAGAGACCTACGCTTGGAGTCCGTCGAACGACGCCACACTCCGAAAGTCGGCGGAGTATGACCAACTTTCAACGTGTGGTGCTCCAGAACTCAGCGGTCCATGGAGAGGCAAGCATCACAATTATCCATATGGTAAGATGGACCCAGGCACGTGAGGCAACAGTCATGCCGGTCTGTGACGGACATCTGCCGGCCACAGGGACACCGACGCATAGGAGGCTGGCTCACCTTGGAAGAACACTTTTTGTCCATGGACGAACCTGACATGACTCATGGTAACTGAAATTAAAGCAAGAAACAGACTTGGCGCTGCTAAGAAAGGGAAAGGTCTTACCAGATTCCTGCAGACACGGCACTGAGTTGCTAACGGATAGCAGAACTGGAATGACAGCGAATGGTGTCAACAGTGGTGTCAAAAACTAGGCACTGAATCTGGCGTGCAAAACTAAGCTGCAATGTCACAGATGAAATCTTCTCAGTGTAGCAAGGTGCTGTGCTCTCAATGGTAGAAGAAGCAGAACTGGGGTAGAGGAGGAGTCGGTGACCGTTACTGGCCAACCCGCGAGCGCCACACAATACATCAGCCTTGAGGGCAGTGTTGCATCCTCCCCCAATAGAAAAAACCAAAAAAAAAGTTCCTGCGGGGTGCTGCGCCCCCGGCTGATGCCCAGACAGTGATGAATGGTGAAGAATGACGCAGGGAAGATCTGCCTCCTTGTAAAACCATATGATAATCATTTGTAAGTCCATTATCTGTGGACTCCTGCAGCTTTCCCACGACTGACATCAGATTCACTGTCCTTAGTTGCCTGGTTGTTCCCCATCCCACTTCTATGTGGGGGGGGGGGCACATTTGCCACCCTTCGGTCCTCAGGCACCTCTCACAAAACTAGGGCTTCAGTAAACAGGTCTGCCAGGAGGACTGTAAGTTACTGGCTCATCTATTTCAGTACCATCAGGTGCATGTTATATGGCCCTCTTGTCATATGAAGTTCATACAGACATTTCAGAACTCTTTCCTTAGTAACTATCTCATTCCCTAACCTACTACTCTCACTACACTGGAATTTATTTTTGGTGTTGGGCAGAGACCCTGTATTTTCTATTGGGAACAATAAGCTGAAGTTATCATTGAATATGTTCACCTTTCTGCAGCCTCCTCAGTGTTCATCACATTCTATATTATTCTCTCAGTGTTTTCCTTTGTATTTCTTCTGCTATATACCTGCAAATGTTAACTTCCTTTGCTATCCTCTGTTCTGCGTTTGATTTTGTCCTTCCTATGATGTCTTTACAGCACTACTAACTAGTTTATCTTTACCCGTGGCACTGTTGATCTTGTTTTGGTCACTTATGCAGTTTAAAAGTCTTTCCACTATCCTGTACTGCAACACTAACTTGTCTGTTAAAAACTGGTTCCCTCTGGTTTTTTTGACCTTTTTCTCATTTTACTGGGAATGGAAGGGACAAGGAACAGCAGCGAAACTATAGACCCATCAGCCTTACCTGCGTGGCAAGGAAACTGATGGAGACACTAGTCAAAGAAGATCTAGTGGACTAGCTGGAGAAAAACAGACTTCAAGATAGTGAGCAGCACGGATTCATGACAGGGAAGTCTTGTCAGACCAACCTGATAGCATTCTTTGACTGGATAACCAAGGTAGTTGATAAGGGTCATGCTGTAGATGTACTCTACCTCGACTTTAGCAAGGCATTCAACTTGGTGCCACATTGAATGCTGCTGACGAAGATGGGCGATCTGGGAATAGTTGAAGAAACAGTAAGGGTGGAGTAAGGAGTTGGCTGGAGGGGAGGCGGCAGAGGGCTGTGGTGAATGGGATCAGGTCAGAGGAAAGATTGGTCACTAGTGAAGTACCACATGGGAGAGGGAATCCAGGGCAGATTGTATTTTATTTATTTGCAGATGATGAAGCTGCACTTGGACCCAGAGGCAGCTAAATTTGAAGTTGAAAGGGCTCATCAAACAGGACCTTATCCCAAGCTGAGCGAGAGGCCAAGATATTTTTTTTCTGAAATATCTGTGATTCCCCAATAAAGAGGCTCTGTTGAGGGCTGCAAAAGCTAATGGCCCGATCATACTGAAAGAAAGGAATGTCAAGGCCAAGCTGCACTGGAGAAGGTGGCAGTTCCCCCATCTTTATTCTACCTGCCTATGCATCAGCCACCCTGATCATCCACCTCGCTTTTTCATGAACCCACAAGAGACATGACTTTGTTAATACCGATGAGGAGGTGACCGAGGATGATAATACCTGCTACATGTCCCTAATTCCCATGTGAGTAGAAGAGTGCCCCCCCAAGACCTTGTCAAGGCCCATCTCAGCTGCCACGACCTTCCCACCAAACTCAAAACTTTCCTCATGTTAACTGAAATGTGCTGAGCCCTGTTGGCTGAAGTAGAGACACTGCAGGTACAAATGTCACATCTATACATGCTTTGCCTCCAGCTGAGATAGATTTAGTACCTATGGGAAGCATATTGCCCTCCCATGTGGTGCTCGGTTTTGGTCAGATCTGGCTTATTTTATCAAGGTGGAGGTGATGGGTCAGGGCCTGGGGAGGTACCAAGGAGTAAGCTGCACTTCTCAACCAGCTGCAAACTACACACAAATCACACACTAGTGCATAGCCAGCCGAGATCACAACATGCCTGCTTGCTATTTTTCTCCCACTCCTTTATGCTTAACTCATCTACCCAGCTCATCTGGTACTAAAACTGCAGGAGCTGGTGTGAATCTTGGTCCCTTGTTATAGCTCATATTAGTCTCCCTCCCAATGAACAAAGCAGACTTGAACATGGACGGCTACACATGGCATGCATGGTGATTAAAATGGGGTGAGAGATGTATTGTGTAGGTGCTCAAACTTGTTGCAGTCTGTGCAACTCTGAAAATACCATGTCCCCTAAAGCTATAATAGACTCCTTCCTCACCACATTGAATTAAATGAATTTTTTTAGGAATGTGGGTATCAACGGGAAGAAAAAATTACTCACCTTAGTAATGTTATTTCTTCTAATGGAGTCTTGCTGTATTCTGACATATGCAGTTAGGTCCTGCCTTTCAACTGCCCCGGAGAACAAAGAGTTAAGCTTTACATGGCCAGCATGGAATGTTCACCACGAGCTTGGCTGAAGCCCCTGTCTGCTGTTACATAGATACATAGATACATAGACAGTGTCGGCAGATAAGGGCCTATGGCCCACCCAGTCTGCCCATTTAAGTTTGCAAGTTCAGTTTATGTTTTCCAGGAAGTCTGTTGCCCCTTACCCCTGACCTCCAGAATTCCTTTATGTCTATCCCATGCATTCTTAAATCCCGTGATTGTTTCAGCCCCCACCACTTCCTCTGGCAGGGTGTTCCACTTGTCCACCACGCTTAAACTGCAACCGTCAGATCTTTACGAGCAAAGACTCACTAGATGTTCTGTGTGGAAACTGTAAAATTCTTACTAGCCAACTGGCAAATATATCTATATAAAAGGTTTTTTGATTTCAAAAGGAAAACTCAAGTCAGGAAACCCAAAAACAAAACACATCCAAAACACAACCCCTCACCCAAACCAAAAGAGGGTGAAAAAAGGACACCCCTAGGGTGCCAACACTGCTTTTGCCCACCCACATCCCAAAATCTAGGTTCTGAGAGAGGAGGCGGGGGTCAGAATACAGCAAGACTCCATTAGAAGAAACAACATTACTAAGGTGAGTAATTTTTTCTTCAAACAACATGAAGTCTTGCTGTATTCTGACATATGCAGACTACCAAGCAGAACCTCCATGGAGGAGGGACCGAACCTACTTTGGAAACAGGCTCTGAAGTACTGCTGTGCCAAACCGAGCATCACTCCTAGCCTGGATATCCACAGAGTAATGCTTGGTGAATGTATGGACTGTTTTCCAGGTGGCTGCTTGACAAATTTCTAAGAGAGAAATATCCCTGGCAGCAGCCGGAGAATAAGCTGTACCTCTAGTGGAATGAGCCCTCAGGCCTGAGGGTGGAGTTCTACCCAGTTTCTAATAGCAGAATTGTATACAAGAAACAATCCACCTGGCAATAGATCTCTTAGTGGCAGGTTTGCCCTTACCAACCTCTCCATACGTGAGGATCAACTGGAGGGATTCAAACCTGTGACCCGTGGTGCGCTCTATGTAGTAGCTCAGGGCCCTTTTAACATCTAAGCTGTGTAACCTCCTCTCTCCAGAGAAGGAATGGTCAGTGAAGAAAACAGGGAGAGACACAGACTGGTTGAGGTGGAAATCTGAAACCACTTTATCTCTATGGAAAGAGATGAAATCAGGTTCCACTGACAGGGTTTGCAATTCACTGATACGCCTGGCAGAGGTAATGGCCACCAAAAACACAGTTTTCCAAGTCAAGTACTTAAGCTCTGTAGAGGACAAAGGCTCAGATGGGGGTTGCATAAGCTGAGCAATGCAAACATTAAGGTCGCAAGCAGGAGCAGGATCCCTAAAGGGGGGACTGGTATGAAGCAATCCCTTGAAAAACTTACAAAACACAGGATGGGATGACAGAGGGGAAGGCTTGCCTACTGACAGGAAAGCAGAAACCGCTTCCAAATGTACTTTAAGGGTAGCTGGCCTGAGGCCTGGGCCATTAAGATGGACCATATAGTCCAGAAATGTAGGCAACTCAGCAGAATCTGGAGAAATATTTTTCTTAGAACACCAAATGCTGAATCTTTTCCATTTGGAATTGTAAGTCTTCCTGGTGGAAGGCTTTCGAGAAGCCTTAAGGTTATCCAGAACCCTTTGGGAAAGATGCAGATCTTTATACTCTAACTCTTCAAGAGCCTTGCCTTGAGATTGAGAGACTGAAGATTCGGGTACCAAATCCTCCCCTGAGAGGATGTCAACAGCTTGTAATTCCTAGGAAGAGACAGGGGAAGGTGGACTGCTAGGGACAACAACAGGGGGTACCAGAGCTGTCTGGCCCAGTCTGGAGCAATCAGAATCACTTTTCATGGTTGTGACCTTATCTTGACTAACACTTTGAACAAGAGAGGGAAGGGGGGGAAAGCATACAGAAATTTCCCTTCCCAGTTCAGAATCAGAGCATCCAGGGGGACTGAGCCCAAGACTGGGGGTCTGCAACAAAAGAGAGGAAGTTGGTGATTGTCTGGGGCTGCAAAAAGATCTATCTCTGGTGTGCCCCATCTCAAGAAAATCACTTACGAAACTAGAGGATCTAGGGCCCATTCGTGATAGCCCTGGGATATTCTGCTCAGTGAATCTGCTAGGACATTGTCCTTCCCATGGAGGTGAACTGCTATCAGAGAGGTTTGCAGAAAACAGGCCAGAGACCACAACTTCATTGCTTCTGTGCACAAGGCCATAGACTGAGTGTCTCCTTGCTTGTTGATGTACCACATGGTGGTGCTGTTGTCTGTTCTGACCTGAACCACCTTGTTCTGTACAGATTTGGAAAAAGTTTGCAGTGCCAGAAACATTGCTCTGAGTTCCAAAAGATTGATGTGAAGCAGAGATTCCTGAGGTGACCACAGTCCTTGGGTGGTAAGATCCCCCAAATGGGCTCCACAGCCCAGCAGGGAAGCATCTGTGGTGAGTATCACTGAATGAGACTGAGTGACAAATGGAACCCCTTGTCTCAAATTGTCCTGATCCTGCCACCATTGCAAGGCTTGGATTAGGGTTCGAGTCACTGGGACTAGTTTGGTAAGGGAATCCTTTCTTTGGGACCAGAAGGCTCTTAAGTGGAGCTGAATGTCCCTCATCTGGAATCTTGCCCCTTGGACCACTGCTGTGGAAGCTGCCATGTGGCCCAGAAGCTGAAGGAAATGCCTTGCTGGTCGAGACACCTGAAGGTTGAATGAAGAGGCCAATTCCATAAGGTTCCTTGCCCTTTCCAGGGAAAGGAAGGCTCTTGCCTTTACTGTATCCAGTTCTGCACCTATGAAGGTGAGGAGCTGTACTGGTTCGAGAACTGACTTCGCAAGGTTTGTTTGTTTGTTTTTGTTGACCGGGTAAGTGCACTAGACAAATCCTGCCTATTTTCAGGCATGACCCAGGGAAGGGGGATACAGATGAATGCCACCTGACCTTGAACCAGATTAAGCTGTTGGTGGTATTTTTAGTGAATGAGGGAAATTTGGCCAGGACACCGGAGAAATTCCCCTACTCTTTTCGATAAGTGCCATGAGATCTTTAACATCCGCCTGAACTACCACCAATCCAAGCAGATGGGACCTCGGGTTAACGTCTCATCCGAAAGATGGCACCTCAGAAGTGCAGCACCCCTCTCATGCTGCACTACAGTGTTAGTACTGGGATATTAACCCAAGTGCCAGATGTGGGAACTGAACCCACAGCCTTCTGATCTCCCGGCCTCAGAGGCGAGTGTGCTACCTACAGAGCCACTGACACTGCTTTTAAGTGCTTTTAAGGTTGATAAGGAATCCTAAGGAAGTGAGCACTTGCTGGGTCACTTGCAGATGTGACTTGACTTGGTCTGGAGACTGACCTACTATGAGCCAGTCGTCCAAGTATGGGAAGATGGAGATCTTTTTCCTTCTTAGAAAAGCAATAACTACTGCCAGTCACTTTGTGAAAACCCTTGGGGCTGATGTTAGGCCAAAGGGCATTGCTCTGAACTGATAGTGGCCTGAGGGCAACTCGAACCTGAGGTACTTTCTGTGGGAGCACCTGATGGGAATGTGAAAGTAGGCATCTTTGGGGTCCAGGGAGGCTAGCCAGTCCCCTGGTCTTAGAGAGGGAAGGATAATTCCCAGAGTTACCATTTTGAACTTTGGTTTCAAAAGGTGTTTGTTCAGATATCTTAGGTCCAGGATGGGCTGCCATTCTCCTGTCTTTTTGGGGGTTAGGAAGTACCTGGAGTACAATCATTTGCCCTTGTATAGGGTGGGAACCTTCTCTATAGCTCTGAGAGCTAGGAGAGAAGAAACATCTGCCTCTAGGGCAAGGGTCTCAGAGATTTGCAGGTGGAAAGGATCTGGTTCTCATCTTGGGAAATTTTTTGAAGCTGAGAATCAGCCCCGGGCTTACTACTTCCAGGACCCACTTGTCTGATGTCAGAGACTTCCAGTCCTGGACAAAGTAAGCCAGCCTGCCCCTACTGGTATGGGAGAATCGACCAGGCAAACCCATCAGGGTGTCTGCTTGGCAGGGGCTTTAGGCTGAGGGGTGGATGCAGACCTGCTCATCCCCCTTCTGCCTCTCCCTCTAAAGAACCCCCTCTGTGAAAAGGAAGAAGAGGAGGCCTGAGCTTGGTAAAAAGGCCTTTGGAAAGGCCTTCCTCTGCCCCTGGACTGCTGCATTTGAGGAGTTGCTTGCCTTTCTTTGGCCTGAGCACTCCTGTAAGTGGTCTTGTACTCATCCATCTTTTTCATGTAGTTCTCTGTCTGCTCCCCAAACAGAGAATTACCAATTACAGGAAAATCCATGGCCTTAGCCTGGGTATCCTGTGAGAGGCTAGTACATCTGAGTCAAGCCATCCTCCGAAGAGCCACAGATGTAGCCATGACTCTTGATGAAACATCATTGGAGTCCACAGCAGCATGAAACTGTACTTTCGATGCCTCAATCCCATCTGCAGCCACCTGCTCCAGCTCCTTGGTAAGCTGGTCAGGGGCCTGTTTAGCCAGAGCCAGCACAGTGTCCCACCTAGACTTCTGGTATCTAGCTGTATAGGCCATATAGTTAGCCTGTCTGAGTCCCAAAGATGCTGCCATGTACTGTTTCTTTGCCATGGCATCAATCTTCCTGGAGTCCTTGTCTGGGGGGGTGTGATGTCAAGGGAATATTTGCCTTATCACAGGCAGCAGCCTGCATGACCTCAACATGGCCGCATTGCTGAAAAAGGAACTCCGTGTCTGAGCCTGAGAGAGTGTACCTCTTGTCCATTCGTCTGTCCACAGGAGGTATAGAATTAGGAGACTTAAGAATTTTTATGTGTCTGTTTCCCAAAGGATTTGTGGAGGGGAATAGACAGTCTCCTGGATTCTGGGATGTCCATCATCTCAACATAATCAGGCTCTTCCTGATCCTCTACTGCTTCCTCCACAGGAAGCTGGAGGGTCTCAGCCCTTTTTTGTAGAACATATAGTGAGAGGGGGACTAAGAAAGCCTAGGAGGAGAAACACCTGAAGGTCTGTCTGGGGAGATGTTTAGGTCAATAGGCACATCCAGACTTTCATAATCATCCTCATACTCTCCCCCCTCCTCCTCCGGTTCATAAAATTATTCAAAGTATAATCTGGAACCGGGGAAACCGACCGAACCGAGCCCCTGCCAGATGGTGCCGGTTCGGGCCGAACTGAACTAAGCGATTGCACAATCCTTATCGCCTTGGCTATCTCATCGGCGGTCGGAGTATGAATTTCTGGGTCCGAACTGGACGATTTATCTTTTCTTTTCCTTTTCACTGGAACCGACTCCTCAGAATCGGCTCTCCTTTTGCCTGAAGAAGTATCGCCCTGGTCAGAGGGCACTCCTTCTGGTTCGGTCGGAACCGAACCGGGCTGGCCATCCGGGTCAGCGGACTTCTCGGCCTCCCTTTCCCTCAGTCTACCTAATCTCTTTTCCAGGGTAGATTTGGGAAAATTCTTGCAAATTTGGCAGTCTGAATCGAGGTGGTCAAACCCCAGACAATAAGACAGGTGGTGTGGGGATCAGCTTTGGCAAAGACTTCCCCACACACACTGCAGTGTTGAAACCCAATGGGCCTGTTTTTTTTCTTGGGTTTCCAAGACACGGCCAATCCTATCCAAAAACTTACCCTTTTTTCGGCAACCCGCCAGGCAAGACTCCCCTATCGGTTCCTGACCATGTCACGGGTCTTGGAAAAAAACGCAATTAAATCAGTTTTTTTTAGAACCGATACAGACCGGTTACCACACTCTAAATTAAGCCCAAGCTTTTTTACCTGAAACTGAAGGGTTTAGCCGAACCGATCCACAACTTACAAGTTCCACACAGAAACAAAATCAAAAACCTATCTAGTACTCATGGTACCACAGACAGAGACTTGAACTGACTAAGTGGTAACAGCAATTCGGTAGAAACCGACCAAAAACTGATACTTCAACCGACTTTTTGAACCAAACAGCAAGAGAAATCTCCGGAGCAACTGTTCAGTGAGGTGGAGTAAAGAATCTGACGGTTAAAGTTTAAACAACAGCAGACAGGGGCTTCAACCGAGCTTGTGGTGATCATTCCATGCTGGCCATGGAAAGTTTAACTCTTTGTTCTCCGGGGCAGTTGAAAGGCAGGACCTAACTGCATATGTCAGAATACAGCAAGACTTCATGTTGTTTGAAAAGGGCAATATAAAGCATACTCCACCCGATTGATCTTTGTTCTAGCACTCAGCAGATTCAGAAGACCAGGTTACTGCCTTGTTGCAAAATGCTCAGAACTACTTCAAAGGCTTACACTAATTCTGCAGTACAAACCACTGACATCTTTGTTATTAAGTTGTTCTGTGTCATAGTACCACTTTGTATGAAATCTTTTGACTGCTCTCAATTTGTTTAAAATTGCTCAGTCACTATGCTACTACTGATGGTTGTTTTAAAGACTACTGCCTATGCAAATGCTTTTATTGCAGGGGCATGTTTTGTTTTCTACAGTTAATAGTGTTATTGTTAAAAGTGGTGTCTTGAAATGTCAGTGGCCTCAAAAATGTCATCAAATGTATAAAGGCCTTTATAAAGGGTTAAGAAAACATGTACCGATGTGCTCCTACTCTAGGAAACTCAGATGTCGGAGGGACAGATGGCATGAACAATGGGGTCCTGGACAGGGACTTGGGAGGGCTCATTTTATGACTCAGAGTCCAGCAATGTGGTAATGTGGTCTTCAAAAAGAAACTTCACCAAGCACTAGTTGCCAATGCCTCCTGTGACTGCTGTGCATAAAACAACTTGGGCCCATTTCCTCTCCTTTGCCAACACCCTACCCCACCTTTCCTCCACCCTACCATCCTACCCTTGCTATTACCCTATAATTTACCTGCCTTCCTGAGGTCCCCATTTACCAATCCCAGCATCAAACTATGCTTACTGCTCTTCAAAGGGCATCAGTTCCTGCACCGATTACCCCACTGGAGTGTACTCTTAAACTGAATGACACAGCCTGTGTCTGTCTGCTGATATTCTCCTCCTGGCAACGCCCCCCCCCCTTCACTCAGACAATGCCTTTGGCTGTATCCCTACTCTGGAACAATGTTAGACCCTAGCCCTTAGCTTCTTTCTATCCTGTAAGACCATGTCCCTACTTCTTGTCTTTCCCTCATTTTGTCTCTGACAATGCCATTTGGCTGCATCTTTTTGCTCCTGTAGTCGGATCCCAACCCTAATGCTCTTCCTTGCTAGTTAAGCTTACTCCTAGCCACTTTATGTCTGGAAAATACCTGTTTTTGTAACTTAAATCCATATGTGCTTATTTTGTGGTTACCTTTAATCCTGGGATCACCATGTAGTTTCTCACTGTACTGTTTGTCCTGTTCTTTGTTATGACGTGGAGCCTATGTAAAAGAGCCTTTGACTCAAAGGTATTAATTCCAAGACTGAAATAAATAAATAAATAAATAAATAAATAAATAAATAAGGCTTCAGTTAATGGGCACAACTGCAGACTCCAAACTGGACTCAGGGAAGGTATATATACTCATGCATATCTCTATGCATGATGGATCCTCATTTTCTGTTGGTTGTGTGTGCAGTCCCAATACTGGGGACAGAGACTTTTAGCACTGTCTGGTGGTTGACATGGCTACCCTTTCCAGCCCCTGGATCCTTGGGGGGGGACTACAACTGTGTAGTAGATACTGTCCTTGACACATCCAATCCAGCGCCTGTTCCTCTTAACCGGAATGCCCATACCCTAGAAACTCCAGCGGCACTGCATGGATTGGTTGACTCCTGAAGGCATGCCAATCCCACTGCCCAGGAGTATGGCTTTTATTCACCTGCCCACTCCTCCTACATGAGAACTGATGGGATACTGATATTCGTATCCATGCTGTCTGGCTTGGAGAACACCTCCCAAAGTTAAATGGAATATAATTCACTCAGCAATACAGACCTAGAAAGAGCTATCCTTTTGAATAAGGCTGCCCAGTACTTTCATGGACACAGAGGCAGGAAATGCCTAGCTTAGCAGTTTAAACACTTGAAGAATGCCAGAACAGCTGCACACTTACAGACGCCATAAGGGATAACCACTTTGGACAGAGGGGTGATAGCAGAGACATTTAATGTCTTAAGAGACCTGTACTCTGCTGAGGCCTCTCCATCCCAAACACAGCTTTAGTCCTTCTTTGATGAAGTGCTAGTCAAGCCAATGTCAGTACCCCTAGGGGCACTCTAGACCTTTCCCTTACTAAGGAGGAGGTAGCTAGTTATGTGAGAACACTTAGGGGTGGAAAGGCCCCGGGACCAGATGGGCTACCAATTGTTTTGTTCAAAACCTTTATGAGGGGCTTGGACACTCTCTATAATATGGTACAGGAGAGTCTGACCACTTGTGACATACTGCCTCCATGCAGTCTGCCACTATTACAGTACTCTCCAAACCACGTAAGGACCTACCCTCTGTGCCTCATATCACCCTATATCTCTCCTCAATGCTGACTATAAAATTGTCACAAAGGTTATAGCCACACACCTCGAGCCTGTGCTGCAAGAAGTGATACTTCCAAAACAACTGGGCTTTGTTAAAGGGAGGAAGCGTATAACAAATATGAGGCGAATGCTTAAGATTATTTAGTGGTGGTGGAGACTGGCAAACAAACATGTGGTGGTGGTCCTTACTCTGGATGCAAAGAAAGCCTTCGACCTTGTGGAATGGGAGTACAAGTCTGACACCCTCCACAGGTACAATCTTGCACAGCAATTTTTACGATGGGTTGGGGTGTTACGCTTGGGTTATGCCTCTATCTTCCCACATACACCTCACACTGTATTCCTGGTCTATTGTACTGTGATACTGCTATTTTGCACTAACCTATAGTTATGAGCACCAATCATATAAGCATGGGTGCTCGGAATGTGCTTTGCTGCTAAGATATACTAATATTGTCATGTATGATATATTATACCTCACTATAATACATTTATCTAGATTAGTTTGTCTTTTATAGATATTCCATATATTATCTACCTAATCACTGATAAGATGACTCAGAGGGATCATCAGTGATTATTGTATACTCATATTCTCATATAATTACATGTAAAGTGTATTTACACTCAGGCAGATATGCCTGTCAGCAGTTCTCTTTGTCTAAGCAAGCTGACACAGAGAGAGACAGCTTTATAATAACAGGCATGTCCTTTTTCCCATAGGGAAACTGTGGCATAATTTGCCATTATTAAGAAGCATTTATAATGGCGAACACGCACCCAGTTTCCCTCGCGCTGCTCAGATGCCCTCACCTCTAACAGTCTTCCTCATAGCCTCGTCTTTCCCCCTCTGGACCGCTACTCTAACTGCGGTAAGTGCTGGCAGGCAGAAATAAATCAAAATGAGGGAAATACCCTCAAAATGTTGGCTCCACACAAAATGAAATAAAATAAATAAATAATGAGCGACCGACAGACGTAGAGCGCGCGCTCACGGCTAAGCAGACCGCCACGGTCGCACAAGAACATCTTTTTTTTATTTTATATACTTGCTGTGGGGAAAAAGGGCATCCAGAAATTATATAAAATAAAGTATGGTGTCTGGATGTGTGTAAACTCGAATTTAGACATCCTCGGGGTTGATGTTACAAGATAACCCTCGAAGCCGCTTCTGGGTCTATGTAGTATCAACCCCTTGGGTGTGTGTAAATTCTCATTACACACCCAGACCCATACTTTATTCTCTATGTTATATCTCTATGTTTTATATTGTACATAAGCAAGAAATGTAGTTTGAACTGTCAGCATTTCTTTTGTCTAAGCTATAATGCTAATGGAAGCATATTCTGTCTCATATGATACTTATTAATAATTCTGTCTCCTAAGTCATTCTCCAATGGAGAATGACTTAGGACCAATATATACTGTTTCTCATATCTGTAACTATGTTGCAATCTCTGTTGCTATGCTGTTATCTGTAGTATTTAGCTGTCTGCAACCCATTGTAGTGCTCTCGAGACACTACTGTAGCTGCTCTAGAAGGGCAGAGAGCTGGAGCACTGGGAGAGATAGAACAAGATCTTAGGGAACCCAAGATCTACAATTCTGGAGATTATGTACATTCTTCAGGAATGGTGAGAAACCCATCTCCCTTGTGATTTTCTCTGTCACATGCTTGGCTAAGTAGCATAATAAACTTTATTAGTACTCCTTGCTCATTTATGAATGTTTCTTGGCAGACTCCGAGACAACAAGAATCTGTATTATTATTTTTATTGTTTACCCTACACACCAAGAGTGTTTAGACAACATAATGGCGACCGCGAAATGGAGTCTGGACATTTTTGCAAAGTTTCATTTTAATTTCCTCTTTAAATTAAAACACTGGGTGAGAGATCCCCCAGTAAAAACAAGCTGAAAGTGTCTAATGTTTAAAATTTTTCGGTCAGTTGTGTGTTCTACAGTGCAGACAAAACAATCTCTTGGCAGATATTCAATTTCTGTGTAATGAGTTGTTTTATTTTTGATTTTTTTTCCTATTCTTTCTCTATGGGAACACAGCTATACAGGATCTGAAACAAACAGCTTTCTAGTGGATTCAAATCCTAATGGGCATTTACTCATCTAGGTGTCCACACACGCCAAAGGCTGTTTGTGTCCTGTCATGAACTTTGGTTGCAAACAAAGTTTTTTTTGATCCACAGACAGCTAAGGGTTTCTTATCATATATGACATGTCTAAATATATCAGTACTGAGTTGAGGCTGGATGCCTTAACAAGCCAAACAGCTAACAGTAGTTGGTTTGATTTTGTTAAAGTAGTAGAATCCAATGGTAGTCTGTTAACGGTCATCACTGCCCATTATGGGGAATTGAAAAAATGGTACCAATGATCCTGAAGGATTATTAATTGCAACGTTGTTTAATTGTTGTGATGCTGTTCTAAATGAAATATGTGTTTTGAAATCTGAGCATATTGATTGCAAAATGGAGAATGCTGCTTTAATGCAGATGATTAGTCTGACACAGGCTTCTAATACAGAAAGAATAATTGGACTACAGTCTGAGCTGGAGTCTGTCCATCTAGTAAATGAGTTTCTCTTTAATGAAAGGAGCAGCAATGACCTGCATGCCTTAAGAGAGTACACTGAAAAGGCAACTAATGGTGTTCTGGCTAGTAGCACTAATTCCTTATGTTTTGAAAACAAAGAACTTAGAGATGATAAGTCTGAAGTAATTACTGAAAAAGTTAATGAGCTGGTATTTCAACACCAGACCTTGATGGTACAGCATGATTCAGTATGTTTTAATTACAGCAGACTTGAAATGAAGGTTTTGAATCTAAATCATGACGCAGCTTCAGTTGATAAAAAGCAAGTTTTGCAAGACGTGATTGCCTTGAAATCTGAAAACAAAGCACTTAATAGCGTGCTAACTCCTGTATCTGAGTTACATTATAGGAGTAAAAAGTCAGATATGGCGAACTTGCACCGTCAGCCAGAGGTATTGGCAGGGCATACTAACTTAATGTATGCTGCAGTGTCAGTGGCTCAGTAGGTAGCACACTTGCCTCTGAGGCCGGAAGATCAGAGGGCTGTGGGTTCAGTTCCACATCTGGCACTTGGGTTAATATCCCAGTACTGACACTGTAGTGCAGCATTAGAGGGGTGCTGCACTTCTGAGGTGCCGTCTTTCAGATGAGACGTTAAACCGAGGTCCCATCTGCCTGGATTGGTGGTAGTTCAGGTGGATGTTAAAGATCCCATGGCACTTATCGAAAAGAGTAGGGGAATTTCCCCGGTGTCCTGGCCAAATTTCCCTCATTCACTATAAATACCACTAACAGCTTAATGTGGTTCAAAGTCAGTTGGCATCCATCTGTATCCCCCTCCCCCGGGTCATGCCTGAAAATGGGCAGGATTTGTCTAGTGCACCTACCCGGTCAACAAAACTAAATAAAATGTCCAAAGACCTTGCCTCTTCTGATGTTGAAGAGTTTGATTCTGAACACTCACAGTATGCTGTCTGGTGCACTAGAGCAAAGGCTAGCCACTTGTTTTTCTGTGATTCACAAAATAGAGAATTGTTAGAGTCTCAAAATGGTGGACACACATGTGATTAGGTTGCATCCCCATACCATCCCCAAGATGGCCACTCATGGTCATGTGATGATGGTCATGACACAGTAACACATGTTGCCCATGAGGTAATCCAAAATGGCCGAACACCATCTCACGGAGGTTTGATCCTGCAGTCACAGGGACCTGTGATTGCTGCCATAACCAAACAAAACATACCAGAGTTTTTTTGGCTTGATTAATAATGTGATCAGTAACACTAGAGTTTCTGAGGGACAGAAGATTCTCATTAAAAATGATGTTGACATACTTTTGAATAAGGCTGATATGCAATCTGTCATGAAGTCAGCGTCTGATGCTGAAGAAACAGCTGAAGCTGTTAACAATGTTTGCTATATTAGCATGGCCTTGGTTAAAGAACACAATGAAGTTAATTACTTTAAATGTTTTTATTTCCTGTGCAATGATACATCAGCTTTCCCCGAGAAGACTGAACGTACTGCTTTTCTTATGCAGTGCATTAATACCATAAGCTACAACATTAAAAACAATGTTGCTACCATCCAGCAACATTCTGGTGGGGAAACTCACTTTACAATTGATGGGGAAGGGGACAACCCTGATTCTGAAAGCCCTGTGGCTGTGATATTTTCAGCGTCACAGGCCACATTGATTTCTAAACCTGAGCTGACAACTATCTCAGCACTATTTTCTCCACCCCTGATG